>CM057340.1:744632586-747032586 GCA_030015575.1 Agapanthus africanus
CAAAGTTAAGGTGTTACGAAGTACAGTGCCAAAGATCCGGGTAGTTTGACCCGCGCAAGCGAACTTTTCAAGCTTACCGGATTTGATTCAACGGGGGTTTTCCTAACCTAGAAACTTAACGGTATGTACTTTACTAACACCTTCTTCTTAAATCCGACGCATCCAATATAATATCTTTGCAGGATTCTTTGCAACTTCGCTTTCAAACGCCAAAATTAACTAACCCGGATTTGTTGCAATGCCGAGTTTAAACTGAAAAACAATTTTTTGATTCTTTATTGAATTTTTATTGATTTGCACATTGCATACATTAAAACGGACTTAAGGGCAAGCGAACCCCACAACATACGATAAAGAATTTCATCACCTTTTCCGTGGCCCACAAATCACGAACTTGAGCATAACGTTTACCCGCACAAATTTTAAAAGAAACTAGACTTTAAGCCTTAAGGACTTCGCGCTCACTAGGAGAAGTTAACTGTGTTTAGAATCTCGCTTAATGGTATATTGTTTACGGGGTGTCTAGGAAAGTGTTAACGGTGAAACCGCCAAAAGAGAAAGGGTTATTTAATTAAGGACCTTCGCGAAAGCGTCGAAAAACTTCCCCTTATCTCTGCACTTACCTGGCCTCGTGATCAGTATATCTTGAGCCCGTTTCTCGACACAGTTTTACTTTGACGATCAAGTTCTTGAGCAGGTCTAGTTGACCTAGGTGAACCCTAGACCTATTAGGTGCGTGGTATTTTTGTGTCGTGATTGTTTTTGTCCAGATTTTTTTTGTGTGTATATTTCATTCTTTTGTTGGTAACTAACTTATAAAAAAAATCACATTCTTTCCCCCTCTGTTTCCCTTATTCTTCTTCCTATCTTCATATCATGGGTACCCCACCCTCGAAAAACTCTTGCCGAACTTTGGTACCCACAACCAGACATTACTTCCTACGGTTCTTGCTTTGGCCAAATTTCCAACGACCCCTCCATGCACAAAATTTCATTGAAAGATTGCATAGACGCATCTAGGACAAACATTTGCCCTCCGCAATCCACTTTGTATCAACCTTTTCAACCTCCCGCACCCGCTTATGTTGATACACCTTTTGCAAGTCGTCCTTTGTCCATCGCTGAACATATTGAACAATCTCGTAGCCGATCTTTCACTCCTTTCACCACTTCAAATTCTTGGGATCAACAATTCCAACCACTTTCTTGTCATAATATTGATCCTACTCCTGTCCAACCATTCAATTCCTACCAGTCCTATCCGACTTTTGCACCTTCCCTAGACATTGCTTCTGAACAGCCTTTTGGGAGTTTTCAGTATCCAAACAATTTTGAATCTTTTACTGAAACCCCTTCACAACCCATATCTAGTCTTGAACAGTCATTGGAATACTTTAGGGTAGTGTCATGCCAACAGATGATGGATTTGAATGCGTCCATGGCTGCACTCATACAACCTACTGACCCGGTAGCTAGTTTTCAACTAACTCCAAATTTTCCAATGTATGATGAGGCGGTAGGACAGGCTGAGAATTTGAGTAGTGAGAGTGAGTTGTACCCCCTTCCAAATCAAACCTATCTGTACCAAATTGAATCCCATATCTCCTGTTTTGAAAGTCTATCAAGTGTCCCAAATGATTTATCAATTGAAGATAGAATGAGTAATGAGTTGTGTGACTTTGTAGTGTTTGATTTACCCGATTGTGAAGGGTCCCTTTTGAGTGAAACCATACCCAATCCTTTTGACCTCTATACCTCCATCTTAGAACCAGAATCGATTGAAATCCATGCTTTTGATGAGCTGTCTGAAAAAATTGATTTTCACTTGATTGAGGATATCGACGCTGGGGATATTTCGGATGATGAACCCACAGTTTTGGATTAGTTTGTCTCTCCAATTCATCATCCCGAGTCATTAAACGTTTTTCCCGAACTTTATACGCGTCTTGATATTGATGAAATATGCATGGATGAGCTTAACTTTGAGGAGAATTTTGAGGATATTTTTGAGGATGAAACAGTTCTAGATGATGAGTCGGATTTTCCAATTCATCCATTTCCTTTCACTGACTGTGTACACCCTCCCGAACCCTTAACCAATACCCTTCCTCAATCACTTCCCTCCATCCTTTCCATCGTTTCGACCTTGCAAGAAACCGTATTAATTTCATTTCCTATGTCTGGTTTACCAAGTTCGGCGTACCCATGTTTTCTCACGAATCTTGAGGGATTTGACCCCATTTCTCGACGAGTTGATAGATTAGCACAATCGCTTTTCACACATCGGTCATCACATATTGTGCTAATCTATTCACTCCATTTTCACCCTCAAGTTCGTACTCCAGTTCTTTTTCCCTTCCGCCATTCTTCTTCTCATATACCGAGACCGTATCCCGCTTCTATCTCCATACGGTCTCGCGTATTCTCCATTTCTTTCCTCTCCGTATTCTTTCACCAACCACACCATTATAACGATAAGATCTTTGAATGGTTGGTGTTAACTTTTGGCCTGTGTAAGGCCTTGTATAGCTTGATACTGTTCTCTTTCCCCCCTAACTCTGGACTTCAACACTTAACAGTAGAAACACTGGTTTACTTAAGTTTGGGGGGATCCTTTTTGTGTATATATTTTTGTTTTTCTTTTTGTTTTGTATAAATCTTTTGGGGAGCACCGACAATTTTGACCCTTTTGGTGTAGCCTGACAGTGAGGACACTGTCAAGTTTAAGTTTGGGGGTGTGCTCGGTAAGGTTTCTTCCTTCGCATTCATTTGTATATTCTGCATTTGCATCCTTATTTTAAAACCCATAAAAATCGAAAAAATTTCCAAATAAAATACAAAAACTTTGTCGTCAAGTTAGCTAATAGGGTAACTTAGATTTTTATTCCGAAAGTTTAGTTGATACGTTAGAAATAACTAAATCCTAGGCTTAGGAATTGAAAACCCTAAAAATAACCCTCATTCTGTTTAACTTTGGTAATTATACTTCCCTACAGTTTTTTTTGAGAAATAGGTAATCTTGAGTTCAGTTCTTGAGTTAAGTCAAGATGAAGGGAGAGTATTGATGCTTTACTGAAAGATAAGTTTGAAAAATAGTTTCTATTCTTGAGTTCAAATTTAGAAAGTATATACCCTACCAACTGCATATACACGCACCTTGAAACTTGGGATAGTAGAGGATACCTAGAAATACTCTTGCCTGAAAACCTGGTATGAAAGAAAAAACGGTATTTAAAGCTAAACACCTTAAAGAGCATCATTGAAAAATATATCCGGTCTTGAAAAGAAAAATAGAAATAAAAGAAAAAATAAATAAAGTCAAGACCTGGAAACTGCTAATTACGCTTTAAGCTTATACATTCAGTAATCGGCTGTTGGTGCCTCAAGAAGCATTAATAGTCGCATGAAAGGTGTGTGAGCAACACCGTCCATCATTAAATGAAAAGAAGTAGTATTAGGTATTAGGGCAAAGGTACTATAGCTTGAATTGAATTCTTAAGTGTAGGGGTGCAAATATACACACACGTAGGGGTATACAATCGATATTTGGAGGAAAAATAGAAATAAAGAATAAGACTTATGTTTTCTGTAAAGTTAATAAAAATCCCTGATTTAAGACCGCACTTTAGAAGGAAAACTCAGGAGATACCAACATCTTTCTAAACTTTTTTGGAACGTATAGGATCTGGGGTTAAATAGATAGGAGGTGTGAATCATAAGGGTTGGATATTTCTAATTTAGGATGATAGAATTTTTAACCTAGATACTAAACTATAGGAGTAGAATCGATGTTAACTTATGAAACTAGTTTGATGGGATTTTGTGGGTGTAATCCGCTGAAAACCCTCAGGAGACAATACTCCTCCTACTAGGGACACCTAGAGGTTTAACGGCTTGTTGCACATGCTCCGTGCAATCGCGTTCCTTGCGAAAGTGCGGGTAGGATTCTCTTTTGTGAATAAATGGTTTTGCTCGGGACGAGCAAAAGAAAAGTTTGGGGGTATTTGTTCATCACAGAAAACTGTATTTTATACCGCCCATTCTTATGCTCGTTTGTTTATAAATAGGTGCTTTTAATCCGTGTTTGCTACATATTTACAGGTTACAGGTTCCCAGTCTAAACTAATACAAGTCTGTCAAAATCTCTATAGTTATGTCAATATCCAGAACATCTGTCACAGACAGATAAAAGCCGGGTTCCAGTCACCCGTATCCGTCCAGTGCTGCGTACCAGCTCCAGAGACAAGACATATGACAGTGGTCATTCGTGTCTCGGACAAGCACAAAGCACGAGAGGGACAAGCACAAAGCACGAGAGGGACAAGCACAAGGCGCGAGAATGACAAGCACAAAGCACGAGAGGGACAAGCACAAAGCATAAGTGGGCATGGTGCATTCAATGCATAAAGTGTTGATTCAAAAATTCAAATTTCCCTCCAAACTTTGAGTGCATTCTAATTCAAATTAAAGGAAAGTTCTTGTTTTGCCTATAAAAGGAAACCATTGGGTAAGGGAGAAAGAGCCCAATTTTGCCATACATTGTATCATTCTTTTCCTTAGCTTCCTCTTGAGACCCTTGTCTTCTCTTGATCTTTCAATCTCTTCATTGAGCTTGAAGGTTTAAGGGTTGGTTATTGATCTCAAGGGTTGTATCATCTTGGAATCAATAAAGTCTTCTCTTTTGTGCTTCATTCACCATGAGTTCTTTGCCTCTTCTTGATCTTGCAACCTCTTAATTGAGCTTGCAAGTTTAAGATTTGGTTATTGAACCCATGTCTTGTATTTGGTTCTATGGTTCTTATTGTTATTTTCTTGCTTATTTCTTTCTTGCTTTTTATTACCTTGCTCTACTTTCTTGCACTTTAAATTCCATGCACTTACTTACTTGTAATCTTTTCTTTTCACTGTTTGTCTTTTCTTTTGCTCTTTTTGGTTTGTTTTGTGAATGGTTGTTAATATGGTGTTGTTAGAAATAAATACGATATTGTAAGTTAACGTTTCGTTCCTCATTTCCTTTTCCCATTATTTTCCTTTGAACTCCGACCAAACGTTACGCAAGCGCTCCGTTAGGCACCCTACCCTACCAAAGTAACGGTGATTCTTAACCGCGACCGGTTGCATTCGGTTTGGCCGGAGGCGAAAGCAAGAGACAAGAACGGAAGGACAAGGGTCAATAAGCCGGATTCCACTAATACCGTGCTTAAATCCCCTAATCCACGTTGTTGCCGATTGCTCTAGCTTCAATTGGTCAAGACTCGGCTCAAAGGTTTTGAATACGGATTTCCTTAGCTTACACTTTCGAATCTTTTCCTAAAAACTTTACTTGTGCATATAACACATAGGGTAGATAAGAACAATTCCACCCACGCGCATTAACTCGTAACGACAAGAACGTAGAACGCTCCGTCTCCCTGTGGATCGACCCGTGCTCAACCGGCTAGCTGCAAAGCGATACCGTCTTGATTGCGGTTAACTAAAATTCTAACAATCAGTATGCATGAAGCGACAAGTAATAACTACAATATCTAAGCTGGCATATAAGGTATGTACACTAATATTATGTCAAACTACTAGCTATCAATCTAAGTTAAGCAATAATATTTTCTAAGGTGTACGTGAAATGGCAATTACCGATGAAGATGTGTGTGAGCCGGCAAGTAAGTGTATATGGTACATACGCATCATCGGTAATGGTGCTGGTGTCCTAACAGCATAATGTCAAAAATGCAATATGAAATAACAATGTAAGTATGCGATGCGGAGCGAGCAACCAAAATGAGCGGGAGCTAAATATTAAACAATGGTGCCATTTGAAATAACACGAATCGCGAGGTTTTGAAAATAGGGGCTACGGTGGTTTTTAAGAAATGATACGTTTTTTGAAATATCCGTAGATCCCTTGACCTGTCTTTTAAAATACCCACGATCCGCTAGTTTTGAAATAGGTAGGAGTCTAATCTAATCTAACAACTACACTAAACTATACGGCTGAACTAACAAGCTGAACTACAGGTAAGGAAACCGCCTATCATCTGAGTCGATACATATATATACCTGTATATGTATAGTCGTTGATTCCACCTCAATAATATCATATCCGATACCATATCTATAATCAGGCATCCCAAGTCAAGAGTGCGGATCAATCATCAATATAGCTCGTACGTAAATCCGTCGTACGGCATCCCAAATCTGGGTACGGGTCAATATCACATTCATCATACTATTCACCTGGTATCCTCTTTATCAAATATCATGATCGGGGTACTGATCTACGTCTACAACAATACTGATACCGCCTAAGTATGCATGGACGTGTGTGAAACACTACGTCAAGGACCCGCTACAACGTCATGTCGTATCTCAAATACGAATCATGCTATATCACCGATCTCACGGCCTCAAATCTAATCTCATCGACTCATCTTAAATCCTATGTACTATCTTCATTATCCATGCATGCGTATATGAATGTACATATGCATCGTCCCTTACCTACGCATATATACATATATACACATCCCAATCTGCGCACAAGAAAGTAAAGTATGCAAGTCTGTGTGTGCGTATGTGGGTATAACAACTACTCTAGGGTTTCGCAACTAACCCAAAGGTTCCATGAACACATAAACATAACATGAATAAACATTCTCGTATCATAAAACACCTATATAAACATATATATATGAGCTACACTACGGACTGCGGGGGTGCTATACGCCATCCACCCGACTTCTCCCCGTAGATATAAATCTACTCACCTGGTCCTCGCTCGCCAGTGCCGACGTCGCCACGCGCTTGCTTGTCGTCTCGAAGTCCACATGGGGTACCTACATATCATAACGCACCGTATCGTATTAAAATCCGACTCATGACCCAAAAACGATACGTGAATCCCACATAGGTCAAAACCTATGGTTGCTTTCACAAATCAACCCAAAAACCCTCGACGTCGGCGTACAAACGCCAAACCATCGAGAAAAACTCAAACGTATCAATCGTGGTTTGACAACACCTTAATTATATAATAAAAAATAGGGTTAAAATCACCAAAACTTCAAATTCGCTTTAAAGCTATTTTTCCGAAAACCTAATAAGCAAAATTAACCGCTTTAATACAACATCTTGATGTTTAAACGAATCTAGCGGCCACAATATTCACTAAATATCATATCAAAGTTATATAAACCATTCCTATAATTTATTCTCATCAATTTCCATAAATTCCAAAATTCTAGTTTACAATATACCCAAATTTTAACAATTTTATAGCAAAAAAATGCACAAACCACAATCTAGCTTGGATTTTCATGGACTAAAGTATTAAACTACACATTAAAATGTTAATAATGCCATGAATACCCTAATTAGATTTTTATCTCCATTACTTAATCAAATTTCAAAAACCTAGTTTGCTTAAAAACTTGATTTGGACAATTTACATAATAGCAACTAGATTAGGTTTTCCATGCCCTCACATGCCAAAATACACTTTGTAAACATAAACAAGTGACAATAAGCATATTTGAATTCAAACCCTAACTCATAAATTTTCCAAACTAGCAATTAAACCTAATTAAACACCTAATTAAACTAACTTAAAGCAATTAACAACAATTTAACAAAAATGTTAGAATTATACCCAAATAAATTTGAAGATCCCACAAGCACACTTAGCCTCCTAAATTGAAATCTAAATCCCTAGATCTATGCTATGGTAGCCAAGGAAAAATGGGTAGGAGGTGGATTTTGATTTGGATTTTTGCTTGATTTTTTGAGAAAAAGGGTGGATTTTTGATAGAAATTTTGGGGATTTTGATGGAAAATGAGATGAAGAATTTGGGGGCTGATGTGGGTTCAGGTTTCGGCCAGAATTGGTGGGGATTGGGTGAGGGACAAGAGAGAGTGAGGTGGGGAAAGTCCACTCTAGTCAAAGTCCACTCTAATTCTATCATTTTCTACTCTTTTCTTTTTTTTTCTTTTCACAAAAGAAGTGATTGGAGAGAGGGAGAGGGGGAGGGCTGTCATGGTGGGGCCGGCCACATGGGGAGAGGGAGAGAGGGTGAGGTATGGGTGTGTGGGCTAGGAAAAAAGATAAATGTATTACCCCAACTCCCGTTAACACTAAATTTCACCGAAAAAAGCCTTTTTCTTCGATATTTTCTAAACCATTTTGGCAAACGATTTCATTTTAAAAACCATATGATAAAATTTTATTTAAAGTTTTATGATGCACAAAATTTGTTTCAACTCATTCCAATTTGTAATTTTCCCCAATTAAATGTATTAGTGGCGTCTTAAAATAATATTAAAATAATTAATTTCGGAAAAAATTTCAGAAAATTTGAAATTTCACCAGTGGCTCAATAAACACCAAATACTAGCAATTACATAGCTAGAATATGTATATTTAATTTTATAATAAAGATATTTGCATTTTGACTTTTTACAGAAAACCCCCTTATTTTACCGTTTTTTCGAAATTTCACCGAAACGATTTTCAAAACGTTACAATCTTCCCCCCTTA
Source organism: Agapanthus africanus (assembly GCA_030015575.1). Lineage (NCBI taxonomy): Eukaryota > Viridiplantae > Streptophyta > Magnoliopsida > Asparagales > Amaryllidaceae > Agapanthus > Agapanthus africanus. The sequence continues at coordinate 744,641,114 of CM057340.1, forward strand.
AAGAAATTCGGTCCCCGAATTTAAATTAAAACTTCCCCCCAAATACTAAAATATTTCAGCCAAAACCATCAAATCGCCGGGGCTCCGAAATCATAAATATATAAACACATCATAGCGCAATGCATGCGCATGAGTAATGAGTAGATAACTCGAAATCAAAACTCCATCAAGCATCCCGCAATCATCGGAGTCAAGGTGAAGACACGAATGCCAAATTTCAAGTAAGACCGATATGCTATAAATCGGAACTATACATGCAAATATCAGGAGGAAATGCATGCCAAATCCTTTAAGTTGCTGTGCAATGCACATAACACTGCACAGTGGCGGACGTCTATCATAAGAAAATAACTATATACATATATACCTTTGCTTGAAATGTACGTTCCGCCGTTTTGGGAAACAATTTAGAAGGGTTTTCCTTGTTTAAAACGTTTCGCGTCATATCAGATACGTAGGTAAATACTGAGACTATAGCTCGCTTTTTAGAATTCCCTTCAATAGCTATCAATGCATGCAAAATACATTCAGGTACTGTTCTCTGACTAGTCCTGCTTAGTACGAAAACACATCGCAATTATCATAAAAAAAAATGTACTGCTCTATAAGAAATCAATCCCAAAATACGCGTATGAATACTACATGCGTCTGGTGCGCATGACAATCAAAATCCATATACGTGCCATACAAGTGCACAGAAACAAGATCTAAGTGCATCGGGTGTGCACAAAGCATCTGTCATAGACAACGTGTGTGCCTGACAGCAAAATCAGGTGCATCTGACATGCACGAAAAAATCTCGATTTAGTGCATCTGGTGTGCACCAAAATCGCATCTCAAGACATGCGCTCAACATGCGTGAAAACCCAAAACCAGGGGCATCCATCATGCACGAAATCATGAAATCCAATATCAAGCGCCGAACATGCGCAAAATCAAATCAGGTGCACAAGGTGCACAAAACAAATATCGAGTATCACAATCGAAATCGAAGTCCAGTGCATCTAAGTGCACAAAAGGCGTATCACTGCACTGCAAGCATATATAAACTAGACAGAGTGCAGGAACCAAATCGTGTGCATGCATACGCACAAAATCAACTCAAATGTCTAAAACCGTAAAATCACAAACATGTGAAACCAAAGCATGAAAACGATATCAAGTGCAACACTGTGCAAATATCGTAAATCCTCAATCATCAAAATCAAATCATGCGAATAAATCACCCAAAACATCGAAATCAATAATGGCGGAATAGTACCGCTCAAGTGCATCCTCTAAGAATCTCGGGCCAACTGTCGCGGTCACTAGTGGGACGTCTCGTCGATGATCATGAACTCTGGCCTGCTGGTGCGCGTAACAATGACCACTCCTGGGTCAAGGTCTTCACTGTGAATTACCAATCTCTCGGTCCATCGGCTCATCGGCCCTGTCAGGTGTGCTAACGGGGATGATCCCGTTCTGGCACTTCTCTGGTCATCTCTCGGTCAATCATCGCGACTACTCGTAAGACAGCATATCACTGGCGTCGGCCTCTGGCTCTCTGAATGTACGTGACACATCTGATCCTGGGTGCAAGTATCATTGCAGCAGTGTCCTGGAAGGAATCCTGCTCACGGTCTCTTCCATGTCTCGTCTCTGGCAACTGTCCGGAAGTCATCGTCCTTTACTATATCTACGTCTTGCTCTGGAATGACTGCATTCTCATCGCGACTCCTCTGGAAGGTATATCCAAGCACAATGCCTCGTCATGCGTATCGCATCTCTGATGTCGGCGGAGTGGAACGTCGTCTTATCCAGATCTTGTACGGACCTCTTTACTCCACTTTCTCTAATGTCGACTGCTTCGGACTCGTCTCGTCGTGGCTACATGGACTGAGCTCCAACGGCTATCCTCGTATCTGGAGTCTCCCAAGAATGCATCTCACCACCTAGCATCCGAATGAAGTCGAACCATCCGATCGATTGTAAAAACCTCATAATCCCCCAAGAGCTCAACATCTTGGGCACAGTTTAATAGTATCGAATACATACCACAGCATCGGTGGTCCAGCCGTAGAAGGGCAAACCCAAGCCTCACTAATGGCGCCGTAGAACTGCTGCAAACCCGAAGGTTCAAAGGCTTTCACACGGTCATTAAGTCGAGTTAGGGTTTCATTCTTCTAGAGGGTCCAAATATTGCCTGCATGCCCTTCCGAATACTTTAAACTTGGAATAATAGGCTTCTGACATTCGATCGTCTCTGTCGACTCCCAACGTCTCCGCGTGAAGTCGTCTCTAGCTGGAATCAATCTATCTGATGACCTCTCATCGGGTAGGCGAACGAACCACATGTCCTAGTCATTCATCCTCGGGTGACTAGCGATCTTCTATCATCTCTTAGTACAACCTGTACTGCAATACCTCCAACATATGGGGCGATATCTTGTCACTCGCAGCAACAACTGGCTCACTCGTCTGCACGCTGAACAGTGCCTCAATCATCATGAGTAAGCAATACACCAACGGTCATCAAAATCTGGCTGGCCTCTATCATTGGCTCAATCCTCTAGTGTCGATCAGTACATCCGAGTAACCTCATAAAGGCGATCCGCCAAACGCTCGTGGCGCGGAAACACATTAAAAAGACACATCTCCGCAATCGTGTGTCGCCGGAATTTCGCCCTGGTCAGTCCTCGTTCGTGACGAGTTCGTGCTGATCGCAACTCTAGCTGTAGCTCTCCCTGCCCGTAATCGTGGCAGCAAAACCATAACTGGTACTGATGAGGCTAGATCGGAATGAATATAATACTGAGCAAAGAAATGTACATCCTAAGGCTTCTTAAGTGGAGTAGCGTATCGTAAATATGCCGCGGAACATACCTACGGTACGTCACTCTACTTTAGTCACCTATTCCATCAACCAAGGCTCATCCTACGCTCCGAAGGTAAAACATAACGCTCTGATACCAACTTTGTCACGCCCCGAAAGTACGGAACATGACCGGCACTTAAACTACGAACGTATCGAGGCGTACGTAATCTAAGTGAGCCGAAAACCCAGAAATCCAAACCAAGAAAATTAGCAGAGTGAAGGAAAAACCAATTTAAATCAAGTAGTTTTAATAGCATAAGCCGAATTATGCGGTTTAAAAACATCAAATATTTCCCGAAAATTTCGGCAGAGTCTCCTTTGTAAATACTGGCCCCCAAACGGGATACAACATGAATAGTATACGAAATCAATAAAAAGGCATCCCCAAGCGGGAGCTAGCTCTTCGTCAATAGACGGTCACAACCACACAAGCAATATCATATACAACGCCAAGGGTGAGGATCAAAACTCAAAAGGAAACGCAAAACAACAAGAATTCCACAGAAATACAACGCGCGACTCTAAGGTCGAAAGAATAACATCACGGTCTCTATCTCAAAAATAAAAACATGTTTGGTTGATGGAACTTCTAGATACAACAGAATAATGATATACAAGATATATAATGGGGATACGATACAAGTAAACCCACCTACTAGCAAATCACCCGAACGAAACTATGCCCGCAAAGCCGTAAAGAACCCTGTACGGCAAACCTGCAAGAAACTGGGGCACAACGGGGGTGAGTTGCCAACTCGCGAATAGAAAAACATCTACGAATAGAAATCGCATAAATAACGCAACCTAGGTCAATGATCATAATATATCCTCAATATATATGTATAACATGCAGCCTATAACAATAGCTAGGGTAATATCTAACCCGAGTGTAATCTCATGTGCCCGTGTCAGTGCCTCAGGTAGCAATATATCATATGGATGATGTATGAATGCATGAAACAGAATGCATGTACTGAAGAAAACTGCTTTCATAAATTAGTGAGATTTCTGTATTTTTAAAATGAGGTATCATAATGAAATCAGCATAAAACAGTGCCTAGCATCGGCACAAAACGTAATCACAATATCTCGATATCTCTGTATCACAGTCTCTGTACCTCAATATCTCGAAATCTCAATGTCTCAATCACAATATCTAGGGCGCCGTCAGTCCAGACCAGCCCCTACCATCCATCTCAAGACCACGACGGTATCCTCCGGATATCCGACGCGTCGGATAATATCACCGGTAGGTAGTGCTTCCCTGCCAGGCTCAACGTCAGCAACACGACCTTCTTGCCCCGGGGTACCTTACCGGGCCCACCATGTACCCGAAATGGTTCATCCATCTCCTCGAATCGGGTCTCGAAATCCATTAGCAAACTCATGGTGGACGACTCATACATCATGGGAAAACCGCATTTTTATTTAAAAAGAGAGAAAGCAGTTTATATATGTTTTGCGGTTTTCCTCCAAATCCTGAAAATATCATGGAAATCCGAATCATCAATAGCATGTAAAACTATGAATATAAGCTTGAGAATCCATGAATACGGCATAACAATGAATAACGGTATGCATGAAGCGACAAGTAATAACTACAATATCTAAGCTGGCATATAAGGTATGTACACTAATATTATGTCAAACTACTAGCTATCAATCTAAGTTAAGCAATAATATTTTCTAAGGTGTACATGAAATGGCAATTACCGATGAAGATGTGTGTGAGCCGGCAAGTAAGTGTATGTGGTACATACGCATCATCGGTAATGGTGCTGGTGTCCTAACAGCATAATGTCAACAATGCAATATGAAATAACAATGTAAGTATGCAATGCGGAGCGAGCAACCAAAATGAGCGGGAGCTAAATATTAAACAATGGTGCTATTTGAAATAACACGAATCGCGGGGTTTTGAAAATAGGGGCTACGGTGGTTTTTAAGAAAGGATACGTTTTTTGAAATATCCGTAGATCCCTTGACCTGTCTTTCAAAATACCCACGATCCGCTAGTTTTGAAATAGGTAGGAGTCTAATCTAATCTAACAACTACACTAAACTATACGGCTGAACTAACAAGCTGAACTACAGGTAAGGAAACCGCCTATCATCTGAGTCGATACATATACATACCTGTATATGTATAGTCGGAGATCCCGCCTCAATAATATCATATCCGATACCATATCTATAATCAGGCATCACAAGTCAAGAGTGCGGATCAATCATCAATATAGCTCGTACGTAAATCTGTCGTACGGCATCCCAAATCTGGGTACGGGTCAATATCACATTCATCATACTATTCATCTGGTATCCTCTTTATCAAATATCATGATCGGGGTACTGATCTACGTCTAGTACAATACTGATACCGCCTAAGTATGCATGGACGTGTGTGAAACACTACGTCAAGGACCCGCTACAACGTCATGTCGTATCTCAAATACGAACCCTGCTATATCACCGATCTCACGGCCTCAAATAAAATCTCATCGACTCATCTTAAATCCCAAGTACTATCCTCATTATCCATGCATGCGTATATGAATGTACATATGCATAGTCCCATACCCATGCATATATACATATATACACATCCCAATCTGCGCACAAGAAAGTAAAGTATGCAAGTCTGTGTGTGCGTATGGGGGTATAACAACTACTCTAGGGTTTCGCAACTAACCCAAAGGTTCCATGAACACATAAACATAACATGAATAAACATTCTCGTATCATAAAACACCCATATAAACATATATATATGAGCTACACTACGGACTGCGGGGGTGATATACGCCATCCACCCGACTTCTCCCCGTAGATATAAATCTACTCACCTGGTCCTCGCTCGCCGGTGCCGACGTCGCCACGCGCTTGCTTGTCGTCTCGAAGTCCACATGGGGTACCTACATATCATAACGCACCGTATCGTATTAAAATCCGACTCATGACCCAAAAACGACACGTGAATCCCACATAGGTCAAAACCTATGGTTGCTTTCACAAATCAACCCAAAAACGCTCGACGTCAGCGTACAAACGCCAAACCATCGAGAAAAACTCAAACGTATCAATCGTGGTTTCACAACACCTTAATTATATATATAAAATATGGTTAAAATCACCAAAACTTCAAATTCGCTTTAAAGCTATTTTTCCGAAAACCTAATAAGCAAAATTAACCGCTTTAATACAACATCTTGATGTTTAAACGAATCTAGCGGCCACAATATTCACTAAATATCATAACAAAGTCATATAAACCATTCCTATAATTTATTCTTATCAATTTCCATAAATTCCAAAATTCTAGTTTACAATATACCCAAATTTTAATAATTTTATAGCAAAAAAATGCACAAACCACAATCTAGCTTGGATTTTCATAGACTAAAGTATTAAACTACACATTAAAATGTTAATAATGCCATGAATACCCTAATTAGATTTTTATCTCCATTACTTAATCAAATTTCAAAAACCTAGTTTGCTTAAAAACTTGATTTGGACAATTTAAATGCAACAATTTACATAATAGCAACTAGATTAGGTTTTCCATGCCCTCACATGCCAAAATACACTTTGTAAACTTAAAAAAGTGACAATAACCATATTTGAATTCAAACCCTAACTCATAAATTTTCCAAACTAGCAATTAAACCTAATTAAACACCTAATTAAGCTAACTTAAAGCAATTAACAGCAATTTAACAAAAAAGTTAGAATTATACCCAAATAAATTTGAAGATCCCACAAGCACACTTAACCTCCCAAATTGAAATCTAAATCCCTAGATCCATGCTATGGTAGCCAAGGAAAAATGGGTAGGTGGTGGATTTTGATTTGGATTTTTGCTTGATTTTTTGAGAAAAAGGGTGGATTTTTGATAGAAATTTTGGGGATTTTGATGGAAAATGAGATGAAGAATTTGGGGGCTGTTGTGGGTTCAGGTTTCGGCCAGAATTGGTGGGGATTGGGTGAGGGAGGAGAGAGAGTGAGGTGGGGAAAGTCCACTCTAGTCAAAGTCCACTGTAATTATATCATTTTCTACTCTTTTCTTTTCTTTTCTTTTGACAAAAGAAGTGATTGGAGAGAGGGAGAGGGGGAGGGCTGTCATGGTGGGGCCGACCACATGGGGAGAGGGAGAGAGGGTGAGGTGTGGGTGTGTGGGTTAAGAAAAAAGATAAATGTATTACCCCAACTCCCGTTAACACTAAATTTCACCGGAAAAAGCATTTTTCTTCGATATTTTCTAAACCGTTTTGGCAAACGATTTCATTTCAAAAACCACATGATTAAATTTTATTTAAAGTTTTATGATGCACAAAATTTGTTTCAACTCATTCCAATTTGTAATTTTCCCCAATTAAATGTATTAGTGACGGCTTAAAATAATATTAAAATAATTAATTTCGGAAAAAATTTCAGAAAATTTGAAATTTCACCAGTGGCTCAATAAACACCAAATACTAGCAATTACATAGCCAGAATATGTATATTTAATTTTATAATAAAGATATTTGCATTTTGACTTTTTACAGAAAACCCCCTTATTTTACCGTTTTTTCGAAATTTCACCGAAACGATTTTCAAAACGTTACACTAATGAAGAAGGGGACCCCGTTCATTTAGGATCGTAAATGCCATAGTGCATTGGATGAAATCAAGCGATACTTGCAGAATCCGCATGTACTGATCGCTCCGGTCAAGGGAAAGCCTCTCATCCTTTATACAACAGACCTTGAAGGTTTTTTAGACGCACTATGGGCACAGGAGAACGACCAGGGGAAGGAGGGAGCTCTCTATTATTTGAGTCGAGTTCTCCTGGGGGCAGAAAATAACTACTCCCCCATCGAAAAGCATTGCCTGTCACCGATCTTCGCGATAACGAAGCTTCGACATTATGCCATGGCACATGAGGTCCATCTCATATCAAAGGTGGATCCTCTCAAGTATTTGATGTCAAGAGCCATATTAACAGGAAGGCTTGCCAAATGGGCCCCCCTCTTGATGGAGTTCTCGATAATATATCGACCCCTCAAGGCAGTAAAAGGCCAGGCCATCGCCGACTTTCTTGCTGAGCATCCGATACCAGCCGATTCTCCCTTAAATTGCGAATTACCAAAAGAACACGCTTTCAACGCAATCGATAGAGAGAAGGAAGGAAATAATGCCCGATGGGAACTCTACTTCGATGGAGCATATTCCATGAAGAAGCGAAAGCAAAACACCCCCATAATCAAAGTTGGGGTAGGCCTTATCTTTGGGACCCCGCAAGGAGGGATAATGCGTTTCTCCCTTTCATTGAAAGAGCCAAGAACAAACAACGAAGCGGAATATGAAGCTTTGATAGCAGGTCTTGAGATCGCTGTCGACATGGGGATCGAAAACCTCCTCATATATGGAGACTCCCAGCTGGTCGTTATCTAAGTAAATGGCGACTATCAGACTGCAAGCCAGAGTTGGTAAAATATGGCGAAAGGGTGCAGCAACTGCTGACTCAAATCCCATCCTACGTCCTAGAAAGCATACCGCGGGCGGAAAATAGCAAGGCGGATGCATTAGCCAAACTCGCTAAAGAACTGGCTGATGAAAATCTTGATGACATAAGGATCATTGTGCAAAGCCGCCGGATTCTCACGCCAGCAGAAATATCTCCGGAGTCGTTTGAAAGAAAAGAAGCGACCAGACAAGAGGTCCTCCAAATAGAAGACGAATAAAGGGTCAAGGACTGGAGGGAAGTCTTCATAGACTACTTCAAATCCCATCGAACACTCGAAGACGCGTCGTCAAGACATCAGCTCATGAAGCGCGCCCTATCTTTCACCTTCGTCAATGATACTCTATATAAGAGATCATTCGACAGTTTGTGGCTAAGGTGCCTAGGTGTAACGCCTTAGATTTCGGTTAGTGTTCGTAGAGACGTTAATGCGGGTTTACTGTAAAAAGTTTACTAATTCGGGTTCCTCACATTTTATAACATTTAATTAATAATTTATTAATATTTGTTATAAGCGTGCATGCACGTGTGCACGTAAATGCGAGGATTTGTTTGTCCTAATTTTGATCTTAGCAACCATGACACTTAACCTAATCTAATCTTTGCTTTAATCCTTTTGCCTTAACCCTAATTCCTTAGATATTTTGTGAGAAGAGAGAAGATATTTGTTTTGGAGAGTGATGAGGTGTGTGTGAAAGCTTTAATGGTGCATTAATTGCATTGGTGCACTTACCTCACCCTTAAGCTCACCTCTCTCTCTCTTCTCTTCATACTCTCTCTCTCACACTCATTTCTCTTCTCATTTCCTTGTCTCTCTCATTTCACAACTGATCACTCTCATCTCCATCACTAATTCATCTCAAATCATTCACAAAACTTCATAAAATCACATCTTTATCTTGGTTTTGCCTCATGGATGCCTAGGTGCATGCAAAGCTTGGATCTTTGAGTTCTTTTGTGTGGGTATTGTTCTCTCTCTGTTCATTAAGTGTTTATTATGTAGCTTAGCTTTAAAGTTTCTGTTTTTATCGCGTATCGTATCGTTTCGGATAAATATCATATTTTTAGTGTCGTTTTATGGTCTCGAATGATCTGCTGTTAAACTAAAAGTGTGTTGCAAAAATTGACTGGACAGCAGCCTAGTATAGAGATACAGAACCTACCCACCAAATTCGAGCCAAATCCACCTTGTCTTGGCCGCAGATTTATTGTATCTGGCCGCAAATTGCGGCCAGACTGGGAAATTTGGGTTTGGGGTTTTGGTGCAGGGGGTCTCTGGGTTATGTCTAGGCTCATGGTACTTGCAATTTTTACAATTGGTTAGCACAGAAAAATCTGGGATCATTTTGCCTTTTTCTAGTGTTTCGTTTCGTGCGATACGTTATCCGATACGATGCGTGTTACGTGTTGCTGTTGCGCTGAGTTGGTTTCGTAGTGTAGCTATACGCGTTAGCTACAATACGAATCCTTTAGTGTACGTTGGTGTGTCGTTTTGGTCCGCGTAGATTGTGAGTATTTTAGGTTATTATTAATAAATATTTGTTTTATTGTTATTGTTGCAGGTTCGCAGGCGGGGACTTCGGACGCTGCTACAAAAGGAAAACAGGTGGTAGACTTCACCTAGCTCGGAGCGTTGGTGAGTAGATTTAACATCTACAGGGGAATCGCCCGCATGGCGTTATGCGTCTGGGCTAGAGATGTTATTTCTGTCGCATATTCTATGTCATATTTAGAATTGCGCATTTACCCTATTACTTAGATATTATTGTGCTTGGACTAGTATCCTTAGGACACTGCACCATTATTGACGGCGTATGTTGCACGAGCACTGATTGTACGCCACACACACCGTCAATAATTGCCATGTCACGCACAATCCACTTATAGATATGTTATTGCTTGGTTAGGGACATTGTGACATTGATTCATATTTCTTATCGCATATGACATATTGCATATCTGTATATCCATATGCTTACACGCATATGCCTTCACATACTTACATGCTAGATATCCGTATACCTATAGAGTACTGTACCATTAGTGATAGGGACATACATACCTCATGACATAGCTACAGGTATACCTTGCACACATATTTCACTTAAACCCAGGGGGTATACTACATCATTACTTATAGGTAGATACATATATCTTGCAATACCTTTATGTTTTCACATACGTCTGGTTATAGCTACATGTTTACCTTTACTAGATGTTATTTTAGAATTGGAGGAAATTAGGAACTACAGGATATTTATATTAACTTGTTGCAGTTAATTAGTGGCTTTTCCTTTATGTGCTTTCATTACAGTTTTATGTTGCATATATTATATTCATGGATTTTCGCATTTCGATATGGATTTTTCATGATGTTTTTTGGATTTGGGGACCGTGGGAGTTCATGAAATTATGCATTATTTGAAAATCCCGGTTTCCCTTGATATGATATTTCTGCAGCCACCATGAGATTTATCGGTTCGGATATATATATATATATACCCCATGCGAGGAAAGGAGGGGTCCGTGTATGGGTACATGGTGGGGCCCGGAGGTACCCCGAAGCAAGAACGATGTCGTGGTGTCAGGCGATGAGGCTTAGGGAAACTATACTATCCGGTGACATTACCAATAACTCAGTGGTTATCATGGGGATACCGACGGGAGTCATGTACGTATGGATACGTCGAGAGGCGAGGGTCAAAGTTAGGCACTCGAGCTTTCTGGATAGTGTATGATACGTACCTATCAGTATGTTAGTCTGGGAGACAACATCTGATAGATCAGTATTTCTGTGTCGATGCTTGGCACATTGGTTTCATGATATTTCTAATTACTATTTGTATATATAACAGGGGATTTAGCCGCTGTTATATATACCCTTACACCAATATTAGTGGAATGGGACGCTAATATATGTGTATTGACCTCATCATATCTATTTATGCAAATATATTTAGGATGTTAGAATGTTACTTGAGATCTGACATTTGGGATATAGGTGATTCATTTGAGATTGGATATTGGATATATACGAGACTCACTTGATTTTGTACATTCGGGATATAGGAGATCTATTCGATATTGTACATTGAGGAGATGTGAGACATACATGATATGAGAGCCCAACTTAGGGGCTGATTTGAGGAATTGGGATATTGAATGTCTTGATGGATTGTGAACCTACCATGATGTCAGGATTCCGTGGGAATGACATATTTCACTCCATACCTCACAGTTATCTGTTTATGCACTGCTTCATGTATTAGTAGTACCTGTTAGTGTACCTTTCATGATTGTTGCATATTTATATCCTCATATCATTATTGCATGATTATTGCATACTGTTGTCATATCATTATTGTATAATTATTGCATACTGTTGTTATATCATTATTGCTATATATATTGGTTGTACCTGCTAGTGTACTTTCCATTATTCTGCATTCATATGACCTGTTATAGCGGTTAATTGCACATCTTAGATTCACGCTATACGTGCATACTTGCGATTACCTGCATATGTTATTTACTATTCACGAGCTGGCAACTCACCCCCCGTTGTGCCGCAGGTGTTGCAGGTGTTCCCCAGAGTAGTCGAGATAGGCTATTCATCTATCATCTTTTGCTACAGATACCGCATCGGCTCATGGTGTGCCGTTTAGCTTAGGTGGGTTTTGGGTGGTTATCTGTATTTTGTATTGTATACTCGCTGTATTTTGTACTCTCCATCTACTGTTACTTAATGACTTAGATACTTTGTGAGGACGATATTGTATATTATTGTGGATTTGTTGTCTTTTATACAGTTTCCTTTTTATTGTCTCTTATTTCTTCGCTATGGCGTCGTATATTTATGGTGGTGGTTGTTTTCCATCTTTGGGTGTGTATTTGCTCCCGTTTGGGAATGCTTTACTTTATATTTATGTTGTACCCATTTTTGGGGCTAGCTTTTACAAAGGAGGTGCTGCCAAAATTTTAAAGGAAATAAAGTTGGACTTTTAAAGAATTTGGGTTGTGATTTCAAAGACTTTTAAACAATGTTTCTTATCTTTTCTTGTCTTTTACTGGTTTAGATTTCTGGGTTTTGGCTTTCTTTTACTGCGTTACGCCTGTAGACGTTGCGTAGTATTAGGGCCGTCACGTGCCAATTTCGGGTCGTGACAAAGTTGGTATCAGAGCGCCAGGTTTTACCTTTCGGAGAGTAGGATGACCTTGGTATGATGGAGTAGGTAGCTTAAGCAGAGTAACGTACTGTGTGTATGTCTGCAGCATACTCACGATGCAGTACTCCGCCTAAAGTGACCTAAGTACAATTACTTGAAATTCCTTCCTTGATGATTCATATCCTTGTGATTCGATTTCCGTGTTCTTATCGAATCTTATTTCTACTTATAGCCTTATCGCCGATGACTATGGGGACTCAGAGTGATGCAGCGAGGGCCGAGGTCAGAGTAGGTTCGGGTGAGACGAGCACTGACCAGGATGGCACGCTAGTTGCACAGGTGCAGACGGATTCGCCTTCGACAGACAGTATCGCTAGGCTTGTGGCAGAGATGCAGAACATGCGCCAGGCGATGAGTTCATTGATTAAGGTTGTTCGAGCACAGCGACAGGAGGTTGTCACCCCTGTTAACCAGTTGTTCCTTGCGATCAGCATGCAGCAGTCCGTCACCTACATAGCACCAGTGGATGTAGCCCCAGTTTACGAGGCACGTCTTCCAGAGACTCGGAGAGTTCCGGAACAGTGGAGGACTCGTACCGGTGTACCATCCCAGAGGCAGAGGCCTAGTCGTCAAGACAGATTTCGTGACCGTCGCGGGAGTGGCAGAGGCTTAGGACGTGGACAGTCGTTCTGCTCTCATCCCCAGGAGGGTCAGCAGTCGCCGCTTGGATGTTTCTGGTGCGGGATCCTTCATCACCTTATCAGGAATTGTTCCTTAGCACCGCGTCAGATGCGTACTCGGAGAGGTCGTAGTCGCGAAGGGTACGCTCAGAGGGGTCAGGTTGGCAGAGGAAGAGTTCTGACAGTTCCGGGTAGAAGGCAGACATGAGAGTCTTCTTCTACTCATCGGGACGCGTGGACGTCCAATGCAGAGTTTTCAGGTATTCATAATTCGTATGTTTTTTTGATGTATTGGTTTTTTTTCACACTTGTACCGTGGTTGGGTAGATTAGTTGTAGTTTGTTGTTTTAACGTCTGTCAGCGATTCTTTTGTTGCGTGACACGTATTCAGTTTTGTGCCAATCGGATAGGAGATAGAGATTCGTCCGTCGTTTGATCCTTCTAGAGATGTTGGATTTGACGTTCTCCTGGGCACGGACTGTTTAGCTACGTGCTAGGCGTCTGTGGACTACCCTGAGAAAACAGTTAGGAATTTGTTTTCCTCGGCGAGTCAGTTCTTATTGTGCCGGTGGATAGTTGTCCCACCTCTCACAGCTCGAATTCAGCTTTTTTCGCTAGTCGGCTTTTGAGGAGAGGATGTCGTGGATTCTTAACGTTCATTCGTGGTACCGGAGCCACAGTTGGTTTGTTGGACCAGGTTCCTTTCGTGCGAGAGTTATCCGACGTTGTTTCTAATGAGCCGGCGAAGCTTAGGGAGCTTAAGGATCAGCTGCAGAGTTGTTTGTTGAGGGGCTTGTGCGTCTGAGTGTTTCGCATTAGGGAGCTCCTATTTCTGTTCGTCAAGGAGAAAGACGACAGATTAAGATTTTATATTGATGGATCGTTAATTGAACCGGCTTACGGTGCGGATAGGTATCCTTTACCTCGCATTGACGATTTCTTCGATTGACTCCAGAGTGCGAGACATTTTCTAAGTTTATTCGGGATCAGGTCATCATTGCTGCGGGTTCGGAGTGATGACATTCCGAAGACTGCCTTGTGCGTGCTACGGGCTTTGTGTGTTTTGGTGGTGTCGTCGGACTCACCAATGCCCTAGCAGCATTCGTAGATATGATGAACCGGATTTCTTCAGGCCGTTCCTCGACCAGTTATTGTTGTGTTATTGATGACATTCTGGTCTATTCTTTGTGTCTTGAGGGACAAGAGCAGCACTTGAGGATTTGTTTTGCAGACATTGGGAGAGCCCCAACTGTTTACTAGATTCTTGGAGTGTTCCTTCAGGCTTGTTTGTGTTGACTCCTAGGTCTTGTAGTTACGGGAGACAGTTTTTCGTATGGTCCCGAGGAAGATCGTGGCCGTACAGCTTAGTCCCAGGCTTGTGTTCGGACGGAAGTCCGCAGATTTTTGGGCTTAGCAGGTTTCTACCGCCGTTTCGTGCAGGAATGCTAGTGTAGTGCTGCACCGTTGACTGGACTGACCTGAAAGGAGGTTTCTTTTCTTTGGACTGAGGAATGCGTGCAGAGTTTTTCAGAAGTTGGAGAATCGGTTAACAACTGCACCAGTTCTTTCTTGCTTTTTGGTTCGGGCGACTTTGTTGTTTTAACTGTGATGTTTCGCGAGTGGGGCTCGATCGTGTACTGAGGTGACACTATAGAGTTATCGCTTTTGCTTCCTTACATTTGGAGGAAGTACGAGCAGGATATCCCACTCATGATCTGGAGATGGCCGTGGTGGTAGTGCGTTGGGGATTGGAGACACTAATTGTTCGAGAGTCGTGTCAGATTTTCATGGACCACCAGAGCTTAATGTACATCTTCCTGCAGCGGGTTTTGATTGTTGAGACAGCGCCGTTGGAGGGAACGTGTGGAGGATTGTGTTTGTGAGATCCTTTATTACCCTTGGCAAGGCGATTGTGGTAGCTGATGCTGGAGTCGTAGGCCCGGGGTTAGTTTGTTCCAGTTGTGCGCAGTCAGAGACAGTCTTCTGCAGATTTACAGTTCTTGTGCGATCGTGGAGTACAACTTAGGTTCGCCTCTACTGAGGGGACAGCTTGCTCATGTCCGTGCCCGACCACTTTTCCTTAATCGCTTTCGCGAGGCACTGCCGTCGATGCTTGTTCGTCAGAGATTCTTGAGCATACTCGGCGGGGTAATGATTCGGAGTCCGTGATTTGTGACAATGGTGTGCTAAGTTGGGACGCGTTTGTGTACCTGATATTATCAGGTAGAGACGTGCAGTCCTAGAGCAGGCATATCTGTCAACTCTCTATATTCATTCAAGTTCCACCAACATTGATGTGACTTGTGAGATAGTTACGGGTGGACAGGGATGTAAAGAGAAGTTTCATGGTTCGTTTTAAGGTGTCTGTCTTGTTGTGTGCTAGGGTCGAGCATCTGAGATCGGCTGGAGTGTTGCAACCTTTAACCGTTCCGAAGTAGGAGTGGGAGCAGATCTCCAGGAATTTCGTTATGGTTTCGACCCAGGGTTAGTAAGGGCGTGACTTCATTTGGATTCTTGTTGTCTGGTTTTACTCAGTTTGCTCGGTTGTTCTTTGTTAAGTTGTGCGTTCGTATTAATTGTTGTCAGCAGTTGGGGATCGTCACTCACCATCGTTAGGGTTCTCCTTCGATAGCCAGTGTTAACCTGCTTCCTTTCTCAGTCTATGAGCAACTAGGGATCGGAGAGTTGAAACCAGTCCATTACACTTTACAGATGGCTGACCGATCAATCACCAAACCTAGGGGTGAACTGGAGGATGTGTTAATAAAAATCGGGGAATTTGTATTCCCTGTGGATTTTATTGTACTTGATACACAACCTGTAGCGAACCCACGGAATCAAATTCCGGTGATTTTAGGTCGCCCCTTTTTGGCCACTTCCAATGCAATAATCAACTGTCGAAATGGTTCTATGACCCTATCTTTCGGGAATAGGTCAATAGAGCTGAACATTTACAAGATTGGAAGTGTACCCTCCGAACCTACTGCTCATGTCTGTTCTGTCGACTTAATGGATGTCGACAGCAGCGAATTTGATGATCCTCCTGATACCGATCTTGACTCTTTTCATACGTTGTTGTTTGACCCAACTATGTATCATACACATACGGACTCTTCCACCGAGATGCCCGGGTCAACAACTAACATCGATTATGAATTGCTTTTAGAGTATGAAGATCACCCCGCACTTTGTGATGACATTATTCTTCGGGGTATTGATGAAACTTTTGAGGAGATCTTCGCTGATGAACTCGCATTTCTGAATAACACGGGTGTTGAGATGAATCATGTCCCAATCACTGAAATTGAACCTCCACCCCTTCCTCTGAATTGTAAAAAGAATGCGAGTAATCCATCACATTCACTGCTTCGTCTCTTCAAAATGAGACGCACACACACTCTCTTCCACCCCTTACCCTTTCCCCACTTCTTCTTCCACCAACCCGAGCACTGCATTGATAAAATCTTCGAATGGTTGGTGTTGATCTTCGGTCGTTGCAAAGCTTGGCATCGACCAATGATTCTTGACCCCCTCATATGATTTTCAAAGTTTAACATTGCATAACTCAAGTTTGGGGGGGAACAATATTTTTGGCTCTTGGAAAGAAAATTTTTTTTAATCTAAAAATAAGTTTGGGGGAGGATCTTCACTTATATTTTTTGCCTCCACTAATAAATTCCTCCCAGGCTTACAGGTTTTGTACATGTAGCGGATGGCAACAGTGAGGACACTGTTGAAAACAAGTTTAGGGGAGGTTTGTGCTTAGTATTGCATCATTTGCATATCATTAGCATAAGCACAAAACATTTCTTTAAAAACCATAAAAATTTAAAATTTTTCAAAACCCATAAAAATTTTGTGTAAATATTTTTCTTTTGGTTCATCATTTTTGTAAATAATTTTTCTAAACCTATAAAAATTTAAAAAAAATTTCAAAATCCATAAAAATTCAGAAATTTTCAAAAATCATAAAAACTTAAAAATTTTCAAAATATAAAAATATTTAATATTTATGATAATAAAAGATTAGATAGTGAACAATTACATCCATGAGATTAGAAAAATTTAAGAAAACCAAGAAAATTAGAAGTTTTCTTATACGAACTAGTAATAAGTAGTTATGAGCCGTTGTCCCAAGGGTCAGTAAGATGAAGGACGTCACTAATCTGAGGATAAAAATAAGTCTGAAAAATAGTATCTATTCTGGAAAGCCAAGCATTTTGAACGTTGATACCCTGCTATTCGCACTTACACACGTCTTAAAGCCTGGGATAGTAGAGGATACCTTGAAATGCTCTTGTCTTAAAGCCAAAAGTATGAAGGAAATAAAAAAAATGAATAAAATATAAAGTGGTGAGAAAAATGGACACTGGTTTTGTTATCGCCGAGGGCAATAAAATTTTTTTAGCGAGGGTGCTTTTTCACCTAGTGCCCTAAGGCCAACTGGTCTGGGAGTCACTGCTATGCCTAAGGTGGTGCAAGACGAGGAAAATACACCAAATAAGCAAGCACATGAGTAATCGGTCGGTTAGTACCTCAAGAAGTATTAACGGTCGCATGAAAGTGTGTAAGCACATCTAGATATTCATTAATTAAAAAGTACTGAGGCTGATGGGCAAGAGTATGATAGCTTGAATTGAATTCTCCGGGTGTAGGGATGTTCTTTACACACACGCAGGGTGATATGATCGATGTTTGGAATAAAGATAGGAATGAAGAATAAGACGATGTTTTATTGAGGGAGGACATGATTTCTAACATTTTCTCATGACCATTAAGATAGGGCTCATGACAACCAAAAAGCTAGCTTAGTTGGAAACCCTAATTTTCAAGGCTTTTCTTTTACAATTTTTGTCTTTAAATGTAATATTCATGATCTTTCTTTTATTATTGGATTTTGTGGGTGCAATTCGCTGAAAACCCTCAGGAGACAACACTCCTCCTACTAGGGACACCTAGAGGTTTAAAGGCTTGTTGCACGTGTTCAGTGCAATCGTGTTGCCTACGAAAGTGTGTTTTTTTCTTTCTTTATTTTCTCCTTCTCTTTTAATAAAACAATTCGATCGAGACGATCGAAAATAAGTTTGGGGGAATTTGATCAGTCGAAAATACTGCACTTTTAACACGGTAATTTCCCTACCATTTGAACTCATATAGAAGTGT
This sequence comes from Agapanthus africanus, assembly GCA_030015575.1. Lineage (NCBI taxonomy): Eukaryota > Viridiplantae > Streptophyta > Magnoliopsida > Asparagales > Amaryllidaceae > Agapanthus > Agapanthus africanus. Next base: position 744,659,483 of record CM057340.1, read on the forward strand.
TCGGTATTCATAATTGCATATATTACCAAATCATCTCTGAAATACCAAATTGCATGTGTTAGACTTTTAAACCGGCACTTTGAGGGAAATTAACTGTTTTTCATGGCATCGCATTATCCTTGTATTGCGCAACTCTTGTCTTGGAGTCTATGCAGGAAATTCCGGAAGCAGAGCCCAAAATTGGGAAAAGATCTGATAAAAGATGCGTCAACTCAAAGGCTGAAGATCTGGTAGTAATTCAGAAGGCCAAATAAAATTCAACACATCAGGATAAGGCCCATATGATATCCCAAGCCCACAGAAGAAAATACAAGCAGCAAGGCCACCAAAGGGCCGCGGATCCGCGGCCCAAGCCCCCTTTGTGCGGCGGATCCGCGGCCTTTTGAGGAGATCAAAGCACTAAATTTTGTACACGTGTCTCTTATAACGGCCAAAGCTTCCAGAAGACCCCAGAAGCTCCACGTGGCACATCTAGAAGGCTTGGCTCAACAAACTCTTGGAGGGAAATTCAAAATTTAAAGCTTAACTAACTTTTTGGAGGGAAATTTAAATCTTTTGGTTAACTAACTTGTGGAGGGAATTCAAATTTCAATTCTAGATCTAAGATTTGGAAAGTCTATAAAAAGGAGCCTAGATCTAGAGGGGAAATTGTAAAAGAATCACCACCATCTTCAACCCACAAGTTTAGTGACAAAAGCTTGTGCCAAATTCAACCCCCATCCCCAATTCAAAATCAAGTTCAAGATCCCGAGATCAATTTGAGCAAGAGAGCCTTCAACCTTTAGCAAGCGACGCCGGATTCCAATGGAGCAAGAGATCCACGCCGATCCGCGACTCAAGGAGCCGAGCGAAGCCGAAATCGACGATCTAGTTCCTTCCTTTTGTAAATTCAAGAGGGTTGTAACGAAATTTGTTGATAAATAAAGGTGAATTTTCTATACTTTTGCTTATCTTTTAATTCAAGCATAATGATTAGATCTCAATTTGTGATTGTGTTTGTGATCATGATGTTTGAGTAATCTCCGCTCGTGTAGGAGTTGTGACGATCTTTAGATGATGATGATTTAGATATTTTTACAATTCTTAAATCCTATAATGTTTGGAAATTCTAGTGAATCAAATGATTAATAACCTAGTTTCGAGATGATGCTTTCTTGATCGTGTTCACTCGAAACAAGGGAACAACTATTAAACGTTTGATTAACTAGAAGCTAGAATTTGAATGCGATCCATCGAAAGGACAAAGGATGAGTTGCGGAATCCCTAATTTTCTCGCAAAGATCCTTAAACCTCGATGAATTTGTATCGATCTAGTATCAATTCATTAATGGATAAGAATTAGTAATCTTTAAATCTCATCACATCTAAAGATCCGATCTACTCCTACGAGCTATCCTTATAATCTTGATTGTTGGTTGGAAATTATCATACATCTCAATTCTTGTTTTTAATGTCTTTTCTAGATCTAGATTTTTCTTATTTCTTGATCTTCAAATGCAAATCATGAATTGTTTTCTTTTCTTTGCCCTAAATTTTCAACTCATCTAATTCGGAAATTGAACGGAACTCACTTTCCCTGTGGACGATCCGCACTTACTAACGCGCTACATCCGACACCGTTATTGATTGCGGTCAAATAATTTTTGGTTGTGATTTCTAAAATCTATTTTCTCAAAAACACGACACAATCCGAAAATCATTAAATCAAAATGGCGCCGTTGCCGGGGATCGTGTGCTATTTGTTCGGTTTTTGAAATTTGAGTTGAAAAGTTTATTCCATCAATATTTTTTTTTAGATCAAAACTTGCACAAAATACTAATACGTGTTGTTATGGTTAATTGCAAGGAGATCTGGAGCTTGCTGGAAAATTGGAAAATTATTTGGTGAATTCCAGAGGATTGAGGAAGAGATCAGGAGCTTGCTGAAGATTTTTTGTGCAGAGACCCCACCATTCCACCGCTTTTCCGCGGCATATACCCCCATTACGCGGCGGTTCCGCGGCCCATTAAGGAGTTCTCTGTAAAATCTTTTGCAGGTAATCTCTAACTTTCTTATCTCCTCTATAAAATCTGCTCCAACTGACAATTTGTTGCAGGTTTCTTTGCAAATAATCGCTGCGCCGCAAAAAGCAAAATAAAGTGTGCTTGTTTTTGATTTTGTGGTTGTTTGCATAACTAATACGGAAATTAAGGGGCACGGCCAAATCCAGATTAGGTGGGGAGTTCATTACCCTTCCTAGGCCCCAAAAATCACAAACCTGCATCCGCATTACCCTCATTAATTAAAAAATATCTAGAGATGACTCTAAGGACCGTCGCACTCACTTAGGACAGAAGAAGGCCGTGGGTAATTCATTGCTTATCCGCGTTTCTCTTGTGGTGCCTAGGCAAGTGTGTCGAAGGCTAGTGGTTACTTAATTAGGCCCACTACTTACGTAGTGGAGAACCTCCCACTTACCTGGCACTTACCTGGCCACAGGAGGGATAAAGAGGCAGTGGAGGATTCTATCCTGCGTCTTGTCTTCTGGCAGTTAGGAGCGGTCTAGAGATTGGACCTATGTGACCATAAATTTTAGGGTATTGCTTGTTGCATCATATTTTCAAAAATCCGTATCTTTTTCAAAACAAACACCACACTCACTTCATTTCCTCTAATTATAAATCACGCTGCCACTTGTACTAACCCCTTTTAGTGCAAGATAGGCTGGACACGGGATTCTAGTGCCCGTCTTGTCCGCGTCCCCTCGATCGACTCCGAATTCGGTATTTCTCCATTTACCTTTCTTTTACCCCCCACCACACCCACACCGATGGATCAGCCTCCATCAAACCTCTTTACCGCTACTCTGCCGCCGTCCGTTGGTGCGCAGATTCCTCCCTGCATCTCTCTCCAAGAGAGGTGTTACCCTTTGCGAGGTCCTCTCTCGACCTGCTTATCCATTCCACCAGCCAACGGGGATAACTTTGAGATTAAGCCCCAGTACATCAACCTTCTACCCAAATTCCACGGTCTCGAGACTGAAGACGCGTACGTTTTTATTACCAAATTTGAAAACGTATGCGCAATGATGGGTACATCACAACTTTCTGTGGATGCCATGCGTCTACGACTTCTTCCATTTACCTTGTGCGATATAGCCGAGAAGTGGCTGTATAACACCACCGCACACTCCATAACGAATTGGGAAGAATTCGTTGCGGCATTCCTTAAGAAATTTTACCCTATGCAAAAGACATCTCGAATCCGTAGCGAACTCTATCAATTCTCCCAGCTTCCGGCTGAACCATTTTCAAAATACTTTGACCGATTCAAGGATCTTTTGGTTCAATGCCCACATCACGGCATCCCGAGATGGGAACTTTGCCGAATCATATATGAGGGCAGTAACCCTACCACTAAACAAAATCTTGAAAACATGTGTCAAGGCACCTTTATGACCAAGGATGATGGGGAAGCATGGAAATTTTTAGAAGAGTTCGCTGAAAAGTCATTACAGTGGGAGACTGGAACCCAGCCATCGAGTAGGGGTGGCATACACCAAATAGACGTGTCCATTGGTGTTCGAGCTGAGATGACAGCAATGCAAAAGAAGCTCGACGCTATGGAACACAAATTCCTAGCAGCCTCCCTAAACCCAATGTCGCTCCCCAAAACCGTTTGTGGGTGCTGTTCTGATCCTTCTCACTTGACGGAAGAATGTCCATTAAACTCCCAGTTTCGAGGTCTCGAGCATACCAATGCCGCATTTCAAAGACCTGGAAACGACCCTTTTTCTTCCACATACAATCAGGGTTGGAGGAATCACCCGAATTTTGCCTGGAACCAATCCCAAAACACGGTTCCAAACCCGAATCAATTCCAACGGGTCCCTCCACCACAACAGCAACCACTTCAGTTCACCCAGCACCCTTACCAGTCACAAAATTTCCAAAACCAGGTCAACACTCCTTCACCTTCTAATCCTATGCAGTCGACCTGTTCTGATGAGTTCTCTCAATTCGCTCAAACCATGAAATCACTCATGTCAAATTTCATGGAAGTATCGGCCGAGGTTAAGTCTTCTGTTGGTGAGATAAAGAAAAACTCAGCGTCCCAAGCTGAGAGTATCAAAACGATGGAAGCTGAGATTGCACGACTTAAGGCCGAAATGAGTGCAAGAGAGAAAGGGAAACTCCCAGCTCAACCTGTACCCAATCCTGGCTATTCACATCATGTGAATGCAATCACCACGTTGAGATCTGGGAGAGTGCTAGATAACCATGTTGGGGAAGAAGTTGATGATATTGAGAATCCTATCAACACCCCGGCTGAGACCTTTTCTCACACACACGCTTCTGCTTCTGATTCTTGTTCTTCTACCCCACCGCCTTCTCGCGAGCCTATTCTCCATTTCCCTCTAGGCTCGACACCTCAGCCCACCTCTTTTACTCCTCCACAGACGATCCCCACTTCTATTTTGGGATCGGGGCCACACACACTTCCTTCTACTATGATGGACCCAGCGCTTATTGCTAAAGCACCTTATCCGAACCGGTTAAGGGCTAACACATCGAGTCCACATATGGAGAAGGTCATGGAAATGTTCAAACAGGTTAACATCAACATCCCTCTCCTAGATTCCATTCAACAAGTCCCCGCTTATGCGAAAATTCTTAAGGACTTGTGCACTAGGAAGAGGAAGACTCAAGTGCCAAAGAAGGTCTTCATGTCTAATAGCATTAGCACTGCTTTTATCCCTCCGCTACCAAAGAAACGTAAGGACCCAGGATGTCCTACGATATCGATTTCTATTAGGGATAAACACATCAATCGTGCTCTTTTAGACCTTGGCGCCAGTGTTAACCTGCTTCCTTTCTCAGTCTATGAGCAACTAGGGATCGGAGAGTTGAAACCAGTCCATTGCACTCTACAGATGGCTGACCGATCAATCACCAAACCTAGGGGTGAACTGGAGGATGTGTTAATAAAAATCGGGGAATTTGTATTCCCTGTGGATTTTATTGTACTTGATACACAACCTGTAGCGAACCCACGGAATCAAATTCCGGTGATTTTAGGTCGCCCCTTTTTGGCCACTTCCAATGCAATAATCAACTGTCGAAATGGTTCTATGACCCTATCTTTCGGGAATAGGTCAATAGAGCTGAACATTTACAAGATTAGAAGTGTACCCTCCGAACCTACTGCTCATGTCTGTTCTGTCGACTTAATGGATGTCGACAGCAGCGAATTTGATGATCCTCCTGATACCGATCTTGACTCTTTTCATACGTTGTTGTTTGACCCAACTATGTATCATACACATACGGACTCTTCCACCGAGATGCCCGGGTCAACAACTAACATCGATTATGAATTGCTTTTAGAGTCTGAAAATCACCCCGCACTTTGTGATGACATTATTCTTCGGGGTATTGATGAAACTTTTGAGGAGATCTTCGCTGATGAACTCGCATTTCTGAATAACACGGGTGTTGAGATGAATCATGTCCCAATCACTGAAATTGAACCTCCACCCCTTCCTCTGAATTGTAAAAAGAATGCGAGTAATCCATCACATTCACTGCTTCGTCTCTTCAAAATGAGACGCACACACACTCTCTTCCACCCCTTACCCTTTCCCCACTTCTTCTTCCACCAATCCGAGCACTGCATTGATAAAATCTTTGAATGGTTGGTGTTGATCTTCGGTCTTTGCAAAGCTTGGCATCGACCAATGATTCTTGACCCCCTCATATGATTTTCAAAGTTTAACATTGCATAACTCAAGTTTGGGGGGGAACAATATTTTTGGCTCTTGGAAAGAAAATTTTTTTTAAGCTAAAAATAAGTTTGGGGGAGGATCTTCACTTATATATTTTGCCCCCACTAATAAATTCCTCCCAGGCTTACAGGTTTTGTAGATGTAGCGGATGGCAACAGTGAGGACACTGTTGAAAACAAGTTTGGGGGAGGTTTGTGCTTAGTATTGCATCATTTGCATATCATTAGCATAAGCACAAAACATTTCTTTAAAAATCATAAAAATTTAAAATTTTTCAAAACCCATAAAAATTTTGTGTAAATATTTTTCTTTTGGTTCATCATTTTTGTTAATAATTTTTCAAAACCTATAAAAATTTAAAAAAAATTTCAAAATCCATAAAAATTCAGAAATTTTCAAAAATCATAAAAACTTAAAAATTTTCAAAATATAAAAATATTTAATATTTATGATAATAAAAGATTAGATAGTGAACAATTACATCCATGAGATTAGAAAAATTTAAGAAAACCAAGAAAATTAGAAGTTTTCTTATACGAACTAGTAATAAGTAGTTATGAGCCGTTGTCCCAAGGGTCAGTAAGATGAAGGACGTCACTAATCTGAGGATAAAAATAAGTCTGAAAAATAGTATCTATTCTGGAAAGCCAAGCATTTTGAACGTTGATACCCTGCTATTCGCACTTACACACGTCTTAAAGCCTGGGATAGTAGAGGATACCTTGAAATGCTCTTGTCTTAAAGCCAAAAGTATGAAGGAAATAAAAAAAATGAATAAAATATATAGTGGTGAGAAAAATGGACACTGGTTTTGTTATCGCCGAGGGCAATAAAAAAATTTTAGCGAGGGTGCTTTTTCACCTGGTGCCCTAAGGCCAACTGGTCTGGGAGTCACTGCTATGCCTAAGGTGGTGCAAGACGAGGAAAATACACCAAATAAGCAAGCACATGAGTAATCGGTCGGTTAGTACCTCAAGAAGTATTAACGGTCGCATGAAAGTGTGTAAGCACATCTAGATATTCATTAATTAAAAAGTACTGAGGCTGATGGGCAAGAGTATGATAGCTTGAATTGAATTCTCCGGGTGTAGGGATGTTCTTTACACACACGCAGGGTGATATGATCGATGTTTGGAATAAAGATAGGAATGAAGAATAAGACGATGTTTTATTGAGGGAGGACATGATTTCTAACATTTTCTCATGACCATTAAGATAGGGCTCATGACAACCAAAAAGCTAGCTTAGTTGGAAACCCTAATTTTCAAGGCTTTTCTTTTACAATTCTTGTCTTTAAATGTAATATTCATGATCTTTCTTTTATTATTGGATTTTGTGGGTGCAATCCGCTGAAAACCCTCAGGAGACAACACTCCTCCTACTAGGGACACCTAGAGGTTTAAAGGCTTGTTGCACGTGTTCAGTGCAATCGTGTTGCCTACGAAAGTGTGTTTTTTTCTTTCTTTATTTTCTCCTTCTCTTTTAATAAAACAATTCGATCGAGACGATCGAAAATAAGTTTGGGGGAATTTGATCAGTCGAAAATACTGTACTTTTAACACGGTAATTTCCCTACCATTTGAACTCATATAGAAGTGTTCGGTATTCATAATTGCATATATTACCAAATCATCTCTGAAATACCAAATTGCATGTGTTAGACTTTTAAACCGGCACTTTGAGGGAAATTAACTGTTTTTCATGGCATCGCATTATCCTTGTATTGCGCAACTCTTGTCTTGGAGTCTATGCAGGAAATTCCGGAAGCAGAGCCCAAAATTGGGAAAAGATCTGATAAAAGATGCGCCAACTCAAAGGCTGAAGATCTGGTAGTAATTCAGAAGGCCAAATAAAATTCAACACATCAGGATAAGGCCCATATGATATCCCAAGCCCACAGAAGAAAATACAAGCAGCAAGGCCACCAAAGGGCCGCGGATCCGCGGCCCAAGCCCCCTTTGTGCGGCGGATCCGCGGCCTTTTGAGGAGATCAAAGCACTAAATTTTGTACACGTGTCTCTTATAACGGCCAAAGCTTCCAGAAGACCCCAGAAGCTCCACGTGGCACATCTAGAAGGCTCGGCTCAACAAACTCTTGGAGGGAAATTCAAAATTTAAAGCTTAACTAACTTTTTGGAGGGAAATTTAAATCTTTTGGTTAACTAACTTGTGGAGGGAATTCAAATTTCAATTCTAGATCTAAGATTTGGAAAGTCTATAAAAAGGAGCCTAGATCTAGAGGGGAAATTGTAAAAGAATCACCACCATCTTCAACCCACAAGTTTAGTGACAAAAGCTTGTGCCAAATTCAACCCCCATCCCCAATTCAAAATCAAGATCAAGATCCCGAGATCAATTTGAGCAAGAGAGCCTTCAACCTTTAGCAAGCGATGCCGGATTCCAATGGAGCAAGAGATCCACGCCGATCCGCGACTCAAGGAGCCGAGCGAAGCCGAAATCGACGATCTAGTTCCTTCCTTTTGTAAATTCAAGAGAGTTGTAACGAAATTTGTTAATAAATAAAGGTGAATTTTCTATACTTTTGCTTATCTTTTAATTCAAGCATAATGATTAGATCTCAATTTGTGATTGTGTTTGTGATCATGATGTTTGAGTAATCTCCGCTCGTGTAGGAGTTGTGACGATCTTTAGATGATGATGATTTAGATATTTTTACAATTCTTAAATCCTATAATGTTTGGAAATTCTAGTGAATCAAATGATTAATAACCTAGTTTCGAGATGATGCTTTCTTGATCGTGTTCACTCGAAACTAGGGAACAACTATTAAACGTTTGATTAACTAGAAGCTAGAATTTGAATGCGATCCATCGAAAGGACAAAGGATGAGTTGCGGAATCCCTAATTTTCTCGCAAAGATCCTTAAACCTCGATGAATTTGTATCGATCTAGTATCAATTCATTAATGGATAAGAATTAGTAATCTTTAAATCTCATCACATCTAAAGATCCGATCTACTCCTACGAGCTATCCTTATAATCTTGATTGTTGGTTGGAAATTATCACACATCTCAATTCTTGTTTTTAATGTCTTTTCTAGATCTAGATTTTTCTTATTTCTTGATCTTCAAATGAAAATCATGAATTGTTTTCTTTTCTTTGCCCTAAATTTTCAACTCATCTAATTCGGAAATTGAACGGAACTCACTTTCCCTGTGGACGATCCGCACTTACTAACGCGCTACATCCGACACCGTTATTGATTGCGGTCAAATAATTTTTGGTTGTGATTTCTAAAATCTATTTTCTCAAAAACACGACACAATCGGAAAATCGTAACAATCAGTAGCCATATAGTGAGGTGATCACTTGGGAGGCTGCGAGCAAGATATGAGACTTTGTAATCTTCTCTTTGAAGGTACGCTTAGTAAGAATTTTAAATTCGGGGACGAATTTTTATAAGGGGGGATGAAGGTGTGTGTGAAAGCTTTAATGGTGCATTAATTGCATTGGTGCACTTACCTCACCCTTAAGCTCACCTCTCTCTTTCTTCTCTTCATACTCTCTCTCTCACACTCATTTCTCTTCTCATTTCCTTGTCTCTCTCATTTCACAACTGATCACTCTCATCTCCATCACTAATTCATCTCAAATCATTCAAAAAACTTCACAAAATCACATCTTTATCTTGGTTTTGCCTCATGGATGCCTAGGTGCTTGCAAAGCTTGGATTTTTGAGTTCCTTTGTGTAGGTATTGTTCTCTTTCTTTTCTTTAGGTGTTTATTATGTAACTTAGCTTTAAAGTTTCTGTTTTTATCGCGTATCGTATCGTTTCGGATAAATATCATATTTTTAGTGTCGTTTTATGGTCTCGAATGATCTGCTGTTAAACTAAAAGTGTGTTGCAAAAATTGACTGGACAACAGCCTAGTATAGAGATACAGAACCTACCCACCAAATTCAAGCCAAATCCACCTTGTCTTGGCCGCAGATTTATTGTATCTGGCCGCAAATTGCGGCCAGATTGGGAAATTTGGGTTTGGGGTTTTGGTGCAGGGGGTCTCTGGGTTATGTGTAGGCTCATGGTACTTGCAATTTTTACAATTGGTTAGCACAGAAAAATCTGGGATCATTTTTCCTTTTTCTAGTGTTTCGTTTCGTGCGATACGTTATCCGATACGATGCGTGTTACGTGTTGCTGTTGCACTGAGTTGGTTTCGTAGTGTAGCTATACGCGTTAGCTACAATACGAATCCTTTAGTGTACGTAGGTGTGTCGTTTTGGTCCGCGTAGATTGTGAGTATTTTAGGTTATTATTAATATATATTTGTTTTATTGTTATTGTTGCAGGTTCGCAGGCGGGGACTTCGGACGCTGCTACAAAAGGAAAACAGGTGGTAGACTTCGCCTAGCTTGGAGCGTTGGTGAGTAGATTTAACTTCTACAGGGGAATCGCCTGCATGGCGTTATGCGTCTGGGCTAGAGATGTTATTTCTGTCGCATATTCTATGTCATATTTAGAATTGCGCATTTACCTTATTACTTAGATATTGTTGTGCTTGGACTAGTATCCTTAGGACACTGCACCATTATTGACGGCCTATATTGCACGAGCACTGATTGTATGCCACACACACCGTCAATAATTGCCATGTCATGCACAACCCACTTCTAGATATGTTATTGCTTGGTTAGGGACATTGTGACATTGATTCATATTTCTTATCGCATATGACATATAGCATACCTGTATATCCACATGCTTACACACATATGCCTTTATATACTTACATGCTAGATATCCGTATACCTATAGAGTATTGTACCATTAGTGATAGGCACATACATACCTCATGACATAGCTACAGGTATACCTTGCACACATATTTCACTTATACCCAGGGGTTATACTACATCATTTCTTATAGGTAGATACATATATCTTGCTATACCTTTATGTTTTCACATACATCTGGTTATAGCTACATGTTTACCTTTACTAGATGTTATTTTAGAATTGGAGAAAATTAGGAACTACATGATATTTATATTAACTTGTTGCAGTTAATTAGTGGCTTTTCCTTTAGAGTATTGTACCATTAGTGATAGGCACATACATACCTCATGACATAGCTACAGGTATACCTTGCACACATATTTCACTTATACCCAGGGGTTATACTACATCATTTCTTATAGGTAGATACATATATCTTGCTATACCTTTATGTTTTCACATACATCTGGTTATAGCTACATGTTTACCTTTACTAGATGTTATTTTAGAATTGGAGAAAATTAGGAACTACATGATATTTATATTAACTTGTTGCAGTTAATTAGTGGCTTTTCCTTTATGTGCTTTCATTACAGTTTTATGTTGCATATATTATATTCATGGATTTTCGCATTTCGATATGGATTTTTCATGATGTTTTCTGGATTTGGGGACCGTGGGAGTTCATGAAATTATGCATTATTTGAAAAACCCAGTTTCCCTTGATATGATATTTCTGCAGCCACCATGAGATTTATCGGTTCAGATATATATATACCCCACGTGAGGAAATGAGGGGTCCGTGTGTGGGTACATGGTGGGGCCCGGAGGTACCCCGAAGCAAGAACGATGTCGTGGTGTCAGGCGATGAGGCTTAGGGAAACTATACTATCCGGTGACATTACCAATAACTCAACGGTTATCATGGGGATACCGACGGGAGTCATGTACGTATGGATACGTCGAGAGGCGAGGGTCAGAGCTAGGCACTCGAGCTTTCGGGATAGCGTATGATACGTACCTATCAGTATGTTAGTCTGGGAGACGACATCTGATAGATCAGTATTTCTGTGTCGATGCTTGGCAAATTGGTTTCATGATATTTCTAATTATTATTTATATATATAACAGGGGATTTAGCCGCTGTTATATATACCCTTACACCAATATTAGTGGAATGGGACGCTAATATATGTGTATTGACCTCATCATATCTATTTATGCAAATATATTTAGGATGTTAGAATGTTACTTGAGATCTGATATTTGGGATATAGGTGATTCATTTGAGATTGGATATTGGATATATACGAGACTCACTTGATTTTGTACATTCGGAATATAGGTGATCTATTCGATATTGTACATTGAGGAGATGTGAGACTTACATGATATGAGAGCCCAACTTGGGGGCTGATTTGAGGAATTGGGATATTGAATGTCTTGATGGATTGTGATCCTACCATGATGTCAGGATTCCGTGGGAATGACATATTTCACTCCATACCTCACAGTTATCTGTTTATGCACTGCTTCATGTATTAGTAGTACCTGTTAGTGTACCTTTCATGATTGTTTCATATTTATATCCTCATATTATTATTGCATGATTATTGCATACTGTTGTCATATCATTATTGCATGATTATTGCATACTGTTGTCATATCATTATTGCTATATATATTGGTTGTATCTGCTGGTGTACTTTCCATTATTCTGCATTCATATGACCTGTTATAGCGGTTAATTGCATATCTTAGATTCACGCTATACGTGCATACTTGCGATTACCTGCATATGTTATTTACTATTCACGAGTTGGCAACTCACCCCCCGTTGTGCCGCAGGTGTTGCAGGTGTTCCCCAGAGTAGTCGAGATAGGCTATTCATCTATCATCTTTTGCTACAGTTACCGCATCGGCTCACATTGTGCCGTTTTGCTTAGGTTGGTTTTGGGTAGTTATCTGTATTTTATATTGTATACTCGTTGTATTTTGTACTCTCCATCTACTGTTACTTGATGACTTAGAGACTTGGTGAGGACGATATTGTATATTATTGTGGATTTGTTGTCTTTTATACAGTTTCCTTTTTATTGTCTCTTATTTCTTCGCTATGGCGTCGTATATTTGTGGTGGTGGTTGTTTTCCGCCTTTGGGCGTGTATTTGCTCCCGTTTGGGAATGCTTTACTTTATATTTATGTTGTACCCATTTTTGGGGCTAGCTTTTACAAAGGAGGTGCTGCCAAAATTTTAAAGGAAATAAAGTTGGACTTTTAAAGAATTTGGGTTGTGATTTCAAAGACTTTTAAACAATGTTTCTTATCTTTTCTTGTCTTTTACTGGCTTAGATTTCTGGGTTTTGACTTTCTTTTACTGCGTTACGCCTGTAGACGTTGCGTAGTATTAAGGCCGTCACGTGCCAATTTTGGGTCGTGACACTAGGACCGGAAGAAGCAAGGAGAGTTGTCCAAGAAGCTCATGACGAACTCTGCGGTTCTCATCAAGCCAGGCCAAAGATGAAGCTGAAGATCAAAAGAATGGGTTACTATTGGCCCATAATGATTCAGGACTACCTCGAATATGTGAAGCAGTGTCACTCGTGCCAAATTCATGGGGACTTCATCCACCAGCATCCGAATTCGCTACACCCAACACTGGCTAGCTGGCCATTTGAAATGTGGGGAACCATTATAATCGGGCCTATCGAACTAGCGTCATTTAAATGACATCGATTCATATTGGCAACAACCGATTACTTCTCTAAATGGGCAGAAGCAATACCGCCAAGAGAGGCGAAGACGGAGAACATCCTCCATTTCTTCAGGACACACGTCTTCTACCGGTTCGGCACTCCACGATGGATCATCTCGGATAATGGGCCGGCCTACAGAAGCCATAAGATCAGCTGCTTCGCACAGCAGCATAATATAGATTGGAGATACTCTTCAGTCTATAATCCCCGAGCTAACGGTCTAGCTGAGGCTTTCAACAAGACCTTGACGAAGATCATAAAGAAAACAGTGTCCAGAAACAGAAAGAACTGGCACGAGAGATTGCATGAAGCTCTCTGGGCATATCGAACTACGTTCAAAACGGCCACGAATACAACGCCATTTGCGTTGGTATTCGGCACAGAAGCGGTACTTCCCTTGGAGATAGAGCTACCTTCTCTGCGAGTAGCAGTTCGATACGAGATGACGGATGAAGAAAATTCCCATCTCCGGCTAGAGGAGCTCGATGCCCTCGACGAAACTCGTCTCATACCGCAGCGAAACCTAGAAGGTTACAAAGCAAGGATGACGCGCTCATACGAAAGACTAACCAGGCCGAGAACATTCCGCCAAGACGAACTCGTGCTAGTCGTAAAAAGACCTATGATCTCCAACCGTGCAAAGCGGGGGAAATTCGAGCCGAACTATAAGGGTCTGTATATCATAGACAAGGTCTACTAAGGTGGGGCCTACTTGCTCATGGATATGCATGGCGAAAGACCCTTCCGGCCAATAAACGACCGGTTCTTTAAGAAATACTATGTTTGACAAGTCGCGGCTCAGGTTAATGATAGATGATGACGCTCGTGTCCGCTCGTTGTCTTCCTAAGTCCAAACTCTATAAGTAGTATCCGGCAAAACTTCGCCTCGAAACTAACACTGGACCGAGATGTCCCTAAACTAACAATAGACAGAGATGTCCCTAAACTAACAATGGACCGAAATGCCCTTAAACTAAATACATCGCCTCAAACACGGCGATAGTAGAATTCAAGTCCACATGTCCCAGCGGTGAGGATTGCAACTCAAGTCCCGCTGGCTGCACAGCTGCCCACCTGGCGAAGTCCTCCCTAAGTGCCATTGGCAAACGGAGGGGGTAAAAAAACGGTACGTCTACAAGAGCAATGGGCATGGATGAAAACCCGAAAAGGCTCCATGAGTAAAAACAGCAGGGCTACTGGCGTGCTTGTGAAAACCCGGAAGGGTGCAATCTCGTTAAAATAAAGACAGCTGCAAGGTCCTCTCGACCTTGTGAGGAGAAAACACCTGCGTGAGATCCTTACGACTCACAAAGGAGCAACACACTTAGGGATCCCCATGATTCCTAAGGAGAAATTACACTTACGAGTTCCTCATGACTCGTAAGGAGAATTCCCCCCTACGAGACCCTCACGGCTCATAGGATTCAAAAGCCTTAAGATACAGGGACCTGAACCTGTTCTTAAGCCATCATACTCTCCAAGTTGCTCTACAAACGGTCTAATAGTGACCCTTGTATACAATCCACGGGCACAAACAAACGTTCCCTCACCAAGTCCCACCAATAAGAGGAATGTCCTCATATGGCGAACGACACTTGAAAGTCCTCTCGACTTATAAGGAGAAAATACTCTTATGAGATCCTTACGACTTATAAGAGAACACACACTTAGGGATCCCCATGATTCCTAAGGAGTAAATACACCTGCGGGATCCTCATAACTCGTAGAGAGAAAATACCTTTATGAGACCCTTACGACTCATAAAGTCAAAAAAGCTTTAGTCAACAGGATCCTAACCTTGTTTCCTAAGCCACCTTTGTTCAAATCGACAAAGAAAAATGATGATTCGCTCCTGGCAATATCCCAGTTGTAGTAATGCAGATGCCTAAATCGGTATCAAATTCCAAGTCCTTTCACGACAAATGATGATTCGCTCCTCGCAATATTCCAGTCGCAGCGATCCTGATGCTAAGATTGGTATCATATCTCAAGTTCCATACTCACAATAAAAATCAGCGAGCAAAATATATACATATGAAATAGCCAAAATGATGGGGCAACTCGCAATAAAATCGGCGAGCAAAATATATGCATATAAAAACAGCCAAAATGTTTGGGCAACTCGCAATAAAAAGCAGCGAGTAAAAAGAAAAAACAGCCGAAATGATTGGGCGCCACGATAAAACAGCCGAAATGATTGGGAAATCGCGACTTTCGTGATATAAAAATCTGAAATGATAGAGCGTCGTGGAAATTAAAAAAAGAAACTTCTTCCCTGCAGGTAAGTCCACATCGACCCCTATATACAATTCATGGGCACAAACGAAAAGGGAACCACATTTTCCTACTAGGCTCCATCAGAATGAGAGCCAGGTCTCGACGGCTGCATCTATAGCCTAGAGATCCACAACGGCGTTTCTTCTTATTCCAACAGAGTGCAGACGTGACGTCAACAAAGATCCAAGGTCTGATGGCAAAACCCTAGCTCTAACCCGGTGCTCTTTCTTACTCCATCAGGATGCAGGCGCAATGTCAACAAAATGGAGCCATAGCAAAGTCCCTAGTTCCAAATCTCGACGGTTCACTAACAACCTAGAGACTACATCAGAGCTAAGGCAAATTCCCTAGTTCCAAATCTCGACGGTTCACCGACAACCTAGAGACTACATCGGAGCCAAGTAAAAGTCCCTAGTTCTAAATCTCGACGGTTCACAGACAGCCTAGAGATCAACAACGGCGTTTCTTCTCAGTCCAGCAGGATGCAGACGCAACGTCAACAAAATAGAGCCATGGAAAAGTCCCTAGTTCCAAATCTTGACAGTTCACCGACAACCTAGAGACTACTTCGGAGCCATGGCAAAGTCCCTAGTTCCAAATCTCGACGGTTCGCCGACAACCTAGAGACTACATCGGAGCCATGGCAAAATCCCTAGCTCCAAATCTCGACGGTTCAAAGACAGCCTAGGGATCAACAACGACGTTTCTTCTTACTCCAGCAGGATGCAGACGCAACATCAACAAAGCGGAGCCATGGCAAAGTCCCTAGTTCCAAATCTCGACGGTTCACAGACAGCCAAGAGATCAACAACGGCGTTCCTCCTCAATCCAGCAGGATGCAGATGCAATGTCAACAACCGACCCCAGGGTCAAAACAACGGAGCCATGGAAAAGTCTCTAGTTCCGAGCCTCGACGGTTCATAGATAACCCAGAGACAACCTCGACATTCGTCGCAATATAGCAGACACAATGTCAACAAACGAAGCAAAGTAAGATCCCTAGCTTCAGGGTCTTGACGGAAACTCAAATAAAACCTGAAAGACTATCGGAGATCATCCCATACCAGCGCGGAGTGGTCATGACTCATCGGGGCTTCCAAATTGAGCCTAACCTCGAGTAAAAAGCAGCATGGAAAATTCCTAACGCTTGCTCTTCCGACTGTAATATGACCTGGGAGATTACTTAAAGACGTCTTGTCCAGCCGCCGAAGGGATCAGAGATACGGGGCTACTCGAATAACAAGATTGCACATCGGGAAATACATTGGCCAACGCGACGGTACGACAGAAAAAAACCGTAGTACTACAGACCCTAACGGACTTCTATCAGCAGAGGTTAACTGTGATGTTAGGACATTCTTGCGAGAACTTCTCGATTCATCTCGACTCGTAGGGAAAATAATGTTCCTGTGAGAGCTTCTCGATTCGTCTCGACTCGTAGGGAAAAACATCTTCGCGAAATATTCATGAAGGTGAAAAGCCTTAGGCAGTAGGGATATCAACCTGTTTCCTAAGCACTGTGGCCCTACAAGTAGGTCCAAGATGGACTATTGTATACTATCTACGGGCCATATTCTCCAAAGTCGAATATCGATAAAGAGGAAAAAACCAACTTACGAGTCCTCTCGACTTGTAAGGGGAAAAATTCTCTTGTCAGATCCTTACGACTCTCAAGAGAAAACGCACTTAGGAGTCCTCACGGCTTTTAAGGAGAAAATACACATACGGAATCCTCTCGACTCGTAGGGAGAAAATTCTTTATGAGACCCTCACGGCTCATAAAGTTGAAAAGTCTTAGGCAGCAGATCCAAACCTGTTTCCTAAGCCATCGCTGCCCTACAAGTAGGTCCAAGATAGACTATTGTATACTATCAACGGGCCACATTTTCCAAAGTCGAATACTGACAAGGAGGAATAACCACTTTCGAGTCATCTCGACTCGTAAGGGGGAAAATTCTCTTGTGAGATCCTTACGAATCTCAAGAGAAAACGCACTTAGGAGTCCTCACGACTCCTAAGGAGAAAATACACCTACGGGATCCTCTCGACTCGCAGGGAGAAAAGTCTTTATGAGACCCTCACGACTCATAAAGTTGAAAAGTCTTAGGCGGCAGATCCAAATCTGTTTCCTAAGCCATCGTTCCCCTATAAGGAGGTCAAGATGGACTATTGTATATCATCTACGGGCCATATTTGCCAAAGCTACATGACACTGAAATGAAGAAGCTACTTACGGGTCTTCACGATTCGTAAGGAAAAAATAACCAAGTGAGATCCTCAAGACTCACGGAGGAGATGAGCACTTAGAAATCCTCACGATTTCTAGGGAGAATATGCACCCATGAGATCCTCTCGACTTATAGAGAGAAAAAACCTTCTTGAGACTCTTACGGCTCATGAAGATGAAAAAAATCTTAGGCTACAAGGACCCTAAACTTGTCTCTTAAGCCCTCAATTCTATGGCCATGCATAACTCTGCACTACTTCACCCTCGTACATACTTATGTGGGCAAAGTTGTGGGGGGCATTTGTTCCCGCCAAAATTTTCGGCCAAGAGCTATTTATTCCCTTATAACCCTTATAAAAAAGGGAGAGAAGAAAGTGGATAAGAATTCACGGTTGGACATCACGTGTTAAACACGTGAGCGCTTATATGCAAAGCATATAAGCGTGCATATAAGCGCTGAAAGAAAATAACAAAAGACCAAACATGCCTCACGTGTTAAACACGTCAGCGCTCATATGCAAAGCATATAGGCGTTGAAAACACATAACTAATGGCCAAACAGGTCCCACGTGTAAAACACGTGAGCGCTCATATGCAAAGAATATGAGTGCTGAACATAAATCACCAATGGCCAAAAGGCCTCACGTGTTAAACACGTGAGCGCTCATATGCTCATATGAGCGCTGAAAATAAACAGGCTAAAATCCACATTAGGGGTCACGTGTTAAACACGTGAGTTCTCTTGCCGTTTACATGTAAAGCATGTGAGCGCCCCAATTTAAAATGCTCCTATCAAATTCTAGAATTAAATTCTATTTGGGAAATATTTTCCTGATCTTCCTCAAACTAGAAAGATCTTCTCTGTTAAACGGAGGACCCTTAGATCAAAGATCCAGCGGTGATCATATGATAGAATAAAATTCTATCATAGGAAAATATTTTCCTAATCTTGTTAAACTAACAAGATACTCATTTAACAGAATTAAATTCAACATTCCTAATCTTATTAAACTAATAAGATATTCACATGAAAAGAATAAAATTCTATGTTAACAAGATATCCATATTAAGAAAATATATTTCTGATCATGTTAAACTAAAAATATATGATAGAATAAAATTCTAATCTTGTTAAAACTAACAAAATATTCATAATCTTGTTAAACAAACAAGAAATCTTTTCTATTAAACAGAGAGCCTTTGGATTAAAAATCCAACGGTGAATAAAATTCACCGCTTGATCTAAAATATCATGAAATTAATCAAGATCTCTCAATGAGAGATTTTCTCAACAAATTGATTTTTTCTCTTCTCCTATAAATAGGAGCAAGGAGGTTAAATCTAAAGAGGAGGAGACCACCCCATAAGCTTCTAAAAAAATATACAGAAGCCTCCCAAAAGCTCCCACGAAACAAAAGATAATTTAATTCTCAAACCAAGAGTTTAACTCTTCACAAAGAACTTAGTTCTTCCTCTGGTTGAGGTCTGCAGAAGCAGATCTCTTCACAAGTTGAGAATTTAATTCTCATCGGGGAGATCTTGTTATGCAGATTCAAAACTTAGGAGAAAGAACTAAGTTCAAAGAATATAATTCTTCCAAAAGTAAATAGGAATTTAATTCCTCCGATAAAACTAGGGTTTAACTCTGTAAAAGAATTTAATTCTTATAAAACAAGAGACCTGAAATTCTTAAAACTCAGATCAAAATCTCTATGCATATAAAAGAAAAGGCTGGTCACGTATTCCAACGTAAGCACCTCCGATGAACAAAAAGGAATGACTGAGATCAAATCACATGTTCTCACGTGACCCCCAAACAATTTCTTAAATGGAAAAGAGGAAAAATCCAAAGACAGCGCTCATATTTTGAGCACCTCACGTGTCCGCACATGAGCAATATATGAGCTAAGTGCTTAGCACTTATAAAAGGAAGAGAGAATAAACCTAAAGAAGCAGTTCTCAACTTTGGGGCGCCTCAGGTGCCCACACGTG
The DNA here is from genome assembly GCA_030015575.1 of Agapanthus africanus. NCBI lineage: Eukaryota > Viridiplantae > Streptophyta > Magnoliopsida > Asparagales > Amaryllidaceae > Agapanthus > Agapanthus africanus. Next base: position 744,679,240 of record CM057340.1, read on the forward strand.
ATGGCCACAAGAATTAAGTGTTTAACACTTATATACAAATGGGGATTTGGACCTAAGTGTACAGCGCCAACTTTTAGGCGCCTCACGTGCCATATGTGAGCGTCCTAAATTTCAGTGTTTTAACACTTCTTTAGAGACTCATATGAGAGCACGTGAGCATCGAGCATATATTAATGTTTAACACTATAAGAAGCCAACTTCAGCCCTAAATTGGCTTAGTTTTCTTGAGATTAAAACGTCTTGGATCTCCAAATAGACTAAGCCTCTATGCTCATGACCTCCCAAACTAATTGACCAGAATGATGTCTATCACACATCTCCTAAGTTAATCTTAGTCTCCCAAAAATGACTAATAATTCTTAGATGGTCCATCATGATCTCTCCCCTCAATCTGGAATTTGGTTCAAGGGTACATCTCTCTACACCTCTGATATATCTCGTTGTAATTCTTCAACGTTTTCAGAGAGGTGGAGGGTCCCGACAATCAACAACTCTTGGTGCACTCCCAAACCGATGAGCATATCCCAACGGACCGCAACGTCCTTAAACTAGCTATGAACCGTAACGTCCTTAAACTAACGATGGACCGGAACGTCCTTAAACTAAAGCAATATAGCCCAAATGCTCTTTGTTGGGTCTGAATGATCCCAAAATCCTGTTGAGTAGATCTTAATCTAAAATTAGACTAACGTATCCTCAACAAACATTTAAGTTGATCTTAATCTCAAACGAGATTAACGATCCTTAAATCAACCCAAACCTAAATCTAAGAATCTACGGATTTGGACTAATCCACACCCTAAGGGCGGCAACATAAATTAGTCTCCGTATACAATCCATGGGCAACCAAAAATAAAACAAAAACACACGGCACGAAGTGACCTTCTGGAGCAGGAGAAAGTGGTTATCGCTACGTGGTAATAGAATTAACTGTAGGGGCTTGCGCCTGCAGGGAAGAGCGTCCCCATAATCAAAAAAGCTTTCACAACGAGGGGGAATCTGATGAAGTCTGCTACAACGGCCGCATCCCTCCAAACCTTTGATACACGGTGCCATAAATCAACTTGGCTTCTTCGGAGAGGTGGACGGATAAATCCAAATAGGATCTACGCCCAAATTCAGGCAAGACGACCTACGCGGTTTCGTTTCCGTTTTCGGCGGTAAACAGTACCTCCAGGAGGGCATTGTAGAACCGGATGACGTAGCCCTTGAAAGATTCTCTTTCCTCACTTTTGATAGTGATCATGTAGTCGAATGTCCTCTTCTGTCATCGGTTGCCGACGAAATGACTGAGGAACTGAGTAGCCAGCTCGTCGAAGGTTGAGATTGAACGTGGAGTAAGGCCGCGAAACCAATCTTACCCAACCCGGATGAGGGTGGTGTTAGTGATATGTATACCCTAGAGGCCATTACTGTACATACAGATGTATATTGTAGTGGATGCTTGGACATATATAGGGAGGACTTTCTTGCTCGACATGATAGTATGCTATCTAGTTACTCTTTATCTTAACATGTACTCTGATTGTCTCTATGTCACATGTTGATAAAGCCCTCAGGATGAGTACTTGACTACCAAGATTATGATGCAGATCATACTAGTGGGGACAGAGTAGTCGCCAAGTACATCCTTCAAATGTTCCTAGTCGTGGGAGTACCGAGACAGGGCATCGATACTCCAGAGTAGACTAGCGTATGCGCTTCTTGACCTATATGATGGGCGATGGATGATCCTATATATATTGGTGTTTGACATCAGAGAAGGTATACGGGTGCTCAGTGGAGACTGGGTACATGGGACGGACTCGTCGAGAACTCCCAGATGGTATTATACCTCGCGTCAGATGGCAGTTTTCTGGTGACATTGGTACAGGTTAGTCTGTAGGCCCAAGATCGTCATAGAGTCTTGTGTGATTCCCACTGTTCTTTGATTTCCATCATACCACGTCCAAGAGGGCATGCAAAACGGTGGCTTTTGGTTACAGTCTCGAATCACATGGAGGCAATGAGCGATAGGAGGGGTTTCGTCTCTCCCGGTATAGGGAGTTGATGTTTCCCTGTGTTCGATTAGCTATAACTGGAAATCCCTGGCCAGGATTGCCGAGATTTACTGGTAAGTGTTATCAGTAATTTCTCGAACTGTTATAAACCTAATATAACAACCGAGTTCAATTATACCAATTTCTGTTGCCGTATGTGTTGTTTGTGGTGTTTACTTCATTTACCCTGCTGGTTGCAAATGGTAGGTTACTTTATATTCGACCCGCTTACCTGAGCTAGTTGTTTCCTAGTTATAGATTACCCCGACATTATATATTTTGCATATAACATTTTTAGGTCACTTAAAATAATTTAAAAATACATGACATGGCCTGCTTGATATCCCTAACCCTGTGGTAGCGTCCTAGCATCGTATTCTCGTCCCGTTCAGTGAAATGGACGTGTCTGGACGGCTACGCGCACGTACGTGCGTCCGTTCTTGGGGGTATGCCTTTTTGTTACAAAATCCTTCATTTCAAATTTTGGATCTTGCTAATAATTTTCACATTCTAAATCCAAACATTTGGACCCGACCCGGGCGCATTTCTGAATTATTTTGTATCCCGCCAAATTCTGATTATTTTAAATTTTCCTTAACTCATTTAATATTCCTTAAGAGCCTCAATTTATTTACAACCAGCGAAAATAATTTTTTTAAACAACCAAAATGTTTTTCCAGATTACAATCTTTCTTCCCCAGCCAATGAAACCATTCCTTAAAGTATATTAAAATCTTTTATAAATTTCATCAAAATTTTCCAAAACCAATTCCTATTTTTCCCCAGCCAATCAAAACTCTCCTTCCTTTGTCACCGGGCCCCACCATCTCTCTCTCTTTCTCTTTCTCTCTTCTCTCTCTTCTCTCTTTATCTCTCCTGCGCAAACAACCAAATTTATCTCTCCTCACTGTGCATTCCTCTCTCTCACTCCTCTCGATCTTTTTCTCTCTCCTCTCTCTCTCCCTCTCAGAATCCTCTCTCTCTCCTATCGCACGATTCTCTCTCTCTCCCTCTCTCTTTATATTTTTCCTTCGCCATCTTTTACAAAGAACTCATCACCTGCATAACCCTAGCCTCCGTCATTCCCTCGCCCACCGTGTCACCGCCAACGCCACCATCGCCGTTCGTCGCCGCTTACTCTCTCTCGTCACCCTCATCTCCATTCTCACCTCTCCTTCTCCGTTCATTGCACACGCGTCGAGCGCCTGAGAGCACAGCCGAGGCCTGCACATCCCCTCACCGTGACGATCACCGGAGTGATCTCGTCCCCGTCCACTGTTCCAGATCGACGCAGCGGTGAGCTTATCACACCCCTTCCTCCTCCTTCTTCCTTTCTTCTTCCTTTCTCTTATTCTTTCTGTTCTGTTATTAGCCGCTGTCCCCTGCAGGCTGTTCGCCGGAGCTCCGTCAACGCAGTCGACGCTCACGACCCCTCTACAGATCAAGGTGAGCCTCCTCTCCTCCATCCTCCTTCTCTTCTTCTCTTCTTTTCTCCATGCAGTTCTTTTAGTTTGTTGGTGTTCACTGTTTTTCTTGGTGGCCGGAATCCGACCGTGCCGGCGACGATCCCGACGACCTAGCGAGGACCTCTGACCCATGTAATTCCACTGTTCGTCGTTTGGACTCATTACGTGTACTGTGCGCGCGTCACGACTTTTCCCCGCCGACGCGTAACGTTTCGTACACCGTTTCTTGAATCCGTCGAGGCAAGTAAAACTTGCTACATGCTACTTAATTTATTATATACACATTCGATTGCACATTAAACCCGTAGTTCAGATTTAATACCATGATTTCCATTTTACAGTTCGATGTCTCGATATATCCTTTTTAGTTTCAAAACTTGAAACCTACCCGTTGCATTTACTTTATTAAACCTAGTAACCACATTTATATTTTAATCACATAATAAATAATTACCTAGTTTATGGTACCCTTTCTATAGTTTACTCTATTGGACACCCGTGTGCATCTTTGACTTATTTTAGTTATAATTGCATCTATTAAACCTATTATACATACCTTTGCATCTCTAGATTACGAATACATGTTAACATGATTTTAACATCCATATTTGTATACTGTAGTTAAGTAATGATAACCGTGCCTCGATATAAATTAATCTGTACCTATTTGCATATCATATTACATGTTCCAGTTTATTTTTCTGACAGTACCCGTGCTTGTTTACTTATAACCATGTTTAGGTTAGTTTGATTTATGAGCACCCACACAACATTTTTTGCTTCCTGACATGACCTGTTGCACTTCCTACTTGATATGACAAGGTACCGTACACTCTTGACATGACATGACACCTAAATACACTACTTGACTTGACCTGTTGTACCATGGCTTTACCTGTTACCTGATCTTGTGTCTAATGCCAACAAACATAACCTGTAGTCCTTACGGACCGTTCTTGTTGTCTATCCAGACAAATCTGCACCTACCTGATCCTGTGTTGGCATTAGTTCTTGATTACTTAATGCCTGACTTGAACACATATAACTTGGGGGTATGGGGAAATCAATGATGAAACCTGACTTGTAACTCGACAGTTCGACACCTGTTCTGATCAGTCTTACGGGCTAGGCCAGCCCCGGGGTGATGATGTTGACATCACTCATATTTACATGCTACCTTTTACTGCCTAGCGGCACGTCTCGGATTCAGCCTGAGAATCTTGACCGTGGTCCCGGGCACGTACGGGATACTATTGAGTTACATCGATGATTTATCAAATTGATTTCAAAGACTTAAGAATAGATAACCCAATAGACCAGTTTAGTTTACTCACAGCACACTACCCTTCACTGCCCTGATTTATATTGCTGTTACACCTGCTTTACCATCTATGATTACACTTGCATGTCTTGTTATCCTGTTTATATTTTTATTGCTTGATGACATGACGCGCTGACGTCTAGGTTTTGCATGGCCCAGATTCCGTACCGTTGCTGTAGTCCGAGCAGGAGTACTTCAGCCAGCAGGCTGATCAGTGAGGACTCTTTAGTAGTTAGTTCTTTATTTTCAGTACTATTTTATTCCTGATGTGAGCCCGTATTATAGGACATACATTCCAGTTATTCTTGTATTGGATCTTTTGCTTCCGCATTATTTATTCTTGACTCTTTTATTTTGGCTTATGGACATGTGCTAGATAGTTTTATTATTGTTCTTGATATCTCTACAGCCGTAATGTGACTGTGGATGGATACTTCCTATCCAAAGGTAGCATGGTTGGCTATGTCACGTGCCCACCTTAGCGCACTCTCGGAAGCGGGGCGTGACATGGTTCTTTTGGTATCAGAGACATAGGTTAATCGGGTTGATTCTTTTGTAGTTGGGTATTGGACCCAATTCATGAATTAGAATACTCGTGATTAGGAAACATGTCCTGCCACCTTGCCGTTCTTGAATCTTAACCTCCTCCTGATTATACTTTTACGATATGCAAACCTCCTTTGCATATCGACTCGAAACCTGATTCCTTGTTTTTCTCTAGAACTTAGGCGACTTGGGTGGAGTTATGTAATTGTAGCTATGATACCGCGGCATGGTTACAATGCGGTACTCTATTTAAATAACTCGGAGTTCTAGCCTTGATCTACATTTTGAATCTGTTATCATGCTAATCCTTGGGTGTTTTGATTTCAGGAATATGGCAGACAAGAATCTGAAGACGTACCAAAGGCGTGTTGAAGAAGCCGCTATGCTTGGAGTAATACGTGGGATGTTAGAGAACCAAAAGCGGCAGACCGAGCTGATCCAGCAGCAAGTTGAATCGTTTCAGGAAGGTTTGCGGACCGTTCAACAGTCCGTGAACAATGTTGGGGCCAGACCAGTAGATCGTGTGGGGGACCGTAGCAGATTTCAGGAGACTGGGTCCGTCTGTCTTTACTGGCCTGGAGGAGCCGTTGCCAGCGGAGCAGTGGCTAGTTGACACGGAGAACTTACTCATTGCGGCACATATCCCAGATGATAAGAGGGTGGATGTAGTATGCATCCAGTTGGTGGATTACGCCCGTGAATGGTGGCTTGTGGAGGAGACCCGCTTACACAAGCCGATCAGTGGGCGGATTTTTCAGAGAGTTTCTTGGAGAAGTTCTTCCTGCGGACTGCACGGGAGGAAATGGAAGAGAAGTTCATCAGTCTAAGGTAGAACGGTGCACCTGTAGATGTACATGCAGCTGAGTGGACGCGGCTCAGTAGGTTCGCTGGACCTTTAGTTGCCAACGATGCGGATAGGGCAAGGAGGTTCATGCGCAGTTTGGATGTCGACATCCAGAGGCAGATTGTCTCCCTGGGTTTGACCACTTTCTCACAGGTACTTACGGCAGCCCGAGAACAGCAGAGCTTATCTGGGAAGACTGGGAGTTCTCAGCAGACAACAATTACTGTACGGAAGCCGACTTTTGCACCAAACCGAGCACATGGACACAGGGGTATTCCAGTGAACCGTCGTGGCATAACACCGATGAAGAAGCCTGTTGTTGTTGATAAAAGAAGGAGCGTGATTTGTAACTACTGCCATTTACCTGGACACGTGCAAAAAGATTGTCGTAGGAGGCAGGGACTTTGTTTGGTTTGTGGATCGGCGGATCATACTATTAACTCTTGTCCGTCAAAGTTTCACACAAGGGATGGTGTTCAGAAGCCACCGCAGAAACCGTTTCAGGGACAGAAGCAGATGACTCAAGGACCCAATCAGGCTCGAGCATTTACCCTGACGGCTGAGGAAGCCAATGCTTCAGGAGAAGTTGTTTCAGGTATTCTACTTGTTCATGGTTTTCCCGCATTAGCGTTATTTGATTCTGGTGCATCCCATTGTTTTATGTCGTCCAAGTTTATAGCTACACACTCGATTACCTGCACGACCCTATCTAGTTTCTGGACATTCACACTGGGAATGGGAAAATCATATCTAGTAGAGAGTGTAAGGAGTGTGCAGTTGTGGTTTGAGGACGGGAGCTGCTTGCAGATTTCTTAGTGATTGACACGGGCAGCTATGAAGTCGTCTTAGGAATGGATTTTCTCGGCACTTTCCATGCTCACATTGATTGTAGGGCAAAGAAAGTAATTTTCCAGATTCCCGAACATCCCGAGTTTATCTTCACTGGAGGAAGCAGTTCTGTCGGGCCAGTCGAATTTAGAGCTAGGCCGACAGCTAATATTCTTGCATTAATGGAGGTTGATAAAAGTGAAGCGTCAGCTGTTGTTCGAGATTTCATGGATGTGTTTGAAAACATATCAGGTTTACCGCCGAAGCGAGACGTGGAGTTCGCGATTGATCTTGTTCCTGGTGCAGCGCCAGTCTCTAAAGCGTACTATCCAATGGCACCAGTGGAGTTGGAAGAAATTAAGAAGCAGGTTACTGAATTACTTGAGAAGGGTTGGATTCGAAGAAGTAACTCGCCTTGGGGAGCTCCAGTTCTTCTAGTCAAGAAGAAAGATGGCACAAGAAGGATGTGCATCGACTATCGAGAATTAAACCGGGTGACTATTAAGAACAAGTACCCGATCCCTCACATTGGCGAATTATTTGAGCAGCTTAGTGGCGCGAGGGTATTCTCGAAGCTGGACTTGCGATCTGGATATCATCAGGTCCGAGTGAAAACGGAAGATATTTGCAAGACGGCGTTCTGAACTCGGTATGGACATTACGAGTACTTAGTGATGCCCTTCGGAGTAACGAATGCACCGGCTATATTCATAGACTTGATGAACCGAATCTTTTCACCATTCTTGGACCAGTTTATTTTGGTGTTCATTGACGATATTCTGGTCTACTCGAAGAGTATTGAAGAGCATGCTGAACATTTGAAGATCGTACTGCAGACGTTGAGATAAGAGAAATTACATGCAAAGATGAGCAAGTGCGAGTTTTGACTGGAAGAAGTAAAGATTTTGGGGCATGTCGTGTCTGGCGATGGAATCGCCGTCGATCCTGAAAAGATTGCAGCAGTTCGTGATTGGCCAATTCCGAAGAATGTTGCGGAGATAAGAAGCTTTCATAGACTAGCCGGGTATTACAGAAGATTTGTGGAGAACTTTGCTCGTCTGACGAAGCCGTTGACCAAGCTTACGCGCAAGGAGGTGCTATTTGTATGGACGGATAATTGTACGTTAACTTTTGAGATGTTGAAGCAGAGATTGATAACCGCTCCTATTTTGACCGTGCCAGACAGTTCCGGAGGACTGGTGATTCACAGCGATGCATCTAGGAAAGGATTGGGATGTGTTTTGATGCAGCATGGAAAGGTTGTAGCGTACGCATCGAGACAGTTGAAGACCCATGAGAAGAATTACCTAACTCACGACTTGGAGCTTACGGCTGTGATCTTCGCTTTGAAGATTTGGAGACATTACCTTTTGGGCGAAAGGGTCGAGGTTCTTACCAATCATAAAAGCTTGAAGTATGTGTTCACGCAGAAGGAGCTTAATATGAGGCAACGTAGATGGTTGGAGCTGATGGCTGACTACGATCTTGATCTTAAGTACCATCCGGGGAAAGTTAATGTCGTGCCGGATGTGCTCAGTCGGTTACCAGCAATTCAGACGTTGACTGCACAGAAGGAACTCATTGAAGACTTTCGAAGATTTGATTTGGAGGTTGTGCTGCCGCATTCTTCGAGACAGTTGATGCAGCTGCAGGTACATTCGTCCTTGATCGATAACATTAAAGCAGCACAATCGCATGACCCTAGATTGCAAAAGTTTCGAGAACAGGTTGAAGCCGGACTTCGAACAGATTTATTGATCCATGAAGATGGTTCGTTGAGGTATGGTAGCCGCTTGTGTGTGCCAAAGGGGGATATTCGCGAAGAACTTATGAAGGAGGCACACAGTTCAGCATATTTCGTACATCCAGGAGGCACGAAGATGTACCGAGATATACGACAGCATTTCTGGTGGGAAGGCATGAAGCGGGAGATTGCCCGCTTTGTGGCAAAATGTTTGGTGTGTCAGCAAGTTAAGGCTGAACATCAAAGGGTTGCTGGTTTGTTGCAACCACTTCCGATTCCTCAGTGGAAGTGGGAGCATATAACCATGGATTTCGTGACAGCTCTACCGCGGAGTCCAAAGGGCAATAATGCAGTTTGGGTGATTGTTGATCGTTTGACCAAGGTAGCTCATTTCATTCCTTTTCGGGTTGGTCAATCAACAGAAACTTTTGCAGAACGGTACATGCAGGAGATTGTAAGATTGCATGGAGTACCAGTGAGTATTGTGTCCGACCGTGACACTCGGTTCTTATCACACTTTTGGAGGAGCTTATAGGAAAGTTTGGGGACTCGATTGAAGTTTAGCACAGCTTATCATCCTCAAACAGATGGCCAGTCGGAGAGAATGATCCAAACTCTTAAAGATATGTTGAGAGCTTGCATGTTGGACTTCAAGGGTTCATGGGAGGATCATCTACATTTAGTGGAGTTTTCTTACAACAACAGTTTCCAGGCAACTATTCAGATGGCTCCATTCGAAGCTTTGTATGGTCGCAAGTGTCGTTCACCTGTCTATTGGGACTATGTCGGTGAACGAAGATTGTTGGGACCAGATTTGGTTGTGCAGACAGTTGAGAAAGTTAATGCAATTCGGAATCATATGAAAGCAACACAAGACCGACAGAAGAGTTGGGCAGATACTTCGAGAAGACCTCTAGAGTTCGCCGTGGGTGATTTGGTATTCTTGAAGATATCACCGACTAGAGGGGTGATTCGTTTCGGAAGTCGAGGAAAGCTCAGTCCTCGATTCGTTGGACCCTTTGAAATTTTGGAGCGTGCTGGTGAGGTAGCGTATCGATTGGCGTTACCGCAATCCTTGGCGAATGTGCATGACGTGTTCCACATATCTCAACTCCGTAAGTATGTTCGAGATGAAACACATATGTTGGATCATTCGGAGCTGACTGTACGAGAAGACTTGATTTTTGAGGAGCGACCGATTGCGATTGTGGATCGGAGGGAAAAGGTTTTTAAGAACAAGGTTATCCCTCTTGTACTTGTTTCTTGGGGGTAGTCGCTCACATGGAGAGTCAACTTGGGAACGAGAAGATGAGATCCGGCAGAAATTTCCCCATCTTTTCTTGTAGTTTGATTGATTGTTTATCCTTTCTTGTTTTGGAATTTCAAGGACGAAATTCTTTTTGTAGTTGGGTATAATGTAACAACCGAGTTCAATTATACCAGTATGTGTTGTTTGTGGTGTTTATTTCATTTACCCTGCTGGTTGCAAATGGTAGGTTACTTTATATTTGACCCGCTTACCTGAGCTTGTTGTTTCCTAGTTGTAGATTACCCCGACATTACATATTTTGCATATAACATTTTTAGGTCACTTAAAATAATTTAAAAATACATGACATGGTCTGCTTGATACCCCTAACCTTATGGTAGCGTCCTTGCATCGTATTCTCGTTCCGTTCAGTGAAACAGACGTGTCTGGACGGCTACGCGCATGTACGTGCGTCCGTTCTTGGGGGTATGCCTTTTTGTTACAAAATCCTTCATTTCAAATTTTGGAGCTTGCTAATAATTTTCACATTCCAAATCCAAACATTTGGACCAGACCCGGGCGCATTTCTGACTTATTTTGTATCCCGCCAAATTCTGATTATTTTAAATTTTCCTTAACTCATTTAATATTCCTTAAAAGCCTCAATTTATTTACAACCAGCGAAAATAATTTTTTTAAACAACCAAAATATTTTTCCAGATTACAATCTTTCTTCCCCAGCCAATGAAACCATTCCTTAAAGTATATTAAAATCTTTTATAAATTTCATCAAAATTTTCCAAAACCAATTCCTATTTTTCCCCAGCCAATCAAAACTCTCCTTCCTTTGTCACCGGGTCCCACCATCTCTCTCTCTCTTTCTCTTTCTCTCTCTTCTCTCTCTTCTCTCTTTATCTCTCTTGCGCAAACAGCCAAATTTATCTCTCCTCACTGTGCATTCCTCTCTCTCTCACTCCTCTCGATCTTTTTCTCTCTCCTCTCTCTCTCAGAATCCTCTCTCTCTCTCCCTCTCTCTTTATATTTTTCCTTCCCCATCTTTTACAAAGAACCCATCGCCTGCATAACCCTAGCCACCGTCATTCCCTCGCCCACCGTGTCGCCGCCGACACCACCATCGCCGTTCATCGCCGCCTACTCTCTCTCATCACCCTCATCTCCATTCTCACCTCTCCTTCTCCGTTCACTGCACACGCGTCGAGCGCCTGAGAGCACAGCCGAGGCCTGCACATCCCCTCACCGCGACGATCACCGGAGTGATCTCGTCGCCGTCCACTGTTCCAGATCGACGCAGCGGTGAGCTTATCATACCCCTTCCTCCTCTTTCTTCCTTTCTTCTTCCTTTCTCTTATTCTTTCTGTTCTGTTGTTGGCCGCTGTCCCCTGCAGGCTGTTCGCCGGAGCTCCGTCAATGCAGTCGACGCTCACGACCCCTCTACAGATCAAGGTGAGCCTCCTCTCCTCCATCCTCCTTCTCTTCTTCTCTTCTTTTCTCCATGCAGTTCTTTTAGTTTGTTGGTGTTCACTGTTTTTTCTTGGTGGACGGAATCCGACCATGCCGGCGACGATCCCGACGACCCAGCGAGGACCTCTGACCCGTGTGATTCCACTGTTCGTCGTTTGGACTCATTCCGTGTACCGTGCACGCGTCACGACTTTTCCCCGTCGACGCGTAACGTTCCGTACACCGTTTCTTGAATCCGTCGAGGCAAGTAAAACTTGCTACATGCTACTTAATTTATTATATACACATTTGATTGCATATTAAACCCATAGTTCAGATTTAATACCATGATTTCCATTTTACAGTACGATGTCACGATATATCCTTTTTAGTTTCAAAACTTGAAACCTACCCGTTACATTTACTTTATTAAACCTGGTAACCACATTTATATTTTAATCACATAATAAATAATTACCTAGTTTATGGTACCCATTGTATAGTTTACTATATTGGACACCCGTGTGCATCTTTGACTAGTTTTAGTTATAATTTCATCTATTGAACCTATTATACATACCATTGCATCTCTAGATTACGAATACATGTTAACATGATTTTAACATCCATATATGTATACTGTAGTTAAGGACTGATAACCGTACCTCGATATAAATTAATCTGTACCTATTTGCATATCATATTACATGTTCCAGTTTATTGTTCTGACAGTAGCTGTGCTTGTTTACTTATAACCATGTTTTGGTTAGTTTGATTTATGAGCACCCACACAACATTTTGTGCTTCCTGACATGACCTGTTGCACTTCCTACTTGATATGACAAGGTACCGTACACTCTTGACATGACATGACACCTAAATACACTACTTGACTTGACCTGTTGTACCTTGGCTTTACCTGTTACCTGATCTTGTGTCTAATGCCAACAAACATAACCTGTAGTCCTTACGGACCGTTCCTGTTGTCTATCCAGACAAACCTGCACCTACCTGATCCTGTGTTGGCATTAGTTCTTGATTACTTAATGCCTGACTTGAACACATATAACTTGGGGTATGGAGAAATCAATGATGAAACCTGACTTGTAACTCGACAGTTCGACACCTGTTCTGATCAGTCTTACGGGCTAGGCCAGCCCCGGGGTGATGATGCTGACATCACTCATCTTTACATGCTACCTTTTACTGCTTAGCGGCACGTCTTGGATTCAGCCCGAGAATCTTGACCGTGGTCCCGGGCACGCACGGGATACTATTGAGTTACATCAATGATTCATCAAATTGATTTCAAAGACTTAAGAATAGATAACCCAATAGACCGGTTTAGTTTACTCACAGCACACTACCCTTCACTGCCCTGATTTATATTGCTGTTACACCTGCTTTACCATCTATGATTACACTTGCATGTCTTGTTACCCTGTTTATATTTTTATTGCTTGATGACATGACGTGCTGACGTCTGGGTTTTGCATGGCCCAGATTCCGTACCTTTGCTGCAGTCCGAGCAATAGTACTTCAGCCAGCAGGCTGATCAGTGAGGACTATTTAGTAGTTAGTTCTTTATTTTCAGTACTATTTTATTCCTGATGTGAGCCCGTATTATGGGACATACATTCCAGTTATTCTTGTATTGGATCTTTTGCCTCCGCATTATTTATTCTTGACTCTTTTATTTTGGCTTATGGACATGTGCTAGATAGTTTTATTATTGTTCTTGATATCTCTACAGCCGTAATGTGACTGTGGATGGATACTTCCTATCCACAGGTAGCATGGTTGGCTATGTCACGTGCCCACCTTAGCGCACTCTGGGAAGCGGGGCGTGACACCTCATATCGACACGACTTATCAAGCTACTGGGGGTCTGACGTTTACCACTCCTAGGCGAGATATGCGACATATCAGACGAAGAGACCGGACTGTACGAGAGTGTTACTGGTTGGATTCACAGGAGAATGTACAGGCTTGCTTGTTGATTTTCTGATTGCTCAAAACCTGGGTGGCTGTTACGTTTAGTTGACCGCTTGCCGCTTGTTGGTGTTTGATATGATCATCACCTACTGCCGGCGTATTGACGATTCTTTAGAGTCCTACACAGAGGTTTTCTGGTTTAGGCAAAACGGAGTAGGAGCACATATGTGATATGTGCGGGACCGAGAATTATACGAGTATGTGATACCGTATTAGATTCTCGCGATATGAGATATCTGCCGGGTATATGTGATATAGCCGGGTCATCGGATCAAGTGTTGATTCGATGAACTGATACATATTATATTAGTCGGTTATATGCGATATAGCCGGATTATCGGATCAAGTGTTGATTCGATAATTTAATGTATAATTATATATGTGATATATTAAGTTACATTAACTAATATAAGCTTACTTAAAGATTCTTTTTCTCACTTGGATAATACATTGATATATATGTGATATATGTTAATTGTATTATTTTATTTTGTTACAAAAATATATTATATATATGATATATAATATTGTAACAAGTTAGGGTTACAAATGCAACATATTTTGTGGAGATTAAACAAGTCAGGGTTTGATTTGGGTTAGCATTTGGGTTAGCTTTTTCATGAAGCTTCTAAAAGCTTTGTTTTGTTCTAAGCTAAGATATTTTGTGTTGATATTTTCTAACCCAACCCAAACCCTTTACTCTAGTTAACTCTCTACATAGGTTAAGTCATTATTCTTAACTCATGGTTGCAATTGTAACCACAACAATTAATTCATTATTCATCATAAAAGGATTTGCTTCTTCTTCTTCCTTCTTCTTGCATGAAAAAGCTTTCTAGCTTTTTGACATGTGATGATAATGAGTGAGAAATTGAAAAAAAAAGGAGCTAAACTACTACTTCATCATCCTCATCTATTCTAACCACTTTGATTCGGGTGTTTGGTTTGCTAATACTTGATTAGTGAAGCATGAGCTTGGGTTTGAGATTCTTCGAGGTAGATCATCTTAGTTGTTGAAGATTGGAAGCATGCTTGCATCTTTCTCTTCATGGAGCCTCTATTGAGTCCGGATACTCGATGATCGCAGTGAAGGGACCTCAACACGGAGCTTTTGAAGTGAAGGAATGGACTACAAAGGTTGTAATCCCTAACTCTTAGATGTAAAGTTGTTTACATGCTTGTTTATCCTAATTCTCTAGTTAAGATCTTGGTTAGGGTTACTTTAGCACCCCAAAAATTTTAAAGTAGCATGATTGATATTTGCCAAAACCTTGCTAAGGTGCTAAGCTAACCTACATTGGTATCAGAGACAAGCTAGAGCATTAGGCAACGTGTTGACGAAGTTAAAAGTCCGATCGAACCCAAAACATCATTTTGGACCCCCTCTTTGGAAATTTTTTAAAAGGTGGTTTTTTCCTTATTAAAAATACTCAGAAAATTAAGCAGGTGATTCTATGGATATCTGTGAAGTACGACACCCTAACTCCATCACGTCACCGCGGAACCGCGGCCAAACCAAGCAATTGGCGGCGGTTCTGCGGCCGAACTTGATGAGTGAGGGATCGTACTTCAACAGTACATCCGTAGGTATTACTACATGCTTCTGGGAATTTTTAATATTACTCAAGTGTTGAGTTTTCTGGAGATCTAAAGAATTCGTTGATTCGATCGGAAAATTTAACATCGTTTATTTTTTCCGGGTAATTTAGAACGTGTTAAAAAGTTCGAACGGATATCTCACTTTTTTCCCTGTCGGAAAATTTCCAAGTGTTGGATTTTTCCTTAGTTAAAGAACGTTCAAAGTCGTGCAAGTAACGCGGTGGACCCTCTAGAAGAACACAAACCTTAACTCGATTATATGACCGTTTGAACCTCCTCTAAACCTTAGGGTTTGGGGCAGTACGGCGTTGCCACATGTGAGGCATTGGTTTGACCCTTCTACGGCTGGACCATTGGTACTGTGGCATGTGATGGATGCTTTTAAACTAAGTTCAAGTGTTGAGCAAAAAGGGAAATTTTGGGTGTTTGTTTATTCGATTGGAAAGTTTAACATTGTCTATTTATCTGGAATGTGATACAATATTTGGAATCCACAAGTAGTTATGAGATAACTAATTTGAATGTTATAAATCTAGCAGTTTTTAGTCTCATTTGATCAGTTGCCACGGAATTTTGATGTGATCAAAAGTTCGTCGCAATCACGTAGCATACGCGGATACTCGCCGAGTAAACTTAATAGATAGCCACGCCCCATAGCCCCGACCAAGTGACTATAGGAGAACCCCGTCGCCAAAAGCATCCGGGTTGAGGATGTCGGGAATCTTGTTGAATTGCTCGAATATTGAAAAGTGTTTTCGAGAATGAGACTAAAATGCGGGGTTTATAATTGTTAGGCATGGATGTCTAAGGAATTTCATTTTAGTAGGCATGAGATGTCTAAGGAGGTTGCGGATTCCAACTGTTGTAGTTTTACACTTTCTTTTCTGCGACCGTAAGTGTAATATATGGTGTATCACCGGTTTCGTTGCTATACATCAACGACAATTGGGATACGCATATTTACTTACGTTGATGACATGTGATGTTATGTGTTGCTGTGATATGTTATATTGGATTGTCGTGTTTTGAATAACCGGGGGTTTTATGTGAGATGAGGGTTTTTATTTTCATTCATGTAAAATTCATTGTATGTAATATTCTTTTATTGGGGAACTTCCGGGTTGAGGATGATGTCACCATTGTATATTATTTATTTTTCCGCATTAGGATAGACCCAAAGCGGGGAGCATAAGTAACCGGGTTCTAGGGTCCAGTAAGAGACCATCTCGTGGAGTCGAGACTGGGTGTCCTAACTCTAGAATTGGTAGGGTTGCTTGCCGCTCTCGTAGGGGTCTAGGGGTGTGGGGTTTGCTATTCATCGCGACCGTGGAATCCGCGTTTTATACAGGCTCGCATAAAACACGGAAATCCTAGTATATCCAATATTTCATATGTTATCTTCTGCTGCAATGTTCTATGATGAGATCATATTACTGCCTGAGACGAATGTTTATATTATATATATGAGATATATGTTATATTGCTGATTTCGTTTCAAATGTGATACTTGTGAAGCATAATAAAAATGGGACTTCATTAATGAGATTAATGAAATAAAAGAAACCTAAAGATGTTGTGAAATCGAATTTTCAAAACAGGTAGCTCTAGTTCTTGCTTTGCATAGCGGTGTTCCTTGTAGAATATCCAGCACCGTATTCGATAAGGAAAGAGCCGAGATCCCTTCACCGGGAGTGACCTCTTTAGCAATAACTGGCAGATGCTACAAGCCTCGGTTTTGTCTTTTGATTGCTTTTTCTAGTTTTTGCTCTGCATAGTGGTATTTGTGAAATATTCTGCACCTTATTCGATAAGGAAAGAGCCGAGATCCCTTCACCGGGAGTGACCTCTTTAGCAAAACTAGCAAAGGCCTCAAAAACACTCCATTTAAATCATTTGATTCTACAACGATATCAAGTTCATTACGCTCATGGTTTTCTTAAAAACCTGCGTAGCCCTCCGTCATTTCAGATAAGTACTACTTAGTATTCGTGCTACGGTAGTTTGGCATTCGTTAAGGCGTAGTGTACGGTAGTTATTTACTACTTATCTGTAGCATGAGATGCGATTGGATTAGAGTATTCATACAGCGTTGTTTGGCATTCGTCAAGGGTCGTGCGGGTGGGTTTAATTTAATCAAGAAATGTACGGGTTGAACTTGACTAGCGGACTATGGGTTGTTTGGCATTCGTCAAGGTCATAGCACGTTAGGGGAAGAAGCATTATCGGGAATTTCAAGTGTTGAAATTTGCAATGAGATTGCATACTTCCTATTAGATAGTGGGATTCCGATACCCGCTGCGAGTAAGAGTTACTCCTGGGAGAGTTTTACACATTACAATTAGCCGATAAAGTAGGTGTCTAGAAAGGTGTCAATGGGGTTATGCCTCTGGGAAAATGAGGTTTACTTTAATTAGGCCCGTGCGAAAGATTGGCAAACTTGTAGGGCGTAATTAATCCCGGCTAGTCTTTCCTTTTTGAGCTTGAAGGAAGATTTGACTAAAACAGTGGGAGACATCCTGATTAAATATATTAATAACCAATCTAATCTTGCAAGAGCATATGCTGAGTGTTTTCTTCTCTCTCTCTCCAGATAGCGACCATGTCACGCCTTAATCAAGATAATTATATGGATGTATTGACCGAACCCGCTTATTATACTGAGCTGGGGAACGTTGGTCCCGCTCCAACTTATAATTGTTATAAGACAGAGCAAGAAATAGGGGATTACCAGAATTCCCGTGCCGCCCAAACGAAGAAAGTACATATTGATTCATCTTCTTCGGGTGTGTTCATTACTGAGAACTGTTTCTCAGTATCCTTTACGTCCTGGGTATGAGATACCGGATCAGGATCCCACAAATGTAATTTGTTACATGGGCTACAGATAGGTAGAGAACTGATAACGGGTGATAAGTTTCAAGAGTTGGAAATAATGCAAGTGTTGCAGCCAAGTCTGTTGGCAATTATCACCCTGTATTACCAGAATACATTGATTTTGAACAAATGTTATTAGATACCGAACCTGATATACAACATCATATCAGTCTCTTTATTAGTAAAGAAGGATATAATTTTGTATTGTTGGATAATGTTTTGAACATTTCCTATATCAAGAGTTGATCGGTTCAAGCACGTTATCTAAAAGCATAGACGTTCTAAATCAAACTACAGTTCTTATGTACAGAACACACACAAGAGGAAGAGTTCAGAAATGAACGAATCCTTTTTGAGGCATTGTAGACTAGGTCATATCAATGCGACCCGACTAGCTGAAGTTACATAAAGATGCATATTTAAATTAGTTTGGATTTACATCTTATAAAACTTGCCAGTCATGTCACAAAGATAAGATGACCACAGCTCTGTTTATTAGAATCAGAGAAAGAGTTAGTGAACTCTTGGGATTGATACATGATGATGTATGATAGTCCCATGTCTACATATGCCAGGACAGGTTCTTTGTACTTCATTACATTCACTGATGATCTCTCAAGATTCAGACATATGTTCCTGTTGAAACACAAGTCCGAAACTTTTGAGATAATCACAGAATATAAGTTAGAAGTAGGTCAGTTCTGTGGAAGTTTATTGGATATCCCAAGCATTTGCAAGGGAATATCTTCTACCACACCGAGGAACAAAAGATATTTTATTTCTCGGCATACCACTTTTTGAGAAAAAGGGAATTTCTTGTGAAGAAATTAGTGGTCATGAGGTAAAACTAGAAAGAGTTCCAGCTATACAAACTGCAGCTGATGATTTGGTAAACCCAGAGTATTCAATAGTTTCCAACGAACCTCAGCCTCTCCACCGATCTGGTAGGGTTCCTCATCCATCTGAGAGATACTTCGGTTTCTCTATGACAGAGGGAGAGAGGATTGCATCATGAGATGATGACACAACTAGTTTCGAGCAGGCCATCAGGAGTAGGGACTCTGTGAGAATGGTCGGATTCTTAGCGATCTGAGATGGAATCCTTATACACCAACAAAGTATAGACTTTGGTTGCTTTATCTGAAGGGTTAAATCCCCATCAAGAGCAAGTATATCTTGAGAAGATTACTTGGTGTACGTGGAAAAGTTGAGACTTTCAAAGCTATGTTTAAGTCCATCCAGATCCTACTTGCCACTGCTACATACCATATCTGGCGGTTGGGTGTCATGACTGCTTTTCTAAATGATGATTTGGAAGAGAGCGTCTATAAGTACACAGCCTGAGGGCTTCGTAGACAGTGGGAGCAGCGGAAACGTGTGCAAGATGTTTTATGTGATAAATCAGGCATCGCGGAGTTGGAACATCTGTTTTGATGTAGTAGTCAAAGAGTTTGACTTCATCAAAATGGTAGATGAACCAAGTATATACAAAAAGGTAGTAGAGAGTATGGTGGTGATCCTCGTATAGTACGTGGATGACATACTTTTGATAGGGAAGGAGTTTCCTATGCTACGCTCGGTCAATCTCCTTTTATCACAAAGATTCTCCATATAGGATCAAGGTGATACCTCCGAAATGCTGTGTTATGGATCAATGGGATAGATCTAATTGGATGTTAGGATTCTCACTAGTTGTAGTGAGATGGTATCAATCAATTGTTGGAGATAGTGCCCTCATAGTCAATTATTGGATCGCAGGTACGTGATTGCAATGATTGCGGAGGACCTATACCGGTAGGACAGTCTTACTCGAGATGATAGTATGCTATCTGGTTTGCCTTTATCAGTCGTGTACATGTTCAGGTGACTGATTACATGTTACACTTTGATAGAGCCCTTAGGATCTTGCTTTACCACCAACAGTATGATGGCGATCATATAAGTGAGAGTTGGGTGGTTTATATGCATATCCTTAATTGTGGTGCCTAGTCGTGGGAGTTTCGAGACAGGGCATCGATACTCCGGAGTAGACTAGTGTGTACAGTCGAGACCCCGACGAGGGGCGGTGGCCGGTCTCACAAGCCACTGGTGTCAGTTGGATCACCTAAGATGTATACAGGTACTCATTGGGTTATGAGTACACCGGACAGGACTCGCCGGGAATCTGCTAGTTAGTACTATATCTATCGTCAGATAGCAGTTCCCTGGTGACATGTGTACAGGTTAGTTCATTGACCTGAGGTCGTCATTTGTCTCGTGTGAGTTCCCACTGTGCTTTTTCTACCCTACCACGGCTCAAAGGAGTCGTGCAAACAGGTAGTTTTTGGGTACAGTCCCGAGCCATATGGAGGCACGTGAGCGGATCGGCAGGGGATTCGTCTCTCCCGGTATTGGGGGCGAGGTCGTGCTGTGTCTAGGAGAGCCATTACACAAAGTCCATGGCCATGGCAGGAGATTTACTGGTAGGTACTCCAGTAGTATCTCAGGGTGTTATTGGGCTACACTCCGACACGACTTATACTGCTATTGGGGGTCTGACGTTACTATCCCCCTAGGCAGATATGCGATACTCATAGACGAACGGACCGGACTGTATATACATTGTCACTGTTAGGCTCAGTAGGGTTTCTGGATGAGTTCGCTCATCAGCCTCCCTTGAGGTCAGTCCATGGGCAGCCGTTACGCATAGCTAGTGCCGCTGACGGTTTGTGGTTAAACCCACTGCCAGGGTACTGACGAGTCATTAGAGTCCCCCACAGACAGTTTCCCATGTTCGGGCGAAACGTTGTAGAGGCCGTATGGTTTTATGGCAGGGTTCGGAAAATGCACGTGCGTTTACGCACGTGTTATTTTTCGGGCAGATGATACTGGTCGGTTTTGGTTTAAGCCGGATCCGAGTATTGTATTGAGTAGATATAATATCTTTGTCTCAGTTGCATTTGTATTCGGTCGTAATACAAATGCGGGTATATTTATACAGTTACGGGGTTATCCTGAAAGTCGTTTCAGGATCACTTTTGGAAGTTGCCAGTTTCCAGTTTTCTATCAGCCGTCTTTTAACATTCGGTTAAAGACGGATTTATCTTTTCTTGGATAAGGGTGAGTCATGCTTCTAGAAGGTTCTAGAAGTTTCTAGAAAGCGGTGATAAGGATTGTGACTCATGCTTTGATTTCAATGTATTCTTGTTTTCCTTAAGATCTTTGTGCTTGATATTTTCATCTGTTCACACATGATATTTTCCTTGTGGTCACCCTCTTTGCTCCTACGATCACCTCCTCCTCCATATAAGAGGCCGGCCCCCTCTCTCTCCTCCACACTCTCTCACTTGAGTTTTCATTTGCAAAAGATTATGATAGTTTTCGGTGTATGGAATTCAAAGCTCATTTCATTCCATCACCCGATTCCCTCGGCAACTTCATTAACCGATCGTCCACGGATTTGGACGAAGTGAGACAAAGTCATCTACTCATTCTCTACATCATTCTTGGTCGTCTCTTTTAGCAAACTTGACGACCGAGTTGCCTCGAGTCAGAGGCGGGAGCCCGTTTAAAGAATCATCGATGTGGTGCCCCCTGGACGAGCAGATCGGAGATCGACGAGATCGGAGCAGCCGCAACGGAGCGTGGGATGATGGTTAAAGAACGAAGGACTCGGATCGTTCGGTATAACCTTTCTACACTCTTTACAGTTTGTTAGTTTAGCAATAATGGCAGATCCGGGTTAAAGTATACGATAGCGCCAGTTAAAAAGTTTTTGTTCCGCATTTGGCGTCTGTAGACGGTCGGGCGCTACTGTAGACTTACAGTGTAGCCTAACCATTTTGCTATACTAACTTGTGCTAACGCGTTTAAAACATCGATCGAACCGGAAATCAAAAACTGCAAAATCCAATTTTCACAGTTTCTGTCGATTTTAAATGGTGTCCTAAAAATATTCCACATATCACAGAAAGTTGTGCAGGGTTTCAGAAGTACACCGACAAAATTTGGGCATGTGATCCCACCAAAGCGCCGCGGAGTCGCGGCCAAACCCATGGTTTGGCCGCGCATCCGCGGCCATTCTATGGGATCAGTGCACCAAATTTTTTCTGTATCTTCTCTGTTGGATATTGGGGTTTTTGATATATATCTTTTGGGCCCAGATTTTGTTACTGTTCACCAGTTGTTCGTGGGGCCCACTTTGTGATATTTAGTCGATCGAAATTTAAACATGTTAGTTTTCAGTACTTACATTATATCTCCGACCGGGAATGTCATTTGATCGGTAAACCGCGTCTGATTGCTATAGTTCTTTTAGACGGGTTTGCGAACGTGACATTCGCGTTGATGTTCTGTGTTGTGCTGTGATGTTGCGGATTTGTCGTGGTGGATAGCAGTGTGCAATGATAGTGCAGTTTGAGTTTATTTGTACATTTGATATTGCGGGGCAAGCGTCCAACATGTAGACTGCCGTAACTGCCTGTTGTATAATATTCTTTTGGGGCACGACCAGGTTGCGGTCGATGTACCTGTTGTACTATTTTTCATTACTGTACTAGGTTTTACCCCGCGACGGAGTGCACGGATAGCCGGGTTCTGGAAGGCAACGGGTCCGCATCTCATGGCTTTGAGAGGCAGAGGGGCCTCACTCTAGAATTGGCAGACTATTCGCCGCACTCGTAGGGGGCACAGGTTGACCCAAGGAGGGGTGCTCAAGCTACCGGATTCCGTGAAGTGCAGGGTGGTCCATTCACTTTGCTGTAGGGGGCTGCCTCGCTTCAGGTTTTGGCGGGTAACTTGCCGCACCCGTAGGGGTCTAGGTTTCATTGCACAGGCTATCCACACGACAGGGGAACGTCGGGTTTCAGCAGCGGCTCTGTGAAACCCGGGGATCCCAGATTATCTGTATTGTTCTGTGATGCTTATTACTTTTCTGTAATGTTGCATATTATCACGCCTGGAGCGATTATTGTATATTGGTTTATATACTATTAGATGTTGTATATGTTTTACACCCGCGCTAGTCCAGTCCCCGCTCTGTCGTTAGTTAAGTAACCTAACGGGTGATGACGGGACCCAGTGACGAATGCGGATGGCATATACGTACATTTTATTTTCGTTCTTTTCTGGTGTGATTATTGATGGGACTGCGTTGATTCTGATCAATGTAAAGTTAAACAAACCTGTTTATAGTTGTTGGAACAAATTTAAAAAGTGTTATTGCAAAGACGTTACCTTTTGTTTTGCATAGCGGTATTCAGTGGAATATCCTGCACCTCATTCGACGGGGCAAGGGCCGATATCCCTTCACCGGGACTGACCCCTTGGGCAGAAGTTTGCGTCAGGGTAATAACTTCACTATAGTCGATTACAAGTTGCTTTGCACCGCAGTATTCAGTGGAATATCCTGCACCTCATTCCACGAGGAAAGAGCCGAGATCCCTTCACCGGGAGTGACCTCTTTAGCAAAGATTTTCGCCACTATATTTTAAAAAGCTATCAGGTTCCTTCAGCGATATCAAGTTCACTACGTTAAAGGTTTTTCGCCAAAAACCAGCCGTAGCCCTCCGTCACTTCTTTTGGGTATTCAGTAGTATTCAAGCTATGTATTTTGACCTAACGCCAAGGCATAGTGTTTGGTAGCTGCTGGGTATTCAATTGTTGCATAGATAGATGAGTTAGTTTGGGACAGCCGTTCTGCCATTTTGACCTAACGCCAAGGGCATGTGCGGGTGGGTTCAAATTAACAAGATAGTGATGGGTAGAACTTGGCATGTGACTTATGACATTTTGACCTAACGCCAAGGTTATAAGAGCATGGGGCAAAAATCATATCGGGAGTTTCTAAAGAAACTGAAACTTGCCAAGTATGCGCATACCTTCTGGAGTATGAGTAACGTGGATGCATTCCATCACGTTATCATGCGATGAGAGTTGGATCCCGATTCCCACTGATGAGTTGGTTTACTCTTCGGGTGATCCCGATTGATTCTTCTTTCTGGTTTGGAGGAGAATTTGACAGGACAGTGGGAGGTTTCTGGATTAGATAAAGTGATAACCATTCTGATCTAGGTTAGAGTGCACGCAGAGTGTTTCTTTTCTCTCTCTCTTTGGCAGCGACCTTTGACCGACCCTAGACTATGACTCAGTGACCAGGTTGACCGAACCTTCTTAAAATACTGGCTTTTGGATTGTCTATGTTGCATAAGTCATTGCCACTCCTTCTTTTACCCTTTGAATTTCTTAGATCACCCGTATTACTACGGACATCCACTTCCATTGGATAGATCCATCGTATGGTTATATACGAACTCGAAGGGACTTCTTCGAGGATGGATCCAGGTTCAGGAGAAATAGAATTGGTTTATTCAGTTGTCTTTTATTATCACCTTCTCTCAGGTTGCGAGGGCTCCTTGGTTTAGGAGAGTACACCTATTACGCTTATTGGATAGTCTCATTCCAAACCATAGGCAGGTGACAAAAGGTAGGGAATGAAGAAAACCAATTAGCCTAAGTAGGGTGTGCAGAAGGTAATATGTAAAGACAAAATAAAGGGATTAGAAGGAGGGCAAAGTAAATTGCGACTGATATCATTCACGACCAAAACCGCGTACTTCATCGCCACTCCTATTTCACTTTTAAAAGAATAAGGTATTATTCAGTTGTCTTTTATCATCACCTTCTCTCAAGATACGAGTACTCCTTAGTTTAGGAGGGTACACCTATTATGCTTACTGGATAGTCTTCTTCCAAACCATAGGCTGGTGCCGAACGGTAGGGAAGGAAGAAAACCATTTAGCCTAACGATGGTGTACAGAAGGTAACGACTAAAGACAAATAAAGGGATTTGGAGAGATGGCAATAAAATATACGGTTGAAGTCATGAATTGGATTATGGAAGAGGCATTGCTATGAATACCAGGATACCCCTACGAAACATTTTCATGTTTTAGTGCATTGTTAAAGAAAAACTGTTTTCCCGATTAGACACTTACTCCAAGGGTATGTATTTACCAGGTTTCATTCTCATATCTGTATGGTTTTACAGATGATGAGTGGGAGTAAATTATTGGGAATTAGGTGATTATCCTCATTATATCGGAATTCGTTGTAATTGGTGATATTTGAGGAAATCGCCAGGGTACAGTTTTCAACCTACGACGCACAGGTTTTGAGTTGTTTAACTCAGCGGACTTATACAGAGTATTGTATGTTGTCCAAGCGTCCATCAGGACAAAGGGGTAGGTCCTCATACTTTGTTCTGTTTACTTATAACTTCTCTAGTATTTAGACAAGTGTTTCGTAGAAATACAAGGTCTAAGTTTTGAGAAGTTGTGGGTATAAGAATAAAGTAGAGAACCAGGTATCACAAGTATCGGGATTCTTCAAAGAGATCGAAGATGTAGATTCTTGTGATTGGTATTCAAATGATAGTGATGGTTTTGAGAAACGTGTTTCTCTTTCAGGTTACTCATAATTGGATGGATTCCTAAGTTGAGTAATGTTGATTAGCCTCTTTCCATTAAGTTGATATGCACTGGAGACAGTTGCATGATTTGAATATGGTTCCAATTAAATAAGTGCCAAAGTTTCTATATTAGATATAGAATGGTTCATACCTTAAAAGATGTTAAGGTATGGGGAGTTGTCCAGATTATGCTTAAAACCAGACTCTGGATAACTCAGGGCACGTTTCTGTAATGGCTGTTTGTGGGTTGACCCTGGCTATGACGAGGGTTGATATTCTACCATTTGGAAGATCAATAGTGATATTATTCTTAACTCGCCACAGTTTTAGTAAAATGGATTTTTTCAGAAAACAGTAGTGGGAGTATGGTAGAACTGGAAGTGATTCCAGAACCGCAAACGATTACGGAAAATTTAATAGGACCTAAAGATTCAATCAAAATTGACATTCCAATAGCCACTTCGCAGATATGGTGGGTAACCTCAGACACCCGAGAGGTACTTCGGTAGGCTCAAGGACGGTGACAGGGAGGTTCTTATCTACCCAGACTTGACACTACTGTTGTTCCAGGCTATGAGACCCGGTAGGAGGGTTATCGTAGTCAGTGGGAGCATCGGAAGCATAGTGGGCAAGTAGCTTATGTCTATTTATAGACTAGAGCAGTTATAGCGGAGATAGATCATCTAGTTTTGATATGACAGTCATGGGTTTGACTTTAATCAGAATAAGGGATGGATCTGTTAAGGAGGTAGTAGGGTGTGATGTCATGGTATCTGGATGACATACACATAGTAGGAAGTAAAATTCCTATACTACGATCGGTTGTACTGTGGTCGTCACACAGTTGTTTCTCCAGACAGGATATGGATATAATATTTGACATTCTGGTTTCTAGATCTATGGTTTTAGATCTGGATTTGGGTAGTTTCCCAATGTGGGTACTTTGACAGATATTCTAATGGTTTTTAGAATAGTTGACTCCTGACATGGTGGTGTACCTGCAAGTGATGGAGTCACCCTCTCTAAAGGTGTCTTACAGACTGAAGGGGAGAGGGATGTGCATGATTTGCAGATCACTTGCTTAGGCAATTGAGTCAATCATGAGATGTCAAGTACCACACCAAATGTTGTTTTTGCACTAGATGCAATAAGTTTGTATTAATCCAATCCTGGAGAAACATAAGGAAGCAGTTTGAGAACATAAGTACTTGTTCTACGGATTTGATGACGGCAGCCTCCTTCGGGGGACGGTTATCATTCCAAGCTTCAAAGGTGACATGGTTGACAGAGTGATTGTCAGAGTTATAGTTTTTCCCTCTGACGAAGAGGGACAGTATTATGGACAGGTGGTCCAAGAGAATACTGTGGGAGGCATGGTGCCGGATACTGATTAGGTTCAGTGATCGATACAGTTTAAGAAGTTTGGATTTGGAGTTCATTTATGAACTAGGTCCCATCAGATATCCAGACATATTCTAAGACAGGTATTACTCGATTCGGGAGATGGCTTTCTCCGCGAACTTGAGATTTAGAGAGATATAGAAAGCTACTTCTAGGCGGATCCACTCACTGAGGCTATTTCTCGAACACAATAGTTTTACAGACGGGCTTTGTGAAACTGATTAGTAGAGGAGTTGGATGTTCGGTTTCACACGGGCTGTGAGTAGTCAACATTGCAATAATTAGCCTTGAGTGCAAGTGGGAGATTGTTGGAGATAGTGCCCTCATAGTCAATTATTGGATCGCAGGTACGTGATTGCAATGATTGCGGAGGACCTATACCGGTAGGACAGTCTTACTCGAGATGATAGTATGCTATCTGGTTTGCCTTTATCAGTCGTGTACATGTTCAGGTGACTGATTACATGTTACACTTTGATAGAGCCCTTAGGATCTTGCTTTACCACCAACAGTATAATGGCGATCATATACGTGAGAGTTGGGTGGTTTATATGCATATCCTTAATTGTGGTCCCTAGTCGTGGGAGTTTCGAGACAGGGCATCGATACTCCGGAGTAGACTAGTGTGTACAGTCGAGACCCCGACGAGGGGCGGTGGCCGGTCTCACAAGCCACTGGTGTCAGTTGGATCACCTAAGATGTATACAGGTGCTCATTGGGTTATGAGTACACCGGACAGGACTCGCCGGGAATCTGCTAGTTAGTACTATATCTATCGTCAGATAGCAGTTCCCTGGTGACATGTGTACAGGTTAGTTCATTGACCTGAGGTCGTCATTTGTCTCATGTGAGTTCCCACTGTGCTTTGATTTCTACCCTACCACGGCTCAAAGGAGTCGTGCAAACAGGTAGTTTTTGGGTACAGTCCCGAGCCATATGGAGGCACGTGAGCGAATCGGCAGGGGATTCGTCTCTCCCGGTATTGGGGGCGAGGTCGTGCTGTGTCTAGGAGAGCCATTACACAAAGTCCATGGCCATGGCAGGAGATTTACTGGTAGGTACTCCAGTAGTATCTCAGGGTGTTATTGGGCTACACTCCGACACGACTTATACTGCTATTGGGGGTCTGACGTTACCAGCCCCCTAGGCAGATATGCGATACTCATAGACGAACGGACCGGACTGTATATACATTGTCACTGTTAGGCTCAGTAGGGTTTCTGGATGAGTTCGCTCATCAGCCTCCCTTGAGGTCAGTCCATGGGCAGCCGTTACGCATAGCTAGTGCCGCTGACGGTTTGTGGTTAAACCCACTGCCAGGGTACTGACGAGTCATTAGAGTCCCCCACAGACAGTTTCCCAAGTTCGGGCGAAACGTTGTAGAGGCCGTATGGTTTTATGGCAGGGTTCGGAAAATGCACGTGCGTTTACGCACGTGTTATTTTTCGGGCAGATGATACTGGTCGGTTTTGGTTTAAGCCGGATCCGAGTATTGTATTGAGTAGATATAATATCTTTGTCTCAGTTGCATTTGTATTCGGTTGTAATACAAATGCGGGTATATTTATACAGTTACGGGGTTATCCTGAAAGTCGTTTCAGGATCACTTTTGGAAGTTGCCAGTTTCCAGTTTTCTATCAGCCGTCTTTTAACATTCGGTTAAAGACGGATTTATCTTTTCTTGGATAAGGGTGAGTCATGCTTCTAGAAGGTTCTAGAAGTTTCTAGAAAGCGGTGATAAGGATTGTGACTCATGCTTTGATTTCAATGTATTCTTGTTTTCCTTAAGATCTTTGTGCTTGATATTTTCATCTGTTCACACATGATATTTTCCTTGTGGTCACCCTCTTTGCTCCTACGATCACCTCCTCCTCCATATAAGAGGCCGGCCCCCTCTCTCTCCTCCACACTCTCTCACTTGAGTTTTCATTTGCAAAAGATTATGATAGTTTTCGGTGTATGGAATTCAAAGCTCATTTCATTCCATCACCCGATTCCCTCGGCAACTTCATTAACCGATCGTCCACGGATTTGGACGAAGTGAGACAAAGTCATCTACTCATTCTCTACATCATTCTTGGTCGTCTCTTTTAGCAAACTTGACGACCGAGTTGCCTCGAGTCAGAGGCGGGAGCCCGTTTAAAGAATCATCGATGTGGTGCCCCCTGGACGAGCAGATCGGAGATCGACGAGATCGGAGCAGCCGCAACGGAGCGTGGGATGATGGTTAAAGAACGAAGGACTCGGATCGTTCGGTATAACGTTTTTACACTCTTTACAGTTTGTTAGTTTAGCAATAATGGCAGATCCGGGTTAAAGTATACGATAGCGCCAGTTAAAAAGTTTTTGTTCCGCATTTGGCGTCTGTAGACGGCCGGGGCGCTACCGTAGACTTACATCAATCCTGGGGAGAATCACTGGAAAGGTTCCAGGGTGATAAGGACGATTGAATGTCAGTCGCAGGCATTTTCTTTACCCTCAGTGGAGGGACGGTATGTTGGAAGAGTTCCAAGCTAAATACCGTGACTTACTAGACGATTAAAGGCAAGATAAATCATTACCAAGGATGCTACCAAAGAGGCAGTCTGGATATATATATAAGTTCATGAGATGAACTTCGTTCCTGCCATTGTATGACAATGGAGTTGTGGCTTAGGCCTAGGAACCCCCGTCCCATCAGAGATCCAGACATATCCTTAGGCAGTATCGCCTGATCATGGAGATGGTTGATCTCCAGGAAGATCGATGTTAGGAGAGTAGACACAGAGGACAACAGCGCGGATCCACTCACAAAGGCCTATTTCCCAAAAGAGACTTTTATGGGATGGTTGAGTATGAGATAGTTCAACCACAGCTGATTGTTGGGTATGCGATACCACAAAAGATGGCCCTAGTGCAAGTGGGAGATTGTTAGTGATATGTATGCCCTAGATGCCATTATTATACATACAGATGTATATTGTAGTTGATGCTTGGACATATATAGGGAGGACTTTCTTGCTCAACATGATAGTATGCTATCTGGTTACTCTTTATCTTAACATGTACTCTGATTGTCTCTATGTCACATGTTGATAAAGCCCTTAGGATGAATACTTGACTACCAGGACTATGATGCAGATCATACTAGTAGGGACAGAGTAGTCGCCAAGTACATCCTTCAAATGTTCTTAGTCGTGGGAGTACCAAGACAGGGCATCGATACTCCAGAGTAGACTAGCGTATGCACTTCTTGACCCATATGTTGGGCGATGGATGATCCCATATCCATTGGTGTTTGACATCAGAGAAGGTATATGGGTGCTCAGTGGAGACTGGGTACACTGGACGGACTCGCTGAGAACTCGCAGATGGTATTATACCTCACGTCAGATGGCAGTTCTCTGGTGACACTGGTACAGGTTAGTCTGTAGACCCGAGATCGTCATAGAGTCTTGTGTGATTCCCACTGTGCTTTGATTTCCATCATACCACGTCCAAGAGGGCGTGCAAAACGGTGGCTTTTGGGTACAGTCCCGAATCACATGGAGGCAATGAGCGATAGGAGGGGTTTCGTCTCTCCGGGTATAGGGAGTTGATGTTGCGCTGTGTTCGATTGGCTATAACTGGAAATCCTTGGCCAGAGTTGCTGAGATTTACTGGTAAGTGTTATCAGTAGTTTCTCGAACTATTATAGACCTCATATCGACACGACTTATCAAGCTACTGGGGTCTGACGTTTACCACCCCTAGGCGAGATATGCGACATATCAGACAAAGAAACCGGACTGTACGGGAGTGTTACTGGTTGGATTCGCAGGAGAATGTACAGGCTTGCTCGTTGATCTTCTGATTGCTCAATACCTGGGTGGCTGTTACGTTTAGCTGACCGCTTGCAGCTTGTGGGTATTTGATGTGATCATCACCTACTGCCGGCGTATTGACGATTCTTTAGAGTCCTACACAGAGGTTTCCTGGCTCAGGCAAAACGGAGTAGGAGCACATATGTGATATGTGCGGGACCGAGAATAATACGAGTATGTGATACCGTATTAGATTCTCATGATATGAAATATCGGCCGGGTATATGTGATATAGCTGGGTCATCGGATCAAGTGTTGATTCGATGAACTGATACAGATTATATTTGTTGGTTATATGCAATATAGCCGGATTATCGGATCAAGTGTTGATTGGATAATTTAATGTATAATTATATATGTGATATATTAAGTTACATTAACTAATATAAGCTCACTTAAAGATTCTTTTTCTCACTTGAATAATACATTGATATATATGTGATATATGTTAATTGTATTATTTTATTTTGTTACAAAAATATATTATATATGTGATATATAATATTGCAACAAGTTAGGGTTACAAATACAACATGTTTTGTGGAGATTAAACAAGTCAGGGTTTGATTTGGGTTAGCATTTGGGTTAGCTTTTTCATGAAGCTTCTAGAATCTTTATTTTTTTTTAAGCTAAGATATTTTGTGTTGATATTTTCTAACCCAACCCAAACCCTTTACTCTAGTTAACTCTCTATATGGGTTAAGTCTTTATTCTTAACTCATGGTTGCAATTGTAACCACAACAATTAATTCATTATTCATCACAAAAGGATTTGCTTCTTCTTCTTCCTTCTTCTTGCATGAAAAAGTTTTCTAGCTTTTTGACATGTGATGATAATGAGTGAGAAATTGAAAACAAAAGAGAGCTAAATTCCTACTTCATCATCCTCATCTTTTCTAGCCACTTAGATACGGTGTTTGCTTTGCTAATACTTGATTAGTGAAGCATGAGCTTGGGTTTGAGATTCTTCAAGGTAGATCATCTTAGTTGTTGAAGATTGGAAGCATACTTGCATCTTTCTCTTCATGGAGCCTCTACTGAGTCCGGATACTCGATGATCGCAGCGAAGGGACCTCAACACGGAGCTTTTGAAGTGAAGGAACGGACTACAAAGGTTGTAATCCCTAACTCTTAGATGTAAAGTTGTTTACATGCTTGTTTATCCCAATTCTCTAGTTAAGATCTTGGTTAGGGTTTGTTTAGCACCCTAAAAATTTTAAAGCAGCATGATTGATGCTTGCCAAAACCTTGCTATGGTGCTAAGCTAACCTTACAGGTGGTGGGGAAGGCTCGGCACTAAGACGCGTCCGAGTTATCTTGGAAGCTCATGCCCACCGTAAACGCTTCCAAGTGGTCTTTTGAGTCGGACTTCCCATCGAAGAAGGCCACCTTAGGCAGCTTGTTCCGAGACGAGACCCGCTCATTTAGAAACTGCTCTGTGAAGGGCCTCATGAGAGAATCCACTGATTATTTTTCGATCCTCAGGACGGTCGGGTGGCGAGCCCCATGTGCTCAATCATCTTCTTGAGATCTTCGAATCGCTGTTGGTACCGTGAGCATTCTCCATATTCGGAGCATTTGCTGTCTCGTCTTCGGGCTTGTATGATAGAGCAGCTCCGGTTTCGCTCTATCACATTCCTCAGATCCCCGGGGTGAACCCTCCATGGTTGCCTCGACGTGAACCACGTGCGCATTTTCAGTGAGTGTGTTGATGTCGGTCTTCCTTGGAATCAGGTGATATGACCGACGTCTCTTCAGGGAGTGAGGGAGCGCGGCAAGCGTTGAAGCGATAATCTGGTCTCTCCCGAGACCTTGGTGTTGAACCGTCCGGCGCCCAAAAAGTCATGGAATCATTTCTCGTATGGGGGTCCGGACTGTCGTAATCGGCACGCCGGTGTTCTTTGACATCGAGTTTGGCACAAGCGTAGCCGGGACTGGATCACGCCCCTCTGTCATCCCGTGGACGGAGTCATTCCGGGGAGCGGGGACAATGGCATGGTGGGCATGGCTGGCCGTTTGAACATGAGCAAGCACATCCACCATCTCCGCGGGTCTGTCGATCCGTGCGGATAAGGCCTTGACGATGTTGGAAGCGGAGTAGAACCATCCGTGCCCCCATTGCGGAGGACGGGGTGGCTTGTATTGGGATCTTTGTTGCGATGATCACTAGCCATCGAACCGAAGGCGAAAGATCATCTTTTTTGGATGGAAAAGTCTTTCGTTTCCACAGACGGCACCAACTGATGGAGATCAGAATCTCCCTCAGATGTTGTCCTTCGTCGATCTTGCTACCAGCGAGGCTGAACGGTTGAGATTTGATGTGAGGGTTGAGCGTGTGGATCTCAATGGGTTATTAGTTGTTGTTGACGCCTGCTACCTGCAAAGGAAGTCCCGGGGTGGGAAATAACCGTAGGACCATCCGACGATCAAGTAAGTACCGATGAATATTAGGGCAGTGTAGAGACGTGTTGGAATAAGTTCAAGATACCTGAATTGTCTGGAGGAGGGGTTTATATAGGGGTCGCATTGGAGTGAGCCGATGCGAGATTATTACCGTCCATTTCGCCCCTGCATCACGTTCACGTAGATGGCAAGATATGCCCGTTAATAGAGAAATACGCTAGCGTGGGATACGGAATGCGGAGCGGCGGAGATCTCATCGTGATGAGATACACGGAGCCATTACGGGGGCGCCCGTGTTCCATGTTCCCAGTCAGACGAGGAAGCTGAGAAAGCTCAGCTCTATGATAGCTCGGAGACGAGCGAGGAGGCTGTAGAAGCTCAGCTCGGTGACAGCTCGGAGACAAGCGAGGAGGCTGAGGAACCTCAGCTCGGTGACAGCTCAGAGACGAGTGTAGAGGCTGAGGAAGCTCAATTGTAGGATAGTTCGGAGGTGAGTCGTTGGCTGGTTGCTAGGTGAATAGGGAATGCACTCAGAGGAGGCCCCCAAAGGTCAGATACCTCAGAGATGAAGCGCCGAGGAATGTCCCCTTCGCATGGTACTTCAAAGGGCTGTTTGTTGCATGTCAGAGAATTGTCATCCGCCACGTGTCTTGATCAGGGGAATCCGCACTTGTGAGCACCATCAGATCCCCTATTCAATGACAAATTTTTGAAGCTCGTTGGTGTTTGACTCATCATTTCAAGAAACAACTTAAAAGCCTTAAATATTCTGCCATTATTTATGATGTCGTTGTTGGATGTGTATGCCATAGAGGCCATTATTGTATATGTATATATAGTGGATACTTAGACATATGTATGTACAGGACAATCTTGCTCGACATGATAGTATGCTATTTGGTTTATTTTTATCTTAACATGTGTATATGTTTTACTTGTTATTATGTATTATTAATATATGTTGATAAAGCCTATACATCATTGCTTGACTACCAGCGTTATGATGGCAATCATATATGTGGGGGATGGGTAGTCCATAAGCACATCCTTAAATGTCCATAGTCATGGGAGTATCGAGACTGGGCATCGATATTCCGGAGTAGACTGGTGTGTACGTTTCTAGATCCCGACGAAGGGCGATAGTTGGTCCTACAGCCATTGGTCTTTCTCCCTTAAGATCGTATACAGGTGCTCGCTGGGGGGCGAGTACACTGGAAGGACTTGCCGAGAACTTCTAGATGGTATTATACCTATAATCAGATAGCAGTTCTTAGGTGACATGAGTATATGTTAGTCTTCAGACTTGAGATTGTCATTTGTCACGTATGAGTTCCTACTGTACTTAGATTACTATCTTACCACGGCTCTACTGAGTTATGCAAACAGGTTTTAGTTGGATAAGTACCGAGCCACATGGAGGCAATGAGCGATTGTTAAGGATTCGTCTCTCCCGGTATAAGGAGTCGATGTCGCACTATGTTCGGCTGGCCAGCACCATAAGACTTTGGCTAAGGCAGTTGGGATTTACTGATAGTTAGATTAGTAATTTTTCGGATTGGTCCTGAGCCACATGGGTATGAATTATCGGGTTATTAGGGTCTGACGTTTACCATCACGTAGACCTGGTATGCGATACGCTTAAACAAAGAGATCGTACAGTATGGAGATTGTCACGGATAGGCTCAGTAGGGGTTCGGATGAGTTTTCTCATCGGTCTTCCTTTTCGACAGGTACCCGGATGGCCGTTACGTACAACTAGTGCCGCTGACGTGCTTGTGGTTATGGATTTATCCAGTAACTCACTGCCGGCGTACTGTCGAGTCTTTAGAATCCCACATAGAGGGTTTTTCTGGTTCAGGAGAAATGATGTAGTAGCTGTATTTTGGTACGTGCAGGGTTCCAATCGAATGATTGTACTAGATACCCGGACTTTCGATCGGACGGTTGATAATACTAGCCGTCTTAGAATTGAGCCGGAATATTAAATCAGGTATTTATTTAATAATTTATATATACATATTTCGATATTCATATTCTAGTATTATGTTCTTTTTATTATTCTATCTCTCTAGGTATTCTTATTTGATATAAATACGGGTATGTATATAGTAGAGTGTATTCTTTATTTATACGGAAAATATTCTAGAAAATTGACACCTCATTTTAATTTATCCATTTATTGATTTAAATGGAAAATAAGATGTAATGGTAGTGATGTGAGAATGGTGAGAACCATGCTTGAATAGTCTTGATGAATGAATTCTATATTCATTTGTGCAAACTATTCAAGTATGATTGCTATATTTTTATTGCAAAAACCATTTATACAAAACCATGCTTCATTATTTCTTTCACTTGATGAAAAAAATCATTCTCACCTTTTGCTTCTCTTTCCTCACTAGCCTTTTTTGAGCTCCTCCTCCTTCTTCTTCCCCCTCTTTACCATCTCTTGAGTTGAGAATCAAGGGTGGAAGAGAGATAGAAATACAGTAGAAAAACTCACTACATCACTAGACTCTCTAGAGTACCAACCTAGAGCCTTTAGTTGCACCACTAGATTTTTAGTATGGAGCTAGAGCCATGAACCATATCTCTCGGGTGGATTATCTTCGACGGAGGAAGACCGATAGTCAAGCTCGATCAAGAAGACCTCAAGAAGATAAGGAAGATGGTAGAAGGCAAAAAGGACACAGATCATATGGTATAACCCTCTTTATAGTAGTTGAAAACTCTATGTAGTTGTCAAGTTTAAGTATTTAGTTTCGATTCTAAGTTTTGTAGTTTCTAATGTCTCTAGAATTTTTTTGTTTTTCGTTCAGTATAGGCCGTGGTTGTGGCGGCTAAGGCCCTAGGAACCCTAACATGGTATTAGAGCCACCCAAACACATTAACTAGCTTGTTATGACATTTAAAATCCGCCATTTTCGTCATGCAAAAACTGCCGACGAAAACAGTCCCAAAAATCCAACTTTTTACATGTTTGCACACCCCGCGGGCTTACGGTTTGGACCGAGAAGCCGCGGGTAGTTGCATGGGTATCCCGATGGTTGCCCTAGGGGGACGAAGGTCGGGCCCACCGCCCGAGGCCACCACGAGGTGGCCTTGGGGGTGAGGTGGCCTTGGGGGTGAGGACCCGAGACCTACTCCATAGGGGTAGGCTCGGGTCTGCCTACCTCCCCATGCCATCTCGTGGTGGCCTCGGGAGGGTGGGGTGGGTACCCACTTAGCCCATTCGAGCGATAGTTAATTTTGGGCACTACCACCCTGTGAAGGTTCGGACGAGTTTCGAGTTCGTTTCGACTCTCGGAGTGACTTAAAACGATGTTTCTTGGTATTTATTGAACTGTTTTTTCGGCTTTGGAAAACTTGCTTTTTTTACTATTTGTGTGCGGAATCTCATTGTCATAGTTTTCGTTACATGCTTTTGTGATGTGTCTATGTGTTGTTTAATGTCTTTTAATCGCTATACGTCGATTAGAAAGGGTTAGACGCGGCTTGTTTATCTGTGATGATACTTGTGATATCTTTGTGATGGTTTCGACGGATTGTCATGATGGATAGCCTTTAGTGCATTATTTGTTGTATAGTTTTGATTCATTTGTATATTCATTATTGCGAGATGTCCGTCCGATATATAGACTGCCATTTCTCCCAGTTTCTATATTCTTTTATTGGGGCACGGCCAGGTTGAGGTCGATATCACCGTTGTATATATTATTTCTTTTCTATACTAGGATTACCCTGTAGAGGAGTGCTCGAGTAGCCGGGTTCTAAAGGGCAACGGCCTCCATTTCATGGCGTTGAGACTGGGGTGCATTACTCTATAATTGGCGTGTTGTTCACCGCAGTCGTAGAGGGTATAAGATGACCCACGATAGAGTGCTCAAGTTACCGGATTCCGTGAAGTGCTGGGTGACCCATTCACTTTGTTGATTGGGGTTGCCTCACTTTCGGGATTGGCGGGTAACTTGCCGCACTCATAGGGGTCTTGGTTATACACTGCACAAGCAATCCACACGACCGGAAAATGTCAGGTTTTGTTTGCGGCTTAAATAAAACCCGGGGCTTCTAGATTATCCGCTGTTCCATTTTACTTCTCGCTTTTCTGTGATGTTGCTTATATCATGACTGAGACGAATGGTTATACACACACACACACATACTCGTAGATGTTGTATATATTTTGCATCCACGCTAGTCCATCCCCCGCTCTGCCGTTAGTTAAGTAACTGTCACGACCCGAAATTGGTACGTGATGGCACTCAAACTACGTAACATCTACAAGCGTAACACAATTCAAGTAAGCCGAAAACCCAGCAATATAAACCATCAAAAGTAGTAAGTGATAAGAACATTGCTAAAACTTTTGAAAATCTCAAGTATAAATTCTTTAAAGTCCAAATTTACTTTCTTAAAATTTTTGGCTGCACCTCCTTTGTAAAAACTAGCCCCAAAAATGGGTACATACAAAGATATAAGTAATGCATCCCCAACGGGAGAAAATCCACGCCTAAAGACGGAAACAACCACCACAACAGATATACGACGCCGTAGCGAAGAAAATGGACGATGTAAATAAAAACAGCATAAAAGACATCCCA
The DNA here is from genome assembly GCA_030015575.1 of Agapanthus africanus. NCBI lineage: Eukaryota > Viridiplantae > Streptophyta > Magnoliopsida > Asparagales > Amaryllidaceae > Agapanthus > Agapanthus africanus. The sequence goes on from CM057340.1 coordinate 744,716,900, forward strand.
AGTCACAAAATAATATACAACATCGATCCTCACAACTCGTCTCTAAGTCAAATACATGAAGGTGGTAGATGGAAAGTACTAGATACAACGAATATACAAATGAGCATCATCGGATAACCGCAAAACCCACCTATAGCAAAACTGCACACAGTCAGCCGTAGCGATATCCGCTGCAAATGATGATACGATGTGATGAAGAAGCCCTGCCGCGACTGCTCTGAAGGACACCTACAAACACTGTGGCACCACGGGGGTGAGTTGCCAACTCGTGAATAGTAAATAATATATGCAGGTAATCGCGGGTATGCACGTACTGCGGTAATCTATCACATGCAAGCTGATAGCAATAAATAGCACTATGTATATGCAACAGTCATGAAAGGTACTCTATCAGGTACTACTAAAACATGAAGCAATGCATATCAAATAAATGCTGAGAATATGATAAAACATATCATCAACACGGAATCCTCATCGTGGAGAAGCTAGTGTCCATCAATGACACTCCAAATCCCAATACCATAGGCACCGCATCCTCAGGTCGGCCCTCATATCCTGTAAGTCTCATGGTACCTGAGTGTCCAACATCGACACCCGAAAACATCATGAAAACTATACCTGTGTATATATATATGTGTGTCCCTCAATGACACATCAAAATCATGGAACCTGGGTGTCTAACATCGACACTTGAAACATCATGAAACCCGTGTCGAGCATCGACATGTAAAAAGTCATCCGTCAGGCGCCGTCACCATGACTGGCCCTGATGTCATATACGTACATCTTATGACTCCGGTCGGTATCCCCACGATAACCGCTGAATCCAAATACTATCACCGGTAGGTACTAGCCCAGCCTGCCAGGCTCATCGCCATCATCTGCGATCTTCTTGCCCCAGGGAACCATATCGGGCTCCACCATGTACCCGCACGCGGCCCACTCCACTCCCCGCATCGGGTATATATCACAAATCTCAAAACCGAGAAATCTTTTAGTGGACACATCGAAATATCATATCAAGAGAAAGCGGGTTTTTCAAACAATGCATAATTTTATGAAAATACCACGGTCCTCAAATCCAGAAAACATCAAGTAATGAATAAGAATACTTGCATAGATCATTATGATGATGATATATATATACATATATAACAGCGTCCCATACCACTGATATATATTTATATATACACACACACGTATATATCAGCGTCCCATACCACTGATATATACCCTCAGGAGTAAAACATCCAGAAAACATCATATGAAATCCATATACAATAGGAAATAAGATATGAAACAATGGTACACATGCACAATCAATGTCCATATACTTATAACAAATAGTCATGTCATATAATCTAGCCCAGAAGCATAACGTCATGCGGGCGATTCCCCTGTAGATGTTAAATCTACTCACAGATGATCTTGAGCTAAGTAAATCCGACCACCTGCTTCCCTTTCTTCGCAGCGTCCGAAGTCCCTGCTCGCGATCCTAAATTTCACAAATACAACACATAAGGTTAAATATCCTGCGCCGATACAAAGCCAACGAAACGCAAGGATAACGTCCACAAGATATACACACTGTGTACTCAGTGCACAAAACGCGTACGATAACGGCACAACCCCAGCTAGGAGAGCAAAATGACATAACCACCAAGCCTAGACCCTGATCGTACCGATCACGCAATCACAACACTATATATCATGGAATCTAATAAATATAATATCGCAACATCAATAGGAACTCACACCTAATTTTAACCGAAACCTAGTAAGCACTTTTAATCATTTTAGCCCAAATCTACAAGTTTAACTAAAACTAGTAGCCACAATCATCACATAATAGCTTGATTAAACCACACAAACCTTTGCTACAATTTTAATCTCACTCAAATAAGATTTAGTGAAAGTTTAGTTTGCACTTAAGCTTAATTAGACGATTAGGAAAATAACAATTAACAATCTCATAATTAGGTTATGTTTTCCAAGTCTACACTTCTCACTTAACCATTACAAAACTCCAAACCCTAACTTGATCTTCAAGAACCATATCTTGAATTTCTAAACATTTAAATAAATGCTTTATTTAAATATCTCATAAGCTAATTCAATGTATTAAAACAATAATTAAAGTTTAGGGTTAGGATTTATACCTCCGCTTGATTCACAAACTTGCAAAGAGATCAACAAAAATAACCTCCAAAATGCTATCTTCTTGAAGATCCAAGCTTGATTAAGGTTGAAGAATAATCGGTATGGATTTGTATTTGAGTTTGTGGGATTATTTGATGCATTTTGATGAATTTTTGGAGCTTGAAAGAGTGGAAATGGGGTGAAAATCAAAATGGGGCAGCAAGGGTGAGGTCGGCCACTTCGAAAAGGAAAAGGAAATGTTTGGAAGTGTGTGGAAAGATTTAGGTTAAAACAAAATTAAGGCTCACTTACTTTATGCCACCTCAAACCCTCTTTACTTAAAAACTTCATTAACTTACAAAATATCTAGATATTTATCGAAGATATTTTGGAACAAAACTAAATGGTTAATCTTGTGATTAAATTAGTACGGATTTATTTTAGCATAATTAACCTAAACCAAATTGTAATTAACACTAATTAAGTGCATAATTAAAAGCTTATAATAATATTTTAATTAAGGAAAAATATTAAAGTGCACTAAAATTTTCAAGTGACCACTAAAAACCACAAACTAGCAATTTCCTAGTTAAACTAGGTGCAGTGAATTCTACACAGATAAAAGATCACTACAAGGTTTTTACGGAAAACACAATTTATTTTACCTAATATCGGAAAATCGCCTAAACGATTTCTAAAACGTTACAGTAACCTAACGGTGCATAATGAGCCCCATGGCGAATGCGGATGGTATATACGTACATTGTATTTTCGTTCTTTATCCGGTGTGATATGAATTGATTGATGGGACCGCATTAATTTTGATTAATGTAAGGAAAAATAAACCTAAAAGATGTTGTCGGAACAAATTTTGAAAAACTATAGTTGTATTCTTTTACTTTACATAGTGGTATTCGTTTAGGAATTTCCAGCACCTCATTCGAGGATGCAAGAGTCTAGATCCCTTCATGGAGAGTGACCTCTTGAGCAAAAGTTTATGTTACTATAGATTACCCAGTTTTCTTCAAAACCACCCATTTTAAAAGCCGAGCCTAAACCACTCATTTTCAAAACTACTCGGTTCCGTCAACGATATCAAGTTCATTACGTTAAAGGCTTTTTCACTAAAAACCCAGCTGTAGCCCTTCGTCATTTCTTACAAGTATCACCTAATATTCAAGCTATATATGTTGGCATACGTCATGGCATAGTAAATGGTAGCTAGATAATGCTTGTTTGCTGTATAGATATGCGATTATTTAGGACAGTCGTATGGTTATTTTGTCTTACGTTAAGGACTTGTATGGATGGGTCTAAATTAATCCAGGACAATGACGGGTTGAACTTGACTAACGACTTATGATATGTTGGCCTACATCAAGGTTATAAGCATTAGGGGCAAAAACCACATCGGGAGTTTCAAATATACAGGGAACTTGCTAGTGTTGCATACCTTCTGGAGTGTGATAACTAGAGTGGCTTCCATCTTGGTTATCACGCGATGATAGTTGGATCCCGATACCCTTGATGAGTAGGATTACTCTTGGGAAATATTTTTCACTTCACAATTAGCTAACCTATTAGGTGTCTAGAAAGGTGTTGACGGGGCTATGCCTCTGAGGAAATGAGATTTATTCTTATTAGGTCCGTGTGAGAGCACGGGGAACCTCACTCTGAGTACCAACACCAACCTGGCTGAATGGTTAGCGAACTTGTAAGGAGTTAATGATCATGATTAGTTCTTTTTTTAAGATTTGAAGAAGAATTCGAGGAAACAGTAGGAGCTATCCTATTTAGATAAAATAATAACCAATCTAAATTTACAAGAGCGCACGCTGAGTGTTTCTTTTCTCTCTTTCTCCAGGTAACAACCAATTCACGTATTAATCAAGATAATAAAATGTATGACTTGACCGACCTGGATTCTTATTCGGGACTGGGGAACGTCTTTTCGGTTCTAACTTATGACAACTGTCACGAATATGAGCAAAAGAAAGAGGTTGCATGGACTTCCATATGACCCTAATGAAGGAGAGGCATTCTAATGCATCTTCTTCGGGTGTTCTTTTTATTGAGAACTGTTTTTTCGGTCAGTCTTACCTCCTGGGTACTAGATAGTAGATCAGAATTTCATATCTGTAATTTATTATAAGGACTGAGAAAAAGTAGGATGGTTGGACCTGGTGATATGTCTCTTAGAGTAGGGAATGGAGCACAAGTTGATGCTGCCACCGTCGATGATATCACCCAGTATTACCAAGCGACATTACTATGATTTTGAACAACTGCTACTATGTACCTTCCATACTTTGCAACATCATATCAGTTTGTTTACTTGATAAAGATTGTTCTAGATAGAAATATCATGAACATTTACCTTGATAAGGTATTGGTTTTAGAAGGTACACTATATAATGGTATCTGCATTCTAAATCAAAACACAGTTTTCAATATACAAAACACACGTAAGAGGAGGAGTTCAGAAGTGAACGAATCCTACTTGTGGCATTTTAGATTTAGTCATATCAATGAGAAAAGACTATCTAAGTTATATAAAAATGGATATTTGAATCTGTTCGAATTTTCATCTTATGAAACTTTTCAGTCTTTTCTCAAAGAAAAGATGACCAAATCTCCGTTCAACGGACACGGAGAAAGAGCTACAGAGCTCTTAGTACTCATACACAGCGATGTATGTGGTCCAATGTCTATACATGAAAGGAGTGGGTTCTCGTACTTCATTACATTCACTGATGATCTCTCTAGGTTCGGATATATATTTCTCATGAAATAAAAATCTGAAACTTTTGAGAAGTTCAAAGAATATAAAAGAGATGTAGAGAACCAGAAAGGAAAAAGTATCAAGATCCTTCGATCAGATCGAGAAGGGAGTACTTGAGTACAGAATTCCATGACTTTTTAAAAGAGAATGGTACCCTCTCTCAACTTACTCCTCCGTATACACCACATCACAACGGTGTATTGGAATGGAGGAATCGTACTCTATTAGATATGGTTCTCTTCATGATGAGTAGTGCCGAGTTGCCTCTTTCTTTCTGAGGATATGCACTTGAGGCAACAACATATCTATTGAATAGGGTTCCGACCAAATCCATGCTTACCACTCCATATGAAATATGGAGTGGTAAGAAAGCATGTCTTAAATTCATTAAGAAATGAGCTTGTCCGGTTTATGTTAAAAAGCAAAATCCGGACAAACTGGTGTTCACCACCGAAAGACAGAGACCGTGACGTTGAGATGTCTCACCTGAATATAAGGGCAGACGCTATTTGGATTTCTCCATCCACCTCTCTGAAAATACCAAGTTGATTTTGGCACCGTATATCGGAGGTTTGGACAGGTGTGACTGTTATAGTAGACTTTATCAGTTCCCCCTCGTTTGTGAGGGATTTTTGATTGTTGGGACACTCTTCACTGCAGGCACAATCCCTTGCAGTAATTATGTTATCGCGTTGCAATAACCACTTTTTCTTTCTCCAGCAGTTCAGTTCGTGTCGTGTGTATTTTTTTTTATTTTGGTTTCCCATGGACTGTATATGGAGACTAATTTATATCGTCGCCCGTAGGGCACGGATTAGTCCAAATCCGTATATTTGAGATTTGGATTTAGGTTAAGGATTTGCTTGACGGGGTCCATGTTGGTAGCTTGGTTTGCCGACGGGAATGAACATAGGACGCATTTCTCACATTTTTGAGATCTATCCGTTCATAACATATTTGAGTTTGATCTATGAATCGTTAGTCATATTTAACACTAAAATCAACTTAGAAACAAGTGAGCATATGAGCTCAATTATATTAGTTTAAGGACATCATGGTCCATTATCACTGTGTTTGGGGCGACGCGCTAGTTTAGGGAATCTCGGTCCAACATTCCTATTTAGGGGACGAATGTTAGTTTAAGGACATTTCGCTCCAACATTCCCATTTAGGGGACGAATTTTAGTTTAAAGACATTTCGGTCCAACATTCCCATTTTGTAGACGAATGTTAGTTTAAGGATATTTCAGTCCATTATTGCCATGTTTGAGGCGATTATTAGTTTAGGGATATTTCGGTCCATTATCATCGTGTTTGGGGCGACGCGCCGTGTTTAAGGCGACGCACTAGTTTAGGGACGTTTCGATCCAATATTCCCGTTTAGGGGACGAATGTTAGTTTAAGAACATTTCGGTCCAGCATTCCCATTTTGAGGATGAATGTTAGCTTAAGGACATTTCGGTCCATTATCCATCTTTCGCGTACGTGTATTTATTACATGGTGGAGTGAACGATGGTGGCATGGAATGCGTCCAATTTGGGGTGCAATCCGATTTGAGGTGTGCACGTTAATTTGGATGTGCATTAATGTGAGATGAAAGGAGTTGTTGGTTGTTGGGACCCGCCACCTCTCTAAAGATGTTGAGAAATTACGACATATATCAGAGGTGTGAAGAGATGTACCCTTGAACCAAATCTCGTATTTGAGGGAAAAGATCATGTTAGATCATCTAAGAATCATATGTCTTGTTTGAGATTAAGATTAACTTAGAAACTATAGGATGAAGATCTTTAGTCATGTATAGGACTAAGATCAGTTTGGATATCATGAATATAAGCTTAGCCAATTTGGGCTAGGATTGGATTTTTGTAACACCCAGCAGTGCTAAGCACTCAGTTACATATAACGCTTATGTGTGTTTCACGTGAGACGTTGAAATAGTGCTAAGTACTAGTCTTTTGTGGCGCTCACGTGTGTTTCACGTGAGGCGTTGAGTGTCTGGCTCTCACGTGTTTCACGTAAGGCACTGCACTAGTGTTAAGCGTGCTGCACTAGTGCTAAGCACTAAATTTTTTTTTTCGGAGCTCACGTGTGTTTCACGTGAGGCGCTGAGCGTCTGGCGCTCACGTGTGTTTCACGTGAGGCGCTAAGTTATTAGTTTCTTTTGAGCGCTCACATGTGTTGACATGAGATGCTAAGTTTTTTTGGAGATTTAATCTCTGCTGATATTTTCTAAATAACTTAAATCTCTGTTAATGGTATTTTGTCCATTAACGATCACCAAGATCACTATTTTAAGGATCTGGGATCAGGTTAAGTTCCTGGAGTAATTTAGGCTCCATCTTCTTTCTTTTCAACTTTTTTTCCCTGAATCTTTGATTCTCAAGAATAAGATCTTCCCAATGATAATTAAATTCTCAACTTGTGGGAGATTTGTCTTGTGGATCTCAGATCCAGAGAAAGAACTAAATTCTTTTAAAAAGGTTAAACCCTTAGATGTGATATGATAGGTAAAGGAGATATTTTAATCTCTTCTTTTTTTTCTTTACTTAGGGTTTTGAGGAGGAAGATCTTCTTCGAAGAGAATTAAATTCTCTATTGCCGAACCTTTTAGAGAGCCTTTTATATTTTTACAGAAGCTTGTCTCTCCTTATTTGGAAAGAGAGATCATTGGTCGTTGGGACCCACCATCTCTCCGACGACGCTGAGGAATTACAACGCCATATATCGAAGGTGTGGAGAGATGTACACTTTAAACCATGTCCAATTCATCAAGGGGAAGAACAGGTTGAAGCTTAAACTCCTAACTGCTGAAAAAGGTTTCTTTGTGTTCGCGCACGTGGTGTGCACTGCGTGGGCGCACGTGCGCCGCACTTGTTGCACACGGCACGGGCGCACGTGCGTTGCACGTGGTGTGCATCTGGCAGGTGCACGTGCGTCACACGTGGCGTACATAGCGCTTGCACATATGCACATTATGTGGGGGGCATCTAAGGCCCTAACTTGGAGAACTAAGTTCCTATGGAGAACTAAGCTCCTTTGAGGATTGAATCCCCGCACATGGCGGGCGCACGTGGTGCACACGTGGCGGGCGCACGTTCGTCGCATGTAGCCTACATGGGCTTATGCATATGCGCATTATGGGGGGCAGCTAAGGCCCTGACTTGGAGAACTAAGCTCCTTTGAGAATTGAATTCTCGCACGTGGCAGGCGTACGTGGGTTTCATGTGGTGCGCACGTGGCTGGCACGTGTGTCGCACGTGGTGCTTGTGTATATGCGCATTATGGAGGGCAGCTAAGGCACTGACTTGGAGAACTAAGCTACTATGGAGAAATAAGCTCCTTTAAGGATTGAATCCTCGTACGTGGTGTGCACGTGGCGGGCGCACGTGCGTAGCATGTGGCGCACATGGCGCTTGCGCATATACGCATTATAGGGGGACAGCTAAGGCCCTAACTTGGAGAACTATGTTCCTATGAAGAATTAAGCTCCTTTGAGGATTGAATCCTCGCACGTGGTGCGCACATGCCAGGCGTACGTGCATTACACATGGTGCACACGTGGCGGGCACACGTGCGTTGCATGTGGCGCACATGGCGCTTGTGCATATGCGCATTATAAGGGGCAGCTAAGGACCTAACTTGGAGAACTATGCTCATTTGAGGATTGAATCGCCGCACGTAGCGGACGCATATGCGCATTATGGGGGCGCAGCTAAGGCTCTAACTTGAAGAACTAAGCTCCTTTGAGGATTGAATTCTCGCACGTGGTGTGCAAGTAACGGGCGCATGTGGTGCGCACGTAGCGGGTATACGTGCGTTGCACTTGGTGCGCATGTGGCGGGCGCACGTGCGTTGCACTTGGCGCACATTGCGCTTGTGCATATGCGCATTATAGGAATGGCTGCTAAGGTCCTAACTTGGAGAACTAACATCCTATGGAGAACTATGCTCCTTTGATGATTGAATCCCCATTTTTTCTGAGAGGTATCCCCTCTTATTTATAGAGGAGTGGTAGAGAGGAGATCTCTCTTTTTCCCGATGTGGGAATAAAAATGTATCCCCCATATGGTAGAACATTACTTAGACTATACGTGCATAACACATTTACTCATAACTTTTGATTCCGGAAGAGTTATGAGCCCCGTAATATATCAAATCGAATGATTTTTCGAGATGCTTTCGATACCATCAGAATTTACCTGATTCTCATTTGGAAGTTTGGCAAAATACAACCCGTAAAATACTGGTTTGTATTTTCTTAAGCGTATTGCTGCCATTTGATACTTTGGGCTTTTTTGCGCAGAAATTTTTGGCGGGAACAATGCCCCCCACTAATTTGCCCATGAAGATATGTATGTGGGTTAAGTAGTGCAATGTTATGCATCTCCGTAGAATTGATGGCTCAGGAGACAAGTTTAGGTCCCTGTCGCTTAGGACTTTTTCATCTTCATGAGCCGTAAGGGTCTCAAGAAGGTTTTTCTCCCAATGAGTCGTGAGGATCTCATAGGTGCATATTCTCCCTTGAAATCATGAGGATTCCTAAGTGTCTTTCACCTTCATGAGTCGTAAGGATCTCAAGCAAGTATTTTCTCCTTACGAGTCGAGGGGACCCGCAAGTGGCTTCTTCATTTTTTTGGCGAATGTAGCCTATGGATAGTGTACAAGAGTCAGTTTGGACTTTTTATAGAGCAACAATGGCTTAGAAACAAGTTTAGATCTATCGCCTAAGACTTTTCAACTTTATGATCCGTAAGGGTCTGATAAAGATTTTTCTCCCTACGAATCGAGAGGATCTTATAGGTGTATTTTCACCTTAGAAGTCGTGAGGACCCCTAAGTGTGTTTTCTCTTGAGAGTGATAAGGATCTCACAGGTGTAATTTCCCCTTACGAGTCAAGAAGACTCATAAGTGGCTTCTTCTCCTCATTGATATGCGACTTTGGAGAATGTAGCCCATGGATAGTATACAAGAGTCAGTTTGGACCTACTTGTAGGGCCACAGTGCTTACGACACGGGTTGATATCCCCGTCGTTTAAAGTTTTTTACCTTCATGAGCCGTGAGGGTTTCATAAAAGTGTTTTTCCCAATGAGACAAGACGAGTCGATAGAATCTTGCAGGTGTATCCTAACGTGAAATATAGATAGCCTCTTTTTTGATAGAGGTCCGTTAGCTTTGTGCTACTAGGTTTAGGTCCATCGTACCATTGCATTGGCTGATGTATCTCTCGATATGCAGTCCCTTACGCCGATGCTTGAGTATCCCCACGACTGTCGTGTCTCTGATCCTTTCTGAGGCTGAACAAGATGGCTTCAAGTAATCTTCTAAGGTCATATTACCGTTGGAAGAAAAAGTGCTAGGTATTTTACATGACACTTTTTACTTGAGGTTAGGCTAAATATGGAGCCCCGATAAGTCATAACCGCAACCTTCTGGGGTGGGATGATCTCTAATAGTTTTTAGGCCTTGTATGTATTGCCGTCAAGACCCGAAACTAAGAATATGTTGTCACTTCGTTTTTGTTTTGACGATGTCGCGCCGATTCTTTGCTGAAATAGGGTAGATATCTGTAGGACCTCTATGCTGTATATATCGCAATTGATGTCCGGAGCTAGGAATATGCCATTGCTCCAATTTCATTTGATAGTTGCATCCGCACCCTGTTGAAATGAGGGGGAACATCGGGATATTCTCTAGGTTGTATATGTACCGTCAAGACTTGGAGCTAGGATTTTGCCATTACTCCATTTTTTCCTTTGACCCTTGGGTCTTTCGTTTTTAATGATGACGTCGCGTCTGTATCCTGCTGAAACGAGAAGGAATGCCGGGATAGTCTCTAGGTTGTATACAAACCGTCAAGACTTGGAGCTAGGATTTTGCTATTGCTCCATTTTTCATTGACCTTTGGGTTTTTTTTTATGATGAAGTTGCATCTGCATTCTGGTGGAATGAGAAGAAACGCCGAGATAGTCTCTAGGTTGTATATGTACCATCAAGAATTGGTTCTCCTTTTGACGAAGTGTGGTGGGAAAATAAGATTCCCTTTCTTTCATTTGTTCCCATGGATAGTGTAAAAGAGTCAATATGGACATACTTGCAGGGCAGAAAAGTTTCGTTTTCATCATTTTTTTATTTCTTTCCGCAATGCTCTACCTTTTCAGCTTTTATGTCTCATTGCCCAATCATTTCGATTATTTATCGCGGTGCACAATCATTTCGGCTATTTATTGCGGTGCCCAATCATTTCGTCTATTTTATCATCATTTTTTTAGAGTCTAATACCAATCTTGGCATCAGCATTACTACCACTGGAATATTACTAGGAGTGAATCATCATTTGCCGTAAGAGGACTTAAAATTTGATATCTAATTAGGCATCAGTATCGCTACCACTGAGATATTGCCAGGAGCGAATCATCATTTGTCTTTGTCGATTTGAACAAAGATGGCTTAGTAAACAGGGTGAGGATCCTGTCGACTAAGGCTTTTTGATTTGATGAGCCGTAAGGGTCTCATAAAGGTATTTCTACCTACAAGTCGTGAGGATCTCGTATGTGTATTTTCTCCTTAGGAATCATGTGGATTCCTAAGTGTGTTTTCCTTTTTAAGTCTTAAAGATCTTTCAAGAGTGTTTTCTCCTTATAAGTCGAGAGGACCTATATGTGTGGCTCACCATATAGGGGACATTTCTCGTCATTGGTGGAACTTGGTGGAAGAATATTTATTTATGCTAGTTGATTGTATACAAGAGTCAATATTGGACCGCTTGTAGGGCATCTTGGGGGATATGACGGCATAAGAACAGGTTTAGATCTCTGTAACCTATGACTTTTGAATTCTATGAGCCGTGAGGGTCTCATAGGGGGATTCTCCTTACGAGTCGAGAGGATCTCGTAAGTGTATTTTCTCCTTAGAAATCATATGGATTTCTAAGTGTGTTGCTCTTTTGTGAGTCGTAAGGATCTCACGCAGGTATTTTCTCCTCAAAGATCGAAAGGACCTTGCAATTGAATTTTTTTTATTATTATTTTTTACGAGATTACGTCCTTCCGGGTTTTCACAAGCTCATTGGTAGTACTGCTATTTTTACTCACGGCGCCCTTTCGGGTTTTCATCCATGCCCATTTCACTTATGGATGTATCGTTTTTTTTTGCGAACGGGATGAAACTCTCGAGAATAGTTTCGTCATGGGTGACCCACCTGTTCAGGGATGGCTTCATTGCTGGAGTAGCTGTGTAGCCTGTGGGACTTGAGTTGCAACCTTTGCCGCTAGGACTTCGATTGCAATATAGATCTTAAGGGAGCATATCGCTGTATTTGGGGCGATGCGCTAGTTTAGGGACATTCCGGTCCATTATCGCCATGTTTGAGGCGAATTTTCTGTTTAAGGACTTTTCGGTCCATTATCGCCATGCTTGAAGAGGATTTTTAGTTTAGGGACTTTTCAGTCCATTATTGCCACGCTTGAGGCTGATTTTTACTTTAGGGACTTCTCGGTCCATTATTACCATATTTGAGGCGAATTTTTAGTTTAGGGATTTCTCGGTCCATCGTCGCTATGTTTGAGGTGGCTTTTCAGTTTAGGGACTTCTCGGTCCAGCGTTCCCATCTTAGGGATGAATGTTAGTTTAATAATATTTCGGTCCATTATTAGTTTAGGGACGTTTCGGTCCATTGTTAGTTTAGGAACATCTCGGTCCATTGTTAGTTTAAGCATGTTTCGGTCCAATATCGCCATTTTGGGGCGACGGAGCTTTCTGGATACTAATTTCAAAACTCCGACTCAGGAAGATAGCGAGCAGACACAAGCGTCGTCATCTATCATTGACCTAAGTCGTAACTCGTCAAGGGCAGTATTTTTTTAGGAATCGGCCATTTATCGACCGGAAGGGTCTTTCGCCATGCATATCCATGAGCAGGTAGGCTCCAGCTTGGTAGATTTTGTCTATAATGTATGGGTCTTCATAGTTTGGCTCGAATTTCCCCCTATTTTGCACGATTGGTGATCATTGGTCTTTTGACGACTAGCATGAGTTCGCCTTGGCGAAATGTTCTCGGTCTGGTCAGTTTTTCATATGACCGTGTCATCCTTTCCTTATAACCCTCTAAATTTTGTTGTGCTATAAGGAGAGTTTCGTCGAGGGCGTCGAGTTCCTCAAGCCTAAGATGAGCGTTTTCTTCATCTGTCAGCTCGTATGGAACCGCTACTCATAAAGAAGGGAGTTCTACCTCCAGTGGGAGTACTGCTTCCGTGCCAAACACCAAAGCATATGGTGTTTTGAACGTTGTTCTGTATGCCCAGAGAGATTCATGCATCCTTTCGTGCCGGTCTTTTTTATTTCTGGTCACCGTCTTTTTTATAATCTTTATCAAGGTCTTGTTGAAACCTTCAGCTAGACCGTTGGCCTGAGGATTATAGACTGAAGAGTATCTCCAATCTATTTTATGTTGTAGTGCGAAGCGGCATATTTTATGGCTTCTGTAAGCTGACCTATTATCCGAGATAATTCGTCGCAGAGAGCCGAACCGATAAAAACATGGGTTCTGAAGAAATGGAGGATATTCTCAGTCTTCACCTCCCTTAATGGTACTGCTTCTGCCCACTTAGAGAAGTAGTCGGTTGTTGCCAGTATGAACTGATGTCCTTTGGACGATGCCGGCTCAATGGGGCCAATTATATCGGTTCCCCACATTTCGAACGGCCAGCTAGCCACTGTTGGGTGTAGCGAATTTGGATGTTGGTGGATGAAGTCCCTGTGAATTTGGCACGAGTGACACTGTTTCGCATATTCGAGGCAGTCCTGAATTATTGTGGGCCAATAGTAACCCATTCTTTTTATCTTTAGCTTCATCTTTGGCCCGACTTTATGAGAACCGAAGGGTTTGTCATGAGTTTCTTAGACGAATTTCTTTACTTCCTTCGGCCCCGGGCATCTTAACCACAGACAGTCGAACGATCTCTTATATAGAGTATCATTGACGAAGGCGAATGACAAATCTTGTTTCATAAGCTGATGTCTAGACGACGCATTTTTGGGCGTTCGTTGGGATTTGAAGTAGTCTATGCAGACTTCCCTCCAATCCTTGAAATTTTCTTCGTCCTTTATTTGAAGGGTCACTTGTTCAGTCATTTCTTTTTTCTTCGGATGGCTCTATCAGGTCTTCCGAAGATATATTTATTGGCGTGAGAATCCTGCGGCTTTGCACAATGATCGTTACATCATCGAGGTCTTCTTCGGCTAGTTCCTTAGCCAATTTGGCCAACGCGTCTGCCTTGCTATTTTCCACACGTGGTATAGTCTCCAAGATATAGGAAGGTATTTGTGTCAGCAGTTGCTGCACTCTTTCGCCATACTTTATCAGTTCTGGCTTGCACGTTTGATAGTCGCCATTTACTTGGCCGACGATTAGCTGGGAGTCTCCATATATGTGGAGATCTTAGATTCCCATGTTGATAGAGATCTTAAGACCTACTATCAAAGCTTCGTATTCAGCTTCGTTGTTATTCCTTGGCTCCGTTAAAGAGAGAGCGTAATGCAATATCCCTCCTTGCGGAGTCAGGAAGATAAGGCCTACCCCGACTTCGATTATCAGGGTGTTTTGCTTTCGCTGCTTCATGGAAGAAGCTCCATCGAAGTAGAGTTCCCATTGGGAATCATTTTCTTCTTCGGTTGTATCAAACACATGTTTGTATGGCAATTCGCAATTTAATGGGGAGTCAGCTGGTATCGGATGCTCAGCTAGAAAGTCAGCAATGGCCTGCCGTTTCACTACTTTGAGGGGACGATACGTTATCGAGAACTCCATCAGGAGGAGGGCCTATTTAGCAAGCCTTCCTGTTTGTATGGCCATCGACATTAGATATTTGAGAGGATCCACCTTCAATATAAGATGGACCTCATATGCTAAGGCGTAATGTCTGAGCTTCGTTCAGTGCTAGGCAATGCTTTTCGATAGGGGAATATTTGTTTTCTACCCCAGGAGAATCTGACTCAAATAGTACAGATCTCTCTCCTTTCCCTGATCGTTCTCTTATGCCCACAATGCGTGTAGAGAACCCTCAAGGGCTGTTGTATATAGGATAAGGGGTTTTCCCTTAACCGGAGCGGTCAATACCGGCGGATTTTGAAGGTATTGCTTGATTTCGTCTAGCACATTTTAGCACTTTTGATCCCAGACAAATGGGGCCCCCTTCTTCATCAAATGACTGTAGAGACGATATTTTCCAGAAAGGTTGGCTATGAACGCCGGATATACGTGAGCTTTACTCGGAGAGATCGCAACTGTTTGACGGTTCTTGGTGTGGGCATTTCCATAATCGCTAGATCTTTGAGGGGTCGATTTCAATACCTCGATGACGTATGATGAATCCAAGGAATTTGCCTGAGGAGACTCCAAACTCGCATTTTAGAGGATTCATCTTCAGATTATACTTCCGAAGACGTCGGAACACTATTTTTAGATGTTCCCAATATTCCTCGTGAGATTTGCTCTTTACCACAAGGTCGTCCATATAGCATTCGATAATCTCATGGATGAGGTGAAAGTGTTTGTTAGCACCACTACTGGGTTTTACTAGTATCAAGCATGCCATTTTAAAAAATTTCGGGGTGCTAATCAATACTAACCTAGAATCTAACTAGATGATTTGGGTTTTAAGCATGATATAAAGATAGCTACACTAAGTGAAGGAGACAACAACCCTTGTAGATCGTATCCTTCTCTTCAAATGCTCCGGGTAGTAGTCCACACGACTCTACTAGGCTCCACTTGAAGTTGGATCGACTTTCCCTTGCGATCTTCGTGCCGAAGATGATCCACCCGAAACTTCGCTAATCCAAGCTACCTCTTTACTAAACTCTTTAGTGAAGGAAATACACTATACCAAAGTGCTAATCCAGTGTTGGATGGTGAAGTAGGGGTGTTGTTTTCTCACTAGGGTTCTCACAAACTCAAAGGTTCACAACTCATGTGAGGGATTGAGTTTGGAGGTGGAGGTGAAGAAGATGGAGAGAGCTAGAGAGCAAATGAGCTCAAGTCAAGAAAATAAACAAGTGTTGTGTAGAATGAAGAGTGGCTCATCAATATACCTCACTCATTGAAGCATCCATAATTTCCAAATAAACAATTGGAACCATGCTTCAATAGTGAGTCAAGACCAATATAATAATCATCAAAACCATGCTTCACCATTTCACAAAAGTCTCCCCATTTTCCACCTCCTTTTCTATTTTCTAAAAATAGGAAATCAACCATACTTCATATTATATATATATATATATATATATCACATATATATTAATCTATATATAAAGACAAGCAAATAATTAGTGAGCAATAATATTAGTTAATATATAATTATATCAAATATAAATATATATCATATTATTAAATCAACACTTGATTTAATAATCCGGTAATATCACATATAACCGACTAATATCATTTATCTTCATATCATATAATCAAATCAACACTTGATTCAATAATCCGGTTGTGTCACATATAACCTAACTGATATCAAATAATCGCCAGATTAGAATATGGTATCACATACTCGTATTTAATCTGGCCCCCGCACATATCAGCATATGTGCCCTACTTCATTTCGCTTGAACTAGAAAACTTCTGTGTGGGACTTTAAAGACTTGTCAATACGCCAGCAGTAGGTAATGATCACATCAGTTTCCTACAAGCCGTTAGCGGTACTAGCCAGACGTAACGGCTACCCAGGTATTGAGTGAATAGAAGATCAACGAGCAAGCTTGTCCAAACTCCCATGAAGCCTATAAGTAACACTTACCGTACAGTTCGGTCTCTTCTTCTGATATGTCGCATATCGAGTCTGGGGACGGAATCATCAGACCCTAATAACTTGATAAGTCATGCCGATGTGTGGCCTATAACGGTATGAGAAACTACTGATAACTCTTACCAGTAAATCTCATCAACTGCCCGGGCCAGGGACTTCCTGTTATAGCCAATCGAGTAAAGCGCAATATCAACTCCCTATACCGGGAGAGACAAAACCCCTCCTATCGCTCATTACCTCCATGTGACTCGGGACTGTACCCAAAATCCACCTGTTTGCATGACTCCTTTGAGCCATCGTAGGGAGGAAATCAAAGCACATTGGAACCACACAAGACTCTATGATGATCTACGGTCTACAGACTAACCTGTATCAGTACAACAAGAGAATTGCTATCTGGCGTTAGGTATAGTACCATCTAGGAGTTCTCGGCGAGTTCTGTTCGGTGTACCCATTCTCTAATGAGCATCTGTGTACAATCTTTGATGTCAAACACCAATGGATATGTGATCAACCATCGCCCCCTACGGGGTCAAGAAACGTATACACTAGTTTACTCTAGAATATCGATGCCCTGTCTCCATACTCCCTCGACTAGGAACTGTTAAAGGATGTGCTTGTAGACTACAAAAGTTCCAGTAGTATGATCTGCATCATAGTCCTGGCAGTCAAGCAAACATCCTAAGGGCTTTATCAACATGTATCAGAGAGACAGTGTAATAATACAAGTGTACATATTAAGATAAAGATCAACCAGATAGCATACTATCATGTCGAGCAAGAAAGTCCTTTGTATATATGTCTAAGCATCTATTATATCATACAATAATGGCCTCTAGGGCATACATATTCCTAACAATCTCTCACTTGCACTAAGACCGGTTGTTGTAGTATCTCATACCCAACATCCCAAAATGTCTCTCAAACTGTGTCTGGGGAGGGCTTTTGTGAGTGGATCCGCTGTGTTATCCTTCGTGTCAACTCTCCTGACCTCGATCTCCCGGCGATCTACTATCTTCCCGATCAGGTGATACCGCTTAAGAATATGTCTGGATCACTGATTGGACCGGGGTTCCTTGGCCAAAGCCACAGCTCCATTTTTATCACAATACATAAGTATTGGATGCTCAATGGATGGAACTACACCAAGTTCATCTATGAACTTCATCCAGACAGCCTCTTTGGCAGTATCGTTGGTAGCGATATATTCAGCCTCCATTGTCGAGTCTGCTACGGTATCTTGCTTGGAACTCTTCCAAGATGATGCCCCTCCATTGAGGGTGAAGACAAAACCCGAGACCGACTTACTGTCGTCCTTATCACTCTGGAAGCTCAAATCGGTAAAGAACTCCACCTAGAGTTCACCGTTACCATAAACCAAGAACATCTCTTTAGTCCTTCTCAAGTACTTAAAAATGTTCTTCACAGCTGTCCAGTATTTTTCCCCTGGATCTGATTGATACATACTCACTACACCTAGTGAGTAAGATACATCCGGTCTTGTACATAACATCGCATACATGATTGACCCGACTGCAGAAGCATAAGGTATCCTTTGCATGCGAGCCCTCTCCAAATCAGTCTTGAGAGACATCTCTTTGGAGAGAGTGATTCCTAAACAAGAGGGTAAATTACCACGCTTAGAATCTTTCATACTAAACTTCTTTAGTATGGTGTCTATGTACCTGGATTGGGACAATCCCAACGTTCGTCTAGATCTATCTCTATAGATCTTTATCCCAAGGATGTAGGAGGCATCACCTAGATCTTTCATGGAGAACTTTTATGATAAGAAGAGCTTGACCGAGTGTAGCACAGGAATATCATTTCCAATCAAGAGTATGTCATCCACGTACAATACGAGGAAGACAGCCTTACTCTCTACTATCTTCTTATATATACATGGTTCATCTACATTTTTGATGAATTCAAACTCTTTGATAGCTTCATCAAAACAGATGTTCCAACTCCGCGATACCTGCTTTAATCCGTAGATGGATTTAAGCAGCTTGCACACCTTTCTACTGCTCCCACTGTCTATGAAGCTCTCTGGCTGTGTCATGTATATGTTCTCTTCTAAATCACCATTTAGAAAAATGGTCTTGACGTCCATCTGCCAGATTTCGTAGTCATGGTATGAAGCAATGGCAAGTCGGATCCTGATGGACTTAAGCATAGCGACAGGAGAAATAGTTTCATCATAGTCGACACCTGGTCATTGACGAAAACCTTTTGCTACAAGTCTAGCTTTAAAAGTCTCAACATTTCCATCTACACCATGTTTCTTCTTAAAGATCCACTTGCTCCTGATGGGCTTTACCCTTTCAGGAGCAACTTTCAAAGTCCATACTTTGTTGGTGTATATGGATTCCATCTCAGATCGCATAGCATCCAGCTATTTCACAGAGTCTCTACTTGTGATGGCCTGCTCAAAACTAGTTGGGTCATCATCTTCCATGATGCAATCCTCGCTCCCACCGTCTATGAGAAAATCGTAGTATCTCTCAGGTGGATGAGAAATCCTACTAGATCTGCAGAGTGGCTGAGGTTCGTCGGGGACTATTGAATCCTCTGATTCTACCAAATCGTCAGTTATTTCTTTCATAAGAAATTCCTTTTCTACCTCATTACCACTAATTACCACTACCACTTCTACTTCATATAATATATATATATATATATATATATATATATATGTATAAAGATAAGAAAATAATTAGTGAGCAATAATATTAGTTAATATATAATTATATCAAATATAAATATATATCATATTATTAAATCAACACTTGATTTAATAATCCGGTTATATCACATATAACCGACTAATATCATTTATCTGTATATCACATTATCAAATCAACACTTGATTCAATAATCCGGTTATATCACATATAACCTAACTGATATCAAATAACCGCCAGATTAGAATACGGTATCACATACTCGTATTTAATCATGCCCCCACACATATCAGCATATGTGCCCTATTTCGTTTCGCTTGAACTAGAAAACTTATGTGTGGGACTTTAAAGACTCGGCAATACGCCAGAAGTACGTAATGATCACATCAGTTACCCACAAGCCGTCAGCAGTACTAGCTGGACGTAACGGCTACCCAGGTATTCAGCGAATAGAAGATCAACAAGCTTGCTTGTCCAAACTCCCATGAAGCCTATAAGTAACACTTACCGTACAGTCCGGTCTCTTCATCTGATATGCCGCATATCGAGTCTGGGGGTGGAATCGTCAGACCCCAATAACTTGATAAGTCATGCCGATGTGTGGCCTATAACGGTACGAGAAACTACTGATAACTCTTACCAGTAAATCTCATCAACATCCCTGCAAGGGACTTCCTGTTATATCCAATCGAGCATAGCATAACATCAACTCCCTATAGCGGGAGAGACGAAACCCCTCCTATCGCTCATTGCCTCCAAGTGACTCGGGACTGTACCCAAAATCCACCTGTTTGCACGACTCCTTTGAGCCATCATAGGGAGGAAATCAAAGCACGGTGGGAACCACATAAGACTCTATGACGATCTAGGGTCTACAGACTAACCTGTACCAGTGTCACCGGAGAACTGCTATCTGGCGTTAGGTATAGTACCATCTAGGAGTTCTCGGCAAGTCATGTTTGGTATACCTATTCTCTAATGAGCACTTGTGTACAATCTTTGATTTCAAACACCAATGGATATGGGATCAACCATCTCCCCCTACAGGGTCAAGAAACGTACACACTAGTCTACTCTGGAATATCGATACCATGTTTCGATACTCTCTCGACTAGGAACTGTTAAAGGATGTGCTTGTAAACTACACAAGTCCTAGTAGTATGATCTGCATCATAGTCCTGGTAGTCAAGCAAACATCCTAAGGGCTTTATCAACATGTATCAGAGAGACAATATAATAATACAAGTGTACATGTTAATATAAAGAGCAACTAGATAGCATACTATTATGTCGAGCAAGAAAGTCCTCTATATATATCTCCAAGAATCCACTATATTATACAATAATGGCCTCTAGGGCATACATATTCCTAACATAAGTTTATCGATGACTTTTTCATGGCCCTCTAGTAGGTAGCACCAGCGTTCTTCAAACCGAAGGGCGTTACTTTATAGCAGCATATGCCCAATGGGGTTCGGAAGGCAGTATGGTTTTGGTCATCTGGATGCATTTTTATTTGATTGTATACAGAAAATCCATCCATGAAGGAGAAGACCTCATGGGTAGACGTGTTATCGATCATCAGCTCGGTAATAGCTACTGGGAAATCATCCTTCGGGCAAGCATTGTTGAGGTCTTGAAAATCCACGCAGATGCACACTGTCCTATTTTTCTTCATCACCAGAACGATGTTAGCGATCCAATCGAGATATTGAACTTCTTGGATGAAGCCGGAGTCGATTAGTTTCTTGACTTCGGCGACGATACTCATCTCAAGTTCAAGTCGCATCCTTCTTGGCACCTGATTGACTGGTTTTATGTCAGGCGGTATGGCCGGTTTATGTACCGCTATTTTTGGATCTAGACCCGGTATCTCGGAATAGTTCCATGCGAAGCAGTCTTTATATTGTATGAGCACGTCTTTTAACGTGGCTACCTATTTTTCAGATAGCAGTTCACTAATGAACGTTGGCCTTGGATAATTTTCTGTCCCTAAATCAATTTTTCTTAGGTTGTCCGCCGTGGTGTGTATCCCATCTTCCAGCTCTTTTGGTAATGGTGGAAACTCTGAGATCATCTCTTCTTCGTCTTCGTTTGCGAAGCACCTGAAGAGGTCATTCATAGTCTCGTGCCCTATCTCTTTTGAGAGTGTTATCATATAGCAGGTACGAGTTCGCTTCCATTCTTGATGTTGAGCCGGTCCTAACCGGACGTTATGCATTCTTTTCGGCTCATGCTTTTGTGGCGGGGTTACCCTCTAGCTGTCGGATAACATAAACCTGTCTTGTTGATACTGGTCTTCTACCCATTCTTTGAAGGTGAAGCAGTCTTCATGAGAAGGACCTATTACTCGGTAATAGGAGCAATAATCCAGACGATGGACCTCGTTTATTTGTTCGGGGTGCCGAGAATATGGAAGTGTCATCATTTGGTGCTTCATGACAAGGTTGAGTGTTTTCTTTGTCTTGTCTCGAGGGAAAGAGTATTCCTGACCCGTCTTCTTTACAAAGGACGGGCTCCAACCGAGTTTTTCTCGATTGCATGGCATCTTTGATCCACTTTGTTGTTTGCGAACGTTGTTGGCGTTCACTGCCCTGTTTTTTTCCTCTATTTGAGGATTTTCCCCTTTCGCGAGAACATACAGTGGGCCGGGGATGAAGAGCATTATAGTCTTCCTTCTCCGTACATTGCTGACTAAGACGTTGTGTCCTGGCCTTCTCAAAAATGGCCATTTCGCAGCTGTGATTGTCCTGGCTCATTTGACAAGATTCTTTTATTAACCTGTCAATTTGTTCTTCCTGCGATGGACTTAATGTTTTTAGAGCGGGATCTTGCTCTGATTTGACATCACAGTTATTTAGAAGAGCATTTTCCGCTTCATCGGAGTTGTTCATGACACGGCAATTGTTGATCTGCTCTCGTTTCTTGGACTGAACATATCCGAGCCCGGTTGTCTCCATCTTCTCGTTGGGCATCTTTCGCCGAGTCCCGAGAATATCCCAAATCTTTTTGTAGAATTAGGCTTGTTGAACAGTTTGTTCGAGGGGTACACCTTGGCATCTTAACAGCCTTTTCAATCCATCCGCATAGTATCTTAGCAGACAGATTGGTTGAAACCTGTCGAGTGCAAAATCGGCACCATGCCAGACTTTTTTTTCTATTTTAGTCTCCGTAGATTGGTAGAAGAGGATTGCCTTTTCACCCCTTCACCTAGGAGGCACGTAGAAAGTTTGTAGCTCTTGTACACTGTACGTATGGAGCGCATCAAGTTCCTTGTAATGCCGAGGCGGAGCCATCGTAATTTGTAGAATCAGATCTGTTCCGGCAAAAGTTTGCATTGACGGTCGGAAAGAGAACACTGCATTGGCCTCGTCCTCTGAGTCGCTGCCAAAGACCAAGATAGGAGTAGATGGTCTAGGCTTATTATTTTCTTTTTGGGGCTGCCCCGAGTAGACTATTTTTTCATCTTTCTTAGTGTCACACCTAAAGATTGGGATAGTGGCGACGGACTTCTGTTTATTCTCCGGCTTGTGACACCTTTCTGTATCCTCGAAGTCTGGTAGGAAGTACTTTGCGTCTTCGTATTTCCGGACTTGGTTTACGGAGAATGGGTTTAGCTCTCCCGTGATGGTGTACTCTGAGCCATCCTTAAAATAATTCATACACTGATATTGTGTAGAAGGGATGACGTTGTACTCGTGTAAGTAAGGCCTTCCAAGCAAAGCGTTATAGCAAGTCTTGGCGTCAATGACATGGAATTTGATGTCAGTGACGAGTAGCCCGAAGCGTAGCGTCAGTATTACGGACCAAGTGTCCGTGATGACTGTGAGTAATCCAGAGATGGTAATTTTATTTCGGGCAAGGGGCTGAACGTTCATGCAAATCTTCTTCAGTACCCTCACGTTGAGAAGATTAACGGAGGATCCGTTGTCGACAAGGATATTTTCTATCTTAATGTCGTGGAAGTATCCGGTGACGTATAATGGGCGATTATACTAGCATGCACTGAGAAGGAGATCCTCATCACTGAATGTAATGTCAGCCATGTGGACCTCTCCCAGCTCATCCTTCATCTTTTCTTCTGCGAAGAAAGCTTGGAACTGATCGGGCTCTTGTAATGCCTTGATCAGGAAATCTCATGCCTTTTTGAATAGGAGAAGAGCATCCAATATGCTCAGTTGTGAGGGTATTTTTCTCAGATGTGCCAGGACGTTGTAATCCACATTGTTTTTCCTAGACTTGCTGCAAGCTCTTTGACTGCTTCTTCATCAAGGGAGATTTCCTCGGGGATTTTCCCCTTCCCTTTGTCTTTTGATTCAAACTTTTGTTTGTAGATCTGATATTTTTCTCAGGCAGCGTGCGGTTACGCAGCTGAATATTCTCACAGTTCTCCTCCTCCTCTTCTTTTTCGGAGGTGGAGTATTTGAAGAGTGGGCTGAGGGGTATTCCATCCTCAGAATCGCTCCCAAAGGTAAGAACTTGGGGTTTTCCTCCTTCTAAACCAGTACCAACCATATGACAATTGCCAGTTGTTTCTTCATGTGTGTTTGTCGCACTATTTTGCCGTCGACGAGCACGAGCTTCACGCTTCATCCTCTTGAAGTGTTTTTTATGGGCAACGTATCCTTGCCACCACTTCTTGAAGGCACTGCATTCCTCGGTGGGATGAGTGACCCTCTGATGATATAGACAGTAGTTTGGGCATGCATCTTCTCCATCGAGGCATATGACCCCGGGAGTGTTCCTTACGAGAGGTGGCAGCTTCATCCCCATTGACAGGGCTTTGGTGAACCGCTTCTCTGTTTTGATCCTGCTCTTATTTGTAGCTGGTGTGCTTTGGTTTGGTCGAAGTACTTTACGAATTATCCTTGCTGCAGCTTCTTTGTCCTGACGTTGACGCTTAGCCTTTTCATATATGGCTGTCTCGCGTTCTCGATCAGCTTTGCTTTTTTGAAAGGCTTCGTTTAACAGTTTCTCGGTCGAGTCTTCTAGCAGTTCCGGGGATTTTAGCGCCGATTCTGGTCTTAGTTCCTCTGCGTTGTTTTCTGACGCAGACGGAGCCTCTTCGTCATATAACGACGAATGGGAGACCATGTGGCAACTTGCTACATGGTCTTCGGTGTCTTCTGATGAGTCATTTTCTTCATCATTGTCACTATGTTCGTCCTCAAGAATATACTTGAGGAATTCTTCGAACGTGACCGGTATCTGTGCCTTCTGGTTGTACTCCTCCAGCACGCCAATGTATTTTTGTATATCTGTGCACTTGTCGTTATACTCGGAAGGCTGCACAGGCCTCTTGATCTTCTTCTTTTTTTCGAAGACTTCGAAAGCTTGACTTGGGGTTTTTTCCCCTCGTCAACAATTTTTGGTGCGGGACGAGATTTTAACATCCCTTCGATTATTTCGGGTTCAAGTGGGCTTTTCCACCTGACTGCTGGACATGCCTGTAGATCCTTCATAATTCTTTTGGTTTTGCTAAAAGAACGACTTCCCATGGAGTTTTTTCCACGAGTGAGTAGGATGCCCCATGCTCATCCATCTTTTTGGGAGTATGCTTCTGGGGTGGGTTTACCCTCCAGTTATCAGACAGCGTGAATTTCCCCCGTTGATACTGGTCCTCGGCCCAATTTTTGAAGACGCATCAATCTTCAATTGAGTGGCTCACCATTCTGTGATAAGAGTAGTAATTAGGGTTGTTGACATCGCCGGGTTTGGGTGGACGCCGCGGGTCTGGCAATATGATGAGTTTATTATGCATTGCTAATTCAAACAGTCTTCTCGTCTTGTCACGGGGAAACGAGTAAGCGCGTCCTAGTCTTTTCTCCAAGGATGGGCGCGGACGCGCGTTGTTTTGGCAAGCAGCTGGTTTTGGACCACTCGGTTGTTGTTGCGTATTGGAAACGAAGGTCGCTTTCCCTTTACCCTTGGCATTTCGAGGGTCCTTATTTGAGGAAGAAGGCCCGTGGCCCATCTGGTCCATTTGAGCCAGTTTATCTATCAGAGCCTGAAAGGTTATTGGTTTGAAGAATGTCATGAACTGGGACACAGTCGTTTGAGGATCAAGGGTCCCGATGAACATGCCTACGGCAGGGGATTCTTCAATGCACTGTTTGCATTTAGACCGCAGGTTCCGCCATCGAATCGTGTATTGGACCCAGGTTTCTCCCGGCTTTACCCTGGCATTGATTAATGCCGTGATCGGAGTACGTTCGCTTGCGCTGGTGAAACGCTGTGTGAACAACGGTTCCATCTCTGCGAATGTTTTCATGGAGTCATTTGGGAGTTCTGAGTACCATTTGAAGGCCATTTCTGACAGGCTGCCAACGAACTGGAAAAGCGACAATTTGTCGTCACCTCCAGTTTTGCCACACAGATCTCTAAATTGCGCGACGTGTTGATGAGGGTTACCTGTTCCTTTGTAAACATGGAACTTGAGGATCGTATATCCCGGTGAGTATTTGATTTGATCATACCAGCCTGGATACGGTCGCCCTGTTTTGACAATTTGGCCGGCAGCTTCATTAGCTTGATGAGCTCTTATGTTGAGCAATGTAATCATCAAGGGCGGCATTGGAGATCGTTTCCTCCTTGGCTACTGATAAGGTCGGAGGAGAGTTTGATGTTTCCCTCTGTCATCTTCGATGATTATCGGCGGATTCTCGGCCGGGCGTTCTGGTTGGATCATCATTCCAACCATGTCTTGGAACAAGAGAGCCATCTGCTTTATGTTGGCAGCTTGCTCAACGGCTTCTTTGTATTTTCTCTCGAGCACCCTTCGCAGGAACTCTGTATCGTTTTCCTGCTCTTGGCACTGTTCAGTTTCTTTGTCCGGATTTTCTTTCTGTCCGGTAAATGCTGCCATTTTGGTCACCATTCCCTGGAGCTTTTGTCATTGCTCCTAAGCCTTAGTCAGCGACCGAGTTTACGGTCGGTGACTCACTGAGGCACGACTTTCTTCTTTTCCCGAATCCATGTAGACTGTATGTATTGTTATGCCCCCGGCCTTGGGGCGTTTAGGTCTATCGCCTTTAGAGTTTTCCGCTGACGGTAGAGTTTTCTCCGGTCTCGTTCTTTTATACGAGATTGGAGTTGAAGGAGTCGTTGTGACAGGTACCTTTTTAGGAGAAGTCCCCCGTCGCATGGTGGAAGAGTGATTTTTTTTGTTGAACCTGCAATTTCTTTGGTCGACGAGTGTAGTTTTGATCAATCACAGAGTCCTGGACTTTTCGCCAGACCTTATAAATTTACGAGGAGAGCCGCTGATGAGGTCGTTCCGGCTTTTCCTACATAGGGACCTCTATTGCCAGAGGTGATTTCTTCAGCACCGTTGTTGAGGAGTTCTTACGTACCTTCCGGAGTGGATCAAAGTTGTTCCCAGTTGGAACAACAGCGTCCACTTCCACCATTGGGGCTGGTGGGGTGAGTCCAGAGGGGGATTGCCCCCAGCTTTTCTCACTCAGCGCCAGTGGCGACGTCGAGCGTGCCTCGTGGAAGGGACCGCCTTAATTTTCGAAGCAGCTTCATCATGCCCCTAGTTTTGCTGAGGAGCTTCAATCGGTGTCAGCCTGTTGAAGACCTACATCCTTGTTAAAGTTTGAGGAGGGCCGGCAAGTCTTTCGAAGACCGACCGTCTGATGGGGAAAGCGCTTTTGATGGCTTCACCTGTAGCTGGAGTTGGTGTCAGTAGATGTTGCACAGCACCACAACTCTTATGGGGAAGCGGAATTAGCAAACAATAATTTTGAAGCATGCAACATCGACTTTTACTCCCGGATCTTATACTAAACCATAACTAGTAACCCTATCTAGGAGTTTTAACTACTATGATAGGGATTATACCTTGTTGAACCGGTCCTTCGGGTCTACTTTCCGATGCGCTCCTAGGTTCTTTGGGTGCTAGAGTTGATCTCAGTCTCCGGTCTCCTCTACGCCATAGATGATCCATCCGAGAGCTTTGGATCAAGCTTCAACCTCTACTAATGAGGTTACTAAGAAGTCTAATGTGCTAAAGAATACTACTTAGATGATGTAGAGAATATCTAGAGGATTATTTGATCTCAATACCCTACGAATCACAACTCATGTGAAGGGTTAGGGTTGAGCTTGAGGGAGGAGATAATTTGGAGAGAGAATGTGAAAGTGAGAATGAGCTAGGTCAAGTGAATGAATAAAGTTATGGCTAAGGTTTCAATTACTGAAGCATGGATTGTTTTTCTCAAAAATAATCAACCATGCTTCAATAGTGAAGCCAAATGAATACAATATTCTTTAACCATACTTTCATCCATAATTCAAATTCCACCTCATTAATTTTATTTTCCATAAAAGAAAATCCAATATATGAGGTGTCTCCTTCTAGAATCTATTCTTGTACAATTACAAGAATGCCCCTCACGGTATATTCATACCCATATTCGTATTCCGAAAAATACGAATATAATCAGATACCAATAATCCAATAATATAATACTGGCATCCGATTTAAACCAAAGCCTACCAGTTTTATCCGTCCGAACATCATCCGTGTAGCCAGTACACGTATATGTTCGAAACCCTGCCGTAATCCCATACGGCCTCTACATCGTTTTGCCTGAACCAGGGAAACCCTCTGTGTAGGACTCTAAAAACTTGATAGTACGCTGGCAATGGGTTTAACCATAAGTCCATCAGCGGCACCAGCTGTACGAAACAGCTACCCAGGTACATGTCGAGAAGATGGCCGACGAGAGAACTCATCCTAACACCAATGAGCCAATAAGTAATACTTACCGTACAATTCGGTCTCTTCGTCTGATATGTCGCATATCGAGTCTCGGGGAGGAAGCGTCAGACCCCAGTAACTTGATAAGACATGTCGATATGTGGCTCATAACGATTCGAGAAACTACTGATAACTCTTATCAGTAAATCTCATCAACCCTGGCCAGGGAATTATTGTTATAGCCAATCGAGCATAGCGCAATATCAACTCCCTATACCGGGAGAGACGAAACACCTCCTATTGCTCACCGCCTCCATTTGATTCGGGACTGTACCCAAAATCCACCTGTTTGCACGACTCTGATGAGCCGTGGTAGAGAGAAAATCAAAGCACAGTGGGAACTACACAAGCCACTACTACAGACTAATCTGTACAAGTGTAACCAGAGAACTCCTATCTGACGATGGGTATGATACTATCTAGGAGTTCAAGGTGAGTTCTTGTAACACCTTTAGTGTTAATTAAGCGATAATACGGATTTTTTGTAAAAAGTTTACCAAAATAGCTTTCAAATATTTTATCAAAATTAATTAATATTTTATTAATATTTATTGCGGGCTCGCACACACATGTGCATGTTAACCTAAGGTTATTTGGGGGGTTAACCATGCTTAAGTAGCCATGGTGTATTAACCCATCCATTAAGTGTAATTAATTAAATAAATTAGTTTTCAAATTTTAAATATAAATGGTTTTTTTTTCTTTTGGGTTGACTTGAGAGAGAGAGAGGGGCAGGGGGCATCATGAGACATGGCAAGCATGCCTTGCATTTAATGAGAAAAGAGAGGGGCATGGCTCTCTAAACTCACCCCTCATTTCCCTCACCCTCATTCACACTTACACTCACATAAACTCCCTCACTCTCTCATTCACAACGATCATTTTTTCTCTTCTTCATTTTTCTTCACCACATCTCTTCACTCACCCCTCAACTGAAACCTAAATAAATCCTCCCAAACCCACACAAAATATTTACTAAAACTTCACTTTAAACCCTCACAAGTCAAGTTTTGGCCACTAGGATCACTTGGAGCAAGGAAAGCTTGGATTTTGAGCAAGTGTGGATAGGTATAAATCCCTAACTGTTAATTAGGTTCTTATTATGTGGTGTTGCTAATTAGTTTCAGTTTAGAACACTTAAAGTTTAGTTTTTGTGCAAATGTCGTATTTTGGTATTGAATTGTGTCTCGGGTGAATCTGCTATCAAACCAGGAGTTTGTTGGAAAAGTTGCCATCACGGTGACCTAGTTTTGAGACCTAGAAGCTCCTAAAAATCCGAGACGATTCCCTTCATTCTTGGCCGCAATTTAATTGCTTCTGGCTACAATTTGCGGCCAAACTGGTGAGTTAGGGTTTGTTTCTTGGTCTAGGGGTCTCTAGGGTTGTTTTTAGGCTCGTGGAACTTGCAACTTTCACCAATTGTTTGTGTATCAAAATCTGGGACCAGTTAGCTAGTTTTAAGCGATTCGGCAACGTGCGATGCGGATTATCCGCTATTTGTTTAAGTGTTTCGTACGATGTGTAGCCGTAGGGCTGGTCTAAGAAGTTGCTGCACGCGTTTAGTCCGCTAAGAGATCGCTTGGGAGCTTTTGAGAGTCGATTTTTTGTTGCCGTTGTTGCGTATGTTATCGAAAGGTTTATAATGTGCACTTGTTATGATGTGTATGATTTTAGGATTGCAAGCTGGGCCTTCGGACGCCGCGAAAAAGGGGAAACAGGTGGTCGGATATACCTAGCTCGAGATCATGGTGAGTAGATTTAACATCTACGGGGAAATCGCCCATATGGCGTTATGCGTCAGGACTTGATAGGATACTATAGCCGCATGTTTATATTCATATATATATTGATTGTGCATGAGCATCATACATACCATTACTCGTTGTGCCTTGACTTAGTATCTAGTGGACACTGCACCATTACTGACGGTTCATGTTGCACGAGCACTAAATTGTATGCTACACACACATCGTCGGTAATTGCCATGACACGCACAACCTATACACATATTCCGTAATTATTTGTTGTTAATATTGACACATGGATTATTGTTCTATTGCGCATATAAGATTCATCGTGCATACATACTAACATGTATACACCCATACTTGCTATAGCTACATGTGCACCTTATATGATGTTTGATTTGATTTTGGAGGAATTGGGATGCGCATGATATATTTAAAAACTGGATTCATTTAAAAGAGCGGTTTCCCTTGATATGCTCATATTACTATCTCATGTTGCATATATCACATTTCATGGATTTACGCATTGAGATATGGATTTCATGTGATTTATGGATGTAACACCCAAGCCCAATAATACTATGTATATTACTAGTTGAGGGTTGTGGTTTGCTCATTTCCAATTTTCCCGATTTTCTGGTGTTTATTGCTAAATTTTACCCGGTTAGGTCATTTTGGCACATAACAATTTTTAACTCCGAAAATGAAATTTGAGATGTCCATGTTGGCCTACTCGTCGCCACTAGTCGCGTGTTAGCGTCCGCATGTCGAGATTCCGTTCCGTTTGGCCGAACGGGCAAGTTTGGGCGACTACGCGCGCGTGCAAGTGTCCGACTTGGGGGCATGCATTTTAATCATTAAACACCTATTTTCAAAATTTGGAACCCGCTTAAAATCTTATAATTTGAATTTGGAACATTTGGGCGCAATCCGGGCGCGATTTGGAAATGTTTCATTTCGCGCCAAAAAGGGCCCGTTTAAATTTAGTATCTAATTAATATATATATTTTCTAATTCATTCCTAACAGCTTATCCACTAAAATCCTTCACGAATCCCCTACTAAATCTCTAATTTGATTTTCCTTTATCACCTCAGCCAATCACGAGCTCACAGTTGAGCTCGTGGGCCCCGCTCCTGTTTCCTCATCTCTCTCTCTCTCTCTCTTCTCTCTAATCCCTCTCTCTCTCTTCCTCTATATATTTAACATGCAGCAGCCGCCTTCACCCCACGCGACCACGAGAACCCCCACGTTAACCCAAACCCTAGCATCGAGATCTCACCGACGACTCCCCGCGACTTCGCCGTCGCCGCCACCATCCCGTCGATCTCACAGCACCCTCCTCCTCTCACTCTCCCGCTCTTCCCCGCACCTGCGCGCAGCCCGGCCTCGTCTCCATCCCCTCGCAACCTCACCGCCGACGTCGCCCATCGTCGTCGACGACCCCACGACCCCCTCTCACCCTACTCGACCCGACCTCGTCGTCATTCCCTCCTCCCCTCGCCGGAAAAGCAAACCCGACCCTTCACCCAACGCCTGCACCTTCCCTGTTCGCCGGAAAAACGCGCCGGCGACCTCGTCGACGCCACCTCCGACCACCTCCCTTCCCTCTCGACCACCAGAGGCGACCACCACCCTCGCACTCGCTGCAGCACCCCTTTCCAGCGAACTCAAGATTGTTCCAGCCACTGTCTTCGCCGTCGCTGCCTCGCCGGCGATCCAGTGCCGTCGAGCCATCGTGTTTGCACCTTGTTTCTTCCCTGTAAGTTTCCTTCTCCTTCATTTTTGGTGCAACACCCCGCTGATCTTGCATGTTTATCGTATTGCTAACTTCGCTCTTTTGTCGTTGCCGGAATTCCGACCGTGCCGTCTGACGAACCCGACGCTCCAGCGAAGTCCCCTGGTCCGTGTGATCCCGCTGATCTCTGTTGGGACTCGATCCGTGGCCCGTGCTTCCGTATCACAGTTTCTGCCGACATCGCATCCGTGTTTCGGTTTGCGGAACCGCCGAGGCAAGTATCTGAATACTTGCTTAACATGCTACAACTTAACCATCATATTATAACCACACAACTAATATAATATCGATACCTGTTATAACTTAGAATTGCTAGCCACGATTATTCGTAACTTTAAATCAATGGAAACATTGCTCGCTTTAACCGGTCTGCTATTAATTCATACTTAACTAATCAAACCAAGTAGATCATCCCCACTTCATTGGTTAAAATCACTCCTGAGACAATTATTATGCTTAGTTCAAATTCATATAACTCCATTGTGTATACTATCGATATTGTTTCATCTTGTGGCTCTTGCACCTCAAAGGTGCGTGAACCGGATTATTATGAAAATACAAACATCACTGTGTTCTCATAGAATAATATTTGCTATTTACTGTTTCCTGCTACTGTTCATTATTTGTTACTATACCTGTCATCATCATATACCTGATTGCATTCCATATTGACCGATCTTGATACACCTGACTCATGTACTGATACAATGGACACAACACCCTGTACATATCGACTCTACCTGTTGAAAGTAACCTGATCTGTTACCTGATCTCATGCCTAATGCCGACAAACCTAACTATTCCTGCTGTCGATCCAGACAGACCTACCTTTACTTGACTTGTGTTGGCATTAGTCCTTGACTACTGAATACCTGACCTGACATACATAGCTTGGGGGTATGGGGAAATCAAAGGTGAAACCGACTTGTAACTCAACAGTTCGACACATTGTTCTGATCAGTCTTACGGGCTTGGCCAGCTCCGGAGTGTTGATGCTGACATCACTCATCTATCCTACTACCTTTTACTGCTTAGCGGCACGTCTCGGATTCAGCCCCGAGAATCATGACCGTGGTCCCGGGCACGCACGGGATACTATTGAGTTACATCGACGATTCATCAATTGGTTTCAAAGACTATAGGGTAGAAAACCTGATAGGACAGTTTAGTCACCACTGCACCTTACCCTGCTTGTTACCTCTTATTACTGCTTTATTCATGTTCATGCTTGCATTGTTTATTACCATGTTTATGCTATATACTTGATATCATGACGCACTGACGTCTGGGTTTTGCATGGCCCAGATTCCGTACCTTTGTCGTCGACCGAGCAGGAGTACTTCAGCCAGCAGGCTGAACTGTGAGTTCTTTAGAGTTTAGTTCATTTATGTCATTTCATTTCCAGATGTGAGCCCGTATTATGGGGCATACTGTTTATTCATTGTATTGGATCATTAGCTTCCGCACTTATTGTTTATTGATTCTTGTTATTATGGATTTGGACATGTATTAGTTTAGTTTATTTTACTGTTCTGGATATCTTTACAACCGTAATGTGACTGTGGATGGATACTTCCTACCCACAGGTAGCATGGTTGGCTATGTCACGTGCCCAAATCTTGCGTACTCTGGGAAGCGGGGCGTGACAATGGATTTGAGAACCATGGTATTATTTCAAGAAAGTATGCATTGCGAAAACCCAGTTTCTCTTGATATGATATTTCAGTGCGTCCACCATGAGTTTTCTCGGTTCTGAGAGCTTGTGTGAGTATACCCGATTCGAGGAGCTGCAAGCACCGTCTACAGGTACATGGTGGACCCGGTAAGGTACCCCGGGGCAAGAAGACTCGTATAGTTAAGCGGTGAGCCTGGCAGGGGAGCACTACCTACCGGTGATTGGTTGGACCTGGCGGTTATCCGGAGGATACCGACGGGAGTCGAGAGATGGATATGGGCCGATCCGGACTGACGGAGCCCGTGGGCCAATCCGGAATGACGGAGCCCGATATATGTGGATTTGCGTGTCGATGCTGGACATGAGTATTTCATGATGTTTTCGAGTGCCGATATTAGGCACTCAGGTTCCATGAGATTTACAGGATATGAGGGCCGATCAGGGTGACGGCACCTGAGGTATTGGGATTTGGGGTGTATTGATGGACACTGAGTTTCTCCACGATGATGATTCGTGAGGATGATATGTTTTATCCCATACTCAGCATTTATTGATATGCATTGCATCATGTATTTGTAGTACCTGATAGAGTACCTTTCATGATTGTTGCATACCCAGATTACCATATTGATACTATCATATTACATATGATAGGGTATCGCAGTACGTGCATACCTGCGATTACCCGTATGATGTTACTTACTATTCACGAGTTGGCAACTCACCGCCGTTGTGCCACAGTGTTTTGCAGGTTGACTGTAACATTTCAGAAAATATAAAATATTATTTTTGGAATTTAATATTAAAATAATATTTTTCCCGAAAACTGCCCGATTTGCGAAATTGGGGTTTTCGAAAAAGAGTATAAATATATACCGATAATTGTGATATAAATAGAACTTTAAAATGATTTATTCATTTAATAATATATTTAAAGGATTTGGCATTTTTAAAATTATTTATATGCAGTTTCAATAAAAACCCGATTAGTGCACTGCTAATCGCGATTAAGCCAAATCCGTGTTTCTACAGTTTTTCATGGCTAATGCATCATGTCATGTTACATTTTGGTTACATGTTGTTTTCTTGTATTGTTTTGGAGTATTATATGGTTGGTTTTAAAAGAAAAAGGAAAAGGGTTAAAACAGAGAATGATTGGATATAGAAAAGGAGGGTGAGAATAAGAGAGTGGGTAGGAGAGAGAGGGCAGCCATTTTTCCCCTCCCCATTATTTTTTTCTTCTCCTTATTCTTCATCACTTCCCTCCACCCTCAACCCTAGATCCATCTCAAAATACTCCTCAAAACCCTAAACCCCTTTTACAAAAATTGACCACCGCTTCACCCTCTAGACTTTGGACCCCATCAAAGTTGGATTTTGGAGACATTGGACTTCTAGGGTTTTGCTTGGTGGCATTAATGAGGTATAATCCCTTCCATTTAGTTTAGTTATGTATTCCTAGTATTTTAGTTTAGTTTAGAATTTGTTTAGTGATGGATTTGTGATGTTGGAAATTTCAAGAGAGGAATTAGGGCTTGTTTGGAATTGGTGTTGGGTAGTGGCTGCCTACAGGCCTTAGTGTCGACTTTACTGGCCAATACCCGGATTTGAAAAAAAACACGAATTTAGAATTTTTCCCGACATCGAAATTTGACAGTTTGTGATAGTATTATGGAATCTGGTATCACCCGAGGCCTTTATAAAAGAAGTTCCCTTAACCATGAGACGTCCAAGCAACCATGAATCACCCTATGAAACCTGAGCCCCAACCCATTCATCTTGGCCGCAATTTTAATGATTTGGGCCGCAATTTACGTCTTGGGTACAACCAAATTGATCCGTGTTTGGTCCATGGCTCTATATTCAGTAAATTAGACCCTCATGTGTGCAAAATTAGCTAATTTCACCTAGGGTAAAATCTGTGACCATTTTCTTGAGTTACTGCATAGTTTTGCGACTTCTTTTTAATTTGAGATTTGGTATTTGATATTGTGTTCCGTCATCTGATGTTTTTACGTCAGCGACGGGGGTTGTTTAGTTGTTTTGCAGGCATAGGCTATAGGTTCTAACCTATAAACGATTCGCATGCAGCTTTGGTTTTCATGTTCGATTCTTGTTACTATATGACGCATTGGAAATTGTAGGTACCCCCACGAGTACTTCTAGAAGATGAGGATGAGCGTGACTTCATCGACTTCGGGAGGCAACGATCTGGTGAGAAGATCTATATCTACGGGGGAAGTCGGGTGGATGGCGTACAGCACCCCCGCACACTTTGATGGAAACCGATTTATATATAGATTATGGTTAATGGAACCTTTAATAGAAAAGTATATATAGGGTTAAAAAGTAGTTAGAGAACTATATTAGGAACTAAAGGATAGTTAGAAGTGATATGATACGGCTAATATGTGATGACGGGGTTTGAGGTTGATATTTGATGATATTGTCGTTTATGGTACTATAGGACTAGAGAGTCGACGTAGATGTGTCATCCGCACCATACGTATTTCCAAACTGAAGAATCGTATGAATATTTTAAATAGATACCTTAAGGGACGTTACAGATTTTCAAATGATATCTTTTCCTTACGAACACCGTATCCCCTACTTTCAAAACTACGATTCGCTTTTTTCAAAAAAAACTGTTTGTATGGTTCGGGTGTGTATGTTAGATTAGATACTTATGCTTATAGTAAGATAGAATGTTTATGTAGAATTGATTCAATGTGATAGATAAATGTGATGAAAAGAATGTACGATGCGATATGATGACTTGGTGATATGTTGGTATACGGACGCGAGTCGATTGTGGTGATTTATACCCTGCCGGTCCCCTGATATAAGATTATTGCGGATGTGACCTGGGACATAGGTATATAGAGCTATTTATATATGTTGTGAATCGTGAGTGATAGCCGTATGAAATGTTAGGTCCGTACCCTCCTCGTCTTATAGGACGAAAGGATCCCTGATAGCTTAATGCCATCGTACGATGATTTTCCGTACGTGATGAGTTTGACTTGAGGTTTGATCCATACCCTTGACTAGAGGATGCCGTACGATGGATTATACCGTACGTAATGTTGTGAGGATGGATGCCGATTGCTAGATTCACCGACTCGGTCACGTTAGATACGTATACCTTGTAGCTTTTAGCTGACGTTTTACCTTATGCTGCACTTCATGCTATTCTCATTGCATCATATATATTTATCTGTGCTAGTACACCTACACCATTATTGATGATGCGTATGTTACACTTACACAGATTAGCCAGCTCACACACCTCATCATCGATAATTGCCATGCCATTACACAGCAGGATTGCTGCATCATGATATGACTCTCTGCATACTATACTTGCGTATATACTCACTTGTACACTCATACTTGAGTACATATATCTTTGTGCATCCATGCCTACGTACATACTTATTCCACAGACGATGTTGCATTTGACTTGGAGAATTGGGAACCGCATGTTATATTTTAAAAACTGGAATCATTTAAAAGAGCGGTTTTCCCTTAATATGTCATAGCACTGTTCCATGTTGCTTGATATACGGATATGATCACATTTCTATTATATGTTGCATACATTATGCTCTATGATTTTACGCGTTGAGATATGCTGTTTTCATAAGATTTCTGGATTTGAGAACCGTGGCTATTTCAAAAGAAAGCATGTACTATTTTAAAAACCCGGTTTCTCTTGATATGATATTTCAGTGCGTCCACCATGTGTTTTCTCGGTTCTGAGTGTGACATGTGAATCCCAAATCGAGGAGCTGGATATGGTCGATTGCGGGTACATGGTGGACCCGGTATGGTACCCCGGGGTAAGAAAGGTATGCTGTGTATACAGATGGTGAGCCTGGCAGAGAGAATACTACCTACCGGTGATTGGTTGGGCCTGACGGATATCCGGAGGATACCGACCGGAGTCGAGAGATGATATGGGCCGATCCGGAATGACGGAGCCCGTGGGCCGATCCGGAATGACGGTGTAAGTGCACGGCGGCGCACCGGCCATCGATCCGACGCCGGAAACGCGGAAACGAAAAACATTGCAAACTAGCAAACCGGCACCACCGCGCACTTTTAACCTGGATCGGGCCATTAACCTAGCTACTAGCAAACTAAAAGATGGGTAGAGAGTTATACCAAGCGATCCGTGTCCTTCGGTCTTCGTCTCCACTCCGATCTCCCGCGGAATCTCCGTCCGTCACCTCCTCGTCGGAAAGGGCACCACGTAGCCAAATTCTTTTACGGGCTCCCACCTCTGGACTGAGGCAACTCGGGCGCGAAGTTGGCTAGCCGACGCGTCTAAGGGATGCTGTAGACTAAGTGTAGTAGGCTTGTCTCAAGTGGGTAGTGAAGTTGCCTTGTATGGATGTAGAGGAGAAAGAAGAACTTTGGAGAGTAGTGAGGGATTTTTGAAGCAAACCAAATGAGATGAAGATTCTCCCACAAAATGAATTCCTCTCTTTCTCTCCTCTAGGATGTGGCCGGCCCCTCCAAGAAAAGGGTGGTGGATAAATTGCAAGTAATGCAAGTGGAGAAAAGAATATGAATAATGATAAATATAAGTCACACCAACCTCTCATCCAAATCCAACTCAATACACATCTCATTAATGCAAAGGAAAAGATGGATAAAGCATCTCATGATGATGAAGCCACAAATGCAAGAAACCCCTCCACAATAAGTTATTTGCAAATTTGCAAATAACCCCCTCCACCAGAAAGTCCGGCCGCGAAGGAACAAAGGAAACCGGCCGGAATGGAATGCAAACTGGCAACTTCAGAAAACTGATCCCATAATAAATTAAAGGAAAACCCCGCGACTGCATATACATGCCCGCATTTGTATTCCCACTGAACACAAATGCAAAGAGACAAAACTACATTGTCTAATACTAGGATCCGGCTTAAGCCAAAGCCGGCTAGTAAAATCCGTCCGATCACGATCCGTGCAATACCGCACGTATCTTATCGAACTCTGCCATATCTCCATACGGCCTCTACAGCGTTTCGCCCGAAACTTGAGTAACTGTGTGTGTGGTGGACTCTAAAGACTCGTCAATACTATGGCTGTGGATTTAACCACTAACACGTCAGAGGTATTAGCCATACGTGACGGGCTACCAGCTATTGACCAAAAGGGACGTCGACGAGCGAACTCATCCTGACACCCTACTGAGTCTCTCAGTGATAATATTCGTACAGTCCGGTCCGTTCGTCTATGAGCATCGCATGGCGGGCCTAGGGGGTTGGTAAAAGTCAGACCCCCAAAAGCGGTACAAGTCGTGTCGGAGTGTAGCCCAGAACACCGTGAGATACTACTGGAATACCTACCAGTAAATCTCCTGCCTTGGCTAAGGACTTCGTGTAATGGCTCTCCTAGACACAGCGCGACCTCACCCCCAATACCGGGAGAGACGAACCCCTGAAGATCCGCTCACTGCCTCCATGTGGCTCAGGACTGTACCCAACTAAAACCTATTTGCACGTCTCCTTTGAGCGTGGTAGGGTAGTAATCAAAGCACAGTGGGAACTCACACGAGATAAATGACGATCTCAGGTCGATGAACTAACCTGTACACATGTCACCAGGGAACTGCTATCTGACGTCTAGTATAATCCCAACTAGCAGGTTCCCGGCGAGTCCTGTCCGGTGTACTCATAACCCAATGAGCACCTGTATACGTCTTAGGTGAACCAACTGACACCAGTGGCTTGTGAGACCGGCCACCGCCCCTCGTCGGGGTCTCGACTGTATACACTAGTCTACTCCGGAGTATCGATGCCCTGTCTCGAAACTCCCACGACTAGGGACCATTTAAGGATGTGCTTATAGACCCCAGCTCCCACGTATATAATCGCCCTCATACTGCTGGTAGTCAAGCAAGAATTGTAGGGGCTCTATCAACGTGCAATAGCGACTCGTAAGGTCGCCTAAAGCAGTACACGATGATAAAGATAAACCAGATAGCATACTATCATCTTGAGTAAGACTGTCCTACCGGGATAAGTCCTCCCTCAATCATTGCAATCACGTGCCTGTGATCCAATAATTGACTCTGAGGGCACTATCTCCAACAATCTCCCACTTGCACTCAAGGCTAATTATTGCGATGTCGCATACTCACAGCCCGTGTGATACCGAACACCCAACTCCTCTACTAGTCAGTCTCACAAAGCTCGTTTGCGAAACTATTGCGTTCGAGGAATAGCCTAAGTGAGTGGATCCGCTCTGATGTTTCTTTCTATGTCTCTCTTTATCTCAAGTTCGCGGAGAAAGCCATATCCCGAAATGAGCAATACCTGTCTTAGAATGTGTCTGGATGGCTGATGGGACTTAGCTCATAAATGAACTCCAAATCCAAACCTCTTAGACTGTATCGTCAACCGAACTTAATCTGTATCCTGCGCCATCCTTCCCTCAGTATCCACCTGGACCACCTGTCCAAAATACTGCCCCTCGTCAGAAGGAAAACTATAACTCTGACAGTCACTCTGTCATCCAGGTCACCTTGGAAGCCTGGAATGATAACCGTCTCCTAAAAGAGGCTGCCGTTATCAAATCCCTAGAACATGTACTTATGTTCTAAAGTTGCTTCCGATTGTTTCTCCAGGATTGGATTAATATCAACTTATTGAATCTACTGCAAGAACAACATCTTGTGTAGTACTTGACATCTCATGATCAACTCAATTGCCTAAGCAAGTGATCTGCCAATCATGCACATCCCTCTCCCCTTTAGTCTGTAAGACACCTTTAGAGAGGGTGACTCCATCACCTGCAGGTATACTACCATGCCAGGAGTCGTCCATTCTAAATACTCATAGAATGCTGTCTAAGTACCCAGATTGGGAAACCACCCAAATCTAGATCTAAAACCATAGATCTAGTAACCAGAATGTCTGATATAATATCCAAGCCTTATGTGGAGAAAATAATGTGTGACAACCAAAGTATAACCGACCGTAGTATAGGAATTTCACTTCCTACTCTTTGTATGTCATCCAAATACCAGGACATCACACCCTACTACCTTCTTAACAGATCCATCCCCTATTCTGATGAAGTCAAACCTATGACTGTCACGTCAGAAATAGATGATCTATCTCCGCTATATCTGCTTTAGTCTATAGATAGACATAAGCCTCTTGCCCACTATGCTTCCGTTGCTCCCACTGACTACGACAACCCTCTGGCAGAGTCATATAGACGTACACTTCTAAAACTAGTTTAGAACGACGCTATACTCATCCTCCTGCCGGGTCTCACAGTTTGGAACAACAGTAATGGCAAGTGTGGGTAAACAAGAACCTCCCTGCCACCGTCCCCGAGTATACCGAAGTACCTCTCGGGTGCCTGAGGTTACCCACCATATCTGCGGAGTGGCCAATGGAATGTCAAACCAGATTGAATCTTTAACTTATCAAATCTTCAGTAATCGTTTGCGGTTCTGGAATCACTTCCAGTTCTACCATACTCCCACTACTGTTTTCTGAAAAATCCATTTTTGTTAAAACTGTGGCGAGTTAAGAACAATATCACTATTGATCTTCCAGATGGTAGAAAGTCAACCCTCGTCATAGCCCGGGTCAACCCACAAACAGCCATTACAGAAACGTGCCTTGAGTTATCCGGAGTCTGGTTTTAAGCATAA
The DNA here is from genome assembly GCA_030015575.1 of Agapanthus africanus. Lineage (NCBI taxonomy): Eukaryota > Viridiplantae > Streptophyta > Magnoliopsida > Asparagales > Amaryllidaceae > Agapanthus > Agapanthus africanus. The sequence goes on from CM057340.1 coordinate 744,757,985, forward strand.
GCCGGACAACTCCCCGTATCTTAACAATGTCAAGATACGAACTGTTCTATATCCAATATAGAAACAGAGGCACTGATTTAATTGAACCAGATTCAAATCATGCAGCTGTCTCAAGTGCATGTCAAGTAAATGGAAGGAGGCCGATCAGCGTTACTCAACTTAGGAATGCTTCCAATTATGAGTAACCTGAAAGAGAAGCAAGTTCTCTTAATCATTACTATCAACTGAATACCATACACAAGTATCTACATCTTCAATCACCTTGAAGAATCCCGATACTTGCAATACCTGGTTCTTTACTTTACTCTTATACCTATAACTTCTCAAAACTTGGACTTTGTATTTCTACGAAACACATGTCTAAGAACTGGAGAAGTCATAAGTAAACAGAATATAGTACGAGGACCAACCCCTCTGTCCTAATGGACACTGGACAATATACAATCCTCTGTATAAGTCCCCTGAGTCTTGTAACTCTTTCACTGTATATCGTAGGTTGAAAACTGTACTTATGGTTAAGAAGAATTACACCGCTGTTCAATGCTCCTTACCTAACCATCCACTGATATAGGTAAATGTCATAGACATAATTTCAAAAAGGTATATCTCACTCTATAAAAATAGACGTACAGATATATCAATTTGAAATTGGTGCATAACAACGGATATTCAAAACCAAATATTTGTCGTCCGGCAAACCATCTAAACGATTTCCTCAAATATCACCAATTACAACGAATTCCGATATAATGAGGATGATCACTTAATTCCCAATAACTTACTCCCACTAATCATCTGTAAAACCATACAGATGTGAGAATCAAACCTGGTAAATACATACCCTGGAGCAAGTGTCTAATTGGGAAATCAATTTTCCTTTAACAGTGCACAGTGAAACTGAAACATTGAAATGTTTCGATGAGGTATCCCGGTATTCTTAGTAAGGCCTCTTCCATTATCCAGATTCACAACTGTAACCGTATATTTCTTTTCCTTCTCTCCAAATCCCTTTATATGTCTTTAGTCATTACCTTCTATACACCCCTTTAGGCCAAATGGTTTTCTTCCTTCCCTACCGTTCGGCACCAGCCTATGGTTTGGAAGAAGACTATCCAATAAGCATAATGGGTGTACTGTCCTCATCCTAGGAGCACTCGCAATACGAAAGAAGGTGAAGATAAAAGACAACCGAATAAACCTTATTCCTATTTCTCCTGAACCATAATCCACCCCGAACTGGAACAAGTTCCTTTCGAGTTCGTATATAACCATATGATGGAGTATCCAAATAAACTGTGGATCTTCGTAGTGATACGGAGTGTCCTGGAGAAATACAAAGGTGATTTAGGATTGGCGAAGAAATACTTGGTTTGGTCGTGAATAGCAGTCGCAATTTACTTTGCCCTCTTACTAATCCCTTTCTTTATCTTAACTTAATATCTTCTGTACACCGTTTAGGCTAATTGGTTTTCTTCATTTCCTACCGGTCGGCACCTGCCTATGGTTTGGAAGAAAACTATCCAATTTGCATCATAGGTGTACTGTCCTAATCCAAGGAGCACTCGCAACCTGAGAGAAGGTAAAAGGAAAAGACAACTGAATAGTCCTATTCGTTTTCTCCAGAGCCAGAAATCATCCTCGAATAAATTCCTTCGAGTTCGTATATAACCATACGATGGTTTTGCCCAATGGAAGTGGACGTTCGTAGCAACACGGGGTGTCCTGGAGAAAAGGGTAAAAGTAGGAGTGGTAATGAGGTATGCAACTCTGACAATCCAAAAGCCAGTGTTAAAGAAGGTTCGGTCAACTTGGTCACTGAGTCATAGTCTAGAGTCGGGTCAAAGGTCGCTGCCAAAGAAAGAGAGAAAAGAAACACTCAGCGTGCACTCTAGCCTAGATCAGAATGGTTATCACTTTATCTAATCTGGAAACCTCCCACTGTAACGTCAAATTCTTCCCCAAACCTGAAAGAAGAATTAGCCGGGATCACCCGAGGAGTAAACCAACTCATCAGTGGGAATCGGGATCCAACTATCATCGCATGATAACGTGACGGAATCCGCTCATGTTATCACACTCCAGAAGGTATGCGCATATCTGGCAAGTCTCAGTTTCTTTTGAAACTCCCGATGTGGATTTTTGCCCCATACTCTTATGATCTTGACTTTGGCCAACAAATCATAAGTCACATGTCAAGTTCTACCCGTCATTCTCCAGGTTAATTTGAACCCACCCGTACAAGCCCTTGACTTTGGCCAACAAGGCTATACGACTGTCCCAAACCAACGCATCTATCTATGCTGCATATGAATAACCAACAGCTACCAAACACTATGCCTTAACTTTGGCCAACAAACACAGCTTGAATACTATTGACTATCCATATGAAACGACGGAGGGCTACGAATGGTTTCTGGCGAAAACCTTTAACGTAATGAACTTGATATCGTTGAAGGAACGGATAGCTTTATAAAAATATAGTAACGAAAACCTTTGCTAAAGAGGTCACTCTCGGTGAAGGGATCTCGGCTCTTTCCTCGTAGGATGGGGTGCAGGATATTCCAACTGAATACCACGATGCAAAGCAAAAGTAATCGGCTATAGTGAAGTTATTGCCCTGACGCAAACTTCTGTCCAAGGGGTCACTCCCGGTGAAGGGATCTCGTCCCTTGCCTCGTCGACTGAGGAGCAGGATATTCCAACTGAATACCACTGCGCAAAACAAAAGAGAACGCCCTTGCAATAACAGCTTTTTGAAAAATATTCCAACAACATCAGAATAGGTTTGTTTATCTTGCATTGATCCGAATCAACGCAGTCCAATCAATTGATCACACCACAAAAGAACGAAAATAATGATGTACGTATATACCATCCGCATTCGCCACTGGGTCCCATCATCACCCGTTAGGTTACTTAACTAACGACAGAGCGGGGACTGGACTAGCGCGGATGCAAAACATATACAACATCTACTAGTATATATATCAATATATAATATTCGCTCAAGGCGTGATAAAATGCAACATCACAGAAATGTAACCAGCATCACAGAACAATACAGATATCTGGGATCCCCGGGTTTCATAGAGCCGCTACTGAAACCCGACGTTCCCCTGGTCGTGTGGATAGCCTGTGCAATGAAAATCCTAGACCCCTACGGGCGCGGCAAGTCACCCGCCAAAACCTGAAGCGAGGCAGCCCCTTTCAACAACGTGAATGGACCACCCAGTACTTCACAGAATCCGGTAACTTGGGCACCCCTCCTGGGTCAACCTATACCCCCTACGAGTGCGGCGAATAGCCCGCCAATTCTAGAGTGAAGCCCCCTCCGTCTCAACTCCATGAGATGCGGGCCCGTTGCCCTCTAGAATCCGGCTATCCGTGCACCCCTCCGCGGGGCAATCCTAGTACAGAAAGTAAAATATACATACAACGGGTACATCGACCTCGACCCGGTCGTGCCCCAAAAGAATAATACAAACAGGCAGTGACGGCAGTCCACATGTCGGACGGTCGCCCCGCAATATCAAATGTACATATAAAACAAAACTGTACTAATATTGCAACCAGGCTATCCCCCACGACCAATCCGCAACATCACAGCACAACACAGAACATCAACGTGAATGTCACGTTCGCAAATCCGTCTAACTGGGCTATAGCAGTTAGACAGATTTACCGATCAAGTGACATTCACGGTCGCAGATATAATGTAAATACTGTGAACTAACATGTTTAAAATATTCGATCGATTAAATATACCCAAGTGGGCCCCAAGCACTACTGTAGCACTCACAGAAAATCTGGGCCCAAAAAGAATATCCCAAAACCCCTATTTCCAAGTCCAAAGAGTTCTGTGCAAAAAATGGCACAGAGAGGAAACTGTACTGCGGCGGAACCGTGGCCAGATGGGGGGTTTGGACGTGTTTCCGCGGTCGTCCTACAGTATCATGCCACAATTTTTTGACAGAATTCTTAAAACTTCCTGCATGTTTCTCTGCAACAACCTGAAAAAATTTTGGAGCGAAAAAAATTTCGACAGAAACCCGATGCACTAGAAAATACGGTTTTTGGGGTTTTATTGTTCGATCGAGTTCCAAACACATTAGAGCAAGCTAGGCTAAGTTAATAGCGTGGCTCTGATACCAATGTAAGTGCACGGCGGCGCCCCGGCCGTCGATCCGACGCCGGAAACGCGGAAACGAAAAACTTTGCAAACTAGCAAACCGGCACCACCGCGCACTTTTAACCCGGATCGGGCCATTAACCTAGCTACTAGCAAACTAAAAGATGGGTAGAGAGTTATACCAAGCGATCCGTGTCCTTCGGTCTTCGTCTCCACTCCGATCTCCCGCGGAATCTCCGTCCGTCACCTCCTCGTCGAAAAGGGCACCACGTAGCTAAATTCTTTTACGGGCTCCCACCTCTGGACCGAGGCAACTCGGGCGCGAAGTTGGCTAGCCGACGCGTCCAAGTGATGCTGTAGACTAAGTGCAGTAGGCTTGTCTCAAGTGGGTAGTGAAGTTGCCTTGTATGGATGTGGAGGAGAAAGAAGAACTTTGGAGAGTAGTGAGGGATTTTTGAAGCAAACCAAATGAGATGAAGATTCCCCCACAAAATGAATTCCTCTCTTTCTCTCCTCTAGGATGTGGACGGCCCCTCCAAGAAAAGGGCGGTGGATAAATTGCAAGCTATGCAAGTGGAGAAAAGAATATGAATAATGATAAATATAAGTCACACCAACCTCTCATCCAAATCCAACTCAATACACATCTCATTAATGCAAAGGAAAAGATGGATAAAGAATCTCATGATGATGAAGCCACAAATGCAAGAAACCCCTCCACAATAAGTTATTTGCAAACTTGAAAATAACCCCCTCCACCAGAAAGTCCGGCCGCGAAGGAACAAAGGAAAACCGGCCGGAACAGAATGCAAACTGGCAACTTTAGAAAACTGATCCCGTAATAAATTAAAGGAAAACCCCGCGACTGCATATACATGCCCGCATTTGTATTCCCACTGAACACAAATGCAAAGAGACAAAACTACACTGTCTAATACTAGGATCCGGCTTAAGCCAAAGCCGGCTAGTAAAATCCGTCCGATCACGATCCGTGCAATACCGCACGTATCTGATCGAACCCTGCCATATCTCCATACGGCCTCTACAGCGTTTCGCCCGAAACTTGAGTAACTGTGTGTGTGGTGGACTCTAAAGACTCGTCAATATTATGGCTGTGGATTTAACCACTAGCACGTCAGAGATATTAGCCATACGTGACGGGCTACCAGCTATTGACCAAAAGGGACGTCGACGAGCGAACTCATCCTGACACCCTACTGAGCCTGTCAGTGAAAATATCCGTACATTTCGGTCCGTTCGTCTATGAGCATCGCATGGCGGACCTAGGGGGTTGGTAAAAGTCAAACCCCCAAAAGCGGTACAAGTCGTGTCGGAGTGTAGCCCAGAACATCCTGAGATACTACTGGAATACCTACCAGTAAATCTCCTGCCTTGGCCAAGGACTTCGTGTAATGGCTCTCCTAGACACAACGCGACCTCACCCCCAATACCGGGAGAGACGAACCCATGAAGATCCGCTCACTGCCTCCATGTGGCTCGGGACTGTACCCAACTAAAACCTATTTGCACGTCTCCTTTGAGCGTGGTAGGGTAGTAATCAAAGCACAGTGGGAACTCACACGAGACAAATGACGATCTCAGGTCGATGAACTAACCTGTACACATGTCACCAGGGAACTGCTATCTGACGTCTGGTATAATCCCAACTAGCAGGTTCCCGGCGAGTCCTGTTCGGTGTACTCATAAGTCAATGAGCACCTGTATACATCTTAGTTGAACCAACTGACACCAGTGGCTTGTGAGACCGGCCACCGCCCCTCGTCGGGGTCTCGACTGTATACACTAGTCTACTCCGGAGTATCGATGCCCTGTCTCGAAACTCCCATGACTAGGGACCATTTAAGGATGTGCTTATAGACCCCAGCTCCCACGTATATGATCGCCCTCATACTGCTGGTAGTCAAGAAAGAATCGTAGGGGATCTATCAACGTGCAATAGCAACTCGTAAGGTCACCTAAAGCAGTACACGATGATAAAGATAAACCAGATAGCATACTATCATCTTGAGTAAGACTGTCCTACCGGGATAAGTCCTCCCTCAATCATTGCAATCACGTGCCTGTGATCCAATAATTGACTCTGAGGGCACTATCTCCAACAGACGGAGCCCGAGAGATATAAGGATTTACGTGTCGATGCTGGACACGGGTTTCATGATGTTGTCGGGTGTCGATGTTGGGCACCCATATTCCATGATTTTGATGTGTCGCGAGGGACACACGTTGATTTATATCCTCATATTTTCATGCATACGCTTTTATGATATTTATATGCATGATATTGTTGTGTCATTGGTTGACACGTGGACGAGATCCACATGCACATATATATTGATCATATGGTTGGATGATATCAGCTTACACATAGGTATTGATTACATGGTTGGAACAAATACAGACCAGGTCACCCTAGATATCATAGTATTACCTTTATGATATAGTTGAGTTAGGAGTCATTGTTTATTCAATTTCTATCTGTAGATATTTTTCTACTCACGAGTTGGCAACTCACCTCCGTTGTGCCACAGTTCTTGCAGGTTGACCGCATGGATCCGTAGCGGCTTCGCTGGCACACAGTTGCATTCGGGTGTTTTGCTTTGATAGGTGGGACATTTGTATCGTACCTACTCTTGTACTATATTTCATATTGTATCTAGTTAACTCCATCAATCAAAATTTGTATTTGTATAAGTAATGAGACTTAGTGAGATTTATGGTTGCGAGACTCAGAGCGAGGGGTTTTCCGCTACTTTTAGTTTTGATGTCTTGCTTATTTCCTTATCTTTCGTGGTGAACTTCGCTGTTGGGCGTCGTGTACTTATTTTTACTGTCTTGCATGGTTGTGATCCGCCGTTTGGCAAAGAGCTAGCCCCCGCTTGGGGATGCCTTTATCATTATATTGTATATGTGGTTTTGGATCAAAATATACAAAGGAGGTGCTTCCCAAATTTTCAAAAGACGAAATATGTTTTCAAACTAGTAAATTTCACTTGCATTATTCATGTTCCTTTTCTATGTATTTAAGAAAACCTGTTTCATTATACCTTTATTTCAAAACTTCACCTCTTTTGTTTTCTTAAAAGGGTTTAGATTTCTGGGTTTCAGCTTACTTGAATTACGTTACGCCTTTAGACATTGCGTGATTTAAGTGCTGGTCATGAGCTAATATTTCGGGTCGTGACAAAGTTGGTATCAAAGTGCTAGGTTTAACCTTGGTTCGATTCTATGTTTGACTATGCGGAGTCTAGGGCGGGTATGCATTTCGGAACCTAGGCTTGACCTTACGGAACTTAGACTTGAACGGGGGAGGGGGGTATTAGACCCGAACTTTCGTTTCATAGGCTGATCCTGATTGATAGAGTAGGTAGCTTGAGTAGAGTGACGTACCATACGTATGTTCCGTGGAATATTTACGATACTATACTCCACTTAAGAAACCTTAGGATGTACATATTTTGAGATCTATGATTCTCTTCGTACCCATGATTATATATCCATTTGAGATCCTTTATTCTATCTGTTCCATGATCATACTCTCATTGATACCGTTCTTTCTTATGATCATGTATCCATTCTGGATCTGCCGTTTCCTTTCATGCCTTTGATATGCTCTCTTCGATACTCGATTGAGGTTCCTGTCACCATGGCTTGAGCGCAGTTTGAGCTGCTGCTAGTGTTGCGGTCAGGGCAAGCCCTTCTGTTATGAGGGCTGACCATTGTGTTTTCTGGTAACATGGGAACGTCCCGATGTAGTGTTGTGTTGTGACCTCCTGTTGAGGCGAGTGTTTGGTTTTGCACCGGATGATCGGGCCATTGTTAGATCTGCCAGTTGCGAGAGGACGTGTTCAGCCAGATATCTTCTACATAGTAATGAAGATACCGAGTTTGTGACTTCGAGTCCGTGTGAGAGACTTCGAATTGACCGTGGTCGAGAACAGTTCCAGTGCGCAGATAGCATGGCGTGACGTCAAGATGGACGATGATACAGACGAGCGGAACCAGAGTTTCGTGCGAGATGCGGACGAGCGGTTGTTACTCCCCATCGAGATTAGAGATCTGATATGCATAAAGATGCGTTGGGATACGGCCAGTTCCCGAGGAAATATTGTGCTGGAGACGCAGATGTCCAGGAGACGAGAAAAGATTATGCAAGAGTACCAGCCTCTGTATTGTTCGGCATGGGCCAGATCGGAAGAGACCTTGAGCAGGATTCCTTCCAGGACACTGCTGCAATGAGATTTGCACCCAGGATCATTTGTGTCACGTGTATTCAGAGGACCAGAAGCTGACGTCAGTGACGTGCTGCTTTACGAGTGGTCATACTAAGTGGCCAAGATGACCAGAGAAGTACCAGAGCGGATTCGTTCCCGTTAGCACACCTGACCGGGCCAATGAGCCGATGGATTGCGAGATTGGTAATCCGAAGAGAAAAATGAGGACCCAGAGACAAAGGACGCCAGACCGTAAGCAGGAAGCAAGCGGATGATCTTGCTCTGCCAGTTTTGGGTGTACCGACATTTTTTTTCGACATTGTAGGAGGTGTACCTCGATGTCGTTTATTGCGATTTGCGTTTGTGATCCGAGTATCACGCTTATATCGCTTGGATTTTAGTTTTGATGATTGAGCTTCATAATATTTTTTTCGGGCACCATGGCTGCACCTACTGGGTATTTACATTTTGCGCATTGTTATCGCATTTGATATATATTTTATTCACCGTTGTGTTGATTTGCGATTTGTACATATCTATTGCATTTGATGTCGATTTTGTACCTTCGTAGCATGTGTTTAAGATTTCATGGATTTCATACGGATGATGTGATTTTTGCACTCGGTATAGCTCACATGTGCTTGTAGTACATTGATACGAATTTGTGCTCGTAGTTGCACACGTTTTTGATTTATACACCTTGGTACACTAGGTGTCGTTCTTATGCGCATTTGAGTTATTAATGTGATTTTCGTGCATTGGTTGCACCGTACTTGTATTTCGCGCATTTAATGCACCAGATTTGAGATTTTCGTGCACAATATATGCACCATGTATTATTGTCGTGCACACCCGTTGCACTGGACAGATGCTTTCGTGCACACCTGTTGCACTTAGTTTTGCTTTTGTGCATATTGTGGCACCTGTATTTGGATTTGATTTCCGTGCGCACCAGACGCACGCGGTTATTGGATACGCCTTTTGAGGCTGATTTTGCTTTTGAGCACCTTATTTTCATGATAGGCACTATATTATGAAGTAGCCATACATGACTGATCTGAGGACAGTATCTGAGTACTTTGCATGCATTAAAAGTTTACCAAGAGGTTTTTGAAAAAGAGCTATAGTCTCGCTATTTCCTACGTGTCCGTGAGCGACACGAACGTTTATAAAGGAAAACCTTTTGGGATATTTTGAAAACGACGGAACGTGTATTTAGGAAAACATATATGGACGTATATTATTATTTTAAAATGAGCGTCCGTCACTTATGCCGTGATTTACGCATTCACGCGGCAATTTAGAAAATACTTTTGCATGAGTTTTATTCAGATTTCGAATGTTTTACAAGGATGCGTATTATACACGGATTATAGTATTTGACTAGTGTATATTGGATTTCAGTAGTGGATTTCGAGATCTGTATCTCCATTGTAACTCCAAGGATATGCGTGCAAATCCGATGATTTGCGTGACGCTTGATGGAGTTCGATTTTGAGTTTTGTACTCGTTTCATGCGCACTTGACGCGCTGTATTGTTTCTGCATCTTCCGTGATTTCGGAGCCCCGTTGATTTGAGCTGATTATTGAAATGTTTTAGATTTTGGGGGTTTAAATTTAAATTCGAGGACAGAATTTATTTAAGGGGGGAAGATTGTAACATTTCAGAAAATATAAAATATTATTTTTGGAATTTAATATTAAAATAATATTTTTCATGAAAACTGCCTGATTTGCGAAATTGGGGTTTTCGAAAAAGGGTATAAATATATACCGATAATTGTGAAATAAATGGAAATTTAAAATGATTTATTCAATTAATAATATATTTAAAGGATTTGGAATTTTTAAAATTATTTATATGCAGTTTCGATAAAAACCCGATTAGTGCACTGCTAATCGCGATTAAGTCAAATCCGTAATTCTACAGTTTTTCATGGCTAGTGCACCATGTCATGTTGCATTTTGGTTACATGTTGTTTTCATGTATTTTTTTGGGGTATTATATGATTGGTTTTAAAAGAAAAAGAAAAGGGTTAAAAGAGAGAATGATTGGAGAGAAAAAGGAGGGTGAGAGTAAGAGAGAGTGGGAGTAAGAGAGAGAGAGGGCAGCCATTTTTCCCCTCCCCATTATTTTTTTCTTCTCCTTCTTCTTCATCACTTCCCTCCACCCTCCACCCTAGATCCAGCTCAAAATACATCTCAAAACCCTAAACCCTTTTTACAAAAGTTGACCACATCTTCACCCTCTACACTTTGGACCCATCAAAGTTGGATTTTGGAAACATGGGACTTCTAGGGTTTTTCTTGATGGCATTAATGAGGTATAATCCCTTCCATTTAGTTTACTTATGTATTAATAGTAGTTTAGTTTAGTTTATAATTCGTTTAGTGATGGATTTGTGATGTTGGAAATTTGAAGAGAGGAATTAGGGCTTGTTTGGAATTGGTGTTGGGTAGTGGCTGCCTACAGGCCTTAGTGTCAACTTTACTGGCCAATACCTGGATTTGAAAACAAAACACGAATTTAGAATTTTTCCTGACATCGAAATTTGACAGTTTGTGATAGTATTATGGAATCTGGTATCACCCGAGGCCTTTATAAAAGAAGTTCCCTTAACCATGAGACGTGCAGGCAACCATGAATCACCCTATGAAACCTGAGCCCCAACCCATCATCTTGGCCATAATTTTAATGATTTGGGCCACAATTTACGGCCTGGGTACAACCAAATTGATCCGTGTTTGGTCCATGGCTCTATATTCAGTAAATTAGACCCCCATGTATGAAAAATTGGCTAATTTCACTTAAGGTAAAATCTGGGACCATTTTCTTGAGTTGCTGCATAGTTTTGCGACTTCGTTTTAATTTAAGATTTGGTATTTAATATTGTGTTCCGTCATCTGATGTTTTTACGTCAGCGGCGGGGGTTGTTTAGTGGTTTTGCTGGCGTAGGCTATAGGTTCTAACCTATAAGCGATTCGCATGCAGCTTTGGTTTTCATGTTCGATTCTTGATACTATATGACGCATTGGAAATGTAGGTACCCCCACATGGACTTCGAGATGAAAAGGATGAGCGTGACGTCATCGACTTCGGCAGGCAAAGATCAGGTGAGTAGATCTATATCTACGGGGGCAGTCGGGTGGATGGCGTATAGCACCCCCGCACACTTTGATGGAAACCGATTTATATAAAGATTATGGTTAATGGAACCTTTAATAGAAAACTATAGATAGAGTTAAAAAGTAGTTAGAGAACTATATTAGGAACTAAAGGATAGTTAGAAATGATATGATACGGCTAATATGTGATGACGGGGTTTGAGGATGATATTTGATGATATTGCCGTTTAGGGTACTATAGGACTAGAGAGTCGACGTAGATGTGTCATCCGCACCATACCTATTTACAAACTGAAGAATCGTATGAATCTTTTAAACAGATACCTTGAGAGACGTTACGGATTTTCAAATGATATATTTTCCTTAAAATCACCGTAGCCCCTACTTTCAAAACTACGATTCGCGTCTTTCAAAAAAACTGTTTGTATGGTTCGGGTGTGTATGTTAGATTAGATACTTATGCTTATAGTAAGATAGAATGTTTATGTAGAATTGATTCGATGTGAGAGATAAATGTGATGAAAAGAATGTACGATGCGATATGATGACTTGGTGATATGTTGGTATACGGATGCAAGTCGATTGTGGTGATTTATACCCTGTAGGTCCCCTGATATGAGATTATTGCCGATGTGACCTGAGACATAGGTATATAGAGATATTTATATATGTTGTGAATCGCGAGTGATAGCCGTACGAGCCGTTAGGTCCGTAGCCTCCTCGTCTTATAGGATGATAGGATCCCTAATAGCTTAATGCCGTCGTACGATGATTTTCCGTACGTGATGAGTTTGACTTGAGGTTTGATCCATACCCTTGACTAGAGGATGCCGTACGATGGATTATACCGTACGTGATGTTGTGAGGCTGGATGCCGATTACTAGATTCACCAACTCGGTCATGTTAGATACGTATACCTTGTAGCTTTTAGCTGATGTTTTACCTTATGCTGCACTTTATGCTATTTTCATTGCATCATATATATTTATATGTGCTAGTACACCTACACCATTATCGATGATGCGTATGTTACACTTACACAGATTAGCCCGCTCACACACCTCATCATCGATAATGGCCATGCCACTACACAGTAGGATTGCTGCATCATGATATGACTCCATGCATACTATACTTGCGTATATACTCACTTGTACACTCATACTTGAGTACATATATCTTTGTGAATCCATGCCTACGAACATACTTATTGCACAGACGATGTTGCATTTGACTTGGAGAATTGGGAACCGCATGTTATATTTTAAAAACTGGAATCATTTAAAAGAGCGGTTTTCCCTTAATATGTCATATCACTGTTCCATGTTGCATGATATACGGATATGTTTACATTTCTATTATATGTCGCATATATCATGCTCTATGATTTTACGCGTTGAGATATGTTGTTTTCATGAGATTTCTGGATTTGAGAACCGTGGCTATTTCAAAAGAAAGCATATACTATTTTAAAAACCCGGTTTCTCTTGATATGATATTTCAGTGCGTCAACCATGTGTTTTCTCGGTTCTGAGTGTGACATGTGAAACCTGATTCAAGGAGCTAGATGAGGCCGATTGCGGGTACATGGTGGACCCAGTATATTACTCCGGGGCAAGAAAGGGATACTGTGTATACAGACGGTGAGCCAGGCAGAGGGACTACTACTTACCGGTGATTGGTTGGGCCTGACGGATATCCGGAGGATACCGACCGGAGTCAAGAGATGATATGGGCCGATCCGGACTGACGGAGCCCGTGGGCCGATCCGGACTGACGGAGCTCGAGAGATATGAGGATTTATGTGTCGATGCTGGACACGGGTTTCATGATGTTGTCGGGTGTCGATGTTGGGCACCCAGGTTCCGTGATTTTGATGTGTCGCGAGGGACACACTTTGATTTATATGCTCATATTTTCATGCATACACTTTTATGATATTTACATACAAGATATTGCTGTGTCATTGGTTGACATGTGGACAAGATCCACATGCACACATACATTGATCATATGGTTGGATGATATCCGCTTACACATAGGTGTTGATTACATGGTTGGCATATATACAGACCCGGTAACCCTAGATATCATAGTATTACCTTTATGATATAGTTGACCTAGGAGTCGTTGTTTATTCGATTTCTATCTATAGATGTTTTTCTACACACGAGTTGGCAACTCACCCCTGTTGTGCCACAGTTCTTGCAGGTTGACCGCATGGATCCGTAGCGGCTTCACTGGCACACAGTTACATTCGGGTGTTTTGCTTTGGTAGGTGGGACATTTGTATCGTACCCACTCTTGTACTATATTTCATATTGTATCTAGTCAACTCCATCTATCAAAATTTATATTTGTATAAGTAATGAGACTTAGTGAGATTTGTGGTTGCGAGATTTAGAGCGAGGGGTTATCCGCTACTTATAGTTTTGATGTCTTGCTTATTTTCTTATCTTTCTTGGTGAACTTCGCCGTTGGGCATCGTATACTTATTTATGTTGTCTTGGGTGGTTGTGATCCGCTGTTTGGTGAAGAGCTAGCTCCTGTTTGGGGATGCCTTTATCATTATCTTGTATATGTGGTTTTGGATCAAAATATGCAAAGGAGGTGCTGCCCAAATTTTCAAAAGACGAAATTTGTTTTCAAACTAGTAAATTTCACTTGCATTATTCATGTTCCTTTTCTAAGTATTTAAGAAAACCTAATTTCATTATACCTTTATTTCAAAACTTCACCTCCTTTGTTTTCTTAAAAGGGTTTAGATTTCTGGGTTTCAGCTTACTTGAATTACGTTACGCCATTAGACGTTGCGTGATTTAAGTGCTGGTCACGAGCTAATATTTCGGGTCATGACATTGTCCCTCAGAGTAGTTGCGGCAGGGCTATTTCATTGTATCTTTTTGCTGCAGATATCGCTACGGTTGGCTGTGAGCCGTCTTGCTGTAAGTGGGTTGCGGTTATCCGACTTTATATTTCATTGTACACCGTATTGTATCTAGTACTCTCCATCTACCATTTCATGTATTGACTTAGAGACAGATTGTCGGCACAATATTGTATATTATTTTGTGACTCTGGGTGTCGAGCTCGTGTGAGCCGACTTTTATTATGCAGTCTTCTCCGCCGAAAACCGGGACCGGGACGTTGGGACATCTGGCCTGAATTTTGGGGGTAGATGCTATTTGGATTTATCCGTCCACCTCTCAGAAGATGCCAAGTTGATTTATGGCACCATGTATCGGAGGTTTAGACAGATACGACCGATGTAGCAGACTTCGTCAGATTCCCTCTCATTGTGAGGGGTTTTTGATTGTGGGGACGCTCTTCCCTGCAGGCGCAAGCCCCTGCAGTTAATTACGCTACCGCATCGCGGTAACCACTTTCTCCTTCTCCATATGGTCACTTCGTGTCGTGTGTGTTTGTTTTTTTTTTATTACCCGTGGATTGTATACGGAGACTAATTTATATTGTCGCCCGTAGGGCGTGGATTAGTCCAAATCCGTATTTTCTTAGATTTGGGTTTTGGGTTGGGTTTAAGGATCGGTAATCTCATTTGAGACTAAGATCAATTTAAACGTTTGTTAAGGATACGTTAGTCTAGTTTTTAGACTAAGTTCAACTTAACAATTTGTTAAGGATACGTTAGTCTAATTTTAGACTAAGATCTACTTAACCATTTGTTAAGGGTTCGTTAGTCTAATTTTAGACTAAGATCTACTTAACCATTTGTTAAGGGTTCGTTAGTCTAATTTTAGACTAAGATCTACTTAACCATTTGTTAAGAATACGTTAGTCTAATTTTAGACTAAGATATCCAACAAAAGAGCATTTGTGCTCTTTAAGTTTAAGGACGTCATAGTCCGCGGAGTTTAAAGACGTCATAGTCTAGTTTAGAGACATCATAGTCTGTAAAGTTCAAGGACATCATAGTCCGTGCGTTTAAGGACCCCACAGTCCGTAAAGTTTAAGGACATCATAGTCCGTGAGTTTAAAGACCCCACAGTCCATGGAATGTCTGGTTGTCGGGACCCGTCACCTCTCTGAAGACGTTGAAGGATTACAACGACAAATATCAGAGGAGTGAAGAGATGTACCCTTGAACCAATATTGGTTAGGAGATCTGTAGTCCAATTTGGGACTAAGATCAAAGATTTGTGAGCACATGGACTCAATTAATCTGAAGTAGGGATTTGTGGCCAACTTGGGCTCGGCCCATTCAGTTAAAATGCTGAGCATTGGTTCTGACAATTGTTTTTGTTTTTTACTGAGTGCTAAGCACTCATCATGGCTCTGGGGCTTTATTGTTTAAAGAACAATTTATGTTCTCTTAGCGCACACGTGATGAGCACGTGGCGCGCTTGGCGCTGAGCGCCAGTCAATGAGCGCAGATTGCTTCTTTTATGTAGCGCATACGTGAGGAGCACATGGCGCGCTTGGCGCTGTGCGTCAGATAATGAGTGCAGAGCGCTTCTGTGAGTAGCACACACGTGGGGAGCACATGGCGTGCTAGGCGCTATGCGCCAGATAATGAGCGCAAAGCGCTTCTTGTAAGTAGCGCACACGTGAGGAGCACGCGGCGTGCTTGGCGCTGTGCATCAGATAATGAGCGCAGAGCGCTTCTGTGAGTAGCGCACACATGGGGAGCACGTGGCGTGCTTGGCGCTATGCGCCAGATAATGAGCGCAAAGTGTTTCTTGTGAAATTTGGAGCACTAAGGCTCTGCAATGCTATGCGTTAGTTTTGAAGCGCTGAAGCGCTTTTTTTAATTGGAGCGCTAAGGCCCTTCTTTTAATTGGAGCGCTATGGCACTTTTTAGGCAGTTCTGCGCTCTGAGAATTAAATTCTCTCTTATAAGAGACTTTTTCTCATGGATCTAAGAACAAAGTTCTTATTTTATAGAAGATATTTCAATCTCTTATGTTTTTTATGAAAGGCTTTGCCTTTATGGATCTGTGATCCTAAGAGAATTGAATCATTCTCCCCCCTTTTATAATGAGATGTTATGATCTCTTTTGTGAAGGACAACTTGTCTTATAGATCAATGATCTATCATAAGAACTAAGTTCTTTTTCTGATTAGATTTTTTATCTTTCTGTTTTTACCTTGAAGAAAAATTGTTCTTCTCAGAGCTTGCTCTTTTCTTTGAATTTTCTCAAAACTTGTGCGGGGTTCCTCTATATCTGACTTGAAGTCTTGGGGCCTTTATATAGTGAAGGCTGATTTGTTCAATCGGTTAAGGAGATCTTTTCTAATTGATTTGGGGATATTTCCCCCGTTGGATTTTTGATCCAAGGGCTTCTGATTTACAGAAGGCAATCTTCTTGTTTTTTAACAAGATTGGGAAATCTTTTCCCATACAGAATTTATTTTATACCATTATAATTTTTAATCACCATTGGATCATTGATCCGACGGTGCTCTGATTTACAGAGCAAAATCTTTCTGTTTGAAAAGATTCCGAAGAATGTTCTCTTAACAGAATTTTATTATGGTAACTTGATGATTTATCATCTTCGTTGGATCTTTGATCCAACGGTGGGGAACATTTAGTTCTAGCGCTAGCGCACTCGTGCTTTGCACGTGAGCGCTGCTTCAGAGCGCTGACGCACTCATGATCTGCATGTGAGCACTGCTTCAGAGCGCTGGCGCTCTTAGCGCTAGCGCACCCGTGCTTTACACGTGAGCGCTACTTACTGGCGCTTTTATGAAGCGCTACTTCATTTAAAATTTTGAAAATTTGAACAGAGCTTTGCTCTGATTGGGGGAAACAAATGCCCCCCCCCACCGTTGCGCTCACGTGGCTTACACGTGAGTGCAGCGGTGGCAGCATCTACGCCCTTAGATCAACTTAGAAGTTGAAACGGCTCTCAGTGCCTATAAATAAGACTCTTGGCCCTTGAGATGACATTTGTTCATCTTCTTACTTTTTTTTGAGAATTAATTATCTTTTAGAGCATATCTCTCTATTTTAAGAACTCTCTTAGAGACAGAACTCTGTCAAATTTTTAGGTAAAAGATCAAATCTTTCTAAGGTTTCACCCATTAACAGAGCTTTGCTCTTTTCAAATCATATAGATTTTTAGGGTTTCTTAATAGAGCTTTGCTCTTCATAGATATAAAGAGATCTTTCTTAGAGTTTCTTAACCCATTAACAGAGCTTTGTTAATCTTTCATGAAAACTCTTAGAGTTTGTTCATAAATCTTGAAGATCTCGGAATTTTTGATTCATTAAAAAGCTTTGCTTTAAGTTTTCTGATGGGTTATTCCATCATTTTACAGAGCATGGCTCTTCAAGATTTTTCTTGAGGAATTTTATTTCTTTCATCATCAGAGCTGACAGATGTCACTCTGTTGTAGAGCGCTGCTCTCAATGGAAGATTTACTCCTTGGCCCGAGGGGCCCTCATTAAATGAGAATCCTTTAAGGATTTCTTCATTTAATGACAGTTTCATCAAATGATGTGACTGTTTTATTAATAATGAGAATCATCTAGATTGTGTGGGTCCTCTTCGGCCCCTTTTTACTGCATTGCAGTGTGGTACGGATTTAAAGTACCAAGTACCGAACTTGAACTGTAGCATTGACGGCTGAAAATTTTGTTCTTTTCCGCGCAGGTACTTTGTCTTTCGACACTTCTATCCCATTCATCCGTTCGGAAAGCGGGTTCCCTGCGGCGCCAGTAGACCGAGAAGTTTTCGCACTGATCAATGATCACGACCCAGAGCGGAAGAATCTCCATTTATGGGGAACATGGTACAACCAGAATATCAGGGGCCAACGGAGCTTTTCTTGCACGACACCCTCGGAGCCCATTTCAGCGATCTCTTACGCCGACCCACTCCTATTGAACTACACTATGGAGGAGGTCAATTGGATTTCAGATGGTCTCCTTCAGCCTTCTTTGGTTGCGATATCCGTACAGCCTCCAATGGCATTGGATATCTTGGGGCGACGTATATGTCAAGATGAGTCGCGGCCTTGGGGACAGCCTTATAACATACGATTAACTCCCCATCACCCAGCTGGATATTTGCAGTGGGCCCGGTATATTTTGTCCACCAAGAGGTTGCAGTTGCTGAGGCTCGGGTTGTATCCCGCGATTTACGTTTCTCTCTTTCAGTACTCCACGCCTCCTACATGGTGGGTAAAAGCCTTTTTGGAATAATGGAACATTCCAACTCACACATTCCTTTTGTTGGATCGGGAAGTCTCAATCTCTCTAGAGGAGTTCGCGGAGATCTCTGGCTTACCTGTCAGAGGGGAGCATTATGAGAAACTACTTTCTCATGATAAGTATGTCTTTGCTGCTAGGTCGGTGATGATGGGCCTTACCCCAGAAAATGCCATTCAACATCAATGCCCAAGTTTGACTAAGGTGTTGAATATCTACTGTTAGTTATATGTATACCCTAGAGGCCATTACTGTACATTGGATGTATATTGTAGTGGATGCTGGGACATATATAGGTAGGACTTTCTTGCTCGACATGATAGTACGCTATCTGGTTGCTCTTTATCTTAACATGTATACTTTCTGTCTCTCTGTTACATGTTGATAAAGCCCTTAGGATCTGTACTCGACTTGCAGGACTATGATGTAGATCATACTAGTGGGGCCTGGGTAGTCCATGAGTACATCCTTCAATGTTCCTAGTCGTGGGAATATCGAGACGGGGCATCGATATTCCAGAGTAGACTAGCGTATATCTTCTCGACCCATGTGATGGGCGATGGATGATCCCATATCCATTGGTGTTTGACATCAGAGATGGTATGCTGGTGCTCAGTGGTGACTGGGTACACTGAACGGACTCGCCGAGAACTCCCAGATGGTATTATACCTCACGTCAGATGGCAGTTCTCTGGTGACACTGGTACAGCTTAGTCTGTTGACCCGAGCTCGTCATAGAGTCTTGTGTGTCTCCCACTGTGCTTTGATTTCCACCCTACCACGGCTCTACTGAGTCATGAAAACAGGTGGTTTTTGGGTACAGTCCCGATTCACATGGAGGCAATGAGCGATAGGAGGGGATTCGTCTTTCCCGGTATTGGGGGTTGATGTTGCGCTATGCTCGACTGGCCGTAACTGGAAATCCCTAGCCAGGGTTGCAGTGATTTACTGGTAAGAGTTATCAGCAGTTTCACGCTTGTTATGGACCTTACATCGGCATGACTTATCAAGCTACTGGGGTCTGACGTTTACCACCTCTAGGCGAGATATGCGACATATCAGACGAACAGACCGGACTGTACGGTAAGTGTTGCTGGTTGGATTCACAGGAGTGTGAGCGGGCTTGCTCGTTGATCTTCTGATCGCTCAATACCCGGGTGGCCGTTACATTTAGCAGACCGCTTGCGGCTTGTGGGTGTTTGATATGATCATCACCTGCTACCGGCGTATTGACGAGTCTTTAGAGTCCTACACAGAGGTTTCCTGGCTCAAGAGAAACGAAATAGGAGCGCATATGAGATATGTGCGGGACCGAGAATAATACCAGTATGTGATACTGAATTCTATTCTCGCGATTCGTATCATCGGATGGTTATATGAGATATAGCCGGGTTACCGAATCAAATGTTGATTCGATATATTGATACACTTGATATTAGTCGGTTATATGCGATATGACCGGATCATTAAATCAAGTGTTGATTTAATGATTTAATGTATAATTATATATTTGATATATTACTTTACATTAACTAGTATTTGTTCACTTAAGATGGATTTTCTCACTTGATGTGCACAAGTAGTATATGTGATATATTTTTGTGCACTAGATTGTATCATGTTTGATGATACATACAAACTTGGGTGTGTGTATGCTATACACCATGTTTAGCTAAATGGTTAGGGTTTTAATTTATTCATTTATTTATTTATTCTTTTTGGCAAGAAATAAAATGGTGGCTTTCTTTGGATTTTATTTGAAGCTTCATGAAGCTTTGAAAAGTTCAACCATTTTGTTTTTTGCTTAACCTAACCATTTGCCTAAACCCTAGTTTATTCTCTACATTAGTTACACTAACCCATGGTTGCTATATGATAAGTATTCACTTGAATTTTATTTTTCAAGAATTCAATTTTCATTTTCCTTCTTCTTCTTCATCTTCTTCAAGTGAAGAAAAGAAAGCTTTCTTGAAATTTCCAAGTGATGAATCCAAGTGAGAAATCCAAATCTAAAGTGAACCCACTTCCTATTTCTTCATCCTCTACCACCTGCCATGTAGTAGAGTGTGTTTTCTTCACAAGTTTTATGACCTAGTGAAGATGGAGCTTGAGTTTGAGTTGCCTCGACGTAGATCATCTTCGGCATCGAAGTCAACGACCTAGCCCGTCCATTTCTCCGATGAAACCGACGCTAGAGTCCGGGATTCCGATGATTGCAGTGGAGGGACGTCAACACGGAGCTAGAGAGGTGGAGGACCGGATCTAAAAAGGTTGTAGTCATTTTCACTTAGTAGTAAAGTTGTTTACTTGCTTGTTTCGCCTTACCTCTAGTAACGATCTTTGTTTAGGGTTTCTCGGCACATAGAAATTTTTTGATTTTGGCATGGTTGATCAGTTGTAGAACCTCATTAGTATGCCAAGGAACCCTACATCTACGAGGGCTTATTTCTTGAAACTCGGAGCCGTGGGGTTAAGTTCACAGACTTCATCGCTCGTTTTCTCCGCCCGGAAGTCCTGTCGAAGGAAGCCGCGAAATTCACCATACTCGACGATCCTTTTGGCTTAGGCTTGGGCAACCTTGTCACGACCCGAAAAGTACGGAACATGACCGACACTTAAATTATGAAACATCTCGAGGCGTACGTAATCTAAGTAAGCCAAAACCCAGAAATCAAAACCAATTAAAGCAGTAGAGTGAAGGAAAAACCAATTTTAAAGCAAAAAGTTTTAATAACATAAGCCGAATATGCATTTTAAAATCTCAAGTCTTTTCTGAAAATTTCGGCAGAGTTTCCTTTGTAAATAATGGCCCCAAACAGGTACAAACCTGATAAAGGATATATAATGAATAAAAGCATCTCCAAGCGGGAGCTAGCTCTTCGCCAACCGGCGAACAAAACCATGCAATGCAATATAATATACAACGCCGAAAGGCGAGGATCAAAACTCAGAATGAAAACCATCATCATTAAGAAAACCAAAAGAAAACCATATTAATACAGCGCGCGACTCTAAGGTCGAAAGAATATATACTGGTCTTCTATGTCTATCAAATATACAAGTCTGGTTGATGGAGTTTACTAGATACAACTGAAATAATAAATGTACAATGGTCGTCATGATGAAAGTGAACCCACATACCAAAGCAATCACCCAAAATGAAAGCAGTGTGCCAGCAAAGCCGTCAAGAAACCTGTACGGCAAAACATGCAAGAAACTGTGGCACAACGGGGGTAGGTTTCCAACTCATGAGTAGAAAATATCACAGAGCAGAAATCGCATGTATGACACTATCCTAGGTCATATCAAGTAATATCCTCAAATAAATATTCGGATCCATCTACACTTAAGTACAATACCACATGCTCGTGTCAGTGCCTCAGATAGCAACATATCAGATATATGATGTATGAATGCATTACTAATGAAAACAGAATACATCATGAATGAGACAACTGTTTTCCTTATTTAATGAGATTTCTGTATATATATATATATAAATCGAGTATCATCAATGAAATCAACAGAGAAATCAGTGTCAAGCATCGACACAAAATATAAATCTCAATATCTCAGGCTCCGGCTTTCCGGACTGGCCTGTATCATCAAATCTCAATATCGCAGTGTCTCAAATCTCAATATCTAAATATCTCAATACCTCGGGCTCCATCAGTCCGGATCGGCCCATATTATCAATCACATGACCACGAACGGTATCCTCCGGATATCCGCCGTGCCAAACAATCACCGGTAGGCAGTCTGCCCCTGCCGGGCTCATCGTCTACAACTCGAGCTTCTTGCCCCGGGTTACCATACCGGGTCCATCATGTACCCGCAGACGGTTCATCCAACTCCTCGAACCGGGTCTCGAAAATCATCTCAGAACCGAGAAAACATCATGGTGGACAATACTCACCATATCAAGGAAAACCACATTTTTCTCTTTAAAATAAATCATCAAGTTATAAAACTTTCACATGCGGTTTCCAAATCTAGAAAATCTCAAGAAAGATCCGAAATCATCAAAATCGTGATATCAATAAACAGTGAATACCGGCATAAATCTCCATAATATTGCATGACCAATGAATATATGAATGCATCTGATATCATGCAATAAATGCAACAGTTAAACTAGCATATGAAAGCTATAGCATATGAAAGCTATAAAATATTGCAACTATCAACTAGCAAGCTATGTCAATGAATAGTATTCTCTAATGTGTACGTGACATGGCAATTACCGATGATGATGTGTGTGGGCCGGCAAGCAGGTGTACATGGAACATACGCATCATCGGTAATGGTGATGTTGTCCTGACAGCAGGGTTTCATAAAAATTACAGATAACATATGCACAAGCATGCAATGAAATGAAACATTATGAATATACAGAAAGTGATGTAGTAACAGCAACACTGAAAAATATACCTACCCAATATACGAGTCATACAGTTTGGTATTTAAAATACTCACGATTCTCCACTTTTTAAAATGAGTATGACTCGAGTCCAGTCAAAAGGGTAAGGAAATCCACCTAAGTCTGAGTCGATCTATATATATACCTAGTAGTCGGTGATCTCGCCTCAATAGTATCACGTACGATACAATATATATATGACATCCTCGAGTCAAGAGTGCGGATCTAACATCATAACTATATCTCGTACGGTAAATCAGTCGTACGGCATCTCAAATCTGGGTACGGGTCAAATATCATATTTATCTCATTACTCATCTGGTATCCGAATCATCATATATCATGAACTGGGTACAGATCTAAGTCTAGTAAAAAATGATACCACCAACAATTATATGTGCGTGTGTCTGAAACACATCGCCTAAAGATCCGCTATACTATCATGTCGTGACTCCTAATACGAACCAAATCACACCACCGATCTCATGGCACCATGCCCAATCCTCATCGACTCATCTCCAAATATCATATACTATCCTCAATCATCCGTGTTTACGTATATGTATATGTATAAACCCACCCATCCACATCTATCCACATACATAAAACGTATACGCCCATAACCATATCCCGTGCGTGTATGTGTACGTGTAACAACCTTACTCTAGGGTTCGCGACTAAGAAACCAACTAAAACACTTTCCTCAAATCTCGCTAAAACTAACCCAAGATCTCCTAAAGCTTTTCTTGCTAAGGTTCATATCTCGAAATAACCCATATATGTATATTTATATCACATCACATCACATTCTTACGAAATTGCGGGGGTGCTATACGCCATCCACCCGACTTCCCCCGTAGATATATATCTACTCACCTTGCTCTTGCTTGCCGATGTCGATGTCTCCATGCTCGTCCTTGTTGCTCTAAGCCCACTCGCGGGTACCTACAAGGATATCACATGACATCGTAAATAGAAATCAAGTACGAAAAATAAATCGGCACGCGTATCGTTCATAGGTCAAAACCTATGGCCTAAGCATGCAAAACACGATCAGTAACCCTAGTCGTTGACGTTCAAACGCCACACGACGGAAATACAAATCCACATACTAAATCCAAATTCTTTAAAAAGCTGCAAACGAAATCGCAAATCTTGAAATTTAGCTGTAGATTTTACCCTAGGCCAAATTAGCCAAAGTTGCATATGTCAAGGGTCTAGTTTACTGGAGATAAAGCCACAGAACAAATAAGAACACAAATGGTCCCACCCTGGCCGCAATTTGCGGCCAGATAGATTAAATTTGCAGCCAGAACATGGCGGGGGTGGCTCAGGTTTTCAGGGTAGCTTCTAGGTTGCCTGCATGACTCACAGTAATCGCTAAATAATTTTTAGGGTCCCCGGGTGTTAGCAGATTCCAAAATACCCTCACAATTCACACAATTATCCGATGTCGGGGTTTCTAAGTCCGTGTTTTAGGTTCTATTCTCTGTTCTAGGTCAGTAAAAACATCACTCAAGTCTTGTTAACAGCCACTATATCACTACAACACCACTCAAACCCTAATCCTTCTCTAGAAATTTTCTAACCTCACTAATCAATACCAATTTAACTCTAAACTACTATAAGGTGCTATTAAACTTTAAATTAAACTAGATGGAAGAATTTATACCTCACTTGGGCAACCCAAGAAAAACCCTAGCTCCCCAATGTTTTCAAAATCCTACTTTGCTTGGTCCATTGTGTAGAGGATGAAGAGGGGATCACTTTTAATGGAAAGGGGTTTAGGGTTTTGATGGAGATTTGGAGATGATTTTTTGGGGTGAAGGTGGAGGGAGATGAGGTTAAAGGTGGAGGGAGATGAGGTTGAAAAAATTGGTGGAGGAAGAGAATGTGGCAGCCCCCCTCCCTCTCCTCTCTTATTCTCACCCACTCTCTCACTAATTACCCTTTTGCCATTTCTTTTTTCTTTTCTTTTCTCTTTTAAAACCAAATCACAATGATACACACAAAGCAACACAAATGCAACAACATGTAACCAAATACAACACAACATGGTGCACTGGCTATGAAAAACTGTAAAAACACAGATTTGGCCTAATCGCGATTAGCAGTGCACTAATCGTGTTTTCATTCAAACCGCATATAATAAATCTTTAAAATGCCATATCCTTTAAATATATTTTTAAATGAATAAATCATTTTAATTCCCAATTATTTCACAATTATTGGTATATATTTATACCTTTTTTCGAAAACCCCAATTTCGTAAATCGGGCAGTTTTCGGGAAATATATTATTTCAATATTAAATTCCAAAAATAATATTTTATATTTTCTGAAATGTTACAATCTTCCCCCCTTAAATAAATTCAGTCCCCGAATTTAAATTTAAACCCCCAAATTCTAAAACATTACAATAATCAGATCAAATCAACGGGGCTCCGAAATCACGGAAGATATAAAAACACTACAGCGCATCGTGTGCGCCTGCAAATCGAGTACAAAACTCAAAAGGAAACTCAAAACAACATGATATACATCAAACTATACATGTAAATATCGTGGTAAACTCGTCAAAACATCTGAAAGAAATGCATGTCAAACTCTTTTCAAATCACTGTGCGATGCGTGTATCACTGCACAGTGGCGGGCGTCTATAGAAAGAAAATAACTATATATATACCCCTTGTTTAATATACACGGCTCGCCGTTTTGAAAACAATGCTAGAAGGGTTTCCTTTATAAAATGTTTCGTGTCATCTCGGACACGTAGGTAAATACTGAGACTATAGCTCCTTTTTGGAAATCCCTTCAATAACTATCAAGGCATGCAAAAATATAACCAGGTACTGTCCTCTGAATAGTCCTGCTCAGTACGAAACAAATAGTAAATATCATAAAAATGCACTGCTCCATAAGAAATCAATCCCAAAATGTGCATAAGCATGTCGCGTGCATCTGATGCGCACGGAAATCAAAATCCATGAATGTGCCATTCATGTGCACAGAAACAAAATCTAAGTGCAACGGGTGTGCACGAAAGCCCCTGTCAAGGGAAACGGTGTGCCTGACAGCAATATCAGGTGCATCTGATGTGCACGAAGAATCCCAATTTAGTGTATCTGGTGTGCACCAAAATCGCATCTCATATCATGCGCCCAACATGCGTGAAAATCCAAATCCGGTGCATCCATCATGCACAAATAAAACCTAAATCATGTGCATCCAACATGCACAAAATCATGAAATCCAATATCAAACGCCGAGCATGCGCAAAATCTAATCCAAGCGCGTCAAATATGCACAAGAATCCCATCAAGTGCACAAAGTGCTCAAAACAAATATCGAGTGCGAAAACCATATCGTGTGCGTACCATATGCAGAAAATCAACCCAACTGTATGAAATCTATGAAATCACAAACATGTGCCAAGGCACAAAACGATATTAAGTGTAATAACTGTGCATAAATCATAAATCAACACAACGGTGTATAAAGCATATCTCAAGTGTAATAACTATGCGCAAAATATAAATACCCAGTAGGTGCAACCATGGTGCACGAAAACAAATATCATGAAACTCAGTCATCAAAACTCAATCATGCGAATAGATCGCCCAAAATACTGAAATCAAGTATGGCGGAATAGTCCCGCTCAAGCACATCCTCTGAGAGTCTCTGGCCAACTGTCGTGGTCACTCATAACATGTCTCGTCGACGATGCCGAACTCTGTCCTGCTGGGTGTGCACAATATGACCGCTCCTGGGTCCAAGTATCCTTGTATAGTATTCCAGAAAGGTCCTGTCGAAGTCTCCCAAAATTCTCATTTCTGCCGAACTGCCCGGAAGTTATCATCTTTTACTAAATCCTTTTCTTGTTCCGGAATGGCAGTAAACTCATCGCGACTCCTTCTGGAAGATATATCCATGTACAACGCCTCTGCATGCGTATCACATCTCTGATGTCAGCGGAGTGGAACATTATCTCATCAAGATCTCGTACGAACCGCTTATTCCACTTTTCTCTAAGGTCGACTGCTTCGGACTCGTCTCTTCGTGGCTGCATGGACTGCGCTCCAACGGCTATACTCGTATCTGGAGTCTCCCAAGCAATGTATCCCATCACATGATATCCGAATGATGTCGAACTTTTCGATCGATTCGTCAAGGTTCCATAATCCCCCAAGAGCTCAACATCTTGAGTACAGTTTAGTAGTATTAAATATATGCCATAGCACCTATGGACCAACCATAGAAGGGCAAACCCAAGGCTCATTAATGCTACCGCTGAACTGTTGTAAACCCTAAGGTTTTGAAGCGTTCTCATGGTCATTATATCGAGTTAGGGTTTCATTCTTCTAGATGGTCCGTAAAATTACTTGCATTGCTTTCCGAATGCTTTAAACTTAGAAAATGGGTTCCTGACATTCGATCGACTCTATCGACTCTCAACGTACCTGCGTGAAGTTGTCTCTAGCTGGAATCATTCAATCTGATGACCTCGCATCGGGGTAGGCAATGAATCACATGTCCTAGTCTTCTATCTTTGGTGACTAGCGATCTTCGATCATATCTCGAAGTATAACTCGCGCGGCATTATCTTCAAACATCTGGGGCGATATCTCATTATTCGCAGCAACAACTAGCTCATTCGTCCGCACGCTGAACAGTGCTTCAATCATCAAGATAATCGGTGCATTGACAGTCATCACATCCTGGCTGGACTCTAGCGGTAGCCCAAATCCTCTGGTGTTGATCTGCACATCCGGGAAATCTCGTGGAAGCGATCCATCAAATGCTCATGGCACGAAAACACAATAAAACGATGCCTCTATGCATTCGTATGTCCCTGGAATCACACCCCGGTCAGTCCTCGTCCGTGACGAGCTCGTGCTGATGCAACTCTAGCTGTAGCTCTCCCTTCCCGTGTAATCATAGCAGCAAAACCATAACTGGTACCGATGAGGATAGATCATAAGAGTGAATATAATACTGTGCAAGGAAATGTACATCCTAAGACTTCTTAAGCGGAGTATCGTATCGTAAGTATGTCACGGAACATACACACGGTATGTCACTCTACTTGAGTCACCTACTCTATCAACCAAGAGTCATCCTACACTCAGAAGGTAAAACCTAACGCTCTGATACAAACTTTGTCACGACCCGAAAAGTACGGAACATGACCGACACTTAAATTACGAAACTTCTCGAGGCGTACGTAATCTAAGTAAGCCAAAACCCAGAAATCAAAACCAATTAAAGCAGTACAGTGAAAGAAAAACCAATTTTAAAACAAAACGTTTTAATAACATAAGCCGAATATGCATTTTAAAATCTCAAGTCTTTTCTGAAAATTTTGGCAGAGTTTCCTTTGTAAATACTGACCCCAAATGGGTACAAACCTGATAAAGCATATATAATGAATAAAGGCATCCCCAAGCGGGAGCTAACTCTTCGCCAACCAGCGGACAAAACCACGCAATGCAATATAATATACAACTCCGAAGGGCGAGGATCAAAACACAGAATGAAAACCATCATCATCAAGAAAACCAGAAGAAAACCATATTAATACAGCACGCGACTCTAAGGTCGAAAGAATATACACTGGTCTTCTATGTCTATCAAATATACAAGTCTGGTTGATGGAGTTTACTAGATACAACTGAAATAATAAATGTACAATGGTGGTCACGATGCAAGTGAACCCACCTACCAAAGCAATCACCCGAAATGAAAGCAGTGTGCCAGCAAAGCCGTCAAGAAACCTGTACGGCAAAACATGCAAGAAACTGTGGCACAACGGGGGTGAGTTGCCAACTCGTGAGTAGAAAATATCACAGAGAAGAAATCGCATTTATGACGTTGTCCTAGGTCATATCAAGTAATATCCTCAAATAAATATCCTGATCCATCTACACATAAGTGCAATACCACATGCTCGTGTCAGTGCCTCAGATAGCAACATATCAGATATATGATGTATGAATGCATTAATAATGGAAACAAAATACATCATGTATAAGACAACTGTTTTCCTTATTTAATGAGATTTATGTATATATATATTAATCGAGTATCATCAATGAAATCAACAGAGAAATCAGTGTCAAGTATCGACACAAAACATAAATCTCAATATCTCAGGCTCCGGCTATCCGGACTGGCCTGTATCATAATATCTCAATATCTCAGTGTCTCAAATCTCAATATCTCAATACCTCGGGCTCCGTCAGTTCGGATCGGCCCATATTATCAATCACACGACCACGAACGGTATCCTCCGGATATCCGCCGCGCCAAACAATCATCGGTAGGCAGTCTTCCCCTGCTGGGCTCATCGTCTACAACTCGAACTTCTTGCCCGAGGGTACCATACCGGGTCCTCCATGTACCCGCAGACGGTTCATCCAACTCCTCGAATCGGGTCTCGAAACCCATCTCAAAACTGAGAAAACATCATGGTGGACAATACTCATCATATCAAGGAAAACCGCATTTTTCTCTTTAAAATAAATCATCAGTTTATAAAACTTTCACATGCGGTTTCCAAATCTAGAAAATCTCAAGAAGGATCTGAAATCATCAAAATCATGATATCAATAAACAGTGAATACTGGCATAAATCTCTATAATACTGCATGACCAATGAATATATGAATGCATCTGATATCATGCAATAAATGCAACAGTTAAACTAGCATATGAAAACTATAGCATATGAAACCTATAAAATATTGCAACTATCAACTAGCAAGCTATGTCAATGAATAGTATTCTCTAATGTGTACGTGATATGGCAATTACCGATGATGATGTGTGTGAGCCGGCAAGCAGGTGTACGTGGAACATACGCATCATCGGTAATGGTGCCGGTGTCCTGACAGCAGGGTTTCATAATAATTACAGATAACATATGCGCAAGCGTGCAATACGATGAAACATCATGAATATACAAAAAGTGATGTAGTAACAGCAACACTGAAAAATATACCTACCTAATATACGAGTCATACAGTTTGGTATTTAAAATACTCACGATTCTCCACTTTTTAAAATGAGTATGACTCGAGTCCAGTCAAAAGGGTAAGGAAATCCACCTAAGTCTGAGTCAATCTATATATATACCTAGTAGTCGGTGATCTCGCCTCAATAGTATCACGTATGATACAATATAAATTTGGCATCCTCGAGTCAATAGTGCGAATCTAACATCATAACTATATCTCGTACGGTAAATCTATCGTACGGCATCCCAAATCTGGGTACGGGTCAAATATCATATTTATCTCATTACTCATCTGGTATACTTATCATCATATGTCATGAACTGGGATACAGATCTAAGTCTAGTAAAAAATGATACCATCAATAAATATATGTGCGTGTGTCTGAAACACATCGCCTAAAGATCCGCTATACTATCATGTCGTATCTCCTAATACGAACCAAATCACACCACCGATCTCATGGCACCATGCCCAATCCTCATCGACTCATCTCCAAATACCATATACTATCCTCAATCATCCGTATTTACATATATGTATATGTATAAACCCACGCATCCACATCTATCCACATACATAAAACGTATACGCCCATAACCATATCCCGTGCGTGTATGTGTACGTGTAACAACCTTACTCTAGGGTTCGCGACTAAGAAACCAACTAAAACACTTTCCTCAAATCTCGCTAACACTAACCCAAGATCTCCTAAAGCTTTTCTTGCTAAGGTTCATATCTCGAAATAACCTATATATGTATATCTATATCACATCACATCGCATTCTTAAGAAATTGCGGGGGTGCTATACGCCATCCACCCGACTTCCCCCGTAGATATATATCTACTCACCTTGCTCTTGCTTGCCGATGTCGATGTCGCCATCCTTGTCCTTGTTGCTCCGAGCCCACTCTAGGGTTCCTACAAGGATATCACATGACATCGTAAATAGAAATCAAGTACAAAAACCAAATCGGCACGCGTATCGTTCATAGGTCAAAACCTATGGCCTAAGCATGCAAAACACGATCAGTAACCCTAGTCGTTGACGTTCAAACGCCATACGACGAAAACACAAATCCACATACTAAATTCAAATTCTTTAAAAAGCCGCAAACGAAATCATAAATCTTGAAATTTAGCTGCAGATTTTACCTTAGGCCAAATTAGCAAAAGTTGCATATGTCAAGGGTCTAGTTTACTAGAGATAAAGCCACAGAATAAATACGAACACAAATGGTCCCACCCTGGCCGCAATTTGCGGCCAGATAGATTAAATTTACGGCCAGAACATGGAGGGGGTGGCTCAGGTTTTCACGGTAGCTTCTAGGTTGCCTGCATGACTCACAGTAATCGCTAAATAATTTTTAGCGTCCCCGGGTGTTAGCAGATTCTAAAATACCCTCACAATTCACACAATTATCCGATGTCGGGGTTTCTAAGTCCGTGTTTTGGTTTCTATTCTCTGTTCTAGATCAGTAAAAACATCACTCAAGTCTTGTTAACAGCCACTATATCGCCACAACACCACTCAAACCCTAATCCTTCTCTAGAAATTTTCTAGCCTCACTAATCATACCAATTTAACTCTAAACTATTATAAGGTTCTATTAGACATTAAATTAAACTAGATGGAAGAATTTATACATCACTTGGGCAACCCAAGAAAAACCCTAGCTCCCCAATGTTGTCAAAATCCTACTTTGCTTGGTCCATTGTGTAGAGGGTGAAGAGGGGATCACTTTTAATGAAAGGGGTTTAAGGTTTTGATGGAGATTTGGAGATGATTTCTTGGGGTGGAGGTGGAGGGAGATGAGGTTGAAGGAGGAGAAGAAAATGATGTAAAAAAATGGTGGAGGAAGAGAATGTGGCAGCCCTCTCTCTCTCTCCTCTCTTATTCTCACCCACTCTCTCACTAATTACCCTTTTGCCATTTCTCTTTTCTTTTCTTCTCTTTTAAAATCAAATCACAATAATACCCCTAAAACAACATAAATGCAACAATATATAACCAAATGTAACACGACATGGTGCACTGGCCATGAAAACTGTAAAAACACGGATTTGGCCTAATTGCGATTAGCAGTGCACTAATCGTGTTTTCATTCAAACTGTATATAATAAATCTTTAAAATGCCAAATCGTTTAAATATATTTTTAAATGAATAAATCATTTTAATTCCCAATTATTTCACAATTATTGGTATATATTTATTCCCTTTTTCGAAAACCCCAATTTTGCAAATCAGGCAGTTTTCGGAAAATATATTATTTCAATATTAAATTCCAAAAATAATATTTTATATTTTCTAAAATGTTACAAACCTGCCGATGGCGGAGGCGGATCAGAAGAGTTTCTTTCTCCCCGACACCCCGGTCGTCTCTTTTGCAGAGCTTGCAGCTCCTGGGATCGACGAAGAAGCATTCTTTTTAGGGTTTCTCGGGCTATGGCTAAGCTGGTTTGCGCTTCAGATGCACCCTCACCGTATGAGGCCGTCCGTCTCCTACCTAGCTCACCGAATAGTTTTTCGGGTGAAAGTGGCAGTCGGGGTCGTTGGGTTAGCCCATTTGTATCACGGTCTCAACCTAGCGGCATATACTACCCAACCGGGGGTGCAGCCCGTAAACTTCTCGATGCATTATTTCACCTCGTGGCTCGAGTTGCGTGTACTTGGCGCCTTTGGAGTTCACAAAAGGCCCCCCTTTTATGGAAGATATAACTTTCCTCGCCTGTTGCGGCCAGTTGACGCTTCCATTTTGGAACCGACTCCACGAGAGGCTCGGGGCTTACTCATTCACCCGCGTACCGTTGGGGATGGCATGACCTTCATTGATAAGGTCTTACATATCAGTAAAGAATCCGCAAAGATGATGCAGCCGCTGCGGGACACCTTTAAAGACGGTGCCTCTATCTTGAAAACTCGGGAGATTCTTCATCTATATTCAATCAGGCCGGGCTTTCTGGTGTTTAGGCAGAATGATGCGGCTTTGTTTATGAGATACAACACACATCATTTCGCCCAACAATCTGGCTATAATCAGGGTGTTCCACTTGAGGCCTTTCTAGCTGAGCCGATTGCCATAGAAGAAGGCATCCGCAACGCGCTACACCATTTCATGAGGCTCGACACCGGATCGAACTTCTTTATCAGTGAGCCTGGCTACGTCCCGAAGGTGTTGAACGTGTATGTAGCATGGTACCAGCACGCAATAGGTGCCGTCATCAGGGAGGAAAAGAAGTTGTTTCTTGATCGTAAGGGTGCAGCCCCTGCTGGTAATCCAGCAATTCCTTTGAAGCAACGGACTGTCGTTCGTCCTTCTTTGAGAGAGATTGCTGCGGTTGTGGTACCACATGAGATGCCCGAGATGCCGCTACCCCGTGTTCCCGTCGAAGTGGCAGCTGTGGCGTCTCCTGAGCCCGGCTTTGGGGTGGAGATCGGGTCTCGTCGCCCTAAATTGCCTGCCAAGCGCAAGCTCGTGTTATCTGCTGCCGGAGTTAAGTCCTAGAAGAAAAAGAAATCGATACTTTTTGCAGACGTTGTATTTGGCCAGGAGCCCCATGCTCCTTATAGCGAAGGCTTAAGCGAATATGGGACCAACGAAGGCTTATTCATGGCACCGGATGATACTGATCTAGAGGTTGCTATTGCAGCTTCCGAGCGATTAGCTAGCCACAAAGCAGGACTAGTCACCCTTGCACAGTCAGGTAGACTTCAGTCGTATCTTTTCGTTGTTACGATTTTATTATCATGCTTTGACTGACACTTCTTCTTCAACAGGCATCTCCACTGAAGAATTTCTCGCGGCTTCTCTCAAGACTTTTGAAGAGGAGGAAAGGCTTCGTGCTTCCTTGGGCATTGGTACATTTTGGCTCACCGTGCCTTCATTCCCGTTTTTATGGGTAAACTAACTCTTCTTTTCCATCTTATTGTAGGGACTACCTTGACTCAGGTTATCCCAAGTGCACTGCAGATCGCGAGTGGTGACGCGGCGACGCTCCCAAGGCCGGCTGCCGAAGTCCCAGCTCCCCCAGTATTGCCGAAAGAAGCTTCGCTCAAACAGCCGATGACGGACGTCGTAGAGGCTCCAGGGGCAGAACTTGGTTCGGACGATGACATCTCCTTGACGGAGGTTTTAAGGAGGTCACTTCTCTCTGCTAAGGCCGACAAGAAGCGTAGAAAGCGCGCAACTAAGGAACATGATGCCGCTTTGGCTATAGGTGTAGGCTCAAGCACTATTCCATCCGTCACTATTTCCTCCGAAGATGCTCCAGCCGCCTTGTCTACCGTTCATACACAGGTTTTGCGCGCATCTCGGGAGGCAATCGAAAAGCCGCTTCAAGGTAGCATAACACTGGGTCCTTTTATTAGAGTTTGATCTTCAGATTCTCATAAATCGTATCCTGCAGGGCTAAGTCTTGGCTATGAGGCAGCAGGTGAGATAACGGCAACCGCTGAGCCTGAAATGGCTATTCTCTCCCAGGAGTCCGGGACTGCTCCAATTGCCGCTCTTTCCCCTTGCGGTTCCTTGCCATCGCCCGGCATTGCGAGTGTCACGACGGCTCTCGTAGAATCGGGGGATGAAGCCACTGGTGCCGAAACCCTTCCAATGGTGGAGA
Organism: Agapanthus africanus; assembly: GCA_030015575.1. Classification (NCBI taxonomy): domain Eukaryota; kingdom Viridiplantae; phylum Streptophyta; class Magnoliopsida; order Asparagales; family Amaryllidaceae; genus Agapanthus; species Agapanthus africanus. The sequence continues at coordinate 744,792,698 of CM057340.1, forward strand.
GCGAAGGAGTCGTTGGGCCTAATGATGCTCTTGTCGCAGTTTCGATTGGCGACTCATCAGGTAGATTTTGAGTCACTGTTTTCCTTTTTTATTCCGCAATCCCTTTCGATCCCTTCTGACGACATTTCTTTTGTTTCTAATGCAGGTGTGGTGAGTATTGAGGTCGTGCCACCCGAAAAAGCGTCGCCGGTTACCACTCTGGCAATCACTGACCCTTCGCCTTCTCTCGCGTCCTCTCAAATGCTGGAAGGTATGGGTTTGCGATTTAATTTAAATCGAGGATAGCGTCTTTTGTGTACTGACCATGTATCATTGTAACCTTGCAGAAGTTCTCTTTGATCATCTGTATCAAGTGTCGAACCCACACTTTTCTTTCCAGTCGGAAGTCGCTTTGCCTGCCGGTGCCGGTGAGTATAGTTTTTTTTAAAACGACGTCTTTTCTTTTCTTCGACGGGCAGCCATGTCATTGCTAATTCTTCTTCGTATTACTTGTAGCCTTACAAATTGAAGGAGGGGACGAGGGTATCGTCGCGCCACCAGTACTCCCAGCTTTGCCACTTGCCGCAGCCGGTATAGTAGCCTTCATCGCTCTTGCATCTTTATTGTTTCTTAAGCCAATATCTGACTATGATTTGTTTTGCAACAATCGCACCAACTCCGGCTCCCTTCGAGTCTCAAATTCCTATGCCGGCAGAGCCTTTTGCTAAACGCCCTTCTTCTAGGGGTGCTGCGAATAGCCTGTGGATGTTAAGCGAGTTCGTTGAGGACCTTAACGCCGAGGCCTTTGCATCTGCTGCAGATTTTGCCGCTGAAGTTAATCTCATGTTGGCGATGCTCGTGCACTTCCATAGCGAGGGTGTTGTCGAGTCTTGGGTAAACTACTGCAGGAAGATCGAGACCTGTCTGTATAAGATTGAGCTCAGGCGTCCCGTTCCAGAAATGTTGGATTCGAATTCTCAACGGGCCGCATGGGTTGAGCAGAGCGTTCCTTTATTCCTCTATTTTGAAAAAGAAGAGACCTTGAGGCGGAAGGAATGCGAGGAGGCTTCAGGTGAATCCGCCCGACTGCGCTCCCAAGTTGAAGCAAACGTTGCGCAATTGAGGGCTGTCTTTGACAATTTGCGACAATGCATTTCGGACAGACTAGCACTAAGGCAAAAGCTCGACCTTCTGGAGCGGGTTACGCGGAATCACGAAGTTGCTCAACGGTAAATCGATGAGAAACTTTCGTCTGGCTTGGAGAAACGGGCTCGAGTCGAAGCAGAGTTGGCCGCAGCGGCTGACCATGAAAAGGAGTTGAAAGGAGCATGCGAGAAACTTGCTGACTTATTGAAAATGCCTCCTTCTCAGTAGCTACCTTTGTATCATTTGTAATTTTTGGAATAACATGTATCCATTTTTTATTCTTTTATATGATTCATCTTGTACTCCATTGAATTTATGAATAAAAGATACACATTTTTTATCTCACTGTTGGTTTCTTCTCTTTGTTATGTTGTCGCCATGCGATTTTAGCAAGTGTATCCTGTAGATAGTAGGTAGCTGTCCATCTTGGACTCTTTGCAGGGTAGCGATGGCTTAGGAAACAGGTTCAGATCTGCTGCATAAGACTTTTCAATTTTATGAGCCGTGAGGGTCTCATAAAGATTTTTCTCCCTACGGATCGAGAGGATCTCGTAGGAGTATTTTCTCCTTAGGAATCGTGAGGATTCCTAAGTATGTTTTCTCTTGAGAGTCGTAAGGATCTCACAAGAGAATTTTCTTCCTTACAAGTCGAGAGGACTCATAAGTTATTGATGAGCTGATCTGCTCCTGGGTCAAAGCATTACTTTGATGGGGGAGGTCGAGGGTTGACTTTGGCCATTTTCCACGGGGTCAGGATTGATTTTAGCCGTGTTCCACGGGGTCAGGGGTTGACTTTGGCCATATGGAGTCAGGATTGACTTTAGCCATACGGGGTTAGGATTGACTTTAGCCATATGGGGTCAGGATTGACTTTCGGTTGTCTGTGCACCGCCGAGCCATGGAACTGAGAACTTTGTCGCGGCTCCGAGATAGTCTCTAGGCTTTCTGTGAACCTTCGAGATTTGGAACTAGGGAACTTTGCCATGGCTCCGTTTGTTGACGTCGTATCTACTTCTGGTTGGAACGAGAAGGAACGCTGTTGTGGGTCTCCTGTAGATGTGGCCGTCGAGACTTGGAACCAAGGACTCTGCCGTAGCTCCGAGATTGATTGCCGCGTCCGAATCCTGCTGGAATGAGGAGGAACGCTATTGTGGGTCTCCAGGCTATAGATGTGGCCGTCGAGACTTGGAACTAGGGACTCTGTCGTGGCTCCGTTTTGCTGACGTCGTATATTCCTGCAGAGGAACTGATTTCTCTGCGGGTCGGCTCGAATCGAGATGTTCTCATCAAGGACGCTAATTTCCCTGAATCGAGGTATTTGCCAAGGACACTGATTTCCTCGGAGTTGAGACGAATCAAGGTATTCCTGTAAAAACACTGATTTCCTTGCGGATTGACGCGAATCGAGATGCTCTCACCAAGGAAGCTGATTTCCCCGAATCGAGATTTTTCCAAGGACACTAATTTCCCTGGAGTCGAAACGAATCGAGAGATTCCTGCAAAGACATTGATTTCCTTGCGGGTCGATGCGAATCGAGATGCTCTCGTCAAGAACGCTGATTTCCCTGAATCGATGTTTTGCCAAGGACACTGGTTTCCTCGGAGTTGAGATGAATCGAGAGATTCCTTCAAAGACACTGATTTCCTTGCGGGTCGACGCGAATCAAGATGCTCTCGTCAAGGATGCTGATTTCCCTGAATCGAGGTTTTTGCCAATGACACTGATTTCCTCGGAGTTGAGACGAATCGAGAGATTCCTGCAAAGACATTGATTTCCTTGCAGGTCGACACGAATCGAGATGCTCTCGTCAAGGACGTTGATTTACCTGAATCGATGTTTTTGCCAAGGACACTGATTTCCTCGGAGTTGAGATGAATCGAGAGATTCCTGCAAAGGCAATGATTTCCTTGCGGGTCGACGCGAATCGAAATGCTCTCGTCAAGGACGCTGATTTCCCTGAATCGAGGTTTTCCCAAGGACATTGATTTCCTCGGAGTTGGTTGACTTGTTTCCGAGACGGAGCGTTGATCCGGCGGGGAGGTCATTGGTTGACTCTAGGTTGTCTGTGGACCGTAGAGTCTTGGAAATGGGGACTTTGTCGCGGCTCCGATTTACTGACGTTGCATCTGCTGTAACGACATGAATGTTGAGCTGGTCTCTAGGTTGTCTGTTAACCATTGAGATTTGGAACCAGGGACTTTGCCATGGATCCGCTTGATTGTCGCGTCCGAATCCTGCTGGAATGAGGAGGAACACTGTTGTTGGTCTCCAGGTTGTAGATGTTGCCGTCGAGACTTGGCTCTCTTTCTGATGGAGCCTGGTGGGATGATATGGTTCCCTCTTTGTTTGTGCCCCTGGATTGTATACAGAGATCGATGTGATCTCACCTGTAGGGCAAAAGTTTCATGTTATATGTATTTTTTCTTTTTTCTTTCCGCGATGCTCTGTCATTTCAGCTTTTTGTATCGTGAAAGTCGCAATTGCCCAATCATTTCGGCTAATTTTCGCGGTGCCCAATCATTTCAACCATTTTTTTCTTTTTACTCGTTGTTTTTTATTGCGAGTTGCCCAACCATTTCGGTTATTTTGTATGCATATATTTTTACTTGCTGATTTTATTGCAAGTTGCCCCATCATTTCAGCTATTTCATATGCATTTTTGGCTCGCTGATTTTTATCGCGAGTGTGGAACTTGGAATCTGATGCCAGTCTTAGCATCAGCATCGCTGCAACTAGAATATTGCCAGGAGAGAATCATCATTTGTCGTGAAAGGACCTGGAATTTGATTCCGATTCAGGCATCAGCATCGCTACAACTGGGACATTTCCAGGAGCGAATCATCATTTGCCTTTTTCGATTTAAACAAAGATAGCTTAGCAAACAGGGTTAGGATCCTGTCGACTAAGGCTTTTGACTTCATGAGCCGTAAAGGTCTCATAAAAGTATTTCTCCCTACAAGTCGTGAGGATCTCGTAAGTGCGTTTTCTCCTCAAGAATCGTGAGAATTCCTAAGTGTATGTTCTCTTGTAAGTCGTAAGGATCTTACAAGAGTGTTTTCTCCTTACAAGTCGAGAGGACTTACAAGGGTCGTTCACCGTGTGAGCATATCCCCAGTCGCTGGTGGGACTTTGTTAAGGAAATGTTTATTCGTGCCCGTGGATTGTATACAAGGGTCAATATTGAAATGCTTGTAGGGCAAAATTGGGGTGTATGATGGCTTAAGAACAGGTTCAGATCCCTGTAGCTTAAGGCTTTTGAATCTTATGAGCCGTGAGGGTCTCATAAGAGGGTTCTCCTTACGAGTCGTGAAGATCTCGTAAGAGTAATTTCTCCTTAGGAATCATGGGGATTCCTAAGTGTGTCTCCCCTTTGTGAGTCGTAAGGATCTCACGCAGGTGTTTTCTCCTTACAAGGTCGAAAGGACCTCGCAAGTGTGCACGAATTTTTTACGAGCCTGCGCCCTCTTAGGGTTTCACAAACTCGCCGGTAGCCCTGCTGTTTTTACTCACGGAGCCCTTTCGGGTTTTTATCCGTGCCCATTTTTCTTGTGGACGTACCTTTTTTTTACGAGTTTGCGCACTTTCGGGTTTTCATAAACATCGCTGGTAGTCGTGCTGTTTTTACTCACGGCGCCCTTTCAGGTTTCATCCGTGCCCATTTTGCTTATGGGCATACCGTTTTTTTTTACCACGTCAGCCTGGGGATGCCGGGGGTTTGTAGGAGTTTAAAGACGTTTCGGTCCGTGTTCGTAGGTCCGGGATTTTCCTGGGCAACGTACGATTACGCAGCTAGATGTCCTCGCAAGTCTTCGTATCTTTTGTGTCGGAGGTGGATTCCTTGAAGAGAGGGTCGAGGGCTATTTCTTCGTCAGAGTCGCTTCTAAAGGTAATAGCTTGTGATCCTTTGGTGTCAACCTTGTGACAGTTGCCAGCAGTTCTTTTACGCTCATCTATCATGCTTCTATGTTCCCGATGAGCCTTACGCTTCACTCGCTGGACGTGTTGTCGGTAGGCAATATATCCCTGCCACCAGTTTTTTAAAGGCCATGCACTCTTCGGTAGGGTGCGTGATCCTCCGATGGTATAAGCAGTAATTTGGATGTGCATCCGCTTCGTCAAGGTGTATGCTGCTAGGAGTATTTCCTTTAAAAGGCGGCAGCTTCATTCCCGTTGACAGGGCCCTAGCGAATCGTTTTCTTGCTTTAAGCTTTCTTTTGCTGGCGACAGGGATGCTTCGATCCGGTTGGGGTATTCTATGGCTTCTCATTACCAGAGCTTCTTTAACTTGACGCCGACGTCTGGCCCTTTCGTATATGTCCGTTTCCCGCTCTCTATCAGCTTTGCTTTTCTTAAGAGCTTTGTTCAGGAATACGTCAATCATCCCGTCAGATGGTTCTAGAAGTTCCGGTTCGGGATCTTCCCCCAGGTTCCCTGCATCAGGAGCTTCTTTATCATCTATTGATGAGTGAAAGATCATGTGACAACTCGCCACATAGTTCTCAGGTTCTTTTGACGCGTCGTCTCCCTCGTCATTATCATCGGCTTCATTCTCAAGAACATGCTTAAAGAATTCATCCAACGTGATTGGGGTCCGTGCCTTCTGGTTATATTCCTCCAGCGCATCAATATGCTTTTGCAGATCCGTGCGCTTGTTGTTAGACTGCGCGGGCTTTTTGGTCTTCTTCTTTGTCTTCGAAGACTTTGACAGCTGGGCCTGGGGGTTTTACCCATGGATACTAACTCCTGATGTTGGGCATGGTTTCAGCATCCCATCGATGATCTCCGGCTCTTGCGGGCTTTTCCACCTGATCGCTGGAAATGTTTAAAGATCTTTTAGCATTGTTTTAGTTTTTGCCGAAAGAACAACTTCCCATGGAGCTTCCTCTATAAATGAGCATGATGCCCCGGCGTGTCCACCCTTTTAGGGGTGTGCTGTTGTGGCGGATTTACCTTCCAGTTTTCGGACAGCGCGAACTTGCCCTGTTGATACTGGTCTTCAACCCAATTTTTGAAGACGTAGCAGTCTTCGATTGGATAGCCCAATACTCGGTGGTAGGGGCAGTAATTGGGATCGTTGACATCGTTTGGTTGTAGTGGGTGTCTCAGCTCCGGTAGAGTGATGAGCCCGTTGCGCACTGCTAGTTCGAACAGTCTCCTTGTTTTATCTCGGGAAAACGAGTAAGGACATCTCAACTTCTCATTGAGGGATTGCCGCTTGTTGCTTTGGCGAACAACCGGTTTCGGGCCACTCGGCTGTTGTTGAGCGTTGGCGACGAAAGTTGCTTTCCCTTTGCCCTTTTCATTCCGAGGCTCCGACTTTGAAGAGGAAGGCCTATGGACCATCTGGTGCATTTGGGCTAGCTTTTCAATCAAGGCCTGGAAGGCAGTCGGCTTGAAAAACATCATGAATTGGGATATGGTCGCCTGCGGATCGAGGGTTCCTACAAACAAGCCAACTGTAGGAGCCTCTTCTATGCGTTGTTCGCATTTCGACCATAGGTTACGCCACCGTATCGCATACTGAACCCATGGTTCGCCTAGCTTCACCCTGGCATTGATCAACGTCGTGATTGGGGTGCGTTCGCTAGCGCTTGCGAATCTTTGCGTAAACAGTAGCTCCATTTCTGCAAATGTCTTGACAGAATTATTCGGGAGCTCAGAGTACCATTCAAACGCTGTTTCCGACAAGCTGCCAACAAACAGGCGAAGCGGAAGCTTATCGTCACCTCCGGTGTTGCCGCACAGAGCCCTAAATTGAGCCAAGTGCTGGTGTGGATTCCACATCCCCTTATATGCATGGAATTTAGGGATCGTATATCCTGGTAGGTACTTTATTTGGTCATACCAACCCGGATAGGGTCGTCCAGTCTTGATGATTTGGCCAGCCTCTTTGCTCGCCTGATGAGCTCGTATCTGTTGAGCGATATAGTCATCCAGGGCGGCTTTGGAGATGGTATCCTCTTTGGCTGCTGAACAAGCAGGAAGAGGGTTTGACGTCTCCCTTCGGTCGTCTTCAAGGATAATCGGAGGATCTTCAGCTGGAGGATCCGGCTGAATCATCATCCCGACCATATCTTGGAATAAAAGTGCCATTCGTTTTATATTGGCCGCTTGTTCCGCAGACTCTTTGTCTTTCCTCTCAAGCATTCTTCGGAGGAATTCGGTATCAGTTTCTTGTTCTTGGCGCTACTCCAAAGATGTCTCTGGGCGTGCTTTTGGTCCAGTGAGTGCAGCCATAGCTGTCAGCATTTCTTGAAGCTTTTGTTGTTGTTGCTCCTGAACCTTTGTCACAGACCGTGTAAGTGGTCGGTGACCCATAGAGATACGACTATCCTCTTTTCCGGAAGCCATATAAACAGTATGCACCACCATGCCCCCAGACTTGAGGCGTTTAAATTCAGTGTCCTTGCATTTTCCAAAGACGTAGGGATCTTCTCCGGCCTCCTTCTTTTGTGGGTGGTCGAAGTTGAGGGAGCCGTTGCAGTGGGCACCCAAACAGATGACACCTTCTGTGGCTTGACAGGGTGATCCCCTTCTCGTCAAACTTTCATCTTTTTCTGTCGGCGGGGGTAGTCTTGATCAATCACGGAGTCTTGGACCTGTCGCCAGACCTTGTGAATTTTGGAGGACAGCCGCTGAGGGGGCTGCTCCAACTTTTCCTTTGTGATCTTTTCAACAGGCGGAGGAGATTTTTTTAGCACGGCAGTTGGAGAATTCCTGCGTACCCTGTTAAGTAGTTCGAAGCTGTTCCCAGTTAGAACAGCAGCATCAACTTTCATCGTTGGAGCTGGCAAGGTAAGTCCAGAAGGGGAACTGCCCGCAGCTTTCCTCACTCTGCGCCAGTGGTGACGTCGACCATGTCGTGTAGCCGAAATCACCTTTATTGTCGGATCAGCTTTTCCATGCCCCCTGTTCTGATGAGAGTCTGTTGTTGGCGCCAGCCAGTCAAAGACAGACGTCCGTTGAGAAGGAACGGTCAACCTGTCGAAAGCCGACCTTCGAGTAAGGAGAGCAGCTTGGATGACCTCAACTGTAGAAGGAGTTGGAGTGTCCTTCTCTGGTATTGCGAGCCTCTTTGTGGGCCCACTTGAGCTTTGACCCAGCCTGTCGAAGACTGAGGCAGTGGAGTTGGACGACCCGCTGAGAAGGGCCATGGTGGTTATAAGCCGATCAAAGACCGACCTCTTCGCAACTTCCTGTGACGGCATCAAGCTTGTTGGTGGGATCATATTCCTGAAGAATAGCCCAGTGGTGGCTTGGGTCACTTGTTCCACCGGCATTGTAAAAAGGGAGGCCGCTTGAGGCCCGTAGGTTACTCCTCCAGCGAGAACAGAGTGGGAGTTGTTGCAGTTAGTGCAGTTTGAAGCCATTGATCTTCTGTTTTCTGCACGGAGCAAGACACTGAATCTTAGTAACTCGAATCCAGGGGCAACCATGTCAAACCGCGATTCGTTCGCGAAACACGACACACGAAGTGTGGAGTGGAAAGAGGAAAAGGTCCCACCGGGCGTGCCAGAATCTGTTCTCCGCCGAAAACCGGGACCGGGACGTTGGGACGTCTGGCCTGAATTTTGGGGGCAGATGCTATTTGGATTTATCCATCCACCTCTCCGAAGATGCCAAGTTGATTTATGGCACCATGTATCGGAGGTTTAGACGGATGCGGCCGATGTAGCAGACTTCGTCAGATTCCCCCTCATTGTGAGGGGTTTTTGATTGTGGGGACGCTCTTCCCTGTAGGCGCAAGCCCCTGCAGTTAATTACGCTACCGCATCGCGGTAACCACTTTCTCCTTCTCCAGATGGTCATTTCGTGTCGTGTGTGTTTTTTTTTGTTGCCCGTGGATTGTATACGGAGACTAATTTATGTTGTCGCCCGTAGGGCGTGGATTAGTCAAAATCCGTATTTTCTTAGATTTGGGTTTTGGGTTGGGTTTAAGGATCGTTAATCTCATTTGACACTAAGATCAATTTAAACGTTTGTTAAGGATACGTTAGTCTAGTTTTTAGACTAAGATCAACTTAACCATTTGTTAAGGATACATTGGTCAAATTTTAGACTAAGATCTATTTAACCATTTGTTAAGGGTTCGTTAGTCTAATTTTAGACTAAGATCTACTTAAATATTTGTTAAGGATACGTTAGTCTAATTTTAGACTAAGATCTAATTAACAGGATCATTTAGATCCAACAAAAGAGCATTTGGGCTCTATAAGTTTAAGGACGTCATAGTCCGTGGAGTTTAAAGACATCATAGTCTAGTTTAGAGACATCATAGTCTATAAAGTTTAAGGACATCATAGTCCGTGAGTTTAAGGACCCCACAGTCCGTAAAGTTTAAGGACATCATAGTCCGTGAGTTTAAGGACCCCACAGTCCATGGAATGTCTGGTTGTCGGGACCCGTCACCTCTCTGAAGATGTTGAAGGATTACAACGACAAATATCAGAGGAGTGAAGAGATGTACCCTTGAACCAATATTGGTTGGGAGATCTGTAGTCTAATTTGGGACTAAGATCAAAGATTTGTGAGCACATGGACTCAATTAATCTAAAGTAGGGATTTGTGGCCAACTTGGGCTCGGCCCATTCAGTTAAAATGCTGAGCATTAGTTCTGACAATTGTTTTTGTCTTTTACTGAGTGCTGAGCACTTATCATGGCTCTGGGGCTTTATTGTTTAAAGAACAATTTATGTTCTCTTAGCGCACACATGAGGAGCACGTGGCGCGCTTGGCGCTGAGCGCCAGTCAATGAGCGAAGAGCGCTTCTTTTATGTAGCGCACACGTGAGGAGCATGTGGCGCGCTTGGCGCTGTGCGTCAGATAATGAGCGCAGAGCACTTTTGTGAATAGCGCACACGTGGGGAGCACGTGGCGCACTTGGCGCTATGCGCCAGATAATAAGCGCAAAGCGCTTCTTGTGAGTAGCGCACACGTCAGGAGCACGTGGCGTGCTTGGTGCTGTGCGTCAGATAATGAGCGCAGAGTGCTTCTGTGAGTAGCGCACACGTGGGGAGCATATGGCGTGCTTGGCGCTATGCCCCAGATAATGAGCGCAAAGCGCTTCTTGTGAAATTTGGAGCGCTAAGGCTCTGCAACGCTATGCGCTAGTTTTGGAGTGCTGAAGCGCTTCTTTTAATTGGAGCGCTAAGGCACTTCTTTTAATTAGAGTGCTATGGCTCTTTTTAGGTAGTTCTGCGCTCTGAGAATTAAATTCTCTCTTATAAGAGACTTTGGCTCATGGATCTAAGAACAAAGTTCTTTTTACTGGAGATATTTCAATCTCTTATATTTTTGATGAAAGGCTTTGCCTTTATGGATCTGTGATCTTAAGTGAATTGAATCATTCTCCCCCCTTTTTATAATGAGATGTTATGATCTCTTTTGTGAAGGACAAGTTGTCTTATAGATCTATGATCTGTCATAAGAACTAAGTTCTTTTTCTGATGAGATTTTTTATCTCTCTGTTTTTACCTTGAAGAAAAGTTGTTCTTCTCAGAGCTTGCTCTTTTCTTTGAATTTTCTAAAAACTTGTGGGGGGTTCCTCTATATCTGACTTGAAGTCTTGGGGCCTTTATATAGTGAAGACTGATTTGTTCAATCGGTTAAGGAGATCTTTTCTCTAATTGATTTGGGGATATTTCCCCCGTTGGATCTTTGATCCAAGGGCTTCTGATTTCCAGAAGGCAATCTTCTTGTTTTTTAACAAGATTGGGAAATCTTTTCCTATACAGAATTTATTCTGTACCATTGTGATTTTTAATCACCATTGGATCATTGATCCGACGGTGCTCTGATTTACAGAGCAAAATCTTTTTGTTTGGAAAGATTCCGAAGAATGTTTTTTTAACAGAATTGTATTCTGGTAACTTGATGATTTATCATCTTCGTTGGATCTTTGATCCAAAGGTAGGGAACATTTGTTTCTAGCGCTAGCGCACTCGTGATTTGCACGTGAGCGCTGTTTCAGAGCGCTGGCGCTCTAAGCGCAAGCGCACTCGTGCTCTGCATGTGAGCGTTGCTTCAGAGCGCTGGCGCTCTTAGCGCGAGCGCACCCGTGCTTTGCACATGACCGCTGCTTGCTGGCGCTTTTATGAAGCGCTGCTTCTTTTCAAATTTTGAAAATTTGAACAGAGCTTTGCTCTGATTGGGGGAAACATGCAGTTTTATCCTTTATGTTGTCATTTATTTATATTGTTCATTTCTTCGCTACGGCGCCGTATATTATTCTTATGGTGGTTGTTTCCGCCATTGGGCGTGATTGCTCCCATTTGCGGATTCTTTATTTATATCACATGTTGCTTTAGTTATATCTTATGTTGTACCTGTTTCGTGGCTAGTTTTTACATAGGAGGTGCTGCCGAAATTTTTAAGAAAATAATTTAAACTTTAAAGATTTTTACTTGAGATTTCCAAATGTTTTCGTTACTTACTATTTTTGATGGTTTAGATTTCTGGGTTTCGGCTTTCTTAAATTGCGTTACGCCTGTAGACGTTACGTGGTTTAAGTGTCGGTCACGTGCTAAATTTTGAGTCGTGACAAAGTTGGTATCAGAGCACTAGGTTTTACTTTTCAGAGTGTAGGATGACCTTGGTATGATGGAGTAGGTAGCTTAATCAGAGTAGCATAGCGTGTGTATGTTCCGCGGCATACTTACGATACGGTACTCCGCCTAAGTGACCTTAGGACTTGTTGGTTGAAATTCCTTCCGTGATTATATATATCCTTGTGATTCGATTTCCGTGTTCTTATCGAATCCTGTTTTCATTTCCATCCATTATGCCACCTAAGACTACGAGGACGCAGAGTGCGGCCGCGAGAGCTGAGATCAGAGTTGGCTCATCTGAGACGAGCACTGACCAGGGCGGTACGCCCGTTGTACCGGAGCAGATTGATCCACCTTCGCTCAATCGTATTACTAGGCTAGAGGCCAGCATATAGAATTTACGCCAGATGATGGGGTCATTAGTCGAGGCCAGTAGAGCGCAGCGCCAGGAGGTTGTCCCACCTGTTACGGGAACCGCGATGGTGCCTACTGTTCAGGCAGTTGTACCTGCAGCTACGGAGGTTATCATAGTATCATTATCTGAGTTCATGAGGCTGAAGCCTCTGGTTTTCACAGGCACTGATGCAGCGGAGGATCCACAGTCATTTATCGATCGGATGGCCAGGATATGTCGTTCGCTGAGATACTCCGACGCGAGGTGGGTAGAGTTCGCGAGTTTTCTTCTAGAAGGTCTTGCCCAGAAGTGGTGCGAGTCTTTAGAAAGGGGCAGAAGCAGGTCTTTCTCGGATGACCTGGGCTGAGTTCGTGACGGTGTTTCTTGCCCGTTTTCTTCCACAGGGCGTCAGGGATGCACGAGCGCGCAGTTTCGAGTCGTTACGCTAGACTCCGGGTATGACGGTGACAGAGTACGATGTGCAGTTAACCGAGCTATCTGTGTATGCTCCGTATTTGGTAGCTACTGAGGAGATGCGGATTAAGAGGTTTGTTCGAAGCTTGCTTACCCAGTTGTTCCTCACAATCAGTGCACAGCATTGTGATACATACGCAGTAGCGATGGATGCAGCCCTATTAGTTGAGGAGCGTCTTTCCGAGACGTCGGTAGTTCCGGAACCGAAGAGGGTTCGTACTGGTGTATCAGCACGGAGACAGATGTTTAGACACCGTGACAGATTCCGTTCAGATAGCAGAGGCTTGGTACGAGGTCGATTGTTTAGCTCTTATCCCCAGGAGGGTCAGCAGTCATCGTCTGGATGTTTTCGGTGCGGGAGTCTTCATCATCGTGTTCGAGACTGTACTGAGCCATAAGAGGGCAAGGAATCCGTATTGCATGTTACCTTACAACCCTCTCCACTTTAGAAAGTGTTGCCTCTTGCGCCTGTAGTTGCTCCTGTCAGTGTTTATGCCCTAGAGTCCATTACTGTATCATACTAGTTTGTATATTACTTAATGGAAGCTTGGGATATTCACAGTTGTATTGACAGTCTTTCTAAAAATGGTAGTATGCTACTTGGTTTGTTTCTACTTTAATATGTGCATGTGTTTCTTTTAACATATCGCTTATACATATTACTTGAGCCCTATGGATTTTTGCTTGATTATCAGCGTTGTGATGGCAGTCACACTAGTGGGGGCTGGATAGTCTACAAGCACATCTTTTTTTAGGTCCCTAGTCGTAGGATTATCGAGATAGGGCATCGATACTCCGGAGTAGACTAGTGTGTACGCTTCTCATCCCAGCAGGGGAAATGGTCTGTCCCACAGCCATTAGTACGTTGTACTGGAGATAGTATACAGGTGCTCGTTGGGTTACGGGTACACCGGACAGGACTCGCAGGGAACTGTTGGTTGGTATTATACCCGTTGTCAGTTAACAGTTCTCAGGTGACAAGAGTACAGCATAGTCCGCAAACTTGATACTGCTGCTTCGTCTCGAGTGTGTTCCTACTGTTCTTAGATTGCTACCCTACCACGGCTCAATGGAGTCGTGCAAAAAGGTAGCAGTTGGGTGCAGTCCCAAAGCACTTAGAGGCAGTGGCGGTTAGATAGGATTCGTCTCTCCCGGTATTGGAAGTTGATATCGCACTATGTTTGGAGAGCCATTACGCAAAGTCCCTGGCCAAGGCAAACGAGATTTACTGGTAGGATTTCCAGTAGCTTCTCAAGGTGTAATGGGCTTCACTCCGACACGACTTATACAGCTTTTAGGAGACTGACACTTGCCGCCCCCTAGGCCTGATATGCGATAGTCTTAGACGAACAGACTGGACTGTACGGAGATTGTCACATCAGGCTCAGTAGGAGTTCGGATGGGTTTCCTCATCGGCCTTCTTATCGACATCTACCTGGGGACCGTTACGTACAGCTAGTGCCGCTTGCGGTCTGTGGTAAACCCACTGCCAGCGTAGTGTCAAGTCTTTAGAGTCCCACACAGAGAGTTTCCCTGCTTCAGGAGAAACGATATAGAGGTCGTATGGTTTTACGACAGGGTTCGGACACATACGTGTATTTATGCACGTACGATGTTCGGACAGTTTTTACTAGCGGGCTTTGGTTTAAGCCGGATTCTAGTATTGGATTATTGGAATTATACAGTCTCAGTATTTCCGTGTTTTCACGGATGGGAGGGGCATTCTCGTAATTAGTCGAGAAGCTTCTAGAAGAAAGATGAGGTGGAAAGCTTAGGTGGAATTTGTATTAAATGGATTAGTGACTCATGGAGTGATTCATCCAAATGAGTTAATGAAGCATTTATTGCTTAATGACTCATGAGATGATTCACCCAAAGTGAGTTAATGAAGCATGGTTGATATTATTATATGTTATTCATTTAGATAATTATCATGCTTCATATATTCACAAATGAGACATAATTCATGATCATTCTCACTTTCACATTCTCTCTCCTCAAGCTCTCTCTCTTCAAATACCTAACCCTAATCCTCTCATGTGTTGAGATCCTAGGGTTATCAAGACTAATAGATCCCTAATCATCTTCTATATCATCTAGGTTACTTTGATTAGCATTCATAGCCATCTAGTTACCTCAAGTGTTAAAGCTTGGAGAAGGAGCTCTCGGGTGGATCTTCTATCACATCGAGGAGGCCGACGAGGAGGTGAACTACAAGAATAAGAAGGACTTGAATCTTTAGGTATAATTATCTATCATAGTAGCTAATCACTTCTATATAGTTCTTAGTTAGGGTTTATCAAAGATCCGTAAAGTTAGTCGATGTTAGTTTAAACAAAATGATTGTTTTACCTATTCCGCCTCCCCGCATCATGTGGGGTGTCTAACATCGACTTACAGTGGTATCAGAGCCTAGCTAAACCATAACTAACATGTTAGCAAAGTCGTTAGAAATTCGATCGCAAAACGAACCCGTAAAAACATCATTTTCATCATGTTTCTGCCGATTTTAAAACGGGGTCTAAAAATTTTTCAGGGACCCTTAAAAATACAAGCAGGGAATTTTAAGAATTGTGAAGAAATTTAGGACTGTGAATTGGCCATCCCGCCACGGAACCGCCGCCGATCCAAGCGATCCGCCGCAGATCCGCGGCCGAGTTGACTCCGAGTCAACCCAAATTTGCTCAATTATTCTTCTGTGTTGATATTGTATTTTCTGGGATGTTTTGTTTCTGCTCAGGTTTTATGTCCACGGAGAATTATTTGGAGTAGATTCGTTTGTGTTGCTTGATCGAAATTCTAAGATGTTTAGCTAACTTGATTATATCTGTGTTGTGTTTAATGTGTTTGTAAACCTTCCTTAACTGCTAGTATGTCGGTTAGCAGGGGGTTGCACATTTCTGTAATGGTTTTTACTGGTTTGTGAATGTGGACTTGTTGGATTGTCGTGAATGGATAGTCGGGGATGTGAGACGGGTGTTTCTTTCATTCAAATGTAAATTGTAACTTGCTGTAATATTCTTTTGCGGGGCACATCCGGGTTGAGCTTGTAGCCACCGTTATATTATTTCATTTACTGTTTTCTGCTCCTAGGATAGACCTGTGCACAAACTACCGGGTACTTTGAAGTGTTTAGTGGCCTGCTCATGTTGTAGAGGGAGACCGCTTCACTTCGGGTACTTGGCGGGTAGTTTGCCGTACCCGTAGGGGTTTAGGGTGGGGTTTTGGCTATTCATCATGACTGTGTAATCCGTCTTTCTTTGCAGGCTCAAAAGGAATGCGGATTCGTAGAAAATCCAATATGTTCATCTGTGATCTGGAATGGTTATTATTGCGTCTGACAAATGTACAATATCTATATATGATATCTAGTAAGCGTCACTTATGTTTTGCACCCGCGCTAGCCCAGCCCCCGCTCTGTCCTTAGTTAAGTAACCTAACGGGTGAATGACGGGGCCCAGTGGCGAATGCGGATGGCATAAGAGGACATATTTTCGTTGTTTTCTGCAATGATAAGTTAATTGATGGGACGCATTATATTAATGCAAAGAAAATAAACCAAAGTTGAATCGTTGGAACAATTTAAAAGAAACCACTCGGTTATTTTAAAACAGAAGATATTTTTTTTTAATTGCGGAGCTTTAACCACTCCTTTTAAAAAGCTATCATGTTCCTTCGGTTATATCAAGTTCACTACGTTCACGGTTTTGCCAAAACCAGTCATAGCCCTCCGTCATTTCATATGAATGGTCAGTAGTATTCAAGCTATGTTTGTTTGGCCCTCAGTCAAGACATAGTGATTGGTAGCTACTGGGGTGTTCACATGTAGCATAGATAGATGCGTTGGTTTGGAACAGTCGTATTGCTTTGTTTGGCCCTTAGTCAAGAGTATATACGGGTGGGTTCAAATCAACCTGGATAATGACGGGTAGAACTTGATATGTGACTTATGATTTGTTGGCCCTTAGTCAAAGTCATAAGAACATGGGGCAAAAATCCACATCGGGAGTTTCTAAAGAAACTGAAACTTGCTAGTGTTGCATACCATTTGGAGTGTGATGATTTTGTAGGATTCCTTCAGCTTTATCACACGATGATATTTGGATCCCGATCCTACTGTGAGTATCCGCTACTCATCAGGAGATTCGTCACTTAACGATCAATGCTATAAACCAAGTAGGTGTCGAGAAAGGTGTCAGCGGGGCTACGCCCCCAGAGAAAAGAGGTTATTTAATTAAGGAACTTCAAGAAAGCGTCGTAAAACCTCCCTTGAAGTACCGACACCGGCCTGGCTGAACGGTTAAGCAAGTATTGTATGGTGAGAATAGTCCTGACTAGTTCTTCCTTTATGGTTTGAGGAGGGATTCGAGAAACAGTGGGAGCCATCCTGTTTAGATAAACTAAAAACCACTCTAAATTTGCAAGAGCATCATGCTAAAGTGTTCCCTCTCTCTAATTGCATCGACCTTGTGACCATGACTAGGTTACATCTAGATAACAAGTTGACTGAATCTGACTTTTATGACTGGCAAAGGTCTGTCCAGATATCCATTGCCTATGACAAGCTGGACCACACTATTACTACTCAAGCCCCGCCGTCCCAGGTCCATTTCCCACCGCCGCGGATATGAATATCCGTCAGACAAGGGAAAATGACAGTGCGAGTGCCATGTGCCTCGTGTTGCATCAGTTGATGGTGTATACCAGAAGCAGCATGAGAAGATGGACTTAGTTTCCATCTTCCTCCATAACAAAGATTTATATAGAGAGCAATCTCATATCGCAAGATATGAGACCTCAAACGAATTGCTTCAAGCGAGGTTGGCTGTCGGGTCATCTGTAGGGGACAACGTCCTTACGATGACAAGCTATATTAATGAGCTCACGGACCTGGAGACCACGTTGGGAAACAGGTCATATGCTGACTTATTTCCACAGTCCCTACCCTCTACTTACACCCTGATAGAAACCAGGGAGACACCCGCTCTGCTTAATGGGGACCTTCTTCTTCTACATCCAGGGCGAAAGCAAAGGGTGAAAAGAAGAAGACCTCCACAAAGCCGATATATGGTGTCAGTGAAGTAGAAGGAAAGGGAAGAGCAAAAGTTTCGGGACTTGGTGTAGGGAAGGAGGGATATTCCTATTGTTCTGGGAACGGACATTGGCAGAAAGATTGCAGGGCTTTGGAAGCCAGTAGCCAGGATTCGAAGCATGTTGTGGCTTCGGCCTCGGGTGTGTTTGTTATTGAGAACTGTTTGTTAATTAACTCTACTTCCTGGGTACTAGATACCGGAGCAGGATCTCATATCTGTAATTCATTACATACTTTGATAAACCGTAGAGTTATTAGGGTAGTCGATTTGTCTCTCAGAGTTGCAAACGGAATGAGCGTGGACGCTAAATCCGTGGGAGAATATCGCCTAGGTTTGACAAGTGGACGGATATTGATTCTACGTAACTGTTTGTATGTACCTAATTTGATTTATAATATCATATCGGTGTCCTCACTTTCGAGAGAGGGATATGATTTTACATTCGTAAGCGATGTAGTAAACATCCACCCTAATCAAGTTCTGATTGGGTCCGGTACATTAGATGACGTTATATACGTATTAAATCAAGCTCGGGTTTTCAATGTCCAGAACACACTTAAAAGAAAGTATCCGGAAATAAATCAGGCTTTCTTATTGCATTGTAGACTAGGTCACATCAATGAAACACGATTAACTAAGTTACATAGAGAAGGATATTTAAATCCGTTCGAATATCAATCTTATGCTACTTGTGAATCTTGTCTCATAGGAAAGATGACAAAGACTCCGTTTACTGGACACGGAGTAAGAGCGAGCGAGCTCTTAAGACTCGTACACAGTGACGTGTGCGGTCCAATATCTACACATGCAAGAGGTGGTTATTCCTACTTCATTACTTTTACGGATGATTTCTCTAGGTATGGACATATCTTCTTGATGAAGCATAAATCCGAGGCCTTTGAGAAATTCCGAGAATACAAGAATGAAGTGGAAAACCAGACAGGCAAAAGTATCAAGACACTGAGATCTGATCGAGGTGGTAAATACTTAAGTGCCGAGTGATTGATGATATTCCAATTGTGTAAGTAAATCAGATGATCCCCGGCAACGGTGCCATTTGATTGAATGATTTTTGTGATGTGTCGGTATTTGGAAAATAGAATTTAGAAATCACAACCAAAAATATTTTGACCGCAATCAATAACGGTGTCGAATGTAGCGCGTTAGTAAGTGCGGATCGTCCACAGGGAAAGTGTAATCGTTCGTGCTTTGAATTAGGTGAGTCGAAACTTTAAGGAAAGAAAAGAAAACAATTCATGATTTGTAATTGCAATTGAAGAAAGAGAAAATATCTAGATCTAAGAAAGCATTAAAATCAAGAAGTGGTAATTTGGGATGATTTCCAATCCAAATATCAAGAATCGAAATGAGGCTCATAGGAATCGATCGGATCTATAAATGTGATGAGATCTAATGATTTCATATTCTTATCCTTTAACGAATTGATACTAGATCGATGATGATTCATCGAGATTAAGGATCTTGCGAAGAAGCTAGGGTTTCCTCGTCTTATCCTTTATCCTTTCGATAAATCTCATTCACAAACTAGCTTCGAGTAAATCTAATGATCGATCGTTGATCTCTAGTTTCAAGCGAACACAATCGAGAAAGCATCGTCTCGAAACTAGGTCATCGATCATTCGACTTACAAAAATTTACAAACGTTATAAGATTTAAGAATTGTAAAAAGATCTAAATCATCATCATTCTATTGATCGTCTCGACTGCTTTACGAGCGGAGTTTTACTCAAACATCACAACAAGAATCACAATCACAAATTGAGATCGAATCATGATGCAAGAATTTAAAGAAAGCAAGATTAAAGAATTTCATCTTTTATTTATATCAACAATTTTGTTACAATCGCTCAAGAACTACAAGAGGAAGAACTCGATCGTCGATTTGGCTTCGCTCGTCTCCTTGAGTCGCGGATCGGCTTGGATCACTTGCCCGATTGAAGATCGGCTCGGCTCCTAAAAGGTTGAAGGCTTCTTGCTTGATTTTGTACTCGGGATCTTGAATTTGGTGTTGGATTTTGGAATTAGGGCTACAAGATGTGTCACTCAACTTGTAGGTGTAATGGGGGGGAATGAAGAATGAACTAGAATTTAGACATCTAACTAGTGATTAGCCTTCAACAAGTGAGCTTAGGGGTCTATTTATAGGTTTTCCAAACCCTAGGTCTAGGAATTCAAATTTGAGTTTCCCTCCAAAAGTTTGTTGTAAGTTAGTTAGGAGCTTAGCTTAGGATTTAAGCTAGGGTTTAGGGAGAAGGTTCTAGAATGGAAACTAGTTTAGTTTAGAACTCAAAGGCTTGCTGATCTGGCAGAATGTTCAGGAGTCTTCTGGAAATTTCAGTAGTTTTCTGAGGTGTACACACTGAGGGAGAAGTTCTGGTGCAAAGCAGAAGAGGTGATGTGGCAGGGGAGCCGCGGAACCGCGGCACAAGGCGGCTTAGGCCGCGGTTCCGCGGCCAAGTTGGCTCCTTGTGGCTTGAAGTTTCCTCTGTTGGTTTGTGTTGTCTTTTGATGTATTTCCTACTATGTTGAATCTCTTAATTCTTTTTAGATCAATACCAGATTCCAAATCCATGAGTTGGCGTCTTTTTTTCACAGTCTTTGTTTGTAAATGTGACCGGTCTTTTGTAATGTCCTGCATAGACTTCGAAACACAAGTTGCGATATATAGAAATGATGCCATGCTATGAAATGCAGTCAATTTCCCTAGAAATGCCGGTTTAAAGATCTAACACATGTAATCTGATCTTTTACGACTGTTTTGCTAATATGTGCTAAATGAATGCCGAACACTTCTAGATGAGTGCAAATGATAAGGAAATTGCCGTGTTAAAAATGCATTATTTTCGACTGATCACCGAGTTCCTGGGATACTTAAAAGAGAATAGAATTCTCTCTTAGCTTACTCCTCCATACACACCACAACATAATGGTGTATCGGAAAATGCGGAATCGAACCCTATTGGAAATGGTTCATTCCATGATGAGTAAGGCTGAGTTACCGCGATCTTTCTGGGGTTATGAACTAAAATCAGCTGCATATCTTTTGAACCAGTTCTAACCAAGACTATGCCTACCACACCATATCAGATGTGGAGTGGGAAGAAACCCTGTCTTAAACACTTTAGGACATGGGGATGTCCAGCTTTTGTTAAAAAGCAGCATGCGGACAAGCTCAAGGCACGCTCAGTACAGTATAAGTTTGTGAGATATCCAAAGAACTCCAAGGGGTATTATTTCTATTACGCAGAGGAACAAAAGGTTTTTGTTTCTCGTCATGCCCACTTCTTGGAAGCTGAATTTTTAGAAAATCAAAAGAATGGGAGCGCAATAGAACTGGAAGAAATTCCAGAACCACAAGCTGTTACTTAAAGTATGGTAGAACCAGAAGTTTCAGAAGAAAGGGATATCCCAACGCCTATCCGCAGAAGTAGTAGGCGGTCTCATCCACCCGAGAGATACTATGGTTTTCTCATAGACGGGGATCGAGAGGATTGCGTCATGAATAATGATGACCCTACTAGTTTCCAACAAGCCATTCAAAGCGGCAACTCAATAAAATGGCTAGATGCAATGCGGACCGAAATGGAGTCCATGTACACTAACAAAGTATGGATTTTGGACATTGCTCCAGATGAGATAAAACCCATAGGATGCAAATGGATCTTCAGAAAGAAGATTGGTGTAGATGGACAGGTTGAAACCTATAAGGCTAGACTTGTTGCAAAGGGTTTTCGTCAAAGACCTGGTTTGGACTATGATGAAACATTTTCTCCAGTGGCTATGCTCAAATCCATTCGAGTCCTTCTTGCCATTGCTGCCTTCCACAATTATGAGATCTGGCAGATGGACGTAAAGACGGATTTTCTTGGAAGAGTGCGTCTATATGGATCAGCCAGAGGGATTCATTCAGAGTGGGATCAGCGGTAAAGTGTGCAAGTTGCTTAAGTCCATTTATGGACTAAAGCAGGCATCGCGGAGTTGGAACATCTGTTTTGATGATACCGTTAAAGAATTCGACTTTATCAAAAATCCAGATGAACCATGCATATACAGTAAGAATGTAGGGAGAGCTGTAGTACTCCTCGTCTTGTACGTAGATGGCATTCTCCTAATAGAAAATGATATTCCTATACTACAGTCAGTCAAAGGATTCTTGTCACTGAAGTTCTCCATGAAGGACCTGGGTGATGCCACCTACATTCTGGGGATCCAGATCTATCGTGATAGATCAAAAAGGATGTAAGGACTTTCGCAGTCCAGGTACATAAACACCATATTGAAAAGATTCAGTATGGAAGATTCTAAGCGCGGTAACCTGCCGGCTTGTCATGGAATCACCCTCTCCAAAGAGATGTCTCCTAAGACTGATTTGGAAAGGGCTCGCATGTCGATTATACCCTACGCTTCTGCGGTAGGCTCTATAATGTATGCGATGTTATGTACCAGACCAGATGTAGCATACGCATTGAGCGTTGTAAGCCGGTATC
The DNA here is from genome assembly GCA_030015575.1 of Agapanthus africanus. NCBI lineage: Eukaryota > Viridiplantae > Streptophyta > Magnoliopsida > Asparagales > Amaryllidaceae > Agapanthus > Agapanthus africanus. Next base: position 744,814,840 of record CM057340.1, read on the forward strand.
AAGCAAACCCAGGGGAGAAGCACTGGATAGCAGTAAAGAACATTCTCAAGTATCTGAGAAGAACTAAGGAGATGTTCTTGGTGTATGGCGGAAAGGACCTCCAGATCGAGGCCTTTGCTGACTCCAGCTTCCAGAGTGACAAGGATGACTCCAAGTCCATATCGGGTTATGTCTTTACCCTTAATGGAGGGGCGGTCTATTGGAAGAGTTCCAAGCAGGACACCGTTGCTGACTCAACAATGGAAGCGGAGTACATAGCTGCTTGCGATGCCGCAAAAGAAGCTGTCTGGATGAAGAAGTTCCTAACAGAACTTCAGGTAGTTCCTACCAGTGTTGATCCAATACCTCTGTATTGAGACAACAACGACGCTATAGCTTTAGCGAAGGAACCCAGGTCCCATCAGAAGTCCAGACACATCTTAAGGCGGTATCACCTGATCAGGAAGATTGTAGATCGCCGGGAGATCGAGGTGAAGAGAGTAGATACAGAGAATAACACTGCTGATCCATTCACAAAGGCCATTCCTCAGATGCAGTTCGAGAGGCTATTCGAGATGATTGGTCTGCGATATGCCAGTACATAGCCCTAGTGCAAGTGGGAGATTGTTAGAGTTTATGCCCTAGAGGCCATTACTGTATCATACTAGTTTGTATATTACTTAATAAAAGCTTGGGATATTCACAGTTGTATTGACAGTCTTGCTAAAAATGGTAGTATGCTACTTGGTTTGTTTCTACTTTAATATGTGCATGTGTTTCTTTTAACATATCACTTATACATATTACTAGAGCCCTATGGATCTTTGCTTGATTACCAGCGTTGTGATGGCAGTCACACTGGTGGGGGCTGGGAAGTCTACAAGCACATCTTTTTTCAGGTCCCTAGTCGTAGGATTATCGAGACAGGGCATCGATACTCCGGAGTAGACTAGTGTGTACGCTTCTCATCCCAGCAGGGGAAATGGTCTGTCCCACAGCCATTAGTATGTTGTACTGGAGATAGTATACAGGTGCTCGTTGGGTTACGGGTACACCGGACAGGACTCGTAGGGAACTGTTGGTTGGTATTATACCCGTCGTCAATTAACAGTTCTCAGGTGACATGAGTACAGCATAGTCCGTAGACTTGACACTGCTGTTTCGTCTCGAGTGTGTTCCCACTGTTCTTAGATTGGTACCCTACCACGGCTCAAAGGAGTCGTGCAAAAAGGTAGCAGTTGGGTGCAATCCCGAAGCACTTGGAGGCAGTGGTGGTTAGATAGGATTCGTCTCTCCCGGTATTGGGAGTTGATATCGCGCTGTGTTTGGAGAGCCATTACGCAAAGTCCCTGGCCAGGGCAAACGAGATTTATTGGTAGGATTTCCAGTAGCTTCTCAAGGTGTAATGGGCTTCACTCCAACACGACTTATACAGCTTTTAAGGGACTGACGCTTGCCGCCCCCCTAGGCCTGATATGCGATAGTCTTAGACGAACAGACCGGACTATACGGAGATTGTCACATCAGGCTCAGTAGGAGTTCGAATGGGTTTCCTCATCGGCCTTCTTATCGACATCTACCTGGGGACCGTTACGTACAGCTAGTGCCGCTTGCGGTCTATGGTTAAACCCACTGACAGCGTAGTGTCGAGTCTTTAGAGTCCCATACAGAGAGTTTCCCTGCTTCAGGTGAAACGATATAAAGGTCGTATGGTTTTACGACAGGGTTCAGAAATATATGTGTATTTATGCACGTACGATGTTCGGACAGTTTTTACTAGGGGGCTTTAGTTTAAGCCAGATTCTAGTATTGGATTATTGGATTTATACAGTCTCAGTATTTCCGTGTTTTCACGGATGGGAGGGGCATTCTCGTAATTAGCTGAGAAGCTTCTAGAAGAAAGATGAGGTGGAGAGCTTAGGTGGAATTTGCATTAAATGGATTAGTGACTCATGGAGTGATTCATCCAAATGAGTTAATGAAGCATTTATTGCTTAATGACTCATGAGATGATTCACCCAAAGTGAGTTAATGAAGCATGGTTGATATTATTATATGTTATTCATTTAGATAATTATCATGCTTCATATATTCACAAATGAGACATAATTCATGATCATTCTCACTTTCACATTCTCTCTCCTCAAGCTCTCTCTCTCTTCAAAGACCTAACCCTAATCCTCTCATGTGTTGAGATCCTAGGGTTAGCAAGACTAATAGATCCTTAATCCTCTTCTATATCATCTAGGTTACTTTGACTAGTGTAGAGTGTTTTTCGTCACCCCATTGAGATGGGAATACGCGCACGCTTGTCAGGCGTACTACAGATTCCCCCTGCCTAGGGTAGGCTGGGGTTTAATGATCGTGGGGATCCGAATCTCCGGCAGCCGCGGACTAAGCTGCCGTTAATTACCCCTCGCCTTTGGGGCGAGAGAACCTCCAATTAACGGGTTAAACTGGTCATGCGAACTCAATGTGCGGTGTGCGTGTGTGTTGTTTGAAAAGGGGGTTTGGATATATCGGGAGCCACGCAGAGTTTTTACGGGGGTCCCGCTACCCGGATAGCGGGCTGGGGGTCAAGGGGGCTAGCATCCCCCTTGCGGGGTTCGGGGCAGCGCCCCGGCCCGAAAATTTTTTGGAGAGGGAGAATATTGCGGAGTATGTATATGTGTGAATTTGTATACATATGTATATGTATATGTATGTACATAAAAAGAGGGGGAAAAGGCATCCAAGGGATGCGTGGGGCCAGCGCCTTGAGCGCTGTGCGCTTAGGTGCTGTGCGCTCAGGCGCAAGCGCGCCACGTGTCGGCACTTGGGCGCTTTGCGCATGAGCGCTGCGCGCAGGTGCGCAAGCGCGCGCGCCACGTGTCGGCACGCGGGCGCTTTGCGCAATGCGCGTTGGAACGCAAGCGCGCGCGCGCCACGTGTCGGCACGCGGGCGCTTTGCGCAAGTGCGCTGCGCGCAGGAGCGCAAGCGCGCGCGCGCCACGTGTCGGCACGCGGGCGCTTTGCGCACGAGCACAAGCGTGCAGGTGCGCAAGCGCGCGCGCCACGTACGCGGGCGCTTTGCGCACTTGCGCCGCGCGCTGGAGCGCAAGCGCTTGCGCCGCGCGCTGGAGCGCAAGCGCTTGCGCCACGTGTCGGCACGCGGGCGCTTTGCGCATGAGCGCTGCGCGCTAGAGCGCAAGCGCAAGCACGCGCGCCACGTGTCGGCACGTGGGCGCTTTGCGCTCGCGCGAAGTGCGCTGGAGCGCAAATGCGCCACGTGTCGGCACGTCGGTGGTTTGCGCTCGCGCGCTAGCGCGCCGGCGAGGATAAGAGGCTTTTAGCCTGAAAAAAGATTTCTCAAAAGAGAAATCAGAGAGGAGTCGGGCTCCTGAATGTGTTTTGGGTTTAATGGAAGTGGTTCTTCTTGTTCCTCCTGTTGCTTGCTGGATCTTGAAGATCAAGAGATGTGAAATCTCAAAATCTCTCCTTTTTAAGATCTGATGACAGATTCAAGTTCCCCTTTATGGGTTTTGTGGTGAAAAACTAATTTGTTTTATAAAAAGTAGAGTAAAACTCTTGATTTAATTCAAGAGAAAGAAGAAGGTTTTGGAACCTTGAAGAAGAAGAATAGATCTCAGATCTGGAAACTTTTTTAGAGAGAGAAAAAGTTGTTGGGATATGTTCATATCAGATTTTTGCATTTTCATACCGCCCAATTTTTATCACATTGCATATCCGTAGATACTCTTGAGCCATGTTTGCTAGTCAATTGCAGGATACAGGTTCTCGGTTCTAAAACAGTGAAATTCATGGAAAACACGAAAAATCCGGGTTCCTGCCAACCACAGATAAAACACGGTCTCCGCCCTTCATCCGTATGCTGCCAGATACCAGTTTAGGAAGACAAAATGTCAAATCAATGTCGTTTTCAGGCACAAGGCTCAATGGTAGCACAAGATCCAAGAGATCTACGCGGAGCTCGAGACAATCATGACAAAATCTTGACAAAAAGTCCACCTTTCCCTCAACAGAAATTCTGGAAAAATCGTGGAGCCAAGTTGAGAAAATACATGTACCAGAAAAATGTACATATCAAACCAGGGTGCCACCAAAAAGCCCAAAGTCCAATTCATCAAGAGGGCCGCGGATCCGCGGCCAATGTGGGGTCCAGGCCGCGGATCCGCGGCCATATAGTGGCGGCAGACAGAAAGTTTTTGGGGGTATTTTTGTCATTCTGTTTGGGTTCTGGTGGTTGCCCTAGGGTTTCATTTTTTGGCCTATAAATAGCCCAGAACTTTGTGAAGGAAGGGGTCCATTCTTGTATTTTCTTTTTCTAGGATTTAGTTCACTTGTTCTTCTTCTTCTCATCTCTTCTCCATTAAACTTGTAGTGAGCTTTGTGAGGGAGGAATGATAAATAAAGAAGATCATTTTATTATCATGCTTGTCTTGCTCTTTCTTTACTTGTTGTAATTTTAATTGTTAAGTAGTTGTTGTTATTTCCTTGTTGTTTCTTTCTTCTCTCTTTTTCTTTATCATTCATACGACAATGATACTTACGCTCGATCCTCGCCAAGGTGAGGTCGCAAATAGTTAGTCGTATTCTTCTACTCTCCTTCTTTCTATCTTCCTCTTTTGTTTTGTTTTGTTTTTCCTTATCATGAAGTGTGAGTAGTTTTATACTTGTTAGGGTAGGATAAGGGAAGTTTGAGAGAAGGAAATCTCTCTCACCCTTTCCTTGCCCAACAACTTAAATCGACTCCCGTTAATTGAACCACAATCCGCTCCTTACGGCACCCTATCCTACATGATAGCGGTGATTCCGTAGTGAGACCGGTTGTGGTTGAATTAACCGGAGGTTATGGATAAGAGCCAAGAACGGACGGACAAGCACCAAAAGGAAGACTCATGCATTGGAAAGCCTAGCTTATACTCGCAAAGTCCTTCCTAGTCGTGCTAATCCTCGTTGTTGCCGATTACCGTAACACCGATATTAAGAGGGGCAACGAAAGATGTGGAGACTCCTAACTCAAACTAACCTAATCCTAACCCTAACAAGCTCTCTTTAAATATCAACTTAACACTTAGATAATCCAACAAAATCTGAACAACCGGACTTAACTCGTCGAAAAACACATAGAAAAAGATTCCCATCTCCCTGCAGACGACCCGTACTCAACCGGCTAGCTACGTGCGAAACTGTCTTGATTGCGGTATTTAAACTTAAACTTGAACACGAACGTACTCTATCAATCAAATGGCGCCGTTGCCGGGGAGACGGTAGTTTGTTTCTTTGTGTAATTTCGGGTTAATTTGTAAGTATATAAAAAAAACCGAAAAAAAATATACTTTGTAAAAGAAACCATCTTGTTATTCTTGATTAGTTTTTGTGCAAGTGTGCAGGAAAATACGAAGTTCAAGATCGACGCCAAGGACGTTGAGAATACGGAGTTCATGTACAGTGCCAAAGACGTAGGAAGATAGACCCACAGTTCGCGGCTACACCGCGACGGACAAAAACGAAGCATCCGATCTACTGTCAAGATCTGGAGCAGGTACAGTGAACAAGTAAAAATTCAGTACATCCAGACAAGCAGAGGACACCCAAAACAGCCTACAGAAGAAAAATGAAGAGACAACTCCTCATTTCCGCCGCGGATCCGCGGCAGTAGGGCCTTATTACCGCGGAACCGCGGTCACCTGTTGGGGACAGTGGTCCAAACTCTCTCTGTAAGTCCCTCTGCCTCTCCCCTCTCCTCTGAACTCCACTGAATTGTGTTTTCTGCAGCTTTCTTTGCGCAAATTCTTCTCCCCCTTCCAATAAACTGTTCTTGTGCAGGATTCTTTGCGCCGCAAATAAAAATTGTTTGCAGTTGATTTGTTACTGTTTTGCATTCTTTAATACGGACTTAAGGGGCTTGAAACCAATCCAGATTGGGTGGGGATTTCATCACCCTTCCCAGGACCCCAAAAATCACTAAAGCATATGCATTGTCCATTGTAAATTTAAAAAATACTAGACTTCAGCCCTAAGGACTTTGCGCTCATTAGGAGAAGATAAACCTTGTTTAGAACCTCGCTTAACCGTATATTGTTTACGGGGTGTCTAGGAAAGTGTTAAAGGCGCAACCGCCGAAAGAGAAAGGGTTATTTAATTAAGGAACTTCGCGAAAGCGTTGGACAACCTCCCCTTATCTCTGCACTTACCTGGCCTCGTGATCAGTGTATTTTTAAGCCCGTTTCTCGACATTGTTTAACTTCGACAATCAAGTTCAGGAGCAGGTCTAGTAGACCTAGGTTACCCTAGATCTAGGTGTGATTGTGCATATCTTGTTTGTGATTGCTTAAGCCGTATTTCCGTACATATTTCTGTAAATCTCTTTCTAAAAAAAAAAAAAGAAAAAATCAAAAACTTTTATAAAAACTTGCCCTTTTGTCGCCAAATCCATTTTCACCCACCACCCATCGCCTTTCTCCATTGACGTTTTCTTACCCTCACCTTCTCCGCTTTGACTATACTAAACTCGTTTAGTGTATGTCCGCTTGGACTCGGGACACTAGCGCCCGTCTAGTCCGCGTTACGTTAGTCGCGACCGACTACGCGATCGACTCCGAAGTCGATACTCCGTCCACTCCCCTTTCACCCCTTCCTTTGCCGGCCAACTCCGACGTTGACCGGAATTCTGTTCATACATCTTCACCTTCACCTTCACCAACCTCTTCTTCCGCGATGTCGGGATTTAATCCGAACATCTCTTTGACCACCCCTGGATTGGCTCCACCTCCTACGGAGACCAATCTTCCACCACCTCCGCCTGTTGTAGCGCCGCAGCGAATCGCGCTCCAGGATCGTTTCTATCCCACCCGTTCTGCACTTCCCACCTGCCTTTCTCTTCCTCCGGCCAATGGGGACAACTTTGAAATTAAGCCCCATTTCATCAACATGCTTCCACGTTTTCATGGGCTTGAATCTGAAGATGCCTATATCTTCATCAACAAATTTCAAAATGTCTGTGCCATGATGAAAACAACCCAGCTGTCGGACGATGCTATACGTCTACGGGTCATTCCGTTCACTTTATGCGATCTCGCTGAAAAATGGCTGTATAGCACCGCTTCCCACTCAATCACCAGCTGGGACGAGTTTGTTAAAGCGTTTCTGAAAAAATTCTATCCAAATCATAAGACCGCAAGAATTCGAAATGAGATCAACCAATTCTCCCAGCTTCCTTCTGAACCCTTCTGGAAGTGCTTTGACCGGTACAAAGACCTTCTTGTTCAGTGTCCTCACCACGGTATAGAGAAATGGCAACTCTGCCAAACCTTATACGAGGGACTGAACCCAGCAACGAAGCAGTTGCTGGAAACCATCTGTCAGGGCCACTTCCTATCCAAATCTGACGAGGAAGCGTGGCAGTTCTTTGACGATCTTGCGGAGCAAACGCTACAGTGGGAGAGCACCAGACCGACTTCTTCTTCTTCTACCTCCACTTCTACCGGTCAGTCTAGGGTAGGAATCCACCAACTCGATGTCTCTATTGCGATGAAAGCTGAAATGGCTGCAATAACACGAAAGCTTGAAGCGATAGAGAGCAAATTTTCTGCTCCTGCCCCCACACCTGTTCTCCCCCTTCGTACCATTTGCGCTTGTTGTTCCGATCCTTCCCACTTGACCGAAGAGTGTCCTTACAATCCACCCTCGCAAGGACAGGATCAGGTTAATGCTGCCTTCCAGCAAAGAGCAAGGAATGATCCATACTCTTCCACCTACAATCCCGGTTGGAGGAACCACCCCAATTTCGCCTGGAATCAGAATCAGAATCAGTTCCAGGGCAACAATTTCCAAAGGGCCCCTCCACCGCAACAACAAGCGCAACAACAAACTCAACATCAATATCAGCAGCCCTTCCAACCCCAACCTTTCCAAAACCAGACGAACAACTTTGCACCAAACAATTCTTTTCCACCAAACAACTTTGTTCCATCGAACAACGATAAGGTTTCTTCGCTCGAGCGAAGTCTGGAGGCATTTGTTAAACAATCGACTCAATCCACCGCCAACATCCAGTCTTCGATTCAATCTTTAGTGCAACACACTGCCGCACACGGGCAAAGCATCAAAACCATCGAGGCCCAGATTGCACAGCATCAAAACCAGCGAGAAAAGGGGAAGCTCCCGTCCCAGCCACTTCCAAATCCCGGTCACCCACATAATGCACATATTGCTCTTGAACAACAAAACCATAATGTGAGTGCCGTGACCACACTGAGATCAGGGAGGGTGCTGCAAAACAACATTGGCAGACGGATCAACGATGATGCCCCGGCCGCTGCTGCTTCTTCTTCTTCTTCTTCTCCCTCTTCTTCTTCGTCTTCTGAGCCTATTCTCCGTTCTTCACAAGGCTCTCCTTCCTCTTCTTCTCTGAACGGACCCACTTCTCACTCCACGAAGACACCTATTCTGGGATCCGTTCCAACTCCACAATCTCCTCCTCCAGCTTTAGACTCAACCAATTTTCAAAATGTTCCATTTCCAAACTGGTTGAGGTCTAACAAACAAAATCCACAAATGGAGAAGATTCTAGAGTTATTTAAGCAAGTTAACATTAACATTCCTCTTTTAGATGCTGTCCAACAAGTCCCGTCTTACGTAAAAATCTTAAAGGACTTGTGCACGAAAAAGAGGAAGTCTCAGGTACCCAAGAAAGTTTTCTTGGCTAGTGCTGTGAGTGATGCCCTTACCCAATCTTTACCACAAAAACGGAAGGACCCTGGCTGTCCTACGATTTCAATTACTATTGGGGATAAGAACATCAACCGCACACTATTAGATCTTGGTGCCAGTGTTAACTTGCTTCCATATTCAGTATACGAGCAATTAGACGTCGGAGAGCTGAAACCCACACACTGCACTCTCCAGATGGCCGACCGATCGATCACCCATCCTAGGGGTGAGCTAGAGGATGTGTTGATAAGAGTCGGGGACTTCATATTCCCCGTTGACTTCATTGTATTAGATACACAGCCTGTAGCTAACCCCCGGAATCAAATTCCGGTGATACTCGGTCGACCATTTCTCGCAACCTCAAATGCTGTGATCAATTGTCGCAACGGTTCAATGAACCTCTCTTTTGGAAATATGACGATTGAACTCAACATTTTTAGGTTGGGGAATCAGCCCGCCGAACCTAATGCTCATATACTGGATGTCTGCTCGATCCAGGAGATCACCCCAGAAGAGTGTGAATTCGAGGAGTTTCTGTTTGAACACGATAATCTTGACGCCACCAGTGCGTTTCTCTTCGAACCTGCTGCTGCTTCTGCGCCCGACAACGACTACGAGTGTTTCACGTTTTCAAACGATCTTAACTGCGCACAACCCGAGTTTGAATCCTTCGACTTTCCGGATGAGTTACCTGAACCATCCAACTCGGTTGCTTACACTCACTTTGAACCTTTGCTGGAGTCCTTTGAGTTCGAGACCTTTGCACCCGTCTTGCCTTCCATCATTTCACCTCCAACGCTCGAACTCAAGCCGTTGCCGTCTCACCTTAAGTACGCTTACTTAGGTGAAAACGAGACCCTTCCTGTCATCATCTCGGCTTCTCTAGCTTCCGAGCAAGAGAAAGCCCTTCTCGCGGTCTTGCACAGCAACAGGCAAGCTTTTGGCTGGTCCATGGCGGACATCAAGGGGATTAGTCCCCTCATCGTTGAGCATCACATTCATCTGATGGATGATGCCAAACCAGCCCGGGATCCACAAAGACGTCTTAATCCAGTCATGAAGGAGGCTGTGAAGAAGGAGATCGTCAAATGTCTAGATAGTGGTATCATTTACCCTATCTCTGATAGCCAGTGGGTTAGCCCCATTCACGTTGTCCCCAAGAAGTCGTGCATCACGGTCATAACCAACGAGGCGAATGAGTTAATCCCTACTCGCACCCAAACTGGGTGGCGAGTTTGCATTGATTACAGAAAACTCAACGCCGCAACGCGGAAAGACCACTTTCCGCTACCTTTCATTGACCAGATGCTTGAACGATTGGCCGGACACGAGTACTACTGCTTTCTTGATGGCTACTCCGGCTATAATCAAATTCCCATCGCCGAAAAAGACCAGGACAAGACCACTTTCACTTGTCCTTTCGGCACGTTTGCATATCGACGCATGCCCTTTGGGTTATGCAATGCGCCCGCTACCTTCCAGCGGTGTATGATGGGAATTTTCTCTGACATGGTGGAAAAATTTCTGGAGATTTTCATGGATGACTTCTCCATCTTCGGCGACTCCTTTGACGAGTGTTTGCTGCATCATGACGCTGTCCTTACCCGATGTAAGGACAAGAATCTCACTTTGAACTGGGAGAAATGCCACTTCATGGTGCGCGAAGGTATTGTCTTAGGACATATCATCTCGCAAAACGGCATAGAGGTTGACAAAGCAAAGATTGAGGTCATTTCCAATCTGCCTCCTCCCCGATGCGTCAGAGATATCCGAGCCTTCCTTGGCCATGCCGGTTTCTATAGACGGTTTATCAAGGACTTTAGCAAGATTGCTAGGCCCTTGACTCTTTTGCTGGCCAAGGACACACCATTCGACTTCGACTCTAGCTGTGTCACTGCATTCGAATCATTGAAACGCTCCCTCACTTCTGCTCCCGTTCTTTCTTCACCTGACTGGACGCACCCATTCGAGATCATGTGCGATGCATCCGACTTTGCCATCGGTGCTGTCCTTGGACAGCACATCAACAAGATGCCGCACGTAATCTATTACGCGAGCCGAACCCTGAACGACGCCCAACTCAATTATACAACAACTGAGAAGGAATTCTTGGCTGTTGTATTTGCTTTAGAAAAGTTCAGGCCCTACCTCATCGGCTCTCCAGTCATTGTCTACACGGACCATTCAGCTCTGCGCTATCTTTTTGCGAAGAAAGATGCAAAATCTCGGTTAATACGTTGGATCCTCTTGCTTCAAGAGTTTGACCTTGTCATTAAGGACAAACGAGGATGTGAAAACGTAGTTGCCGACCATCTCTCACGACTTCCTTCTTCGCCTTCGCTTCCAATTCCAATTAACGACGTTTTCCCGGATGAACAACTCTTGACAGTATCTTGTGAACCCTGGTTCGCAGATATTGTGAACTATTTGGCCACGGGATTACTACCGACCGAATGGTCAAGTCAGGACAGACTTCGCTTCTTATCCCAAGTAAAACACTTTTACTGGGACGAACCCTACTTGTTCAAGTACTGTCCCGACCAGATTATTCGTCGGTGTGTCCCTAATGAGGAATTCAAGAGTGTGCTGTCATTTTGCCACGATCAAGCATGTGGCGGGCATTTTGGGCCCAGGAAGACAGCCGAGAAGATCTTGCAATGTGGTTTTTACTGGCCACAACTTTTCAAAGACGCTCACGACTATTACAAGACTTACTCCCGGTGCCAACACATGGGCCGGATATCCCGGAGGAACGAGATGCCGCTCCAACCGATCTTGGTTGTGGAGATTTTCGATGTTTGGGGGATAGACTTCATGGGGCCGTTTCCCAGCTCTTTTGGGAACTTATACATTCTTCTAGCTGTTGATTACGTCTCTAAATGGGTCGAGGCTGTGCCTAGCCGGACTAACGACAACAAGGTTGTCATTAGGTTCCTTAAAGAAAACATTTTCTCCCGGTTTGGGCACCCCCGAGCGATCATTAGCGACAATGGAAGTCATTTCTGCAATAAAACTTTCGAAGCCTTGATGCGGAAATACTCCATAAATCATAAGCTCTCTACGCCCTACCACCCCCAAACCTGCGGGCAGGCCGAAGTTTCAAATCGGCAAATCAAGCAGATACTGGAGAAGACGGTTTCCAAGAACCGTAAGGATTGGTCTCTGAAACTCACTGATGCCCTTTGGGCATTTAGAACCGCTTATAAGACCGACCTTGGCATGTCTCCCTATCGGCTTGTATACGGAAAAGCCTGCCACCTTCCTGTCGAAATCGAACATCGCGCATTTTGGGCGATAAAGGAGCTGAATCTGTCTCTTGAGGACGCGGGCAGCCATCGGAAGCTGCAGTTGAACGAACTAAACGAGCTTAGGGATGAGGCTTACGACAACGCGGTTGTCGTTAAGAATCGAACGAAGGTGTTTCACGATAAACACCTTTTGCGCAAAACCTTCGTACCTGGTCAACAGGTAATGCTTTACGACACCCGACTTCACTTCCATCCTGGAAAGCTCAGATCTCGCTGGAAAGGGCCGTATTTTGTGCGGAATGTGTATCCGCACGGCACTGTGGATTTGGAAAATCCAAAGGACGGTTCACTCTTCAAAGTGAACGGACATCGATGCAAACCGTACCTTAGCGCCGAACCAACAGAGGAGCTCCTGTTCTTACAGGAGCCGGTTTACCCTGAATGATCTTCCTCTGCCCACCTCCAAACTTCGGTTATCCAGCCAAGAACAGTGGACACTGTTCCAAATAAGTTTGGGGTATGTACAAACCATTTTGTATATATTTGTGTATATTCTTTTTCTTTTCTTTAAAAACAAAAACAAATAAAAATTTGTGTATAACTAACCGACAATTTTGAACCTTCCAACTGCTCTCTTCATACTACGACAGTGAGGACACTGTCCAGTTTAAGTTTGGGGGTACGTTCGGTACGCATTTCTTACCTTCGCATTCATATGTATATTTTGCATCTGCATATTAATATCCATAAAATCCAAAAAAATTTGAAAATTTTCTAAAAATATAAAAACTTTTTTGTCAAGTTAGCTTGTGAAAGAACTCTGATTCAACATTTCGACGGTTTTTGTTTGAAAAAAAATAGGAATGACTAAATCTTATGTTTAGATTTTGAAAACCTGAAAGATAACTCTCCTTTGAAGTTAACTATAGCTGATATACGTCTTTACATCACACTACACGTATCGTAAGATTTTGGGAATTAGATGACAAGTCTTTCATGTTTAAACTTTTAAACAGATAAATGATTTTCTGAGGATCAAATAGGTTTGTTCTGAAATAAGTAATGTCAAGAATAGTTTATGAAGTAAAGCGAATATGAAGGAATATTATTGATGCCGTAATTGGAGCTAAGTCTGAAAAATAACCCATCTGAAACTTGATTGGAATGATTACACACCAAACCCACTAAACACGTCTTTTATCCAAAAAAATAATTGAACTGACCGGTTATATCTCCGTTCGTATTAAATCATCTGATTTTCACGCCAAACTGTCTTTTGTTTTTGGACCTAGGTAACTTGAGTAATTAAGTCCGCTGGGGTGTTTCTACACCTAATGCCCTAAAACCAACTGGTTTGGGTGCATTGGCCCAAAGCTCGCTAAGAAGCCTAGAAAGTCCAGTTTTAAAACAAAGTCAAGCAAGTGTTCTCTCCGAGTTAAAATTCCTAACGGTTCTTTGTGTGAGAATAATCTTGATAAAAGACAGGCTTTTATAAAAATTTTAGCGGAGATATGAAGGTTTTATTCTATGATAAAGACTATTGCACGTTCACAGAGGTGTGTATGAAATGAAAACAAGAAAAAGGTGGAGTGAAAAATACGACTTAGTTTCCTGTTATGGAAGATAGAAATTCTGAAGTTGAATCCTTACTGGAAAACGAAACTTGAAAAATACTTAACTCTTTATAAAACTTATGTGATCCTTTTTAAATTGTTATCTGGGCTTTATTGTGCGACATGATGACTTTAATCGATCCTTCTGGAACTTAACGACACTATTTGCACTGCACGTAAAGACATATAAAACCTGTAGTTAAATAAGAAGCGAGGTGTGAAAAATAAAGGTTCGATAGTCTAGACTTAGGATTATAGAATTGTTATTTTCTAAAACAAAACTTTAGGGTTTGAAACTTAGTCATTTTTACAAACCAACTTGACCGGATTTTGTGGGTAGTATCCGCTGAAAACCCTCAGGAGACAACACTCCTCCTACTAGGGACACCTAGAGGTTTAACGGCTTGTTGCACATGCTCAGTGCAATCGCGTTCCCTGCGAAAGTGAGGTTAGGAAATTTTTGTGAATAAATGGAATTTGCTCGGGACGAGCAAATGATAAGTTTGGGGGTATTTGTTCATATCAGATTTTTGCATTTTCATACCGCCCAATTTTTATCACATTGCATATCCGTAGATACTCTTGAGCCGTGTTTGCTAGTCAATTGCAGGATACAGGTTCTCGGTTCTAAAACAGTGAAATTCATGGAAAACACGAAAAAATCCGGGTTCCTGCCAACCACAGATAAAACACGGTCTCCGCCCTTCATCCGTATGCTGCCAGATACCAGTTTAGGAAGACAAAATGTCAAATCAATGTCGTTTTCAGACACAAGGCTCAATGGTAGCACAAGATCCAAGAGATCTACGTGGAGCTCGAGACAATCATGACAAAATCTTGACAAAAAGTCCACCTTTCCCTCAACAGAAATTCTGGAAAAATCGTGGAGCCAAGTTGAGAAAATACATGTACCAGAAAAATGTACACATCAAACCAGGGTGCCACCAAAAAGCCCAAAGTCCAATTCATCAAGAGGGCCGCGGATCCGCGGCCAATGTGGGGTCCAGGCCGCGGATCCGCGGCCATATAGTGGCGGCAGACAGAAAGTTTTTGGGGGTATTTTTGTCATTCTGTTTGGGTTCTGGTGGTTGCCCTAGGGTTTCATTTTTTGGCCTATAAATAGCCCAGAACTTTGTGAAGGAAGGGGTCCATTCTTGTATTTTCTTTTTCTAGGATTTAGTTCACTTGTTCTTCTTCTTCTCATCTCTTCTCCATTAAACTTGTAGTGAGCTTTGTGAGGGAGGAATGATAAATAAAGAAGATCATTTTATTATCATGCTCGTCTTGCTCTTTCTTTACTTGTTGTAATTTTAATTGTTAAGTAGTTGTTGTTATTTCCTTGTTGTTTCTTTCTTCTCTCTTTTTCTTTATCATTCATACGACAATGATACTTACGCTCGATCCTCGCCAAGGTGAGGTCGCAAATAGTTAGTCGTATTCTTCTACTCTCCTTCTTTCTATCTTCCTCTTTTGTTTTGTTTTGTTTTTCCTTATCATGAAGTGTGAGTAGTTTTATACTTGTTAGGGTAGGATAAGGGAAGTTTGAGAGAAGGAAATCTCTCTCACTCTTTCCTTGCCCAACAACTTAAATCGACTCCCGTTAATTGAACCACAATCTGCTCCTTACGGCACCCTATCCTACATGATAGCGGTGATTCCGTAGTGAGACCGGTTGTGGTTGAATTAACCGGAGGTTATGGATAAGAACCAAGAACGGACGGACAAGCACCAAAAGGAAGACTCATGCGTTGGAAAGCCTAGCTTATACTCGCAAAGTCCTTCCTAGTCGTGCTAATCCCCGTTGTTGCCGATTACCGTAACACCGATATTAAGAGGGGCAACGAAAGATGTGGAGACTCCTAACTCAAACTAACCTAATCCTAACCCTAACAAACTCTCTTTAAATATCAACTTAACACTTAGATAATCCAACAAAATCTGAACAACCGGACTTAACTCGTCGAAAAACACATAGAAAAAGATTCCCATCTCCCTGCGGACGACCCGTACTCAACCGGCTAGCTACGTGCGAAACCGTCTTGATTGCGGTATTTAAACTTAAACTTGAACACGAACGTACTCTATCAATCAGGATATTTCATTATCCTTGCCTTTATAGGCCATACACTTTACAAATAGCCCCTTGGGCTTCACAAAATGGCATTTTGCCTATTTCATGGCTCATGTGCCATTTCTTTTTGCACATAAGCCATGGGCTTTACAAAAATTTGGCTTTATGCCTATTTTTCTTACATTTATCCATAAATAAAATAAAAGAAATGCAACAAAATTATTTATTACAAAAATTTTTATCTTGGCATGGGGGAGGTCGGCCGCTTCATGTTCGGGCTCGACCCGGGCATGGGCCCACTGGGTCGGGGCCTGGGCCCACTTGGCTTGGGGTTGACTTGGATTTTGACTCGGTCAACCGGGGTGTAAATTTTTACCCCAACAAATTGCCCCCCATCAATACATGCACACCACATATGTGGGTCGTGTGCATGAAATTGATGGATCTTCTCTTACTTGGAGGCGACCTGATTTGGTTCCCGCTTTTGGGAAGTAGGCGCTGCCCTTTTTATGACATGGACGGTCATTGCTTGACATGTCTCCGAGACGGAATGTCCGTGATAGACGTTTCCCTGGCCCGAAGCGATCTGATTCCCGCTTTGTAGAAATCCCGCGCTGCCCTTTTTGCGACTTGGACGGTCGATGCTGCCCTTTTAGCGACGTGGACGGTCGATGCTACCCTTTTTTGCGACTTGGGCGGTCGGTGCTGCCATTTTAGCGACGTGGACGGTCGATGCTGCCATTTTAGCGACGTGGACGGTCGATTCTGCCCTTTTTGCGACGTGGACGGTCGATGCTACCCTTTTTGCGACTTGGACGGTCGATACTGCCCTTTTAGCGACTTGGACGGTCGG
Organism: Agapanthus africanus; assembly: GCA_030015575.1. Classification (NCBI taxonomy): domain Eukaryota; kingdom Viridiplantae; phylum Streptophyta; class Magnoliopsida; order Asparagales; family Amaryllidaceae; genus Agapanthus; species Agapanthus africanus. The sequence continues at coordinate 744,831,319 of CM057340.1, forward strand.
TTCTGCCCTTTTTGCGACGTGGACGGTCGATGCTGCCCTTTTTGCGACTTAGACGGTCGATGCTGCCCTTTTAGCGACTTGGACGGTCGGTTCTGCCCTTTTTGCGACGTGGACGGTCGATGCTGCCCTTTTTACGACTTGGACGGTCGATGCTGCCCTTTTAGCGACTTGGACGGTCGGTGCTGCCCTTTTAGCGACTTGGACGGTCGGTGCTGCCCTTTTAACGACTTGGACGGTCGGTGCTTGATTTGACTTGCTCTGCTTCTTGCAGTGTCAGGGGTAGACTTGACTTGCCCCGCCTCTTGCGGTGTCGAGATTGGATTCTGACTTGCTCCGCTTTCTGCATTGTCGGAGTGGAAGTCGACTTGTTGATTTCGATTTGGGTTGACATCAGCATCGCCATACTGGAATATGGTACCAGGAGCGAATCATCGTTTGTCATGAGAGGATTTGGGGATTGGTTTTTGTTTGGCATCTGCATTGCTGCACTGGAATAATGCCAGGAACAATTCATCATTTGCCCCGAGAGGATTTGGGAATTGATGGCTTAGGAGGCAGGTTTAGATCCCTATCACCTAAGACTTTTCAATTTTATGGGCCGTGAGGGTCCCATTGAAGCATTTTCTCCATACGAGTCGAAAGGATCCCGCAGGTGTATTTTCTCCTTAGGAATCGTGAGGATTCTTAAGTGTATGCCTCCTTTGCGAGTCGTAAGGCTCTCACGCGGGAATTTTCTCCTCTCAAAGTCGAGAGGACTTTGAGAATGCATTTCATCTCCTTTTCACGAGTTTGCACCCTTTCAGGTTTTCACAAACTCGCCGGCAGTCCTGCTGTTTTTACTCACGGAGCCCTTTCGGGTTTTCATCCGTGCCCGTTTTGCTTGTGAACATACCCTTTTTTTCTCTTTTTTCTTCTTCTTTTTTTTTCTTTTTTTTTTTTGGACTTTGAATGTGGTCTCACCGGTTAGGACTTAGGAGAGATTAGGATTGTTTTACGCCCGTGGATTGTATACGGTTTTGCAGGATGTATGATCCAGACCGTAGGGCCGGAAAAATTTCAGGGCTTTGTTGGCGTCTGCATCGCTGCACTGGAATGTGGTACCAGGAGCGACTCATCATTCGCCGTTAGGGTATGGGATTTGGAATTTGGTTAGCATCTGCACCGCTACACTGGAATATGATACCAGGAGCGACTCATCATTCGCCGTTTGGGGACTTGGAATTTGGATCTTGTTTGGCATCAGCATTGCTGCACTGGGATAATGCCAGGAGCAACTCATCATTTGCCTTGGGAGGACTTGGGATTTGGGTTTTTGGTCGGCATCAGCACCGCTAACACTGAAGCGAAATGCCAGGAGCGACTCATCATTTGCCGTTGCCCGTTGGGGAACGATGGCTTAGGAGACAGGTTTGGGTCCCTATCACCTAAGACTTTTCAATTTTATGAGCCGTGATGGTCTCATAAAAGCATTTTCTCCCTACGAGTCGAGAGGATCTCGCAGGTGTATGTTCTCCTTAGGAATCGTGAGGATTCCTAAGTGTGTTGCTCCTTTGTGAGTCGTAAGGATCTCACGCAGGGATTTTCTCCTCACAAGGTCGAGAGGACTTTGCGAGTGTATTCATCTCTTCTTTACGAGTTTGTGTCCTTTCGGGTTTTCACAAACTCGCCGGTAGTCCTGCTGTTTTTACTCACGGAGCCCTTTCGGGTTTTCATCCGTGCCCATTTTGCTTGTGGACATACCTTTTTATTTTTTCCTCTTTTCTTTTCTTTTTTTTTCTTTTTTTTTTTTGTCGCTGGTGGGACTTTAAAAGTAGTCTCACCAGCAGAATTTGGGAGAGATAGGGGTCATTTACGCCCGTGGATTGTATACGGTTTTGCAGGATGTCTGATCCAGACCGTAGGGCTAATGTGCTCAATTCGCCTGCGACTTGGAGCATTCACGTATAGTATTTCTTGAGATATCGTCCATTGATGGGTGGCATGGGCCTTTCTCCCTCTGCACTTATTAGTTGGTAGGATCCTCCGTCGAACACTTTCTCAACGACGTATGGTCCTTCCCAGTTTGGCTCGAATTTTCCCTTGGTATGTCGATTGAGGATAATCGGTCTTTTGAGGACCAACACCAATTCACCTTTCTTGAAAGCGCGGAGACGAGTTATCTTGTCATAGGCCCGTGACATTTGGGCTCGGTATAGCTCCAGATTTTGCTGCACCGCGAGCCTCTTTTCTTCGAGGGCATCGAGTTCTTCAAGTCGAAGGAGCACGTTTTCCTCTTCTGTCAACTCATGCTGAACGGCCATTCTTAAGCTTGGAACTTCGACTTCGAGGGGGAGGACCGCCTCCACTCCGAAGAGCAATGAGTATGGAGTGGACTGAGTTGGAGTACGGTGCGTGGTACGATATGCCCACAACGCCTCGTGAAGTTTGAGATTCCAGTCTCTCTTGTTGGCTGAAGCATTCTTCCTCAGGAGCTTGCATAGAGTCTTATTGAAGGCTTCGGCAAGCCTATTGGCTCTTGGATTATAGATGGAGGAATATCTCCAGTCTATCTTGTGCTGAGTAGCGAACCTTGAGACATTGAAGCTCTTGAAAGAAGGCCCGTTGTCAGAAATGATTCTTCTTGGTGTACCGAAGCGGTATAGAATGTTATGCTGGAAGAATGTTAGAATATCTTTTGTCTTGACTTCTTTCAACGGGACAGCTTCAGCCCATCTGGAGAAGTAGTCTGTCGCGGCCAGTATGAACCGGTGGCCTTTGGATGACGGAGGATCAATTGGGCCAACAATGTCGGTGCCCCAGACTTCGAAGGGCCACGACGCCACCGTAGGATGCAACGGATTGGGATGCTTGTGAATGAAATCACCATGGATCTGGCAGATCTGACACTTCTTTGCATGCTCTCCGCAATCCCGTATCATGGTGGGCCAATAATACCCGAGCCGTTTGATTTGAAGTCGCATCTTGGGGCCAGATTGGTGAGCACCGCAGATGCCGGAGTGAACATCTTTCATGACCTTTTGGGCTTCGGCCAGTGACAGACACCTGAGCCAGAGTTGGTCGTATGACCTGCGGTATAACGTGTCATTTACAAACACGTATCGGAGAGCTCTTTTCTTCAGCTGAATCCTCGCAGATTTTTCTTCGGGCAGCTTATCGTATCGGAGGTACTCTATGAAGGGTTCTTTCCAATCGGGCTCGTCTTGGATGATCGAAGCTTCTTCAGCGGGACTGCTCTCCTGTTCCGCGCTTTCCTCTTCTCGTAGAGAGACTGGGGGTAGAATTTGTCGGCTCCTGACTGTGATCAGAATTTCGTCCATGTCAGGATCAGCCAGCTCCTTGGCTAGGCGAGCGAGTATGTCGGCCTTTCCATTCAATGCTCTAGGGACTCTTGTCAGTTCAATGTGAGTGAACCGTTTCATGAGTTCCACCACCCGGCTTCTGTACCGAGCTAACTCGGGTTTGTATATCTTATAGTTGCCGCTTACTTGGTTGACGACAAGCTGGGAGTCACCGTAAACCCGTAGCTGAAGGATTTCCATTTCTATGGCGAGCTCCAAACCAGCTATCAGAGCTTCATACTCGGCCTCATTGTTTGTGCGAGGCTCGGTGAGAGCAAAAGAACGCCGTAGGGTTCCCATTGATGGCGTGATGAACACCAATCCTATCCCCGCTTTTACCTCCGGGACACTTGACTTACTAGAGGTCCTTATTGACGAGGCTCCATCGAAGTAGAGCTCCCAACATGGTTTATCTTCCTCGAGGTGCAGCACTTGTTCATCGGGTAACTCACAATTTAGCGGCGACCCTTCTGGTATGGGATGAGCAGCGAGAAAGTCTGCAAGAGCTTGCTCTTTTACTGCTTTCTGAGGAGTGTAAACTATGTCGAACTCAAGTAGCATAACAGCCCATCTTGCCATTCTGCCGGCTAGGCTCGCTTTGGTCATCAGGTGTTTGAGCGGGTCGACCTTGGAGATCAGCATAACCCGATGAGCCAGCAGATAGTGCCTCAGCTTCTAAATATCAGAGCCAGGCATTGCTTTTCGATTGGGGAATAGTTGTGTTCCACCCCGACTAGAGTTCGACTAAGGTAATAGAGGGCATTTTCTTTTCCTTCCTCGTTATTCTGGGCAAGGAGCGCACCGAGTGACTCGTCCAGCGCGGCAGTGTAGAGAATCAGCGGTTTATTTGGAATGGGAGCGGCCAGCACTGGAGGGTGCAACAAGTATTGTTTGATGCTTTCGAACGCTTCTTGACATTCGGCATCCCAGATAAAAGGAGCTCCTTTCTTCATGAGCTTTGAGAAGGGCCTACATCTCCCCGATAAATTTGAGATAAACCTCCGTATATAAGCAAGCTTGCCTTGAAAAGATCTTATCTGCGTCAGACTCTTCGGAGGAGGCATCTCCATGATGGCTTTTATCTTTGATGGGTCAACTTCGATCCCTCGATGTCGAACTATGAAGCCCAGGAATTTTCCCGATGACACGCCAAAAGCGCATTTCAGAAGATTCATCTTCAGGTCAAATTCCCTCAGTCTGGTGAGAACGGTCCTAAGATCCTGGATATGATCGGCCTTGGTTTCAGTCTTAACGACCAGATCATCAACATAACATTCGACGACTTTATGAATTAGGTCATCGAAGATATTGGTCATTGCCCTTTGATATGTAGCACCTGCGTTCTTCAGTCCGAACGGCATCACCTTGTAGCAATATATTCCGATCGGAGTTCGAAATGCTGTGTGCTTCTCATCCTCAGGCGACATCTTGATCTGATTATATCCAGACGAGCCGTCCATAAAGGTGAACAACTCATAATTTGAGGTGTCATCGACCATCATTTCCATGACCGGTAGTGGGAAGTCGTCCTTTGGACATGCCTTGTTGAGGTCCCTGAAATCGACACAAACTCGGATCTGCCCATTTTTCTTCTTGACTGGGACTATGCATGCGATCCAGTCCGCATATTTCTCTTCTCTGATGAAGCCGGCATCGATGAGTTTCTTGGTTTCCTCGATGACCTTTTCTTCCAACTCCCTTCTCATTCTTCGAGGAGCTTGTTTGACTGGCTTAGCATCAGGAGATATAGCTAGCTTATGCACGGCTACCTCAGGAGAAAGGCCAGGCATTTCTTTGTATGTCCACGCGAAGCAGTCGACGAACTCACGCAGCAGGGAAATTATCTGCTCTTTCATTTCCTCCGACAAGAGTGAGCTGATGTAGGTCGGCCTTGGATTATCGGGCGTTCCTAAGTCAATCTCGGTTAGCTCGTCAAAGGTTGCTTGTCCGCCATCTTTGAGCTCTTGGGGAGCTTCTTCTGGCTCGGCTATCTCGTCATCATCATTTGATCTTTCGCTGGCCTCACCAACATGGATCATGTAACACGCTTTGGAATCAGGTTGAATGTAGCCTATGCCCCGTCTATCTGGAATTCGTCCATCGATGAGTGCTCGGACCTGGGGCGGATACCATAGCCCTTCGTAAAACTTTGCTTCGGACTCCGTTTGATATAACCGGCATCCGCACTTCTTAAAGTATTCCCGCATCTCGGGCGCATAGTATCTGGGATTGAGGACGGCTCTTATGCCTCTTTCATAGGGAAGGCACGCGACAGAAAGATCGTCCGGGTGCACAACGGGGTTTGACCCATAAAACAAGATGCCCTTCTGTCCACTTTTCCTCCCGGGAACGTAAAAAGTTTTCAGCTGGTCCACGGTGGAGATTGATAATGCATCGAGCTCTTTACACATTTGCTCTGGTACCCTTGTAACGGCTATGGATCCTTCTGCAACTTCGAAGGTCTCTCGCAGTTTCGCTTGTTGCGTGGGGGTCCAATCTGCACCGCTATTGCACGACAGGTCCTCCTCCTCTGACTCTTCAGTGTCGCTGCCAAGATGAGGGCGGACTTTACTGCTAGATGGGCTTTCAGTAAAAGATTCGTCCGTATCGCTGCCGAAATGAGGGCGAGTTTTGCGTAAGGACGGGCTTCCAGCGTCGGACTCATCAGTGTCGCTGCCGAAATGCGGGCGCACTTGGGTATTTTTGCTTTTGAAAGTGATAGCCAGCGCAGATTTGCTTTTGAGTCTTGGGGCTCGTCTATCCTCAGTCAGTTGTGGCTTAGCATTTTGGTGGTTCGTAAAGTACCGAGAATCTTCATATCGGACTTCATGCACACCGAACGGCTGGATGTCTCCGTCAATGCGTCTTTCTTCGCCATTTTTAGTATACTTCATGCATTGATGGAGAGTTGACGGAATGACGCCATAATCGTGGAGCCATGGCCGCCCCAAGAGAATCTTATAAGACGTGTCGGCGTCGATCACGTATATCTTAGCTTCAGTTTGCAGATCCCCGAATTTGATTGGCAAAGCTATAGACCCCAAAACTTGCTGACAATTTTGGTTGAACCCTTGAATGACAATCCTTTCCCTTGACAGGTGTCGGACGTCCATTGATAAACTCTTCAGAGTTCGCAAGTTCATAATGTTCACTGAGGACCCCGGATCAATCAATATGCGATTAATTCGATCTCCGTCGCTGTACCCGGTCACGTAAAGCGGCCGATTATGCTCAGCCGTTCCTAGTAGCAAGTCTTCATCCTTAAATGTGACTGCGGCGGCATGCAAAGCATGCTGGGCTTCTTTCAAATTAATTTCCGCAAAGTGGGCCTGATACCGCTCGGAGTTTTGTAGAGCGTGGATGAGAACATCTCTAAGCTCCTTAGATAGGACCAAGGCGTCGTAGATGCTCAGGAGAGACAGAAGCTTCCGGAGATGCGCCAAGACATTATAGTCCACCGAGGAAGGACTTATGTTTTCATCGGCCGGTTCTCTGCCATCTTCTTCATTAGCGACTTGTTTTTCCTTCCCTTTTGGGGCGTTGCCCTGATTTGGCGGTAGAGCCCTGCCGCTTCTGAGCTGGATTTGATTGGTCGTTGTGGCGAGCTCCTCGTCCTCTTCAGGAAAACAGAGCTCATCCTCGGAGTCACTGCCAAGATGGATGGCGTAGCAGGTCACTACTGGGATTTCTTCATTGGAGTCTTCTTCTAACTCCTCCAGAATTTCAGCTGCTTGTACAGGGAAGAACTCCTTCAATTGAATCAATGTTCTTTCCTGTTGTTCGTATTCTTCGAGGGAATCGATATATTTTTGAATGGTCGATCTCCCTGCAGACTCTCTTTCGCGCCGAGCTGCACTTTTCTTCTTCTTGAGCTTCTTGGATTTTGAGCCTGATGGAGCCGCCTTGGCAGCTGGACTGGTAGGCTTCTTCTGCCCTTCCCATTCCATCCTGGGTTCTTTCCGACGTAGCTTTATCATCTTCTTTGTCTTATTAGATATGTGCGTACTCCACGGAGGCCGCGATGAGTCCGTTTCATTTCTCAAGGCAGCGGGTTCGGCTGTCTGCTCCCAGAAGGCTTCAGTTTCTGTCTGTATAAAGTTGGTGGTTGCAACTTGATTGTTCACCAACACACTTTTGGACAGCTCGATCTCTCCAGCCTTGTACTGCTTCTCGACCCAGTCTTTGAAGATATAGCAATCCTCGATCGCATGGCTCACTACTCGGTGGTACGGGCAATACAGAGGATTGTCGGTCATTTTTGCATCTTGGGGTCTTTTCGACTCCGGCAATTGTAGGCCGTTGTTCAAGGCATCTTTAAATATCTTGCGAACCTTGTCCCTTCTGAAAGAGTAAACCTTGTTCTTTTTCTCCTCTAGGGAAGGCCCATCTCCTCCCAGCAATGGCTTTCGAGACCGGTTAGTTTTGGATTCGGCCGCCCTTCGCTTTTCTTCATTGTCGGAAGCATTGAAGACATTGGTACTGCTGGAACTCCCGCTTCTACGGTTGTCATCCCGTTTGCTTTTCCAGGTTTTGTCTCTCTGAGAGTCCGGCGGGGACTCTTGCTTCGAGCGTTCCAGCATTTGAACTTTCTTGGTTAACTCCTGGAATGTCTTGAGGCCTACTGTACACAAGAATGGGACCATCCAATTGCTGAGGTTCCCAATGAGAAGGCTAACGGACTGGTCCTGCTCCAGCGGCGGTTCGCACTTGACCGTGAGATTACGCCATCGGGCGATAAAGTCAGTATTGCTTTCATTCTTCCCCAGCTTGGTCCTCACAAGGTCAGCAATGGAGATTTTATCACTGACGCTCATGAACCTTTGCCGGAACAGAGACTCCATTTGGGCAAAGGTAATGACGGACCCATCTGGTATGCTCGCATACCAGTCGAAAGCAACACCGGTCAGGCTGTTGACAAACTGACGAAGAAGGAGCGCGTCATTGCCCCCTGTATTTCCGCACGATGCTTTGAAGTGGGCAACGTGCTGATTTGTATTCCCCGTTCCATCAAATCTTCCGAACTTAGGAATGACGTAGCCGCTTGGGAACTCAATCAGATCGTATTGCGCGGGATATGGCCGCCCACTACTGCCGATTTCTTTCTGAGCTTCAGCTTCGGCCACCAATGTTTTAACTTTGCTGGTGACCAAATCCATTATCCGATCCTGTGTTAGCGGGATAGTGCTATCAGGGGCCAAGGCATCCCCAGAAGCGGAGTGCGGCCGGCTTTCATGCGGCTCGACCAGTCTTGGTTCTAAAGGAACAGGCATTGGCTGCCTCGGATTGTCATCACCCGGCTGATTAGTAGCGGCTTGTGCTTGATTGGGAGGTGCTCGAGCAATTTGAGCCGTAAGCTGCATCACCACATTCGTTAAGTCGTCAATCTTCGAATAGAGCTTGGCCATCTCTTTATCTTTGCTCCTGAGCTGTTTTCGAAGCTCTTGAAGCAGCTCTTGCTCCGCAGTCCTGGGGCGGAAAGTCGGCTCTTCCTCGCTGTCCGAGCTTGACTCTGCATGGACCGAAGGGTCTTTCTGCCTATCATCCTCATCGAGAGGGTTTTCTTCATCCAGCGGGGGCGGCTGTTCTTGGGCGGCGGCAACCACATTCAGGCTAGATTGGGCTTGGGATGTGGTGGCCCCATCCTTGCTTTTGCTGCGAAGGTTGTCGCTGGGACACCCGCCCGCCATATAGACCGTATGGACGACATATCCAGCCGTCTTTTTATTATCGGCGGCTGATTTCACGGATCGCTGTCTTGGCCTTCCTGTTTCGGTAGCGGGCGGTCGATTGAAGGCGGCTGGCCTAACCAGGTTCTTAAATGGTGCTGGCGCATCTTTTCTGGGTTTTCCCCGCTGCTTTCGTGCGGCACAGAGTGCTTGATAGACTCTTGATGAGACAGTGTCATACTTTTTCTGTTGGGGCCGGGACACGTCTCTTTGTGGCACTGTTTGGACCGCTGTCTTCTTGATTCTGGCGGTCATGGCGTTTTTCTGAACCCACTTCAGAGGCTCGAAGGAATTGCTGATTCTTACGTCCGACTCAGCCATCGTCACGGGGCAACCCTGCACTTGGAACTTCACATGATTCCATTTGGCCGAAGCCTTGGCCCTCTTGTTGGCTCGATACCTGAGCCGCTTCTGCCTTAACTTTTCTGTTCTAAGCACCTGGCAGACTTCGGCTCTTTAGGAAGACGCCGCAGACCGGTTTATGGAGGGCCTTGGAGATACGCTCGATTGTGCATTTGTTGGAGTCATCGCCTGAGCTCGTCCGCAACATTTAATGTTGCCCTTCGCATCGGAAGTCTTGCCCCCAGCTAGAGCGCCAGGGACTCGTTCAGACACCATCTTAAGCTTCGGTTGTGGTGCCTTGGCGATCACGACATTCGGCCTCTTATCCCTTGAGACCGGCTTGGCCACCTGTTCCGCTGGGATCTCTGCCAGATGAGCACTTCCGGTAGGGTAGATGATGACAGAGCCAAACTGGCGGGGCGGTTCCTCCCATTGTCGACTGAGGCTTGCGGGGAGAACCACCCGAGCGTTGATCTTGACCACGTACGGAATCGGGGTCACGTTGGAAGCTGAATTCGTCTGGGGAGACATTGTCGTCGAAGGTTGATTGCTGCACAAAAAAAAATATCATTTCAGTATAAGCAATCGATATGTATATTGATTGAGTTCGCATGAATGCTTAACCCGAAATATGAGAGGAGAGATTGGTCCCACCGGGCGTGCCAGAATCTGTAGAGTGTTTTTCGTCACCCCATTGAGATGGGAATACGCGCACACTTGTCAGGCGTACTACAGATTCCCCCTGCCTAGGGTAGGCTGGGGTTTAATGATTGTGGGGATCCGAATCTCCGGCAGCCGCGGACTAAGCTGCCGTTAATTACCCCTCGCCTTTGGGGCGAGAGAACCTTCGATTAACGGGTTAAACTGGTCATACGAACTCAATGTGCGGTGTGCGTGTGTGTTGTTTGAAAAGGGGGTTTGGATATATCGGGAGCCACGTAGAGTTTTTACGGGGGTCCCGCTACCCGGATAGCGGGCTGGGGGTCAAGGGGGCTAGCAGCCCCCTTGCGGGGTTCGGGGCAGCGCCCCGGCCCGAAAATTTTTTGGAGGGGGAGAATGTTGCGGAGTATGTATATGTGTGAATTTGTATACATATGTATATGTATATGTATGTACATAAAAAGAGGGGGAAAAGGCATCCAAGGGATGCGTGGGGCCAGCGCCTTGAGCGCTGTGCGCTTAGGTGCTGTGCGCTCAGGCGCAAGCGCGCCACGTGTCGGCACGTGGGCGCTTTGCGCATGAGCGCTGCGCGCAGGTGCGCAAGCGCGTGCCACGTGTCAGCACGTGGACGCTTTACGCAAGAGCGCTGCGCGCAGGTGCGCAAGCGCGCGCGCGCCACGTGTAGGCACGTGGGCGCTTTGCGTAATGCGCGTTGGAGCGCAAGCGCGCGCGAGCCACGTGTCGGCACGCGGGCGCTTTGCGCAAGTGCGCTGCGCGCAGGAGCGCAAGCGCGCGCGCGCCACGTGTCGGCACGCGGGCGCTTTGCGCACTTGCGCTGCGCGCTGGAGCGCAAGCGCGCGCGCCACGTGTCGGCACGCGGGCGCTTTGCGCATGAGCGCTGCGCGCTGGAGCGCAAGCGCAAGCGCGCGCGACACGTGTCGGCACGCGGGCGCTTTGCGCGCGCGAAGTGCGCTGGAGCGCAAATGCGCCACGTGTCGGCACGTAGGTGGTTTGCGCTCGAGCGTTAGCGCGCCGGCAAGGATAAGAGGCTTTTAGCCTGAAAAAAGATTTCTCAAAAGAGAAATCAGAGAGGAGTCGGGCTCCTGAATGTGTTTTGGGTTTAATGGAAGTGGTTCTTCTTCTTCCTCCTGTTGCTTGCTGGATCTTGAAGATCAAGAGATGTGAAATCTCAAAATCTCTCCTTTTTAAGATCTGATGACAGATCCAAGTTCCCCTTTGTGGGTTTTGTGGTGAAAAACTAATTTGTTATATAAAAAGAAGAGTAAAACTCTTGATTTAATTCAAGAGAAAGAAGAAGGTTTTGGAACCTTGAAGAAGAAGAATAGATCTCAGATCTGGAAACTTTTTTAGAGAAAGAAAAAGTTGTTGGGATATTTCATTATCCTTGCCTTTATAGGCCATACACTTTACAAATAGCCCCTTGGGCTTCACAAAATGGCATTTTGCCTATTTCATGGCTCATGTGCCATTTCTTTTTGCACATAAGCCATGGGCTTTACAAAAATTTGGCTTTATGCCTATTTTTATTACATTTATCCATAAATAAAATAAAAGAAATGCAACAAAATTATTTATTACAAAAATTTTTATCTTGGCATGGGGGAGGTCGGCCGCTTCATGTTCGGGCTCGACCCGGGCATAGGCCCACTGGGTCGGGGCCTGGGCCCACTTGGCTTGGGGTTGACTTGGATTTTGACTTGGTCAACCGGGGTGTAAATTTTTACCCCAACAATTAGCACTCATAGCCACCTAGTTACCTCAAGTGAGAGGTCAAAGCTTGGAGAAGGAGCTCTCGGGTGGATCTTCTATCACATCGAGGAGGCCGACGAGGAGGTGAACTACAAGAACAAGAAGGACTTGAATATTTAGGTATAATCATCTATCATAGTAGCTAATAACTTCTATATAGTTCTTAGTTAGGGTTTAGCAAAGATCCGTAAAGTTAGTCGATGTTAGTTTAAATAAAATGATTGTTTTACCTATTCCGCCTCCCCGCATCATGTGGGGTGTCTAACGTCGACTTACAGCTCCGCGTCAGACTTATGCTCAGAGAGGTCATGGTCGCAGAGGGTTTGTTCAGAGAGGACGGGGTGATAGAGGCAGAGGACTGCCAGTTGCCGGTGGAGGGAAGGCACGAGTATTTTCTTTGACTCATCAGGACACACAGGCGTCTAATGCAGTGGTTTCAGGTACTCTTTCAGTATGTTCTTTTGATGCAAACGTGTTGTTTGATCCAGGATCTACGCACTCGTATGTTTCTACACACTTCTTGCCGAGGTTGGGCCGAGAGTCGTGTTTGCTAGATCGGCCGCTTGTTGAGACCACTCCTGTCGGTGAGTCTTTTTTTGCGTGACACGTGTTTCGGTCGTGTGTTGTCCGTATTGGAGAGAGAGATTCGTCCGTCGACTTGATCCTTTTTGAGATGTTGGACTTCGACGTTCTCCTGGGCATAGACTGGTTAGCTACACGCTATGCGACCATGGACTGCCGCAAGAAGACAGTTAGGTTTTGTTTTCACGGCGAGTCAGTTCTTGTTGTGCAGGGGGACAGTGGTGCCGCCCCTCACAGTTTGTTTTCAGCCCTTTGCGCTAGTCGGCTTTTGAGGAGAGGATATCAGGGATTCTTAGCTTTCATTCGTGATACCGGAGCCACAGTAGATTCGTTGGACCGGGTTCCTATCGTGCGAGAGTTTCCCGACGTTTTTCCTAATGAGTTACCTGGATTGCCACCAGAGCGTGAGATTGAGTTTTGCATTGATCTGATTTCCGGCACGGGGCTTTTTTCTATACCGCCTTACCGGATGGCCCCGACAGAGCTTAGGGAGCTTAAGGATCAACTGCAAGAGTTACTTGATAGGGGAATTGTACGTCCGAGTGTTTCGGCTTGGGGAGCTCCTGTTCTGTTCGTCAAGAAGAAGGACGGCAGTTTGAGGTTGTGCATTGATTATCGTCAATTGAACCGAGTTACGGTGCGGAATAGGTATCCTTTACCTCGCATTGACGATTTATTTGATCAGCTCCAGGGTGCGGGACATTTTTCTAAGATTGATTTGAGATCAGTGTATCATCATTTGCGGGTTCGAAATGATGACGTTCCGAAGACTTCTTTTCGTACGCGCTACAAGCATTATGAGTTTTTGATGATGTCGTTCGGACTCACCAATGCCCCAGCAACGTTCATGGATTTGATGAACCGGATTTCCAGGACGTTCCTCGACCAGTTTATTATTGTGTTTACTGATGATATTCTGGTTTATTCCAAGAGTCGTGAGTAGCATGAGCAGCACCTTAGAATTGCCTTGCAGACATTGAAAGAGCACCGGCTGTTTGCTAAATTCTCAAAGTGTGCCTTCTGGCTTGATAGTGTTGACTTCCTTGGTCATGTGGTTACGGGATACGGTGTTCGTGTGGACCCGAGAAAGATCGAAGCCGTACAGCTTTGGCCCAGACCTGTATTAGTGACAAAGGTCCGCAGATTTTTAGGCTTAGCCGGTTATTATCGACGTTTTGTTCAGGATTTCTCCCGTATCACTGCACCGTTGACCGAGTTGACTCGGAAGGGGGTTCCTTTTCTTTGGACTGAGGCATGGGAGCAGAATTTTCAGCAGTTGAAGACTCGGTTGACGACTGCACCAGTTTTATCTTTGCCTTCTGGATCGGGTGGCTTTGTCGTTTACTGTGATGCTTCTCGAGTGGGGCTCGGTTGTGTTTTGATGCAGCATGATAGAGTTATCGCTTATGCTTCCCGGCAGTTGAAGAAACACGAGCAGAATTATCCCACTCATGATCTTGAGATGGCCATGGTGGTCTTTACGCTTAAGATTTGGAGACACTACTTGTACGGGGAGTCATGCCATATTTTCACGGACCACCAGAACTTAAAGTACATCTTCCAGCAGCGGGATCTGAATTTGAGACAGCGCCGTTGGATGGAGCTTATGAAGGATTATGATTGTGAGATCCTTTATCACCCGGGCAAGGCGAATGTGGTAGCCGATGCTTTGAGTCGTAGGCCTGGGGGTAGCTTTTTCCAGTTGAGCGCAGTTCAGATACAGTCTTCTACAGATTTGCAGATCTTGTGCGACAGCAGAGTACAGTTTGAGTTCACTTCCACTGGGGGACAGCTTGCTCATATCTGCGCCCGTCCACTTCTACTTGACTGTATTCGTGATGCACAACCCGCCGATGCCCGTTTTTTTAAGATTCTTGAGCATATTCGGCAGGGTAGAGATTCAGAGTTCTTGATTAATGACCAGGGTGTGCTGCGTTTTGGGAATCGTTTGTGTGTACCTGATACCGATGGGTTGAGGCTTGAGATCCTAGAGCAGGCACATCAGTCAGCTTTTAGTGTTCACCCAGGTTTCACCAAGATGTACCATGACTTGAGAGATATCTACTGGTGAGACGGAATGAAGAGTGATGTTTCGGATTTCGTTTCGAGGTGCCTGACTTGTCAGCAAGTCAAGGCTGAGCATCAGAGACCGGCGGGAGAGTTGCAGTCTTTACCCATTCCGAAGTGGAAATGGGAGCAGATTTCCATGGACCTCATGGTGGGTCTACCCAGGTCTAGTCGAGGGTATGACTCCATTTTGGTGATTGTAGACCGGTTGACGAAGGCGGCTCACTTCCTTCCAGTGAAGACCACTTTCGGTTATGCTCAGTTGTACACTGATGAGATTGTGTGTTTGCACGGAGTTCCTTCATACATTGTATCCGATAGAGGCACCCAGTTCACTAGCCGTCATTGGAAGAAGCTTCAGGAAGCCTTGGGTACCATTTGAGCATTAGCACCGCATTCCATCCGTAGACTGATGGTCATTCAGAGCGGACTATACAGAATCTGGAGGATATGCTTCGCCCGTGCGTGCTTGATTTTAGTGGCAGTTGGGATCGTCACTTGCCATTGATAGAGTTCTCCTACAATAACAGTTATTAGGAGACGATTCAGATGGCACCTTTTGAGGCTTTGTTTGGTAGGAAGTGTCGATCGCCAGTCTGTTGGATCGAACTCAGCGAGAGCAGGATTTTGGGACCCCAGCTAGTTCAAGAGACTATGGAGAAGATCCAGCTGATTCAGGATAGGATGAGAGCGGACCAGTGCAGACAGAAGTCTTATGCCGACCGTCGTCGTCGCAGGCTCGAGTTCGCAGTGGAGGATCAT
Organism: Agapanthus africanus; assembly: GCA_030015575.1. NCBI lineage: Eukaryota > Viridiplantae > Streptophyta > Magnoliopsida > Asparagales > Amaryllidaceae > Agapanthus > Agapanthus africanus. The sequence continues at coordinate 744,846,566 of CM057340.1, forward strand.
GTATTCTTACCGATGAAGGGCGTGATGAGATTTGGGAAGAAAGGAATGCTCAATCCCAGATTTATAAGTCCTTTTGAGATCCTTGAGCGAGTTGGTACCGTTGCCTATCGTTTGGCTCTTCCACCAAGCTTTCCATATGTTCACCCCGTATTCCATGTGTCGATACTTCGCAGATACCTTCATGACCCTTCTCACATGATTCGGCACCAGACCGTTCAGCTAGAGCGCGATCTTTCGTTCACCGAGCAGCCAATAGTGATATTGGATCGGCAGATGAAGAAACTTCGGTCAAAGGTCTTGCCAGTTGTGAAGGTTCTTTGGCATAGCCCGAATGGTGAAGAAGTAACCTGGGAGGCCGAGAGCGAGATGCGGAAGGAATTCCCTCATTTCTTTGAAGGTACGCATGGTAAGATTTTTAAATTCGGGGACGAATTTCTTTAAGGGGGAAGATTGTAACACCTTAGAATGCGATTAATGTTAATTAAGAGATAATACGGATTTTTAGTAAAAAGTTTACCAAAATAGCTTTCAAATATTTTATCAAAATTAATTAATATTTTATTAATATTTATTGCGGGCTTGCACACACATGTGCATGTTAACCTTGGGTTATTTGGGGAGGTTAACCATGCTTAAGTAGCCATGGTGTATTAACCCATTCCATTAAGTGTAATTAATTAAATAAATTAGTTTTCAAATTTTAAATATAAATGGTTTTTTTTCCTTTTGGGTTGACTTGAGAGCGAGGGGGCATCAGGAGGCATGGCAAGGAGGCATGGCAAGCATGCCGTGCATTTAATGAGGAAAGAGAGGGGCATGGCTCTCTAAACTCACCCTTCATCTCTCTCACCCTCACTCACACTTACACTCATATACACTCCCTCACTCTCTCATTCACAACTCTCATTTTTTCTCTTCTTCATTTTTCTTCACCCCATCTCTTCACTCACCCCTCAACTAAAACCTACACAAATCCTCCCAAACCCACACAAAATCTCCACTAAAACTTCACTTTAAACCCTCACAAGTCAAGTTTTGGCCACTAGGATCACTTGGAGCAAGGAAAGCTTGGATTTTGAGCAAGTGTGGATAGGTATAAATCCCTAATTGTTAATTAGGTTCTTATTATATGGTGTTGCTAATTAGTTTCAGTTTAGAACACTTAAAATTTAGTTTTTATGCAAATTTCGTATTTTGGTATAGAATTGTGTCTCGGATGAGTCTGCTATCAAACCAGGAGTTTGTTGGAAAAGTTGCCATCACAGTGACCTAGTTTTGAGACATAGAAGCTACCCTAAAATCCCGAGACGATTCCCTTCATTCTTGGCCGCAATTTAATTGCTTATGGCCGCAAGTTGCGGCCATACTGGTGAGTTAGGGTTTGTGTCTTAGTCTAGGGGTCTCTAGGGTTGTTTTTAGGCTCGTGGAACTTGCAACTTTCACCAATTGTTTGTGTATCAAAATCTGGGACCAGTTAGCTAGTTTTAAGCGATTCGGCAACGTGCGATGCGGATTATCCGCTATTTGTTTAAATGTTTCGTACGATGTGTAGCCGTAGGGCTGGTCTAAGAAGTTGTTGTACGCGTTTAGTCCGCTAAGAGATCACTTGGGAGCTTTTGGGAGTCGGTTTGTTGTTGCCGTTGTTGCGTGTGTTATCGAAAGGTTTCTAATGTGCACTTGTTATGATGTGTATGATTTTAGGATCGCAAGCGGAGACTTCAGACGCCGCGAAGAAGGGGAAACAGGTGGTCAGATATACCTAGCTCGAGATCACGGTGAGTAGATTTACCATCTACGAGGAAATCGCCCGTATGGCGTTATGCGTCAGGGCTTGATAGGATACTATAGCCGCATGTTTATATTCATATATATATATATATATATATATATATATATTGATTGTGCATGAGCATCATACATACCATTACTCGTTGTGTCTTGACTTAGTATCTAGTGGACACTGCACCATTACTGACGGTTCATGTTGCACGAGCACTAAATTGTATGCTACACACATATCGTCGGTAATTGCCATGACACGCACAACCTATACACATATGCCGTAATTATTTGTTGTTGATATTGACACATGGATTATAGTTCTATTGCGCATATAAGATACATCGTGCATACATACTAACATGTATACACCCATACTTGCTATAGCTACATGTGCACCTTATATGATGTTTGATTTGATTTTGGAGGAATTAGGAACCGCATGATATATTTAAAAACTAAATTCATTTAAAATAGCGGTTTTCCCTTGATATGCTCATATTACTATCTCATGTTGCATATATCACATTTCATGGATTTACGCATTGAGATATGGATTTCATGTGATTTATGGATTTGAGAACCGTGGTATTATTTCAAGAAAGTATGCATTATTTTGAAAAGCCGGTTTCTCTTGATATGATATTTCAGTGCGTCCACCATGAGTTTTCTCGGTTCTGAGAGCTTGTGTGAGTATACCCGATTCGAGGAGCGGTAGGCACCGTCTGCGAGTATATGGTGGACCCGGTAAGGTACCCCGGGGCAAGAAGACTCGTACAGTTAGGCGGTGAGCCTGGCAGGGGAGCAATACCTACCGGTGATTGGTTGGACCTGGCGGTTATCCGGAGGATACCGACCGGAGTAGAGAGATGGATATGGGCCGATCCGGACTGACGGAGCTCGTGGGCCGATCCGGGCTGACGGAGCCCGATATATGTTAATCTGCGTGTCGATGCTGGACACGAGTATTTCATGATGTTTTCGAGTGCCGATGTTGAGCACTCAGGCTCCATGAGATTTACAGGATATGAAGGCCGATCAGGGTGACGGCGCCTGAAGTATTGGGATTTGGGGTGTATTGATGGACACCGGGTTTCTCCACGATGATGATTCATTAGGATGATATGTTTTATCCCATACTCAGCATTTATTGATATGCATTGCATCATGTATTTGTAGTACCTGATAAAGTACCTTTCATGATCGTTGCATACCCAGATTACCATATTGATACTATCATATTACATGTGATAGGGTATCGCAGTACGTGCATCCCTACGATTACCTGTATGATGTTACTTACTATTCACGAGTTGGCAACTCACCCCCGTTGTTCCACAGTGTTTTGCAGGTTGACCCTCAGAGTAGTCGCGGCAGGGCTATCTCATTGTATCTTTTTGCTGCGGATACCGCTACGGTTGGCTGTGAGCCGTCTTGCTATAGGTGGGTTTCGGTTATCCGACTTTATATTCCACTATACACCTTATTGTATCTAGTACTCTCCATCTATCATTTCATGTATTGACTTAGAGACAAGTTGTGAGGACAATATTGTATATTATTTTGTGACTCTGGGTGTCGAGCTCGTGTGAGCCGACTTTTATTATGCAGTTTTATCCTTTATGTTGTCCTTTACTTATATTGTCCATTTCTTCGCTACGGCGTCGTATATTATTCTTATGGTGGTTGTTTCCGCCGTTGGGCACGATTGCTCCCGTTTGGAGATTCTTTATTTATATCACATGTTACTTTACTTATATCTTATATTGTACCCGTTTCGGGGCTAGTTTTTACAAAGGAGCTGCTGCCGAAATTTTTAAGAAAATAATTTAAATTTTAAAGATTTTTACTTGAGATTTCCAAATATTTTCAACAAATGTTTTCGTCACTTACTACTTTTGATGGTTTAGATTTTTGGGTTTCGGCTTACTTAAATTGCATTATGCCTGTAGACGTTACGTGGTTTAAGTGCCGGTCACATGCCAAATTTTGGGTCGTGACAGTCTTATTCGGTGTACCCATTCTCTAATAAGCACCTGTGTACAATCTTTAATGTCAAACAGCAATGGTTGTGGGATCAACCATCACCCCCATGCAGGTTCAAGAAACATACACACTAGTCTATCTGGAATATCGATGCCCTGTCTCGATATTCACTCGACTAGGAACTGTTAAAGGATCTTCTTGTGGACTACGCAAGCCCTACTAGTATGATCTGCATCATAGTCCTGGTAGACAAGAAAATATCATAAGGGCTTTATCAACATATATACAAGATTTGAAATACTAAGTAGAACAAATCACATGTTAAGATAAAGGTAAACCAAATAGCGTACTATCATATTGAGCAAGATTGTTTCTGTACATACATATCCCTAGTATCCTATATAATGAAGGCCTCTAGGGAATACATATCCAACAGTTGGGGAGGCTATTCGTTTTAGGGTATCCCCTTTAGTATTACGAGCTTCTTTGCAGGCCCGTTTAAGTTCTTGCTCAGCATGTTGAAGACTGAGACGCCAGATTTGGACGGCACGTTAAGAGGGGCCGTTGTGGTTGCCAGTCGATCGAAAACCGACCTTTTAGGAGCTTCCTCTTGCGGCGCTGAGACACCGAAACTCACATGTGGGAGCATGGTCCCAAAGAACAATCCAATAGTAGCTTGTGTGACTTTCCCCACTGGCATTGAGAAGATAGAAGCCGCATTGGGCACATAAGTCACGCATCTTATTTGGGTAGAGCGAGAGTTGCTGTTGCATGCAGTGCATTGAGAAGCCATTGATTTTCTGCACAGGAGCAAGAAACCAAGTTTTAGTATCTCGAATCCAAGGGCAACCATAGCGAACCACGATTTTGTTCGCGAAATACGACACATGAAGTATGGAGTGGAAAAAGAAAAAGGTCCTACCGGACGTGCCAGAATCTGTTCACCGCCGAAAGACAGAGACCGAAATGTTGGGACGTCTCGCCTGAATTTGGGGGCAGACGCTATTTGGACTTCTCCATTCACCTCTCCGAAAATACCAAGTTGATTTATGGCACCGTATATCGGAGGTTTGGACAGGTGCGACCGTTGTAGCAGACTTTATCAGATCCCCTCATTTGTGAGGGGGTTTTTATTGTAGGGACGCTCTTTCCTGCAGACGCAAGCCCCTGCAGTTAATTACATTATCGCATGTAACGACTCTGTTTTAATGTACAGAAAATTTTTAAAAGTTAATGTACAAATGGAGTATTTGCAAACCTGTGTATGCTATAAGTATTTGATTTGTTTTTAAACAGTAAGAAAGCACTTGTAGCTCATTGGTAAAGCCTTTCACTGCTGTGACATAGCCCCTGTGTTCGAATCCCCTCAGCCACATATTATTTTTGCTGATTTTTCTTTTAAACTTTTAGAAGCTCAAAAGTTTACACGTGCAATACATGTAAAATGAAAAGTCACTGAAAAATCAAACATGTGCAAAATACTATTAACTATAACTAGGACACGTGGCATTCATCCAAGACCCAATCCAACCCATTGGACCAGCGAGATCGGGCTTGGGGCCGGCGCAGCCGGTCCCCCCTCCCCCGTAGCAAATGCTCAAATTTATTTTTCCCTAGCACCTCTTGGACTCTCCCACTAACCCTAGTCTGTTTGTTTTCCCTGCATATTTCCAGGGAATTAAAATGAAGCATTAATCAAAAATGTTAAGACATTTTAATTCCATTCTTCTGTACCTTAAACCCTAATTTCTCCTATAAATACCACCCTGCACCATAGCCCTCCTCATTCAGAAATCCTTTACCAAAACTCTCTAAATTTTCCAAGTCCAAGAAGTTATACAAGTTGAGTTAGCTCAAAGTCAAGTTCTAGCGACGACTCGGGACAAATCCGGCAACCCCGCGAATCCACGACGCTTGCAAACCCATCCTCTACCTCCCCTCTCTCTTCTCAATCTTTAAGTCCCCTCTCCCCTCCTCTTTTTCTATTAAAAAGACTTCTCTTTTCAAAACTCGTCGGAAGCGGAGTTAATCCGACTTCCAATTATAATTTCTTTAAAAACTTAATTTTTCTTAATCACAAATTAACCATCTCTTCATATCTTGTTTAGCAGCCATAAGAAAATATGTATAACAAGTTTCAATTCAAAATTATAATGTTATATTACTTTTAGTTAACTTTTACGGTTAAATCCCATCAAGTTTACCTACAACATTATTTCTTCATTTTGCTCATATTACCTTTAGAAAATTCACGAGGTAATGAACAACCTCATCACAAGACTCATCATGACATAGTACGATGGCTTTTGGAACAATATTTTGTGGGACAATACAATTTTTTACATTAAAATATCCTAAACTAATAAAACTGTATTTCTTTAAGATTGTTTTAATTAAATTCCATACAATTATGTCCTTACAACCCATTTTAGGAAATCCGATTTGGTTGGCGTAGGTTATCACATATCCATCGGACTAGTAGGGCGAGATGCATACCTCCTCACGGAGCATACGATCTCGATGGAATTTTTATTACAATTTCTAAGAAAACGTGATTTCTATTAATAAATAAATTCTATTTTTAATAATTATATATATATATATAAATATTATCAAAATACCTATTTTAAATATATAATATATTCCATATTTTCTAAATCAAAAGAAAAGAATCACAAGTTTCATGAAAACACTATCAAGAATCAATACAAGTCAATTTATATGAAAATACCATATACTATTCAATTTAGGTTTATATCCACTAGAATATTTCATCTTTTAAATTTACATCCATGAAAATACTAAATACGGTAATTAAATACTTGAGGTGTATTTTAAAAATATATCAAAACTATTTTGCATAAAACCCCCTCAAGTTATATTAAATTACAATAAGGACCCTAGTAAATATAGGTTTAAGCGGGTCCAGTTCTCTTGAGCCTTGGGGAGCCGGAGAATTTGGGTGCTTTCCTATTTAAGGTAGAAAACTAAATGGGTTTATCAATATGGTAATTGGCTTGGAAAAAGTCACAAATCATGCCGTCCATATGCACCAGTTACCGATAACTCCAAAAACTAATTCAGGACTTCAATTCGTTTTAAAGTATCTGACCCAGTCAGAGTCCCAGTCTAATCTGAAATCAATCATCCTTGAATACAATTCAAGTATAACTCCAATTCAACATGAATCCATTTATACCAAAATACAATCTATATTAACATAAATTGATTTGACCGAACCATGGATATACATTTAACATTGTTTACATGACTACCCGTTTATATCCTTTCCGTTTACATGAACTACTGATATCATGGTTACGACAAGTCTTACATCTATTAAATAAAACAATACACATCAATGCAAAATTGTCACGACCCAAAGTTTGGCCCGTGACCGGCAACTTAACCACGTAACGTCTACAGGCGTAACGCGACTAAGTGAACCGGAAACCCAGAAATCAAACCAATAAAGTATAGAGTGTTTTAAATTTTAAAAGGAATCATTTATTAAATGTTAAGAGATCCAAGTAAACAATCACCCAGATAGCAATATACGACGCCGTAGCGAAGATCAAGATCCACAAGTGGGAACATCACAGATAGGATAACTGCAAAGTGCAGTCGCTTACAACGAGCTCGAGACCAGAATACAAATAAATATACATCATCGTCCTCACACTGTCTCTAAGTCAAATACATACATGGTAGATGGAGAATACTAGATACAACAATATACATAACTGAAAGATAAACAGATACCGCACAAAACCCACCTATCAGCAAGGAGCTAGTACACCAACTATAGGGGTATCTATGTCAAAAGATGCAAACCGCAGCCTGCCGTGACTACTCCGAAGGGCAACCTGCAAACACTGTGGCACAACGGGGGTGAGTTGCCAACTCGTGAATAGAGATAACATATAAACGTAATCGCGAGCATGCACGTACTGCGCTACTCAATCATATGCCAACAGATGATATTAATATGTGATAAGCAGTATGTGCAAAAAATCATGCAAGTGCTCTATCAGGTAATATAACTACAGGATGAGATACAATAATGAATGCTGAGCAGGGGAATATAACATCTACACGAAATGTCAATGTGGAATATATATATATATATGCACCGCAAATCCCAACAACCTAGACGCCGGCACTCCCATCGGCCCTCAAATCCTGTACTTCCCTGAGAATCATGAGTGCCCAACATCGGCACCCACATATCATAAATATTCGTGTCTAGCATCGACACGCAAATCCTCCTCTATCGGGCATCCGTCAGTCCGGGTCAGCCCTCTCTCTCATACATATCGGGCATCCGTCAGTCCGGGTCAGCCCTCTCTCAATATATCGGGCATCCGTCAGTCCAGGTCAGCCCTCTCTCAATATATCGGGCATCCGTCAGTCCGGGTCAGCCCTCTCTCAATGTATCGGGTATCCGTCAGTCCGGGTCAGCCCTCTCTCAATGTATCGGGCATCCGTCAGTCCGGGTCAGCCCTATCTCAATATATCGGGCATCCGTCAGTCCGGGTCAGCCCTCTCTCAATGTATCGGGCATCCGTCAGTCTGGGTCAGCCCTCTCTCAATATATCGCTCTAGCACCGAGAAAACATAGGGTGGACGCACCGAAATAACATATCAAGGGAACCGGGTTTTTAAATGATTACATATTTGAAATAGCCACGGTTCCCAAATCCAGAAATCGCATGTAATCCAAACCAATATGCAAGTCAATGTGATATGATATGTGCATCAAGTATGAATATCATGTCAAGTCACATAAAGATGAGCTACAACATAATGATCCGATGTGATATATGTATCAAGTATGAATATCATGTCAAGTCACATAAAGATGAGCTACAACATAATGATGCGATGTGATATATGCATCAAGTATGAATATTATGTCAAGTCACATAAAGATGAGCTACAACATAATGATCATGGAAATTCTACAGTGTGAGTGTCATGGCAATTACTAACGGTATGTGTATAACATGCAGGATAGTACTCGTGCAACATAAACCGTAAGTAAGGGCGCGGTGTTCTATCAATTCTAGTTTATATACATACATCAGGGAATGTGGTATGCACTAAATAGTAGCCATGAACAAATAATGTATGGAAATGTAGCTATAAGATCCTATCAGCCCTGACGTAGAACGCCATGCGGGCGATATCCATGCGGGCGATATCCCCGTAGATGTTAAATCTACTCACTGTTGTCTCTCGCTAGGTATAGCCGACGACTTGTTCCCTTCCTTCGCGGCGCCCGTCGCACTCTCTTGCGAATCCTAGAATTTCACAATATATCACACATAAGCTCAAAACCGTACAAACACGACATTTAAAGTCAACTAGAAACCCGTGTCGCAAACTAAGCGCGCGTGTGCGCGATATGCTAAAACGTGTGATTACGCGCCTAAAGCCACTCCGACGCGTCGCGATATGCAGAAACCCCAAACCCAGACACCCGTATCACGCGTGTCGCGAAAGATTAAAAATACGGGAAATAGGGTATTCTACTCCAGATTTTGATACAGAACTAATCTTATAAAAATAGATATACCAAAATACTCCACATAGCAGCAGACTCCAGTGGCCCGGACCCCAACCCCCAACTCACCCATCTGGCCGCAATTTGCGGCCAGAATGAATATTCCGGCGGCCTTACTTGGGAATTGGGCTCCCAGGCTTGGTGTGTGCACTCCATACTCCCTATACATGCTACAGTAAATCCAATTTCATTCTGAAATGACCCGGGTAGCAGCAGATCCAACAGAACCCTATTTCTAGTTAAAAAGTCTAATATAGCACTAAAATGATACTATATAGTATTTCTGTGCAAACTGAAACAAAAACCTGGGTTAAATAGCTCCAATAGCACCTAAAAGAGTCCACTAAACCATGAGAACACCAATCTAACATATACTTTACCAATATCCCTCAAAATCACTAATAATGCACCAAAGACATGATTTTTAGCTAAGATACTACAAGATATGAAAAAGAGTGCTAAATATGAGCTATATACCTTCAAAAGACCTTATGAAACACCATTAGTCTCAGTCCTAGCCTCAAATGTGCAGATTTGCCTCCAAACACCTCAAAAGCTCATTTTTCCAAGGTTTTGTGAAGGAAAAGTGTTGATTTGTGTAGGGATTTTGTGTAGGGATCAAAGGGAATGAAAAGAATGAGAGAAGATGAAGAAAAGGGTAGGGTTTTTCTGCTGAATTTCTGCTGGACTCAGAAATGAGGAGGAGAGAGAGAAGAGAGAAAGAAAAGGGGTCAAAAGTCAAGTTCTCACCTAACCACCATGCTTCATTTATTTATTTGGATTTTAGAATTCTAAAAAGGGTTTTGTTTAAATAAAAAGGGTGGGGAAAAAATAATAAACCATTCAAGAATGAATGAAATGGTTAACACTTTAACCTAGGTCAAAACATGGCTAAGTGTGCAAGTGTACACTACAAATGGAAATTTCCCAATTAGGGTAACACGACCAAATATAATTAGTAATCCTATACACACATATAAAATAACACGCACAACCGCTAAAATAACAAAAACACATTCTAAAGAAATTTCAAAGTGTTACAATCTACCCCCTTTAAAGAAATTCGGTCCCCGAATTTAAAACTCTAACTACACACACCTTCAAAAAGATGGGGATACCTCTTCCTCATCTCGCTCTCGGTCTCCCAAGTGATCTCCTCGCCGCTCTGGCCATGCCAAAGTACCTTGACTGACGGTATGTCCTTCGATCTTAATTTCTTCACTTGTCGATTCCAAGATCATCACCGGCTGCTCTGCATAGGAAAGGTCGCGCTAAAGCTGGATCGTCGGGTGCTGAATCGCATGCGAAGGATTATGAAGATATCTACGGAGCATCGAAACGTAAAATACAGGGTGCACGTCTCGAAAAACTGGGCGGAAGGGCTAACCGATACGCAAACGCACCAACACGCTCGAGGATTTCGAAGGGGCCCACATATCTGGGACTAAGCTTTCCCTTCTTCCCAAACCTCATCACACCTTTCATTGGGGATACCCTCAAGAAAACATGATCACCAACAGAAAACTCAAGTCTGCGCCGACGACGGTCCGCATAAGATCTCTGCCTACTCTGGGCTGCCCTCATCCTGCCATAAATCACTGGATCTTCGCGGTCGTCTCCTCCACAATCTGCAGCCCTAAGATACTGCTCTCACTGAGCTCTGTCCAACAAGCGGGCGATCTGCATCTCCTCCCATAAAGAGCCTCAAACGGTGCCATCTGAATGGTCTCCTGGTAGCTGTTGTTGTAGGAATACTCTGCTAAGGGTAAATGATGATCCCAGCTACCTCCGAAATCTAAAACGAATGCTCTGAGCATGTCCTCTAGAGTCTGAATAGTCCGCTCTGACTGTCCGTCGGTCTGCGGATGAAATGTTATGATAAACTCAAGCGAGTGCCCCAAGCCTCCTGAAGCCTCTGCCATAATCGGCTGGTAAACTGGGTGCCTCTGTCGGACATGATACATGTCGGAACTCCGTGCAGTCGTATAATCTCGTCGATGTATATCTGGGCATACTGAGAAAATCCGAAAGTCGTCTTCACCGGTAGGAAGTGGGCCGCTTTCATCAAACGATTCACGATCACCCTGATGGAGTCATACCCTCGACTAGTCCGGGGTAGACCCACAATGAAGTCCATAGAAATCTGCTCCCATTTCCACTCCGGAATGGGTAACGGCTGTAGCTCTCCCGCGGCCTCTAGTGCCCGGCCTTGACTTGCTGACAAGTCAGGCATCTCGACACAAAATCTACGATGTCTCTCTTCATTCCGTCCTACCAGTAAACACCTCTCATATCATGGTACATCTTGGTGGAATCGGGATGAACACTATATACCGATCGATGTGCCTCCTCAAGAATCTCACGCCGCAGTCCTTCAGCATCTGGTACGCACAGTCTAGCCCCAACAGTAGTATCCTCTGATCATCGATCACGAACTCGGGAAATTTGCCCTGTCCAATCTGTGCCCTGATCTCTGAGCATCGGTCATCACTGTGTTGTGCTTCATGTATACGGTCAAGCAACTGTGGACGTGCATGAACATGCGCAATCTGTCCCCCGATCGGCGTAAACTCGAACTGTACTCAGCTGTCGCTTAAGATCTGCCAATCTGCCGACGACTGCCTCTGTACTGCACTCAAACAAGATAGACTGCCCCCGGGCCTCCTGCTCAAAGCATCCGCCACTACATTAAGCCCTGCCCGGGCGATACCAGATCTCATAATCGTAGTCCTTCACTAACTCCATCCATCGGCGCTGTCTACGGTTCAGGTCGCGCTGCTGAAATATATACTTTAAGCTCTTGTGATCAGTGGATATCTAGCACGCCTTGCTATATAGGTAATGTCGCCAGATCTTAAGTGCAAAGACCACTGCAGCCATCTCCAAATCGTGAGTGGGGTAATTATGTTCATGTTCCTTAATTGCCGCGAAGCATACGCGATCACCCTGTCATGCTGCATCACTACGCACCCTAGCCCCACTCGTGAAGCATCACAGTAGACCACAAATCCGCCTGATCCTGAAGGCAATGATAGCACTGGTGTCGTAGTCAGTAGAGCCCGTAGCTGCTGGAAACTGTGCTCACACTCCTCCGTCCAATCGAAACGAACTCCCTTCCGGGTCAACCCGGTCAAAGGTGTAGCAATACGGGAGAAGTCCTGCACGAATCGCCTATAGTAGCCTGCCAGCTCTAAAATGCTGCGAACCTCCGTCACTGACGTGGGTCTAGGCCAACTCCGAACGGCCTCAATCTTCCTCGGGTCTACACATATACCATCTCATGTAATCTCGTGCCCCAAGAAGTCTACGTTGTCCAGCCAGAAAGCACACTTAGAGAATTTGGCGAAAAGCTGATGCTCCCTTAAGGTCTGCAGTGAAATCTGCAGGTGCTGCTCGTGCTCCCCACTATTCAGAGAACACACCTAGATATTGGCAATGAACACTATGATGAACAGATCAAGATACGGCCGGAAAAAATACGGTTCATCATATCCATAAATGCTGCTGGCGCGTTGATGAGTCCGAACGACATCACCAAAAACTCATAATGGCCGTAACGCATGCGGAAAGCTGTCCTAGGAATGTCCTCCTGTCGAACCCGCAGCTGATGGTAGCCTGATCGCAAATCGATCCTCGAAAAGTATCCAGCCCCCCTGAAGCTGATCGAACAAATCATCGATGCGTGGCAAAGGATATCTGTTCCGCACTGTAACCCTGTTCAGCTGGCGGTAGTCGATATACAGACGCAAACTGCCGTCCTTCTTCTTGACGAACAGGACTGGAACACCCCAAGGAGAAACACCGGGTCGAATAAGTCCCTTATCCAGTAAATCTTGCAACTGACCCTTCAATTCTTGAAGTTCCGTCGGGGCCATCCGATAAAACGGTATAGAAATAGGCCCCGTGCCAGGAACCAATTCAATACAGAAAGAAATATCACGCTCGGGCGGTAGCCCAGGAAGCTCGTCAGGTAACACATCAGGGAACTCGCTAACGACCGGAACGTGATCCAATGGAACCTCTGTAGCTCTAGTATCGCAAACATAGACGAGAAATCCCTGACATCTCTTCCTCAAAAGCTGTCCAGCGCGAAAAGAAGAAATCATACTGTGAGGGGTGGCACCACGGTCCCCCAACACAACAAAAACCGACTCGCCGGGAAAACAAAATCTAACTGTCTTCTCGCGGCAGTCAACAGAAGCATAGCACGTGGCTAACCAATCCATGCCCAAAAGAACGTCAAAGTCCAACATCTCAAGAAGGATCAAATCGACCGGCAACTCTCTCTTGCCAATACGGACGGTACAGGATCGGAACACGTGACTAGCGACAAACGACTCTCCCACAGGAGTAGTCACAACTAGCGGCTGATCAAGCAAACCGGACTCTCTACCCAAACTCAGTACAAAGTGTGTGGATACGTACGAGTACGTGGAAACATATGAGCACAAGGATCCGGATCAGACAATACGTGTGTAACAAAGGACATACTGAAGAGTACCTGAAAGCTCTGCGTTGGACGCCCTCGCGTCCCGATGAGTCGAAGCGAAAACTTGTGCCTGTCCTTCATCTGCGACTGACCGAACTCCTCCTCTACTAACCTGACCCCTCTGCGCGAACCCTCCGCGTCCACGATGTCTCAGAATACGACCCTGACGTGGTGTGAAGGAACACTGCCTGATGAGGTGTTGAAGGCTCCCACATCGTAAACATCTACGCGCTGGCTGCCGTCCTCCCTGGGGATTAGAGCCAAACAACTGTCCTCGTCCTAAGCCTCTGCTCTGGGCTGGTACACCAGTACGATTCCTCAACTGTTCTAAAACTCTCACAGTCTCTGGAAGACGTGTCTCGTATACTGGGGCTGCCTCCACCGGTGCTATATAGGGGACGGAATACTGCATGATGATCGCAAGGAACAACTGGGTAACAGAGGTGACAACCACCTTTCGCTGCGCTCGAACGACCTCCACCAACGAGCTCATCGCCTGGCGCAAGCCCTGCATCTCTACCACTAGTCTAGCGATCTGAGCTGTCGTAGGGGGAACAATCTGTCCTGGTACAACAGGAGTACTACTCGAATCAGTCCTCATCTCGGATGAATCAACTCGAACCTCGGCTCTCACGGCCGCTCTCTGCACCCTCGTTGTCCTTAGCGGCATAATGGCTGAAAAGAAGGTAGGATTCGATGAGGATACAGAAATCGAATCGCAAGGATGTATACAATCATGAGGGAATTTCAATCAATAAGTCCTAAGGTCGCTTAGGCGGAGTACCGTGTCGTGAGTATGCCGCGGAACATACGCACGCTACGCCACTCTGCTGCAGCTACCTACTCCATCATACCAGGGTCATCCTACTCTCCGAAGGTAAAACCTATGCTCTGATACCAACTTTGTCACGACCCAAAGTTTGGCCCGTGACCGGCAACTTAACCACGTAACATCTACAGGCGTAACGCGACTAAGTGAACCGGAAACCCAGAAATCAAACCAATAAAGTATAGAGTGTTTTAAATTTTAAAAGGAATCATTTATTAAATGTTAAGAGATCCAAGTAAACAATCACCCAGATAGCAATATACGACGCCGTAACGAAGATCAAGATACACAAGTGGGAACATCAAAGATAGGATAACTGCAAAGTACAGTCGCTCACAACAAGCTCGACACGAGAATACAAATAAATATACATCATCGTCCTCACACTGTCTCTAAGTCAAATACATACATGGTAGATGGAGAATATTAGATACAACAATATACATAACTGAAAGATAAACAGATACCGCACAAAACCCACCTATCAGCAATGAGCTAGTACACCAACTATGGGGGTATCTGTTTCAAAAGATGCAAACCGCAGCCTGCCGCGACTACTCCGAAGGGCAACCTGCAAACACTGTGGCACAACGGGGGTGAGTTGCCAACTCGTGAATAGAGATAACATATAAAGGTAATCGCGAGCATGCACGTACTGCGCTACTCTATCATATGCCAACAGATGATATCAATGTATGATAAGCAGTATGTGCAAAAAATCATGCAAGTGCTCTATCAGGTAATATAACTACAGGATGAGATGCAATAATGAATGCTGAGCAGGGGAATATAACATCTACACGAAATTTCAATATGCAATATATATATATGCACCGCAAATCCCAACAACCCAGATGCCGGCACTCCCATCGGCCCTCAAATCCTGTACCTCCCTGAGAATCACGAGTACCCAACATCGGCACCCAAATATCATAAATACTCGTGTCTAGCATCGACACGCAAATCCTTCTCTATCGGGCATCCGTCAATCCGGGTCAGCCCTCTCTCTCATACATATCGGGCATCCGTCAGTCCGGGTCAGCCCTCTCTCAATATATCGAGCATCCGTCAGTCCGGGTCAGCCCTCTCTCAATATATCGGGCATCCGTCAGTCCGGGTCAGCCCTCTCTCAATGTATCGGGCATCCGTCAGTCCGGGTCAGCCCTCTCTCAATGTATCGGGCATCCGTCAGTCCGGGTCAGCCCTCTCTCAATATATCGGGCATCCGTCAGTTCGGGTCAGCCCTCTCTCAATTTATCGAACATCCGTCAATCCGGGTCAGCCCTCTCTCAATATATCGCTCTAACACCGAGAAAACATAGGGTGGACGCACCGAAATATCATATCAAGGGAACCGGGTTTTTAAATGATTACATATTTGAAATAACCACGGTTCCCAAATCCAGAAATCGCATGTAATCTAAACCAATATGCAAGTCAATGTGATGTGATATGTGCATCAAGTATGAATATCATGTCAAGTCACATAAAGATGAGCTACAATATAATGATCCGATGTGATATATGCATCAAGTATGAATATCATGTCAAGTCACATAAAGATGAGCTACAACATAATGATGCGATGTGATATATGCATCAAGTATGAATATCATGTCAAGTCACATAAAGATGAGCTACAACATAATGATCATGGAAATTCTACAGTGTGAGTGTCATGGCAATTACTAACGGTGTGTGTGTAACATGCAGGATAGTACTCGTGCAACATGAACCGTTAGTAAGGGTGCGGTGTTCTATCAATTCTAGTTTATATACATACATCAGGGAATGTGGTATGCACTAAATAGTAGCCATGAACAGTTAATGTATGGAAATGTAGCTATAAGATCCTATCAGCCCTGACGTAGAACGCCATGCGGGCGATATCCCCGTAGATGTTAAATCTACTCACCGTAGTCTCTCGCTAGGTATAGCCGACGACTTGTTCCCCTCCTTCGCGGCGCCCGTCGCACTCGCCTGCGAATCCTAGAATTTCACAATATATCACACATAAGCTCAGAACCGTACAAACACGACATTTAAAGTCAACTAGAAACCCGTGTCGCAAACCAAGCGCGCGTGTGCGCGATACGCTAAAATGTGTGATTACGCGCCTGGAGCCACTCCGACGCGTCGCGATATGCAGAAACCCCAAACCCACACACCCGTATCACGCGTGTCGCGAAAGATTAAAAATACGGGAAATAGGGTATTCTACTCCAGATTTTGATACAGAACTGATCTTATAAAAATAGATATACCAAAATACTCCACATAGAAGCACACTCCAGTGGCCCAGACCCCAACCCCCAACTCACCCATCTGGCCGCAATTTGCGGCCAGAATGAATATTCCGGCGGCCTTACTTGGGAATTGGGCTCCCAGGCTTGGTGTGTGCACTCCATACTCCCTATACATGCTACAGTAAATCCAATTTCATTCTGAAATGACCCGGGTAGCAGCAGATCCAACAGAACCCTATTTCTAGTTAAAAAGTCTAATATAGCACTAAAATGATACTATATGGTATTTCTGTGCAAACTGAAACAAAAACCTGGGTTAAATAGCTCCAATAGCACCTAAAAGAGTCCACTAAACCATGAGAACACCAATCTAACATATACTTTACCAATATCCCTCAAAATCACTAATAATGCACCAAAGACATGATTTTTAGCTAAGATACTACAAGATATGAAAAAGAGTGCTAAATATGAGCTATATACCTTCAAAAGACCTTATGAAACACCATTAGTCTCAGTCCTAGCCTCAAATGTGCAGATTTGCCTCCAAACACCTCAAAAGCTCATTTTTCCAAGGTTTTGTGAAGGAAAAGTGTTTATTTGTGTAGGGTTTTTGTGTAGGGATCAAAGGGAATGAAAAGAATGAGAGAAGATGAAGAAAAGGGTAGGGTTTTTCTGCTGAATTTCTGCTGGACTCAGAAATGAGGAGGAGAGAGAGAAGAGAAAAAGAAAAGGGGTCAAAAGTCAAGTTCTCACCTAACCACCATGCTTCATTTGTTTATTTGGATTTTAGAATTCTAAAAAGGGTTTTGTTTAGATAAAAAGGGTGGGAAAAAATAATAAACCATGCAAGAATGAATGAAATGGTTAACACTTTAACCTAGGTCAAAACATGGCTAAGTGTGCAAGTGTACACTACAAATGGAAATTTCCCAATTAGGGTAACACGACCAAATATAATTAGTAATCCTATACACACATATAAAATAACAGGCACAACCGCTAAAATAACACAAACACATTCTAACGAAATTTCAAAGTGTTACAAAAATACATTACGGGATTTTAAAGGGGTAGACTGGTACGGAATGTGTTAAAAGTGGTACGAGACGGTCACTTAATAGACATAACCTGAACATTCGTTGTCGTTGTCTCGTGGGTTTTGACGGGGCCTTATGATCCGTGTACCATAGTCCACGGGGCAAGTTGGACTCTTCTTGTATACACTGGCATATTCCGTACCAAGCTACAAACAACTGCGTTAACATAACTATCAACTTTATACCAGTTATAATCTCTTACCTGTCTATTCTCATTCTACATCTCTTTTGGGATTACCGAGCGATTGTTCGCTGACGACATTCCTTTTCTCTTCTTTCTTTGGAATGTTGTCCGAGAGATCTGATTCTCTGGAGATCGAGCCTAGCACAGACGGCTTTGAGCAGTTCTCAGAAAACCCAGAGCTATAGTCACTTGTATATACTTTACTTTCAGTTCATACCATTGTTTAGGCATTGCTTTTCAGTCTTGTATTTAAATTTCTAGTCGTATTGTAAATGATGTTTAATAAATAAAAATTGTTCATTTACATCTCATATCTTACTTGTGTACTTTACTATATTGCTTATTTACGCTTAGTGTGTTTACTTCTGAGTAAATACGTCGCGTGACCCATCATGTCTCCTTACCGTACTCTGGGAAGCGGGGCGTGACATCGCGTTGCGATAACCACTTTCTCCTGCTCTAGCAGTTCACTTCGTGTCGTGTGTATTTTTGTTTATTTTGGTTGCTCGTGGATTGTATACGGAGACTAATTTATGTCGTCGCCCGTAGGGCGCGAATTAGTTCAAATCCGTATATTTGAGATTTGGGTTTGGGTCAAGAATTTGCTTGACGGGGTCCATGTTGGTAGCTTGGTTTGCCAACGGGAATGGACTTAGGTTTCTCACATTTGTGAGGTCCATCCGTTCATAAGATATTTGAGTTTGATATTAAGATCGTTAGTCATATTTGAGACTAAAATCAACTTAGAAACAAGTGAGCATATGAGCTCAATTATATTAGTTAAAGAACATCATGGTCCATTATCACCGTGTTTGGGGTGACGCGCTAGTTTAGGGACATCTCGGTCCAACATTCCCGTTTTGGGGACGAATGTTAGTTTAAGGACATTTCGGTCCAACATTCCCATTTTGGGGATGAATTTTAGTTTAAGGACATTTCGGTCCAACAATCCCATTTTGGGGATGAATGTTAGTTTATGTCACGCCCCGCTTCCCAGTAGACGGAAACGGTGACGTGGCAGACCACAACGTATTCAATAAGAAATAAATACGTTAAGTATAATTAAGCAATATATATAAATGAAGAAGAATGACAAGTGATCTAAAATAAACAGAAACTTTATTTACATTCAACTTTACATACAATTATTTGAAAAGAAAAGATACAATGAGTAAAGCAGTGCCTAAACAATAGCATACAAAATGAAAGTGCAGGTGAACTAGTAGTCAGGCTGAATAGTGAGCTGGTCCAAGTCCTCCTGGTTAGGCTCGATCTCCTGAAATTCCGGTCCTCTTGATGAACATTCCAAAGAAAGAAATAGGAAGGAATGTCGTCAGCGAACTAACGCTCGGTAAGGTCCAAAAGAAGAAAAAGAATACAACAAGTAATGTGAAATGAACAGGTAAGTTGTGTATGATTGATTGTTGGTATATAATAGTTATTATAACATGGTTGTTTGTAGTTTGGTAAAAAAGGTATTCATGTATACGAAAAAAGTCCATCTTACCGCGTAGACTATAGTAATATGTAGTATAAAGCCACGTCATAACCCACGAGACAACGGCACGTAAATTCATGTAGGTGTTTTTTAAGTAACCTCTTGTGCCATGATATACGTTCCGTACCAATCAACCCCTTTATCCCCGTGTAATGTATTGTATAGATTATGTTTACAAGTCTTGCCGAAACCATGGATACAAAATATTCAAGTATTCATGTTCAGGATGTAATCAAGTATTCAAGTAGTCAAGTTATAACCATAGTTCGGTCAAATCAAGTATAGATATTTGATATTGATGTTTGGAATCGAGTATTCATGTTCATGATCAAGTATTCATGTTTTATTTTGGATTCATGTTTGAATTGGACTCAGACTGAGTCAGACATTTGTACTGATTTAACTCTGGAATCTTAGGTTTGGGAATTATCGGCAACTGCTGCATATAGACGGAAGGATTTGTGTCTTTTTCCAAGACAATTGCCATTGATAACTCCTGTTAAGTTTTCTAACCTGAATAGGCAAGCACCCACTTTCTCCGGCTCCCTAGGGCTCAAGAGAATTGATACCGCTTAAACCTATATTTACTAAAGCCCTAAAATATTGTTTTTATATAACTCGATGGGGTTTTTTGAAAAAATATATTAATATAGATTAAAAATAAAATCTCGAGGGTGATCAGTATTACGTAGGGTTTTCATGAGCATGAATTTTAAGTATTGGGTATTTTAGTAATAATTACTTAGCTTGGAAAGTTCATGGTATTTTATTGAAAAAACTTATCCTTTTTGATATCTTGATGGTATTTTAATGTCATTTGTTAATCTTTTATTTATAGAAAAATATAAGTTTATATATTTTGAAAATATGGATTTATAATTTTATATAATTTTTCTAAAATTTAATTTAATTTTATATAGAAAAATTCGTATTTCTTAAAAAACGTATTTAAATCCTTTAGAGATCGAATGCTCCGTGAGGAGGTCTGCATCTCACTCTACTAGCCCAAGGATGTGCGATAATCCGCACCATCCATTAGCGGGTCCCCTAAAGAGGGTTGTAGATGCATAATCGCAAAGTAAATGAAATACCGCTTTAAAAGAAATCCGGTTTTAAAGTAGGTGGGATTTTATTGTAAAGTTTTCTTCGTAAAAATTATTCATACAAAAGAGGTATCGTGCTATTGAACCAAGTGTGCGTGTGGAGTAGGTCGTTACCCTGTGAAGTTTTCCTAAAGGTATTGTTAAGTAATTTTGTCGAAAAGATGTGATAACAAAGTTCAAGGTATTTTAATGTAAAAATTTAAATATGGTTGTTTTACATGAGATTCTTGATTTACAATTTATTCTAAACATTAGTATTAAGATTACAAGTGAAGTGGTAAAATTGGTTTGACGAAATGATAAAAGAAAATGGAATTATAGGTCTTAGAAAAGATGATATCTGTAATAACTCCACTTTTATCGATTTTGATTAAAAATGAAATTCAATGAAGAGAAATGGAGTTTGGGAGGGACTTATGGTTTAGAAAACTTGGGAAGAGGGTGAGGAAAAGGAAGAGGGTCTTCATGGCATTGCGGGAGCTCTGGAATTGGTTTCGATTTTCGCCGGAACTAACTTGCTCGCTAACTCCACTTTACTTCATTTGCACTAGGAACTTTTTAGAGAGTTTTGGCTAGAATTTTCAGAATAGTGCCGAGTCAAGGTAGGGTTGGTATTTATAGTGGAGAATTAGAGTTTAGGAATTAAAAATGTGGATTAAAACATTACAATTGTGTTTAATTGTGAAATGAAAGGACTCTGTTTGATTGCAGGGAAATCAAACAGTGCAAAGGGGTTAGGGGTAGCTGAAGAGGTGTGTGTGCAAAGCACGGGACAATTTGGCCCCATCTTGGCCGTCGGTGTCGGCTTGTAGGCATGTTTGGCCGGTCGTCTTGTGCCATCTAGCCTCGAGATTCATGCCATCTGATTAACCCTCTGTTTACTCTATTTTCCACATGTTTGATTTTTCTGAACTTTTCTGCTGAGCCAAGGTAGGTGTGGTATTTATAATAGAGAATTAGGGTTTACGAATTAAAAATATGAATTAAAAGCAGTAAAAGTGTGTTTAATTGTGAAATGAAAGTTCTCTGTTTGATTGCATGGAAATCAAACAGTGCAGAGGGGTTATGGATAGCTGAAGAGGTGTGTGTGCAAAGCACGGGGCAATTTGGCCCTATCTTGACCGTCGACACAGGCTTGTAGGCATGTTTGGTCGGTCGTCTTATGCCATCTGGCCTCGAGATTCATGCCATCTGATTAATCCTCTGTTTACACCATTTTCCACATGTTTGATTTTTCTGAACTTTTCATTTCACGTGTATTGCACGTGAAATCTTCTGGGCTTCCAAAAAGTTAAAAAGGAAAATCAGAAAAAATAATTGTGTCTGATGAGAATCGAACACAGGGGCTACGTCACAGCAGTACAAAGGCTTTACAAGTGAGCTATAAGTTGTTTCCTGCTGTTATTTCATAAAAGTGACTTATAATTCAAACTCAGGCTGTAAAACTCATTTTTTGTATATTAACAGAAAAATTTCCGTACAAAGATTTTAGAGTCATTACAGTTTAAGGACATTTCGGTCCATTATTACCTGGTGATTGTATCTTTTCTTGTTGGAAAAAGAAGAGAAAAGAAAAGAAGTTTTGTTTAGAAGTTTTAGTAACCACAATCAACACGGCGTCGCGTGTAGCTAGCTGTGGTGAATACGGGTCGTACTCTGGGATTCGTGGAATTCAATAATTCTTGCTTTAGATCGGTTGAAAGAAATAGAAAAGAGAAAATAAAAAAAATCAAGAAGATAGTTTCAAGAAAATCAAGAAAATAGCTTCAAGAAAATCAAGAAAATAGTTTCAAGATCTAATTGAATTATCACGAAAATGGTTCAAGATCTAATTGAATTATCAAGAAAATTTTATATGAAGAAGGCTTGTAGGATTCTTTAGGATTTAGTAGCCATGGATGAATAATAAAGATTACTCCTCTTATCTATTGATAGATTTAAAACTAGATTGATGGTGATGAATGAGGATTATGGTTCTTTGGAAGAAACTAGGGTTTCTTCTCTATTGACCCTTGTCCTTTCATTGATCTCCATTCATGTCTAGCACTTAACAAAAAAATCGTCAATCTCATCTCAAATCATGGTTGAGATTATCAAGAAATTTATATCACTCCCGATAAGGATGTTGATGATTCTTTTGTTAAAGTTTATAAACTTCATAAGACTTAAAAGGAGTATGGTATTTTCTCATCTATTGATCTACCCTAATCCTACGAATCCTATCAAGCGGAGAATTACTCGCGCATCATAAAAATAAAAGAAAGAATAGAGAAAGAATTCATAATACAAAAATTAAAAAAAGTGAAATGATAAAACTAATGTTCTACCTTTATTACTCAACTTCACAATACATTTCTTTGAGTTTAGATTACAAGAGAAAGAAGAATTGCTTTCGATCTCTGCCTTGAAGAAGTAAATGTTCCGTCGATCTTCACGTCGCTTGATCACCTTGAGTCGTGGGCCTGTCTTGGATCGCTTGCTCGTTGATGATGATCAGCTTCGTGTAAAGGAGACTTGCTTGATTAATCGCTTGATGAATTTCTTGATAATTTCTTGATCTAGGATCTCAAGATCGAAGATTCTTGATCTTCGATCTTAGATCCTAGATCCTCTTTTGATCTTGGATTTAGGATGATGATTTGATATTGTTCTTAATCTTTTGCCTTTTGAATTGGATGAAAAATTGGATTTTAGATCTCTATCCCCAAATGATGTAGCCCTCGGTCCTTTTTATAGCCTCAAAACCAGTAACAGAAGCCCCTAACAACTAAGTTTGTTACGCTGAAGATTCCAGAGAATTCCCGAACCCTGACTCCTTGAATCGGCCGCGGATCCGCGGCGACTCGGCCTGACTCGGCCGCGGTTCCGCGGCTTAATGGCGAGTTCCTAGCCTCAAACTTCTGTTGTCTTCTTCTGTTTGTATTTGGGTATTTATTTGATGTCTGGATCCTTCTTATCTCTTCTGAGTATCTGCCAGTATTTGATTCTTCGACTTTCTTTACTTTAACGACAGATTCTTGATTCCTGATATCTGACCTGAGTTAATCTTCAATGAACAATGTTAGTTATATTTGAGATACAATTTGATATGATAAGCGTATCAAAATATTAAGCACATTTTCCTTCATAATATTTATTATAATATATAAACACATGGTAAATGGTATTTTGCAGATAAACTTCTAATATGTGTTATATTTATAACAAACACTATTAGATGATTAAGAAAAGTAAGGAAATTGTCATGTTAAAAGTGCACTATTTTTCGACTGAACAATTACCTCCAAACTTGACTTTGATCGTCCCGAGCAAACTATTTATTCAAGGGAAGGAGAAAAGAAAATAGAAAGAAAAAAGAAAAACTAACTAGCACACTTTCGTAGGCAACACGATTGCACTGAGCACGTGCAACAAGCCGTTAAATCTCTAGGTATCCCTAGTAGGAGGAGTGTTGTCTCCTGAGGGTTTTCAGCGGATTACACCCACAAAATCCCATAATAAAAGAAAGATAATAAAAGTTATATATAAAGATAAGAACTATAAAAGAAAGAACTTGAAAATAAGAGTTTCTAACTACACTAGCTTTTCGGTTGCCATGAGCCATATCTTAATGGTCATGAAAAGATGTTAGAAATTACATCATCCATTAATAAAACATCGCCTTTAGTCTTCCTCCTTACCTTTCTTCCAAACACCAATCATGTACCTCTACGTGTGTGTATAAGACATCCCTACACTCGGAGAATTCAATTCAAGATATCGTACTCTTATCCATCTACCTTAGTACTTTTTAGTTGGTGAATATTTTAGATGGAATTGCTCACACATTCTTCATGCGACCGTTAATACTTCTTGAGGTACTAACCGACCAATTACTAAATGTGCTCACTTATTAGGCATAATTAGCAATTTTCTCGTCTTGCAACACCTAAGGCTTAGCAGTAGCTCCCAAACCAGTTGGTCTAAGGCACTAGGTGATAAAGCGCCCTCGCTATATTTTTTTATGCTGCCTTGGTGATTACAAAACCAGTATTCATTTTTCTTCACCATTTTATACTTTTATACTTTATTTATATTTTCTTCGTACTTTGGCTTTTAGACAAGAGCATTTCAAGGTATCCTCTACTATCCTGAGTTTCAAGGCGTGTGTAAGTGCGTATAGTAGGGTATCAACGTTCAAATGTTTGGCCTCAAGAATATGGACTATTTTTCAGACTTATTTTTATCCTCAGATTAGTGACTTCCTTCATCTTACTAACCCTTGGGACAACGGCTCATAACTACTTATTACTAATTTCGTTTAAGAAAACATCTAACTTTCTTGTTTTACTCAAACTCTTCCAATATTTTAAATGTAATTTTTCACTTTCTAATCTTTCATTATCAAAGAAAAGAAAAAAAATTTAAATTTTGTGCTTATGCAAAGTGTAATACAAAGTAATGCATAAATAAGCACAAACCTCCCCAAACCTGTTTGCAGCAGTGTCCTCACTGTTGTCATCTTTTAAATATCAAAAACCTATAGAATTGGGAGGAAAAGTTATTAACAGGGATAAAAAAAATGAACATGAAAAATCTCCCGCAAACTTATTTTTGATCATACGGATATTCAGTTAAGTCCTTTTTCACTCACCTCCATTCTTAGGATGAGACAATATTATCGAGCCATGGAGGTCAGGTGGAGGAAATTTAGTTATAATAAAGCGGCTCCTGTAAAAACAGGAGCTCTTCCGCGGGGTCAGTGGAAAAATACGGTTTTAATTTATGCCCATTCACTTTAAAAATATAACCATTTTTAATATTTTCAACTTCAACTGCTCCGTGCGGGTGTTCATACCGCACCACAAATGGTCCTTTCTAACGATATCTTAGCGTACTCGCATGAAGATGGAGACGAAAATCATAAAGAAGGACTTGTTGTCCCGGGGTAAAAAAATTTCTAAAAAGATTTTTATCGTGGAATACTTTAGTCCGGCTCTTTAATATAATCGCATTATCGTAAGCTTCATCGCGGAGTTCGCTTAGCTCATTTAATTGCAGCTTTCGAAAGTTGCGAGCTTGATTGAAATCGAAGTTAAGTTCTTTAATGGCCCACATTGCTTTATGTTCGATCTCGACAGGAAGGTGGCAAGTCTTTCCAAACACTAGGCTGTAAAGAGACATAACAAGATCAGTCTTATAAGCGGTACGAAATGCCCAAAGAGCATCCGTCAATTTGGTTGACCAATCTGTATGGTTTTAGAAATTGTTTTCTCCAAAATTTGTTTTATCTGTCTATTGGAAATCTCAGCTTTCCCGCTTGTTTGGGGATGATAGGGCGTAGAAAGTTTATGGTTGATTGAATATTTCCGCATCAAAGCCTCGAAAGATCGATTACAGAAATGCGTCCCGTTGTCGCTAATTATAGCGCGAGGGTGTCCGAATCGCGAAAAGATATTTTCTTTAAGGAACTTAATAACAACCTTGTTGTCATTAGTACGACACGGTATCGCTTCCACCCATTTCGAGAAGTAATCAACCGCTAACAAGATATATAAATTCCCAAAAGAGTAGGGAAAAGGGCCTATAAAATGAATACCCCAAACATCAAAAATTTCCATAACCAAGATAGGTTGGAGTGGCATCTTATTTCTTCATGAAATCCGACCCATGTGTTGACACCGTGGATAGGTTTTGCAATGATCATATGCATCTTTAAATAATGTAGGCCAGTAAAAACCACATTGCAAAACTTTCTCCGCCGTTTTACATGGACCAAAGTGACCACCACATGACTGATCATGAAAGAAAGACAATACACTCTTAAATTCATTATTAGGGACACATCTGCGAATGATTTGGTCAGGATAATACTTAAACAAATAAGATTCATCCCAGTAAAAGTGCTTTACTCGGGATAGAAATCGATGGTTGTTTTGTTTAGACCAATTGCTAGGAATAAGTCACGTTGCTAGATAATTCACAATATCCACTAGCCAAGGTTCGCAGGATACGGTCAGAAGCTATTCGTCAGGGAAAGAGTCGTTTATTGGCAAGGTCACAGTAGGTGAAGAAGAGATGCGTGAAAGATGGTCGGCTACTACGTTTTCACATCCACTCTTATCTTGTATGACAAGATCAAATTCTTTTAATAACAGAATCCAACGTATTAACCCGGCCTTAGCATCCTTCTTCGATAAAAGATGTTTTACGACGGAGTGATCGGTGTAAACCGCAATCGGTGAGCCAATCAAGTAAGGCCTGAATTTTTCTAATGCAAATACAACTGCCAAGAGTTCTTTCTCGGTAGTTGTATAATTAATTTGGGCATCATTCAAGGTCTTACTTGCATAATAAATTGCATGTGGCATCTTATCAATGTGTTGTCCTAAGACTGCACCAATAGCAAAATCTGATGCATCACACATTAACTCGAATGGGTGGTTCCAATCAGGAGATGATAGAACGGGGGCTGTAGTGAGAGATCTTTTAATCGTTTCAAAAGCAGCTTCGCAATCCGAATCGAAGTGAAATGTTGTATCCTTGGCCAAGAGAAGAGTTAAAGGCCTAGCAATTTTGCTAAAATCCTTAATGAATCTCCTATAAAATCCTGCATGACCAAGAAATGATCGTATATCTTTGACGCATTTGGGATGATGAAGGTTATGGATGACATCTATTTTAGCTCTGTCTACCTTAATGCCTTTTCGTGAAATGACATGTCCAAGCATGATACCTTCTTGGACCATGAAATGGCATTTTTCCCAATTCAAAGTTAAGTTCTTATCCTTACAGCGGGTAAGAACCATGTCAAGATAACGTAGCAATCCTCAAAGGAGTCCCCAAATATAGAGAAATTGTTCATAAATATCTCCAGAAAATTCTCGACCATGTATGAGAATATCCCCATCATACACCGCTGAAATGTAGCGGGAGCGTTGCATAACCCAAAGGGCATGCGTCTATAAGCAAAGGTACCGAAAAGACAAGTAAATGTTGTTTTATCTTAATCTTTTTCGGCGATGGGGACCTGGTTATAGCCATAGTATCCATCCAAGAAACAATAATATTCATGTCCAGCTAATCGTTCCAACATCTGGTCAATGAAAGGTAGAGGGAAGCGATCTTTTCTCGTTGCGGCATTGAGTTTCCTATAATCAATACATACACGCCACCCAGTTTGGGTGCGTGTTTGTGTCACGCCCCGCTTCTCGGTGTACGGCGAAGGGGACGGGACCAGTCCGCTACGTATTTACTCTGAAGTAAATACGCTAAGCGTATCTAAGCAATAAAAAAGTAAAATCACAAGAGACAAGATATAAAAGAACAACAACTTTTATTCATTAACATTCTTTGTACAATACATGAAAGGAAATACAACTGAAATAAAAAGATGCCTAAACAGTGGCATAACAGGAAATGAAAAATACAGAAAGGAAAGGTGTACAATGAACTAAAGTGCAGGGTCTTCGGCAAACTGCTCCAAGTCTTCTTAGGATGGCTCGATCTCTGCCGGGTCCAAACCACCTGACGACATTCAAAGAAGAAAGAAATAGAATGTCGTCAGCGAACAGGTCGCTCGGTAAGTCCCAAAGATAAGAAGAGAATAGATAGAGAGTAAGATAGAGAGAGAGTATGTTATTATAGTTGTATTATATTGTTATATTGTTGTAGTATTGTGTTAACGCTGTTGTTTGTAGCTTGGTACAGAAGGATGCCAGTGTATACGAGAGGAGTCTCACTTGCCCCGGAGACTAAGGTATCAGGAACTCAAGGAACCGTTTATGCCACGGTACAACAGCAATTGGATTCATGTTAGGTGTCTTAATCTTACCGTCTCGTGGCACTTTTAACACCTTCCGTACCAATCTACCCCTTAAACCCCGCGATGTCTTGTTTGTATTGTTATCTCGTAAATTGTGTTGGTTGTATGATTGATTGACTGACTGACCGAAACCATGATATCAGGAAACGGTTATAACCGTAGAGTCATGTAAATGGAATACTGGGAATCATGTAAAAGGAATATATATATCCATGGTTCGGTTCAGCCAAATTGTATAAACTGATAATTGTATTCATGTGTTCATATTGAATTGGAAACTTGTAGATTATGGATTGACTTGAATCATATTCAAGTCAGATTAATCAGACTCAAACCCGAGTCAGACAATCAGAAATGTGAAACGAAGTCTTATAACTGCTAGGGTCCTTAGGGTAATTTATAAACTTGAGGGGGTTTTATGTAAAAATACTTTTATATACTTTTCAAAATACACCTCAAGTATTTAATTATTGTATTTATGTACATACAACAATTTAATGATCAAGATAAATATGTATACATGTTCGTATAGCATGAAATGAGTCAAGTATATTATACGAGTAACTACCAAAAACAATGCTATAAAGAAATATTATGTACGACTAATTAATCAAGTTGAACGAATGCGGAATATAAACAGGAATGTGGCTCTATGTGTTTTGCATGCGTGAGTTCCAGTTTCACCTAAATACGACTACCGCTTTGAGAGATATATATGTTTTCGTATCGTCGCGCAAAATAGATCAGAATCTATTCGGCACCGTCACATATTTTTAAAACGCAGTTTGAGTTAATTTCTATTGGGTTTCAGGTTACGATGCCATTTCCTAGCCAGTCAGTGGGAGATTTCTTAGAAAATTGTAGGTATTTTGATGTAATTATCCAAAACACCAAGATTCATACGATTTGGATTTCTGAAGCTCTAGTTATGATCATTTTAATATCAGCGTTTAAAACAGAAATTCAGATTTCTGGACAGCAACTATATGTTATATTGCAAAGTCTATATTGGGTTGTTTCATGCATTTCTAAGTAATAAAGTATACAAAAAATTATAGTTCTATCAATTGTACATCTACACATCTAAAGTTTTTCACAAATGGACATCGGGTGTTCGAGTTATGTCCAATTTAAAAACAGTGTGCGAATCAGGACAGATTCTGTCCAGATTCGTCGCTTAATATTGTAACACAGTTTTGTATAATTTACGTCAGTTTTCAGTAAAATTTAAAAATAATAAAATCTAGATTATTCGATATAGATATCCAAAACACCTGAGTTTGCTCAATTTGGATATCGTTAGACCAAGTTATGTGTCTAAGAAATTAACCGATAAATGCAGTTTTCTGTTTTTACGAACACTGAATAAAAACGATGTAATTCCTAAACCGTTATGTGGTTCGATATAAAAATTTTACAGCGTGTACACAAAAATATATTCTATAATAATTAAATTTCATGAAACTTCCAGAAGTAAAAATTAATTTCTAAAATTTATTTTAAAAGTAAAGGTGTTGATATGTATACTAAAATCGGCAAAAAGACTAACTAGTATTTTTATGCAAGCTCCTCATTTTCTTTTAATAAGCAAACCGATTCCATAAGACATCGTAGATATATATATTGTGGCATGAAATTTATGTTCTCACAACTCATAATAAACATTCATAGTCATGAACAAAGAATTGAAAACACTTTAATTTGAACAAGAGGCAATAAGATATTATTAAACCATATAGAACCATATATATCTAGACTTATATATATGTATATGTTTATGTTTTTCTTTTCTTATAGATTACGATATGAAAAGAATAGCGGGTTCACGAGATATGACAAAAGGAGAATAAGGAGGGAGGGGGAGAGAGAGAGGGGGGCTTACATACACAAGCCGGTATTATCACCGGGCTTGTCTATCCGCCAATAATCTCGCGTTACTAGCGAGACCTTCTTGAAGACTTCTTATGTTCTTCTTCTTGGACTCTAGGTGAAGAGGGAGAAGTGAGAGATAGAAAAATGTGAGGAAGGAAAAGATAGAGGAGGACAAATAAAGATAGTATAATGGTGAATTATGTATAATAATATATGCAATTAACATGAGAATTAAAAGAGAAATGAAAGGTCACCATTCATTTTGGAAATGAAAGGTCTCATTTGTAGGTTATGAGAAGAATACAAAATGATAAAAAAATAATTGCAAGAATGGGGATTTGAACATGTGACTTATAGAATAACAATGCAAAGACTTAACCAATGAGCTACAAGGTTGTTCATGCACATATTTAATTAGAATTAAATATATGTTGTTGCTTAAAAAGAAAGTGGGCTTTTCAGATGGGCTGTAGAGAATAAGAATAATGGATTTGGGTTAAATATTTATGAAAGAAAAAATAAGAATGAGAAGTTAAAAACTTAAATATAAGAAAAAGAAATTGTACACAGAAAAATACATAATAGATTGAGGAATAAATTTAATAGAAAATGGAAAATACCAAGTACAAATAAATACGGTATATTATTGAAGAGGGATAATACAAATGTATAAAGATTTTGGGGTCATTACAGTTTGGATCAACTCATTAGACTCATTAGTTATGACCGCGATGGCAGATTTTTTAGGGACTACATGAATAGGACTTATCCATTGGCTATCAGAGATTGGGTAAATTATACCACTATCTAGGCACTTGACGATTTCTTTCTTTACCGCCTCCTTCATGACGGGATTTAACCGTCTTTGTGGGTCTCGGGTTGGTTCGGCTTCATCCATCAAATGTATATGATGTTCAACAATCAAGAGACTAATCCTTTTGATGTCTGCCATTGTCCTTGCCGATTTGATCTCAAGACCATCAAAGAGCGTTCTCTTGCTCTAAAGCTGGAGAAGAGGATATGATCATGGGAAAAGACTCATTCTCACCTAAATATACATATTTAAGATGAGAAGGTAGTAGTTTGAGATCTAATGTCGGCGGAGAGACAATAGAAGGTGGGGTAAGGGAATGATACACGGACTCCCTAAGAAGTTCATAACTTGCGTAGGATATTGACTCGGAAAGTACTACTGACTTTTGCGATGAGTCACAAATTTCGAACTCGAGGGTGGACTCGTCAAAGGTGTCCTCACTATAATAATTTTCTAGATCAAACAATGATGTACTAGTGTCGTCGAAATCATTATAGCAAAATTCCTCAACCTTGCAGCTATCGGAAGCTATCTCGTTGACAGAAAAGACATCAATTAGATGAGCAGAAGGTTCAGATGGTTGACTTCCTAGCTTGTAAATGTTAAGATCAATTGTCATCTTCCCGAAGGATAAGTTCATAGAACCATTACGACAATTAATGACAGCATTGGAAGTGGCTAAGAATGGTCGACCGAGAATCACCGGAATTTGGTTTCGTGGGTTCGCTATAGGCTGTGTATCTAGAACAATAAAGTCCAAAGGGAATATAAATTCCCCGACTTTTATCAACACATCCTCTAGCTCACCCCTAAGTTGGGTGATAGATCGATCTGCCATCTGGAGAGTGCAGTGGGCAGATTTCAACTCTCCAATACCTAACTGCTCATATAGACAGAATAAGGAAGCAAGTTAACACTAGCGCCAAGTTCGAGTAGAGCACGATTGATATTTTTACCCCCAATAGAAATAGATATTGTAGGACAATCGGGGTCATTACGTTTCTTAGGCAATTGTTGGGTAAAAGCTGTGCTTACATTACTCGTCATAAACACCTTTTTCGGCACTTGAGTTTTTCTCTTCCTAGTGCACAAGTCCTTAAGTATTTTCTCATAAGCCAGAACTTGTTATATAGCATCTAGGAGAGGGATATTTATGTTAACATGTTTAAATATTTCTATAATCTTCTCCATTTGTGGACTTGGTTTGTTTCCCCTTAACCTATTTGGATAAGGAGCTTTATCAATAAGAGTTGGGTCCAATATTGGAGAAGATCGAAGGGATGGAACGGATCCAAGAATTGGATTTTGGATCATGTTAGGTTAACTCAAAGAGGTGGGTGGAGGGTTCGAGCCTAGGGGAAAACGGAGAATGCTCGGAAGAAGATGGTAGATTAGACGTAATAGGGTTAGAAGTGGAAGCCGGGGGATCATTGATTGATTCCTCATTATCAACCTGTTCACCGACTTGGTTGTTCAGCACTCTTCCTAATCTCAACGTGGTAATGGCATTCACATTATGATGTTGTGAGTGGCCAGGATTCGGTAGGGGTTGAGATGGAAGTTTCCCTTTCTCTCTAGCACTCATAGCGGCATTTAATTGTGCAATTTGTGCTTCTATAGATTTTATACTCTCACCGTGGGAGGCGGAGTTCTTCGTTAATGTATCGATAGAAGACTTTATATCAGCCGACGCTTGCATGGAATGTTTTATAAACATTTTCAGGGTTCGTTCAAGTGCAGAGGAGTTTTCGGTACCGGCCGTTTGGAAGGAGTTATTATAAGGTGCAGAATTATTGGCCGGATTTTGAAAAGTTTGTGGTTGAAAAGGGTGCTGACTCTGTGGTGGTTGTTGTGGCTATGGAGGAACCCTTTGATAGTTATTTTGGTTTGGAACTATATTTTGAGTTTGAGTTTGGTGTTGGTTCCAAGCAAAATTGGGGTGATTCCTCTAACCCTGATTATATGTGGAAGAATAAGGATTGTTTCTAGGTCACTGTTGAAAAGATGAATTAGTGTGTTCTTGACCTTGAAATGGAGAATTCAAAGGACATTCTTCCGTCAGATTTGATGGATCGGAACAGCATCCACACACGGTTTTAGGGAGCGTCACCTGGTTTAAGGAGGCTAATAAAAAAAAATTTCCATAGCTTCGAGTTTCTTTTGCATCGCTGCCATTTTGGTTTTTACTGTGATGGAAATATCAAGCTGATGGATACCTCCCCTAGATTATAGTGGTCTAACGATTTCCCACTGCAAAGTGTGTTCAGCAAGATCTTCCAGAAATTTCCACGCTTCACCATCGTCTTTGGATATGAAATTGCATTGACACGTGGTTTCAAGCATCTGCTTTGTCGCTGGAGTAATGCCCTCATATATAATTTGGCATAGATCCCATCTATGGATTCTGTGATGAGGACATTGGACAAGCAGATCCTTAAATC
This sequence comes from Agapanthus africanus, assembly GCA_030015575.1. Classification (NCBI taxonomy): domain Eukaryota; kingdom Viridiplantae; phylum Streptophyta; class Magnoliopsida; order Asparagales; family Amaryllidaceae; genus Agapanthus; species Agapanthus africanus. The sequence goes on from CM057340.1 coordinate 744,880,277, forward strand.
GTTCAAAGCGTTTCCAAAATAGTTCATTTGGAAGCTGGGTAAACTGGTTGATTTCGCTCCGAACACAGGCGGTCTTATGATTGGGATAAAATTTCTTAAGGAATGCTATAACGAATTCATCCCAATTGGAAATAGAGTGTGCGGTTGTGTTATAAAACCATTTTTCCGCTAAATCACATAAAGTAAACAGGAAAAGATGTAAACGCATAGCATCCACAGAAAGTTGTGAAGTGCCCATCATAGCACATACGTTTTCGAATTTGGTGATAAAAACGTATGCGTCTTCAAACTCAAGACTGTGAAATTTAGGCCAAAGATTGATAAAGTGTGGTTTGATTTCAAAATTATCCCCATTGACTGGTGGGATAGAAAGATAGGTAGAAAGAGGACCACGTATAGGGTAGCATCTCTCTTGGAGAGATATGCGTGGTGGATTCTGCGCACCTGCGGGTGGTGGTAGAGTGGTGTTATTAAAATTTGATGGAGAACCGTCCATCTCGGTCGATGCTGTGGGTGGGGAGGAAGAAGAAAAATGAAGACGTACCGACTTCGGAATCGATAGAAGAAACGCGGACAAGACGAGCACTAGAATCCCATGTCCAGCCGAGTATGTACTAAGCGGGTTTAGCGTAAGTGGCAGCGTTTGTGAGAATTACGTAAAAATGTTTGTTTTGAAAAAGACGGATTTAGACAAATCACAAAAATGCACAATCAACCCTAGATCTAAGGTTACCTAGGTCAAGTCACTAGACCGCTCCTAGACTTCCAGCAAACAAATCGCAGGATCAATCATCTACTACCTCTATATCCCTCTTGTGGCCAGGTAAGTGGGAGGTATTCTCTATACGAATCACCGAAATAGCGGGCCTAATTAAGTAATCACTTGCCTTAGACACACTTGCCTAGACACCACAAAAGAAATGAGGATAAGCAATAGATTACCCACGACCTTCCTCTGTACTTAATGAGCGCGACAGTCCTTAAAATCTTGGTCTAGATATTTTTTAATTAATGAAGGGTGATGCGGATACTAGTTTTGTGATTTGTGGTGCTTAGCAATGGTAATGAAATCCCCACCTAATCTGAATTTGGTCTTTGCCCCTTAATTTTCCGTATTTCAATATGCAAAAACAACCCAAAAACAAAACAGACAACAAAAAATTTTTTAAGCGGCGAATTTTTTGCAAAGAATCCTGTAGAAAAATTGTTATTGGACTTTACAGAGAAGAGAGAAGAAGATAGAAAATATACCAAAGAGAATTGAAGCCCTAAGTCACCCAATCCACCACGGTTCCGCCGCCAGAATGGTCTTCTTGCCGCGATTCCACCGCCAACCTGAGGGTTCTTGAAATTCTTTTTTCTACAGTTGCTTCCCTTGCTCCTATGGTCTTGATGAATACCTCTGAATCTTTATCTCCCTGCTACAATGATTCCAAATTCTCTCGCAAAATTCACATACTAATCATTAAGCACAAGATGTGTTCTTGATTTATATTTTAATGGAATAATAATATTTCAACCCAAATAGCAATAAAGAAAAAATTACGCACGTATCCTTGGCTACGGCGCCATTTAGTTGAGTCAATTTCTTTGAGTAAAAAAAAGAAAAGAAAAGAAGTTTAATTTAGTAACCGCAATCAATACGGCGTCGCGTGTAGCTAGCTGTGGTGAATACGGGTCGTCCTTTGGGATTCGTGGAATTTTATTGTTCTTCCTTTAGATCGGTTGAAAGAAATAGAAAAAAGAAAATAAAAAAATCAAGAAAATAGTTTCACAAAAATCAAGAAAATAATTTCAAGATTTAATTGAATTATTAAGAAAATGGTTCAAGATCTAATTGAAATTATCAAGAAAATTTTATATGAAAAGGCTTGTAGAATTCTTTAGGATTTAGTAGCCATGGATGACTAATAAAGATTACTCCTCTTATCTATTGATAGATTTAAAACTAGATTGATGACGATGAATGAGAATTAGGGTTCTTTGGAAGAAACTAGGGTTTCTCCGATATTGACCCTTGACCTTTCACTGATCTCCATTCATGTCTAGCCCTTAACAAAAAGATCGTCAATCTCATCTCAAATCGTGGTTGAAATTATCAAGAAATTGATATCATTCCCAATAAGAATGTTGATGATTATTTTGTTAAAGTTTATAAACTTCATAAGACTTAAAAGGAGTACGGTATTTTCTCATCCATTGATCTACCATAATCCTACGAATACTATCAAGCGGAGAATTACTCGCGTATCATGAAAATAAAAGAAAGAATAGAGAAAGAATTCATAATACGGAAATTAAAGAAAGAGAAATGAAAAAACTAATGTTCCACCTTTATTACTCAACTTCATAATACATTTCTTTGAGTTTAGATTACAAGAGGAAGAAGAATTGCTCTCGATCTCTGCCTCGAAGAAGTAAATGTTCCGTCGATTTTCACGTTGCTTAATCACCTCGAGTCGTGGACCTGTCTTGGATCGCTTGCTCATTGATGATGATCGGCTTCGTTTAAAAGAGACTTGCTTGATTGATCGCTTGATGAATTTCTCGATGATTTCTTGATCTAGGATCTCAAGATCGAAGATTCTTGATCTTAGATCTTAGATCTCCTTTTGATCTTGGATTTAGGATGATGATTTGATATTGTTCTTGATCTTTTTACCTTTTGAATTGGATGAAAAATTGGATTTTAGATCTCCATCCCTAAATGATGTAGCCCTCGATTCTTTTTATAGCCCCAAAGCCAGTAACAGAAGCCCCTAATAAACTAAGTTTGTTACGCCGAAGATTCCATAGAATTCCCGAACCCTGACTCCTTGAATCGGCCGCGGATCCGCGGCGATTCGGCCTGACTCGGCCTCGGTTCCGCGGCTTAATGGTGAGATCCTGGCTTCAAAATTCTGTTGTCTTCTTCTATTGGTATTTGGGTATTTATTTGATGTCTGGATCCTTCTTATCTCTTCTGAGTATCTGCCAGTATTTGATTCTTCGACTTTCTTTACTTTAATGGAAGATTCATGATTCCTGATATCTGACCTGAGCTAATCTTCAATGAACAATGTTAGTTATATTTAAGATACAATTTGATATGTTAAGCGTATCAAATTATTAAGCATATTTTCCTTCATAATGTTTATTATAATATATAAACACATGATAAATGGTATTTTCCAGATAAACTTCTAATATGTGTTGTATTTATAACAAACGCATTTAGATGATTAAGAAAAGTAAGGAAATTTTCATGTTAAAAGTGCACTATTTTTCGACTGAACACCATGTTTGAGGCGAATATTAGTTTAGAGACATTTCGGTCCATTATCGCCGTGTTTGGGGCGGCGCGCCGTATTTGAGGCGACGAACTAGTTTAGGGACGTTTCGGTCCAACATTTATGTTTTGGGGACGAGTTTTAGTTTAAGGACATTTCGGTCCAACATTCCCATTTTGGGGATGGATGTTAGTTTAAGGACATTTCGGTCCAACATTCCCATTTTAGGGACGAATGTTAGTTTAAGTACATTTCAGTCCATTATCCATCTTATGCGTACGTATATTTGTTACGTGATAGAGTAAACGATGGTGACATAGAATGCGCCCAATTTGGGGTGCGATCCGATTTGAGGTATGTCAATTTGGAAGTGCATCAATGTGGGATGAAAGGAGTTGTTGGTTTTTGGGACCCGCCACCTCTCTGAAGACGTTGAGGAATTACAACGACATATATCTGAGATGTGAAGAGATGTACCCTTGAACCAAATCCCGTATTTGAAGGAAAAGATCATGTTAGATCATCTAAGAATCATATGTCTTGTTTGAGACTAAGATTAAATTAGAAACTATGGGATGAAGATCGTTAGTCATGTTGGGACTAATATCAGTTTGGATATCATGAATATAAGCTTAGCCATGTTGAAGTCGAAAATTGCACCCCGGTTGATCAAGTCAAAGTCAAAGTCAACCCCAAGCCAAGTGGGCCCATACCCAGGTCGAGTCCGAACATGAAGCGGCCGGCCCTCCCCCATGCCAAAATGAAATCATGTAATAAATAATTTTTATGTAATTTTTTATGCATGAATGTAAACAAAATGGGCATAAAACCAAATTTTTGTAACCTCATGGCTTATGTGCAAAAAGAAATGGCACATGAGCCATGCGATGGGCAAAATGTCATTTTGTAAAGCCCAAGGGGCTATATGTAAATATGTAAGCCTTTATATAAGGCAACATGATGATGAATAAAGGATAGACTTTTCATTCCCTAAAAATTAGAGCCTGGGCCTCTTTCTCCTTCCTCAAGGTTCTAAAATCTTCTTCTTTTGAATTAAATTAAGAGTTTTACTCTTCCTTACCAAAACTAAATAGTTTTTCACCACAAAACCCACAAAGGGAAGCTTGGATCTTACATTAGATCTCAAAAGGGGGAGATTTTTAAATCTCACCCCCTTTCTCCAAGATCCGGCCAAACAACAGGAAGAAGAAGGAGACCCATCTCCAGAAACCCCACTTTGGGGAAGATCCAGGGTTCAAGGGGAGAAGCCCCTTCATCAGCCTCAAAATATTCTAGGAGTTTAACTCCTCATATATATACATATATACAAAATAATAAGTGCTCCTTTCTGGGAGTACAACTCTCATTGCAGGGACCAAGTCTCTTTTGCCTCCCGAGCGCCCACGTGTCTGGCACGTGAGGCGCTAGCGCCCTTGTGCTCAAAGCGCTAGCGCCCACGTGTATGGCACGTGGGGCGCTAGCGCCCAATGTGCTAGCGTCCGAGCGTTCAAAGCGCTAGCGCTCTTTCGCTCATAGCGATGGCGCCCAAGCGCCCACGTACCTGGCACGTGGGGCGCTAGCGCTCTTGCGCTTAGAGCGTTAGCGTTCAAAGCGCTAGCGCCTGAGCGCCCACATGCCTGGCACGTGGGGCGCTAGCTCTCAAAGCGCTAGCGCTCTTGCACCCAAGGCGCTAGCGTCCAAAGCGCTAGCGCCCGAGCGCCCACGTGCCTGCCACGTGGGGCACTAGCGCCCGAGCACCCACGTGCCTGCCACGTGGGGCGCTAGCGCCCAAAGCGCTAGCGCCCTTGCGCTCAAAGCGCTAGCACCCAAAGCGCTGGCGTTTTTTCCCACGCATCCTTTGGATGCCCTTTCCTTTTTTTATATATATGTATATATACTGTTAGTTATATGTATGCCCTAGAGGCCATTACTGTACATTGGATGTATATTGTAGTGGATGCTGGAACATATATAGGGAGGACTTTCTTGCTCGACATGATAGTATGCTATCTGGTTGCTCTTTACCTTAACGTGTACATTGATTGTCTCTCTGATACATGTTGGTAAAGCCCTTAGGATGTGTACTTGACTACCTGGACTATGATGCGGATCATACTAGTGGGGACATGGTAGTCCATAAGTACATCCTTCAAAGTCCCTAGTCATGGGTGTATCGAGACGGGGCATCGATATACCAGAGTAGACTAGCGTATACCTTCTCGACTCATACAGATGGGCGATGGATGATCCCATATCCATTGGTGTTTGACATCAGAGATGATATACGGGTGCTCAGTGGAGACTGGGTACACTGGACGGACTCGCCGAGAACTCCCAGATGGTATTATACCTTACGTCAGATGGCAGTTCTCTGGTGACACTGGTACAGAGTAGTCTGTTGACCCGAGATCGTCATAGAGTCTTGTGTGGTTCCCACTGTGCGTTGATTTCCACCTTACTACGTCCAAGAGGGCGTGCAAAATGGTGGTTTTTGGGTACAGTCCCGAATCACATGGAGGCAATGAGCGATAGGAGGGGATTCGTCTCTCCCGGTATAGGGAGTTGATGTTGCGCTGTGTTCGATTGGCTATAACCGGAAATCCCTGGCCAGGGTTGCTGAGATTTACTGGTAAGTGTTACCAGTAGTTTCTCGAATTGTTATAGACCTCATATCTACACGACTTATCAAGCTATTGGGGTCTGATGTTTACCACCCCTAGGCGAGATATGCGACATATCAGACGATCAGACCGGACTGTACGGTAAGTGTTACTGGTTGGATTCACTGGAGTGTGAGCGGGCTTGCTCGTCGATCTTCTGATAGCTCAATACCCGGGTGGCCGTTACGTTTAGCAGACCGCTTGCGGCTTGTGGGTGCTTGATATGATCATCATCTGCTGCCGGCGTATTGACGAGTCTTTAGAGTCCTACACAGAGCTTTCCTGGCTCAAGCAAAACGAAATAGGAGCGCATATGAGATATGTGCGGGACCGAGAATAATGCGTGTATGTGATACCGTATTCTATTCTCGCGATGAATGTATCGATTGGTTGTATGCGATATAACCTAGTTATCGAATCAAGTATTGATTCGATAAGCCGATACATAGGATACTAGTCGGTTATATGCGATATGACCGGATCGTTAAATCAAGTGTTGATTTAATGATTTAATGTATAATTATATATTTGATATATTACTTTGCATTAACTAGTATTGGTTCACTTTAAAGGATTTTCTCACTTGGATGTACAAGTTGTATATGTGATATACTTTTTGTGCATATTATTGTATCATGTTTGATGATACATGTTTACTTGGTTAAGTATAAAGAATTAAACCATGGTTAAACTTATGATTAGGGTTTTGTTTTCTTTTTCATTTATTTGTCTATTTATTCTTTTTGGAAAAATAATAAGCATAAAGGAAAATGGTGGCTTAATTTGTTTTCTAGTTAAAGCTTCATGAAGCTTTGACCAAGTGACCATTTTGTCTCCATGCTTAACCCTAACCATTCCCACTAACCATGATTTATTCTCTATACTTGACCATGGTTGTGATATGATAAGTATTCTTATTATTTTCTTTTTGAAAAAGGAGATATCATAATATTCATCTTCTTCTTCTTCTTCTTCACTTGAAGAAAACTTTGCTTCATCAATGGCAAAGTGAGAAAAAGAGTGAGAAATCCAATTCTAAAGTGAACCCACTTCCTATTTCTTCATCCTCTACCTCTTGCCAAGTAGTAGAGTGTGTTTTCTTCACAAGTTTCATGACTTGGTGAAGTTGGAGCTTGATCTAGTGATGCCTCGACGTAGATCATCTTCGGCATCGTAGTCGATGACCTAGCCCGGTCTTTTCTCCGATGAAACCACCGTGAGAGTCATGGTTCGATTTGGACAGCGGAGAGGACTTCATCACGGAGCTATGGAGGTGGAGAACCGGATCTACAAAGGTTGTATTTCCATTCTTTTAGTAAAGTAGTTTACTAGTTGCATTTTATCGCCTAAAATTCTAGCCAACGATCCGTATCTAGGGTTTCTCGGCACCGTAAATTTTGAAATTGGCATGGTTGATGCCACGTGAGACCTCTTGAGTGTGCCTAGGAACCCTACATATACATACACACACACATACTCCACACTAAAAACACCTCCCCTATTAGAAAAAATTTATAACGGGGCGCGGCCCCGCACCCCGCAAGAGCGCTGCTAGCTCCCTTGACCTCCATCCAGCTATCCGGGTAGCGGGATCCCCGTAAAAACTCTGCGAGGCCCCCGATATATCCAAAACCTCTTCAAAACACAACACTGCACATTGAGTTCGCATGACCAGTTTAACCCGTTAATCGGAGGTTCCCTCGCTCCAAAGGCGAGGGGTAATTAACGACAGCTTAGTCCGCGGCTGCCGGAGATTCGGATCCCCACAATCAATAAAACCCCGTCTACCATAGGAAGGGGGAATCTGTAGTGCGCCCGACAAGCGCGCACGTATTCCCATCTCAATGGGGTGACGGAAAACACCCTACAAGGAAGTTTGGGCTAGGATTGGGTTTCTGTAACACCCAGCAGTGCTAAGCACTCAGTTACATATAGCGCCCACGTGTGTTTCACGTGGGACGTTGGAATAGTGTTAACCACTAGTCTTTTGTGGCGCTCACGTATGTTTCACGTGGGGCATTGAGCGTCTGGCGCTCATGTGTGTTTTATGTAAGGCGCTGCACTAGTGCTAAGCACGCTGCACTAGTGCTAAGCACTAAACTTTTCTGTTTTGTAGCGCTCACGTGTGTTTCACGTGAGGCGCTGAGCGTCTGGCGCTCACGTGTGTTTCACGTGCTTTTGAGCGTTTACGTGTGTTTCACGTGAGATGCTAAGTTTTTTTGAAGATTTAATCTCTGCTGATATTTTTTAAATAACTTAAATCTTTGATAATGGTATTTTGACTATTAACGATCACCAAGATCACTATTTTGAGGATATGGGATCAGGTTCTTTAAGAACTAAGTTCTTGATTTGAAGGAACTAAGTTCCTGGAGTATTTTAGACTCAATCTTCTTTCTTTTCAACTTTTTTTCCCTGAATCTTTGATTCTCAAGAACAAGATCTTCCCGATGAGAATTAAATTCTCAACTTGTGTTGTGGATCTCAGATCCAGAGAAAAAACTAAATTCTTTTAAAAGGGTTAAACCCTTAGATGTGATATGATAGGTAAAGGAGATATTTTGATCTCTTCTTTTTTCTTTACCTAGGATTTTGAGAAGGAAGATCTTCTTCGAAGAGAATTAAATTCACTGTTGCCGAACCTTTTAGAGAGCCTTCTATATTTTTACAGAAGTTTATGGGGTGGTCTCTCCTTATTTGGAAAAAAAGGGATCATTGGTTGTTGGGACCCACCACCTCTCCGATGACGCTGAAGGATTACAGTGCCATATATCGAAGGTGTGGAGAGATGTACCCTTTGAACTATGTCACATTCATCAGAGGAAAAAACAGGTTGGAGCTTAAACTCCTAACAGCTGAAAAAGATTTCTTTGCGTTCGCACATTTTCGTCGCACGTGTTGGGCCCAGGTGCGTCGTACGTAGTGCGCATAGAGTGGGCGCACGTGCTTCGCACGGGTTGCGCACTTGGCGGGCGCACTTGGGTCGCACGTGGTGTGCACGTGGCGGGCACACATGTATCGCAGTGGCGCTAAGGCCCTAACATGGAAAACTAAGCTCCTATGGAGAACTAAGCTCTCCTTTGAGGATTAAATCCCCATACGTGGTGGGCACACGTGCGTTGCACGTGGTGCGCTCATGGCAGGCGCACGTGCGTCACACGTAGCGCACATAGCGCTTGTGCATATGCGCATTATGAGGGGGGCAGCTAAAGCCCTAACTTGGAGAACTAAGCTCTTATGGAGAACTAAGCTCCTTTGAGGATTGAATCCCCACACATGGTGGGTGCACGTGTGTTGCACGTGGTGCGCACGTGACGGGCCTACATGTATTGCATGTGGTGCATATGGCACTTGCGCATATGCGTATTATGGAGGGCAGCTAAGGCCCTAACTTGGAGAACTAAGCTCCTATGGAGAACTAAGCTCTTTTGAGTATTGAATCCTCGCACGTGGTGGGTGCACGTGTGTTTCATATAGTGCGCACATGGTGCTTCGCATATGCGCATTATGGGGGGCAGCTAAGGCCCTAACTTGGAGAACTAATCTCCTATGGAGAAATAAGCTCTTTTGAGGAATGAATCCTCATACATGGTGCGCACATGGCGGGCGCATGTTCGTTGTACGTGGTGCACATGGCGCTTGTGCATATACACATTATGGGGGGCGGTTAAGACCCTAACTTGGAGAACTAAGGTCCTTTGAGGATTGAATCCTCGCACGTGGTATGCACGTGGCCGACGCACATGTATTGCACGTGGCGCACGTGGCGCTTGCATATATGCGCATTATGGGGGGCAGCTAAGGTCCTAACTTAGAGAACTAAGCTCGTATGGAGAACTAAGCTCCTTTGAGGATTGAATTCTCGCACGTGGTGCATATGTGGCAGGCACACGTGCAGCGCACGTGGCGCACATGGTGCTTGCGCATATACGCATTATGGGGGACAACTAAGGCTCTAACTTAGAGAACTAAGCTCCTTTGAGGATTGAATCCTCGTACGTGGCGGGCGCACGTGCGTCGCACATGGCGCATATGTCGCTTGCGCATATACGCATTATGGGGAGAGCTGCTACGGCCCTAACTTGGAGAACTAAGCTCCAATGGAGAACTAAACTCCTTTAAGAATTGAATCCCCATTTTTTCTGAGAGGTATCCCCTCTACTTTATAAGGGAGTGATAAAGTAGGGATCTCTCTTTTTCCTGACATGGGACTAAAAATGTATCCCCCATGTGGTAGAGTATTACTTAGACTATACGTGCATAGCACATTTGCTCATAACTTTTGATTCCGGAAAAATTATGAGACCCGTAATATATCAAAGCGAAAGATTTTTCGAGACGCTTTCGATGCTATCAGAATTTACCTGATTCTAATTCGGGATTTTGGCAAAATACAGCCCGGAAAATATTGGTTTGTATTTTCTTAAGCGTATTGCTGCCATTTGATACCTTGGGCTCTTTTACGCAGAAATTTTCTGCGGGAACAAATGCCCCCACTATTTTGCCCATGTAGGTATGTACGTGGGTTAAGAAGTGCAAAATTTTATATCTCCATAGAATTGATGGCTCAGAAGACAAGTTTAGGTCCCTGTCGTTTAAGACTTTTTCATCTTCATGAGCCGTAAGGGTCTTAAGAAGGTTTTTCTCCCTGTAAGTCGTGAGGATCTCATATGTGTGTATTCTCCCTACAAATCATGAGGATTCTTAAGTGTCTTTCACCTTCGTGAGTCGTAAGGATCTCACGCAAGTATTTTCTCCTTACGAGTCGAGGGGACCCGCAAATGGTTTCTTCAGTTTATTGGCGAATGTGGCCCGTGGATAGTGTACAAGAGTCAGTTTAAACCTTCTTGTAGGGCAACGATGGCTTAGGAAACGGGTTTAGATCTGTCGCCTAAGAATTTTCAACTTTATGAGCCATGAAGGTCTCATAAAGATTTTTCTCCCTACGAGTCGAGAGGATCTCATAGGTGTATTTTCTCCTTAGAAGTCGTCAGGACCCCTGTGTTTTCTTTTGAGAGTCATAAGGATCTCACAAGAGTATTTTCCTCTTACAAGTTGAGAGGACTCGTAAGTGGTTTCTTCTCCTCATCGATATGCGATTTTGGAGAATGTGTCCCGTGGAAAGTATACAAGAGTCAGTTTGGACCTACTTGTAGGGCCACAGTGCTTAGGAAACAGGTTGATATCCCCGTCGCCTAAGGCTTTTCACCTTCATGAGCCATGAAGGTTTCATAAAGATGTTTTACCCTATGAGTCGAGACGAGTCGAGAGGATCTCGCAGGTGTTTCCTAACGTGAAATATAGATAACCCCCTTTTTTTATGGAGGTCCGTTAGGTTTGTGGTATTTGGTTTAAGTCAATCGTACCATCGTGTTAGCTGATGTATCTCTCGATATGTAGTCCCTTAGGCCGATGCTCGAGTAGCCCCGCGACTGTCGCGTCTTTAATCCTTTCTGAGACTGGACAAGATGTCTTCAAATAATCTTCTTACGCCATATTACCGTTGGAAGAAGAAGCGTTAGGTATTTTCCATGACGCTTCTTACTTGAGGTTAGGCTCAATTTAGAGCCCCGATAAGTCATAACCGCACCCTTCTGGGGTGGGATGATCTCCAATGGTTTTTAGGCTTTGTATGTATTGCCGTAAAGACCCAAAGGTAGGAATATGTCGTCACTTTGTTTTTGTTTTGACGATGTCGCGCCGATTCTTTGCTGAAATTGGATAGACATTTGTAGGACCTCTATGCTGTATATATTTCAATTGAAGTCCGGAGCTAGGAATTACCATTGCTCTAATTTCATTTGATAGTTGCATCCGCACCCTGCTGAAATGAGGGGGAACGCTGGGATAGTCTCTATATTATATATGTACCGTCAAGACTTGGAGCAAGGATTTTGCCATTACTCCATTTTTTTCTTTGACCCTTGGGTCTTTCTTTTTTGATGATGACGTTGCGTCTGCATCCTGCTGGAACTAGAAGGAACGCTGGGATAGTCTCTAGGTTGTATATGAACCGTTAAGATTTAGAGCTAGGATTTTGCCATTACTCCATTTTTCTTTGACCCTTGGGTTTTTTTTATGATGACGTTGCGTCTGCATCCTGCTAGAATAAGAAGAAACGCCGGGATAGTCTCTAAGCTGTATATCTACCATCAAGACTTGGTTCTCCTTTTGACGAAACATGGTGGGAAAATAAGATTCCTTTTCTTTCATTTGTGCCCATGGATCGTGTACAAGAGTCAATATGGACATACTTTCAGGGCAGAAAATTTTCATTTTAATCCCTTTTTTTATTTCTTTCCGTGATGCTCTACCTTTTCAGCTTTTATGTCGCGAAAGCCGCGATTGCCCAATCATTTCGGCTATTTATCGCGGTGCCCAATCATTTCGGCTATTTATTGCGGTGCCCAATCATTTCGGCTATTTTATCATCATTTTTTTAAAAATCCGATACTAATCTTGGCATCAGCATCGCTACCACTGGAATATTGTTAGGAGTGAATCATCATTTGCCGTAAGAGAACTTAAAATTTGATATCTATTTAGACATCAACATCGCTACCACTGGGATATTGCCAAGAGCGAATCATCATTTGCCTTTGTCGATTTGAATAAAGATGGCTTAGTAAACAGGGTGAGGATCCTGTCGAGTAAGGCTTTTTGATTTTATGAACTGTGAGGGTCTCATAAAGGTATTTCTCCCTACGAGTCGTGAGGATCTCGTATGTGTATTTTCTTCTTAAGAATCGTGGGGATTCTTAAGTGTGTTTTCTCATGTAAGTCGTAAGGATCTTCCATGAATGTTTTCTCCTTTATAAGTCGAGAGGACCTACAAGTGTGGCTCACCATATGGGGGACATTTCTCGTCATTTGTGGAACTTGGTGGAAGAATATTTATTTATGCATGTGGATTGTATACAAGGGTCAATATCAGACCGCTTGTAGAGCAGCTTAGGGGATATGACAGCTTAAGAACAGGTTTAGATCTCTATAACCTAAGACTTTTGAATTCTATGAGCCGTGAGAGTCTCATAGGAGGTATTCTCCTTACGAGTCGAGAGGATCTCGTAAGTGTATTTTCTCCTTAGAAATCGTATGGATTTTTAAGTATGTTGCTCCTTTATGAGTCGTAAGGATCTCACGCAGGTATTTTCTCCTTACAAGATCGAAAGGACCGTGCAAGTGTATTTTATTTTTGTTTTTATTATTATTATTATTATTTTACGAGATTGCGCCCTTCCGGGTTTTCATAAGCTCGCCGGTAGTCCTGCTGTTTTTGCTCACGGCGTCCTTTCGGGTTTTCATCCTTGCCCATTTTACTTGTGGACGTACTATTTTTTTTTCTGAACGGGATGAAACTCTCAAAAATAGTTTCGTCACGGGTGACCCACCTGTTCGGGGGTGGATTCATTGCTGGCGGGCACACGTGGCGCACATAGCGCTTGCGCATATGCGTATTATGGGGAGGGCTGCTAAGGTCCTAACTTGGAGAACTAAACTCTTCTGAGAATTGAATCCCCATTTTTTCTGAGAGGTATCCCCACTTATTTATTGGGGAGTGGTAGAGAAGGAATCTCTTTTTTTCCCGATGTGGGACTAAAAATGTATATGTTGGATATAGTGCCCTCAGAGTCAATTATTGGATCACAGGCACGTGATTGCAATGATTGATGGATGACCTATACCGGTAGGACAGTCTTACTCGAAATGATAGTATGCTATCTGGTTTATCTTTATCATCGTGTACTGCTTTAGGTGACATTACAGGTCACTATTGCACGTTGATAGAGCCCATAAGATTCTTGCTTGACGGCCAGCAGTATGATGGCGATCATATACGTGGGAGCTGGGGTCTATAAGCACATCCTTAAAGTGGTTCCTAGTCGTGGGAGTTTCGAGACTGGGCATCGATACTCCATTAGTAGACCAGTGTATACAGTCGAGACCCCGACGAGGGGCGGTGGCCAGTCTCACAAGCCATTGGTGTCAGTTGGATCACCTAAGATGTATACAGGTGCTCATTGGGTAATGAGTACACCGGATAGGACTCGCCAGGAACATGCTAATTGGTATTATACCTGACGTCAGATAGCAGTTCCCTGGTGACATGTGTACATGTTAGTTCATCGACCTGAGATCGTCATTTGTCTCGTGTGAGTTCCCACTATGCTTTGATTACTACCCTACCATGGCTCAAAGGAGTCGTGCAAACAGGTTTTAGTTGGGTACAGTCCCGAGCCACATAGAGGCAGTGAGCAGATCGGCAGGGGTTTCGTCTCTCCCGGTATTAGGGGTGAGATCGCGCTGTGTCTAGGAGAGCCATTACACGAAGTTCTTGGCCAAGGCAGGAGATTTACTGGTAGGTATTCCAGGTATCTCAGGGTGTTCTGGGCAATACTCCGACACGACTTGTACCGCTTTTGGGGGTATGACTTTTACCAACCCCCTAGGCCCGCCATGCGATGCTCATAGACGAACGGACCGGGCTGTACGGATATTGTCACTGACAGGCTCAGTAGGGTGTCAGGATGAGTTCGCTCATCGACCTCCCTTTTGGTCAATACCTGGTAGCCCGTTACGTACAGCTAGTACCACTGACGTGCTAGTGGTTAAATTCACAGCCAAAGTATTGACGAGTCTTTAGAGTCCCCCACAGACAGTTTCTCAAGTTTCGGGCGAAACGTTGTAGAGTCTGTATAGTATTATGGCAGGGTTCGATCATATATGTGCAGTAGTGCACGGATCATGATCGGACGGATCATACTAGTGGGCTTTGGTTTAAGCCGGATCCTAGTATTAGATTTTTTGGATTACTTTAGTTTCATCGTATTCGCATTCAGTCAGAATGCGGATGCAGGTATGTATATACAGGTGAGGGGTATCCTTGTGATCCGTCACGAGTTTACTTTAGATGTTGCCGTATCTTTTTATTGTTGTAAACATTTGGATTAATGTTTACAAATGGAAATTGTGAGCTTAAATCATCATTTTGAGCATTTAATGTGACATAGACTTCATTAGTGACTCATGGTCTCTTTTTATGTGCATATGTCACATTATTGTTTGATTTGTGTGTTGATATGATACGAGGAGAGAGGGAGGGCAGCCATAAGCTCATGGTTAGCTCTTGTATTATTTCTTCTCACTCTCTCATGTGGATCATAGAACACAAGAAAAGAAAAGGTTTCTTCTTCTTCTTCTTGCTCTAGCTCAAAACCTCCATTAATGGCTTCATCTTCAACCTCCATCCATGCAATGGATGCAAGAGACAAAGTTGTCACACATATTCTCTACTTCATCTTGGACACGTCGGCTAGCGCACTTCATGCCCGAGTTGCTTCGGATGAAGCGGGAGCCCGTAAAAAGACTCGATGATGTGGTGCCCTTTCCGACCAGGAGATCGAGATCGGAGATGCCGCGAAGAGCTTGGGATGGTGGCCAAAGACCGAAGGACACGGATCGATCGGTATAGCCTTTTAACCCTTCTCTAGTTTGCTAGTTGTAAGTTAATGGTTCGATCCAGATTGAAAGTATATGATAGCGCCGGTTTCTAGTTTGAAAAAAGTTTTCTTTTCCACATTTTGGCCTCGGACAGACGGCCGGGGTACTACCGTAGACTTACATGGTATCAGAGCCACGCCATTAACCTTTACTAGCTTGCTCTAACGTGTTTAGAATTTCGATCGAACGAAATTTCCAAAACCGTGATTCCATTTTGTGCAGTTTCTGTCGAATTTTTTTTTGTGCTCTAAAACTTTTTTTGGTATTGCAGAAAATCAGGCAGGCTTTTCTTAGAACACTGCAGAAATTTCGTAGCCTAAGCCCACTGTAGCGCCGTGGAACAGCGGCATGACCCTTGTTTTGGTCACGGTTCCGCCGCACTACTGTAGCATTAGGGCACCAAAATTTCTACAGTGGTCTCTGAGTTGGAATTGGGGTTTCTGGTATTTTTTGTTTGGGCCCAGATTTGTTTGAATACTAGGAATTGTGCTTGGGGGCCCACCTTGGGAAATTTTGTCGATCGAAAATTTTAAATATGATAGTTCACAGTATTTACATTATATCTGCGACCGTGAATGTCTTTTGATCGGTAAATCATGTCTAATTACTATAGTTCTTTTAGACGGATTTGCAAACGTGACATTCACGTTGATGTTCTGTCTTGTGCTGTGATGTTGCGGATTTGTCGTGGTGGATAGCCTGGATGCAATGGTAGTACAGTTTGGTTGTATTTGTACATCTGATATTGCGGGGCGAGCGTCCGACATGTGGACTGCCGTCACTGCCTGTTTGTATATTATTCTTTTCGGGCACGACCGGCTGAGGTCGATGTACCCGTTGTATATATATTTTTACTTTCTGTACTAGGATTACCCCGCGGAGGGGTGCACGGGTAGCCGGGTTCTAGAGGGTAACGGGCCCGCATCTCATGTCTTTGAGACGGAGCGGGCTTCACTCTAGAATTGGCGGGCTATTCGCCGCACTCGTACGGGGTATAGGTTGACCCAAGAAGGGGTGCTCAAGTTACCGGATTCCGTGAAGTGCTGGGTGGTCCATTCACTTTGTTGAAGGGGGCTGCCTCGCTTCAGGTTTTGGCGGGTAACTTGCCACGCTCGTAGGGGTCTAGGATTTCATTGCATAGGCTATCCACACGACCAGGGGACCGTCGGGTTTCAGTAGCGGCTCTATGAAACCCGGGGATCCCAGATTATCTGTATTGTTCTGTGATGCTTATTACATTTCTGTGATGTTGCATTTTATCACGCCATGAGCGAATATTATATATTAATATATATACTAGTAGATGTTGTACATGTTTTACACCCGCGCTAATCCAGTCCCCGCTCTGTCGTTAGTTAAGTAACCTAACGGGTAATGATGGGACCCAGTGGCGAATGCGGATGGCATATACGTACATCATATTTTCGTTCTTTTGTGGTGTGATTGATTGATGGGACTGCATTGATTTGGATCAATGCAAGCTAAACAAAACTATTCTGATGTTGTTGGAACACTTTTCAAAAAGCTGTTATTGCAAAGACGTTTTCTTTTGTTTTGTACAGTGGTATTCGATTATGAATATCCAGCACCTCAGTCGACGAGGCAAGGGCCGAGATCCCTTCATCGGGAGTGACCCCTTGGACAGAAGTTTGCGTCAGGGTAATAACTTCACTATAGCCGATTAATTTTTGCTTTGCATCGTGGTATTCAGTTGGAATATCCTGCACCTCATTCTATAGGGAAAGAGCCGAGATCCCTTCACCGGGAGTGACCTCTTTAGCAAAGGTTTTCGCCACTATATTTTTATAAAAAGCTATCCGGCTCCTTCAATGATATCAAGTTCATTACGTTAAAGGTTTTTCGCCAAAAACCATTCATAGCCCACCGTCATTTCAGACAAGTAGCACTTAGTATTCATGCTATGTTTGTTGGCCAAAGTCAAGGCATAGTGTATGGTAGCTATTTGTTACTTTTCTGTTGCATAGATAGATGTGTTGGTTTGGGACAGTCGTACTGCTTTGTTGGCTAAAGTCAAGGGTAGGTACGGGTGGGTTCAAATTAACCTTGATAATGACGGGTAGAACTTAACATGTGACTTATGATTTGTTGGCCAAAGTCAAGGTCATAAGAGCATGGGGTAAAAATCACATCGGGAGTTTCTAAAGAAACTGAAACTTGCCAGATATACGCATACCTTCTGGAGTGTGATAACGTGAGTGGATTCCATCACGTTATCATGCGATGATAGTTGGATCCCGATTCCCACTGATGAGTTAGTTTACTCCTCGGGTGATCCCGACTAATTCTTCTTTCAGGTTTGGAGGAGAATTTGACGATACAGTGGGAGGTTTCCTGATTAGATAAATTGATAACCATTCTGATCTAGGTTAGAGTGCATGCTGAGTGTTTCTTTTCTCCCTCTCTTTGGCAGCGACCATGACCCGACCCTTGACTATGACTCAGTGACCAAGTTAACCGAACTTTCTTAAAACACTGGCTTTTGGATTGTCAGAGTTGCAAACCTCATTACTACTCCTACTTTTACCCTTCTCTCCAGAACACCCCGTATTATTATGAACATCCACTTCCATTGGATAAAGCCATTGTATGGTTATATACGAATTCGAAGGAACTTGTTCCAGATTCGAGGATGGTTTCCGGTTCTGGAGAAAATGAATAGGACTATTCAGTTGTCTTTTCCTTTTACCTTCTCTCAGGTTGCGAGTGCTCCTTGGATTAGGACGGTACACCTATTATGCTAATTGGATAGTCTTCTTTCAAACCATAGGCAGGTGCCGAGCGGTGAGGAATGAAGAAAACCAATTAGCCTAACGATGGTTTACAGAAGGTAATAAGTTAAGACAAATAAAGGGATTAGAAATAGGGCAAAGTAAACTGCGGCTACTATTCACGACAAAACCAAGTATTTCATCGCCACTCCTATTTCACCTTTGTATTTCTCTGGAACACCCCGTATCACTACGAAAATCCACAGTTTATTGGATACTCCATCGTATGGTTATATACGAACTTGAAGGGACTTGTTCCTGTTCGGGGATGGATTCTGGTTCAGGAGAAATAGGAATAAGGTTTTATTCAGTTGTCTTTTATCTTTACCTTCTTTCGGGTTGCGAGTGCTCCTAGGATTAAGACAGTACACCTATTACGCTTATTGGATAGTCTTCTTCCAAACCATAGGCTGGTGCCGAACGGTAGGGAAGGAAGAAACCATTTAGCCTAAGTGGGTGTACAGAAGGTAATGACTAAAGACATATAAAGGGATTTGGAGAGATGGCAAAGAATTACACGGTTACAGTTGTGAATCTGATAATGGAAGAGGCATTACTAAGAATACCCGGATACCCCTTCGAAACATTTACATGTTTCAGTTTCACTGTGTATTGTTAAAAGAAAACCGATTTCCCAATTAGCCCTTGCTCCAGGGTATGTATTTACCAGGTTTGATTCTCACATCTGTATGGTTTTACAGATGATGAGTGGGAGTAAGCTATTGGAAATTGGGTGATCATCCTCATTATATCGGGATTCGTTGTAATTGGTGATATTTGAGGAAATCGCCTGGGTTGTTTGCCGGACGGTAAATATTTGGTTTTGAATATCCGTTGTTATGCACCAATTTCAAATTGATATATCTGTACGTTTATTTTTATAAAGTGAGATATAACTTTTTGAAATTATGTTTATGACATTTACCCATATCAGTGGATGGTTAGGTAAGGAGCATTAAACAGCGGTGTAATTCTTCTTAGCCACAAGTGCAGTTTTCAACCTACGACACACAGGGAATGAGTTATTAGACTCGGGAGACTTATACAGAGTATTGTATGTTGTCCAGTGTCCATGAGGACAGAGGGGTTGGTACTCGTACTATATTCTGTTTACTTGTGACTTCTCCAGTTCTTAGACATGTGTTTCGTAGAAATGCAAGGTCTAAGTTTTGAGAAGTTATAGGTATAAGAATAAAGTAGAGAACCAGGTGGTGCAAGTATCGGGATTCTTCAAGGTGATCGAAGATGTAGATACTTGTGTATGGTATTCAGTTGATAGTGATGATTATGAGAACTTGCTTCTCTTTCAGGTTACTCATAATTGGATGCACTCCTAAGTTGAGTAATGCTGATCGGCCTCTCTCCATTTAGTTGACATGCACTGGAGACAACTGCATGATTTGAATCTGGTTCCAATTAAATCAGTGCCTCTGTTTCTATATTGGATATAGAATAGTTAATAGCTTAACATTGTTAAGGTACGGGGAGTTGTCCGGCTTATGCTTAAAACCAGACTCTGGATAACTCAAGGCACATTTCTGTAATGGCTGTTTGTGGGTTGACCCAGCCTATGACAAGGGTTAATTTTCTACCATCTGGAAGATCAATAGTGATATTGTTCTTGACTCGCCACAGTTTTAGTAAAATGGATTTTTTTCAGAAAACAGTAGTGGGAGTATGGTAGAACTGGAAGTGATTCCAGAACCGCAAACGATTACTGAAAATTTGATAAGAACCTAAAGATTCAATCTGGTTTGACATTCCATTGGCCACTCCGCAGATATGGTGGGTAACCTCAGGCACCCGAGAGGTACTCTGGTAGCCTCAAGGACGGTGACAGGGAGGTTCTTGTTTACCCAGACTTACCATTGCTGTTGTTCCAGACTGTGAGACCCGGCAGGAGGATGGGTATAGCGTCGTTCTAAACTAGCTTTAGAAGTGTACGTGTATATGACTCTGCCAGAGGGTCATCGTAGTCAGTGGGAGCAGCGGAAGCATAGTGGACAAGTAGCTTATGTCTATTTATGGACTAAAGCAGATATAGCGGAGATAGATCATCTATTTCTGATGTGACAGTCATAGGTTTGACTTCATCAGAATAAGGGATGGATCTGTTAAGAAGGTAGTAAGGTGTGATGTCCTGGTATTTAGATGACATACACAGAGTAGGAAGTGAAATTCCTATACTACGATCGGTTATACTTTGATTGTCACACGGTGGTTTCTCCACATAGGATATGGATATCATATCAGATATTCTGGTTACTAGATCTATGGTTTTAGATCTAGATTTGGGTAGTTTCCCAATCTGGGTACTTAGACAGCATTCTAAAGGTGTTTTAGAATGGACGACTCCTGGCACGGTGTGTACCTGCAGATGATGGAGTCACCCTCTCTAAAGGTGTCTTACAGACTAAAGGGGAGAGGGATGTGCATGATTGGCAGATCACTTGCTTGGGTAATTGAGTCAATCATGAGATATCAAGTACCACACCAGATGTTGTTTTTTGCACTAGATGCAATAAGTTGATATTAATCCTATCCTGGAGAAACGTTTGGAAGCAGTTTTGGAACATAAGTGGATGTTCTAGGGATATGATAACAACAGCCTCTTTTAGGATACGGTTATCATTCCATGCTTCCAAGGTGATCTGGATGACAAAGTGGCTGTCAGAGTTGTAGTTTTCCCTCTGACGAGGGGCAGTAGTTTGGACAGGTGGTCCAAGGGGATACTGAGGGAGGCATGGCGCAGGATGCTGATTAAGTTCAGTTGACGATACAGTCTAAGAAGTTTGGATTTGGAGTTCATTTATGAACTAGGTCCCATCAGATATCCAGACATATTCTAAAACAGGTATTGCTCATTTTCGGGAGATGGCTTTCTCCGCGAACTAGAGATAAAGAGAGACATAGAAAGAAACATCAGGGCGGATCCACTCACTGAGGCTATTACTCGAACGCAATAATTTCGCAAACAGGCTTTATGAGACTGATTAGTAGAGGAGTTGGGTGTTTGGTATCACACGGGCTGTGAGTATGCGACATCGCAATAATTAGCCTTGAGTGCAAGTGGGAGATTGTTGGATATAGTGCCCTCAGAGTCAATTATTGGATCACAGGCACGTGATTGCAATGATTGAGGGAGGACCTATGCCGGTAGGACAGTCTTACTTGAAATAATAGTATGCTATCTGGTTTATCTTTATCATCGTGTACTGCTTTAGGTGATATTACAGGTCACTATTGCACGTTGATAGAGCCCATAGGATTCTTGCTTGACGGCCAGCAGTATGATGGCGATCATAAACGTGGGAGCTGGGGTCTATAAGCACATCCTTAAAGTGGTCCCTAGTCGTGGGAGTTTCGAGACTGGGCATCGATACTCCATTAGTAAACCAGTGTATACAGTCGAGACCCCGACGAGGGGCGGTGGCCAGTCTCACAAGCCATTGGTGTCAGTTGGATCACCTAAGATGTATACAGGTGCTCATTGGGTAATGAGTACAACGGATAGGACTCGCCAGGAACATGCTAGTTGGTATTATACATGACGTCAGATAGCAGTTCCCTGGTGACATGTGTACATGTTAGTTCATCGACCTGAGATCGTCATTTGTCTCGTGTGAGTTCCCACTATGCTTTGATTACTACCCTACCATGGCTCAAAGGAGTCGTGCAAACAGGTTTTAGTTGGGTACAGTCCCGAGCCATATGGAGGCAGTAAGCGGATCGGCAGGGGTTTCGTCTCTCCCGGTATTGGGGGTGAGATCGCGCTGTGTCTAGGAGAGCCATTACACGAAGTCTTTGGCCAAGGCAGGAGATTTACTGGTAGGTATTCCAGTAGTATCTCAGGGTGTTCTGGGCAATACTCCGACATGACTTGTACCGCTTTTGGGGGTATGACTTTTACCAACCCCCTAGGCCCGCCATGCGATGCTCATAGACGAACGGACCGGACTGTATGGATATTGTCACTGACAGGCCAGTAGGGTGTGAGGATGAGTTTGCTCATCGACCTCCCTTTTGGTCAATACCTGGTAGCCCGTTACGTACAGCTGGTACCACTGACGTGCTAGTGGTTAAATCCACAGCCAAAATATTGAAGAGTCTTTAGAGTCCCCCACAGATAGTTTCTCAAGTTTCGGGCGAAACGTTGTAGAGGCCGTATGGTATTATGGCAGGGTTCGATCATATACGTGCAGTAGTGCCCGGATCATGATCGTACGGATCATACTAGTGGGCTTTGGTTTAAGCCGGATCCTAGTATTAGATTTTTTGGATTACTTTAGTTTCATCGTATTCGCATTCAGTCGGAATGCGGATGCAGGTATGTATATTTAGGTGAGGGGTATCCTTGTGATCCGTCACGAGTTTACTTTAGATGTTGCCGTATCTTTTTATTGTTGTAAACATTTGGATTAATGTTTACAAATGGAAATTGTGAGCTTAAATCATCATTTTGAGCATTTAATGTGACATAGACTTCATTAGTGACTCATGGTCTCTTTTTATGTGCATATGTCACATTATTGTTTGATTTGTGTGTTGATATGATACGAGGAGAGAGGGAGGGCAGCCATAAGCTCATGGTTAGCTCTTGTATTATTTCTTCTCACTCTCTCATTTGGATCATAGAAAACAAGAAAAGAAAAGGTTTCTTCTTCTTCTTCTTGCTCTAGCTCACAACCTCCATTAATGGCTTCATCTTCAACCTCCATCCATGCAATGGATGCAAGAGACAAAGTTGTCACACACATTCTCTACTTCATCTTGGACACGTCGGCTAGCGAACTTCATGCCCGAGTTGCTTCGGATGAAGCGGGAGCCCGTAAAAAGACTCGATGATGTGGTGCCCTTTCCGACGAGGAGATCGAGATCGGAGATGCCGCGAGGAGCTTGGGATGGTGGCCAAAGACCGAAGGACACGGATCGATCGGTATAGCCTTTTCAACCCTTCTCTAGTTTGCTAGTTGTAGCTTAATGGTTCGATCCGGATTGAAAGTATACGATAGCACCAGTTTCTAGTTTGAAAAAAGTTTTCGTTTCCGCATTTTGGCCTCGAACAGACGGCCGGGGCGCTACCGTAGACTTACAGTATACCCCATGTGGTAGTGTATTACTTAGACTATACGTGCATACCACATTTGCTCATAACTTTTGATTCTGGAAGAGTTATGAGGCCCATAATATATCAAATCGAAGGATTTTTCAAGACGCTTTCGATGCCATTAGAATTTACCTGATTCTCATTCGGGGGTTTGGAAAAATACAGCCCGGAAAATACTGGTTTGTATTTTCTTAAGCGTATTACTGCCATTTGATACCTTGGGCTCTTTTGCGCAGAAATTTTTGGCGGGAACAACAGGAGGAACTTTCTGTTCTATGTAAGTTTGTGGGATACCCCAAACATTCATGGGGATATCTATTCTACCACACCGATGAACAGAAGGTATTTGTTACTTGTCACGCCACCTTTTTAGAATAGCAGTTTCTTACGAAAGAAATAAATAGGGGCACGGTAGAACTGGAAGAAATTCTGGAACCACAAACTAAAACTGAAGAATTGGTGGAACCAGAGAATAAAATAGAACAAGACGAACCTCAGGCACTCCACAGATCTAGTAGGATTTCTCATCCGCCCGAGAGATGCTACGGTTTTCTCATAGATAGGGATCGAGAGGATTACATTTTGGAAGAAGACGATCCTACTAGTTTCAGACAGGCCATTACTAGTAGGACTCTGATAAATGGCTGGATGCTATGCGATCCGAAATGGAGTCCATATACACCAATAAAGTTTAGACTTTGGATATTGCTCCTCATGGGGTAAAAACCCGTTGGATGCAAATGGATCTTCAAAAGGACGATTAGTGTAGATGGGTATGTGGAAACTTATAAGGGTTGACTTGTTGCAAAAGATTTTTGTCAAAGTCCCGGTGTGGACTATGATGAAACCTTTTCTCCAGTGGCTATGCTGAAATCCATTCGGATCCTACTTGTCATTGCTTCCTTTTATAACTATGAAATCTGGCAGATGGACATAAAACGGTTTTTCTAAACGAAAGTTTGGAAGTGTGCGTTTATATGGATCAGCCGGAGGGATTCGTAGACAGTGGAAGCAGCGGGAAGGTATGCAAGTTACTTAAATCCATTTATGAATTAAAACAGGCATCACAGAGCTAGAACATCTGTTTTGATGAAACACTCAAAGAATTGGACTTCATTAAAAACGAGGATGAGCCTTTTACATATAAGAAAATTGTAGGAAGAACTATCGTATTCCCAGTGTTGTACGTGAATGACATTCTCTTGATAGGAAATGACATTCCTATGCTATAATCGGTCAAGCTATTCTTATTACAAAGGTTCTTTATGAAAGATTTAGGTGATGCCTTATACATTTTAGGGATTATGATCTACAAAGATAAATCCAAGAGATTGTTGGGACTCTCATAATCGAGGTGCATAGAGGTCAAACTAAAGAAATTTAGTATGGAAGATTCCAAGCGTGGTAGCGTACCCGCATTGCATGAAATCACCCTCTCCAAAGAGATGTCTCCTAAGACTGGTGAGGAGAGGGGTCACATGAGTATTATACCCTACGCTTCGGCAGTAGGATCAATAATATATGTGATACTATGTACAAGACCAGATGTAGCTTACGCGCTTAGCGTGGTGAGCCGGTATCAGTCAAACCCAGGAGAGAACCACTGGACAGCAGTAAAGAACATTCTTAAGTACCTGAGAAGGACTAAGGAACTGTTCCTGGTGTTCGGTAATGGGGAAATCCAGGTGGAGTCCTTTACCGACTCGAGCTTCCTGAGTGACAAGAATGACAACAAGTCTATCTCGGGTTTTGTGTTTACTCTCAATGGACGGACGATCTGTTGGAAGAGCTCCAAACAGGACATCGTCATAGACTCGACGATGGAAGCTGAATACATTGTTGCCAACGATGTTAAAAAAGAAGCAGTCTGGATAAAAAAGTTCATTACTGAACTTGAGGTAGTTCCGTTCATTATTGATCCAATACCTTTGGATTATGACAACAATGGGGCTAGGGCTTTAGCGAAAGAACCACGGTCCCATCAGAAATCTAGACATATCTTGAGGTGGTATCACTTGATTAGGGAGATCGTAGATCGCCGGGAGATCGAGGTGCGGAGAGTAGAAACAAAAGAGAACATGGCGGATCCATTCACCAAGACCTTCCCTCAAGCACAATTCGAGTGACTATTTAAGATGTTAGGTATGCGATACACCAACAACTGGCTCTAGAGCAGACGTTGGGTACTCGGTACGCCAATATATGGCTTTAGTGCAAGTGGGAGATTGTTGGATATGTATGTCCTAGAGGCCAGTATTGTATATGTATATATAATGGATGCTTGAACATATATATGTACAACACAATCTTGCTCGACATGATAGTATGCTATTTGGTTTGTCTTTATCTTAACATGTGTATATGTTTTATTAGTTATTATATATCATTAATACATGTTGATAAAGCCTGTAGGATCATTGATTGACTACCAGCGTTATGATGGTCATCATACATGTCGGGGATGGGTAGTCCATAAGCACATCCTTAAATGACCCTGGTCATGAGAGTATCGAGACTGGACATCAATATTCCGGAGTAAACAGATGTATGCGTTTCTAAACCCCCGACGAGGAGAAATGGTTGGTCCCACAACCATTGGTCTTTCACACCTAAGATCGTATACAGGTGCTCACTAGGGGTGAGTACACTGAACGGACTCACCGAGAACTTCTCGATGGTACTATACCTATCGTCATCTAGCAATTCTCAGATGACATGAGTACAGGTTAGTCTTCAGACTTGAGATCGTCATTTGTCTTGTGTGACTTCCCACTGTACTTAGATTACTACCCTACCACGGCTCTACTGATTCGTGCAAACATGTTTTAGTTGGGTACAGTCCCGAGCCACATGGAGGCAGTAAGCGATTGTTGGGGATTCATCTCTCCCGGTATAGGGAGTTGATATCGCACTGTGTTCGGTTAGCTAGCACCATAAGAACCTGGTCAAGGCAGTGGGAATTTACTGATAGTTAGACCAGTAGTTTTCTGAATTGGTCCTAAGCCACATCGGCATGAATTATTGGGTTATTAGGGTCTGACGTTTACCACCCCTAGATCCGGTATGCAATACTCTTAGACAAAAAACCCGGACTGATGAAGATTGTTACAGATAAGCTCAGTAGGGGTTCGGATGAGTTTGCTCGTCGGCCTTCCTTTTCAACAGGTACCCAGGTAGCCGTTACGTACAGCTAGTGCCACTAACGTGCTTATGTTTATGGATTTATCTAGTAACTCACTGCTGGCGTACTGTCGAGTCTTTAGAGTTCTACACAGAGAGTTTCCCTGGTTTAGACGAAATGATGTAGTAGCCTTATTTTGATACGTGTATGGTTTTAATCGAATGATTGTACTAGATACCCAAATTTTCGATCGAACGGTTGATAATACTGGCCGGCTTAGGATTGAGCCGGATTATTAAATCGGGTACTGATTTAATAATTTACATATACACATTTCGATATGTATATTCTAGTAATATGTTTTTTGTATTATTTTTGGTATTCGTATTTTGATACTAATATGAGTATCTATATACGGTAGAGTGTATTCCTTATTTATACGGAAATCATTCTAGAAGGTGGACGCCTCATTTTAGTTTATCCATTTATTGATTTAAATGGAAAATTAGGCGTAAAGATTGTGAGGTGAGAATGGTGAGAACCATACTTGAATAGTCTTAACAAATGAATTGTATATTCATTTGTGCAAACTATTCAAGTATGGTTGCTGTATTTTTATTGCAAAAACCATTTATACAAAACCATGCTTCATTATTTCTCTCACTTGATGAAAAAAATCATTCTCACATTTTGCTTCTCTTTCCTCACTATCCTTTCTTGGGCACCTTCTCCTCCTTCTTTCTTATTCCCTACCATCTCATGAGTTGAGAATTAAGGGTGAAAGAGAGATAGAAATACACTAGAACAACTCATTACATTACTAAACACTCTAGATTAGCAAGCTAGAGCCTTTAGTTGCTCCACTAAATTTTTTGTGTGGAGTTAGAGCCATAAACCATATCTCTCGAGTGGATCATTTTCAACGGAGGTAGACCGGCGGTCAAGCTTGACCAAGGAGACCTTAAGGAGCTAAGAAAGAGGGTACAAAACCGAAGGACACAGATCATATGATATAACCCTCTTCATAGTAGTTTAAAATTCCATGTAGTTGTCTAGTTTAAGTGTTTGGTTTCGATTCTAGGTTTTGTAGTTTCTAGCGCTTTTAAAAAATTTTGTTTTTCATTCCGCATAGGTCGCGGTTGTGGAAGCTAAGGCACTAGGAACCCTAACAGTCATCATCCATTTTTTTTATATTCCTAGTTTGCTCTTTGCATAATCATTTCTCTGAAACTGCCCTTGTAGTAAACTTATTAGTTAGCAATGAAAACAGAACTTTTGCCCATATACTGCAGAATGCAATGGAATTCACAGAAAAGCTACTAGTTACCAATGAAAACAGAACTTTTGCCCATAAAGTGCAGAATGCAATGGAATCCACAGGAAAGCTATTGGAAAATTACTTGTAAGGATTCAAGTGTGGTAAATTTGAACAAAGGAGAAGGCTTGTTGCCAATATTATTAACTTCCAACTTAAAAGACGTAAAATAAGAAAACTGGAGACAAATTATTTATGTCTCTCCAAATCACTCTGTATAGCAAGTATTTTCAATGGCATGAGCAGATTCAACGAGGTGAAAACTTCAACATTTCTTGCCTCTCCCTCTCTCCCTTTCTTTCTGTCTTTCTCCTGTAGGAAAGGTTGAAATGTTGGAGTTTCAGAGAAATTTAATATGTCTGCTATGATTGGAAACCATCATGTATAATGATATAAGACCAACTAATACGTTATTTTACAAACAAGTTAAAGAAAGAAGCCAAGGTGAACAAGTGTGAATGTTAAGAATGTCAATGGCATACATGCCAAAATCATCTCACGAACCACAATCATGTATGCATTTGATTACAGTGGAAATTAGTTGTACAAACTAATTTCTAGATAAAACATGAATTATTATTTATGAAAAAATCATGGTAATAATTTCTAAGTGAGAGTCATCCAACACCTTTATCTCATAATCTTCCTACAATACCAATCTCTTCAACCGAAAAATCATGATAATAATTTATGGCAAAAAATGCAAGGCTAATAGATGATAATCCAAAAATAACACCCACACAACATTATTTCATCATCTTTAAGACAAAAATTTACAAAGATAATATATGATAGTCCAAAAATAAAACTCTCCTTAAGACTTAGACTTAATATTTCAAACAAAATATATGATTCAAACAAAAGTCTTCGGCAGTTGTTTTCTTTATTTTCTTCATCCTTGGAGCACAATTTGTGGAATTGATATTTTCTCACTCCGGGGATGTGGTGACATTGTGACCGCTTCGCTTGCACAGCCCACATGACACGTTTCCCTTTCTCAACTCTTTTCCGTCTTTCATCCTCTTCTTCTTTGGTCGTTCTTTTGGTTTTGAGTGTGGAGGGCATTGAATAGGAGTAACATCTTGTTCAACTTCCTTTTCGTCTACAATCTCATCACATGCCATCTCAAATGATTCGGATCATGGAATCCCTCACGCCTCCAAAATGGTGGTAAATAATTGGAGGGGACTTTGTAGCAATCCTTATGCATAAGCACACTAAGTATATGACGACAAAGTATTCCTTCAAATTCAAATTGTTTGCAACTACAAGTGTTTCACCATCCCAAAATAACATGTCTAATATTACCTTGGCCCTTGTAATGCTGCATGATCAATTCATTACCTTCATCTTGAATAATAGAATATTGGTTTGCTTTTCCAATCTCATTTTAGAACTTCGTAGAAGAAAAAGGTGGCAAACCTTTTATGCTTGTTCTTCCGATGGTGACATTGTCCTTAAAAGAGCACATTTTCGATAAGCTTCTAACATTGTATCATATTCTTCTTTATGCTTGATACTTTCAATAGCAATATCAACCTCTAGAAACCCATTTATACAAAGTGAGTAATTAATATGATTAAAATAATTTATACAAATATACTTTAAAATATGGTATATGACTTACCTGCCTAATAAATTGGCTTAAGCATGTGTAGCTATCAATGAATCTCTTAATAAATGTATTGACACTCTCCGATCTACCCGTTGTGGTCATTCCAGTAAAAAAGAAACAGCGAAGATAAGAAGATACCCAAAACTGCTTGATTTGATATAACCCAATAACATTCTTGTTGTTGCATATATTATATTTGCAAGCACTTGTTGCCATTCTTGTTCAAATTCTTCTGGTGTATCCAGTTTGTACAACTTATAGAAGTCCCTACACCAATCGGTTCAGTAAATTCGCCCTAAACCATCCACTAAATTTGGCAGTGATATGCCAAATACAAAAGCCATGCTTTGTTTTTGGAACTTCCTTTTCAATTGCCTCAGTCAACCAAGGAATCTTAATCGGTCAAATTGTTTTAGCTGGATTCTTCATTAACTGCAAGAAAGCCTGAAAGAAAGACATAAGTTAATCATAATATTCTTATGCAACCTACAAAACTAAACTATTCAATATATAAAAATAAACAATTCAAAAAACCATACCTTCATCAGCCATCAGCCATCGAAAGGTATAAAAAGTCTCGTTACGAAGGAGAGCACATCCAAACAAGATTGCCTTCCCATGATTATTTACACCTATGAAGATACCGAAAGGCATGTTATATGCATTTACCTTGTATGTGGTATCAAAAACAACCGCATCACCATCTTTTTTATACCAATCATAACAAGACACCGAAGACCAAATGATATGCTGTAACCTTCCTTCATCATCTATTTTGAATGCATATTGAAATTTTGGATTTTCTTCTTTTGCTTTTTTACAATGTTCAAGGAGCTCCGTTACATCATTTGTTCGATTCTTCCTTTTGACCCTTAAAAATAAATTACGGACATCTTTATCAAAAAATGAAGGCTTCCATGTTTTACATTCTTTTCAAGCTCCATTACGCGAATAATTTATTGCACCGAAAGACCTTCATTTTATAAAAATATTCTATCTTGATCAGCTTCCTGGATAGTCCAATTAAAAGGAAGAAAACGAACCTGTGAGATAGTTAATAACCAATGATTATGATCCGGGTTGAATGAAACAACTTGTCATTCAATAGGAAATATGTCCAATGATTTTCTTAATGTGATCCTCATGTAAGATTTGCATCCACATTTTGCAGAGATTCTATTTCTTTGTTTCTTAGATGGATCAATAAATTTGATAGGTTGGCTTCCTTCACAATGACAAAAGAAATCCCGCCACACCACTTCACCATCTTTAGTAATGAATCTATCCTTCCGAACTGAAAAACCGCATCGGCTTGCATACTTACTACAGTAAAGAAATGCCTCTTCTTCACTGAGAAAACATTGACCAATAAATGGATCGAATTCTTCAATGTGTGCATCAAGTCTGTCCTCTTCATTTGGAAGCTCATTCAAATCAAAAGGTAATCTTATAATTCTTGATCCACCCAACGATGCCAGCAAATTCATCCATCTTAATATGCCCATCTGTTTTGGAGAAAAATGAATTTTAAAAAGTACTGTATAAGAGAAAAAAAGATGAAGAAATTTGACAGCTGGTTTAGTTCTTATTTTCTTTTAATCATTATTACAAATAATCATATAAAAAAAACTGTATATAATAAAAACTATAGGTGGGTGCTTATGTGTGGCCTCCAAATCCACTCAACCCTTTGGTCCAAATAGAGGGAAAACAATAAATGGAAATATCGAAAGAAAGTTAAAGGATGAAGAAGATGGACACTAAGAGGGACCCACAGGAATGCCATTGCTAGCGGATGATCAGAACTTTCTTTTTGAGAATTTTGACAAAGAAAATCTAGTTCTGAAATTATATAAAGAAATGTGAAAGATAAACTCATCTTATTCAGTATACAATGGACTGACAACAAGCTGCTATTTGAAAAAGTAATATAGGAAGTTTTTGGTTTTGGGTACAAACCTAGAAAACGGTTAGGTCACCTTTGCTTAGATTCAAGAAGAATGATGGCTTCAAATAATACATGATTCATAGACTTGAGATGGGATAGGGGTATACCTATAATTATCTTCTTCTTACAATTAAAGGAAAGGAGGATAGGTCTGGAGATATGGTGAAAGAGAAACAATCATTTTTGGAAGTGCATAAAATTTTATGCTACCATTACACATAATTATTAAAGACAAACTAAGTAGTTGATTAAAAATTGGGTCATGCAGCATATTTAATGCTCTCTTTCTAAAAGAGAGACCAAGGCTCTCCATATTACACACAAGCCTTCAAAAAGTTGTCATTTAATAGGAAGTCACTTGCTAGCAAAACCTTTTAAAAAATCTTTACATATAATGCAAATAGGAGTTGGTTAGAGGACCCTCTCCCAAATATTTTTTACAAGGCAAGGAAAAGAAGAAATTGTTTAGATTCTTAGGCCCTACACCTCATCCCTTTTTTTAAAAAAAAATAAATAAGACTAGAACTCTCCACATCTCTCTCCCTCGCCTCTCTTTTTGATATTTAGATTTTTTTTAAACTAACACGTACAATGCATGTGCATAAATTTCCGTATAAAAATAAACGAGGCTGTCCTGTTACGCAAATTAATGTAATTTGGTGGATCAAGTAGAGTGTTGTTAGGTGCGTGGGTGGGGATATTTTTGTTGCCATGTGAGTGCGAAAGGTACGTACTTCACGTGGGTTGGATATGAGTGACGTTTGCTAAGTTTATATTCGAGTTGTTTAGGTAAATTATCGCGTTCAGTCTTTTTTTTTATTGGGTATGTTTATAGATTCACGAATATGTGGTTGGGAGATCAAAAGGTGACAGCAAAAGAATCTTATTTAGCATTTTTTTTTGGAAAAAAGTATATTAAAAAAAATGTTTGGAAAATTGCAACATACCCAATTTTTTAAAATGAAAAGTGGAAATTCAAGCACCCAGTAAATCTCTATTTTATTGATATATTCATAATATTCAGCAATATTTCTGAGTCACAACAGAAGATAAAAATCTCTATTCATGAAAAGAAAGTATCAAAACTAAGTATATAAGTCCCTTGTATGTCTTTAGCTGGTTTCTTTGCATAGATCATATCATGATTCCTGGTCCACTTCTCATCTGATTCTCAATCGCGAAGAAGAAATAGGTCTAAATTAATGGTGAGTATTTGAACATCTGCAGGAATAGAGAATGATGAATGGGTGCAGGAGAACTTTGGCATTTAACTTGAGGCCTTCTTTAGCTAAGTGATCTGCAACAATATTATCATATATCCCTGAAAATGTGACGAACTTGGGCATTTAACTTGCTCGCCATATACAAAACATCTATGATGATGCATTTAAGCTTTAGATGGAATGAAGCAAAAATTTATAATTTATATTTCTTTAATATATATGGCATGATTCATAATATTATAATCACATGTACATGCCAACATGAATCTAGAGAAATATATCTTGATACCATGATTTGAAGAATAAGAATAAACCAATTCCATAGTTCCTTCTTACCTATTCCATTTTCTTTAGAATTTTCTTAATGGATAGAAAAACCAACTTAATCCACAAGTCTTGCTTATGTGTAGATAAGGACTCCTTCATATAACCCTTTCATCAAGGGGTTATGGAAACTATCACAGGGTGATGGAAACTACCAAGTGGTTTTAGAATAACCGTTTTATTTTATGCCCAAAACTTTATATAATAGGATATATAGTCATTAAAGTATTATATCTAACATTCTCTAACTTGACTCTAATTATCCTATTAAAAATATAGCATTGTTACAACTATACATTTTTAAGATATATATGCCCTAGAGGCTTTTACTGTACAGGATGCAAGGGATATATCTGTACAGGGCAATCTTGCTCAATATAATATTATTCTATTTGGTTTGTTTTTATCTTAACATGTGTATATGTTCTACTAGTTATTTCATATCGCTACATGTTGATAAAAGCCCGTAGGATTCTTGTTTGACTACCGACGTTGTGATGACAATCATATTAATGGGGGCTGGGTAGTCTATAAGCACATCCTTAAAATTGTCCCTAATTATAGGATTATCGAGACCGGGTATCAATACTTCAGAGTAGACTAGTGTATACGTTTCTTATTCTCGTTAAAGGAGATGGCCGGTCCTACAGTCATTGGTGTACGACACCAAAGATTGTATAAAGATACTTAATAGGTTATCAGTTACACTGGACGGACTCGTCAGGAGTTGCTGGATGGTACTATACCTAACGTTAGATAGTATCTCTCAAGTGGCATAAGTGCATATTAGTCTGTCAACCTGAGATCGTCATTTGTCTCATGTGAGTCATCACCGTGCTTTGCTTACTACCCTACCACGGCTCTATTGAGTCGTGCAAACAGATTTTAGTTGGGTACAGTTCCGAGCCACATGGAGGCAGAGAGCGATTGTCGGGGATTCGTCTCTCCCGGTATAGGGAGTCGATGTCGCGATGTGTATGGTTGGCAGAAACCATATGACCCTGGCTAGGGCAGTTGAAATTTACTGGTAGTTAGATCAGTAATTTCTCGGATGATCTTGAGCACATTGAGTGGTCTGACGTTTTCCACCCCCTAAACTTGATATGAGATACTCTCAGACGAACAAACCAGATTGTATGGAGATTGTCACAGATAGGCCCAGTAGGGATACAACCGAGTTTACTGGTTAGCCTTCCTTTTGACAGATACCTGGGTAGTCCTTACGTACAGCTAGTGGTACTAACGTGCTTGTGATTAAACTCACTGCAAGTGTATTGCCGAGTCTTTAAAGCCCCACACAGAGGGTTTACCGGTTCAGGTGAAACGGTATAGTATGCGTATTTTGATACGCTCGGATGTTCGATAAAACACGTTGAGGACTGCAGAGGCACCCTGAAGAAATCCAGGAAGACACCCTCTCTACTTGTTGGGGAAGCTTCTTCCTCTAAATCCAAGGGTAAGGCCAAGTGGAAGAAGAAGAAGACCCTCACCAAACCGAAAGGTGGTGTCAATAAGGTGCAGAGGAAGGGAAAGAAAAAGGCTGGGGGGACAACAACAACAAAGGAGGAATGTTTCTACTGTCACAAGAAGGGACACTGGAAGAAAGACTGTCAAGCTTTGAAATCCATGAATCGGGGCACGAAGTAAGTTATGGCTTCGGCGTGTTCTTGATTGAAAACTGTTTCTCTATTAACTCTAATTCCTGGGTATTGGATACCGGATCATGATCTCACATCTGTAATTTTTTGTAGGCGCTGAGAAGCCGTAGAGTTTTATGGAAAGATGATATGACCCTACGAGTTGACAACGAAGCAAGTGTGGATTCTGTTGCAGTGGGAGAGCATCACCTCGGGATGATGAGTGGACATATTTTGGTTTTGTAAAACTGTTTTTATGTATTCAGCATGATGTGTAATATTATATATGTATTTTTATAATCTAATAAAGGATATACTTTTGCACTTGAAAGCAATGTTATAAATATTCACCTAAATTATAAAATGATTGGGTCGGGTACACTAGATAATGGAATATGCATACTCAATCAGTATCAAGTTTTCAACGTCCAAAACACACTAAAAAAGAAAGACTCCAGAATCAAATCAAGCTTTCTTGTGGCATTGTAGACTGGGTCATATCAATGAAACAGATTAACTAAGTTACAAAAATATGGATATTTAGATCCGCTTGAATATCTATCATATGCAATTTATCAATCATGTATCAAAAGAAAGATGATCAAAACTTCGTTCACTGGACACGGAGAAAGAGTCATTGAGCTCCTGGGACCCATACACAGCGACATGTGTGGTCCAATATCTATACATGCAAGAAGTGGTTTTTCCTACTTCATTATTTTTACCGATGATTTCTTAAGGTATGGACATGTATTCTTGATGAAATATAAATTCGAGACCTTTAAGAAATTCAAGGAGTATAAGAATGAAGTGGAAAAACAAACGGGAAAAAGTATCAAGATGCTTCGATCTGATCGGGGTGGAGAGTACTTAAGTACCGAGTTCCTGGAATATTTAAAAGAGAATGGAATTATCTCTCAATTTACTCCTCCATACACACCACAACACAATGGTGTATCAGAAAAACGGAACCGCACCTTGCTTGATATGGTGCGTTCGATTATGAGTATTGCTGAGTTACCTGCCATGCCCCGCTTCCCAGTAGACGGAAGCGATGACGTGGAAAGCCTACAACATATTTATTCAGAGAAAGTCATTCCCTAAATAAATATACTAAGCATATATAAACAATAATACACAATGTAAGAATAAATGGAGACTGTAAAATTTTCAACAAATATTTTTATTTACATTCAAATTTGAAATATTTACAGATACATGTGTTCAACTGAAAAAGTAAATACAATAAAAAAATACCTAAACAGGTGGCATACATAATCTGAAGAAAAAGATAGCTAATCCAAAACCTGAGATCTGGTCGTACTCCTTCTCTGTAGCGTCCACCTTCTCGGTATTTGACGAACATTCCAAGAAAATAAAGATGGGTGGAATACCCGTCAGCGAACTAGCGCTCGGTGTCACACCCCGCTTCCCAGTATACGGGCAAGGAGATGCGACGAGGCCGCTACTTATTTACTCAAAAGTAAACACACTAAGTGTATCTAAGCAATATAAGTAAAGTACACAAGAGACTGAAATATAAATGAATAGCAACTTTATTTATTAACATTTTTTTACAATACAACTGAAATGAAAATACATGTACTGAAACCAATGCCTAAACATTGGCATAACAGAAGTGAAAATGAAATGTACAAGTAAACTAGAGCTCCGGGTCGAACGCTAGCTGATCCAAATCCTCGCTGGTGG
The DNA here is from genome assembly GCA_030015575.1 of Agapanthus africanus. Lineage (NCBI taxonomy): Eukaryota > Viridiplantae > Streptophyta > Magnoliopsida > Asparagales > Amaryllidaceae > Agapanthus > Agapanthus africanus. The sequence goes on from CM057340.1 coordinate 744,916,496, forward strand.
GCTCTGTCTCCAGAAAGTTCGAATCACCTGACAACATTCCAAAGAAAGAAGAAAAGAATGTCGTCAGCGAACAATCGCTCGGTAAGTCCCAAAAGTAAGAAGAGACAGAATAGACAGAAAGAGAGAGTAACTTTTAAAGTTGTATTATATTGTTAACGCTGTTGTTTATACCTTGGTATAGAAGAGGCCAGTGTATACGAGAGGAGTCTCACTATCCTGGAGACTAAGCTATACGGAGTACAAGGAACCGTTCAGCAACGGTACAACGGCAATGGAGATTCAGGTTAGGTGTCTTATAGTTGCAGTCTCGTGCCACTTCTAACATCTTCCGTACCAATCTACCCCTTATTAACCTCGCGATGTCTTGATTGTATTGATTGTATTGTATTGTAAATTGTATAGATGGATGACTTGCCGAAACCATGATATCATTAATGGAACGGATATATTGGAAGAACATGTAAATGGAATATATCCATGGTTCGGTTCGGTCAATACAGATTGATATAGATTGATTCACATTGAATCATGTTGTATTGTAATTTGTACTTGAATCACATTCAAGTCAGACTGATTAGGTTGAGACTCGGTTTGAGTCAGACACTTTTAAAAGAACTTGAAATCCTGATTATTTTGGTGTTATTAGTAACTGCTGCACATGGACGGAAAGATTTGTGTCTTTTTTCAAGACAATTACCGTGTTGATAACACCGTTTGTTAAGTTGTCTACCTTAAATAGGCAAGCACCCATATCTCCGGCTCCTTGAGGCTCAAGAGACTGGTCCCGTTTAAACCTATGTTTACTAGGGTTCTTATTATAATTTAGTATAACTTGAGAGGGTTTACGTAAAAATAGTTTTGGTATAATTTCAAAATACACCTCAAGTATTTAATTATCTTCTTTAGGGTTTTCATTGATGTATGTTTTATAAATGTGACATTTCTAGTGAATAAAACCTAATTTCATAATATATGGTATTTATTTGTAATATGAATATTGTTTTGAATTATCATGGTAGTTTCATGTAATATTTGAATTCTTTTCTTGAGTTTTGAAAACATGGAATATTATAAATATTTAAAATAAGTATTTTGGTAATAGTTATATATATATATAGTAAAAATAATTTTATTTATTTTCTTGTAAAAATCTCAATTTCTAAAGAAAAATGTATAAAAATTCCATCGAGACCGAATGCTCCTTTCGGAGGTCTGCATCTCGCTCTACTAAGCCCGAAGATGTGCGATAATCCACACCACCCCGAACGGGGTCCCCAAAATAGGTTGTTGAGGCTCAATTGCATAGAAAGTTAAATACACTTTTTAAAGAAAACAGTTTTATAAGTTAAAGGATTTATTTGTAAAGTCGTATTTCTCGTATTCTATTGTCCCAATATTCATCGTGCTATGATAGATATGTGTATTATGATGAGGATGGTCATTACCTCGTGAATTTTTTCTAAGGTAATACGGTTAAAAAGGTATAAGCATGTCAAAATGAAATATGAAGGTATTTTAATGTAAAAGTGAAATAGAACTTGCTACGGTTATTATTTTAATGTCAAACTTATTCTATTGTCTTTGTTAATGATTACTAAACAAGATATCAAAATTTGTAGGTTTGTTATTAAGAAAAGTTGTATTTTTTCAAAAGAAAAGATAATCGGAAACCGGATAACTCCGCTTCCGACACGTTTTGAGAATGAAAAGTTTGAGAATAGCAAACGAGAGAGAGAAGGGGGACTTACTGGCTTTGATGAGGGGGGGAGGTAGGAGGAGCTCTAGGATTCATCGGTGCTTCGTTTCATTGCCGGAAACTCATCGTATCGTTGCCGGAACTTCATCGGAGTTTCGCCCTTTGTTAACCCCACTTGCACACTATAGGAACTTGGAAATTTCTTGAGAGTTTTGGCATGGAATTGTGAGTGAGGAGGGGTGGTATGAGGGGTGGTATTTATAGGAAAAGCTAGGGTTTAGTGTAGTGAATGGGTGTATTAAAATTTGTAATAAAATAGGATTAAATGTGAATTTTATTGTGCTCTGTAAATGTGCAGAGAAAACAAATAATACTGAAGTTATGGGGGGAGTCCAAGGGTCTAGGGCAAAAGAAAAAATTAGGGTTTGGGCCAAGGCAAACCGGCGGCGCCGGCCCGAGATGCGATCTCGCCGGTCGGATCATGGAGGTGGGGGCTCGGATTGGGGCCACGTGTCCCTGACGCTTCAACTAGCCTATTTAATATGTTTGATTATTCTATAACTTACCCTATTACGTGTGTTGCATGTGTAGACTCTTGGGCTTCTAAAAGGTTAAAAGAAAATTAAATAAAAAGATAATGTGGCTGGGGGGATTCGATCACAGGGCTACGTCACAGCAGTGCAAAGTTTTACTAATGAGCTATAAGTGTTTTCTTGCTGTTCTAATTAAAAAAAATACTTATAGCATTCACAGGAATTGTAAATACCACAATTGTACATTAACATTAAATGAATTTTATGTACACGGAATTTGGAGTTATTACAGTCTACCCGCCTTACAAAAATTTCATCTTCGAAATTTATAATTTATTTTAAGGACTAGTTTATAAATAAGTGAGGATATCTTGCACGCATCTCATCCTCCCTTTCCCATGTTGATTCTTCTGGTGTGTTCTTTCTCCACATCACTCGAACCAAGTTGACTTCCTTATTCCGAAGTGATTTCATCTTTCTATCCAGGATCTCAACAAGTTGCTGCTCACAAGATAAGTCTGGTTGTATAGTGAGTTCGGAGTGATCAAGTACATGGCTGGGGTCACTCACATGCCTTCTGAGTTGGGATATGTGGAACACATTGTGCACTCTTTCCAATGAAGGTGGAAGTGCCAAGCGATAAGCCACTTCAACGACTCGTTCGAGTATATCGAACGGTCCAATGTACCTTGGACTTAACTTACCCCGTCTTCCAAAATGAATCATTCTACGGTTCGGAGATATCTTTAGAAATACGTGATCTCCCGGCTGGAACTCCAAATGACGGCACTTTGCATCAGCCCAGTGTTTCTGTCGATCTTGGGCTATGCACATTCTTTCCCTGATAGTGCGGACTAAATCTACAGTTGCCATTATCATCCCAGGTCTAAAGATTTCTCTATCTCCGATGTCGTCCCAACTTAATGGCGATCGACACTTTCTTCCATATAGTGCTGCAAAAGGTGTCATTCCTATACTTGCTTGGTAGCTGTTATTGTATGAAAACTCCAAAAGATGTAGGTGATCTTCCCACGATTCTCCGAAGTCTAGCATACACGCTCAGAGCATATTTTCCAAGATCTGAATAGTTCGCTCAGACTGACCATCTGTTTGTGGATGATAAGCTGTGCTGAAGTTCAGACTTGTTCCCAAGCTCGCTTGCAGACTTTGCCAAAACTGCGATCGAAATCTAGTGTCGCGATCGGAGACAATGCAGACTGGTACTCCATGAAGTCTCACAATCTTCTGTATGATTTCATGGGTATCAGAGATAGTACATATTTGAAGAGTTTAAAAATCTTACTCAGATTCTTACCTCCATATACTTTCTTGCTAATATCTCGGTTGATTGGCCAACTCGAAATGGGATGAAATAAGCCGACTTCGTGAGTCGATCCATAATAACCCATACCGCATCGTTACTCTTTATGCTACGAGAGAGTGCAGTCATAAAATCCATTGTGATGTGTTGCCACTTCTATTCTGGGATAGGTAACGGTTGAAGTAATCCAGCAGTCCTGTGATGTTCAGCCTTTACTTGCTGACACACCAAGTATTTAGCGACGCTTCTGGCTACTTCATGCTTCATTCCATGCCACCAGTAATTTTGACGCAGATACTTGTACATCTTTATACCACCAGGGTGTACTGAGTAGGGAAAGCTATGATCTTCTTTCATTAACTCTTCCCGAACAGAACCTTTTGGTATACACAGTCTGCTGCCGTATCTAAAAGATCCGTCTTCATGGATGATGAAGTCTGTTCTGATTCCATTTTCTACTTGTTCTCTGATCTTTTGCAACTTAGCATCACTTGCTTGAGCTGATTTGATCTGATTGACAATAGTAGATTGAACTTGTAAGTTCATCAAATTTGAAGCATTACCTGGCATGATCACTTCAATCTCCATCCGATGCAAGTCTTGTTGAAGTTTCTACTGTGCGGTGAGGTTTAATGCTAACGGTTAGTGACTAAGGGCATCAGATACCACATTCACCTTCCCTGGATGATATTGCAGATTGATGTCAAAATCTGCCATAAGTTCTAACTATCGTCTCTGCCGCATATTCAACTCTTTTTGAGTAAACATATATTTCAGGCTCTTATGATCTGTGTATATGTTCACTCGTTCATCTAGAAGATAATGGCGCCAAATGTTTAGAGCAAAGATAACGGCCGCCAACTCCAAATTATGCGTTGGGTAATTACGCTCATGAATTTTCAGCTATCTTGAAGCATAAGCCACAACCTTTCCGTGCTGATGTAGAACACATCCTAATCCCTCACCGGATGCATCACAATGAATTTCGAAACCTTCAGATTGGTCCGGTATAACGAGAATAGGCGCTGATGTCAATCTTGACTTGAATTCTATAAAACCTTGCTCGCATGCTTCTGACCACATGAATTCTTCATCTTTACGCATGAGCTTGGTCAGGGGTGTTGCTGTCTTCAAAAATCCTTCAATGAAGCTTCTGTAATATCCAGTTAGACCCAAGAAATTTCGAATGTCCTTCACTGACTTCGGTGTCGGCCATTTGCTTACTGCTGAAACTTTCGCTGGATCCACAGAGATTCCTTCGCCCGATACAATGTGTCCGAGAAAACCAACTTGATCTAGCCAAAATTTTCATTTGCTATACTTGGCATAGAGTTGATATTGTCGTAGGGTTTCTAGAACAATTCTCAAGTGTTCGGCGTGTTCCTTTCGACTCTTAGAATACACTTGGATATCGTCGATGAAGATGACAACAAACCTGTCTAGATACTCCCGGAAAACTTGATTCATCAGGTTCATGAATTTTCTAGAGGTATGTCGTTACCCCGTGAATTTTCTAGAGGTATATATGCTAGTTATCGAATAAAAGGTTATATTAAAGTTCATGGTATTTTCTGAAATTGTTCGATTTGTGTTTAATTCGAATAAAATTTTAACTACATAAAAAATAAATAATGTGAACAATATTTTAAAGTGATGTTAGAGGATTGGTATAATTTATTTGATCGATTCAAATTGATAAAAGAGTTTAAAAGACAAGATTTTAGGCTTAACTCCAATTTGTCGATCTGATTTTAGAATGCGATGTGAGTCGAGATGAAAGGGAAGAATAGGGACTTATTGGTTGTGTAGCGTTGAGAATATAGTAAGGAAAAGAGAGTGTCTTCGTGGCATCATAGTTTCTTCGGGAGTGGCTCTGGTCTTCAACGGAATGAAGTTAATCGCTAACTCCACTTGACTAGCCTTAGATTTTCTTGAATTTAGAGAATTTTGAGAGAATTTTTTATAGAGATTTTCAGAATGGAGAGAGCTAGGTGATGGGGTATATTTATAGTACAGAAGTGAGGGTGTGTGAGTAAAAGAATTTGAATTAAAAAGAATTAAAATAGGTTTAATGAGGGAAATGAAGGGTCTCTAGTTTAATTCAGAGAAATCAAGCATTAAAGAGGAGTAGAGGGGAGTTGAAGAATCATAAAGGAGAAGCACGGAAAAAATTTGGGTTCGATCCGACCGCCAGTAGCGGCCCAAAGAGGGAAACGGGCGGTCGCGATTTGTCCAATTGTCTCGAATTTTGTGCTATGTATTATATTCTGTGTTAACTCCTCATTTATCCTGTTTGATTTTTCTGAAACTTTTCGATTCTCCGTGTATTGCACGTGCAAGTCTTGGCCTTCCGAAAAGTTAAAAAGAAAAATATTAAAAAAATAATTGGGACTGATGGAAATCGATCACACAGGCTATATCACTATAGTAGAGAGTCTTAACCAATGAGTTACAAATTGTTTCTTACTTTTATTGAACAAAAATTACTTATTAACTCCTAATCAGGCTGAAATACCCTTTCTATATATTTGAATAAAGATACATTTGTATCGGGATTTCAGAGTCGTTACATTACCGCTATCCTTCTAGAATCTGCTGTATACTTATTGAATAAAATTTCAACTAAATCAGTGCCTACCACTCCATATGAATTATAGAGTGGGAAGAAACTATGCCTCAAGTAGCTTAAGATATTAAGGTATCCGAATTTTATCAAAAAGCACTATGCGGACAAGCTCGAGGCACGCTCGGTATTATATTAGTTTGTGGGATACCCAAAGAATTTCAAGGGGTATTTTTTCTATTTGTAGGTGTATATGTGCTTTTTGCCGTGACAACTACGACTATGCGGAATCGAAAACTTTAAAATTCTTGAGCATAATACATAAAATCTCAGGATACAAGCCTAAACACTAAACAAAACAAATCATAACTAGGAGTTTTAGCTACCCGGTTGGAATTACAACCTTTGTAGACGGTTTTTTGGGTCTTGAAAGGTAGACTCCACAAGCTCCTTGGGTTGATGGAACGAGCTCTCGAAGCCGATCTTCCGCGTCAAAGATGATCCACCCGAGAATGTCGATTCAAGCGATAGCTTCGTCTGAAGCAACTAAATATCAAGTCTTGCCAGGACAAGATTCTTAAAGTGGTGTAGTTTGTGAACAAGATGCTCTATTTTAATCCTTAAGAATTCAAGTGGACAAAATAAGGAGAAGGAAAAAGAGGTGGCAACTCAAGAAAGTTTCATCACTTGTGAAAAATCTCAACCATCTCAAATCCTATACTACCCACTCATTCTTATTTCTTCTCAACATAAAAAAAAAGAGTGAGTGTGTGTGGATTGTGACTCACTAGTGTGAGACACAAGCCTACAAGATGCTAGAAGAGATGAGAATGAGTAAGAGTGTGAGAGAAGCCACCTCATCAAGTATACATACACATACACATATATAAATATAAAAGCATATACTCAAACCCGTATAAATTCGTATACCGTATTTCTAATAAAATACAAATACCGTATTTGTACAGAAAATACAAAATACTTGTATTCATAGTTAGAAAGAAATACATGTATTTGTATCAAAGCTCAAATACCCGAATTTATACAAATACACGTTTTCGTATAAATACCGTATTTGTGTTAAGATACAAATACCCAAAAGAGAGCAATATAATACTAGCATCAAAACAGCTGTCTTTCAAGCCTGCTAATACTGCTAAACCGTTCGATTAAAGCACGTGTATAAATACACGTGTTCAATCGAACACCCGTGTATAAAACCATACACAAACTACACCGTTTCGCCTGAATCCGGAAACCCTCTGTGTGGGACTCTAAAGACTCGACAATATGCTGGCAGTGGGTTAAACCGTAAGCACATCAGTGTCACTAACTATACGTAATGGCTACCCAGATATCTGTCGAAAGGAAGATCGACATGATAACTCATCTGAAAACCCTACTGAGCCTATAGGTGACATTCTCTGTACAGTCCGGTCTATTCATCTAAAAGTATAATATATCGGGCATAGGGGGTTGTAAACGCCAAACCCCTAATAGCGTAATAAGTCATGTCAGTGTGGAACCCAATACACCCTGAGAAACTACTGGTGTACCTACCAGTAAATCTCACTTACCCTAACAAGGGACTTTGTGTATTGGCCAACCGTACACAGCACGATATCAACTCACAATGCCGAGAGAAACAAATCCCTTCTAACCCCTACTGCCTCCAAATGCTTCGGGACTGTACCCAACTACTATCTGTTTGCACGACTCATTTGAGCCGTGGTAGGGCAGTAATCTAAGTAAAGTGAGAACACACTCGAGACGAATAGTGATGTCAAGTCAATGGACTAACCTGTACTCATGTCACTGGGGAACTGCTAACTAACGATAGGTATAATACCAACCAGCAGTTCCCAGCGAGTCCATCCAATATAATCATAACCAAATGAGCACCTGTATACTATTTTTGGTACCATAGACCAATGGCAGTGGGATAGGCTACCTCCCTTGATGGGATAATGTTCATCACAGAAAACTGCATTTTAATACCGCTCATTCATGATCTATTTTGTTTATATCGGCACTATTAATCCGTGTTTGCTCAGTAAATACAGATTTCAGGTATTCATGACAGAACACTGGAAAACACACTCAAAATCACGGATATGACATTAGTAAGCCGACACTGCAATCAGAACTAAGAACCGATTGATAACCAAAGAATTCTTTTTGCAACAACAATGTGTACACAATTTTTGGTCCAACACATTACATGTGTGACACTAGATTTTTGGAACATAGACCAAGATAGGGCTGCCTTTTGCAAAAGTGGGCACATACAAATAATGAATTGTGCAAGTGGTAGCATTAGTGGATGTGAAAGTAAAAAGTTGTGATGTGATATAAAGTTTAATTTCCTTCCAAAATCCCTGAATGCAACCCAGGCTTATTTAGACAAATCAAATAGCACCAGAGTGATCATGGAGTGCACTTGAGTTCGCCACATCAACACGAGTCCCATTGCTCGGACCAAGACTGGCGAGACTCTCTATAAAACCGGTATCACCGGGCCCCCTAGCTCCATTTGTCCCCATTTTTCTTCTGGCACTTTATAGGCATCATATCATCCCTTTTATATTGTTTGTTTATTCTATTCTTTGCCTATAAATACTAGAACAGATTGTGAAAGAGGAAGGGGAGAAAATATATGTAGATTCCATAGATTAGTTTAATTTTTGGTTTAGCTTTTAAGAGTTGTGTGAGCTTAAACTTGGTTTCTTCTTCTTCTTCCCTCTTGGAGCTTTATTTTGAGAGCTTCATTATGGTGGTTGAACAAGTAACCAACACCATGTATCTCAACTCATTTCTTTGTTAATATAATTATCTTTGCTTTGTTTTTATTCTTTCTTCTTTTGTTGTTTGCTTTTCCTTTTATCATGTTGTGTACTTAATCTTTGGTTGTGGTAATGGCGAGAATGTGAGACGAACGACTTTGCCTTCCTCCTCCTCTTGTGATTGTTTAAAATGCTTAATTGTGATTGTAAGCTTAAGATTGCTAAATGGAACTGTTTGATATGATATGATGATTTCGATGGTTATTAGTAACATTTATCTTATATCATATTCCTTCATATTCACCATTTGCAAGATTAATCTTAGAATTGATTGTGTGTTAAACTTACTAGGTAGTTGAGATATGGTATGTTGTTTATATTTCTTGACATCTTTCATTCAAGCATATACCATATACTCTCACCCACCTATCCAGCAAGAGTAATGCATACTTTTACTCTTAGTTGCAAATTGATGTGTATTGATATTGTATTCTTGCAAACCCTTGTACTTAGTGTTGATACGTCATGCATGGACATAAGAATGGTAAGTAAGAACGTAACGGAATCATTTCGTATTTTGCGTCGAATATCAGAAATTTGATGATTTGTGCTTCGCAACCGCCTTGACAAGTCATGCTTCACGCCGGGATCGACACAAGGACGGACAACTCATGATCAAGGGAGCGTCGAAGGAATCGCCGCAATTCAACCATCCGAGCCAAAGCCACGGCCACTTCTTCTTAACTATTTTTCTTGTTTTCTTTATTTTGTGACAAACCAAACCTAATTCTTTATTCTCGAACCATAAGCGACACTACCTAATCTCCAATTCCCTTCGGATCGACCCGTACTTGCCGGCTCGCTACAACGTGCCGTGCACTTACGGTTTATAAATTTTAAAACGAGACTGAGCTCACGTGCGCATTATTTCCAAAACCGATTCTATTTCCAAAACCGATTCTATTTTCAAAACATACACGTTTGCGCGCGCGGATAAAGTCCCAACAAGTTTTAGGCGCCGTTGCCGGGGAGTTGGTAGTCATTAGGTATTGTTATTTCTGGTTCGTACCAACAAACTAATATTAACTCAATTTTTTTCCCTAAAACTAACAAAACACACATTTTCTAACTTTGCTCTCTGTTGTAGTAACCTGCTATCACCTTGCTATTAAATTAAAAAATCAAAGTATACTAGTAGAGTACTAATATAGCCTAGAGATTCCACACAAAATTTGAGCACCCTTGCTTGTTATTTGACTGGCGAAACCATAGAAATTCCCGATTTCGCCGGGACCCTTTTGGGTGTTCTGGATTTTTTCTTTTGGGTGGTCTCTAGTGCCTTATTAGTACTCTATTGGTATTGTTTGATTTTTATAATTTTGTGTGTGCAGGAATTTGGGCATATATATTGCTTTTGGCACTAAATATCTTTTTTTCCGACATTTGCAGATTTTTAGCCTTGGGTTTTCACGAGCGTTGGCAGGTCCTGGATTGCCCGACCAGCGATCGTACGGAGCAAGCTTCAAATTTCAGTGCAAGACGTTAGTGAAGTATTGTGCTAAAGATCCGGGTAGTTTGACTCGCGCAAGCGAACATTCAAATACCCGTAATCACTTCAAAGGGGTTTCTAAACCCAAAATCGCATGGTTACGTAATTTTCTAACACCTTCTCTCAAATCCGATGCATTCCAATATTCTATTTTCTGCAGGATTCTTCGTACAAACTTGCCACCAATTGCACAGAGAACTAACCCGTATTTTTTGCAGCGCTTAAACTTAAATCGAAAATGAATTGCTTGATTGATTGATTTCTTAAATTCTTTTATTGAATTGCGCATTTGCATCTTAATACAGATATTAAGGGTACAAAACCAAAATAAGATACGGTAAAGGATTTCATCACCTTTCTCCGTAGCCCACAAATCATAAAACTTTATTCTTGCATACCCCCAGTAATTTTAAAATCAAATAGAACTTTGATTTTAAGGATTTCGCGCTCATTAGGAGAAGTTAACTATGTTTAGAACACTGCTTAATGGTATATTATTCACAGAGTGTCTAGGCAAGTGTTCATGAGAAAGGGTTATTCTAATTAAGGAATTTTGCGAAAGCTTTGGAAAACCTCACCTTATCTCTGTACTTACCTGGCTTTGTGATCTGTATATCTTGAGCCCGTTTCTCGATACAGTTTTACTTCGATAATCAGGTTCTTGAGCAGGTCTAGTTGACTTAGCATAACATAGATTGCTAGGGGTGTGATATTCATTGTTTTTGTGATATTTGTGAATTCTTGTAGATATGGGTGATACACAATTCAATTCAATTTTTCACGATTCCTATTCTTTTGTTTATACTTAGTCCCAATTCGTTTGTTCAAATTGCTACAATTCTTCGCATATTCAAGAGAACTATCCTTCCTTAAGGGATGACCAACAGTCTCAGAATTTTGATAACGACCACCCACCTAAACCCAGTCCTACTTCAAACATAGACCAAATGATTGAAAATTTAGAGAAAGAGGTCGACAGGGTAACAGGTTTAGCATCACCACCATCACAACCTTCCCTTCCTAAAACAACTGACCCATCATTAGGGTATGATAGTAAGATGAATTCTAGGTTGACCGCTTTAGAGAAGGGTATTGAAGTGATGACTGTGGTTGAGAATCAAACAGCTGCGACGCTAGCCCTGTTCATACACCAGTCTGAGCAACTGTTTCACGTTGAAGCTCAATCTTTGGTTAGAATCGAAGAGCATGTAGCTGTGAGGATTCTAGGGAGTGAACACGGTCAAGTAGAACTAAATAATGTCAATGTCTGTCATCTAGGAAGTCACCCGAGTGAGATAAGCGATCAAATGAATTTTGATGATTTCATAGATGATGATACGATTAAATTGACTGAGTGTCATCTGGACACACAAGAAAACCCTCTAAGTCAGTCCAACACTTGCCTTTAGGTGCCAACTGAACCTCTTTTAGAAGTTGATTTAACCGAAGTACTACTTGAAGTGGAAATTCTTGAACCGACTGATTTTTGCACTCCAATTTTAAAGCAGGGAGCTTGTGAATTTGACGGGTACGGTTGGGATAGAATGTTAGAGAAAATCAAGGATCAGGAACTCATAATTTTTGTATCACCTAGTGATGTTGTTTCGGAAGAACGGTTAGTGTGGGAACCTACTTTTTTAGATGACATGAACCTACCCAGATATGAATGTGATGAAGGAGAACTAGTTTTGGGAGAGTTAGTGAGTTGTAACGATGAGAATAGGATTGTGCAGGATTATAGGGAGGAAGGCAACCTTGAAAAATATTCTTTCATGTCTAGTTTTGAGGAGATATTTGCTGATGAACTTGATATTCTTGGTGAGTTTGAGTCAGGATCAATTCGGGAATATCCTATGAACATTTCCTTTTCTGAATTTTTTGCGGATGAACTCCAGTTTTTAAACGAACTTGATTTCGAAACTCAACTCATGCTTCTTGAAAATTCAATTCATTCGAGCAACAATTCTTTGACCATTTCAAAACTTAATCTTCACCTTCAACATCTTCCAATTCTTACTTTCACACACCCATACCCTTTACAAACTACTAACCATACTTTGTATATTCTCTTTTTCTTTTTATTATACCTTTTCTTGTACCAGCCTTGACCATATATCGACAAAATTTTTGAATGGCTGGTATTAATTTCTGGACTAACTTTATCTTTTAACCTGTATATGATGTAATTAGTCTTAGATTTTTCTTTTTTTGAGAATAAGATCTCACTAGTTTGGGGGTGAGCGCTGGATTGTGGGGAAAGCACGTTGTTAAAATTCAGGTTTGAGTGTGTGCATATATGTAAAGTAAGGATTCTTTTTTTATCAGGGTTTTTTTTTGCAAAAACTCCTTTATAAGCACCAGATCCACAGACCCGACCCCTTTATCTCCTCACTCAAACAAATTTATCAGTTTTCTCTCCTCTCCCCAAAGTCTCCACAAGAATCCTAGATCCACCCACCTGTTTTGACCGGCGAAACCCTCACCAAATCTGGCGCCGCCGGTCTTACCTTCTCCAAACTACGATTGGTTTCCTTCTCGCTGTAAGATTTTCCTTCCACTCTTCTTCACTGTTGTTTAATTTTCCAGAAATTTGAAAACCCATAGATAATGGCTCCCTTTGATTTGGAGAAAAATTTTGTTGATGTGTTCACCCACGAGGTGTTTGGGAGTTATTTTTATGATTCTATCCGACAAATGGGTTCGGAATTTTTTGTATGGGGATGAGAGGCTGTGTGCTATCGAGCAATTGGTTGATGAGTTCTACGATACTCTACAAGAGGGTGAAATACTCCAGGACCGTATTCATTTTCATTTTCGGGGTAGAAGGAGGGTGTTTTCCGCTGACATGATTTCAAATGTTACAAACATCCCTACCCGACCTGGTTTCCAATATCCGTTAGAACTAGCCGTGTATAAGACAATCGTGGGGTCAAGATGCGAGTTATGTGATGCTGGGCTAAATGCCCAGCAGATTTACCGAAATGTCTATACGGTTTGCCGCTGGGTTTACCGCAATATCAGGGGGATCATTCAAGTTTTCTCATTTCCAGTGATTGTGGGACATGTTGTCCACTGTTTGATGACAAAGAACTATCAGTTCTGCATGGCGACCATGTTATTTACCATGATCAAGGAGGGTGTCGCAGGACGCAGATCATTACTTCCAGTTCTCGTTACTCGGATTTATTATTACTATATAGAGGAGGAGGATTTCGCTGCTTACGTCACCATGTACGACACTTACCCAGTTGAGGTTGAGAGGATCTCACAGGGTTACACTGACAGCAGGAGTGAGCAGCAAATCTGGTCACCCTCTGACCTTAGCGAGCACGCGGCACCACATACTTCATCTGAGATTTACTTGGGAGAGAATGTTCCGACTGATCCATACAATCTACAAAGGATGGAGGTCCGTGGCATCAAGACTTTGATCCAGCAGAATAAGGAGATAAAAGAACAATTGAGTCAGATCTTAGCAAACCAAGATGAGGCCAGCGGGAGCAGCAAGAACAAAGGGAAGGGCAAGGCCAAGTGAGGATGAGGACATCGTCATTTTCTGTTTGGGGGTGAATCTGAGTTTGGGTTATTATTGTATCAGCATATAGTTTTGCATTTGCATATTTCCTGCATTTCAGCACTGTATATCGTGTATCTTTTCTTTTTATTTTGCGTGTAATTGCATTTCATGTTTGCTATTGTATTGCATTTAGATATTTGTATTCAAATGAAAAAAAACCCATAAAAATTGAAAATTTTCCCAAAAGCATAAAAACTTGTTCGTCATGTTAGCTAGCGGGGGAATTTAGATTCGAAGTCTGACGGTTCGGGTGAAAAGGTAGAAATAACTAAATCCTTTTGGAGAGATTGGCAACCCGAAAGATAACCCTCCTTTGAGTTTAACCGTAGCTGATATACGTGTTTTATAATACTTTACACGTGTCATATGTTTTTGAGAATTAGATGAATGTCTGACATGCTTTTAACCTTTTTGAAAATTGATAAACATCTTTAGAATCAAACATGATTGTTCTGAATTAAGTAATATCAAGAATAGTTCATAAAGTGAAGTGAATACGAAGGATATTATTGAAGTTTTAATAGAAGCTAAAAGCCTGAAAAATAACCCATCTGAAACCTTATTGGAGTGATTACACACCTTATCCACATGATCACGTCTTCGGGATTTAAAAGAAAAACTGGCTATATCTCCGTTCGCACTGCCTTCAAAATATTATAAACGCAAATAAAATGAGTCTTTTATTTTTTGGCCTTGGTAACTTGGGTAATTAAGTCCTTGGGGTGTCTCCACACCTAATACCCTAAAACCATCTGGTTTGGGATTCATTGACCCAAAGCTCGCCAAGTTTCTAATCGCCAAATAAAATAAGTTAAGCAAGTGTTCTCCCCGAGTTAAAAGTCCCCACGGTTCTTTATGGGAGAATAATCTTAGCGGAGACAAGTATTCTATTAAAACAGTTTTTTCACGGAGATATGAAGGTTTAGATTTATAAAGACATTTTGCACGATCACGAAAGATGTGTATGAACAACAACGGATGAAAGATAGGAGTGAAGAATAAGACTTGGTTCTCTATTAAAAATGATATAAATTCTGACTTGAAACCTAACTGGAGAACAAAACTTGAGAAAATCTCAAGTCTTTTCAAACTCGTGTGATCCTTTAGAAGTCCATCCTGGTCCGTATTTTTGACATGATGACCCTAATCAAGTTTTTAAAAGCTTGTCGACACTATTCGCACAACCATGTAAATACGTGTACTAGCTTACGTTAAAAAAATTGAGAGTAATGAAAAATAGGGTTTTGATATTTTTAACTAGGATGATAGAACTTCTAGCTTTGATCCTTAACTTAAGATTAGAATCAACGGTTTCTTCACGACGCTAACTTGACTGGATTTTGTCCGTGCAATCCGCTAAAAACCTTCTGGAGACAACACTCCTCCTACTAGGGACACCTAGAGGTTTAACGGCTTGTTGCACATACTCAGTGCAATCGCGTTCCCTGCGAAAGTGTGGCTAGGATTATTGTTTTGCTCGGGACGAGCAAAATATAAGTTTCGGGGTATTTGTTCATCACAGAAAACTGCATTTTAATACCGCTCATTCATTATCTATTTTGTTTATATCGGTACTATTAACCTGTGTTTGCTCAGTAAATACAGATTTCAGGTATTCGTGACAGAACACTGGAAAACACACTCAAAGTCACAGATATGACATTAGTGAGATGACACTGCAATCAGAACCGAGAACCGATCGATAACCAAAGAATTCTTTTTGCAACAACAATGTGTACACAATTTTTGGTCCAACACATTACATGTGTGACACTAGCTTTTTGGAACATAGACCAAGGTGGGGCTGCCTTTTGCACAAGTGGGCACATACAAATAATGAATTGTGCAAGTGGTAGCACAAGTGGGTGTGAAAGCAAAAAGTTGTGATGTGATATAAAGTTTAATTTCTCTCTAAAATCCTTAAATGCAACCCAGGCTTATTTAGACAAATCTAACAGCACCAGAGTGATCATGGAGTGCACTTGAGTTCACCACATCAACACGAGCCCCATTGCTCGGACCAAGACCGGCGAGACTCTTCAAAAAATAGGCATCACCGGGCTCCCTAACTCCATTTGTTCCCATTTTTCTTCTGGCACTTTATAAGCATCACATCATCCCTTTTATATTATTTGTTTATTCTATTCTGTTGCCCATAAATACTAGAACAGATTGTGAGAGAGGAAGGGGAGAAAATATATGTAGATTCCATAGATTAGTTTAGTTTTTGGTTTAGCTTTTGAGAGTTGTGTGAGCTTAAGCTTGGTTTCTTTTTTTTCTTTCCTTTTGGAGCTTTCTTTTGAGAGCTTCATTATAGAGGTTGAACAAGTAACTAACACCATGTATCTCAACTCATTTCTTTGCTAATATAATTGTCTTTGCTTTGTTTTTATTCTTTCTTCTTTTGTTGTTTGCTTTTCCTTTTATTATGTTGTGTAATTAATCTTTGGTTGTGGTAATGACGAGGATGTGAGACGAACGGCTTTGCCTTCCTCCTCCTTTTGTGATTGTTTAAAATGCTTAATTGTGATTGTAAGCTTAAGATTGCTAAATGGAAATGTTTGATATGATATGATGATTTCGATGGTTATTTGTAACCTTTATCTCATATCATATTCCTTCATATTCACCATTTGCAAGATTATGCTTAGAATTGATTGTGTGTTAAACTTACTAGATAGTTGAGATATGGTATGTTGCTTATGTTTCTTAACACCTTTCATTCAACCATATACCATATACTCTCACCCACCTACCCAGCAAGAGTAATGCATACTTGTACTTCTTAGTTGCAAATTTATGTGTATTGATGTTGTATGCTTGCTAACCCATGTGCTTAATATTGGTACATCATGTATGGACATAAGAATGGTAAGTAAGAACGTAACGGAATCGTTTCGTGTTTTGCGTCGAATATCGGAAATTTGATGATTTGTACTTCGCAACCGCCTTGACAAGTCATGGTTCACGCCGGAATCGACATAAGGACGGACAACTCATGATCAAGGGAGCGTCGAAGGAATCGCCGCAATCCAACCATCCGAGCCAAAGCCACGGCCACTTCTTCTTAACTTGTTTTCTTGTTTTCTTTATTTTGTGACAAACCAAACCCAATTCTTTGTTCTCGAACCATAAGCAACACTACATAATCTCCAATTCCCTGCGGATCGACCTGTACTTGCCGGCCCGTTACAACGTGCCGTGCACTTGCGGTTTATAAATTTTAAAACGTGAATGTGCTCGCGTGCGCATTATTTCCAAAACCGATTCTATTTCCAAAACTGATTCTATTTCCAAAACATACACGTTTGCGTGCGCGGGTAAAGTTCCAACAGATAAGAAGTGTATATACTAGTCCACTCTGGAGTATCATTGCCTAGTCTCGATAATCCTACGACTAGAGACACGTTTAAGGATGTGCTTATAGACTACCCAACTGATTGATCATGAAAAAGTGTTTTGTAAATAACCACAATCAAGACGGTGTCGCTAATAGCTAGCCGCGATGAGTACGGGTCGTCCGTAGGGAAACGTGAATTCTATTCTTGATTTAGACGAGTTGATAAATGAGATGGTCGATTGTTGTTGTTCTATTTTTTGACGGATATAAAATTTATATTAGAAAGGCTTGTAGAGTTCATAGGACTTAGTAGTTAATGGATGAATATTTACAGAAGATTCTTTTGATCTTTTAATAGTTTAAAACTAGAGAAATAGCGATGAATGTGGATTAGGGTTCTTGGAGGGAATTAGGGTTTCCCACTACTAATCCTTGTCCTTCCATTGATCTCTTTTAAACTCAAGCCCTTAACAAAATAAGCGTTTTACTAATCTCAAATCGTGGTCGTGATTATCAATAAATTGATAGCGCGCCCGATTAGAAGTTTAACATTTATTTTGCTAAAATTTATAAATATTAAAATGTCAAAAAGACATTAAAAGATTTTACATCCATTATTCTACCCTATCCTATAGACCCTAACAAGTAAGAAATTACTCGCTCATGGTTAATAGTGATTTAGAAAAAAGGATGAAGATGAATGAAGACATAATTAAGATGCAGAAAAGTAATGCGTAAAATAAATACAGAAAAGTAATGCAGAAAAAGTAAATGCAAAAAGAATAAAAATAAATTAACTTTATTTATCAACTATTGCATTACAATTTTCTTCTTCAAAAGTAGATTACAAAAAACCCAAGCTTAGCTCCTAGTTCTCTCTCTCTCTATATGAAGGTAGATGATGAGATGTGGAATGAATATCAAATGCACAGCTCTCGGTCCTTTATATAATCTTTGGAACCAGAAACCTTAGATTTCATATGAGAGTAAATGTCGTTACAATCATATCCACAAAATCCCATATCCAACGGCTACCAAAGAGACGCGGTTCCGCCGCCTGATGCCATGTATGGTCGCGGATCAGCTGCCTCCTAGTGGGATTGGGTTTTAAGATTTTTTATGGTTTTTTGTGTTGATATTTGGAGATCCTCTTGATATATAGATTCTGAAAATATTGTTCTGAGTCTCTGCCGTTGCTAGATATCTCAATTTGCTTCTAAAATTTGGCAGATTCAGTTTCGATATCCCAATTTGGCTTGGATCTCTTACTTGGATTTCAGACCTGAACTAATACCTGCATAATATCTCAAATCAAAATATTAGTAACATTTGGTATTTTTGAGATATTATTCAAACCATTTACACGATATAATATCTTTAAGAATATTGATTAGGAATATTTGATATGATATGCATACTTTAATTATTAATATTTCATTTAAATATTATGTGCATATATTTTCCCTAATTATATTAATTAAAATGAAGAAATATATGATAATAATATTTTTACAAATAAACCCACATATGTTCTTTATTTACAATTAACACCTTTTATATATAAATAATAGTAGGGAAAATGTTCATACAAATGTGCATTATATTTGACTAATCAAATACCCCCAAACTTATCTTTGATCGTCCCGAGCAAACTATTTATTAAAAAGAAAAACCCAGCACACTTTCGTAGGTAACACACGATTGCACTTAGCACGTGCAACAAGCCGTTAAATCTCTAGGTGTTCCAAGTAGGAGGAGTGTTGTCTCCTTAGGGTTTTCAGTGGATTACACCCATAAATTCCCATAATAAAAGAAAGAACATATGTGGTATTAAACTAGCTTTTTAGTTGCCATGAGCCCTATCTTAATACTCATGAAAAGATGTCAAAAATCACACCATCTCTCAATAAAATATCGTCTTTAGTCGTCCTCCCTACCTTTCTTCCAAATATCGATTATATATCCCTACATGTGTGTAAAAGATATCTCTACACTTAGAGAATTCAATTCAAGCTATCATACTCTTGTCCATCTTCCTTGGTACATTTTAGTCGGTGTATGTTTTTAGATGGAATTGCTTACATATTCTTCATGCAACTGTTAATATTTCTTGAGGTACTAACCAACCGATTACCAAATATGCTCATTTATTAAGGCGTAATTAGTAATACCTAGTCTTGCAACACTTAAGGCTTGGCAATGACTCCCAAACCAGTTGGTCTAAGGCAGTAGGTGGTAAGACACCATTGCTATATTTTTTTATACTGACTTTGTAGGGTGTTTTTCGTCACCCCATTGAGATGTGAATACGCGCGTGCTTGTCAGGCGCATTATAGATTCCCCCTGCCTAGGGTAGGCTGGGGCTTATTGATTGTGGGGATCCGAATCTCCGGCAGCCGCGGACTAAGCCGCCGTTAATTACCCCTCGCCTTTGGAGCGAGAGAACCTCCGATTAACAGGTCAAACAGATCATGCGAACTCAATATGCAGCGTACGTGCATTGTGTTTTGAAAGGGGTTTTGGATATATCGGGGGCCCCGCAGAGTTTTTACGGGGGTCCCGTTACCCGGATAGTGGGCTGGGGGTTAAAGGGGCTAGTAGCCCCCTTGCGGGGTGCAGGGCAGTGCCCCATTAGAAATTTTTTTCTAACAGGGACAGTGTCGTGGAATATGTGTGTGTGTATGTATATATATACATATATATATGTATATATATACATATATATATATTTATATATGTATATATATACATATATATATGTATATATATACATAAGGGAAAGGGGCATCCAAAGGATGCGTGGGAGAAAGGGCTCGGGCGCTAGCACTTTGAGTGCTCGGGCACTAGCGCTAGTGTCTCACGTGCCAGGCATGTGGGCGCTCGGGCGCTAGCGCTTTGAGCGCCAGGGCGCTAGCGCCTCACGTGCCAGGCACGTGGGTGCTCGGGTGCTAGCGCTTTGGGCACTAGCGCTTTGGGTGCAAGAGCGCAAGAGCGCTAGGGCGCTAGCGCTTTGGGTGCTAGCGCCCCACGTACCAGGCACATGGGCACTCGAGCGCTAGCGCTTTAGGCGCTAGCGCCTCATGTGCCAGGCACGGGGGCGCTCGGGAGGCAAAAGGGGCTTGGTCCTTGCAATGGGAGTTGTACTCCCAGAAAAGAGCACTTATTATTTTGTATATATATGTGTGTGTGTGTGTGTGTGTGTGTATGAGGAGTTAAACTCCTAAGATATTTTGAAGCTGATGAAGGGGCTTCTCCCCTTGAGCCCTGGATCTTCCCCAAAGTAGGGTTTTTGGAGATGGGTCGCCTTCTTTTTCCTGTCGTTTGGCCGGATCTTGGAGAAAGGGGGTGAGATTTAAAAATCTCCCCCTTTTGAGATCTAATTGAAGATCCAAGCTCGCCTTTGTGGGTTTTGTGGTGAAAAACTATTATAGTTTTTGAAAAGGAAGAGTAAAACTCTTGATTTAACTCAAAGGAAAGAAGAAGGTTTAAAACCTTAAGGAAGGAGAAGGAGGTACAGGACCCTAGTTTTTTTGGGGGGGAATGAAGTGTCTATTAGATATTTTCATCATGTTGCCTTATATAGGCTTACATATTTACATGTAGTCCCTTAGGCTTTACAAAATGGTATTTTGCCCATCCCATGGCTCATGTGTTCATTTCTTTTGCACATAAGCCATGGGCTTTACAAAAATTTGGCTTTATGCCCATTTTGCTTACATTCATGCATAAAAAATTACATAAAAATTATTTATTACATGATTTTTATTTCAGCATGGGGGAGGCCGGCCGCTTCATGTTAGGGTTCGACCCGGGCATGAGCCCACTTGATCTGGGCTTGGGTCCACTTGGCTTGGGGTTGACCATGACTTTGACTTGGTCAACCGGGGTGCAATTTTCTACCCCAACAAAGTGCCCCCATCAATAAATGCACACCATATATGTGGGTCGTGTGCATGAAATTGATGGATCTTCTTTCACGTGGAGGCGACTTGCTTTGGTTTTCACTTTTTAGGATGCACTGCCCTTTTTATGACATGGACGGTCGACGCTTGGCCCGTCTCCAAGACGGAGTGTCTGTATTAGACGTTTCCTCGGCACGGAGTGATTTGGTTCCCGCTTTGTAGGAAGCCTGCACTGCCCTTTTTACGATATGGACGGTCGACGCTCTGACCTGGAGCGATTTGGTTCCCGATATATGGGAAGCCTGCACTGACCTTTTTCCGACATGGACGGTCGACGCCCTGACCCGGAGCGATTTGGTTCCCGATTTGTGGGAAGCCTGCACTGCCCTTTTTCCGACATGGACGGTCGACGCTCTGGCCCTGAGCGATTTGGTTCCCGATTTGTGGGGAATCCTACACTGCCCTTTTTGCGACATGGACGGTCCACACTCTGGTCCGGAGCGATTTGGTTCCCGATTTGTGGGAAGCCTGCACTGCCCTTTTTACGACATGGACGGTCGACGCCCTGACCCGGAGTGATTTGGATCCTGATTTGTGGGAAGCATGCCCTGCCCTTTTTACGACATGGACGGTCGACGCCCTGACCCGGAGCGATTTGGTCCCCGATTTGTAGGTAGCCTACACTGCCCTTTTTACGACATGGACGGTCGACGCTTGACGCGTCTCCGAGACGGAGTGTCCGTGGTAGACGTTTCCCTGGCCCGGAGTAATTTGGTTCCCTCTTTGCAGGAAGCCTGCACTGCCCTTTTTTCGAAATGGACGGTTGGCGCCCTAACCCGGAGCAATTTGGTTCCTGATTTGTGGGAACCCTGCACTGCCCTTTTTACGACATGGACGGTCGACGCTTGACGCGTCTCCGAGATGGAGTGTCCGTGGTAGACGTTTTCCTAGCCCGGAGCGATTTGGTTCCCGATTTGTGGGAAGCTTGCACTGCCCTTTTTACGACATGGACGGTCGACACTTGACGCGTCTCCGGGACGAAGTGTCCTTGGTAGACTTTTCCCTCGGCACGGAGTGATTTGGTTCCCGCTTTGTAGGAAGCCTGCACTGCCCTTTTTACGACATGAACTATCGACGCTTGACACGTCTTTGAGACGGAGTGTCCGTGGTAGACGTTTCTGTGGCCCGGAGTGATTTGGTTCCCTCTTTGTAGGAAGCCTGCACTGCCCTTTTTCCGACATGGACGGTCGACGCCCTGACCCGGAGCGATTTGGTTCCCGATTTGTGGGAAGCCTGCACTGCCCTTTTTATGACATGGACGGTCGACGCTTGACGCGTCTCCGAGATGGAGTGTCTGTGGTAGACGTTTCCCTGGCCCGTTGTGATTTGGTTCCCGCTTTGTAGGAAGCCTGCACTGCCCTTTTTACGACATGGACGGTCGACGCCCTGACCTAGAGCAATTTGGTTCCCGATTTGTGGAAATCCTGCACTGCCCTTTTTGCGACATGGACGGTCGACGTCCTGGCCCAGAGCGATTTGGTTCCCGATTTGTGGGAAGCCTGCACTTCCCTTTTTGCGACATGGACGGTTGATGCCCTGACTTGGAGCGATTTGGTTCCCGATTTTTGGGAAGCCTGCACTGCCCTTTTTGCGACATGGACGGTCGACGCCCTGGCCCGGAGTGATTTGGTTCCCGATTTGTGGGAAGCTTGCACTGCCCGTTTTGCGACATGGACGTTCGACTCCCTGGCCTGGAGCGATTTGGTTCCCAATTTTTTGGAAGCCTGGACTGCCTTTTTTGCGCCATGGACGGTCGATGCTTGATGTGTCTCCGAGATGGAGTGTCCGTGGTAGACGTTTCCCTGTCCCAGAGTGATTTAGTTCTCTCTTTATTGGAAG
Source organism: Agapanthus africanus (assembly GCA_030015575.1). Taxonomy (NCBI): domain Eukaryota; kingdom Viridiplantae; phylum Streptophyta; class Magnoliopsida; order Asparagales; family Amaryllidaceae; genus Agapanthus; species Agapanthus africanus. Next base: position 744,939,659 of record CM057340.1, read on the forward strand.
CTTGCACTGCCCTTTTTCCGAAATGGACGATCGACGCCCTAAACCAAAGAGATTTGGTTCCCGATTTGTAGGACGCCTGCACTGCCCTTTTACGACATGGACGGTCAACGCTTGACGCGTCTCCGAGGCGGAGTGTCCGTGGTAGATGTTTCCCTGGCCCGGAGCGATTTGGTTCCCGATTTGTGGGAAGCCTGCACTGCCCTTTTTACGACATGGATGGTCGACGCTTGACGCGTCTCCGAGATGGAGTGTCCTTGGTAGACTTTTCCCTCGGCACGGAGTGATTTGGTTCCCGCTTTGTAGGAAGCCTGCACTTCCCTTTTTACGACATGGACGGTCGACGCTTGACGCGTCTCCGAGACGGAGTGTCCGTGGTAGACGTTTCCCTGGCCCGGAGTGATTTGGTTCCCTCTTTGTAGGAAGCCTGCACTGCTCTTTTTCCGACATGGACGGTCGACGCCTTGACCCGGAGCGATTTGGTTCCCGATTTGTGGGAAGCCTGCACTGGCCTTTTTACGACATGGACGGTCGACGCTTGACACGTCTTCGAGACGGAGTGTCCATGGTAGACGTTTCCCTGGCCCAGAGTGATTTAGTTCCCGCTTTGTAGGAAGCCAGCACTGCCCGTTTTGTGACATGGACGGTCGACACCCTGACCTGGAGCGATTTGGTTCCCGATTTATGGGAAGCCTGCACTGCCCTTTTTGCGACATGGACGGTCGACGCCCTGGCCCGGAGCGATTTGGTTCCCGATTTGTGGGAAGCCTGCACTGCCCTTTTTGCGACATGGACGGTCGACGCCCTGGCCCGGAGCGATTTGGTTCCCGATTTGTGGGAAGCCTACACTGCCCTTTTTATGACATGGACGGTCGACACTTGACGTGTCTCCGAGACGGAGTGTCCGTAGTAGACGTTTCCTTGGCACGGAGTGATTTGTTTCCCGCTTTGTAGGAAGCCTGCACTGCCCTTTTTACGACATGGACGGTCAACACTTGATTTGACTTGCTCTGCTTATTGCAGTGTCAGGGGTGAACTTGACTTGCTCCGTTTCTTGCGGTGTCGAGATTGGATTCTGACTTGCTCCGCTTTCTACGGTGTCGGAGTTGAAGTTGACTTGTTGATTGTGATTTGGGTTGACATCAGCATCGCTACACTGGAATATGGTACCAGAAGCGAATCAGCATCTGTTTTTGAGAGGATTTGGGGATTTTTTTTTGGGCGGCATCTGTATTGCTGCACTGGAATAATGCCAGGAGCAATTCATTATTTGCCCCGGGAGGATTTAGGAATTGGTTTTTGCTTGGCATCAGTATCTCTACACTGGAATATGGTACCAGGAGCGAATCATCATTTGCGCTTGTTTATCAGGAAGCGATGGCTTAGGAGATAGGTTTTAGGTCCCTATCACCTAAGACTTTTCAATTTTGTAAGCCGTAAGGGTCTCACAAAGCATTTTCTCCCTACAGGTCGTAAGGATCCCGTAGGTGTATTTTCTCCTTAAGAGTCGTGGGGACTCCTAAGTGTGTTGCTCCTTTGTGAGTCGTAAGGATCTCACGCGGGAATTTTCTCCTCACAAAGTCGAGAGGACTTTGGGAGTGCATTTCATCTCTTTTTCATGAGTTTGTGCCCTTTCGGGTTTTCAGAAACTCGCCGGCAGTCCTGCTGTTTTTACTCACGGAGCCCTTTCGGGTTTTCATCCGTGCCCATTTTACTTTTGGACATACCTTTTTTCTTTGAAATCTTCGTCGCCGGTGGGGCATGGGTGTGAGGAGAATTATTTGAGCCCGTTGATTGTATACGGTAGCCAATTTTGGGACCAACCGTAGGGCTAGAGAGTTTTGGGAAATTGTTGGCGTCTGCACCGCTGCACTGGAATATGGTACCAGGAGTGACTCATCATTCGCAGTTTGGGAATTTGGAATTTTGTTGGCGTCTGTATCGCTGCACTGGAATATGGTACCATGAGCGACTCATCATTCGCCACTTGGGGTATGAGTTTGGAATTTGGTTGGCGTCTGCATCGCTGCACTGGAATATGGTACCAGGAGTGACTCATCATTCGCCATTGGGGTATGGGATTTGTTTGGCGTTTGTATCGCTGCACTGGAATATGGTACCAGGAGCGACTCATCATTCACTATTTTTTTAATTTTATTTATTTATTTATTTATTTTTGTTTTACCGCGATTGCTCTATCATTTCAGCTTTTTTTATCGTGAAGGTCGCGATTGCTCTATCATTTCGGCTTTTATTCGCAGTTGCCCTATTATTTTGGCTTTATTTCTCATCTTTATTTTACTCGCTGATTTTTATTGCGAGTTGCACCATCATTTCGGCTTTTCTTTTTATTTATTTATTTACACATTCCTTTTTTTTATTTACACATTTTTTTACATTCCCAGTTTAACGACTTAGAGGTCGACTGTTCCCAGTTTAATGATGTGTTGGTCGACTGGATCAGAAGCTTGGAGAAGGTACCCGATTGAACAGTTGTCAGGGGCACCGCTGGAGCTTGCTCGAAATGCCTTATTACTTTGTCGGTGTTGATGGCCTTGCCCCCAGCTGGGGCCAAGGAAAGTCGTTCAAATACCGAATTGCGTTCGAAGATGGCAATTGAAAACTGTTAACCTGCACAAAGAAGCATATTTCAGTACATGGAATCAATGTATATGTTGATTGAGTTCGCATGGATATTTAACCCGAAATATGGGAGGAGAGATATGTCCCACTGGGCGTGCCAGAATCTGTAGGGTGTTTTTCGTCACCCTATTGAGATGGGAATATGCGCGCGCTTGTCAGGCCCATTACAGATTCCCCATGTCTAGGGTAGGCTGGGGCTTATTGATTGTGGGGATTCAAATCTCCGGCAGCCGCGGACTAAGCTGCCATTAATTAACCCTCGCCTTTGGAGTGAGAGAACATCCGATTAACGGGTCAAACGGGTCATGCGAACTCAATGTGCAGCGTACGTGCGTTGTGTTTTGAAAGGGGTTTTGGATATATCGGGGGCCCCGCAGAGTTTTTACGGGGGTCCCGCTACCTGGATAGCGGATTGGGGGTTAAGGGGGCAAGCATCCCCCTTACGGGGTATGGGGCAGCGCCCCGTTAGAAATTTTTTTCTAATAGGGATAGTGTCGTGGAGTGTGTGTGTGTGTGTGTAAGGGAAAGGGGCATCCAAAGGATGCGTAGGAGAAAGCGCTCGGGCGCTAGCGCTTTAAGCGCTCGCGCCTCACGTGCCAGGCACGTGGGCACTCGGGCACTACTGGTTTGGGTGCTAGCGCTTCACGTGCCATGCATGTGGGCGCTCGGGCGCTGGCGCTTTGGGCGCTCGGGCGCTGGCGCTTTGAGCGCCAGGGCGCTAGCGCTTCATATGCTAAGCACATGGAAGTTTGGGCGCTGGCGCTTTGGGCGCGAGCGCTTTGAGCTCAAGAGCGCTAGCGCTTTGGGCGCTAGCGCCCCACGTGCCAGGCACGTAGGCGCTCGAGCGCTAGCGCTTTGGGCGCTAGTGCTTTGAGCGCAAGGGTGCTAGCGCTTTGGGCGCTAGTGCCTCACGTGCTAGGCTTGTGGGCGCTCGGGAGGCAAAGGGGGTTTGGTCCCTGCAATGGGAGTTGTACTCCCAGAAAGGAGAACTTATTATTTTGTATATATATGTGTATATATATGAGGAGTTAAACTCCTAGGATATTTTGAAGCTGATAAAGGGGCTTCTCCCCTTGAGTCTTGGATCTTCCCCAAAGTGGGGTTTCTGGAAATGGGTCGCCTTCTTCTTCCTGTTGTTTGGCCGGATCTTGGAGAAAGGGGCGAGATTTAAAAATCTCCCTTTTTTGAGATCTCATGGAAGATCCAAGCTCCCCTTTGTGGGTTTTGTAGTGAAAAACTATTTAGTTTTTTAAAAGGAAGAGTAAAACTCTTGATTTAATTCAAAGGAAAGAAGAAGATTTAGAACCTTGAGAAAGGAAAAGGAGGCACAGAAACCCTATTTATTTGGGGGGGGGAATGAATTGTCTATTAGATATTTTCATCATGTTGCCTTATATAGGCTTACATATTTACATATAGCCCTTTGGGCTTTACAAAATGGCATTTTGCCCATCCCATGGCTTATCTGCTCATTTCTTTTGCACATAAGCCATGGGCTTTATAAAAATTTGGCTTTATGCCCATTTTGCTTACATTCATGCATAAAAAAATTACATAAAAATTATTTATTACATGATTTTTATTTCAGCATAGGGGAGGCCGGCCGCTTCATGTTAGGGCTCGACCCGGGCATGAGCCCACTTGATCTGTGCTTGGGCCCACTTAGTTTGGGGTTGACCATGATTTTGACTTGGTCGACCGGGGTGCAATTTTCGACCCCAGCTGCCTTAAATAATTACAAAACCAGTGTTTATTTTTCTTCACCATTTATTTTTTATGTGTCATTTATATTTTTGTTTATATATTTTTTTCTTCATACTAAAGCTTTTAGACAAGAGCATTTCAAGATATCCTCTACTATCCTAAGTTTCAAGATGTGTGCAAGTGCGTATAGTAGGGTATCAATGTTCAGATGTTTGAATTTAGGGACTATTTTTTAAACTTATTTCTATTCTCAGATTAGTGATTCCTTTCATCTTACTAACCTTTGGGACAACAGCTTATGACTACCTATTACTAGATTTATTTTAAAACATCTAATTTTCATGTATTTCTCAAATCTCTTCCTATCTTTTATATGTATTTTTCACTTTCTAACTTTTATTTCCAAAAAATTTTCATTCATTTTTTTATATTTTATTTTCATATATAGTGCCTAGTACCAAATGATATTTTAGTAAATACAAACCTCCCCCCAAATCCATTTGCAACAGTGTCCTCACTGTTGTTGTTCGTTAAGTGCATAAACCTGTAGACTTGGGAGGAAAATAATAGGGACAAAAGATAGTTAAATGAAAAACCACCCCCAAACTTGTTCTTTGGAACGCACATATATTCAGTTAATTCTTTTTTACTCACCTCCATTCTTAGATGAGACAGTGTTACTGAAACATGGAGGTGAGGCGGAGGAAAATTAGTTGTGATAAAGAGGCTCCTGTAGGAACAGGAGTTCCTCCGATAGGTCAACGGAAAAGTACGGTTTTAATCTATACCCATTTACTTTAAAAATAGAACCGTTTTTAACATTTTCTATATCTACTGCACCGTACGGGTACACATAATGCACCAAAAAAGATCCTTTCCAACGAGATCTTAGCGTACCCGAATGAAAATAAAGACGGGAATCATAAAGAAGGACTTGTGTTCTCGGTGTGAAAGTTTTTCTCAAAAGGTTTTTGTCGTGGAACACTTTTGTCCGGTTCTTTACTATAACCGCATTATCGTAAGCTTTATCGTAAAGTTCTCTTAGCTCATTTAATTGCAGTTTCCGATAGTTGCTAGCTTGATCAAAATCACAGTTAAGCTCTTTAATAGCCCACATTGCTTTATGTTCGATCTCGACATGAAGGTGGCAAACCTTCCCAAACACTAGTCGGTATGGAGACATACCAAGATCGATATTATAAGCGGTACGAAATGTTCAAAGAGTATCTGTCAATTTGGTGGACCATCTTTACGGTTCTCAGAAACCGTATTCTCCAAAATTTGTTTGATCTGTCTATTGGAGATCTGAGCTTGCCCGCTCTTTAGGGAATGATAGGGCGTAGAAAGCTTATGGTTGATTGAATACTTTCGTATCAAAACCTCGAAAGACCAATTACAAAAATGCGTCCCATTGTCGCTAATTATAGCGTGAGGGTGTCCGAATCGCGAGAAGATATTTTCTTTAAGGAACTTAAAAACAACCTTATTGCCATTAGTGCGACTCGGTACCGCTTCCACCCTTTTAAAGACATAATCAACCGCTAATAAGATGTATAAATTTCTGAAAGAGTTGGGAAATGGGCCCATAAAATTAATTCCTCGAACATCAAATATCTTCACAACCAAGATAGGTTGGAGCGGCATTTCATTTCTCCTTGAAATCCGACCCATGTATTGACACCGTGAATAAGTTTTGCAATAATCATATGCATCTTTTAATAACGTTGTCCAATAAAAGCAACTTTGCAGAACTTTCACCACCGTTTTCCTTGGACCAAAGTATCCATCACATGCCTGATCACGGCAGAAAGATAATACACTCTTGAATTCATTATTAGGGACATATCGGCGAATGATTTGATCGGGACAATACTTAAACAAATAAGCTTCATCCTAGTAAAAGTGTTTTACTTGGGATAGAAATCGGTGATTGTCTTGTTTTGACCATTCGCTAGGTAGAAATCCCGTTGCTAAATAATTCACAATATCTGCGATCCAATGTTCGCAGGATATGGTCATAAGCTGTCCGTCTTGAAAGAAATTGTTTATAGGCAAGGTCAACGTTGGCGAAGAAGATAGTCGTGAAAGATGGTTGGCTACGACGTTTTCATATCCACTCTTATCTCGTACGACAAAATCAAATTCTTGTAATAAAAGGATCCAACGTATTAGCATGGATTTAGCTTCCTTCTTCGATAAAAGATGTCTTAGGGCGGAATGATCAGTGTAAACTACAACTGGAGAGCCAATTAAGTAGGGCCTGAATTTTTCTAATCAAATACAACTGTCAAGAGTTCTTTCTCGGTAGTTGTATAATTCATTTGGGCATCGTTCAAGGTCCTACTTGCGTAGTAAATTATATGTGGAATCTTATCAATGTGATGTCTTAAGACTGCACCAATAGCAAAATCGGATGCATCACACATAAGCTCAAAAGGGTGATTCCAATCCGGAGATGACAGAACAGGGGCTGTAGTGAGGGACATTTAAGTGATTCAAAAGTAGCCACGCAATCCTAGTCGAAGTGAAATGTTGTATTTTTAGCCAAGAGAAGAGTTAAGGGTCTAGCAATTTTGCTAAAGTCCTTAATAAATTGTCTATAAATCCGGCATGACCAAGAAAGGATCGTATATCTTTGACGCATTTAGAAGGAGGAATGTTGTGAATGACATCTATTTTAACTTTTTCTACCTCAATGCCTTTTCGTGAAATGATATGCCCTAGAACAATACCTTCTTGAACCATGAAATGACATTTTTCCCAATTCAAGCTTAAATTCTTATCTTTATAACGGGTAAGAACAACGTCAAGATAACGTAGGCATTCCTCAAAATAGTCCCTAAATATGGAGAAATCGTCTATAAATATCTCCAGAAAATTCTCGATCATGTCCGAAAATATCCCCATCATACACCGTTGAAATGTAGCTGGAGTATTACATAACCCAAAGAGCATGCGTGTATAAGCAAAAGTACCGAAAGGACAAGTACAAGTTGTCTTATCTTGATCCTTTTCGACGATGGGAATCTTGTTATAACCGGAGTATCCGTCCAAGAAACAGTAGTACTCATGCTTGGCTAATCGTTCCAACATCTGGCCAATGAAAAGTAGAGCGAAGTGATCTTTTCTCGTTGCGGAATTGAGTTTTTTATAATCAATATATACCCGCCACCAAGTTTAGGTGAGTGTTTGGTTCAACTCATTAGCCTCATTAGTTATGACCGTGATGCCAGACTTTTTAGGGACCACATGAATAGGACTTACCCATTTGCTATCAGATATTGGGTAAATTATACCATTATCTAGGCATTTGACGATTTCCTTTTTTATCGCCTCTTTCATGAGGGGATTTAACCGTCTTTGTGGGTCCCGGGATGGTTTGGCTTCATCAATCAAATGTATATGATGTTCAACAATCAAGAGACTAATCTCTTTGATGTTCGCCATTGTCCAACCAAAAACTTGCCGATTTGATCTCAAGACCGATAAAAGAGTTCTCTCTTGCTTTAAAACTAGAGAAGCTGATATGATAATGGATAAAGACTCATTCTTACCTAAATATGCATATTTAAGATGAGATGGCAGCGGATTGAGATCTAGTATTGGCAGAGAGACGATAGAAGGTAGGGTAAGGGGATAATACTTGGTTTCTAAAAAAGGTTCATAACCGGCGTAAGAGATTGACTCGGAAAGCTCGACTAACTTTTGTGACAAGTCAAAGGATTCAGACTCGGGGGTGGACTTGTCGATAGAAGGGTCTTCACTTATATAAATAGCTGGATCAAACAATAATGCACTAGTGGCATCAAGATCATTATCGTAAAGTTCCTCAAAATTGCCACTGTCGGAAGCTATTTCGTTGACAGAACACATATTAATTATATGAGAAGAAGGTTCGGAGGGTTGACTTCTTATCCTGAAAATGTTAAGTTCAATTGTCATCTTCCCAAAGGATAGGTTCATGGAACCGTTATGATAATTGATAACTGCATTGGAAATTGCTAGAAAAGTTCGACAAAGAATCATCGGGATTTAGTTCCGTGGGTTTACCACAAGCTGTGTATCTAAAACTATAAAGTCCACAGGGAATATAAATTCCCCGACTTTGATTAGCACTTCCTCTAACTCATCCCTAGGGTGGGTGATAGATCAATTGACCATCTGGAGAGTGCAGTACGCAGGTTTCAACTCTCATATGCCTAATTGCTCATAAACAGAATACGGGAGGAAATTAACACTAGCACCTAAATCGAGTAGAGCGCGATTAATGTTTTTACCCCCGATAGTTATAGATATTGTAGGACAACTGAGGTCCTTACGTTTCTTGTGCAAATGTTGTCTAAAAGCAGTGCTCACATTGCTCACTAAAAAGTCCTTTTTAGGCACTTGAGTTTTCCTCTTCCTAGTGCTCAAGTCCTTAAGAATTTTTACATAGGACGGAACTTATTGGATATTATCTGAGAGAGGAATATTTATGTTAACTTGCTTAAACATTTCCACAATTTTCTCTATATGTGGACTTGGTTTGTTTGGCCTTAACTGATTTGAAAAGGAGCTTTATCAATAGGGGTCAGGTACAACATTTGAGAAAAAGGTTATGGGGATGGAATAGATCACAAAATTGGATTTGGGATGGTCTGAGATGGTGGTTCATTCAAGGAAGTGGGTTGAGAGTTCGAGCCTAGTGAAGAACGGAGAATAGGCTCAAAAGAAGATGGGGGATTAGACGAAGTAGGAGTAGAAGTAGTAGCCGGGGTTTCATCTAACTCATTACCATCAACTTGTTCACCAACATTATTGTTTAGCACTCTTCCTGATCTCAACGTAGTTACGGCATTCACGTTATGATTTTGTTGGTGAAGGATGATGTTTGCGCTTTGTGAGTGACCGGGATTTGGTAGAGGTTGAGATGGAAGTCTCCCTTTCTCTCTCTCGCTCATCGCGGTATTTAACTGTGCAATTTATGCTTCGATTGATTTTATGCTTTCATCGTGGGAAGCAGTGTGTTGCACTAACGTTTGGATGGAAGACATTAAATTAGCCGTCGTTTGTGTGGTGTACCTTCATAAAAATAAAAAAGGGGAGAGTAAATTAGGAGGAAACTCCCTACTAAACAAGCCTCATGTGTTAAACACGTGAGCGTCTATATGCAAAGTATATCGGCGCTGCAATTAGGCTAAACAAGTCTCACTTGTTAAACGCGTGAGCGCCTATAGGCGCTGTAACTAAACTGCTGATAGGCTAAATAATCCTCATGTGTTAAACACGTGAGCGCCTATATGCAAAGCATGTAGGCGCTGCAATTAGGCTAAATAAGCCTCAAGGGTTAAACATATGAGTGCCTATATGCAAAGCATATAGACGCTGTAATTGAACTACTGATAGGCTAAAAAGTCTCACGTGGTAAACACGTGAGCGCCTATATGCAAAGCATATAAGCACTCCAATCAAAACAGTTAGGAGGGACAAATTAAGTCCTACGAGCTAAACACGTGAGGACACCTCCTTACGTAAAATTAAATTCTACTTAATGAACCGTTGGATCAAGGATCCAACGGTGATTAAACATAGAATTAAATTCTATTGGGAAGAATATTTTCTGTTAAACAGAGAGTTAGTGGATCAAAGATCCAAAATATTTTCTGTATCTTTCTAAACAGAGAAAGATTATACTCTATTAAACTGAGCACCCTTGGATTAAAAATAAAATGGTGATTAAAATATCACTTCTTGATAGAATTTTATTCTGTATATAGGAGAATATCCCCAATCTTGTTAAAAACAAGAACAATATCTTCTATAAAAAAACAGAAGTCCTGGGATCAAAGATCCAATGGTGAGTAAAATTCCCCAAATCAATTCTGAAACCAATTAAATCAATGGGGATCTCTCAATGAGAGATTGTCTGAAAATTAAACAAACTTATCTCCATTATATAAAGAGCCAAAGACTTCAAGTCTCAAGAGAGGAGACAAGTGAGACAGACGTAGAGAGAGAGAAGACAGAAGTAGAGACAAAAAAAGAGAATTTGATTCTCAGCGAAAATTTGTTTCGTCAGAACATACTAGCTAAGAAGAAAAAAAACAGAGAGATTGTTCCTGTTGGATATATATATGCCCTAGAGGCCATTATATGTGTAGTGGATGCTTGGACATGTACACACACACACACACAGATGACTTTCTTGCTCGACATGATAGTATGCTATCTTATTGTACTTTATCTTAACATGTTTACTTGATTGTATTATACTGTTCAATTCATACATGTTGATAAAGCTCTTAGGATATCTGCTTGACTTCCATGACTATGATGAAGATCATACTAGTGGGGCATGAGTAGTTTATAAGCATATCCTAGAATGTTCCTAGTCGAGGGTATATCGAGACAGGGCATCGATATTCTAGAGTAGACTAGCGTATACGTTTCTTGACCCATAAGATGGACGATGGATGATCCCGTATCCATTGGTGTTATGACATCAAAGATTGTATACGGGTGCTCAGTGGAGACTCGGTACACTGAACGGACTCACCGAGAACTCCTATATGGTATTATATCTATCGTCAGATAGCAGTTCTTAGGTGACACTGGTACAGGTTAGTCTGTAGACCCGAGATCGTCATAGAGTCTTGTGTGTTCTACTACCGTGCTTTGATTTCCACCCTACCACGGCTCTACTAAGTCGTGCAAACATGTGGCTTTTGGGTACAGTCCCGAGACACATAGAGGCAATAAGAGATAGGTAGGGTTTCGTCTCTCCCGGTATTGGGAGTTGATGTTGTGCTATGCGCGATTGGTTTTGACTCGAAGTCCCTGGCCAGGGCTGATGAGATTTACTGATAAGCATTATCAGTAATTTCTCGACCGGTCATAGTCCACATCGGCATGACTTATTAAGTTATCAGGGATTGACGATTCCATCGCTATACTTGATATGCAACATATCAGACAAAGAGACCGGACTGTACGGTATGTGTTGTCAGTTGGCTCGACGGGAGTTTTGACAGGTTCGCTTGTTTTTCTTCTGATCGCTCAATACCCGGGTGGCCGTTACGTTTAGCTGACCGCTTGCGGTTTGTGGGTGTTTGATATGATCATCACCTACTGCCAACGTATTGACGAGTCTTAGAGTCCCACACAGGGGTTTTCTAGCTCAGGCGAAATGATGTGGTATGCATATGAGATATGCGTGGGAGCTCGATTAAATGCGAGTATATGATACCGTATTTTAATTGAGCGTTTTTCTGTTGGTCGGGTCGTATGTGATATGACTGGTTTATTAAATCAAGTGTTGATTTAATATAGACTTTTATCTCACTTTTATTAAACCTTTTCTATTAGGTTGTATGCATGCATGAATGCATATGTATATTTATGTACATACACATGATGATGTGAATGCATACATACATGCATACATATATGTCATGGTTGTTGATACATTGGAGATGGCAATGCAAGACTCACATGCGATAAATATACATATATATTTATTATTGAGAAAAGAAAAAGGAAAATGATTCATGGTTGAAAAATTCTACACTCTTCTCATTTTAACCTTGACTTCCACCATGGTTTAATTTCCTTAGTTTCTTTTAACTCAATAATGAAAATATCTAGATATTTATTTACCATGGTTTGTTGGGAGTGTGACTCTCATATTTATTTTTTTCTTTTTTCTTTTTATTAAGAGATTATCACAACTTGAGCTCAAGCTTTGCCATTTCCTTCTTCTTCCTCTCTCATGCTCTCTTGAGTTTTCTATTGAGTGAGAAACATAAAAAGAAAAAGGGGTTTTAAATGAGAATACAAACCACTTCACCAATCTATACTGCTCTAGCCCATTAGTGTAGCTTGTTTTGCTTCATTCACACTAGCTTTGTGAAGCAAAGAGCTTGAGAAAGGATACTCCGGGTGGATCATCGTAGACGACGAAGGACCTTGAGCGGAGTCGATCCAAGATTCGAGAATAGCCATTAGAGTCCAAGAGAGTGAAGGAGTTGACTACAAAGGTTGTGGTTTCTTTTTACTTAGGTTTAGACTTCTTTTATTATGCTTTACCCTAATCTCTAGTTCGATTCGGAGTTTGTTTGTATTAGCCCTCTATAATTTTGAAAAGTTCATCACTATATGTTGTTTAAACCTAACTAGAGGAGCTACTATACACCAACATGGTATCAGAGCCTAGCTAGAGCTTTAGGGTAACCTAGACGGCATGTAAAAACTTAATCGAACATGAAAAATGTGTTTTTTACATGCTCACTGGAATTTTTTTCAAATGTTGGAATTTAGTGGTTTAAAAATATCCAGAAAATAGTGCAGAGTTTTTTGTGGATCCCTAAGAAGAACGAGCGCTTAACTCGACACAACGACCGCGGAACCGCGGCCAAATCTGGCATTTGCGGAGGTTCCGCGGCGCCGTTGGTGAGGCTTGGACCGTGCCTTCTTGTGCTGATCCATGGGTACATGCTGTGCTCTCTGGGAATTTTTAATATAGGTTCAAGTGTTGAGATCTATGGATTCAGTGGGTATGTTGATGTGTTGATTGATATATTTAACGTCGTCTAATCTTTCTTAATGTGATACAATATTTAGAATCTACGCTAATTAGTTTTGAGAAAATTAATTGGTTATTTTTAAATCTAACATTTCGGTCTCGTTTGATATCGGGAATCTTGTTGAATTACCCGGTCTCTTTTAAAAAAGTGTTTTCATTATTAAGACCTAAATGTAAGATCTATAGTGTTAGCATGAAATCCGGGGTATGTGATATTCCAAGTTTGCGATGTCTAAGGAAAAGTACGGATTCCAAATGTTGTAGTTTTACATTTCTTTTTCTGCGACCGTAAGTGTAATATGTGGTGTATTGCCGGTTTCGTTGCTATACGTCAACGACAATTGGGAAACACATATTTACTTACGTTGATGACATGTGATGTTATGTGTTGCTGTGATATGATGTATAGGATCGTCGTGATTGAATGGCCGGGGGTTTTATGTGAGACGAGAGTTTTTCTTTTCATTCATGTAAAATTCTTTGTATGTAATATTATTTTATTGGGGCACTTCTGGGTTGAGGATGATGTCATCATTGATGTATATTTTTTACTTTTCCGCATTAGGATAGACCCAAGGAAGTGAGCACGAGTGACCGGGTTCTGGAGTTCAGTGAGAGGCCATCTCGAGGAGTCGAGACCGGTTCTCCTAACTCCCGAATTGGTAGGGTCACCTGCTGCTCTCGTAGAGGTCTAGGGATGTGGGCTTGGCTATTCATCACGACCGTGGAATTCGTATTTTCTATTATAAGTTAAATATAAAGTACGGACTTCCTAGTATATCCTATATTTTCATATATTTGTTTCTGTTGCTGATTATTCTGTGATGAGATTACTTAATATCTGAGCCGAATGGAATATTATTATATATGATATATAATAAACGCTGCTTATTTTTTACATCCGCGCTACTCCCGTCCCGCTATACCGTTAGTTAAGTAACCTAACGGTGCATAACGGGACACTGTGGCAAATGCGGATGGCATAAGTATACATTCTATTTTCGTTTCTTTTCTGTGATGGCTTAAGAACTTAAATGATGAGGCTACATTAATAAGATTAATGTAAAGAAAAAGAAACCTAAAGATGTCATAGGATCGGATTTAAAACTCACTCGGCCTTTTTATGAAAAAGCAAGTTTCAAAAGATGCGGAGCTTAAGCCACTCCTTTTCTAAACTATTTTGATTCTACAACGAGATAAAGTTAAAAGCGTTAAAGGTTTTCATAAAAACCATCCACAACCCTCCATCATTTGAGGAAATAGAGTACTTAGTATTCGTACTACGTATGTTGATCATAGTTAAGGCGTAGTGTACGGTAGCCAAGTGATGTTTTCTTACAAAGCATATGATGCGATTAGTTAGGACATTCATGTAATTATGTTGATCATAGTCAAGGGTCATATGGGTGGGTCTAGTTAATCACGAAATGATAGGTAGAACTCGACTAGTGCTTATGATATGTTGACCATATCCAAGGCCATAAGCAGCTAGGGGTAAAAATCATATCGGGAGTTTCAAGAGTTGAAATTTGCAATGAGATTGCATACCTTCTATATGATAGTTGGATCCCAATCTTACTGTGAGTAAGAGTTACTCCCAGGTGAGTTTTGTACTTAACAATTAGCTAATCCAGCAGATGTCTAGAAAGGTGTTAATGGGGTTACACCTCAGGGAAAGCAAGATTTATTTTAATTAGGTCCGTGCGAAAACATGAAGAACCTCCCTCAAAATACCAACACTGGCCTGGCTGACCGGTTAGCGAAACTGTAGAATGTGATTAATCCTGGCTAGTTTTCTTTTTGAGGTTTTGAAAGAAAATTTGATAAAAGCAGTGGGAGACATCGATTAGATAAGATAATAACCAATCTAAATCTTTGCAAGAGCATTTCGCTGAGTGTTTTCTTTTCTCTCTCCTAATGGCAGATACCAATGACGGGACTTAAGCTTCTGTTAGAGAAAAACAAACTGACATGACCGAATTATAAAGAATGGCTGAGGAACCTGAACATTGCACTCACATATGATAAAGTATCATATGTCCTCACTGCCAAAGCCCCACCCATCCCAGGTCTTGAATCATCTATTTCGGATAAGGAGGTCCGAAAAACATGAGATATTGATTATGACACGGCCAAGTGCCTCGCGCTTGCTTCTATAGACAATGTACATAAGAAGCTGCATGAGAAGATGAATGTTCAATTCATATTTATCCATACGAAGGAGTTGTATGGAGAGCAATCTCGGGCTTTACGTTACGAGACATCTCAAAAGTTGTTTCACATGCGGATGGCTTCTGGCACTTCAGTAGGTGAACATGTCTTGAAGATGATTGGTCTTATAGAAGAACTTGAGGATCTAAGATGGACCATGGATAACGAGCAATATACTGATATTGTTCTACAGTCTCTCCCCTCTGCCTTTGCTCCATTCATAGTGAACTTCAATATGAAAAATTTGGAGAAATGCTGCCTGAACTTCTCAATATGTTGAGAAGTGCAGAAATCATGCTTAAGACAGCGAAAACTCCCGCTATGCTTACTGGGCCATCTTCCTCTTCCATCCTAAAAGCCAAGGCCAAGAGAAAGAAGAAGAAGAAACCCACCAAACCGAGAGGTGGAGTTGAAAAGGCGAAGGGGAAAGATAAATCCGGGGCCGCAGGAAGTGGAAAAGAAGAATGTTTTTCTGCCACAAGTCGGGACACTGGAAACATAATTGTGCTCTGTATCTTGCTGATCTCAAGAAGAAGAAGCATACTAATGCTTCCGCTTTAGGTGTGTCTATAACTGAAAACTGTTTTTCTATAAACTCTGCATCTTGGGTATTAGATACCGGTTCTGGTTCTCACATCTGCAATTGTATGCAGGGATTAAGAAACAGTAGAGTTTTGAAGATTGGTGACCATACTCTTCGGGATGGAAATAGTTCCAATGTACATGCTGTATATGTAGAAGAGTATCATCTAGGGCTGCCTTCGGGATGTATTTTGGTTTTGAACCCTTGTTATTATGTACCTAGTATGCTATGTAATATAGTATCTGTTTCTTTGTTAGACAATGAAGGATATCATTTTGTGTTGCAAAATAATGTTATGAACATTAACTTGAATTAACAGTTGATTGGGCATGGTACACTAAATTACGATATTTACGTCCCAAACCAACATACAGTTTTCAACATACAACATACAAATAAAAGAAAATTTTCAGATATAAATGAAGTTTTTCTTTGGCATTGTAGACTTGGTCATATTAATGAAACGAGACTAAACAAGCTACATAAAGATGGATATTTAAATCCTTTTGAATATAAATCTTATGCGACTTGTCAATCTTGTATCAAAGGTAAAATGACCAAAACTCCGTTTACTCGACACGGAGAAAGAGCTATAGAACTCTTAGACCTCATACATAGTGATGTATGCGGACCAATGTCTACACATGCTAGAGGCAATTTTTCATACTTCATCACTTTTACTAATGATTTCTTAAGATTCGGACACGTGTTTTTATTAAAGCATAAATCCGAAGCTTTCGAGAAATTCAAGGAGTACAAACTTGAAGTAGAAAAACAAACAGGCTTGAGTATCAAGAAACTTCGATCGGATCAAGATGGAGAGTATTTGAGTACAGAGTTTTCAGACTTCTTAAAAGAGAATGGGATCCTCTCTCGGCTCACTCCCCCTTACACACCACAGCACAACGGTGTGTCAGAACGGAGGAATCGTATCCTATTAGATATGGTACAGTCCATGATGAGTGATGCTGAGTTACCGCTTTCCTTTTTGGGGACATGCATTGGAGACGGTTATGTATCTGTTGAATAGGGTTCCAACCAAGACCGTGTCTACCACTCCATATGAGATATGGTGTGGGAAGAGACCATCTCTTAAAAGAGTTAGGATATGGGGTTGTCCGGCTTTTGTCAAAAGGAAGAATCCAGACAAACTCAAGACACGATCGGTCATGTGTAAATTTGTGGGATATCCAAAACATTCATATGGATATCTATTCCACCACAAGGAGGAACAAAGAGTGTTTGTTTCTCAACAAGCCACATTTTTAGAAAATGAAATTTTTAGAAATAGTACTGATGGCAATACGGTAGAACTAGAAGAGATTCTAAAAACACAAATTACTCATGACGAATTGGTTAAAACTGATGTTGCAGTAGAACTTCAAGAACCTCAGCCGCTCCGGAGATCTAGTTGAACTTCTCGCCCACCGGAAAGATACTATGGGTTTCTCATTGATGGTGATAGAAAAGATTGCATCATGGATGATGATGACCCTACTAGTTTTCAGCAAGCTATCACGAGTGGTGATTCAGTGAAGTGGCTGGATGCTATGAGATCCGAAATGGAGTCCATGTACACCAACAAAGTATGGACTTTGGATGTTGCACCTCCTGGGAAAAAACCCGTAGGTTGCAAATGGATTTTTAAAAGAAAGATTGGTGTAGATGGACAGGTGGAGACCTATAAAGCAAAGCTTATAGCGAATGGTTTTCGTCAAAGACCAGGATCTTTAAAAGAAAGATTGGTGTAGATGGACAGGTGATGAAACTTTCTCTTCAGCAGCAAAGCTTAAATCCATTCGGATCCTACATACTATTTCTCTCACTACGATTATGAAATCTGGCAGATGGACGTTAAAACTGCATTTCTAAATGGTGATTTAGAAGAATGCGTTTTTATGGATCAGCTAGAGGGCTTCATTGACAGTAGAAGTAGCGAAAAGGCATGTAGGCTGCTTAAATCCATTTATAGATTAAAGCAAACATCACGGAGCCGGAACATCTGTTTTGATGATACAATCAAAGAGTTTGATTTTGTCAAAAATATAGATGAATAATACATTTATAAGAAGATTGTAGGGAGTACTGTCACATTCCTCGTATTGTATGTGGATGACATTCTCTTGATAGGAAATGATATTCCTATGCTACAATCGGTCAAACTATTCTTATCACAAAGGTTCTCTATGAAGGACCTGGGTGATGCCTCATGCATTAAGGGCATAAGGATCTATAGAGATAGATCCAAGAGCTTATTGGGATTGTCCCAATCAAAGTACATTGACACCATCCTAAAAAGGTTTAGTATGGAAGATTCTAAGCGTGGTGCCTTACCCGCATGCCATGGAATCACTCTCTCCAAGGACTTCTATCCGAAGACTGATAAAGAGAGAGCTCGCATGAGCATTATACCCTACGCTTCAGCCGTAGGGTCTATAATGTATGCGATATTATGTATTCGCCCTGATGTAGCTTATGCACTAGCTGTAGTAAGCAGGTATCAATCCAACCCAGGGGAGAAACATTGGATAGAAGTGAAGAACATTCTTAAGTACTTGCGAAGGACAAAAGAATTGTTCTTGGTGTATGGTAATGGGGATCTCCAAATGGAGGCCTTTACCGATTCCAGCTTCCAAAGTGATAAGGATGACAGCAAATCTATCTGGGGTTTGTATTTACCCTCAATGGAGAGGCGGTTAGTTGGAAAAGTTCCAAACATGATACCGTTGCAGACTCCACGATGGAAACTGAGTATATTGCTGCAAATGATACTGCCAAGGAAGCCGTCTGGATGAGGAAGTTCGTCACGGAACTAGGAGTAGTTCCAACCATTATTGATCCAATACCATTGTATTGTGATAATAATGGGGATATGGCATTGGACAAAGAACCCAGGTCCCATCAGAAGTCCAGACACATCCTGAGGCGATATCATTTGATCCGGGAGATAGTAGATCACCACGAGATCGAGATTCGGAGAGAAGATACAAAGAATAACACCGCGGATCCACTCACCAAGGCCCTTCCACAGCCGCAACATGAGCGATTTTTTGAGATGTTGGGTATGAGATATGCCAATAATTGGCCTTAGTGCAAGTGGGAGATTGTTGGATATATGTATGTCCTAGAGGCCATTATATGTATAGTCGATGCTTGGACATGTATATATATATACAGATGACTTTCTTGCTCGACATGATAGTATGCTATCTGATTGTACTTTATCTTAACATGTTTACTTGATTGTATTATACTGTTCATTTCATACATGTTGATAAAGCCCTTAGGATATCTGCTTGACTTCCATGACTATGATGAAGATCATACTAGTGGGGCATGTGTAGTTTATAAGTATATCCTAGAATGTTCCTAGTCGAGGTATAACGAGACAGGGCATCGATATTCCAGAGTAGACTAGCGTATATATTTCTTGACCCATATGATGGGCGATGGATGATCCTGTATCCATTGGTGTTATGACATCAAAGATTGTATACGGGTGCTCAGTGGAGACTGGGTACACTGAACGGACTCACCAAGAACTCCTATATGGTATTATATCTATCGTCAGATAGCAGCTCTCAGGTAACACTGGTACAGGTTAGTCTGTAAACCCGAGATCATCATAGAGTCTTATGTGTTCTCCCACTATGCTTTGATTTCCACCCTACCACGGCTCTACTGAGTCATGCAAACATGTGGCTTTTGGGTACAGTCCCGAGACACATGGAGGCACTGAGCGATAGGAGGGGTTTTGTCTCTCCCGGTATTGGGAGTTGATATTGTGCTATGCGCGATTGGCTTTGACTCGAAGTCCGTGGCCAGGGCTGATGTGATTTAATGATAAGTGTTATCAGTAGTTTCTCGACCGGTCATAGTCCACATTGGCATGACTTATTATGTTATTAGAGCTTGACGATTCCATCCCTATACTTGATATGCAACATATCAGACGAAGAGACCGGACTGTACGCTAAGTGTTGCCAGTTAGCTCGACGGGAGTTTTAACATGTTCGCTTGTTTTTCTTCTGATCGCTCAATACCCGGGTGGCCGTTACGTTTAGCTGACCACTTGCGGCTTGTGGGTATTTGATATGATCATCACCTACTGCCGGCGTATTGGCGAGTCTTAGAGTCCCACACAGGAGTTTTCTAGCTCAAGCGAAACGATATGGTGTGCATATGAGATATGCGCGGGAGCTCGATTAAATACGAGTATATGATATCGTATTTTAATCGGGCGTTTTTCTATTGGTCGGGTCGTATGTGATATGACCGGTTTATTAAATCAAGTGTTGATTTAATATAGACATTTATCTCACTTTTATTAAACCTTTTCTATTTGGTTATATTCATGCATGAATGCATATGTATATTTATGTACATACACATGATGATGTGAATGCACACATACATGCATACATATGTATCATGGTTGTTGATACATTAGAGGTGGCAATGCAAGACTCATATGGGATAAATCTACATATATATTTATTATTGAGAAAAGAAAAAGGAAAATGATTCATGGTTGAAAAATTCTACACTCTTCTCATTTTAACATTGACTTCCACCATGGTTTAATTTCCTTAGTTGCTTTTAACTCAATAATGAAAATATCTAGATATTTATTTACCATGGTTTGTTGAGAGTGTGACTCTCATATTTATTAGTTTCTTTTCTCTTTTTATTAAGAGATTATCACAACTTGAGCTCAAGCTTTGCCATTTCCTTCTTATTCCTCTCTCATGCTCTCTGGAGTTTTCCATTGAGTGAGGAACTTAAAAAGAAAGGGTTTTTTAAGTGAGAATACAAACCACTTCACCAATCAATACTACTCTAGCCCATTAGTGTAGCTTGTTATGCTTCATTCACACTAGCTTTGTGAAGCAAAGAGCTTGAGCAAGGATACTCCGGGTGGATCATCGTAGACGGCGAAGGAGCTTGAGCGGAGTCGATCCAAGATTCGAGAAGAGCCATTAGAGTCCAAGAGAGTGAAGGAGTTGACTACAAAGGTTGTGGTTTCTTTTCACTTAGGTTTAGACTTCTTTTATTATGCTTTACCCTAATCTCTAGTTCGATTCGGAGTTTGTTTGTATTAGCCCTCTATAATTTTGAAAAGTTCATCACTATATGTTGTTTAAACCTAATTAGAGGAGCTACTACACACCAACAGTTCCATTCCTTCTTTACCTCTCTAAGGGTTTAACCCTTCATGCAAGAACTTAGTTTTTCCTCTGATTGAGATCTGCAGAAGTAGATCTCCCCATAAGTTGAGAATTTAATTCTCATTGGGGAGATTCTGTCATAAAGATTCAAAGTCTAGGGAAAAGAACCGAGTCTAAAAAATTTAATTCTTACAAAAACATATAGGAATTTAATTCCTCTGAAAACTAGGGTTTAACCCTAATTTGATTCATGCACGAACAAGAGGAGAACTTGATCCCTCAGACGATGACAATAATTTGAGACTTTCCAAACCCAAAGCCTAATGACTAGAAATGTCATTAATATCATATCAAGATCTCCAAGAATACAGAAGAACAACCCGGTGATTCGTTAGTGTTTAACACTATAACGAGACCTCACGTGTTTTCCACGTGAGTACTTCTAATGAATAAAAAGAAAAGACTGAGACTGCCTCACGTGTTTCCCACGCGAGTGCTTAAAAGAAGAGTAAGGAGCACTTCCTAAGGTAGTCACGTGCTTTGCACGCGACCCCCAATCAAGTGCTTAAAACTTATATAAAACGGGAAATAAAACCCAAAGAGCAGGGCCCGTATTTGGGGTGCCTCACGTGTTTCACACGTGAGCACCACGAAAACCAAGTGCTTAGCACTTATATAAAAAGGGGAAATAAAACCCGAAGAGCAGCGCCCATATTTGGGATGCCTCACGTGGTCACACGTGAGTGCCTCCAGAGTTCAGTGTTTTACACTGATTCAACGCCTCACGTGGGATACACGTGAGTGCTGCATATAACAGTACTTAGCACTGTTGGGTAACTATGGAGACTCGGACCTAGCCCAAATTGGCTAAGTTTAACTTCCAATCAACCGCGCCCCCCTATGTTCATGATTCCCTAAATTGATCTTAGTCCCAAATTAACATGACTAATGATCTCTTATGATGATATCCAAAACGTTATTCATCCCATATCTTCTTAGTTAATCTTAGTCTTAAATATAACTAATGGTTCTTAGATGATTCACCATGATATTTTTCCTAAAATACGGGATTTGGTTTAAGGGTACATCTCTCCATACCTCTGATATATGTCGTTGTAATTCTTCAACGTCTTCAGAGAGGTGGCGGGTCCCGACAACCAACAGCTTTTTGGTGCACTTCCAAACTGATGTGCACACTCAAGTCAGACCGCATCCCAAACTGGGTGCATCCCATACCATCGTTGTTCATTCCGTCACATAACAAATACACGTGTGCGCAAAATGGACAACGAACCGAGACGTCCTTAAACTAAAACCTCACCTCCAAATTGGTGATCAACAGACCGAGATGTCCTCAATCTAGAGCTTCGCCTCCAAAATGCCGACAACGGACCGAAATGTCCTTAAACTAACTGTTGCCTCTAAAATGGCGACGACGGACCGAGACGTCCTTAAACTAAAACATCACCTCCAAAATGGTGATCAACGGACCGAGACGTCCTTAAACTAAAATCTCACCTCCAATATGGTGATCAACGGTCCGTGTAACATTTCAGAAAAATAAAATATTATTTTTGGGAATTTATATGATTAAAATAATAAATATTACGAATATTTTAATGTTATGATATAATTAAATACTGATAATTTGGGAAAAACTTGGAAAATTATAGGAATTACTGAAATGAGCGTGTTTTATATGATTTAAGTAAATTATAAATTCTTTATGATTAATTATATTCCATTTTAATGCTAATCACGATTAAATATCACTAGTCGTGCATTAAGCTTGATTTGTGCACATGACATGCACTATATCATATTTCACATTTTTACATTTTCTACCATGGCTTTTCTTTATTTTTCATGCATGGTTTGGTTTTAAAAGAAAACAAAAGATAAAAGAAAAGAAAATGAATAAAGTATTGAGATATGGGCAAGAGAGAGAGAGGTGAGGGGTCTTCATTGACCATGGTTCTTTGTTTTCATTCATCATCTTCATCTTTCCTCTCCTCTCTCTTCACTTGACTGCCCTCTTCCCTCCACCACCTTCACCGCCTCACAATACCACCAAAAACTCATCAAAACACATCATTCTCTTCACAAAAAGCATGCACAAGCTCACTACAAGCATGATAGACCAAGAAAAATTGGATTTTGGAGACTCGGGGCAACTCAAGAATATTCTTGAGTTGCCAAATGAGGTAATTCTTTCACCATTAGAATAGTAATCCATTTCCTTTAGCCTCTATTTAAGTTTAGAATCGATTTAGTGAGGTTTTGTAAGCTTTGAAAATTCCAAGTTGAGGTTTAGCTGATTTTATGAGTTGATAAGATGAAATTGAGATGTATTAGTATCCACAAACCCTGTAGAGTTAATATTATGGGCTAAACCAGAGACTAAATCCTAAGACTTGAACTTTAGAATTACCGATATCGGGTTTTTGTGGGAATTGTGATGACTTCTAGAGATCTACTATGACCCGGAGACTCTGAAAAATATTTTGCAGATATAGTGAGAAGTGAAGACCACTAGGAAGCTACTCTAGAAACCCAAGACCAAGCCTTTATATTTTGGCCACCTTTTTATTCGATTTGGCCGCAATTTGTGGCCCAATTTTTGAGTTAGGATCTGAAACTTAGTCTGTAGCTCATTTTTTAGATAACAAGACTAACCCTGTATGCAAAAAAGTCTAATTTTACATTAATAAAAATCTATAGTCATTATACTTGATTTCTGACGATGTTTTGCGACTTCTGAAACTTGGTTTTGGGGTATTTTAGTTTTGACTCGGTCGTTTGACGTTTGTACGTCAACGTCGGGTGTTTTTTGGTTGTTCTTGCATGCGTAGACCATAGGTTTTAACCTATGCGTGATACATGTACCGTTTTGGTTTTCGTGCATGTTTTCTGTTTACAATACTATGTGTGTGTATATGTAGGTACCCTCGAGTGGACATGAACGGCAAGCGTAAGCGTGGCGATATCGACTTCGGCAAGTAAGGATCAAGGTGAGTAAATATATATCTACGGGGGAAGTCAGGTAGATGGCGTATAGCACCCCCGCAGTTTCGTAGTGTAGTATACATATACGTTATATATGATTATAAATATGTGTATTGGGATACGTGGATGATTATCAAGATAGGTTTTAGGTGTTTATGGGTTAGTTTCAGTGTAATTAGAAGTAATTTAGTTTAGTTTCTTAGTCGCGAAACCCTGGAGTAAATATTACACCCACACGCACGCGCACACACACACATACATTTTATTACTTATGCGTATATGGGGATATATATATATATATATTATATATATACACACACACACACACACATACATATATGTATGTGAGCATGTATGTATGTATATATATATATATATATATATGTATATAGGTATACATACACTTGGATATGAGGATAGTATGTGGTACTTGCAGATGAGTCGATGAGATTGGGTATGATGCCATGAGATCGGTGATGTGTTTTGGTTCGTATTATGAGATACGACATGATGTTTTAACGGATCTTTAGGCGATGTGTTTTCATACACACTCACACATATATATGTAGATGGTATTAGTATGTACTAGACTTTAGATGAGTACCCTAATACAGGATATGATGATAAGGATACCAGTTGAATAATGAGATAAATATGATAGTTGACCGTATCCTGATTTGGGATGTCGTACGATGGATTTACCGTACGAGCTATAATTATAATGATAGATCTGCACTCTTGACTCGAGAATGTCATATTATATATATTATATCATGTGTGATACTATTGAGGCGAGATCACCGACTACTAGATGTATATATATCGACTCAGACTTAGGTGGTTTTCCTTACCTTTTCGATTAGTCTGTTAGTTAGTCCTGTAGTTTACATAGTAGATGTTAGACTGGGCTTGAGTCATACCTATTTCCAAATCTAATGAATCGTGAGTATTTTAAAAACAGGCCAAGGGATACGACGGATATTTCAAAGGATGCACATTTTCTTAAAAACACCGTAGCTCTATTTTCAAAACACCACGATTCGTCCTATTTCAAATGCCAAAACTGTATGACTCATATATATAATGTTTATTCTTATATGTTGCGTTATTATTCATGTTCTGCATATTCTTGTCGTTCGCATCGCATTGCATGCTTATTTGTGTTTTCATTAGTTATTATTAAAATCATGCTGTCAGGACATCAGCACCATTACCGATGATGCATATGCTCCACGTACACCTGCTTGCCAGCTCACACACATCAGTATCGGTAATTGCCATGACACATACACTTTAGAAGTATTACTTCATTGACATAACTTTCTAGTTGATAGTCCCATTATGTTATTGCTTTATTATGCTAGTTTAATTATTGCATTCGTTGCTTGATATCACATGCATTCATACAATCATTTGTCATGCAATATTATGGAGTTTTGTGCTGGTAATTTACTGTTATTTACTCTTGAGATTGGGATTTCGGATTTCCATGAGATTTCTGGATTTGGAGAAACCGCAAAATTTTTATAAACTTATTATCATTTTAAAGATAGAAAATTGCGGTTTTCTCATGATATGATTTGAGAGGAGTCCACCATGAGTTTTCTTGGCTCTTGAGCGATATCATACACCCGATTCGAGGAGGAGGAGGAACCGTCTCTGGGTGTATGGTGGACCCGGTGCAGTACCCCCGGGCAAGATGGTAGCAGATGATGGCGTTGAGCCTAGCAGAGGAGCACTATCGATCGGTGATTGTATTGTGACTCGACGGATATCCAGAGGATACCGATCGGAGTATAGGCCAGTCCGGATTGCCGGAGCTTGAGGTATTGAGATATGATGTTACAGGCCAGTCCGGATCGCCGGAGCCCCAGATATTGAGATAGAGAAATACATATATTTTGTGTCGATGCTAGACACTGATTTCTGTTGATTTCATTGATGATATTTCGATTTATACAGAAATCTCTCTTAGATAAGAAAACAGTTTTCTCATTTAGATGTACTCTGTTTTCATGCATTTATACATCATATACATGATTTATTGCTACCTGAGGCACTGACACGAGCACTTGGTATTACACTTATGTACAGATGTTTACCCTGGCCATTAGCAGATGTTTCAGGTTATATTATTATTTTGAGGATATTACTATCGTATGACATAGGATTGAGTCATACATACGATTTCTGCTCGGTGATGTTTTCTACTCTCGGGTTGGCAATTCACCCCCGTTGTGCCACAGTTTCTTGCAAGTTTTGCCGTACAAGTTTTCCTTGGCGGCTTTGCTGGCACACTACTTCATTCCGGGTGATTGCTTTGGTAGGCGGGTTCACTCGCATCGTGACCACCATTGTATTTTATTTATATTTCAGTTGTATCTAGTAAACTCCATCAACCAGACTTGTATTTTTATTTCAGACTTAGAAAACTAGTTGTATATTCTTTCGACTTTAGAGTCGCGCGTTGTATTATTATGGTTTTCTTGATAATTTTGGGTTTCCTTTTGAGTTTTGATCCTCGCCCTTCGGCGTTGTATATTATATTGCTTGTGTAGTTGTGACCGCCAATTGGCGAAAAGCTAGCTCCTGCTTGGGGATGCCTTTATTCATATTATGCATATTGTACCCTTTTGGGGCCAGTATTTATAAAGGAAACTCTGCCGAAATTTTCAGAAAAGACTTAAGATTTTAAAAATGCATACTTCTGCTTATGTTATTAAAACCACTTGTTTAGAAACTAGTTTTCTTCACTTCTTCCTTAAAATGGTTTAGATTTCTGGGATTTTTGGCTTACTTGAATTAGATGGGGTCCTATAGACTTCATATGATTCAAGTGCCGGTCACGTGCCATTTCGGGTCATGACAAAGTTAGTATCAGAGCGCTAGGTTAATCTTGGTTCGAGTTTATGTTTGACTATGCGGAGTCTAGGGTGTATATTATATTCGGAACCTAAGCTTGATCTTACGGAACATAGACTTGGTTGAGAGGGTATTAGACCCGAACTTTTTTCACGTAGGTTGACCTTGGTTGATGGAGTAGGTGACTTAAGGAGAGTAACGTGCCGTGTGTATGTTCCGCGGCAAACTTACGATATGCTACTCCGCTTAAGAAGCCTTAGGATGTACATTTCCTTACACAACATTATATTCATTCCTATGATCTATCCTCATCGATATCGGTTTATGATTTTTGCTGCCACGATTACATAGGCAGAGAGAGCTGCGGCTAGAGTTGCGGTCATCACGAGCTCTTCATGGACAAGGACTGACCAGGGCGTGATTCCAAGGACAAACGATTGCATAGATGCGTCATTTTATTTTGTTTTCGCGCCATGAGCGTTTGATGGGTTGCTTTTACAAAATTTCTCGAACGTGCAGATCAGCACCGGAGGATTGGGTCACTGCTAGAGCCCAGCCAGAAAGTGATGACCATCAATGCACCGACTAACTTGATGATTGAGGCACTGTTCGGCGTGCGGACGAATGAGCCAGTTGTTGCTGCAAATGACAAGATATCGCCCCAGATGTTTGAAACTAATGCCGCACAAGTTTTACTTAGAGATATGATAGAAGATCGCTGGTCACCCAAGGAGGAATGACTAGGACATGTGGTTCGTTGCATACCCCGATGCGAGGTCATCAGATCGACTGATTCCAGCTAGAGAAGACCTTACGCAGGTACGTTGGGAGTCGAAAGAAAACGATCAAATGTCAGGAACCTATTTTTTAAGTTTAAAGTATTCGAAAAAACATACAAGTAATTCTATGGACTCTCTAGAAGAATGAAACCCTAACTCGATATAATGACCATGAGAACGCTTTGAAAGCTTAGGGTTTGCGGCAGTTCCACTGTGCCATTAATGAGGCTTGGGTTTGCCCTTCTACGGCTGGTCAACAGGTACTGTGGCATGTACCGAATATTATTAAACTATACTCAAAAGTTGAGCTCTTGGGGGATTATGAGACTTTGACGAATCGATCGAAAAGTTCGACGTCATTCGGATATCATGTGATGAGATACATTACTTGGGAGACTCCAGATATGAGTATAGCTGTTGGAGCGCAGTCCATACAGCCACGAAGAGACGAGTCCGAATCAATCGACATTAGAGAAAGTGGAGTAAGAGGTTCGTACGAGATCTTGATGAGATTACGTTCCACTCCGCTGACATCAGAGATGTGATACGCATGCAAAGGCGTTGTATATGGATTTATCTTTCAGAAGGAGTCGCGATGAGTATGTAGCAGTTCCGGAACAAGAAATAGTTTAGTAAAGGGTGATAACTTCCGGGCAGTTCAGCAGACATGAGATTTAGGGGAGACTTCGACAGAACCTTTCTGTAATACTATACGAGAAGACTTGGACCCAAGATCGGTCATATTACGCACACCTAGTAGGCCAGAGTTCGGTATCATCGATGAGACATGTTATGAGTGACCATGACAGTTGGCCAGAGATCTTTAGAGGATGTACCAGAGCGGGACTGTTTCCGACATCTTTGATTTCGATATTTTGGGCGATTTATTTGCATGATTGTGATTTTGTGCACCACAGTTGCACTTGACTTCGATTTGATGTCATTCAAGATGTTGATTTTGATTTCATGTCTATGGTATGCATGTGATTTGACTTGTGCTTTCAGCATAGTTTTCATGCACTTTTAGTATTTTGATTCGATTTTGTGCATGATGATGCACATGGTTGTGAGATTATATACCACGGTATACCTGATTTGGATTGAGATGTGTTGTATACCGTCGATTTCGATTGTGATACTCGATATTGTTTTCCTGCACCTTGTGCACTTGATTTGGATTCTTGCGCATACTTGGGCGCTTGATGCAATTTTGGTGCACATCAGATGCACTAAATCGGGATTTTTCGTGCATATCAGATGCACCTGAATTGCTATCAGGCACACCCATTGCCCTTGACAGGTGTTTTCATGCACACCCGTTGCACTTAGATTTTGTTTCTGTGCACATGTATGGCACATTCATTGATTTCGATTTCCGTGCGCACCAGATGCATATGGCATTCTTATACATATTTTGGGATTGACTTCTTTTGGAGCAGATGTTTTATGATATTTATTATTTAGTATAGTAGCTGAGCATGACTAGTCAGAGGACAGTACCTGAATAAGTTTTTGCATGTATTGATAGTTATTGAAGGGATTCCTAAAAGGGAGCTATAGTTTCAGTATTTACCTACGTGTCCGAGATGACACAAAAATTTTTACAAGGAAACTCTTCAACATTGTTTTCAAAATGGCGGGGCGTGTATGTTAAACAAAGGATATATATATATATATATATATAGTTATTTTCTCACAATAAACGTCTGCCACTGTGCCATGATACGCGCATCGCACAGCGATTTAAAAAGGTTTGGCATGCACTTCTTTCAGATGTTTTGATGAATTTACAACGATGTGTACATGTATAGTTTTGATGTATATCATGTTGGTTTTCGTATTGGATTTTGACATTGGTGTCTTCACCATAATTCCGATGATTGCGTGATGCTTGACGGGGTTTTGATTTCTGAGTTATACACTCTTTTTCATGCGCATGCATTGCGCTACGATGTGTATTATGTATTTATGATTTCGGAGCCCCGACGACTTGACCATTTTACTGAAATGTTTTAGTATTGAGGGGCTTAAATTTAAATTCGGGGACCGAATTTATTTAAGGGGGGAAAATTGTAACATTTCAGAAAAATAAAATATTATTTTTGGGAATTTATATAATTAAAATAATAAATATTACGAATATTTTAATGTTATGATATAATTAAATACTGATAATTTGGGAAAATTTGGAAAATTATAGGAATTACTGAAATGAGGGTGTTTTATATGATTTAAGCAAATTATAAATTTTTTATGATTATTTATATTCCATTTTAATACTGATCGCGATTAAATATCACTAATTGTGCATTAAGCTTGATTTGTGCACATGACATGCACCATGTCATATTTCATATTTTTACATTTTCTACCATGGTTTTTCTTTATTTTTCATGCATGGTTTGGTTTTAAAAGAAAACAAAACAAAACAAAACAAAAGATAAAAGAAAAGAAAAGAAAATGAATAAAGTATTGAGGTATGGGCAAGAGAGAGAGAGAGAGGTGAGGCGTCTCCATTGACCATGGCTTTTTATTTTCATTCATCGTCTTCATCTTTCCTCTCCTCTCTCTTCACTTGGCTGCCCTCTTCCCTCCACCACCTTCACCACCTCACAATACCACCAAAAACTCATCAAAACACATCATTCTCTTAACAAAAAGCATGCACAAGCTCACTACAAGCATGATGGACCAAGAAAAATTGGATTTTGGAGACTCGGGGCAACTCAAGAATATTCTTGAGTTGCCAAATAAAATAATTCTTTCACCATTAGAGTAGTAATCCATTTCCTTTAGCCTCTATTTAAGTTTAGAATCGATTTAGTGAGGTTTTGTGGGCTTTGAAAATTCTAAGTTGAGGTTTAGGTGATTTTATGAGTTGATAAGCTGAAATTGAGATGTATTAGTGTCCATAAACCCTGTAGATTTAATATTATGGGCTAAACCAGAGACTAAATCCCAAGACTTGAACTTTAGAATTACTGATATCGGGTTTTTGTAGGAATTGTGATGACTTCTAAAGATTTGATATGACCCGGAGACTCTGAAAAATATTTTGCAGATATAGTGAGATGTGCAGACCACTAAGAAGCTACTCTAGAAAGTCAAGCCCAAGCCTTTATATTTTGGCCGCCGTTTTATTCTATTTGGCCGCAATTTGCTGCCCAATTTTTGAGTTAGGGTCTGAAACATGGTCAGCAGCTCACTTTTTAGATAATGAGACCTACCCTATGTTGGATATGTATGCCCTAGAGGCCATTATTGTATAGTACTAGTTTGTATAATACATTTTGGAAGCTTGGGATATATATACGGGTTTACGACAGTCTTGCTCAATATAGTAGTATGCTACTTGGTTAGTTTCAATCTTAATATGTGTATATTTTTCTTTTAACATATCGCTAATACATATTGATGGAGCACTTAGGATCTTTGCTTGACTACTGGCGTTGTGATGGCAATCACACTAGTGGGGGCTGGGTAGTCTCTAAGCACATCCTTATTTTGGTCCCTAGTCGTAGGATTATCGAGACAGGGCATCGATACTCCAGAGTAGACTGGTGCATACGCTTCTCGTCCCAGCAGGGGAGATGGTCTATCCCACAGCCATCAGTACGTCGTACTGGAGATAGTATGCAGGTGCTCGTTAGGTTACGAGTACACTGGATAGGACTCATCGGGAACTGTTGGTTGGTATTATACCTATCGTCAGTTAACAGTTTCCAGGTGACATGAGTACAGTTTAGTCTGCTGACTTGACATTGTCACTTCGCCTCGAGTGTGTTCCCACTGTTCTTAGATTACTACCCTACCACGGCTCTATTGAGTCATGCAAACAGGTAGTAGTTGGGTGCAGTCTCGAAGTACTTGGAGGCAGTGACGGTTAGACAGGATTCGTCTCTCCTGGTATTGGGAGTTGATATCGCGCTGTGTCTAGGAGAGCCATTACACATAGTCGTCCCTGGCCAGGGCAAGCGAGATATACTAGTAGCGTTTCCAGTGTTATCTCAGGGTGTTCTGGGCTACACTCCGACACGACTTGTACCGCTATTAGGGGACTGACGTTTACCCCCTTAGACCAGCCATGCGATACTCTCAGACGAACAGACCGGACTATACGGAGATTGTCACATTCAGGCTCAGTAGGAGTTCGGATGGGTTCACCTCATCGGTCTTCTTATCGGCATCTACCTGGGGACCGTTACGTACAGCTAGTACCGCTTGCGGCCTGTAGTTAAACCCACTACCAGCGTAGTGTCGAGTCTTTAGAGTCCCACACAGAGGGTTATTTGCCTTTGGGAAAAACAGAGTAGAGGTCGCATGGTTTTGCGACGGGGTTCGTTCACATTCGCGCACTTGTGCACGTTTGGTGTCCGGGCAGTTATTACTAGCGGGATTTGGTTTAGCCAGATCCTAGTATTTATTTTGGGATTGGTTTTTTCTCATTGTATTCGTGTTCCTCGGAACACGGATGCGGGTGTGTATGCACAGTTGACGGAGGCAGAGGAATCTCATTAGGGTTTTTGACAGTTGACTTTTTCTAAACCCTAATGAGAATGAGGAATATGATTAATAATATTAATTAAGGATTATTGTGCCATGGTTAGATTGACCATTTGACTTTAGTTGACAATTTGATTTTGGTTGACCATTTGACCCTAGTTGACCTTTTGACCATCATCATTTCATTTGCAAGATACTTCTTGATTCTTGCAAATTGCATTTATTATGAAATGATAATGGCCATTCTAAACTAACCATCACAATTTTCCTTTGTTATTATTATTATTTCTTATTCTCTCATATGTGAGCATGGTTGTAGAATTCTATTCTCATTCTATGATGCTCTTTCTCTCTCTTGAAAAAGCTCTCCCTCTTCCTCTTTCAAAGCTTTAATCTTTCATGTGTTGAAAATCAAAAGCTCTTGAGACAAAACCATCAAAACATCTCTCTACTCTTTCTAGGGTTCTTTGTCTAGCAAACCAAGCACTCTAGTTACCTCTTGGTTGAGGTAGGAGCTCAAGGTAGAGGCCATCGGGTGGATCTATCTTCGGCAAAGAGAAGACGACGAGGCGGAGCCGTCTACACCACTCCAAGGAGCAAGCAAGAAAGAGGACCACAACAAGAAGAGAAGGAGTTCAAGACCTAGGTATAACCTTCTAAACGAGTAGCTAAAACTTATTGTTAGTATGTTAGTTTTGTTTAGCAAAGATCCTTCATGGTTGGTCCATGTTACCTTGTGAGAAAAATTTAATTTTTACCTATTCCGCCTCCCCGAAAGAACCGGGGTGGGTAACGTGGACTTAACAGTGGTATCAGAGCATAGCTAAACAAAAACTAACTATTAGCAAAGTGTTTAGAACTTCGATCCGGGAAAAATCGCAAAATCCATCTAAAATCTTTTGTTTTCTGTCGATTTTTAAAACAGGCCTAAAAATATTTTAAGTGACATGAAAAATACAAGCAGACTTTCTTGAGAAAACTGCAGAAATTTGGGCGCCTGAGTCCCTCAGAAGACCGCGGATCCACGGCCGATCCAAGTGATCCGCGGCCGAGTTGGGGTTCTCTGTGTTGGTTTTTTCATTTTTAAGATGTTTTGTTTCTGCCCAGATTCTCCAGAGAACAATGTTGTGTTTGGGGTAGTTACAAATTGGTATTTTGATCGAAGTTCTATAAACTTTAGCTAAATGGTTATATCTGTAATGTGATATATGCACTGAACGTCGACTAATCGCTATACGTCGATTAGTGGGGGTTGCGCATATCTGTGATCTGTGATGTTGGATTGTGTATATGAACTTGTTGGATTGTCGCGGATGAATAGCCGGGGTTGTGAGATGAGAGTTTCTTTATCTTTCATTTGATGTAAATTGTAAATTGATGTAATATTATTTTTATGGCCGCACATCCGGGATGAGGTTGTAGCCGCCATTGTATATTATTTCTTTTACTGTTTTTGCTCCTAGGTTAGACCCAAGGAGGGGTGCACAAACTACCGGGTACTTTGAAATGCCGAGTGGCCTACTCACGTTGTTGAGAGAGGTTGCTTCACTTCGGGTACTTGGCGGGTAGTGTGCCACACCCGTAGGGGTCTAGGGTGGGGTGTGGCTATTCATCGCGACCTTGTAATCCGTCTTTCGTTGCAGGCTCGAACGAAACGCGGATTCCTAGCATATCCAGTGTGTTCATCTGTGATCTGGAATGGCTATCATTACATCTGACAAATGTATATATCTATATATGATATCTAGTAGGCGTTGCTTATGTTTTGCATCCGCGCTAGTCCTGCCTCCGCTCTGTCGTTAGTTAAGTAACCTAACGGGTGATGACGGGCCCCGTGGCGAATACGGATGGCATAAGCGTACGTCATATTTTCGTTGTTTTCTGCAATGGTAGGATTAACTGACGGGACGCATTATATTAATGCAAAGAAAAAAAAACCTAAAAGACGTTGTTGGAACAATTTTCAAAAAAGCTGTTATTGCAAGGACGTTCTCTTTTGTTTTGCACAGAGGTATTCGGTTATGAATATACAGCACCTCATTCGATGAGGCAAGGGCCGAAATCCCTTCATCGGGAGTGACCCCTTGGACAGAGGTTTGCGTCAGGGTAATAACTTCACTATAGTCGATTATTTTTTGCTTTGCATCGCGGTATTCAGTTTGGAATATCCTGCACCTCATTCGTCGAGGAAAGAGCCGAGATCCCTTCACAAGGAGTGACCTCTTTAGCAAAACGTTTTCGCCACTATATATTTACAAAGCTATCAGGTTCCTTCAGCGAAATCAAGCTCATTACGTTAACGGGTTTTTCGCCAAAACCCAGTCGTAGCCCTCCGTCCAGATAATTAATACTTAATATTCGTGCTGCGTTTGTTGATTATTCGTCAAGGCACAGTGAACGGTAGCTAAGTAATAATTCTCTGTTGCACTGATAGATGCGATTGGTTAGGATGGTCGCATGATTTTGTTGATTATTCGTCAAGGATCATGCGGGCGGGTCTAATGCAATCCTGGATAACGACGGGTTGAACCTGACTAGGACCTTTTGATTTGTTGATTATTCGTCAAGATCACTTGGGTCCTAGGGGAAAAAACCATATCGGGAGTTTCAAACATACAGGAAACTTGCAGATTCAGCATACCTTCTGGAGTGTGGTGACTAGAGTGGATTCCATCTAGGTCATCGCACAATGATAGTTGGATCTCGATCCCACTGATGAGTTGGATTACTCTCGGGAGATTATTTCACTTAACAATTAATGTTATAAACTAAGTAGGTGTCTAGAACGGTGTTAGCGGGGCTACGCCTCTAGGGAAAAGAGGTTATATAATTAAGGAACTTCGCGAAAGCGTTGGAAAACCTCCCTCGAAGTACCAACACTAGCCTGGCTGAAAGGTTAAGCAAGTATTGTGACGTGCGATTAATCCTGACTAGTTCTTCTTTTAGGGTTTGAAGAAGAACTTGAGGAAACAGTGGGAGCCATCCTGGTTAGATAAATCAATAACCAATCTAATCTTGCAAGAGTGCACGCTGAGTGTTTCTTTTCTCTCTCTCCAGGTGGCAACCATTTCACGCCCTAATCAAGATAATAAAATGTATCGCTTGACCGATCCGAATTCTTATTCGGGGCTGAGGAACGTCGGTTCGGTTCTAACTTGTGACAACAGTCATAAGTATGAGTAAGAGAAAGAGGATTGTATGGATTCCAAGGAGACCCAGTTGAAGAAGAAGCATAGTTTTGCATCTACTTCAGGTGTTCTTGTAATTGAGAACTGCTTTACGGTCAGCCCTACCTCCTGAGTACTTGATACCGGATCAGGATCTCGTATCTGTAATTTATTACAGGGACTGAGAACAAGTAGGAAAGTTGCACCTGGTGATATGTCGCTCAGGGTAGCGAACGGAGCACAAGTTAATGCTGCAGCCATCGGTGAATATCACCTAGTGTTGCCAAATGGCAATACTAGGATTTTGAACGATTGCTACTATGTACCTTCCATGGTTTGCAACATCATATCTGTTTCTTTACTCGATAAAGATGGATATAACTTTGTTCTTGATAGAAATATCATGAACATTTACCTTGATAAGGTACTGGTTGCAGAAGGTACACTGTGTAATGGTATCTATGTTCTAAATCAGAATACAGTTCTCAATGTACAAAACACACGCAAGAGGAAGAATTCAGATACGAATGAATCCTACTTGTGTCATTGTAGACTTGATCATATCAGAGAGAAAAGACTAAGTAAGTTGCATAAAGATGGACTCTTGAATACGTTCGAGTTTTCACCTTATGAAACTTGTCAGTCTTGTCTCAAAGGAAAGATGACCAAATCTCCGTTCACCGGACATGGAGAAAGAGCAACAGAGCTCTTGGGACTCATACACAGTGATGTATGTGGTCCAATGTCTATACATGCAAGGGGTGGGTTCTCATACTTCATCACATTCACTGACGATCTCTCTAGGTTCGGATACGTGTATATGATGAAACACAAATCTGAAGCTTTTGAGAAATTCAGAGAATTCAGAAACGAAGTGGAGAACCAGATAGGCAAAAGTATCAAGATCCTCCGGTCTGATAGAGGAGGGGAGTACTTAAGCACGGAATTTCTAAATTACTTAAAAGAGAATGGTATTCTCTCTCAGCTTACTCTTCCTTATACACCACAGCACAACGGTGTATCGGAGCGGAGGAATCGTATCCTATTAGATATGGTTCGCTCCATGATGAGTAGTGCTGAGTTGCCTCTTTCATTCTGGGGACATGCGCTTCAGACAGTGGCATACCTTTTGAATCAAGTTCCGTCTAAATCTGTGCCTAAAACTTCGTATGAAATATAGAGCGGTAAGAAACCATGTCTTAAATTTATTAAGATATGGGGTTGTCTAGCCTATGTGAAAACATAGAAACTGGACAAGCTTCAGGAACGTTCATTTCTATGTAAATTTATGGGATATCCTAAAGATTCACTAGGATATCTGTTCTACCACACTGAGGAACAGAAGGTGTTTGTATCTCGCCATGCTACCTTTTTAGAAAGGGAGTTTTCTGGAAAAAAAACTAGTGGGAGTTCGGTACAACTGGGAGAAATCCATGAACCACAAAATGTAACTGAAGATTTAGAGCAACCACTAGATTCAACAACCCCAGACGAACCTCAGCCACTCCGCAGATCTGGTAGGATTTCTCATCCGCCCGAGAGATACTACGGTTTTATCATAGACAGGGATCGAGAGGATTGCAACTTGGAAGAAGATGACCCTACCAGTTTCAGGCAGGCCATTATCAGTAGGGACTCTGATAAGTGGCTGGATACTATGCGATCCGAAATGGAGTCCATGTACACCAATAAAGTGTGGACCTTGGATATTGCTCCACCTGGGGTAAAACTCATTGGATGCAAATGGATCTACAAAAGAAAACTTGGTGTAGATGGACAGGTGGAAACCTATAAGGCTAGACTCGTTGCAAAAGGTTTTCGTCAAAGACCTGGTGTGGACTATGACGAAACTTTTTCTCCAGTGCCTATGCTCAAATCCATTCGAATCCTACTTGCCATTGCTGCTTTCCATGACTATGAAATCTGGCAGATGGACGTAAAAACGTCTTTTCTAAACGGCTGTTTGGAAGAGTGCGTCTACATGGATCAGCCAGAGGGTTTTATAGACAGTGGGAGCAGCGGTAAGGTGTGCAAGTTACTTAAATCCATTTATGGATTAAAGCAGGCATCGCGGAGCTGGAACATCTGTTTTGATGAGGCAATCAAGGAATTTGATTTCATCAAGAACGAAGATGAACCTTGTATCTATACGAAGATTGTAGGACGAACTGTCGTGTTCCTAATCTTATACGTGGACGACATTGTTTTGATAGGAAATGACATTCCTATGCTATAATCGGTCAAGCTATTCTTGTCACAACGGTTCTCCATGAAAGACCTGGGTGATGCCTCATACATTCTGGGGATCAAGATCTACAGAGATAGATCCAAGAGATTACTGGGACTTTTGCAGTCCAGGTATATAGAGACCGTACTAAAGAGATTTAGTATGGAAGATTCCAAGCGTGGTAATATACCCGTATTGCACGGAATCACCCTCTCCAAGAAGATGTCTCCCAAGACTGACGAGGAGAGGGTTCGCATGAGCACTATACCCTACGCTTCGGCGGTAGGATCTATAATGTATGCGATGCTATGTACAAGGCCAGATGTAACTTACGCACTGAGCGTGGTGAGCCGGTATCAGTCAGACCCAAGTGAGAACCACTGGACGGCAGTGAAGAACATTCTCAGGTACCTGAGAAGGACTAAGGACATGTTCCTGGTTTATGGTAATGGAGACCTCAAGATCGAGTCCTTTACCGATTCAAGCTTCCAGAGTGACAAAAATGACAGCAATTCTGTCTCGGGTATTGTGTTTACCCTCAACGGAGGGGCGGTGTGTTGGAGGAGTTCCAAATAGGATACCATCGCAAACTCGACGATGGAGGCTGAATACATTGCTGCAAGCGATGCCGCAAAAGAGGTGGTCTGGATGAAGAAGTTCATTAGTGAACTTCAGGAGGTTCCGTCCATTGTTGACCCAATACCTTTGTATTGCGATAACAATGGGGCTACAGCTTTAGTAAAGGAACTAAGGTCCCATCAGAAATCCAGACACATCTTAAGGCGGTATCACCAGATCAGGGAGATCATTGATCGCCAAAAGATCGAGGTACGGAGAGTGGACACAAAAGACAACACGGCTGATCTATTCACAAAGGCCCTCCCTCAAACACAGTTCGAGCGACTTTTTGAGCTATTGGGTATGCGGTACGCCAGCAGCTGGCCATAGAGCAGACGTTGGGTATGCGGTACACCAATTACTGGCCTTTAGTGCAAGTGGGAGATTGTTGGATATGTATGCTCCAGAGGCCATTATTGTATAGTACTAGTTTGTATAATACATTTTGGAAGCTTGGGATATATATATGGGTTTACAACAGTCTTGCTCAATATAGTAGTATGCTACTTGGTTTGTTTCTATCTTAATATGTGTATATGTTTCTTTTAACATATCGCTAATACATATTGATGGAGCACTTAGGATCTTTGCTTGACTACCGGCGTTGTGATGGCGATCATACTAGTGGGGGCTGGGTAGTCTATAAGCACATCCTTATTTTAGCCCATAGTCGTAGGATTATCGAGACAGGGCATCGATACTCCAGAGTAGACTGGTGCATACGCTTCTCGTCCCAGCAGGGGAGATAGTTTGTCCCACAGCCATCAGTACGTCGTACTGGAGATAGTATGCAGGTGCTCGTTAGGTTACGAGTACACTGGACAGGACTCGTCGGGAACTGTTGGTTGGTATTATACCTATCGTCAGTTAATAGTTCCCAGGTGACATGAGTACAGCTTAGTCCGTTGACTTGACATTGTCACTTCGCCTCGAGTTTGTTCCCACTGTTCTTAGATTACTACCCTACCACGGCTCTGTTGAGTCGTGCAAATAGGTAGTAGTTGGGTGCAGTCCCGAAACACTTGGAGGCAGTGACGGTTAGACAGGATTCGTTTCTCCCGGTATTGGGAGTTGATATCGCGCTATGTCTAGGAGAGCCATTACACATAGTCGTCTCTGGCCAGGGCAAGCGAGATATACTAGTAGCGTTTCCAGTGTTATCTCAGGGTGTTCTGGGCTACACTCCGACATGACTTGTACCGCTATTAGGGGACTGACGTTTACCGCCCCCTAGGCTTGCCATGCGATACTCTCAGACGAACAGACCGGACTGTATGGAGATTGTCACATTCAGGCTCAGTAGGAGTTCAGATGGGTTCACCTCATCGGTCTTCTTATCGGCATCTACCTGGGGACCGTTACGTACAGCTAGTACCGCTTGCGGCCTATGGTTAAACTCACTGCCGACGTAGTGTCGAGTCTTTAGAGTCCCACACAGAGGGTTATTCGCCTTTGGGAAAAACAGAGTAGAGGTCGCATGGTTTTGCGACGGGGTTCGTTCACATCCGCGCACTTGTGCACATTTGGTGTCCGGGTGGTTATTACGAGCAGGCTTTGGTTTAAGCCAGATCCTAGTATTTGTTTTGGGATTGGTTTTGTCTCATTGTATTCATGTTCTTCGGAACACGGATGCTGGTGTGTATGCACAGTTGACGGAGGCAGAGGAATCTCATTAGGGTTTTTGACAGTTGACTTTTTCTAAACCCTAATGAGAATGAGGAATATGATTAATAATGTTAATTAAGGATTATTGTGCCATGGTTAGGTTGACCATTTGACTTTGGTTGACAATTTGACTTTGGTTGACCATTTGACCCTAGTTGACCTTTTGACCATCATCATTTCATTTGCAAGATACTTCTTGATTCTTGCAAATTGCATTTATTATGAAATGATAATGGTCATTCCAAACTAACCATCACAATTTTCCTTTGTTATTATTATTATTTCTTATTCTCTCATATGTGAGCATGGTTGTAGAATTCTATTCTCATTCTATGATGCTCTTTCTCTCTCTTGAAAAAGCTCTCTTTCTTCCTCTCTCAAAGCTTTAATCTTTCATGTGTTGAAAATCAAAAGCTCTTGAGACAAAACTATCAAAACATCTCTCTACTCTTTCTAGGGTTCTTTGTCTAGCAAACCAAGCACTCTAGTTACCTCTTGGTTGAGGTAGGAGCTCAAGGTAGAGGCCCTCGGGTGGATCTATCTTCGGTAAAGAGAAGACGACGAGGAGGAGCCGTCTACACCACTCCATGGAGCAAGCAAGAAGGAGGACCACAACAAGAAGAGAAGGAGTTCAAGACCTAGGTATAACTTTCTAACCGAGTAGCTAAAACTTGTTGTTAGTATGTTAGTTTTGTTTAGCAAAGATCCTTCATGGTTGGTCCATGTAAGCTTGTGAGAAAAATTTGATTTTTACCTATTCCGCCTCCCCGAAAGAACCGGGGTGGGTAACGTGGACCTAACACCCTATATGCAAAAAAGTCTAATTTTACATTAATAAAAATTTATAGCCGTTTTACTTGATTTCTGGCGATGTTTTGAGACTTCTGAAACTTGGTTTTTGTGTATTTTATTTTTGACTCGGTCGTTTGACTTTTGTACGTCAATGTTCCCTTCTGAAAGACGGCGCAAAAGACTGCGATGTCCTGACGCTGAGATTCGGGGCAGATGCTATTTGGTTTTATCCGTCCACCTCTCCGAAGATGCCAAGTTGATTTATGGCACCGTGTATCGGAGATTTATACGGATGCGGCCGATGTAGCAGACTTCGTCAGATTCCCCCTCGCTTGAGGGGTTTTTGATTGTGGGGACGCTTTTCCCTGCAAGCGCAAGACCCTGCAGTTAATTACGCTACCGCATCGCGGTAACAACTTTCTCCTTCTCCATAATTTCACTTCGTGTTGTGTGTGTTGTTTTGTTTGTGGTTGCCCGTGGATTGTATACGGAGACTGAGTATTACCGTCGCCCGTAGGACGTGGATTAGTCCAAATCCGTATTTACTTAGATTTGGGTTTGGTGTTTTTAGTTTAAGGATGCATTAGTCGCGTTGCGGCTAAGATCAACTTAAACGTTCGTTAAGGATACGTTAGTCCTGTTTGAGACTAAGATCAACTTAACGTGGTGATCCATTTATTATATGGCCGTCGGGACTCATCACCTCTCTGACGTCGTTGAAGGATTACAACGATATGTGTTAGAGGAGTTCAGAGATGTACCCTTGAACCAAAGTCGATTTGGAGTTTTATAGTCCATTTAAATATTTAAGGATACGTTAGCCGTATTTGGGGCTAAGATCAACTTTAAACGGGATCGTTTAGATCCGGCAAAAGAGCATTTGGAGGCTCTATTGTTCCAGTTTAGGGAAGTGGTGGTCCATGTTCCAGTTTAGGGACGTGGTGGTCCGACATTAGTTTAAGGACGTTTCGGTCCAACATTAGTTTAAGGACGTTCCGGTCCATGAGTTTAAGGACCCCGCAGTCCGTATTGATGTGTGGTCGTTGGGACCCGTCACCTCTCTGACGTCGTTGAAGGATTACAACGATGGGTGTCAGAGGAGTTCGGAGATGTACCCTCGAACCGGAGGTAAATTGATTTAAGAGAGCAATTTTGCTCAGTCAATTTAATTTAAGGACTTACGGCCAAAATTGGGCTAAGTCCAGTTGAAAATATTCAACATTTTATTTGCTTTTGGCCTTTGTCTGGGCTTTCCCCTTTTTAGAATAATGCATGGCATTACTTTAGGCCATTTATGCCCATTTTGACTGGGCTCTGCCCCTTTTTTTATTATAATGCAGAGAATTTGTTTTGGTCCATTGGACCTCTCAATTGGGCTCTGCCCTTTTAAGTAATACATAGCATTTTTGTTATTTTTTTTGGGCTCTGCCCATTTATAAATGATTCAGAGCATCAATTTAATTAGGCCTGCTTGGTCTTTTTGATTTGGGCCTGGCCCTTTAGGAAATGCATTGCATTTTCAAGCGCTTTGCGCCAATCAGAGAGCGCAATCGCTTGTGATGATGACACGTGTCATGCAAGCGCAGTGCGCTGCGCTAGTGCGCTGCGCTGCTGACACGTGGCGCACCTTGGTAAGTTGCGCCAATTACAGAGAGCAAAACTCTATCTCAAAGCTCATAGCGCAAGTGATTCAGATGCTGACACGTGGCGCTTTCCCAAGAGCGCAACAGCGCAGTTTGGAAGTGCAGAGCACTAAGAATCTTTTAGGTTCAAGAACAGAAGTGCAAAACACTATTTGATTTCTTGATCTAATTTAGATCAAAGAAAATAAGTTTTTCTTTTTATTTCAAGAACTAGAGATTCATAAAAGTGCAAAGCACTATTTTTTTTATTTTTGTTGCTTTCTTGTTTTAAAGAACCAGTGGTTCATAAGAAGTGCAAAGCACTGTTTATTATGTGAAGATCATTGATCTAGTTTTTAGATCAATGATCTATTAGAAGAAATTTCTTCTCCCTTGTGAAGGTTTTTACCTTTTTCTTGAAATTTTTCTCAGAGTTCTCTCTGTTTGAAGCTCTTGACTTTTTTCAAAAAAAAAAATGTTGATGCCTTTGAACTGAGGCCTAGGGTCCTTTTTATAGTGCCCACAAATTAGTTAAATTTGTTAAAGAGATTTTTCTCTGAGTGATTTGGGGAATTTTCCCCACCGTTGGATCTTTGATCCAAGGGCTTCTGTTTTACAGAAGAAAATCTTCTTGTTTTAAAAAGAACAAAAAGATTTCTTTAA
Organism: Agapanthus africanus; assembly: GCA_030015575.1. Taxonomy (NCBI): domain Eukaryota; kingdom Viridiplantae; phylum Streptophyta; class Magnoliopsida; order Asparagales; family Amaryllidaceae; genus Agapanthus; species Agapanthus africanus. Next base: position 744,982,429 of record CM057340.1, read on the forward strand.
AATTTTTATTCTGTTTGGCACAAATGTCTCAGCGCGTGACACGTGTCACGCAGCGCACAGAGCAGCGCAACTGCGCTAGCGCATCTGCGCGTGACACGTGTCGCGCAGCGCAAAGCGCAGCGCAACTGCGCTGACACGTGTCGCGCAGCGCACAGCGCAGCGCGACTGCGCTAGCGCATCTGCGCTGACACGTGTCGCGCAGCGCAGTGCTTGCACAACTGAAGCGTTGCTTCCTTTAATTTTGCTTAAAATAAAGCTTTCCTCTGATTGGGCGCGCCTTCTTGGGCGCTGCGCTGACGTATTAGCGCCTGACATGTGGCACGTTGCGCCCGAGATTTGAAGCGCTGCTTCAAAATTTTGAATTTTGAATTTCAACAGAGTTTTGTTCTAATTGGGCGAAACAAATGCCCCCCCACCGTTGCGCTCACGTGGCGCACACGTGAGTGCAGCGGTGGCAAACTCCTGATCGTTGGATCAAGGGGTGAGCTCAAGGGGCGCAAGCGCCTTATAAATAGGACCTCTGGCCCTTAGAAAAATCTTACCGTTTTAAGATTTTTATTTTCCAGAGCTTTGCTCTCACTCAAGAACTTCAGAGCTTTGCTCATTTCTAAAGTCAGAAACTTTAGGTAAAAATTAATTTAAATCAAATTAATTTAACTTAATCTCAACCAAAGAGCTTTGGTCTCACAGATCTTTTGATCTAAAGAGATCCCCATTGGGGTTTCATAAACAGAGCTTTGCTCTCAAAACTTATAGATCTACAGGGATCTTGTTCATGGGTTTTAACCCATGAACAGAGCTTTGCTCATAGATCTAAAAATAACTCTTTTAGATTTGAAAAATGAAGAGTCTTTTTATAAATTTTTCATGAATCTTTCAAGATTCCAAATTTTTTTTAATTCTTTTAAGTGTAACAAATTTTCTGATGGACCTTTTCCATTATTACCACAGAGCCATGCTTCTTTAAGGAATCTTATTTCCCTGGGACCAGAGTTTGACAAGTGTCACTCTGTGACAGAGCTTTGCTCTGAAAGAGAATATTTTCTCCTTGTCTCTAGGGATTCTCCCCCCCTTTTTTTAAATGGGAATGTTTTCCTGGGGACCAACTGACAATCTCATCCAATGATGAGGTTGTCTTATTAACTGAGGTATTGTCATCCAGATTTTGTGGGTCCCCCTTTGGTCTCCTACTCACTGCACTGCTGTGTGGTGTAATTAATTAATTTTAATTTAATTAATGCATTTTATTTTTTAGACGCCAAACGTTGGAATTACAACACTAACGGCTAAATTGTTCTTTTTGCAGGGATCATGTCTCTAGACACTTCATTCCCGTTCGTCCGCTCGGAGGAAGGATTTCCCGAGACGCCCTCGGACCGTGAAGTCCTGACCATGATTAGAGAATACGACCCGGAGTATAAGAATCTTCACCTTTGGGGGTCCTGGTATAACCAGATCATTATGGGTCGACGCAGCTTCACATGCGCAGTGCCGTCTGAGCCCATCACGGCGATTCATTATACTACCCCACCCTCGGTGCAGTATGCCGTGGAGTTGGTGGATTGGACATCGAAGGGCTTTCTACATCCCGCCATAGATGCGATACCGGTTCAGCGTCCTATGGTTTTGGACATCCTAGGACGCCGTATCTGTCAGGGTGAAGCACGACCTTGGGGGCAATCGTATAACCTTGGTCTGATCCCCCGCCCCCCGATTGGCTATCTGCCGTGGGCCCGGTACATCCTGTCGAAGAAGAAGTCACAGTTGATAAGATCAGGACTGTACACCGCGGTCTACGTCTCTCTTTTCCAGTATCCCACGCTCCCCACCTGGTGGTTCAAGGCTTTCTTGGAGCAATGGAATATTCCTACCCACACTTTCCTTGCCATGGATCGGGAAGTGTCAATCTCCTTGGAGGAGTTCGCGGAGGTATCCGGTTTACCAGTGATGGGGGAACATTATGAGGAGCTGCTCCCGACAGATGTGTACGTCTTTGGTGCTAGGCCGATGGTAAGGGGGGTCACACCGGAGAATGCCGTTCAACATCAATTCCCAAGCTTGATTAAAGTGTTGAACATATATGAGTCCCTCTTCGTCGAACATGGGAGTCGGGGAGTTAACTTTGAGGACTTCATTGCTCGTTTCCTTCGTCCAAGCGTCATCTCATCAGAAGCTGCCAAGTTTGCCACCCTGGATGACCCTTTCGGTCTAGGTGTGGACAACCTACCGGAGAAGGATATAGATCAAAAGGGTTTTTTTCTTCCGGACTTCCCTACTATGTCATTTGCAGAAATTGCGGCCCCTGGAATGGATGAGGAGGCCGTTTTCTTAGGATTTTTTGGATTGTGGCTGAGCTGGTTTGCGATCCCAATGCACTCTCATCGTATGCGACCCTCTGTCTTTTACCCAGCCCACCGGATGGTCATCTGGGTAAAGGTGGCTGTTGGGATCGCTGGCTTGGCGCACTTATACCATGGCCTCAGTCGAGCAGCGGATGCTAATCAGCCCGGGATACTGCATGTGGTCTTCCCGATGCATTACTTTGCATCGTGGCTCGAGCTACACACAGCGGGTGTCTTCGGAATGCATAAAAGGCCCTCGTTCTTTGACAAGTGCGGTTTTCCTCGCATTATACAGCTGATCGGCGCATCAATTGTAACCCCATCACCGCGGAACGCCACGGGCTTACTCCTTCGTCCTCATACCGTTGGAGCCGGGATGTTCTTTGTCGATAAGGTATTGACCATTGGAAAGGTGTCTACCACTGTGACGCGGCCATTACAATATGTCTTTAAGGATGGAGCCTCAGTTTTGACGGCTCGGGAGACCCTTCACTTATATTCCATTAGACCGGGTTTCTTAATTTTTAGGCAGAATGGTGTGGCAATTTTTATGAGGTACAACCCGCATCGTTTTGCTCAACAACTGGGCTACGATCAAGGGGTCCCCTTGGATGCCTTCTTGCTGGAACCCACTGCCACTGAAGAAGGGATGGAGAACGCACTGCACCATTTCATGTGCCTGAATACGAGCTCTCATTTTTTTATCAATGCGCCGGCTTACGCTTCGAGACTCCTCAATGTGTACAAAGACTGGTACAATCATGCAACAGGAGCAGTTATAAAGGAGGAAAGGCGACTGTTGGTCGATCGTAAGGGTGTGCCTCCAGGTACCGATCGCAACGCTCCTTTGGTCCCGAGGACTCCAGTAGTTGCCCCCTAAAAGAGGTCAGAACTGGACCATCGCGTGCGCAGAGTCCTCCGCACGGATTGCCGCTCCCCGATATTGCGGATGCACCACTAGCGCCCTGTGCTCCAGTGGAGACAGTGGTTACAGCCTTACCGGAGTCTGGCGTGGGTGCGGACATCGGGACCCGCCGTCCCAAGGTGGCTGCTAAACGGAAGTCGATCCCACGTGCACCTCGGGTCGGAGGGCAAAAGAAAAAGAAGTCGCTCTTCGCTGCGGACGTCGTGTTCGGTCAGCAAACCCCATGCTCCCTATGCCGAGGGCCTGATCGAATAGGGGACTAACGAAGGATTAGTGATGCCGCCGCCGGACGATACAGACTTGGAGGCTGCTCTCGAAGCTTCAGCGTTGTTGGCGAGGCGTGACGCGTGGCTAGCTAAACTTGCGCAATCAGGTAACTACTAGTCGCCTTTTCTTTATTGCAACATCTCCTCTTCATTGCCTTTGACTAACGCTTTTCTTTCTTTTCTTTCAACAGGCGTCACTGATGAAGAAGCCATTGCCGCTTCTCTGAAGACTTTCCAGGAGGAGGAACGTCTTAGAGCATCCATGGGCCTTAGTAAGTTTCGATTCATCAAGTTTTCATTTCCCTTGTGTTATGGTCAATCTAACCTTTCCCTTTTAATCACAGGAACCTCAATGCCGTTCCCTCCAAGTGACGCAGATGTCCTACCGGCTGCCGACGTTCCTGCTTCCTCGGGGTTACCGAAAGAAGTCCGTCTTGAGGAGCCGATGAGAGACGCCTTAAAGGCTCTGGAGGTGTCTTTGTTTACGGATGACGATGCCGCGGTGAAAGAGGCGTCACAGAAGTCCATTGTGATAGCTCGGGAGGAAAGAAAGTGGCTAAGGCGTGAGGCGAAGGCACGCAGGGCTGCCTTGGCTGTGGGAGCGGGCCCCAGCACCGTCCCTCGCGCTGATACTCCATCCAAAGAGGCCCCTTTCGCCCTATCCACTGCCCGCAGAGAGGTGGCGCGTGCAGTTCGGAGAGCAAACGGTAAATCCGCTTCAGGTAATATTTCTCTCAGAGTTTTTGTTATAAGGATTTTAATGCCATTGGTCCTTATATCTCTTATCTTGCAGGGCCAAGTCCGATCGAGGGGGAGGCGGAAACCGTTGATCCCAAGAAGACAGAGGAGGCAGCTCCTACCGAGCCTGAACCGACGGTGGGCAACGTCGCCGAGGCTTCAGGGCCCGAGATGGAGGTTGAGGGGTCTACAGCTGAGAGGGTCATTGATGCCCAGCCTAAAGTGGCGGCAGATGAAATGATCATCATAACCGAGCCGAGGGTAGTGGTGGGCGAGGTGATTGAGGCTGGCGACCTCGTGGTGACGGTGGATGAGCCGATGGAGATGGCGGAGCCCGAAAAAGTAGCGGATAAGATGGGCACGACTCTTGGGGAAGAGTCAGCCGCTTCCTTCCAAGAATCCGGCAACGCTCCAATCATTGCCCTCCCTGCCTATGATCTCCTGCCGTCTCCTGGTCATGCGAGCACGACGACGGTCCCTATCGAGTCGGGTGATGAGGCCACGGGTGGTGGCCTCATGTCCACGGAGGAGGGATACGCCTCCGTTTCAGCCGGCAGCTTGTCAGGTAAATCCCAAGTTAGTGTTCTTTCTTTGCCTTACAATTTTTCTGACAAATTTACCTTTTTTGTAACACAGGTGCAACCAGCGCCGATGCCCCACTGCTCGAGGGAGCGCCTTCCACGACTGCCTTGGCGGTGGTCACCTCTCAACCCTCTCTCATACCCTCGAAGATGTTGGAAGGTATGGGTTTGCAATTTATTAATCTTATCTTCCAGACGCATAATTTGTGTACTAAAGTCACACCGTTGTGTCCTTCAGGAGTGCTTTTTGACCATCTCTATCAAGTGTTGCTCCCACACTTCTCTTTCCCATCTGAATTCGCCTCTCCCTCTGGTGGCGCTGGTGAGTACCGTTCCCGATTGATATCTTTGTTTTTCAGTTGTAGAATTATTTCTAACTCTCTCTTGTCCTGACTGCAGTGTTACAAATCGAAGGGGAGAAGAAAGATCGGTTGCGCCACCGGCCCTTCCGGCCTTGCCACCTGCTTCAACCGGTATAGTAAACTATCTTATCAATGACTTTCTCCATATCTATTGAATCATCATCTAATCGCATTTTGTCCTTTTCAGCTGTCTTTCCAGTCTCGATGCCTTTTGAGTCTCGTATTACAATACCGGACGGCCCTTCACAGAGACGTCCGTCCTCAAAAGGTGCGGCGAATAGTCTGCGCATGTTGAGCGACTACATCGAGGAACTCGACGTCGAGGCTCCTACATCTGCTGAGGACTTCGCTACGACGGTTAGCCCGATGTTGGTGATATTTACCACCTTCCATGACGAGGGCATTGTCGCCTCTTGGGTTAATCATTGTCGGGAGATTGAGGCTCGCCTTCATCAGCTGGAGTCGATGCGCCTATCCCCCGAGACTTTGGCTGTGAGCACTCAACGGGGAGCATGGCTTGAGCAAAGCACTTCACATTTCCGTTATTTGGAATAAGAAGCAGCTTTGAGGCTGAAGGAGTGCCAAGAATCTTCAAGCGAAACTGCTCGCCTGCGTGCTGAAATTGAGGCAAACGCCGCTGAGGTAAAGGCCGTCTTCGAGGGCCTTCTGGAGCGCATCTCAAATAGGCTGAGACTGAAGCGGGCACTTGATGTCGCCGAGCATGACACTCCAGGCCGTGAAGCTTCTCATCAGGCCGTCAGGGATCAGCTTACATCTGTCGCGCAGCAACGAGCCCAAGTGGAGGCGGAGTTGGCAGTGGTGGCCAATCAGGAGAAAGTGGGGAAGGAAGTGCGCGAACAATTGCTAGAGCTATGCAGGACGCTTCCTTCTCAGTAACTCTCCTTGTATCGTTTGTACTTATAAATAAAAAATGTATATATATATTTTTTCATCCTTTAGCACAATGTATCATGTACTCAATCATGTTTATGAATAAAAGATACACATTTTCTGTAATGTCTTGTGTCATTTTTCCGCCTTTTCTTTCTTTCATTATCAGCACGCCACCTTAGTAAACATAGTCAACAGATAATAGAGCATGCATCTTGACTTTCTTAAGAATCAGCGATGGCTTAGGCCGCAGGTTCAGATCTGCTGCCTAAGACTTTTCAACTCTATGAGCCGTGAGGGTCTCGTAGAGATTTTTCTCCCTACGGATCGAGAAGATCTCGTAGGTGGGTTTTTCTCCTTAGGAATCGTGAGGATTCCTAAGTGTGATTTTCTCTTATAAGTCGTAAAGATCCTATAAGAGAATTTTTCCCTCTTATGAGTCGAGAGGACCCGTAAGCGGTTGTTTCCCTCCTTGTCGAGATTCGACTTTGGAGGGTGAGACCCGTGAATAGTATGCAAGAGACCATTTTGGATCGACTTGCAGGGTTCCATTGTTCAGGAAGCAAGTCTTTTGGTCCCTGCTGTCTGAGGCTTCATTTGCAGTTTGAGACGAATCGGGAATTTCCCGCAGAGACACTGGTTTCTCTGCGAGCCGACACGAATCAGGAGGCACTCGTCAAGGAGTATTTGTATCCGTGAGTCAAGGAGTTTGCTAGGGATTATTTTTTTCCCAAGCGCCAAGGATTATTTGTTTTCTTGGGGTTTGAAACGAGTCGAGGATTTCCCACGGAGGCACTGGTGGCTCTGCGAGTCGACGCGGATCAGGAGGCTCTCGTCAAGGAGTGTTTGTATCCGTGAGTCGAGGAATTTGCTAGGGATTATTTTTTTCCCAAGCGCCAAGGATTATTTGTTTCCTTAGGGTTTGAAACGAGTCGAGGATTTCCCACGGAGGCACTGGTGGCTCTGCGAGTCGACGCGGATCAGGAGGCTCTCGTCAAGGAGTGTTTGTATCCGTGAGTCGAGGAGTTTGCTAGGGATTATTTTTTTCCCAAGCGCCAAGGTTTATTTGTTTCCTTGGGGTTTGAAACGAGTCGAGGATTTCCCACGGAGGCACTGGTGGCTCTGCGAGTCGACGCGGATCAGGAGGCTCTCGTCAAGGAGTGTTTGTATCCGTGAGTCGAGGAGTTTGCTAGGGATTATTTGTTTCCCAAGCGCCAAGGATTATTTGTTTCCTTGGGGTTTGAAACGAGTCGAGGATTTCCCACGGAGGCACTGGTGGCTCTGCAAGTCGATGCGGATCAGGAGGCTCTCGTCAAGGAGTGTTTGTATCCGTGAGTTGAGGAGTTTGCTAGGGATTATTTGTTTCCCAAGCGCCAAGGATTATTTGTTTCCTTGGGGTTTGAAACGAGTCGAGGATTTCCCACGGAGGCACCGGTGGCTCTGCGAGTCGACGCGGATCAGGAGGCTCTCATCAAGGAGTGTTTGTATCCGTGAGTCGAGGAGTTTGCTAGGGATTATTTGTTTCCCAAGCGCCAAGGATTATTTGTTTCCTTGGGGTTTGAAACGAGTCGAGGATTTCCCACGGAGGCACTGGTGGCTCTGCGAGTCGACGCGGATCAGGAGGCTCTCGTCAAGGAGTGTTTGTATCCGTGAGTCGAGGAGTTTGCTAGGGATTATTTGTTTCCCAAGCGCCAAGGATTATTTGTTTCCTTGGGGTTTGAAACGAGTCGAGGATTTCCTACGGAGGCACTGGTGGCTCTGCGAGTCGACGCGGATCAGGAGGCTCTCGTCAAGGAGTGTTTGTATCCGTGAGTCGAGGAATTTGCTGAAGACACTGGTTTCTTCGGAGTTGGACTGAACCGTCGAGATTTGGCTTCGTTTTCTGGCGGAGCCTGTTGGGAAAGTATGGTTCTCTCTTTGTTTACGCCCTTGGATTGTATACAGGGATCGATGTGATCTTAACTGTAGAGCCTAAGTTTTATCATTTCCTTTTTTTTTTATCTCCGCGATGCTCTATCATTTCAGCTTTTATATCGCGAAGGTCGCGATTGCCCAATCATTTCGGCTATTTTTCGCGGTGCCCAATCATTTCGGCTATTTATTTTATTTTTACTCGCTGCTTTTTATTGCGAGTTGCCCAATCATTTCGGCTATTTTGCATGCATACATTTTTACTTGCTGCTTTTTATTGCAAGTTGCCCTATCATTTCGGCTATTTCGTATGCATGTGCGGTCTATTGGCTTTTCGCTGTAAACCGATTTCGGCATCAGCACCGCTACAACTGGGATATTACCAGGAGCGAATCATCATCTGCCTCTGTCGATGTCGAACAAAGGTGGCTTAGCGATCAGGGTTAGGGTCCTGTCGGCTAAGGCTTTTGACTTCATGAGCCGTAAGGGTTTCACGAAGTTATTTCTCCCTACAAGTCGTGAGGATCTTGTAGGTGTATTTTCTCCTTAGGACTCGTGAGGATTCCTAAGTGTTCGTTTCCTCTGTAAGTCGTAAGGATCCTACAGGAGGGTTTTCTCCTCATAAATCGAGAGGATTTACAAGGGTTGTTTACCATGCGAACATATCCCCAGTCACGGATGAGACTTGGTTAGGGAAATGTTTATTCGCGCCCGTGGATTGTATACAAGGGTCAGTATTGAGCCACTTGTAGGGCAATATCGGAAGTTGTGGGGGTTTCTTAAGCACAGGTTTAGGTCTCTGTAACCTAAGACTTTTAACTCTTATGAGCCGTGAGGGTCCCATAAGAGAGTTCTCCTTACGAGTCGTGAGGATCTCGCAAGTGTATTTTCTCCTTAGGAATCGTGGGGATCCCTAAGTGTGCTGCTCCCTTGTGAGTCGTAAGGATCTCACGTGGGTGGTTTCTCCTTATAAGGTCGAGAGGATCCTATAAGTGTCCTTTAACGAGGTTGCGCCCTTTCAGGTTTCACAAACACTCGCCAGTAGCCCTGCTGTTTTTACTCACGGAGCCCTTTCGGGTTTTCATCCGCGCCTATTTTGCTTATGGACATATCGTTTTTTTTATTCTTTTTATTTTTATATATATATATATTTTTTCCTCTTTTTTTTTACGAGGTCGCGCCCTTTCGGGTTTTCACGAACACTCGCCGGTAGCCCTGCTGTTTTTACTCACGGAGCCCTTTCAGGTTTTCATCCATGCCCTTTTTGCTTATGGACATACCTTTTTTTTAAATTTTTTTATATGTTTTTTTATATCTCGTCAGCCTAAAGATGCTGCGGTAGTAGTTTAAAGACGTTTCGGTCTGCTATTAGTTTAAGGATATTTCGGTCCGTCATGGAGAAGGCCGGCTACTGCTTATAAAGCTTGAGCTTAGGAAGATAGCGAGCGGACATAGTCGTCGTCATCGATCATTGACCTAGGCCGTGGATCATTAAGCGTAGTATCTCTTTAGGAAGTGACCGTTTATTGGCCTGAAAGGCCTTTCACCGTGCATGTCCATGAGTAGATAGGCCCCACCCTGGTAGACCTTATCTATGATGTACGGGCCTTCATAGTTTGGCTCGAATTTTTCTCGCTTGGCGCGATTGGGGATCATAGGCCTTTTGACCACTAGCACGAGTTCGCCTTGGCGAAATGTCCTCGGTCGGGTCAGTCTTTCATATGAGCGCGTCATCTTTGCTTTATAGGCCTCCAGATTTTGTTGCGTTATGAGCCGGGTTTCATCAAGGGCGTCAAGCTCCTCAAGCCGAAGGTGAGCATTTTCTTCGTCCGTCAGCTCCTAGTGGACTGCCACTCGTAGAGAGGGTAACTCTATCTCGAGGGGGAGTACAGCTTCCGTCCCAAATACCAACGCGTACGGCGTTGTGCTTGTGGCCGTCTTGAACGTAGTTCAATATGCCCAGAGAGCTTCTTGCAGCCTCTCATGCCAGTCTCTCTTATTTCGGGACACCGTCTTTTTCATGATTTTCGTCAGGGTCTTGTTGAAGGCTTCAGCTAGACCATTAGCTCGCGGGTTATAAACTGAGGAACATCTCCAGTCTATATTATGCTGTTGCGCAAAGCGACTGATCTTGTGGCTTCTGTAAGCTGGCCCGTTATCGGAGATGATCCGTCGCGGAGTTCCAAACCGATATATGACGTGCGTCTTGAAGAAGTGGAGGATATTTTCCGTCTTCACTTCTCTTAACGGTATTGCTTCTGCCCATTTAGAGAAGTAGTCAGTCGTCGCCAGGATGAAACGATGTCCCCTAGACGATGCTGGTTTAATAGGGCCGACTATGTCAGTCCCCCTCATCTCGAACGGCCAGCTAGCCACCGTCGGATGTAATGGATTTGGATGCTGATGGATGAAATCCCTATGAATTTGACATGAGTGACACTGCTTCGCATATTCGAGGCAGTCCTGAATCATCGTGGGCCAGTAGTAGCCCATCCGTTTGATCTTCAACTTCATCTTTGGGCCCACTTGGTGAGAATCGCAGAGTCCGTCGTGAACTTCCTGGACGACTCTTTTCGCTTCGTCGGGTCCTAAGCATCTCAGCCACAGAGAATCAAACGACCTCTTGTACAGAGTATCATTGACGAAGGCGAAAGACAGAGCTCGTTTCATGAGCTGATGTCTTGTGGACACTTCTTCAGGCATTCGGTGGGATTTAAAGTAGTTTATGAAGACTTCTCTCCAATCCTTGGTATTTTCCCAATCTTTTACTTGCAGGGTCGTCTGCTCGCTCGCTCCTTTTTCTTCGGATGATTCCGGATATATTTCTGTTGGGGCAAGCACCCGACGGCTTTCTACCATGATTCTGACGTCATCGAGGTTCTCGTCAGCCAGTTCTTTAGCAAGCTTGGCCAACGCGTCCGCTTTGCTGTTTTCTGCGCGCGGTATACTTTCCAAAGTATAGGAGGGAATTTGGGTCAACAGTCGTTGCACCTTTTCACCGTACTTCACTAACTCCGGTTTACACGTTTGGTAATCGCCGTTTACTTGACTAACGACCAGTTGAGAATCTCCGTATATGAGGAGGTTTTCAATTCCCATGTATTTACAAGGGATTACCCCGGATCTACGCCAAGGTATTGATGGTGATTCTCAAATATCGTAGAACAGAATGTGCTATCAAGGCTTCATATTCGGCTTCGTTATTCGTCCTCGGCTCTGTTAAGGAGAAAGCGAAACGCATTATCCCCCCTTGTGGAGTCACGAAGATGAGGCCTACCCCCGATTTGATTATAGGGGTACTTTGTTTGCGCTTCTTCATGGAAGACGCTCCATCGAAAAAAAGCTCCCATCGGGTATCACCACCGTCGATTGCGTCGAACGCATGCTCGTCTGGTAGATCACAGCCCAGAAGAGAATCAGTGGGTATCGGATGCTCAGCAAGGAAGTCGGCGATGGCCTGTCCTTTCACTGCCTTGAGAGGTTGATACGTTATCGAGAACTCCATCAAGAGCAGAGCCCATTTAGCGAGTCGACCTGTCAGTATGGCCTTTGACATTAAATACTTAAGAGGGTCCACCTTCGAAATGAGACGGACCTCATGCGCCAACGCATAGTGCCTGAGCTTTGTTATCGCGAAGATCAACGCTAGACAGTGTTTTTCAATGGGGGAGTAGTTGTTTTCTGCCCCCAGTAGAACTCGACTTAAGTAGTAGAGTGCTCTTTCTTTCCCTTGATCGTTCTCTTGTGCCCATAATGCGCCCAAGGAACCTTCGAGGGCGGTTGTATAAAGAATGAGGGGTTTTCCCTTAACCGGAGCAGCCAACACCGGCGGGTTCTGCAGGTACCGTTTAACTTCGTCCAGCGCGCACTGGCATTTTTGATCCCAGACGAATGGCGTTCCCTTCTTCATCAGGTGACTGTAAGGGCGGCACTTGCCAGAGAGGTTGGCTATAAATCGCTGAATATATGCGAGCTTTCCTTAGAGAGACCGTAACTGTTTGAGAGTCCTCGGCGGAGGCATTTCCATGATCGCCTTGGTCTTAGACGGATCTATTTCAATACCTAGGTGTCGAACGATGAATCCCAGGAATTTGCCTGAGGAAACTCCGAATGCACACTTGAGCGGGTTCATTTTCAAGTTGTATTGCCGAAGGCGTTGAAATACGGTCTTCAAATGCTCGAGATGTTCCTCGTATGATTTGCTTTTAACCACGAGATCATCGATATAGCATTCGACGATTTCGTGTATAAGGTCATCGAAGATCTTTGTCATGGCCCTTTGATAAGTGGCACCGGCATTCTTTAAACCGAAGGGCATCACTTTATAACAGAATATACCTAGAGGGGTCCTGAAGGCGGTGTGCTTCTGGTCTTCGGGATGCATCTTTATCTGATTATACCCTGATGAGCCATCCATGAAGGAGAAAACCTCATGAGTTGATGTATTGTCTATCATCAGTTCGGTGACTGGCACTGGGAAATCATCCTTCGGGCAAGCTTTATTGAGATCCCGAAAGTCCACGCATATGCGCACCGTCCTATTTTTCTTCATCACCGGGACGATGTTAGCGATCCATTCAGGATATTGAACCTCCTGGATAAAGCCAGAGTCGATCAGTTTCTTGACCTCGGCGTTGATACTCATCTCGAGCTCGAGCCGCATTCTCCTCGGCGCCTGTTTGACTGGCTTGATGTCCGGGGATATCGCCAATTTGTGTACAGCAATTTCTGGATCTAGTCCCGGCATTTCGGAATAGCTCCACGCGAAGCAATCTCTATGCTGCAGAAGCACATCCTTTAATGCAGCTACCCTTTCTTCAGATAGTAACTCGCTGATGAATGTCGGTTGCAGATCGTCTGCCGATCCCAACTCAATCTTCTTGAGGTTATCTGCAGTGGTATGGATTCCATCTTCCAGCTCTTTTGGCTCTGGTGGGAATTCTGAGATTATCTCATCGCTGCTGTTTTCGAAGCTCCAAGGGAGCTCATCTATGTCCTCGGGCTCTTCTTTTAATATTGTAATCATGTGACAGGTGCGAATTCGCTTCCAATCCTATTGTGGAACCGGTTCTTCTTTCGTGGCCTTAGGCTCGTGCTTCTGTGGCGGCGTTACCTTCCAGGTTTCAGACAGAGCGAACTTGCCGAGCTGGTACTGATCTTCGACCCAATTCTTAAAGGTGAAGCAGTCTTCGAGCGGATGCCCTATTACTCGATGGTAAGAGCAATAGTTTGGGTCAGAGACTTCGCTTGCTTGTTCGGGGTGCTTGGACTCCGGCAGTGTGAGCATCTGATGTTTTAGAGCAAGCTCAAGTATCCTCCTCGTCTTATCCCGAGGAAAAGAGTATGCTCGACTCATTTTCTTCATCAGGGATAGATCAATAACGCTCGCCTCCCGTTTGCGTGACTTCTTAGCCCTGCTTTGTTGCTGTTGAGCGCCTTTTGGCCTTTCGACTTATTTCTGCTTTTGCGCCGAGCCTTCTTTATAGCAGGTTGACAAGGAGCGGCATTTTCATCCTTCACGGCTTGTTGGAGAAGGCGTTGCGTCTTGGCTTTCTCGTAGATGGCCGTCTCACGGTTGTGATCATCTCGGACTTTTTGACCTGCTTTCTTTATAAGTTTGTCCATTTGTTCCTCGAACGACGGACTGGGCTCCTTTGCATCTGGAACTTTCACTGGCTTAGGATTAGCGTACTCCCATTGAGCATCCGCTTCTTCATCAAGGTTATACACGACGTAGCAGCTGGGTAGTAACTCTCGTTTCTTTGACCGGATGTATCCAAGCCCTTTTGTTTCCATTCTCCCGTTAGGCAGTTTGCGTTGAGTCCCGGGAACGTTCCAGACCTTGTCATAGAATTTGGTCTTTCTAACGGTCTGTTTGAAGGATATCCCCTGGCGTTTCAGCAGCTTTTTCAAACCTTCCGTATAATATCTGGGGAGACGGATAGGCTGAAGCCTGTCGAGCGTAGAATCCGCGCCATGCCAGATTTCTTTTTCTACCTTGGTTTCTTCAGAGCGGTAAAACAGAATTTCTTTCTCGCTCTCTCGCCTGGGAGGGATATAGAATGTTCGCAACTCTTCTACACTGTAGATATTAAGTGCATCCAGTTCTTTATGGTGTCTAAGTGGCACTATGGCGACTTGTAGACTTTGCTCTTCGTCAGCGGACGTTTGTATTGAAGGTCGAGCAGAGAATACAGCATGGACATCATCTTCTGAGTCGCTGCCAAAGATCAATATAGGAGCCGATGGTCCCGGCTTGTTGTGTTGGGGCGGACCCGAATAAACTATCTCCTCTTCCTCCTCAGTATCACTGCCGAAGACAGGGATGGTAGCGTTAGTTTTATTCTCCTTCTTGTGACACTTCTCTGTGTCTTCGAAATCCGGTAAGAAGTATTTGGCGTCTTCATATTTGCGGACCTCGTTCATAGAGAACGGGTTCAGTTCTCCCGTCACGGTATACTCGAAACCATCCATAAAATACTTCATACACTGATGTTGTGTAGAAGGGATGATGTTGTACTCGTGTAACCATGGTCGGCCGAGCAAAGCGTTGTAGCATGTCTTGGCGTCTATGACGTGGAACTTAATGTCCGTGACGAGTAGCCCGAAGCGTAGCGTCAGTATCACATACCCAAGAGTTCTTGATGACTAGGAGTCGAACCCGAAGATGGTGATCTTGTCACGAGCAAGGTGCTGGACGCTCATGCAGATTTCTTTTAAGACCCGTACATTGAGGAGATTAACGGAGGATCCATTGTCGATCAAGATTTTGCCTATCTTGATATCGTGGAAGTATCCTGAGACATAGAGGGGGCGATTGTGTTCGCACGTCCCAAGGAGAAGGTCCTCGTCGCCGAAAGTGATATCGGCCGTGTGCACTTCCTCCAATTCATCCTTCATCTTTTCCTCGGCCAGGCATGCTTGGAATTGTTCTGGATCTTGTAGTGCCTTAATTAACGAATCTCTCGCCTCCTTTGATAGTAAAAGGGCGTTAAGAATGCTGAGCTGCGATGGTAGTTTCCTCAGATGCGCTAAGACATTGTAATCGACCTTATTTCTCTTCGGCGGGTCTTTGGCACTTAGCTCTTCCACAACTTGGTCATCTAGGGCAATGTCCTCAGAGACCTTTTCTTTCCCTTTATCTTTTCTGTTTGAGGGTCCGAGATTCTTTTTGGGAAGCGTCCGATTCCGCAGCCGGATATTTTCGCAGACCTTCGGTTCTTCTTCTTTTGCCGAGGTGGACTCTTTAAAGAGAGGGGCAAGTTCTAGCTCTTCATCAGAATCACTCCCGAATGTAGGCACTTGTGATCCACCAGTGTTAACCATGCAACAATTGCCAGCAGTTCTTTTAAGCCATTCGGTCGTATTTCTTTGCTCCCGACGAGTTTTGCGTTTCTCTCGCTTAGAGTGTTGTCGATGAGCAATATATCCTTACCACCATCTATCAAAAGCTTTGCACTCTTGAGTGGGGTGTGAAACCTTCTGATGATATAAGCAATAGAAGGGGTGTATTTCTATTTCGCCAGTAATTTTTCCTTCGGAGGATGGTATCTTCATGCCCATTGATATGGCCTTAGCAAACCTTTTCCTCATCCTGAATTGGCTTTTGTCAGTAATGGAGATATTTTGCTCCAGCGGGATCGTCTCAGCTCTTTCATCAAGTCGCTGGCGCTTGGCCTTTTCAAATATGACCGCCTCACGTTCTCGATCAGCTTTACTTTTCAACCGAGCTTCGTTAAGGAATGTGTCAATTATCTCATCTGATGGCACCGGAATTTTTGATTCGGTATCTGTCCCCAACGTTTCAGTACAAGAAGTCTCCTCCTCGTTTATGAACGAATGGGAAATCACATGACAGCTCGCCACGTGTTCCTCAGACTCATCAGATGAACTTTCTCCCTTATCTTCCTTTTGAAAGACATGATTGAGGAACTCTTGGAATGTAATGAGAGTCCGTGCCCTCTGGTTGTATTCCTCTAGCGCGTCAATTTGTTTTTGCAAGTCCGTGCGCTTGTCGCCAGGCTTCACGGGCTTCTTAGATTTCTTCTTCTTTTTTTTCGAAGATTTTGGCGGCCGGTTGCGAGTGCTTGAGCCACCACCATCGGTCTTTGTAGTCGGACGCGGCTTCAACACCCCCTCAATGACTTGCAGTTCCCAGGGGTTCTTCCACTTGATCGCTGGGCATGTCTGAAGGTCGTTCAGCATCCTCTTTGTCTTGGTTGATAATACAACTTCCCAAGGAGCTTCTTTAACAACGGAGCATGTTGCCCCCGGCGTATTCGTCCCCTTAGAGGTGTGGGGCTGCGGGGGATTCACCTTCCATTTGTCAGATAACGCGAACTTGCCCTGTCGGTACTGGTTTTCAAGCCAATTTTTGAAAACGTAGCAATATTCGATCGGATGGCCTAATACTCGATGGTAAGAACAGTAGTTGGGCTCATTGACATCACTTGGTTGCAACGGACGTTTTGGATCCGGCAGATTTATGAGTCGGTTGCGTAGCGCCAGCTCGAATAACCTCCTCGTTTTATCACGGGGAAAGGAGTAAGAGCGTCCTAGCCTCTCCTCAAGGGCCACGTACGGACGCATATTATTTTGACGAGCAACCGGCTTCAAGTTGCTCGGTTGTTGTTGAGCATTAGCGACAACGATCGCTTTTCCCTTCCCTTTGTCATTTCGGGAGTCCGGCTTTGGATGAGGGAGTTTATGGCCCATCTGATCCATCTGTGCTAGCTTATCAATCAAGGCCTGGAAGGTAGTCGGCTTGAAAAACATCATAAATTGCGAGATGGTTGCTTGTGGATCAAGGGTTCCCACAAACATACCCACCGCGGGAGCTTCTTCAATGCGTTGCTCGCACTTCGACCACAAGTTCCGCCACCGTATAGCATATTGAACCCACGTCTCGCCTGATTTTACCCTGGCGTTAATCAGTGCCGTCATCGGGGTGCGTTCACTGGCGCTTGCAAAACGCTGAGTAAACAGCAGCTCCATCTCTGCGAAGGTCATGATAGAGTCGTTCGGGAGTTCAGAGTACCACTCGAACGCCGTATCTGATAAACTTCCAACAAACTGGCGAAGCAAAAGCTTGTCATCACCGCCGGTGTTGCCGCAGAGTGCCCTGAACTGGGCAACATGCTGGTGAGGATTGCCCGTCCCCTTGTAGACATGGAATTTGGGAATTGTGTAACCTGGCGGGTACTTGATTTGGTCGTACCAACTTGGATATGGCCGTCCCGTTTTTACGATCTGGCCAGCTGCTTCAGTCGCATGATGAACCCGTATTTGTTGGGCTATGTACTCGTCCAAATCAGCTTTAGAGATTGTATCTTCTTTAGCCGTGGAAAGAGCTGGCGGAGGATTTGATGTCTCTCCCCTATCGTCTCCAAGGACGATCGGGGGCTCTTCAGCCGGAGGATCTTGTTGTATCATTATCCCTATCATGTCTTGGAAGAGGAGGCCCATACGCTGTATGTTGGCTGCTTGTTCAGCAGCCTCTTTGTCCTTCTTCTCCAATATCCGACGAAAGAATTCGGCGTCGGTTTCTTCTTCTTGGCGTTCATCCGAGGACGTTTCAAGGTTTTCTTTTGGCCCTGTAAGTGCGGCCATAGCGTTCATCATTTCTTGGAGCTTCTGCTGCTGCTCCTGAGCCTTGGTCACCGACCTCGTCTGCGGTCTATGACCTATGGATATGCGGCTATCTTCCTTTCCTGATGCCACATAAACTGTATGAACTATCATGCCCCCGGACTTAGGGCGTTTAGGCTCACCACCTTTGGCATTTGCCGCGGGCGCGGGGGTTTTCTCCGGCTTTCTTCTTTTGTGGGCCGTTGAAGTTGAAGGGGCCGTTGCAGTGGGCATCTTGGTGATCGTTGTCCTCTGCTGTTTAATAGGACGATCCTTTTGTTTTTGCACCTTCATCTTCTTTCGTTGACGGGAGTGATCCGTGTCGATCACGGAGTCTTGAACCCTTCTCCAAACTTTATAAATTCTTGAGGACAGCCGTTGAGGGGGCTGCTATTGCTTCGTTTCTAGAACTCTCTCCACGGGCGGAGGAGATCTTTTCAATGTAGCGGTTGGAGAGTTCTTACGTACCCTCCTCAGCAGTTCAAAGATTTTCCCAGTTGGAACAGCAGCGTTGACTTCCACCACTGGAATCGGTGGAGTTAGCCCTGAGGGGGAGTTGCCCCCTGCCTTCCTCACTCGTTGCCAATGGCGACGTCGAGCATGACGAGCCATTGGGACTGGCTCGGAGATTGAGACATCTTCTTTTTACCCCCTGTCTGAATGAGGTGTCGCTGGTGTTAACCTTTTAAAGACTGAGGTTGTCTTTTGAGGGGTGATATTCAACCTGTCGACGACGGATCCTCGAGCAGGGGCAGGAGCAGGAATCGTCAGTCTTGAAAAGACTGACTCTTTGACAGGGGAAGCCGCCTTGATGACTTCTGGAGCAGCAGTTATTGCTTTCCTTGGGATAGCCAGTTTAGAGTTCTGATTTAGCCTGGTGAAAACAGAGGCTGTCAGTTTGGTAGTGGGCGACCCGTTGACAGGGGTCGTTGTAGCAGTGAGCCGGTCGAAGACCGACTTTTTGTTCACTTCCGGTGCAGGTATTGGCGTAGGGAAGCTTGTAGGTGGGATCATGGTCCCGAAGAACATGCCAGTGGTGGCTTGGGTCACCTGGTCTACCGGCAGAGCGAGGAAGGAAATCGCTTGGGGCCCATATACCACACCTCTCGGTGAGGTGGAGCGTCCGTTGCAGTGGAATTTCGAGCAGTTGGTGCAGTTAAAGGCCATTGAATCTTGAGTTCTGCGCCAGGCAAAAGACCAAATCTTAGTAACTTGAAATCCGAAGGCAACCATTAACAAACCGCGACTGGTCCGCGAAGACGACACACGAAGTGTGGAGTGGAAAGAGGAAAAGGTCCCACCGGGCTTGCCAGAATCTGTTCCCCTCCGAAAGACGGCGCACAAGACTGCGATGTCCTGACGCTGAGATTCGGGGCAGATGCTATTTGGTTTTATTCGTCCACCTCTCCGAAGATGCCAAGTTGATTTATGGCACCGTGTATCGGAGGTTTAGACGGATGCGGCCGATGTAGCAGACTTCGTCAGATTCCCCCTCGCTTGAGGGGTTTTTGATTGTGGGGACGCTTTTCCCTGTAGGCGCAAGCCCCTGCAGTTAATTACGCTACCGCATCGCGGTAACAACTTTCTCCTTCTCCAGAATTTCACTTCGTGTTGTGTGTGTTTGTTTTGTTTGTGGTTGCCCGTGGATTGTATACGGAGACTGAGTAATGCCGTCGTCCGTAGGACGTGGATTAGTCCAAATCCGTATTTACTTAGATTTGGGTTTGGTGTTTTTAGTTTAAGGATGCATTAGTCGCGTTGCGGCTAAGATCAACTTAAACGTTCGTTAAGGATACGTTAGTCCTGTTTGAGACTAAGATCAACTTAACGTGGTGATCCATTTATCATATGGCCGTCGAGACTCATCACCTCTCTGACGTCGTTGAAGGATTACAACGATAGGTGTCAGAGGAGTTCAGAGATGTACCCTTGAACCAAAGTCGATTTGGAGTTTTATAGTCCATTTAAATGTTTAAGGATACGTTAGCCGTATTTGGGGCTAAGATCAACTTTAAACGGGATCATTTAGATCCAGCAAAAGAGCATTTGGAGGCTCTATTGTTCCAGTTTAGGGACGTGGTGGTCCATGTTCCAGTTTAGGGACGTGGTGGTCCGACATTAGTTTAAGGACGTTTCGGTCCAACATTAGTTTAAGGACGTTCCGGTCCACGAGTTTAAGGACCCCGCAGTCCGTATTGATGTGTAGTCGTTGGGACCCGTCATCTCTCTAACGTCGTTGAAGGATTACAACGATGGGTGTCAGAGGAGTTCGGAGATGTACCCTCAAACCGGAGGTAAATTGATTTAAGAGAGAAATTTTGCTCAGTCAATTTAATTTAAGGACTTACGGCCAAAATTGGGCTAAGTCCAGTTGAAAATATTCAACATTTTATTTGCTTTTGGCCTTTGTCTGGGCTTTCCCCTTTTTAGAATAATGCATGGCATTACTTTAGGCCATTTATGCCCATTTTGACTGGGCTCTGCCCCTTTTTTTATTATAATGCAGAGCATTTGTTTTGGTCCATTGGACCTCTCAATTGGGCTCTGCCCTTTTAAGTAATGCATAGCATTTTTGTTATTTTGTTTGGGCTCTGCCCATTTATAAATGATGCAGAGCATCAATTTAATTAGGCCTGCTTGGTCTTTTTGATTTGGGCCTGGCCCTTTAGGAAATGCATTGCATTTTTAGGCGCTTTGCGCCAATCAGAGAGCGCAAGCGCTTGTGATGACGACACGTGTCATGCAAGCGCAGTGCGCTGCGCTAGTGCGCTGCGCTTGCGCTGCTGACACGTGGCACACCTTGGTAAGTTGCGCCAATTACAGAGAGCAAAACTCTATCTCAAAACTCATAGCGCAAGTGATTCAGATGCTGACACATGGCGCTTTCCCAAGAGCGCAACAACGCAGTTTGGAAGTGCAGAGCACTAAGAATCTTTTAGGTTCAAGAACAGAAGTGCAAAGCACTATTTGATTTCTTGATCTAATTTAGATCAAAGAAAATAAGTTTTTCTTTTTATTTCAAGAACTAGAGGTTCATAAAAGTGCAAAGCACTATTTTTTTTTATTTTTGTTGTTTTCTTGTTTTAAAGAACCAGTGGTTCATAAGAAGTGCAAAGCACTGTTTATTATATGAAGATCATTGATCTAGTTTTTAGATCAATGATCTATTAGAAGAAATTTCTTCGCCCTTGTGAAGGTTTTTACCTTTTTCTTGAAATTTTTCTCAGAGTTCTCTCTGTTTGAAGCTCTTGACTTTTTTCAAAAAAAAAAATGCTGATGCCTTTGAACTGAGGCCTAGGGTCTTTTTTATAGTGCCCATAAATCAGTTAAATTTGTTAAAGAGATTTTTCTCTGAGTGATTTGGGGAATTTTCCCCATCGTTGGATCTTTGATCCAAGGGCTTCTATTTTACAGAAGAAAATCTTCTTGTTTTAACAAGAACAGAAAGATTTCTTTAAAATCTTTATTCTGTTTGGCGCAAATGCCTCATCGCGTGACACGTGTCACGCAGTGCACAGAGCAGCGCGACTGCGCTAGCGCATCTGCGCGGAAAGCGCATCGCGACTGCCCTAGCGCATTTGCGCTGACACGTGTCGCGCAGCGCAAAGCGCATCGCGACTGCGCTAGCACATATGCGCTGACACGTGTCGCGCAGCGCAGTGCTTGCGCAACTGAAGCGTTGCTTCCTTTAATTTTGCTTAAAATAAAGCTTTGCTATGATTGGGCGCGTCTTCTTGGGCGCTGCGCTGACGTATCAGCGCCTGACATGTGGCGCGTTGCGCCCGAGATTTGAAGCGTTGCTTCAAAATTTTGAATTTTGAATTTCAACAGAGCTTTGCTCTGATTGGGCGAAACAGTCAACATCGGGAGTTGTTTGGTTGTTCTTCCATGCGTTGACCATAGGTTTTAACCTATGCATGATACGTGTACCATTTTGGTTTTCGTGCTTGATTACTATTTACAATACTATGTGTGTGTATATGTAGGTACCCTCGAGTGTACATGAACGACAAGAGTGAGCGTGGCGACATTGACTTCGGCAAGCAAGGATCAAGGTGAATAAATATATATCTACGGGGGAATTCGGGTGGATGGCGTATAGCACCCCCGCAGTTTCGTAGTGTGGTATACATATACGTTATATATGATTATAAATATGTGTATTGGGATACCTGGATGATTATCAAGATAGGTTTTAGGTGTTCATGTGTTAGTTTTAGTGTAATTAGAAGTAACTTAGTTTAGCTTGTTAGTCGCGAAACCCTAGAGTAAAGATTACATCCACACGCACGCACACACACACGCATACATTTTATTACTTATGCGTATATGGGAATATATATATATACATATACATATATGTATGTGAGTATGTATGTGTGTGTGTGTGTGTGTATACTTGGATATGAGGATAGTATGTGGAACTTAGAGATGAGTCGATGAGATTGGACATGATGCCATGAGATCGGTGATGTGTTTTGGTTCGTATTATGAGATATGACATGATGTTTTAGAAGATATTTAGGCGATGTGTTTTCATACACACGCACACATATATATGTAGATGGTATCAATATGTACTAGATTTTAGATCAGTACCCTAATAAAGGATATGATGATATGGATACCGGTTGAATAATGAGATAAATATGATAGTTGACCGTACCTTGATTTGGGATGCCGTACGATAGATTTACCATACGAGCTATAATTATGATGATAGATCCGTACTCTTGACTCGAGAATGTCATATTATATATATTGTATCGTGTGTGATACTATTGAAGTGAGATCACCGACTACTAGATGTATATATATCGACTCAGACTTAGGTGGTTTTCCTTACCTTTTCGATTAGTCTGTTAATTAGTCCTGTAGTTTACATAGTAGATGTTAGACTGGGCTCGAGTCAGACCTATTTCCAAAACTAATGAATCGTGAGTATTTTAAAGGCAAGCCAAGGGATACTACGGATATTTCAAATGACGCACATTTTCGTAAAAACACCGTAGCCCTATTTTCTAAACACCACGATTCGTGCTATTTCAAATGCCAAAACTACAAGATTCATATATATAATGTTTATTCTTATATGTTGCGTTATTATTCATGTTCTGCATATTCTTGTCGTTCGCATCACATTGCATGCTTATTTGTGTTTTTATTGGTTATTATTAAAATCATGCTATCAGGACACCAGCACCATTACCGATGATGCATATGCTCCACGTATACCTGCTTGCCGGCTCACACACACATTATCGGTAATTGCCAGGACACATACACTTTAGAAGTATTACTTCATTGACATGACTTGCTAGTTGATAGTTTCATTATGTTATTGCTTTATTATGCTAGTTTAATTATTGCATTCCTTGCTTGATATCAGATGCATTCATACATTCATTTGTCATGCAATATTATGGAGTTTTGTGTTGGTAATTTACTGTTATTTACTCTTGAGATTGGGATTTCGGATTTCCGTGAGATTTCTGGATTTGGAGAAACCGCAAAAATTTTATAAACTTATTATCACTTTAAAGATAGAAAATTACGGTTTTCTCATGATATGATTTGAAAGGAGTCCACCATGAGTTTTCTCGGCTCTTGAGCGATATCATACACCCGATTCGAGGAGGAGGAGGAACCGTCTCTGGGTGCATGGTGGACCCGGTGCAGTACCCGGGGCAAGATGGTCACAGATGATGGCGTTGAGCCTGGCAGGGGAGCACTATCGATCGGTGATTGTATTGTGACTCGACGGATATCCAAAGTATACCGATCGGAGTATAGGCCAGTCTGGATTGCCGGAGCTTGAGGTATTGAGATATGATGTTACGGGCCAGTCCGGATCGCCGGAGCCCCAGATATTGAGATAGAGAAATACATATATTTTGTGTCGATACTAGACACTGATTTCTGTTCATTTCATTGATGATATTTCGATTTATACAGAAATCTCTCTTAGATAAGAAAATGGTTTTCTTATTTAGATGTACTCTGTTTTCATGCATTCATACATCATATACATGATTTATTGCTACCTGAGGCACTGACACGAGCACTTGGTATTACACTGATGTACAGATGTTTACCCTGGCCATTAACAGATGTTTCAGGTTATATTATTATTTTGAGGATATTACTATTGTATGACCTAGGATTGCGTCATACATACGATTTCTGCTCGGTGATATTTTCTACTCTCGGGTTGGCAATTCACCCCCGTTGTGCCACAGTTTCTTGCAAGTTTTGCCGTACAAATTTTTCTTGGCGGCTATTCTGGCACACTACTTCATTCCGGGTGATTGCTTTGGTAGGTGGGTTCACTCGCATCGTGACCACCATTGTATTTTATTTATATTTCAGTTGTATCTAGTAAACTCCATCAACCAGACTTGTATTTTTATTTCAGACTTAGAAAACCAGTTGTATATTCTTTCGACCTTAGAGTCGCGCGTTGTATTATTATGGTTTTCTTGATGATTTTGGGTTTCCTTTTGAGTTTTGATCCCCGCCCTTCGGCGTTGTATATTATATTGATTACGTGGTTGTGATCGCCAATTGGCGAAGAGCTAGCTCCCGCTTGGGGGTGCTTTTATTCATATTATGCATGTTGTACCCTTTTGAGACCATTATTTATAAAGGAAACTCTGCCGAAATTTTCAGAAAAGACTTTAGATTTTAAAAATGCATACTTCGGGTTATGTTATTAAAACTACTTGTTTAAAAACTCGTTTTCATCACTTCTTCCTTAAAATGGTTTAGATTTCTGGTATTTTTGGCTTACTTAAATTAGATGGGGTCCTATAGACTTCATATGATTCAAGTGCCAATCACGTGCCATTTCGGTTTGTGACAGACCGAGACGTTCTTAAACTAAAATCTCACCTCCAAAATGGTGATCAACGGACCGAGCCGTCCTTAAACTAAAACCTCACCTCAAAATGGTGATCAACAGATCGAGATGTCCTCAAACTAAAACTTCGCCACCAAAATGGAGATAACAGACTGAAATGCCCCTAAACTAAGACAACAGAGCCCAAATGATCTCTGGTTGGATCTGAAACAAAAATGATCTTAAAACCTTGTCTCAAATTGGAATAACGTATACTTAACAAAAAACCAACCGAGCCCCAACTGCTCACATACATTTGGGTCAATCTTAATTGTTAGTTATGTATATACCCTAGAGGCCATTATTATACATATGATGTATATTATAGTGGATGCTTGCATATATATAGAGAGGACTATCTTGCTCGACATGATAGTATACTATTTGGCTTCATTTTATCTTAACATGTTGACTTATATTAGTTTACTGTCTTACTCTCACATGTTGATAAAGCCCTTAGGAAATGTACTCGACTACTGGGACTATGATGAGATCATACTAGTGGGGCCAGGGTAGTCAACGAGTACATCTTATAACTGTTCCTAGTCGAGGGTGTGTCGAGATAGGGCATCGATACACCAGAGTAGACTAGCGTATACGCATCTTGACCCATATGATGGGCGATGGATGATCCGATATCCATCGGTGTTTGATATCAAAGATGGTGTACGGGTGCTCAGTGGAGACTGGGTACACTGGACGGACTCGCCGAGAACTCCCAGATGGTATTATACCTCACGTCAGATGGCAGTTCTCTAGTGACACTGGTACAGGGTAGTCTGTAGACCCGAGATTGTCATAGAGTCTTGTGTGATTCCTATTGTGCTTTGATTTCCACCTTACCACGTCCAAGAGGGCGTGCAAAACGGTGGCTTTTGGGTAAAGTCCCGAATCACATGGCGGCAATGAGCGATAGGAGGGGATTCGTCTCTCCCGGTATAGGGAGTTGATGTTGTGCTGTGTTCGATTGGCTATAACCGGAAGTTCCTAGACAGGGCTAATATAGAGTATTACTGGTAAGTGTTATCAGTAGGTTCTCGACCTGTTATGAGCCTCACATCGACACCTCTAGACTAGATATACAACATATCAGACAAAGAGACCGGACTGTACGGGAGTGTTACTGATTGGATTCACAGGAGAATGTACAGGCTTGCTTGTTGATCTTCTGATCGCTCAATACCTGGGTGGCTGTTATGTTTAGCTGACCGCTTGTAGCTTGTGGGTGTTTAATATGATCATCACCTACTGCCTGCGTATTGACGATTCTTTAGAGTCCTACACAGAGCTTTCTTGACTCAGGCAAAACGGAGTAGGAGCACATATGTGATATGTGCAGAACCGAGGATAATACGATATGAGATACCGTATTCTATTCTCATGATATTAGATATCAGCCAGGTATATGTGATATAGCCGGGTCATCGGATCAAGTGTTGATTCGATGAACTGATACAGTTTATATTAGTCGGTTATTTGAGAAATAGCCGGATTGTCGGATCAAGTGTTGATTCGATAATTTAATGTATAATTATATATGTGATATATTACATTACATTATCTAATATTGGCTCGCTTTATTGATTCATTTTCTCACCGGGTAATACATTGATATATATGCGATATATGTTAATTGTATTATTTTCTTTTGTTTCAAATATATATTATATATGTGATATATAATATTGTAACAAGTTATGTTTACAAATGCAACATGATTAGTCGAGATTAAACATGGTTAGGGTTTGATTTGGGTTAGACTTTTCTTGAAGCTTCTAGAAGCTTTGGTTTTGTTTTGAGCAAAAATATTATGTGTTGATATTTTGAAGATATTATTTAACCCAACCCAAACCCTTAACCCTAGTAAACCCTCTACATGAGTTAATGATTCATATTATTAACTCAAGGTTCATTTGTAAGCATAGTAACTTTTCATTATTCATCACAAAAGAAATTATCTTCTTCTACCTCCTTGATAAGCTCACTAGCTTTTGATTTTGTGATGAATTAGTGTGAGATCTTGAAAATAAAAGAGAGCATAATTCCTATTTCATCATCCTCATCTAATCTAGCCAATTAGATTAGGGTGTTCACTTCATTAATACTTGATTAGTGAGTGAGAGCTTGAGTTAAAATTTTTTTAAGGTAGATCATCTTAGAAAAGGAAGATTTCAAGCAAGCATGGATCATTCGGGTTGTGGAGCTTCTCTTGAGTCCGGGAGATCATGGATCGCGGCGAAGGGACCACTACTCGGAGCTTATGAAGCGAAGGAGCGGACTACAAAGGTTGTAATCCCTCTCTCCTAGTTGTAAAGATGTTTACTTGCATGTTTTACCCTAATTATCTAGCAAAGATCCTCATTTTAGGTTGTTCGGCACATCTAAATTTTAAATCGGGTAAGGTTGATGCCTTATAGACCCTTGTGACAGTGCCTAGTAACTCTACAGTGGTATCAGAGTCTAGCTAGAGCATTAGGCGACGTGTATACGAAATTAAAAGTCCGATCGAGCCCCGAAACATCGTATTTTGACCCCTCTCAGGAAATTTTTTAAAAATATGATTTTTTCCGTATTAAAAATACTCAGAAAATTCAGCAGGCAATTTTAAGGATAATTGTGAAATACGAGCCCCCAACTCCCTCAAAGCGCCGCGGAACCGCGGCAAGAACATGCTTGGTGCGGCGGTTCCGCGGCCGTACTTGGGAATTGGGGACTCGTATTTGTAGGGTTTATCCGTAGGTATTACTATATACTTCTGGGATTTTTTAATATTACTCAAGTGTTGAGTGTTCTGGAGATCTTTTGCATTGGTTGATTCGATCGGAAAGTTTAACTTCGTTAAGTTTTCCGGATAATTTAGAACGTGTTAAAATGTTCGAACGGATATCAATAACTCACTTTTTCCCGACATGAAAAACTTTCAAGTGTTGAATTTTTCTTGAGTTTAAAACATTCGGAAAAATATGCAAGCATATCTGTGGACCCTCTAGAAGAACGTAACCTTAACTCGATTATGTGACCGTCAAAACTGCCACTGAACCCTAGTGTTTGTGATAGTTTGGCGTTGCCACATTTGAGGCGTTGGTTTGACCCTTCTACGGCTGGTTCATTGGGGCTGTGACATGTTCTGGGATTTTTGAACTCCGCTCAAGTGTTGAGCTATGTGGAAATCTTGGGTATTTGATTATTCGATCGAAAAGTTTAATATTGTCTATTTATCTGGAATATGATACAATATATGGAATTCATATAGTTAGGCATGAAATGCGAAGTATATGATATTTCAGATTTAAGATGTCTAAAGTGATTGTGGATTCCAAATGTTGTAGTTTTACACTTTCTTTTCTGTGACCGTAAGCGTGGTATGTGGGGTATCGCCGGCTTCGTTGCTATACATCAACGACAATCGGGATACGCATACTTGCTTACGTTCATAATATGAGATATTATGTGTTGCTGTGATATGTTATATTGGATCGTCGTGTTCTAAATAGCCGGGGGTTTTATATGAGATGAGGGTTCTTATTTTCATTCATGTAAAATTCATTGTATTAATATTCTTTTATTGGGGCACTTCTGGGATGAGGTTGATGTCACCATTGTATATTATTTACTTTTCCGCATTAGGTAGACCCAAGGAGGGGAGCACAAGTAACCGGGTTCTAGGATCCAGTGGGAGGCCATCTCGAGAAGTCGAGACCGGGTCTCCTAACCCTAGAATTGGCAGTGTTACTTACCGCTCTCGTAGGGGTCTAGGGATGTAGGTTTGGCTATTCATCGCGACCGTGGAATCCGTATTTTATACAGGCTCGATGTAAAACACGGACGTCCTAGTATATCCAATATTTCATATGTTATCTTCTGCTGCAATGTTCTGTGATGAGATCATATTACTGCCTGAGACGAATGCTTATACTATATATATGATATATAAATATTACAGCTTTCGTTTCTTCTGTGATGCTTAGGAAGCATAATTGATGGGATTTATTAATGAAATTAATAAAAGAAAAGAAACCTAAAAGATGTTATAGAATCAAAACTTTATAAAAGGGTAGCTACAGTTTTGCCTTGCACAGCGGTATATATGATATACCCTGCACCTTATTCGATGAGGAAAGAGCCGAGATCCCTTCACCGGGAGTGACCTCTTTAGCAAAACTGGCAGATGCTACAAACTCGCGGTTTATTTTTTGATTGCTTCTATAGTTCTTGCTTTGTACAGTGGTATATATGATATACCCAGCACCTTATTCGATGGGGAAAGAGCCAAGATCCCTTCACCGGGAGTGACCTCTTTAGCGAAACTAGAAAAGCCTCAAAAACACTCCTTTTCAAAAACACTAGTTTCTACAACGATATCAAGTTCATTACGCTCATGGTTTTCTGAAAAACTTGCGCAGCTCTCCGTTATTTCAGATAGGTGCTATTTTAGTATTCGTGCTATGGTAGTTTGACCTCCGTTAAGGCGTAGTGTACGGTAGCTGATTTAGTACTTACCTGATGCATGAGATGCGATTGGATTAGGGTATTCGTACGGCTTTGTTTGGCCTCCGTCAAGGGTCGTGCGGGTGGCTCTAATTCAATCAGGAAATAACGGGTTGAACTTGACTAGCGCCTTATGGGTAGTTTGGCCTCCGTCAAGATCATAAGACTCTAGGGGTAAAAGATATTATCAGGAATTTCAAGTGTTGAAATTTGCAATGAGATTGCATACCTTCTATGAGATAGATGGATCCCGATACCCACTGCGAGTAAAAGTTACTCCTGGGAGAATTTTACACAAGACAATTAGCCGATCAAGTAGGTGTCTAGAAAGGTGTTAACGGGGTTATACCTCTGGGAAAACGAGTTTTATTTTAATTAGGTCCGTGCGAGAGCACGGGGAACCTCCTTCAAAGTACCAACACTGATCTGGCTGAAAGATTGGCGAACTCGTAAGGTGTAATTAATCTCGGCTAGTTTTTCCTTTTACGGTTTGAAGGAAGATTTGATAAAAACAGTGGGAGACATCCTGATTAGATAAGATAATAACCAATCTAATTTTGCAAGAGCATACGCTAAAGTGTTTCCTTCTCTCTCTCTCCAGGTAGCAACCATGTCAGGTCTTAATCAAGATAATAATATGGATGTATTGACTGAACCCGCTTATTATAATGAGCAGGGGAACATTGGTCCCGTTCTTTCTTATAAGTGTTATAAGACTGAGCAGGAATTAGGAGAATGTCTGGATTCTCACGCCGCCCAAACGAAGAACAAGTATGTCGATGCATCTTCTTCGGGTGTGTTAGTTATTGAGAACTGTTTCTCAGTTCACCCTACATCCTGGGTATTAGATACCGGATCGGAATCCCACATATGTAATTTGTTACGTGGGCTACGTAAAGGTAGAGAACTGGGAAAGGGTGATCATTCCGTACAAATATTGCAGCCAAAGCAGTTGGCGAATATCACCTTGTATTACCAAATAGTAATACATTGATTCTGAATGAGTGCTATTATATACCGAACATGATGTGCAACATTATATCAGTTTCTTTATTAAGTAAAGAAGGGTATAATTTTATAATACAGGATAATGTTATGAACATCTTCCTAAATCAAAAGTCGATTGGATCAGGCTCGCTACATAATGACATATTCATTCTCAATCAAAATACAGTTCTTAATATACAAAACACACATAAGAGGAAGAGTTCAGAAATGAACGAATCCTTCTTATGGCATTGTAGACTCGGTCATATCAATGCGACACGGCTAGCTAAGTTACGTAAGGATGGATATTTGAATCCGTTCAGATTATCATCTTATGATACTTTCCAGTCATGTCTCAAAGGCAAAATGACCAAAACTCCGTTTAGTGGACACGGAGCTCTTGGGGCTGATACATAGTGATGTATGTGGACCCATGTCTACACATGCCTGGAACGGTTCTTCTTACTTCATTATATTCATTGACGATCTCTCAAGATTCGGACATGTGTTCCTGATGAAACACAAGTCTGAAGCTTTTGAGAAATTCAGAAAATATAAGAACGAAGTAGAGAACCAAACGGGCAAAAGTATTAAGATCCTTCGATCTGATCGAGGAGGAGAATACTTGAGCAATGAGTTTCTAGACTATCTAAAAGAGAATTGGATTCTCTCTCAGCTTACTCCTCCTTATACACCACAGCACAACGGTGTATCGGAGCGGAGGAATCGCACCCTATTAGATATGGTGCGCTCTATGATGAGCAATACTGAGTTACCTATTTCGTTCTGGGGTTATGCGCTTGAGACAGCGGCATACCTATTGAATCAAGTTCCGTCTAAATCTGTACCTACCACACCATATGAGATATGAAGTGGGAAGAGGACGTATCTTAAACGAGTTAAAATATGGGGTTGTCCGGCCTATATCAAAAGGCAAAATCCGGACAAACTCAAGGCACGATCAGTTCTTTGCAAGTTTGTGGGATATCCGAAGAATTCTTATGGATATTTTTTCTACCATAGTGAGGAGCAAAAGGTGTTTGTTGCTCAACATGCCACCTTTTTAGAAAAGGAATTTCTTGCAAAAGAAATTAGTGGCAAAGAGATAGAGCTGGAAGAAGTTCCAGCACCACAAATTACAAATGATGATTTATTGGAACCAGAGGATTCAGTAGTACCCAACGAACCCCAGCCTCTCCGCCGATCTAGTAGGGTTTCTCATCCACCTGAGAGATACTACGGTTTTCTCGTTAATGGTGGGAGCGAGGATTGCATCATGGAAGATGATGACCCGACTAGCTTCGAGCAGGCCATCACGAGTGGTGATTCTGTGAAATGGCTGGATGCAATGCGATCTGAGATGGAATCCATGTACACCAACAAAGTATGGACCTTGGAATTTGCTCCTGAAGAGGTAAAACCCATTGGGAGCAAATGGATCTTTAAGAAGAAACTTGATGTAGATGGAAAAGTGGAGACTTTCAAAGCTAGGCTTGTTGCAAAGGGTTTTCGTCAACGACCAGGTGTGGATTATGACGAAACCTTTTCTCCAGTGGCTATGCTTAAGTCCATCCGGATCTTACTTGCCATTGCTGCATACTATGACTACGAAATCTGGCAAATGGATGTTAAGACCGTCTTTCTAAATGGTGATTTAGAAGAGTGCGTGTACATGACTCAGCCAGAGGGCTTCGTAAATAGTGGGAGCAGCGGAAAGGTGTGCAAGCTGCTTAAATCCATTTATGGGTTAAAGAAAGCATCAAGGAGTTGGAACATCTTCTTTGATGTTGTAGTCAAATAGTTTGACTTCATAAAAAACGTAGATGAAACTTATATCTATAAAAAGGTTGCAGAGAGTAAGGTTGTCTTCCTCGTATTGTACGTGGATGACATACTCTTGATAGGAAATGATGTTCCTATGCTGCAATCAGTCAAGCTCTTCTTATCACAAAGATTCTCAATGAAAGATCTAGGTGATGCCTCCTGCAAACTGGGAATAATGATCTATAGAGATAGATCCAAACGGATACTGGGATTGTCCCAATCCAGGTACATTGACACTATACTGAAGAGGTTTAGTATGGAAGAATCCAAGCATGGGAACCTACCCACGATCTTTGGACTCACTCTCTCCAAAGAGATGTCTCCCAAGACTCCCAAGACTGATTTGGAGAGAGCTCGCATGCAAGGGATACCCTATGCTTCGGCAGTAGGCTCTATCATGTATGCGATGTTATGTATCAGACCCGATGTAGCATACTCACTAAGTATAGTAAGTAGGTATCAAGCAGATCCTGGAGAGAGTCACTGGATAGCTGTGAAGAACATTCTCAAGTACTTGAGAAGAACTAAAGAAATGTTCTTGGTATATGGTAACGGAGAACTCCAGGTGGACTCCTTTACCGATTCGAGCTTCCAAAGTGATAAGGACGAATCTAAGTCGCACTCGGGATTTGTCTTTACCCTCAATGGAAGGGCGGTGTGTTGGAAGAGTTCCAAACAGGAAACCGTTGCAGACTAGACGATGGAGGCTGAATACATCGCTGCCAACGATGCTGCAAAAGAGGCTGTCTGGATGAAGAAGTTCATTACTGAACTTGGTGTGGTTCCATCCATTGAGCATCCAATACCGTTGTATTATGATAACAATGGAGCTGTGGCTTTAGCCAAGGAACCCAGGTCCCATCAGAAGTCCAGACATATTCTGAGGCAGTATCACCTGATCCGGGAGATAATTGATTGCCGGGAGATCGAGGTCAGGAGAGTTGATAAGAAGGACAACACTGCGGATCCACTCACGAAGGCGATACCCCAGATTCAATTTGAGAGATTATTCGGGATGTTAGGTATGAGATACTACAACAGCTAGCCTTAGTGCAAGTTGGAGATTGTTAGTTATGTATATGCACTAGAGACCATTATTGTACATATGATGTATATTATAGTGGATGCTTGGATATATATAGAGAGAGGACTTTCTTGCTCGACATGATAGTATGCTATTTGGTTTCACTTTATCTTAACATGTTGACTTATATTAGTTTACTGTCTTACTCTCACATGTTAATAAAGCCCTTAGAAAATGTACTCGACTACTGGGACTATGATGAGATCATACTAGTGGGGCCAGGGTAGTCAACGAGTACATCCTATAACTGTTCCTAGTCGAGACAGGGCATCGATACACCAGAGTAGACTAGCGTATACGCATCTTGACCCATATGATGGGCGAT
Source organism: Agapanthus africanus (assembly GCA_030015575.1). Taxonomy (NCBI): domain Eukaryota; kingdom Viridiplantae; phylum Streptophyta; class Magnoliopsida; order Asparagales; family Amaryllidaceae; genus Agapanthus; species Agapanthus africanus. Next base: position 745,015,678 of record CM057340.1, read on the forward strand.
GGATGATCCGATATCCATCGGTGTTTGACATCAAAGATGGTGTACGGGTGCTCAGTAGAGACTGGGTATACTGGACGGACTCACCGAGAACTCCCAGAAGGTATTATACCTCACGTCAGATGGCAGTTCTCTGGTGACACTGGTACAGGGTAGTCTGTAGACCCGAGATCGTCATAGAGTCTTGTGTGATTCCTACTGTGCTTTGATTTCCACCTTACCACGTCCAAGAAGGCGTGCAAAACGGTGGCTTTTGGGTACAGTCCTGAATCACATGGAGGCAATGAGCGATAAGAGGGGATTCGTCTCTCCCGGTATAGGGAGCTGATATTGTGCTGTGTTCGATTAGCTATAACTGGAAATCCCTGGTCAGGGCTAATATAGAGTACTACTGGTAAGTGTTATCAGTAGGTTCTCGGCCTGTTATGAGCCTCACATCGACACGACTAATCGGTTACTGGGGTCTGACGTATACCACCCCTAGACTAGATATGCAACATATCGGACGAGAGACCGGACTGTATGGGAGTGTTACTGATTGGATTCACAGGAGAATGTACAGGCTTGTTTGTTGATCTTCTGATCGCTCAATGCCCGGGTGGCTGTTACGTTTTGCTGGCCGTTTGCAGTTTGTGGGTGTTTGATATGATCATCACCTACTGCAGGCGTATTGATGATTCTTTAGAGTCCTGCACAGAGCTTTCTTGACTCAGGCAAAATGGAGTTGGAGCACATATATGATATGTGCAGAACCGAGGATAATACGATATGAGATACCGTATTCTATTCTCGCGATATTAGATATCAGCCGGGTATATGTGATATAGCCGGGTCATCGGATCAAGTGTTGATTCGATGAACTGATACAGTTTATATTAGTCGGTTATTTGAGAAATAGCCGGATTGTCGGATCAAGTGTTGATTCAATAATTTAATGTATAATTATATATGTGATATATTACATTACATTATCTAATATTGGCTCTCTTTATTGATTCATTTTCTCACCGGGTAATACATTGATATATATGCGATATATGTTAATTGTATTATTTTCTTTTGTTATAAATATATATTATATATGTGATATATAATATTGTAACAAGTTATGTTTACAAATGCAACATGATTAGTGGAGATTAAACATGGTTAGGGTTTGATTTGGGTTAGACTTTTCTTGAAGCTTCTGAAAGCTTTGGTTTTGTTTTGAGCAAAGATATTATGTGTTGATATTTTGAAGATATTATTTAACCCAACCCAAACCCTTAACCCTAGTAAACTCTCTACATGAGTTAATGATTCATATTATTAACTCAAGGTTCATTTGTAAGTATAGTAACTTTTCATTATTCATCACAAAAGAAATCATCTTCTTCTTCCTCTTTGATAAGCTCACTAGCTTTTGATTTTGTGATGAATTAGTGTGAGATCTTGAAAATAAAAGAGAGCATAATTCCTACTTCATCATCCTCATCTAATCTAGCCAATTAGATTAGGGTGTTCACTTCATTAATACTTGATTAGTGAGTGAGAGCTTGAGTTAAAGAAATTTCAAGGTAGATCATCTTAGAAAAGGAAGACTTCAAGCAAGTATGGATCATTCGGGTTGTGGAGCTTCTCTTGAGTCCGGGAGATCATGGATCGCGGCGAAGGGACTACTACTCGGTGCTTATGAAGCGGAGGAGCGGACTACAAAGGTTGTAATCCCTCTCTCTTAGTTGTAAAGATGTTTACTTGCAAGTTTAACCCTAATTATCTAGCAAAGATCCTCGCTTTAGGTTGTTCGGCACGTCTAAATTTTAAATCGGGCATGGTTGATGCCTTATAGACCCTTGTGACAGTGCCTAATAACCCTACATTAATCTCAAACCAGATTAACGATCCTTAAATAAAACAAACCCAAATCTATGATATATGGATTTGGACTAATCTATGCCTTACGGGCAACAACATAAATTAGTCTCCGTATTTAATTCACGGGCAACTTAAACAAATAAAAACACACACGACACGAGGTGAATTTCCGGTACAGGAGAAAGTGGTTATCGTGATGAGATAACGTAATTAACAGCAGGGGCTTGCGCCTGCAGGGAAGAGCGTCCCCATAATAAAAAAAACCTTCGCAAACGAGGGGGAATCTGACGAAGTCTGCTACAATGGCCGCATCCGTCCAAACCTCTGATATACGGTGCCATAAATCAACTTGGCATCTTCGGAGAGGTGGACGGATAAATCCAAATAGCATCTGCCTCCAAACTCAGGCAAGACGATCTTTCCCAGTTCGTCTCCGTTTTCGATGGTAAACAGATTCCGGCATGCCCGGTGGGACCTTTTCCTCTTTCCACTCCACACTTCGTATGTTGTGTTCGTGAACAAAATCACGGTTTGCTATTGTTGCCTTTGGATTCGAGGTACTAAGATTTGGTGTCTTGTTTCTGTAGAGAAGAAGAGAACATCATTGGCTTCTAGCTGCATAACTTGCAACAACAATTCTCGCTCCACCCCAACTGGAGGAGTGACTTATGGGCCCAATGCGGCCTCTATCTTTTCAATGCCGGTGGGGCAAGTAACTCAAGCCACTACCATATTGTTCTTGGGGACCATGATCCCACTAACGAGCTTCATCGCCCCAGCGTCGCAAGACGAAGCTCCCAAGAAGTCGGTATTCGATCGATTTGCAACCACAACGACCCCTCTCAACGTGTCGTCCAAATCCAATTCCTTAGTCTTCAACAGGCTAACCCGAAGCTCAGATGTCTCAGTCTTCGACAGGCTGAGCCAGAACCAAAAAGGGCTTGCAAAGAGGCTTGTCATTCCCGAAGGGGCTACCCCAAAAAGGATAGCCCTCCCAATTCCTGCTGCAAATGAAGCCATCCAAAGTGCCTCACCAGTCAGGCAATTGGTCTTCGAAAGGCTGACTGTCTCTAATCAAACCTTGCTAAGGACGTCGGTCTTTAAAAGGCTGGCAACTGCTGGAGCTCCTCAACAAAACCAAGGGCAAGCTGCAACCACTTCCAAAACCGAGGAAGACCCTTCAGCAAGACATGCACGACGTCGCCTCTAGCGCTGAGTGAGAAGGGATGGGGGCAACTCCCCTTCTGGACTTACCCCACCAGCTCCAATGGTGGAAGTTGACGCTGATTTTCCAACCAGGAACAGCTTTGATCTGCTTAGGAGGGTGCGAAAAAACTCTCCAACCAGCATGGGACTTATTTTACGCAGGCACCTATTATAATGGCTCCATCAACTTCGATCTCCCATAAAAGGAGGAGGCCGGAGAAAATCCCACCGCCGGTAGCAAACTCCAAAGGCGATGGACCCAAACGCCCCATGTCTTGGGGCATGATAGTGCATATGGTCTACATGGCTTCCGAGAAAGAAGAAAGCCGTACTTCCGTGGGTCATCGACCGCAAACACGGTTGTTGACAAAAGCTCAGGAGCAACAACAAAAGCTCCAGGAGATACTGACGAAAATGGCAGCACTCACCGGGTAGAAAGAAAGCCCGGAATCGGCGACTGAACAGTGCCAAGAGCAGGAGACCGATACGGAGTTCCTGTATAGGGTGCTGGAAAGAAATGATAAGGAGGCTGCAGAACAGGCTACTGATTTAAAATAGATGGTGCTCCTGTTCCAAGACATGGTTGGAATGATGATCTAGCCAAAACCTCCAGCTGAAAACCCGCCAATAATCATCAAGGACGACAGAGAGGAAACATCAAACCCTCTTCCAGCTTTATCAACAGCCATGGAGGAAACGATCTCCAAGGCTGCACTTGATGATTACATAGCTCAACAAATATGAGCTCATCAAGTGAGTGAAACGGCTGGCCAAGTCATCCAAACTGGGCGACCGTATCCTGGCTGGTATGATCAAATCAAGTACCTGCCGGGATATACGATCCCAAAATTCCATATATACAAGGAGACAGGCAATCCTCAACAGCACGTTGCTCAGTTCAGAGCTTTGTGCGGCAATACTGGAGGTGACGACAAATTACTGCTTCGCTAGTTCGTTAGCATCCTGTCGGAAACAGCATTCGAATGTTATTCGGAGCTCCCAAATGACTCAGTCAAAACCTTCACCGAGATGGAACTGCTGTTCACACAGCGGTTTGCCAGTGCAAGCGAGCGCACCCCGATCACGGCATTAATCAATGCCAGAGTGAAGCCATGAGAGACTTGGGTTCAATATGCGATCCGGTGGTGGAACCTATGGTCAAAATGCGAACAACGCATCGAAGAAGCTCCTACCGTAGGCATGTTCATAGGGAACCTCGATCCTCAGGCGACTGTGTCCCAGTTCATGAAGTTCTTTAAACCGACCACCTTTTAGGCGCTGATCGACAAGCTAGCCCAAATGGACCAGATGGACCACGGGCCTTCCTCTTCAAAAATGGACCCTCGAAATGCAAAGGGTAAAGAAAAAGCAGCCTTTGTTGCCAACACTCAATAACAACCAAGTGACCCTGAAACCGGTTGCTTGCCAAAACAACGCGCACCCGCGCCAATCCCTCGAAGAGAAGGTAAGACGTGCTTACTCGTTTCCCCATGATAAAACGAGGAGATTGTTTGAACTGGCAAGCGCAACAAACTCATCACTCTTCTGGATCCAAAACTTCCACCGCAGCCCGGTGACGTCAACAATCTCAACTACTGCTCCTATCATCGAATGGTGAGCCACCCCATTGAGGATTTCTTTATCTTCAAGAACTGGGTCGAGGACCAGTACCGCCAAAGTAAAATCGCGCTGTCCGAGAACTGGAGGGTGAACCCGCCACAGAGGCACGCTCCTAAAAAGATAGATACGCCAGGGCCATCAAGCTCATTTGTGGAAGAAAATCCGTGGGAAGTTGTCCTTCCAGCTAAAACCAAAAGAATGCTGAAGGATCTTCAAGAATGTCCGGCGATAAGGTGGATAAGCCCGCTGGAGCCTGAGATTATTGAAGGGATGCTGAAACCGCGTTCCGCACCGAAAACTATTGATGATGGGCAAAACCCCCAGGTCGAGCCTTCAAAGTCTTCGAAGAAAAAGAAGAAGACCAAGAAGCCCATGCAGCCTACCAAGTATGACGATAAGCGCACGGACCTGCAAAAGTACATCGACGCGCCGGAAGAATATAACCAGAAGGCGTGGACACCAGTCACTCTTGAAGAGTTCCTCAACCGTTTCCTTGAAAATGAAGATAGTGACGATGATGAGGAACATGACTCATCAAGAGGAACCAAAGACTATGTAGCAAGTTGCCACATGGTTTCTTATTCATTGTCAAATGACAAAGAAGCTCCCTCGGCATTAGAAAACAATACAGAGGAATTGGGGGGCAGGAATAGCGCCAAAATCCCTGGAACTTTCAAAAGACCCAATTAACAGTCTGCTAAACGAAGCCTTTCAAAAGAGAAAAGCTGACCAAGAACGTGAAACGGTCATATACAAAAAGGCTAAGCATCGGCGTTAGGATGAAGGAGATGCGGCAATGAGAAGTCGCAAAGTACTCTAACCAGGCCGACGCACACCCGCCGCAAATAAGAGCAGGATCAAGGCAAAGAAGCGGTTCGCTAAAGCCCTGTCTGTGGGAATGAAGCAGCCACCTCTCGTGGAAAACACTCCCGAGGTCATATGCCTCGACGGAGCAGATATACATCCAAACTACTGCCTATATCATCAGAGGGTCACCCACCCCACTGAAGAATGCAGTGCCTTCAAGAAGTGGTGGCAAGGATATGTTGCCCATCAATAGCACTTCAAGAGGATGAAACGAGAAGCTCATCGACAGCAAAGAAGTTCGACAAGTGCGCATGAGAAAACGATTGGCAACTGTCATATAGTTGATGCGAGTCGGGAGAGCGAAAAACTCTAAGTTCTTACCTTCGGGAGCGATTCCGAGGAAGAAATGACCCCCGGCCCTCTCTTCAAGAACTCCACCTCCGAAAAAGTAGATGAGGAGAAGAACTGCAAGAGCATTAAGCTGTGTAATCGCACGCTGCCTGAGAAGAACCTCGGACCTGCAAACAAAGGTTCGAGCAAAAGAGATAAAGGGAAAGAAAAGGTCCCTGAAGAAATCACCCTTGATGATGGAGTCGTTAAAGAGCTCGCAACCAAGGACCCACCTAGGAAAAACATAGTGGATTACAATGTCCTAGCACATCTGAGGAAGATATCCTCACAACTGAGAATATTGGATGCTCTTCTCCTGTCCAAAGAAGGACGAGATTCTCTGATCAAGACGTTACAAGAGCCCGATCAGTTCCAAGCTTTTCTTGAAGAAGAAAAGATGAAGGACGAGCTTGCAGAGGTTCATACAGCTAACATTACATTCGGCGATGAATACCTCCTCCTCAGAACGTGTGAGCACAACCGTCCTCTATATGTGACCGGGAACTGACACGACATCAAGATAGGGAAGATCCTGGTCGACAATGGGTCCTCCGTCAACCTTCTCAACGTGAAGGTGCTGAAGGAGATTTGCATGAACGTTCAGCACCTGGCTCGGGACAAAATTACCATCTCCGAGTTTGATTCACAGTCATCGCGGACACTCGGATCCGTAATACTGACATTACGCTTTGGGCTACACATCACTGACATCAAATTTCATGTCATTGACGCCAAGACTTGCTACAATGCTCTGCTTGGCAGGCCTTGGTTACACGAGTACAATGCCATCCCTTCTACACAACACCAGTGTATGAAGTATTTCAAAAACGACCTCCAGTACACCGTTACAGGGGAGCTAAATCCATTCTCCTTAAACGAAGTCCAAAAATATGAAAACGTAAAGTACTTCCTACCTGACTTCAAAGATACGGAAAGATGTCATAAGACGGAGAATAAATAAAAAATTGTCGCCACTATCCCGATCTTTGGAAGCGATACCGAGAAAGATGAAGAGACAGTCTACTCAGGGCAATCCCAATGCAACAGACCCAGAACATCTACTCCTATTTTGGTCTTTGGCAGTGATTCTGAGGACGAGACTAACACCGTATTCTCCACTTTCCCGTCAGCACAAACCATTACTGGAGCTGATCAGAGCTTGAAAATCACCATAGTTCCACCGTGGCATTATAAAGAACTTGATGCGCTCAATACATACGGCGTACAAAAGCTGCGGACTTTCTACGTCCCTCCCAGACGAAGAGGTGAAAAGATGATACTCTTATACCAATCTACGGAAACCAGGATGGAAAAATAAGTCTGGCATGGCGCCGATTTTGTGCTTCATAGGCTTCAACCAATCCGTCGGCCCAGATATTACACAGAGGGATTGAAAAGGCTATTATGATGCCATGGCGTACCCTTCAAACAAACCACTCGACAAGTCCAGTTCTACAACAAGATTTGGGACATCCCCGGAACTCAGCAAAAGATGCCCAACGGAAGAATGGAGACGACTGGGCTTGGATACATTCGGTCAAATAAACGGGAGTGATTCTACAACTGCCGCGTCATAAATGGCTTCAGTAAAGAAGGGAACATTTTTTTCCAAATGGTCATAACATTGAATCGGAGCGAGATCCCACCATACGAATGTCAAATCCGTCGTTCGAAGAGCAGGTTTCCAAGCTAATAAAAGAAGCCGGTCAAAAGGTTCGAGATGACTACAACCGTGAAATGGCCATTTATGAAAAGGCCAGGACTCAGCATCTCATTCAGCAGTCTGCGGAAAAGGAAAATTACGATGCCCTTCACCCTCAGCCCACTGTACGTTCTCGCGACAAGGAAAAAGCCTGACACAGAGGCAAAAACAAATTGAAGAACGAGAATTACGTTCGAAAACAGCGAAGCGGATCCAAGAAGCCACGCGATCGAGTAAAACTCAGCTGGAATCCGTCTGTTATGAAGAAGATGTGACGGGAATACTTTTTTCCTCAAAACAAGATAAGGAAAATATTCGACCTTGTCATGAAACATCAAATGATGATGCTCCAGGAGCCTCGGTACCCCCAAAAAGGTAAATGCGGTCCATCATCCGGATTATTGCTCCTACCATCGAGCAATAGGACATCCTCTTGAAGACTGCTTCACCTTCAAAGACTGGGTCGAAGACCAGTATCAACAAGATAGGTTTGCTCTATCCGAAAGTTGGAGGGTAAACCCACCATGAAAGAATGAGCTAAAGAGAACCTATATCGTGAAGGTAGGACCAGCTCAACACCAAGAATGGAAGCGAACTCGTACTTGTCACATGAAAACACTCTCAAAGGAGGGAGAGCACGAGAATATGGATGACTTTTTCAAGTGCTTCGTAAATGAGGACGAGGAGGAGGTGATCTCAGAGTTTCCACCGGTGCCAAAAAAGCTAGAAGACGGGATACACACCACGGCGAACAATCTAAAAAGCAAGTGGCTACTTTAAAAAATTGACTTGGGAACGGTAAATGATCCGAGGACAACGTTCATCAGTGAGCTGCTATCTAAAAAGTAGGTGGCTACTTTAAAAAATGTACTTGTGCAATATAAAGACTGCTTTGCATAGAACTATTCTGAGATGCTGGGACTAGATCCAGCAATAGCGGTACATAAACTGCCTATATCACCGGACGTTAAGTCGATCAAACAGGTGCCAAGAAGAATGCAGCTCGAACTCGACATGGGTATCAATGCCGAAGTCAAGAAACTAATTGACTCCAGCTTCATCCAAGAAGTTCAGTATCCTGACTGGATTGCCAACATTGTTCCGGTGATGAAGAAAAATAGAACAGTGCGCATCCGCGTGGACTTTCGAGACCTTAACAAAGCTTGTCCGAAGGATGACTTCCCAGTACCTGTTACCGAGCTGATGATCGATAACACGTCCACTTATGAGGTCTTCTTCTTTATGGATGGATCCTCAGGCTACAATCAAATAAAAATGCACCCTGAAGACTAAAAGCATACCACCTTCCGGACTCCGCTAGGCATATTCTGCTATAAGGTGATACCCTTCGGTTTGAAGAACGCATGCGCTACCTACCAGAGGGCCATGATGAAGATATTTGATGTTTAAGTCCATGTCGTGCACCCCACGTATCTGTTGGGAAGCGGAATTTGCAAAAAATGATTTTTCAAAGCTCGCAACACGGTCTTAAACTCCAGGATCGATGCTAAACCCTAGCTAACAAAAAAATTTATGAAGTTTAATTATTCGGATGAAAGTTATACCTCACGAAACAAAGTTCTTCGGGTCTTTTAGTCGATATCCTCCTCATCATCGTAGGCTCCAAGGATCGTTACGGAGCATGGCTTCCTCGAGTCAAAGATGATCCACCCGAGAGTCTATAGTCCGAGTTCCAACCTCAACTCCGAGGTAACTAGGGCAAGTAGCTTGCTAGACTAGATGTCCTAGGTGATGTAGAGAGTGAAGATGGAATACTTTGTCTCTTGGAACTCTAGGTTTCTCAACTTATGAGATTATTAGGGTTTCATATGAGAAAAGAATTAAACTTGAGAAATGAGAGAGGAGTTGTGAGCACTTGAGAATAGCTTGGCTGCCCCAAGATAATAGATGAAGCAATAAAAGATATTTTGGAGATAAATATCTCACCACAAAATATCTCACAAGCTTCATAAATATCTATTTTGTCAAGTGAGTGAGTCATCTAGTAGCTATGCTAGATTCAATGCTTAAAATCCACCTCATTTCTCCACCCATAATGTTTAATCCAAAAAAGAATCCAAACCCTAATATGTGTCCACTTCTAGAAGCTTTCCCGAACTAATTACAGGAATGCCCCTCATCCGTATATACATACCCGCATCAGCATTCCGAAAAACACGAATACAAAGAGACGAAACAATCCATCAGTACAACACCAGGATCCGGCTTAATCCAAAGCCCACTAGTATCATCCACCCGAACATCATACATACACAAGTGCACGTATGTGTTCGAAGCCCTGTCATAAAACCATACAAGCTCTACATCTTTCGCCCGATGCAGGGAAAGCCTCTGTATGGGACTCTAAAGACTCGATAGTACGCTGGCAGTTGGTTTAACCACAAGCCGCAAGCGGTACTACCTGCACATAACGGCTACCCAGGTATCTGTCGATAAGAAGGCCGATGAGCAAACCCATCTGAACTCCTACTGAGCCTGCATATGACAATCTTCGTACAGTCCGGTCTGTTCGTCTAAGAGTATCACATATCGATTCTAGGGGGCGGTAATCGTCAGACCCCTAATAGCGCAATAAGTCGTGCTGGAGTGTAGCCCAAAACACTCTGAGAAACTACTGGAATACCTAACAGTAAATCTCGCTTGCCTTGGCCAGGGACTTTGTATAATAGCTCTCCAAACACAGCGCGATATCAACCCCCAATACCGGGAGAGACGAATCCTATCTAACCTCTACTGCCTCCAAGTACTTCGGGACTGCACCCAACTACTAGCTGTTTGCACGACTCCTTTGCGCCATGGTAGGTTAGCAATTAAAGTAAAGTGGGAACACACTCGAGGCGAAGTAGTAGTGTCAAGTCGAAGGACTAAGCTGTACTCATATCATCTGGGAACTCCTACCCGACGATAGGTATAATACCCACCAACGGTTCCCGATGAGTCCTGTCCAGTGTACTCATAACTTAATGAGCACCTGCATACTATCTCCAGTATGACATACTAATGGCTATGGGAAAGACCATCTCCCCTGCTGGGATGAGAAGCGTATACACTAGTCTACTCTGGAGTATTGATGCCCCGTCTCGATAATCCTACGACTAGCGACCTGTATAAGGATGTGCTTGTAGATTACCCAGCCCCCACTAGTGTGACTGCCATCACAATGTTGATAATCAAGCAAAGATTCTAAGGGCTCTACTAATATGTATAAGCGATATGCTAAAAGAAACACATGGAAATATTCAAGTAGAAACAAACCAAGTAGCATACTACCATTTTGAGCAAGACTGTCAATACAACTATGAATATTCTAAGCTTCCATTAAGTAATATACAAACCAGTATGATACAATAATGGCCTCTAGGGCATACATCACTAACACGATGAACTCATACATGAGATTGTCGAATGCTATATTGAAGACCTTGTGGTGAAAAGCAAATCGTACGAGGAGCACTGGGAACATCTGAACATAGTGTTTTAGCATCTTCGGAAATACAATCTAAAGATGAATCCTCTGAAATGCGCGTTTGGAGTCTCCTCAGGAAAATTCCTAGGATTCATCATACAACATCAAGGTATCGAAATAGACCCATCAAAGATCAAGGCGATTATAGAAATGCCCACGCCAAGAACTCTTAAATAACTGCGTTCTCTCTAAGGAAAGCCCGCGTATATCCGGCGTTTCATAGCCAACCTCTCCGAAAAATGCCGTCCGTGCAGTCACCTGATGAAGAAGGGGACCTCGTTCATCTGGGATCATAAATGCCAAAATGCACTGGATGAGATCAAGCAATACCTATAAAATCCTCCAGTGTTGACCGCTCCGGTTAAGGGAAAGCCTCTCATCCTGTACACAACAGCCCTGGAAGGTTCTCTTGGCGCGTTATGGGCATAGGAGAATGAACAGGGGAAGGAGAGAGCTCTCTACTATTTGAGTCGAGTTCTCCTCGGGGTAGAAAACAACTACTCCGCCATCTAAAAGCATTGCCTGGCACTGATCTTCGCTATAACGAAGCACAGACACTACGCCTTGGCACATAAGGTCCGTCTCATATCAAAATTCGATCCTCTCAAATATTTGATTTCAAGAGCCATACTAACAGGAAAGCTAGCCAAATGGGCCCTCCTCTTGATGGAATTCTCGATAATGTATCGACCCCTCAAAGCAGTGAACACCCAGGCCATCGCCGACTTTCTCGCTGAGTATCCGATACCAGCCGATTCTCCCTTAAATTGTGAGTTGCCAGATAAACACGCATTCGACAAAATCGATGGGGAGAAGGAAGAAAATAATGTCCAATGGGAACTCTACTTCGATGGAGTATCTTCCATGAAGAAGCGGAAGAATAACACCCCAATAATCAAAGCCGGGGTGGGCCTCATCTTCGTGACTCCACAAGGAGGGATAATGCGTTTCGCCCTTTCCTTAAAAGAAACAAGAACAAACAACGAGGCTGAATATGAAGCTTTTATAGCGGGTCTTGAGATCGCTGAAGATATGGAAATCGAAAACCTCCTCATATATGGAGACTCCCAGCTGGTCGTTAGCCAAGTAAATGGTGACTATCAGACGTGCAAACCAGAACTGATCAGGTATGGTAAAAGAGTACAGCAACTGCTGACACAAATCCCCTCTTACATCCTGGAAAGTATACTGCGTGCGGAAAATTGCAAGGCGGATGCATTAGCCAAGCTTGCTAAGGAACTGGCTGACAAAAATCTCGATTACGTAAGGATCATTGTGCAAAACCGCTGGGTTCTTGCACCAGCAGAAATATCTTCAGGGGATTTAACAGAGTCGTCTGAAGGAAAGAAAGTGACTAAACAAGTAGTCCTTCAAATAAAATACGAAGAAAAGATCAAGGATTGGAGGAAAGTCTTCATAGACTACTTCAAATCCCATCGAACGCCCGAATACGCGTCGTCAAGACATCAGATCATGAAACGGGCTCTGTCTTTCGCCTTCGTCAATAATACTCTATACAAGAGGTCGCTTGACTGTCTGTAGCTAAAGTGCTTGGGGACAGAAGAAGCAAAGAGAGTCGTCCAAGAAACTCACGACGGACTCTTCGGTTCTCATCAAGCGGGGCCAAAGATAAAGTTGAAGATCAAAAGAATAGGTTACCATTGGCCCACAATGATTCAGGGCTGTCTTGAATATGCGAAGCAGTGTCACTCGTGCCAGATTCACGGGGACTTCATCCACCAACAGCCAAATCCGCTACACCCAACGGTAGCTAGCTGGTCGTTCAAAATATGGGGAACCGACATAATTTGCCCTATTGAACCAGTGTCATCCAAAGGACACCGGTTCATACTGGCAACGACCGACTACTTTTCTAAGTAGGCGGAAGTAGTACCACTAAGGAAGGTGAAGACGGAGAATGTTCTCCATTTCCCCAAGACACATGTCATCTACCGGTTCGGTACTCCGTGACGGATAATCTCGGATAACGGGCCATCTTACAGGAGCCATAAAATCAGCCGCTTTGCTGCACAAAATAGACTGGAGATACTCTTCCGTCTATAATCCCCGAGCTAATGGTCTAACTGAAGCTTTCAACAAGATCTTGACCAAGATTATAAAGAAAATGGTGTCCAGAAGCAAAAAAGACTGGCACGAAAGGCTGCACAAAAATCTCTGGGCGTACCGGACGACATTCAAGACAGCCACGATTACGATCCTATACGCATTGGTATTCGGCACGGAAGTAGTCCTCCCTTTGGAAATAGAACTCCCTTCTCTCCGAGTAGCGGGTCAATACGGACTGACAGATGAAGAAAACGCCCATCTCCGGCTTGAGGAGCTCGACACCCTCAACGAAACCCGCTTTATAGCGCAGCAAAATCTGGAGGCATATAAGGAAAAGATGACGCGGTCATACGAAAACTGACCAGGCTGAGAACATTCCGCCAAGGCAAACTCGTGCTAGTCATCAAAAGACATATGATCCCTAATCGTGCAAAACGGAGGAAATTTGAGCCAAACTATGAGGGCCCATACATCATTGACAAGGTCTACCTAGGTGGAACCTACTTGCTCATGGATATGCACGGCGAGAGACCCTTCCGGCTAAATCCTCAAGAAATATTATGCCTAATGGGTTACGATTCAGGTTAATGATAGATGACGACGCTTGTGTCCACTCGCTATCTTCCTGAGTCAAAATTCTAAAAGTAGTATCCAAAAGAATTTTTGCCTCCAAAATGGAGACAACGGAACGAAAAGTCCTTAAACTAATAAACCTCGCCTCGAAACTGGCCTTGGACCGAGATGTCCTTAAACTAACAACGGACCGAGACATCCTTAAACTAAAACTTCCCCTCGAGCGGCAACACTGGACCGGAATGTCTTTAAACTATCATGTTGCTTTAAACACGGCGATACTGGACCGAAATGTCCCTAAACTAGTGCTCTGCCTCAAACATGGCGCATCACCCCAAATACAGCAATATCCTCTCTTGAGATCTATATTGCAATCAAAGCACCAATGGAGAAGAATGCAACTCAAGTCTCACTGGCTACACAGCTACTTCAGCGGTGAAGTCACCCCTAAGTCCCATTGGCAAACAAAAAGGTGGTTAAAAAACGGTATGTCCACAAGCGGAAGGGCACATATGGAAACCCGAAAGGGCACCGTGAGTAAAAACAGCAGGGCTACCGGCGAGTTTTGTGAAAACCCGGAAGGGCGCAATCTCGCTGTTAACAAAAACGGTATGTTCACAAGCAAGATGGGCACGAATGAAAACTCGAAAGGGTGCCATGAGTAAAAAAAAACAGGGCTACCGGCGAGCTTATGAAAACCCGAAAGAGCGCAATCTCGTAAAATTTTCACTTACGAGATCCGCTCGACTCGTAAGGAGAACTCCCCCTATGAGACCCTCACGGCTCATAGGATTCAAAGCCGTAAGCTACAGGGACTTGGATCTGTTCTTAAGCCGTCGTATTCCCTAAGTTGCCCTACAGACGGTCCAATATTAGCCCATGTATACAATCCACGGGCACAAATAAATGATTTCCCCACCAAGTTCCACCACTGGCGAAAAATTTCCCCATATGGTAAGTGACACTTATAAGCCCTCTCGACTTGTAAGGAGAAAACACTCTTGTAAGATCATTACGACCTGCAAGAGAAAATATCACTTAGGAGTTCTCTTGACTTCTAGGGAGAACCTACACCTACGGGATCCTCACGACTCATAGGGAGAGAAAACCCTTTATGAGACCCTTATGGCTCATAAAGTCAAAGCCTTAGTCGACAGGATCCTAACCCTGTGTACTAAGCTGCCTTTGTTCAAATCAGTAAAGGCAAATGATGATTCTCTCCTGGCAATATCCCAATTCTAGCGATGCTTATGCCTAAATCGGGGTCAAATTCCATGTCCTCTCAAGGCAGATGATGATTCGCTCCTGACAATATCCCAGTTGTAACGAGGCTGATGCCCAAATCGGTGTCAAATTCCAAGTCCTCTCAAGGCAAATGACGATTCTCTCCCGGAAATATCCCAGTCACAGCGATGCCGATACCAGAATTAGTGTCAGGATCCAAGTTCCCGACTCGCACCAAAAGTAGATGCATATGACATAGTCGAAATGATGGGGCAACTCGCAATAAAAAAATCAGCGAGCAAAAAATATGCATATGAAACAGCCGAAATGATTAGGCAACTCGCAATAAAAAACAGCGAGTAAAAATAAAAAAATATACATAGCCGAAATGATTGGGCACCGCGATAAAAAGCCAAAATGATCGGGCAATCGCGACTTTCGCGATATAAAAAGCTGAAATGATAGAGTTTCGTGAAAAGAAACTAAAAAAATGAAACTTTTGCCCTGCAGGTGAGTCCACATCAACCCCTGTATATAATCCATGGGCATAAACGAAAAAAGAACCATATTTTCCCACCAGGCTCCATCAAAGGGAAAGCCAAGTCTTGACGGTTTACAAAACAATCTAAAGACTATCTCAATATTCGTCTCGTTACAGCAGACGCAATGTCAACAATGACGTTCCCTCTCACTCCAGCAGGATGCAGACACGACATCAACAAAAGACCCCAGGGTTGAAACAAAATGGAGCCATGGCAAAATTCCTAGCTCGAAGTGTTGACGGTTCACAAAACAACCTAAAGACTATCCCGATATTCTTCTCGTTACAGCAGACACAATGTCAACAAAGGCTCCAAAATAGCCAAATCAAGAAGAACCGAAGGCAAAATTCCTAAGTTCAGGGTCTTGATGGTAACTCAAATAAAACCCAAAAGACTATCGGAGATCATCCCAAACCAGTGCGGAGTGGGTATGACTTATCGGGGCTCCCAAACTGAGCCTAACCTCAAGTAAAAAGCAGCATGGCAAAATTCCCAACGCTTACTCTTCCGACTGTCAAACTTCCTAAGAAGATTACTTGAAGACGTCTTGTCCAGCCCCCGAAGGGATCAGAGACACGACAATCGCAGGGCTACTCAAACAGCAGCGTAAAGACTGCATATCGAGGAATGCATCAGCCAATGCGACGGTACCACGAACTAAAACCCTAGTACCACAAAACCTAACGGACCTCTATCGCAAAGATCAAGGGTTATCTATGACATTAGGACAAGTTTGCCTATAAACCTAAGGGAGGTAAACTAAATAAACTCCGAAATGAGTTCATAAACTAGAGACTCCAGAATGAGTGAGTAAACTACACACTCCGAAATGAGTCCATAAACTAGAGACTCCGGAATGAGTGAATAAACTACAAACTCCGAAATGAGTATATAAACCACTTTACGCCAAAGTTAAGACATCGACGGAAAGAAAAGTGCCAATATGAAATGAAATATATCTTTTATTCATGAATTTAAGTGAATACAAGATACTTTTATTCAGGGATCAAAATGAATACATTTTATTCAGAGATCAAAATGAATACAAAAAGAAGAGAATATACAGCAAAAAAAATTTTCTAAGCCGGCGGACAGTTCAATAAGCCAGCAAGTTCATCATTTTTTAGCTGGACTTCTGCTTCGAGCTCTATCAGTGCCGCAAGACGAGTCCCTGCCTGCATCTATTGATTCTGGTATGAAGCGAACCGACTTTCAAGCTCTTTCTTGGCAACTTTATGGGCTTCACCAATCTCACGTGTAAAAATAACGGCTTTATCAAGAGCCACCACCTCTGTAATAACCTCTTGAAATACCTGCCAAATTTCGTACACACGGGTGGTCTTGGCAGTGAGTTGAGCTTGAAGTTCCCCCAAAGCTTTTGAAGCCAACTCCCTCACCGAAAAATTCCGATTGAGCCTCTTCTCGCATGACTGGAGATTGGCTGCACATCGTTCGATCCATCCCTACAGGCTCACTTTTACAGACAAGATATCGGAGGGAAGGCGCATGCATTCAAGCCCATATAAGCAGGCCTCCACTCGGCGACAGTACTCAACCCAGGCACATATTAATGCTTCGTCATGATAAGTGGAAAGAACAGATAAGGAAGCGTTAGCTTCAGCAGCGAATTCTTCGGCTGGTACAGAAGAACCAGCGTGAAGATCTTCGATGAGAACGGCCAGCGAATAAACGCTCTCTTTTGCCATCCTCTCAGATACGCATCGGGCGTAAGGGCTTGGTAGCATGGAAATCTGAGACTCTAATGGAGTCAGGGCTGGCAAAGCTGTGAAGATATATGTGCGGTTAGGCGCCTTTCCGAATATAGAATAAAAAATGATGCCAAGGATAAAGCATCACTTACCCACAGTCATGCATTGTAGGTTTGAGAGATCCCCAGGTCCATCAAGAATCTCGAATTCGTCGTTGGCTTCTAAAACTATGGTTTAAAATGAAGGGTGTATTGGCATCATTATAAAAATGTAAAACAAAAAAAGGCAAAAGGATACCGACCTTGGCCAGAAGAAAGGACTATACTTTGTGGAGGTATCGTTTGAGGGGCAGCCATGTCAAGCAAACGCTGGAATGTTTTCCTCAGAGAAAGATCCATGATGGAAGCCGCCAGCTCCCACAATTCAGAAGGAAAGAAATGTTCAGATAACAGAGGAGTCGTTAAACAAAATGAATATGTATATAAGACTACCTTCGATGCTTCGCCCGATCTGAACTGGAGGGATGGAAGCTTCGGCAGCCTCCTCTACACCCTCAGGTGCATCACTGAGGATATTTATGAAATCTATAGTCAGCATGGAAGTCTCCAATAGAGGGACAAAAGCTGCCGCTGAAGGCTTCAAAGCGGGGATAAAGGCTTTAGCAATCTCTTCTACACCCTCCAGGGCGTCACTAGAGATATCCATGAGATCTACGGCCAGCGAGGTCACCTCTGCTGGAGAAATAGACGCTGAAGAAACAAAAGCCACCACCGGGAGCTCCACAACAAGGGTAGCAGCTTCAGTAATCTCCTCTACACCCTTCGGTGCGTCACGAGAGATATTCTTAGAATCCGCAGCCATGGCTCGATCTGGGCTCAAACCCACTTCCGCTGCAGAAGTCCCTGCAAAGTTTTTGTAAAGATATGGGGATGTGAAAGTAATACAAATTACTCGCTAAAAGAAAAACACTAAAAACACGCATACCAATATGCTAGGGAGCCTAAAGTATGGATTTTTCGAGCCGTTGTTCTTTTCTGATCAAATGCCCTCGCCGGGTTTCAATCGCAAGTAAATGACTGCCAGTCTTCAGTGCAAGCTCGTCTTCAAAAACGACCAAGATGGGCTGTTTGAGAGCCCGTTCTTCTTCCATTGACAGATGACCCCTGGGTACCCTAGGTAATAATGGATCAATGTCATAGAATACAACGGGGGAAGGCTTTCTTCGGGGGGTATGCGTTTTCAGTCTCATCTCGTGAGCGCCTTAAAGCCTCGGCAAATTTAGCAGCCTCCTCGGGAAACGAACCGGGCAAAAGAAACCCGCCGTCCGACTCCTGCATGGATATTGGCTCATCCTGGATAAGGGGCTCAGAATCAATCAAGACATAGAGTAGGCCGGCTACTGACTTCTTTCGCCTTTTTGAGCATGTGCTAACACTAATGGAGGACCGCTTCCTCCCCTTTGGTGCTTTGGCACGGCGCTGCCCAACTTCGCCTTTGGTATCACCCTTTGGCGACACTACTGTTGGCGCTTTATTAGGAGCCTCTACCTCGGCTCTAGTACATACCGGCATACTAGCAGTATGGGGGATTGATTCTTCTGGAGCGGCTTTAAGGATAAGCACTGGATCACTGTCCCTCAGAGCAGGGCGAACAACCGACCGCGGCCACAATGGAGCGCTGATAACCTGAGCTGGAGTAGGAGATCTATACTTGAAAAGCACCGGTCTCTCTTCTGCGATGATAGGACTGACCAGATGGTGATACCATCCCTTGAAGGGTCCCAGGGGCCTTGGAAGATACTCGGGCTCTGGGATCATGAAAAGAGAGCCCGTATTCAACCGTATGAAGTGATGGATAACATCGTGAGCTACCTCCAGAGAGGGAGTAGGCTCAACTAGGAAGGCTTCAAATGGGATGCCCTAGTTGTAGTCTAACTACTGGGCGAAGCGATGCGGATTATACCGAATAAAGAGGGCAGTATTATTCCAGCGGAACACCAGATACCCTGGCCTGATTAAGTATAGATGCATAATCTCCTTAGGCTTTAGAGATGGTGCTCCATCCTTCGACAAATCAAACAATTGCTGAACGGGCCCTGCTGGAGCAGAGAGGACTCGATCGCTAAAAACCATTCCACCTTCATTCGAATATGGATTGAGCAGTACGCAGAGATCCCCTGACTGGGTTGGATCAGGAGCGGAAGTATCAACCAACCTCATGATCCGTGGGAAGGTATATGAATCATAAAAATCTGGCCGCCGGTGCATAGCAAACGCTCCTAACACGTGCATCTCGATCCACTACGTGAAGTAGTGGATGGAGAAATTCACGGTATCTGCACCCGGGCTCGAAGTATTAGAGGTAATGCTTAACCCGTGATATAAATGCGATAATCCCGCAACACCAACAGCTAATCGTGCCCCTTCAGATATGCGGTGAGCAGGGTAGAAGACGGAGGCTCTCATGAAACATCGATACATCGGCATAGCAAACCAGCTGAGCAAGAGACTGATAAAGCCGATAAAGAAAGTTTCTTCGTCCATGCTAGGGGCCACGATCGCATCGAAATCTACGACCGACGAGTTTAGAATATAAAACTGCGGTAGGTCTTCCTCTTTGGCCGGCAGTTTCTTCAGCCCGAATCCAAAAGGGGCTTCGATTTTCACGAATTTTGGAGCCTTCTTGGATAAGACATCCTCGTGGAGAAAGTAAGCAATAAAAGCGTCAAAGGTGACACCTTGCCCTTCCGATGTCACGAACAGTTTTTCAAAAATACCCAGGGCCTTGATTAGACTCGGGTACTTATGACAAACGGCGTTCTCAGTCGTCAGGCCATCAAGCATAGCAGGCGTCGTAGCAAAGGTGTACTCGTCAGGAGGCAGTAACTCTTCGTAATGCTCTCCCCTGATCGGTAACCCTGAAACTTCACGAAACTCCTCCAGTGAGATCGAGACTTCGCGATCCCCTAATAAGAATATGTTTGTAGGAAGATTCCATTAGTTCAAGAAATCCTTGACCTACTAGACATGAGGGGCATGATAATAGAATAATGACGCATACACTGCTTGGTACAACCCAACCTTCTGCAGCTGTGCACGTTGGGCGGAAAGGATGTATCGAGCCAAGGGAAAGTAGCCCACTGGGTGGCGGGGGGTAATACCTACCTTATACTCCTACCCGTAGGGTCGAGCTTCACCCTGACATATCCGGCGTCCCAAGATATCAATGGCCACGTAGGTTGATTAGGTATCCCAGTCGTCGACGGCTCAAGCCGGCCCGTGGGGGTCCAATTAACCGCTTCCACCGCATAAGCCGTACGCGGACGCTCTATCAATGATGTCGACTGAATAGGTTCTGTTGGCACTTCACAAGTAAAGTTACGGTGGCCTCTGATGATATGACCGTACCACCCCCCTCCCACACACACACAAGAGAAGACTCGTATGGTCCTTGTCATGCGCCCTAATCATCGCCACAACTTCCTCGTCCGATGGCGATTGCGGAAAAGCGACTTCTGAGCGAGTGTAAGGAAAGTCAGGAAGTGAGGCCATTATTCATGAAATAAGAGAAAGAAAAATCCATTAAAATAAATAAATAAATAAACGTGATGTTTGTTTCATGGGGCCACGGGCTGCATAACCAATGGACCCCACAAAATCAAAATGACGGCTCAACAATGATGGGACTAGATAATCATTGTCATTAAATAAACAGCGAAGTTTAAACAACTCATAATATTCTCAAAAAATGAGTTCTGTTAAAATACCCAACAGATTCAAAATCTATGAAAAGGGTATTAAAACCTTAAAAAAATATAATGATAAAAATATATATATACTCAAGAACACCAGGGAATAAATTTCCCAAAAGCCTCCGAGTCTTTCAGAGCTAAGCTCTGTAATATGGAATTAAATTCCTTTAATAATGTGATTAAATCCTAGAAACCCTCACGATGAGGAAACAAAGGAAATGGAATTAAATTCCAGAGATCCTCAAAGATCAGAGGAGAACTCACGATCCTCAAGACCTTAGGGTTTACTACAAAAAAAATGTCTTTTTGGATCTCTAAAAGATCGTTCCCAGAAAAAGAGCAAAGCTCTGTTGATGGATTTAAAATCCCAGAAAAGAACAAAAGGGACTTCCTAAGAAATGAATTCCGTTCATGATCCTTACCAGAGAAAGAGTTCTTACAGAGTTGAACTCTGGAGTTCTGCAGACAGAGAACTAAGCACTAAAAAAGAAAATTAAATTCTCAAAGAAAATAAGTAAGGATGGAAATGAAAGAAAAGTGGTCATCTCAGAGCCAAGCCCTCGCATTTATAAAACATGATGCGAATGGTTCATCTCCCCGTTCCCGTAGGCAATCCAACGGTTGTAAAAGTGGACAGCGTTGCACTCATATGTAAACCACATGAGAGCAACGCTGTGGAGGCATTTGTTCCTTCATAAAAAATTAAGAAAAGGGGGAGTGTAAATTAGAGGGAAACTCCCCACTAAACAAGCCTCATGCGTTAAACATGTAAGCGCCTATATGCAAAGCATATCGGCGCCGCAATTAAGCTAAACAAGCCTCACGTGTTAAACATGTGAGTGCCTATATGCAAAGCAAATAGGCACTGCAATTTGGCTAAATGAGCCTCACGTGTTAAACATGTGAGCGCCTATAAGCAGAGCATATAGACGCTGTAACTAAACTACTGATAGGCTAAACAAGTCTCACGTGTTAAGCACGTGAGCGCCTATATGCAAAGCATATAGGCGCTGCAATTAGGCTAAACAAGCCTCACGTGTTAAACATGTGAGCGCCAATATGCAAAGCATATAGGCGCTGCAATTGAACTACTGATAGGCTAAAAAGCCTCACGTGGTAAACACATGAGCGCCTATATGCAAAGCATATAGGCACTACAATCAAAACAGCTAAGAGGGCCAAATTAAGTCCCTCGTGCTAAACACGTGAGGACACCTCCTTACGTAAAATTAAATTCTACTTTATGAACCGTTGGATCAAGGATCCAACGGTGATTAAACATAGAATTAAATTCTATTGGAAAAAATATTTTCTGTTAAACAGAGAGTTAGTGGATCAAAGATCCAAAATATTTTCTGTATCTTTCTAAACAGAGAAAGATTATACTTCGTTAAACTGAGCACCCTTGAATTAAAAATCCAATGGTGATTAAAATGTCACTGCTTGATAGAATTTTATTCTGTATATGGGAGAATATCCCCAATCTTGTTAAAAACAAGAACAATATCTTCTATGAAAAACAGAAGTCCTTGGATCAAAGATCCAACGGTGGGTAAAATTGCCCAAATTAATTCTGAAACCAATTAAATCAATGGGGATCTCTTAATGAGAGATTTTATGAGAATTAAACAAACTTCTCTCTACTATATAAAGAGCCAGAGACTTCAAGTCTTAAGAGAGGAGACAAGAGAGACAGATGCAGAGAGAGAAGACAGAAGTGGAGACAAAAAAAAAGACAATTTGATTCTCAGCGAAGATTTGTTTCGTCAGAACATACTAGGTAAGAAGAAAAGAACACAGAGATTGTTCCATTCCTTCTTTAGCTCTCTGAGGGTTTAACCCTTCATACAAGAACTTAGTTCTTTCTCTGGTTAAGATCTGCAGAAGTAGATTTCCCCACAAGTTGAGAATTTAATTCTCATTGGGGAGATTCTGTTATTAAGATTCAAAGCCTAGGGGAAATAACTGAGTCCAAAAAATTTAATTCTTGCAAAAACATATGGGTATTTAATTCCTCTAAAAACTAGGGTTTAACCATATATAAAGAATTTGATTCCTACACGAACAAGAGGAGAACTTGATCCCTCAGACGATGACAATAATTTGAGACCTTCCAAACCCAAAGCTTAATGACTAGAAATGTCATTAATATCATATCAAGATCTCCAAGAACACAGAAGAACGGCCTGGTGATTCGTTAGTGTTTAACACTATAACGAGACCTCACGTGTTTTCCACGTGAGTACTTCTAATGAATAAAAAGAAAAGGCCGAGACAGCCTCACGTGTTCCCCCACGCGAGTGCTTAAAAGAAGAGTAAGGAGCACTTCCTAAGGCAGTCATGTGCTTTGCACGCGACCCCCAATCAAGTGCTTAGCACTTATTTAAAAAGGGAAAATAAAACCCAAAGGGCGGGCCCGTATTTGGGGTGCCTCACGTATTTCACACGTGAGCGCCACGAGAACCAAGTGCTTAGCACTTATATAAAATGGAGAATAAAACCCAAAGAGCAGAGCCCATATTTGGGGTGCCTCACATGGTCACATGTGAGTGCCTCCAGAGTTCAGTGTTTAACACTGATTCAGCGCCTCACGTGGGATACACGTGGGTGCTGCATATACCAGTGCTTAGCACTGTTGGGTAACTATGGAGACTCAGACCTATCCTAAATTGGCTAAGTTTTCCTAAGGTCAAAATCTCTTCGACTTCCAATCAACCGAGCCCCCCCCCCCCCGCGTGCTCATGATTCCCCAAATTGATCTTAGTCCCAAACATGACTAATGATCTCTCATGATGATATCCAAAATGTTATTCATCACATATCTCCAAAGTTAATCTTAGTCTCAAATGACTAATGATTCTTAGATGATCCACCATGATCTTTTCCCTAAAATACGGGATTTGGTTTAAGGGTACATCTCTCCACACCTCTGATATATATCGTTGTAACTCTTCAACGTCTTCAGAGAGGTGGCGGGTCCCGACAACCAACAGCTTTTTGGTGCACTTCCAAACTGATGTGAACACCTCAAATCAGACCATACCCCAAACTAGGTGCATCCCATATCATCGTTGTTCATCCCGTCACATAACAAATACACGTGCGTGCAAGATGGATAACGGACCGAGACGTCCTTAAACTAAAACCTCATCTCCAAAATGGTGATCAACAGACCGAGATGTCCTCAAACTAGAGCTCTGCCTCTAAAATAGCGACAACGGACCGAAATGTCCTTAAACTAACCGTTGCCTCCAAAATGGCGACGACGGACCGAGACGTCCTTCAACTAAAACTTCACCTCTAAAATGGTGATCAACGGATCGAGACGTTTTTAAACTAAAACATCACCTCCAAAATGGTGATCAACGGACCGAGACGTTCTTAAACTAAAATCTCACCTCTAAAATGGTGATCAACGGACCGAGACGTCCTTAAACTAAAACCTCATCTCAAAATGGTGATCAATAGACCGAGATGTCCTCAAACTAGAATTTTGCCTCCAAAATGGCGATAACGGACCGAAATGTCCCTAAACTAAGACAACAGAGCCCAAATGCACTCTTGTTGGATCTGAAACAAAAATGTTCCTAAAACCTTGTCTTAAATTGGATTAACGTATCCTTAACAAAAAACCAACCCAGCCCCAACTGCTCACATACATTTGAGTCGATCTTAATCTCAAACCAGATTAACAATCCTTAAATAAAACAAACCCAAATCTAAAATATACAGATTTGGAATAATCCACGCCCTACGGGAGACAACATAAATTAGTCTCCGTATACATTCCACGGGAAATCTAAAAAAATTAAAACACACAGGACACGAGGTGAATTTTCGGAGCAGGAGAAAGTGGTTATCGCGATGCGATAACGTAATTAACTGTAGAGGCTTGCGCCTGCAGGGAAAAGCGTCCCCACAATCAAAAAACCCCTCGCAAACGAGAGGGAATCTGACGAAGTCTGCTACAACGGTCGCATCCGTCCAAACCTCCGATATACGGTGCCATAAATCAACTAGGCATTTTCGGAGAGGTGGACAGATAAATACAAATAGCATCTGCCCCCAAACTCAGGCAAGACATCTATCCCAGTTTGTCTCCGTTTTCGACGGTAAACATATAGATTGTTTAATAAATGAGTTTAAACTTCTTTCGAGTGCGGAGATTTTATCGATACCAGTCGTTAGAATATTCGTCTGTGGTTGGAAAGGATTATTATAAGGGACAAAGTTGTTGGCCGGATTTTGGAATGATTGCGGTTGAAAGGGTTGCTGAATTTGTTATGGTGGTTGTTGTTACTGTAGGGGAATCATTTGATAGTTATTTTGGATTGGGAACTGATTTTGAATTTGAGTTTGGTTTTGGTTCCAAGCAAAATTAGGATGATTCCTCCATCGCTGATTATATATGAAGAAATAAGAATCGTTTCGAGGTCGTTGTTGAAAACCAATATTAGTTTGTTATTGACCTTGAGACGGAGGATTCAAAGAACATTCTTCTGTTAAATATGATGGGTCAAAACAGCAACCACACACAGTTTTGGGGAGCGTAACTTGGTTTAGGGAGGCTGAAGAGAATTTGCTTTCTATGACTTTGAGTTTCTTTTGCATCACAGCCATTTCGGCTTTCATTGCGATGGAAACGTCGAGCTGATAGATACCTGCCCTAGATGAAGACGATGTTATTGGTCTAGTGCTCTCCCACTGTAACATTTGTTCGGTGAGGGCTTCCAGAAATTGCCATGCTTCTCCATCGTCTTTTGACATGAAATGACATTGACAAATGGTTTCAAGTATTTGTTTTATGGCTGGATTGGTACCCTCATACACAATGCGGCAAAGTTGCCATCTATCGATTCCGTGATGAGGGCATTGGACAAGGAGATCTTTAAACCGTTTAAAGTATATCCAAAAGGGTTCATTGGGAAGTTCGGCAAACTGGTTAATCTCGCTCCGAATACGGGCGGTCTTGTGATGAGGATAGAATTTCTTAAGGAATGCTATAATGAATTCATCCCATTTACCGATAGAATGTGCGGCGATGCTATAAATCTACTTTTCTGGGAAATCACACAAGGTAAAAGAGAGAAGACGTAATCGCAGAGCATCTCCTGAAAGTAGGGTGGTGCTCATCATCGCACATACGTTTTTGAATTTGGTTATAAAAACATATGCATCTTCATATTCAAGCTCGTGAAATTTAGGCAACAAGTTAATGAAGTGGAGTTCAATTTCGAAATTATCCCCATTGGTTAGTGAAAGAGACAGACACGTATAAAAGGGTCCACGTATGGGGTAGCATCTGTCTTGCAGAGCTATGCATGGTGGATTTTTGCACACCTACGGGTGGTGGCAGGGTGGTGTCGTTAAAACCCGATGGAGATCCATCCATCTCGGGAGATGTGGTAGGTAGAGAAGAAATAGAAGATGAAGAAGTATCGATTTCGGAGTCGACAGCAAAAACGCAGACTAGACGGGCACTAGAATCCCGTATCCAACCAATCATGCACTAAGCGGGTTTAGTGCACGTGGCAGCATGTGATATGTGTGAGAACGCTTTTAAGATAGCTTGTTTTGAAAAAAGATGTCGGACGTGAGGCTTGACACAACAAATCACAAAATGCATAATCGATCCCTAGAGTTAGGGCCACCTAGATCAAGTCACTAGACCGCTCCTAGACTTCTAAAGGATAAGACGCGGGATCAATCCTATACTATCTCCTTATCAATCTTGCGGCTAGGTAAGTGCCAGGTAAGTGGGAGGTATTCGCTATACGAATCACCGAAATAGAGGGCCTAATTAAGTAACCATTTTCCTTAGTCACACTTTTCTTAAACACCATAGATTATCCACGACCTTTCTCTGTCCTAAATGAGCGCGACAGTCCTTAGAGGCTTGGTCTAGATATTTTTTATTAATGTAGGGTGATAGTATGCTCGTTGATTTGTAGGGCCTAGGAAACGTGATGAAATCCCCACCTAATCTGAATTTGGGTTTATTACCCCTTAAAGTCCGGTTTAAGTATGGAAAACAAAGCGAAATCAAAACACGCAAAAAGATTTCTGAGCGACGATATTTGCAAAGAATCCTGCAGGTAAAATCAGATAATTGGAGCTTTAGATGAGAGAGAAAGGCTAAAGGAGAATACCACAGAAGACTGGGGGCCTAACTCTTCAAACAAGTCGCGGTTCCGCCACTAAATAGACCCAAAAGCCGTGGTTCCGCCTCCTATTGGAAAGGTCATCTGCTAAAATTTCTTTAGAGCACCCCGATGATCCTCTGGTCCAAGTTTAAATCTCTGAATCTCTGTTGACTTGCTCCAGTTACTCCAGATTCTCTTGCAAAACTCGCACAATAATCGTTAGAAACACGAGATGCGGTTTTGGTTCTCGTTTATGTTATGTTTGCTGGTTTTTATAAGAAATCAACCCGAATAACAAGAAAAAATTACGACCGTCTCCCCGGAAACGGCGCCAATTGATTGATCTTGAAAATGTGTTTTGTAAATAACCACAATCAAGATGGTGTCGCTAATAAATAGCCGCGATGAGTATGGGCCGTCCGCAGGGAAACGTGAATTCTATTCTTTCTTTAAACGAGTTGATAAATGAAATGGTTGATTGTTTTTATATTTTTAGATGGATATAAAATTTATAATAGAAAGCCTTGTAGGATTCATAGGACTTAGTAGTTAATGGATGAATGTTTAGAGAAGATTCTTTTGATCTTTAAATAATTTAAAACTAGAGAAATAGCGATGAATGTGGATTAGAGTTCTTGGAGAGAATTAGGGTTTCCCACTAGTAACCCTTGTCCTTCCATTGATCTCTATTAACTCAAGCCCTTAACAAAACAAATATTTTACTAATCTCAAATCATGGTCGTGATTATCAATAAATTGATAGTGCGCACAATTAGAAGGTTAACGTTTATTTTGCTAAAATTTATAAACATTAAAATTTCAAAAAGACGTTAAAAGATTTTTCATCTATTATTCTACCCTATCCTACAAACCCTAGCAAGTAAAGAATTACTCGCTCATGATTAGTAGTGATTTAGAAGAAAGGATGAAGATAAATGAAACCATAATTAAAATACAGAAAAGTAATGCGTAAAATAAATACAAAAAAGTAATGCGTAAATTAAATGCGGAAAAAGTAAATGCAAAAAGAATAAAAAACTACCTTTATTTATCAACTATTGCATAACAATTTTCTTCTTCAAAAGTAGATTACAGAAAACACTAGTTTAACCCCTGATCTCTCTCTATATGGAGGTAGATGATGAGATGTGGAATGAATATCAAATGCACAGCTCTCAGTACTTTATATATTCTTTGAAACCAGAAACCCTAGATTCTATATAAGAGTAAATGCCATTACAATCATATCCACAAAATTCGATATCCAACGACTACCAAAGAGCCGCGGTTCCGCCGCCTGATGCCACATATGGTTGCGAATCCGCCGCCTCCTAGTGGAATTGGGTTTTGAGATTTTTTTCTGGCTTTTTGTGTTGATATTTAGAGATCGTCTTGATATATAGATTCTGAAAATATTGTTCTGAATCTCTATCGTTGCTAGATATCTCGATTTGCTTCTAAAATTTGGCAGATTCAGTTTCGATATCCCGATTTGACTTGGATCTCTTACTTCGATTTCAGACCCGAGCTAATACCTGCACAATATCTCAAATCAAAGTATTAGTAACATTTGGTATTTTTGAGATATTATTCCAACCAATTATACGATATAATATATTTAAGAATATTTATTATGAATATTTGATATGATATGCATACTTTAATTACTAATATTTCATTTAAATATTATATGCATATATTTTCCCTAATTATATTAATTAAAATGAAGAAATATATGATAATAATGTTTTTATAAATAAACCCACATATGTTCTTTATTTACAATTAATATTTTTTTATATATTAATAATAGTAGGGAAAATGTTCATACAAATGTGCAATATATTTGACTAATCACCAGCCCCCACTAGTATGACTGCCATCACAACATTGGTAGTCAAGCAAACATCCTAAGGGCTCTATCAATATTTATTAGTTATATGTTAAAAGAAACATATACACATGTTAAGATAGACTCAAACCAGATAGCATACTATCATGATGAGCAAGACTATTATTATATTTATGAATATCCCAAACTTCCAAAATATAATATACAATTCAGTATTATAAAATAATGGCCTCTAAGGCATATATCACTAACAATATTATGCTGAGGAACAAAAGATATTTGTTTCTCGACATGCCCACTTTCTGGAAACTCGATTTCTTGAAAAAGAAATTAGTGGAAGCGCAATAGAACTGGAAGAAATTTCAGAACCATAAACTATTACTGAAAGGTTAATGGAACCCGAGATTTCAATAGAACCGGTGTCATGCCCCGCTTCCTAAAAGAGTGGTAACAAAACGTGACGTGGTCCGCGACGTATTTATTCTGAGAAGATCATTTCTCGAAATAATTACGCTAAGCGTCTAGAAGTAACATAAAGTAAAAGAATAAACAAAAGAATGAAATCCAACTTTGATTTATTACATTCAAGATTCATAATTGACAAAATATATAAATAAAAATACGATAACATGATAAGCTTTAATAAGGAGGCATACATAAATAAGCTAATATGAAATGAAAAGCCGAATGAAACTAGACATCCGGTTGTGATGCGAACTGGTTGTACTTCTCTTCGACCACTTTTATCTCCTCTGTCTCAATGCCACCTAACGAATATTTCAAGAAAGAAAAAAAGATGGGTGGAATGCCCGTCAGCGAACTAACGATCGGTAAGTCTCCAAAAGGATGGTGTGATATATATAAATGAAATGTAAGGTGTAATATGATATATGGTATAACATGGATATAAATCATGAATATGTAAACAAGTATAGTAGCGTGTATGGTAATGTGTATGTCACCTATATCAGCATAGCAAACAAGTATGACATGGTCGTGGAGTGTAGGTATAGTGAACATGAAGTGAATGTAAGTGTCATAAAAGGTCTCTAAAATGGTAAATTCAACTAACGTGGGTTCAAGTATGAATGTCAACCGAATCTCATGAGTATTCTCGAATCTAAGGCTATCGTCCATGAGTAAGGAATCACAGGCCCAAAATAGCGGGACTTTAATTGTTATTGAAGTATTCTAAACCCAACAAGCTATCATCTAGGGGCTTGGAAATACGGGCTTTTATTCATGAATTCGTGCTTTGTACCGTTTCATCCCGGTACCATTGTAACATGATTTGTACCATTTTAGCCCGGTAACACGGCAACATGATTTGTATTAATGGGACTCATGAGATTCTGTTGGATTCATATTCAAACTACCCCAACACCTTGTGTATATTAGTCTATGATTAATGTTACAAGTCTTAATCGAATCCATGAATACAAAAGGTGATATATGTAATAAAGTTTTCAAGATTGATTTCATGTGGTCATGTCAAGTGCAAGTCATTCCAATTGTATTTATGATTCAAGTCAAGTTGGTTCAAGTCTACATATTAGGTTTAAGTATTCATGATTGAGTCGTGTCAAGATCAAGTCAATTTTAGCATATAATGGTTTAATGATAATTCATATAAATAAAAATAAATAAGCAATCATATAACATGATATGAGATAAGTATAAAAGTAACGTCCAAAAACAATGCTGTAAATATGTGATCTGTACGACTAGTTATTTAGGTCAATTGAAGTCAGAAATATAAAGGAAAATATGGCCTTAAGTATTATACACATATGATTTCCAGTCTCTCCTAAATAAGACTACCGGTTTTGGAGATATATCTGTTTTCATATCGTTATGCAAAACAGATCAGAATCTGTTCAGCACCGTCACACATTTTTAAAACATTGTTTGGCTGAATTTCTATTAGGTTTCACATTACGAAAATTATTAGAAAATTATAGGTCTTTCGATATATTTATCCAAAACACTAAGATTCACGCGATTTGGATTTCTGAAGCTCTAGTTATGATCATTTTAATATCATCGTTTAAAACAGAAATTCAGATTTCTGGATAGCAACTATATATTGTATTGCAAAGTCTATATCGGGTTGTTTCATAAGTTTATAAGTAATATAATATATAGGAAATTATATATCTAGCAATTGTGCATCTACACATCTAAATTTTGTCACAAACGGACATCGGGAGTTCGAGTTATGTCCTATTTAAAAACAGTGTGTGAATCAGGCCAGATTCTGTCCAGATTCGTCGCTTAATATTGTAATACAATTTTCTATATTTTACGTCGATTTTCAGTAAAAACTTAAAACTAAGAAAATCTAGATCTTTCGATATTGATATTTAAAACATTTAAAAACACTAAATTTGGACATTGATATACCAAGTTATGTGTCCTAGAAATTGACCGATAACTGCAGTTTTCTGTTTTACGAACAGTGAATAAAAACGATGTAATTCCTAAACTATTATGCGGTTTGATCTGAAATTTTTATATCATGTACAAATATATATATTCTATCATATGTAAATTTCCTGAAATTTCTAGAAGTGGTAATTGATTTATAAAAATTAAAAATAAAGGTTTTGTAAGATCGTATTTGAAAATGATAAATCTATGATATTTATTTATAACTTTATTTTCTTGTATGCAAAAGTAAATATAAATAATTAAAATTTCAGCGATAAGTAACATGAATTAACATATGTAAAGTAAACATATGATTCGGTTATGATTAACCGTCTAAAATAACAATATTTAACATGTTATCAACCATTGTATGCAAGATTTTATAACTAAACATATATGCTTTATTCCAACTATTTTTTAATTTAACAAAAAAAACTTTATCATGAGACTAACTAGTTATCTCAAGATTCGGTATGATGGAGACATGGTAAGGGGATAAATTTCAAGTAGAGAAAAGGAGAAGGACTGGGGACTTACCTGCACAAACCGATATCGTCACCGAGCGTGTCTATCCGACGATAGTCTCACGTTACTAGCGAGACTTTCTTAAAAACTTCTTTGTATTCTTCTTCTAGAACTCTAGGTGAAGAGGGAGAAGGGAGAGATAGAAAAATGTGAGGAAAAAAAGAAAGAAGAGGACAAATAAAAAAGGTGTAATCGTGAATTATCTCTAATAATATATGCATTCAACATGGGAATTAAAAAAGAAATAAAAAAAGATAAATTTCAGTTAGAGAAAAAGAGAAGGAGAAGGGACTTATCTGTACAAGCCGGTATCGTCACCGAGCGTGTCTATCCGATGATAGTCTCGGATTACTAGCGAAACTTTCTTGAAAACTTCTTTGTGTTCTTCTTCAAGGACGTACTTTAGGTGAAGAGAGAAGGGAGAAATAGAAAAATGTGAGGAAGAAAAGGAAAGAGGAGGAAAATTAAAAATGGTGTATAATGGTGAATTATCTCTAATAATATATGCATTCAACATGGGAATTAAAAGAGAAATGAAAGGTCGCTATTCATTTTGAGAATGAAAGGTCTCATTTGTAAGTTATGAGAAGGATAAAACTTGATAAAACATAATTGTAAGAATGAGGATTTGAACATGTAACCTATAAAATAACAATGTAAGTACTTAACCAATAAGCTACAAGGTTGCTCATTTACATATTTAACAAGAATTAAATATATGCCGTATCTTGAAAAGAAAGTGGGCTTAGAAAAAGAAAAAAAAGAAATCAAATGGAATGGAATTGTCTTAGCTTGGATTTTGCGCTTTGAAAAATTATAGAATGGATAAAATAGATGAAGTGATAAAATAATATATTTATTAGAAAACAAAATATACCAAACAAAAATAATTGCAATATTTTATTAAAGAAATGATACGCGAAAGTATAGCAATTTTAGGATCGTTACAACCGGACGCTCCTACGCCACTTCACAGATCTAATAGGCAGTCTCATCCGCCCGAGAGATACTACGGTTTTCTCATAGATGAGAATCAAGATGATTGTATCGTCGATGATGATGAGCCTACCAGTTTTCAACAGGGTATCATGAGTAGAGACTAGGTGAAGTGGCTGGATGCTATGAGATCCGAGATGGAATCCATATACACCAATAAAGTTTGGACTTTGGACGTTACACCTCCAGGGGTAAAACCCGTAGGCTGCAAATGGATCTTCAAAAGGAAAATTGGTACAGATAGAAAAGTTGAAATCTTTTCTCCAATAGCAATTTTTAAATCCATTCGGATCCTACTTGCTATTGCCGCCTTCCATGACTATGAGATCTGGCAAATGGACGTAAAGACCGCTTTTCTGAATGGAAGTTTAGAAGAATGTGTTTATATGAACTAGCTAGAGGGCTTCACAGAGAGTGGAAGCAGCGGAAGGGTGTGCAAATTTCTTAAATCCAGTTATGGATTAAAACATGTATCGCAGAGTTGGAACATCTGCTTTGATGAGACGGTCAGGAAATTTGACTTTATCAAAAATATAGATGAACCATACATTTATAAGAAAATTGTAACGAGAACCGTGGTATTCCTCGTCTTGTATGTGGATGGCATTCTCTTAATAAGAAATGACATTCCTATACTATAATCGGTCAAAAGAGTCTTCTCACAGAAGTTCTCCATGAAAGACCTAGGTGATTCCTCCTATATTCTGGGGATTAAGATTTATCATGATAGATCTAAGAGAATGTTGGGACTTTCACAGTCAAGATTCCAAGTGCGATAATTTACCAGCTTGTCATGAGATCGCCCTCTCCAAAGAGATGTCTCCCGAGACTGATGAGGAGAGGGATCGCATGAGCATTATACCCTACGCTTCGGCGGTCGGATCTATAATGTATGTGATATTATGTATCAGACCAAATGTAGTTTACGCACTTAGCATGGTAAGCCGGCATCAGTCAAACCCAGAGGAGAAACACTGGATAGCTGTTAATAATATTCTTACGTGTCTGAGAAGGGCTAAGGAATTGTTCTTAGTATACAGTAATGGAGACCTCCAGGTCGAGGCCTTCACAGACTTTAGGTTCCAGAGTGATAAGAATTACTCTAAATCCCTGTTGAGTTATGTATTTACCCTCAACGAAAGGGCGTTCTGTTGGAAGAGTTCCAAACAAGACACTGTAGCATATTCAACGATGGAGGCTGAGTACATCGCTGCTAATGATACCGTAAAAGAAGCGGTCTGAATGAGGAAGTTCATTTATGAACATCAGGTGGTTTCGTTCAATGTTGATTGTTCAGTCGAAAATATTGCATTCTGTAACACATCAATTTCCTCATTATTCTAATCATCTAATGGTGTTTGTTATAAATATGACACATATTACAGAATTATTTGGAAAATAACAATTACCATGTGTTGTACATTATAACCGGCATTATGATGAAAATTGTGTGTACATATTTCACGCATGATATTGTATATCTCAACACTTTTTATTAAAATGTTGTGCAGAAAATTATTCAGGTCAAAGAACTAGAATCGCCAATTTGCCGATAAAATGCAGCAAGTCAAAGACTTAAGATCTGGCAGAGATTCGGAAGAGATTAAATGATTCCATACATCAAAAGAACACCCAAAGACCAACACCAAGACACCCAAGAAAATGAGCCAGTGAACTCATCATATGGCCGCGGAACCGCGGCCGAGTTGGCCGAGTTGCCGCGGATCCGAGGCCCAGTTAGGGCATCAAGTGACGTCATCTCTACAGAAGCTTCATCTCAACAACCTTGCTTACTTGAGATGCTTAATTACCATGTGGTTTCTTCTGGAAGGCTCTGCATAACAACCTTCTTCTAGAAGGCTCCTTATAACAATCTTCTTCTAGAAAACTCCTTGTAACAATCTAGCTTATGAGGGAAGCTTAATTTGAGGCTATAAAAAGGGATCTAGATCTAATATTTTGGGGTTACTCATTATTACACAATTGAGCCACAATTACAATTCAATTCAAGTTGAGTGACACAACTTGAGATCCAATCCAATTCCAATCAAATCAAGATCCATTGAGAGCAAAATCAAGTGACAATCGAAGATCCTTTATCTCAACGCCGATCATCATCAAGAGCAAGAGATCCGCATCCGATCCACGACTCACGAAGATCGAGCCGAGCAAAGATCGACGACAAATTCCCTTTCAAAGGAGAGATCGAGAGCTAGTCTTGTAAACTCAAATTGAAAAGTGTAATTTGAAAGAGATTTAATAAAGGTGATAATTGTAATTCTCGCTTTCTTTACATTCTTGCATTATGAAATTCTTCGTTCTTGATTCTTTAATTTTCATGATGCGTGAGTGAAATCTCCGCTTGTAAAGAATTCAAGAGAATCGGTAGATCAAGTGATGATAAAATCTTAATACTAATCTTAAGTCTTATGAGATTTGTAAACTTTAGGAAAAAGAATCATCAATGACCTATTTTGGATCGAGATCATATTCTTGCTAATTTCGTTGCAAATTAAGGATTAAATAATTGATGACTCTCTTTATTAAAGGCTAGATCCGAATGATGATCAATGAAAAGACAAGAGATAGAGAAAAAGAAACCCTAGTTTCTTCAATAGATCACTAATCTTCATTCATCACCATCGTCTTAGCTACAATTCATCAATAGATAAGATAAGTCATTGTTAGATTCATCATCACTACTAATTCAATCGAATCCTACAAGCTATTCTTCGTAATCTTGATAAATCAAATTGATATTGGATATATTCTTGATTTCTTGATTCTTGATACTTTTTTTAGATGTTTCTTAAAAATCAATTTCATAAATCTTGAATCATTCTCTTTACTATTTTCTTTCAATTCATCTAAAACAAGATCGATCAAAACACGAATCTCTTTGGACGATCCGTGCTCACTAACAATCGCTATAAGCGACACCGTTATTGATTGCGGCGATACAAATTTCTTTTATTGTGAACATTTTATATTTCTTAACACATCGACGGATTTTTAGATCAATCAAATGGCGCCGTTGCTGGGAATTGCGTGCTATTTTGTTCGTTCTTGTTATTTGAGTTGAAATTTTATTATTCCATCAAAAATTTCAATCAAAATCGTATTAACTGCTTAACGATTAATGTGTGAATTTTGTAAGGAAATCTAGAATCTCTACATCAAGGGGAAAAATATTCAGAGCATTTTTTCTGAGACATAAGAGCACAGGGAGCATCTATACAAAATTTTGTGCAGAGAACTGTTTATACAATCGCGGAACAACGGCTATAGCAAGCATTTCGCGGCGGATCCGCGGTGATATTGAGGAATCAGAGCTCTATTTCTCTGTGGTAATTTCTATACTTTCTTGTCTCCTCCCTACTCTTGTCTAATAACCATTTTCTGCAGGATTCTTTGCAAAAACAGCGCCGCTAAAATAAAAATCTGTTGCGTGTTTTGATATTGGTTGTTTGCGCATATTTTAATACGGAAAATTAAGGGAAAAAGACCAAATTCAGATTAGGTGGGGATTTCATTACCCTTCCTAAGCCCCGCAAATCACAAAACGAGCATCCGCATTATCCTTCATTAACTAAAAAATATCTAGACAAGACTGTAAGGACCGTCGCGCTCAATTAGGACAGAAGAAGGTCGTGGGTAATCTATTGCTTATCTGCATTTCTTTTGTGGTGTCTAAGGCAGGTGTGTCTAAGGCAAGTGGTTACTTAATTAGGCCCGTTACTTACGTAGGGGTTGGCTGATGTTTATGAAACAATCCATCCAAGTGTTGGCTGATATAAAGACTTCTATCGATGATTTAAAGAAAAACTCTGCCTCCTAAGGAGAGAGTATTAAATCGATTGAAGCACAAATTGCATGATTGAATGCCGAAATGAGTGCTAGAGAGAAAGGGAAACTTCCGGGAAACTTCCGTCTCAACCCCTACCAAATCCTGGGCACTCACAACACTACAATGTGAATGCCATTACAACGTTGAGATCTGGAAGAGTGCTGAATAATCAAGTCGGTGAAGAGATTGATAATAATGATGAATCTATCAATCACACCCCGGCTTTCACTTCCACTTTTCCTTCCACTTCTACTTCCACTTCTGACCCTTGTTCGTCTACCCCACCACCTTCTTGCGAGCCTATTCTTCATT
The DNA here is from genome assembly GCA_030015575.1 of Agapanthus africanus. Lineage (NCBI taxonomy): Eukaryota > Viridiplantae > Streptophyta > Magnoliopsida > Asparagales > Amaryllidaceae > Agapanthus > Agapanthus africanus. Next base: position 745,052,712 of record CM057340.1, read on the forward strand.
TTCCTCAAGGCTCGAACCCTCAGCACACTTCTTCTAGTCCACCAAAGACGATCCCCACTCCTATTCTGGAATCTGTTCCACACACACCACCTTCTCCAATGTTGGACCCAGCTATTATTGCTAAAGCTCCTTATCCGAATCGGTTAAGGGGAAACAAATCGAGTCTACATATGGAGAAGATTATGGAAATATTTATACAGGTTAACATCAACATCCCTCTCCTAGATGTTATACAACAAGTCCCGGCTTATGCGAAAATTCTTAAGGACTTGCGCACTAGGAAGAGGAAGACTCAAGTGTCCAAAAATGTATTCATGACAAATAATGTTAGCACTGCTTTTACCCCATAATTACCAAAGAAACGTAAAGACCCTGGATGTCCTACAATCCCAATCTCTATTGGGGGTAAAAACATTAACCGTGCTTTACTTGACCTTGGCGCAAGTGTTAACCTGCTTTCATATTCTGTCTACGAGCAGTTAGGGATTGAAGAGTTGAAACCAGCTCACTGCACTCTCCAAATGGCAGACCGATCAATCACCAAACCTAAGGGTGAACTCGAGGATGTGTTGATTAAAGTCGGGGAATTTATATTCCCTGTGGACTTTATAGTTCTAGATACACAGCCTGTAGCGAACCCACGGAACCAAATTCCGGTGATTTTGGGTCGACCCTTCCTTGCCACTTCCAATGCTGTCATTAATTGTCAAAATGGTTCCATGAACCTATCCTTTGAAAAAATGACAATTGAGCTGAACATCTACAAAATTAGAAGTCAGCCGTCTGAACCCTCTGCTCACATTCTTGATGTTTGTTCTGTCCACGAGATAGCTTCCGAAGCTGCAAGGTTGATGAACTTTGCTTTGATAATCTCAAAGACATTAGCACGACATTGCTTGATCTTGCACATCTTAGTGAGGACACTTTTGACGAGTCCACTCCCGAGTCTGAAACTTTGGACTCATCACTTTCCAAGTCTGTATCATTTGCAGGCTACGAGCTTCTTCGTGAATCCGAATGTCATTCACTTACCCCACCTTCTATTGTTTCTCCGCTAGCATTGGATCTCAAATTATTACCTTCTCATCTTAAATATGCATATTTAGGTGAGAATGAGTCTTTACCCGTGATCATATCAGCTTCTCTAGCCCTAGAGCAAGAGAAAGATCTTTTGATGGTGTTGAGATCTAATAGGCAGGATTTTGGTTGGACAATGGCTGACATCAACGGGATTATTCCTTTGATTGTAGAACATCATATACATCTGATGGATGATGCCAAGCCAACCCGAGAACCACAAAGGCGGTTGAATCCCGTCATGAAGGATGCGGTAAAGAAAGAAATTGTCAAAAGCTTTGACACGGGTATCATTTACCCAATCTCTGATAGCCAATGGGTAAGTCATATTCATGTCGTCTCTAAGAAATCTGGCATCACGGTCATAACAAATGGGGCTATTGAGTTAATTCAGACACGCACTCAAACTGGATAGCGTGTATGTATTGATTATAGAAAACTCAATGCCGCAACGAGGAAAGACCACTTTCCTCTACCTTTCATTGACCAGATGCTGAAACGCTTAGCTGGACAGGAATATTGTTTCATGGACGGATACTCTGGCTATAATCAGGTCCCTATTGCCGAAAAGGATCAAGACAAAACCACATTTACTTGTCCTTTCGGTACATTTTCTTATAGACGCATGCCCTTTGGGTTATGCAATGCTCCCACTACATTTCAGCGGTGTATGATGGGGATATTCTCGGACATGGTCGAGAATTTTCTGGAGATTTTCATGGACGATTTCTCGATATTCGGAGATTCTTTTGATGACTGCTATCTTATCTTGACGCAGTTCTTACTCGTTGTAAAAAGAAGAACTTGACTTTTAATTAGGAAAAATGCCATTTCATGGTCCAAAAAGGAATTGTAATTGGACATGTCATTTAATGAAAAGGCATTGAAGTTGACAAAGCTAAAATAGATGTCATTCATAATCTTCCTCATCCCAAATGCGTCAATGATATTCGATCTTTCCTTGGCCATGCAGGCTTTTACAGGAGATTCATTAAGGATTTTAGAAAAATTGCTAGACCTTTAACTCTTCTCTTGGCCGAGGACACAACCTTTCACTTTGACTCGGACTGTGAGGCTGCATTTGACTCACTCAAAAATTCACTCACTACAGCTCCCGTTTTATCATCTTCCGATTGGAACCACCCGTTTGAGCTTATGTGTGATGCATCAGATTTTGCTGTTGGTGCAGTCTTAGGACAGCATATTGAGAAGATACCACGCGTGATTAATTATGCAAGTAAGACCCTGAACAATGCTCAAATTAATTATATAACTACCGAAAAAGAACTTTTGGCAGTTGTATTTGCATTAGAAAAATTCAGGCCTTACTCGATTGGCTCACCAATTGTTGTGTACACTAATCATTCCTCCTTGAAACATCTTCTGTCGAAGAAGAATGCTAAAGGTAGGTTAATACGTTGGATCCTTCTATTAGAAGAATTTGATCTTGTCATTCGAGATAAGAAAGGATGTGAAAACGTAGTAGCTGACCACCTTTCGCGCAACTCTTCATCACCTACTGTGACCCTGCCAATTAATCACAGCTTTCCGGACGAACAACTCTTGAACGTATCCGACGAACCTTGGTTCGTGGATATTGTAAATTATCTTGCAACAAGACTTATTCCCAGTGAATGGTCTAAACAGGACAAATATCGATTTCTATCCCGAGTAAAGCATTTTCACTGAGATGAACCTTATTTGTTTAAATATTGTCCTGATCAGATCAATCTCAGGTGTATCCCCAATGATGAATTCAAGAGTGTTTTATCTTTTTGTCATGATCAGGCATGTGGAGGTCACTTTGGTCTACGAAAGACGGCGGAAAAGGTTTTGCATTACGGTTTTTACTGGCCGACATTATTCAAAGATGCATTTGATCATTGCAAAACCTGTACACAATGTCAACACACGGGTAGGAATTCTCAGAGAAATGAGATGCCTCTTAAACCAATCTTGGTGGTTGAAATTTTCGACGTTTGGGGTATTGATTTTACGGGTCCTTTTCCCAACTCCTTTGGGAATTTGTACATATTGTTAGCAGTTGATTACGTCTCGAAATGGGTGGAAGCTATTCCTTGTCGCACTAAAGACAACAAGATTGTCAATAAGTTCCTTAAAAAGAATATCTTTTCGCGATTTGGACACCCTCGCGCTATCATTAGCGATAACGGGACACATTTCTGTAATCGGTCTTTCGAGACTTTGATGCGGAAATATGCAATCAACCACAAACTTTCCACACCCTATCATCCCCAAACGAGCGGGCAGGCTGAGGTTTCCAACAGGCAGATCAAACAAATTTTGGAGAAAACAGTTTCTAAAAACTGGAAAGATTGGTCAACCAAATTGATGGATGCTTTTTGGGCATTCTGTACCGCATATAAAACTGATCTCGGTATGTCTCCATATCGTCTAGTGTTTAGTAAAGCTTGCCACCTTCCGGTCGAGATTGAACACAAAGCAATGTGGGCCATTAAAGAACCGAACTTTGATTGAATCAAGCCTGCAACTTTCGGAAGCTGCAATTAAACGAGCTAAGTGAACTCTGCGATGAATCTTGCGATAATGCTGTGATAATAAAGAATCGGACTAAGGTATTTCACGATAAAAACATTTTGAGAAAAACTTTTTTACCAGGTCAATAAGTCCTTCTTTACGACTCACGTCTACATCTTCATGCGGGTAAGCTACGATCTCGGTGGAAAGGACCTTTTGTTGTGCGGTATGTATACCCGCACGAGACAGTTGAGGTTGAAAATATTAAAAACGGTTCAGTTTTCAAAGTGAATGGACATAGATTAAAACCGCATTTTTCTACTGACCACTCGGAGGAGCTCCTGTTTTTACAGGAGCCGCTTTATAATGACTAATCTTCATCCACCTCACCACCATGTCTCAGTATGATTGTTCCATTTTAAGAATGGAGGTGAATCATTTGTAAAAAAATAAAAAAATAAAAAAATTGCAAAATTAAACATATAAAATAATAATAATAATAATAATAATAATAATAATAAATAAGTTTGGGGGAGACTTTCACTTCCAAATATTCTTGGCCCCGTTAATAAATTTTCCTCCCAAGTTTACTGGTTTCTGAAGATTTAACAGATGGCAACAGTGAGGACACTGTTGTAAACAAGTTTGGGGGAGGTTTGTGCTTATTTTACGCATCACTTTGCATCATATTTTGCATAAGCACAAAACATAAAAAAAACATAAATAAATATTCAATATTTAATTTTATAATAAAAGATTAGAAAGTGAAAAATTACATCCAAAAGATTGGAAATATTTAAGAAAACCAAGAAAGTTAGATGTTTTCTTAAACGAACTAGTAATAAGTAGTTATTGTCAGTGTATATGCCCTAGAGGCCATTACTGTATCATACTAGCTTGTATATTACTTAATGGAAGCTTGGGATATTCACAGTTGTATATACAATCTTGCTCAAAATGGTAGTATGCTACTTGGTTTGTCTCTACTTCAATATGTGCATGTGTTTCTTTTAGCATATCGCTTATATACATATTAGTAGAGCCCTTAGGATCTTTGCTTGATTACCAACGTTGTGATGGCGCTCACACTCGTGGGGGCTGGGTAATCCATAAGCACATCCTTATACAGGTCCCTAGTCGTTGGACTATCGAGACAGGGCATCGATACTCCGGAGTAGACTAGCGTATGCGCTTCTCATCCTAGCGTGGGAGACGGTCTGTCCCACAGCCGTCAGTACGTCGTACTTGAGATAGTATGCGGGTGCTCGTTAGGTTACGAGTACACTGGACAGGACTCATCGGGGACTGTTGGTTGGTATTATACCTATCGTCAGTTATCAGTTCCCAGGTGACATGAGTACAGCTTAGTCCGCTGACTTGACACTGTCACTTCGCCTCGAGTGTGTTCCCACTGTACTTAGATTACTACCCTACCACGGCTCAAAGGAGTCGTGCAAACAGGTAGTAGTTGGGTGCAGTCCCGAAGCACTTGGAGGCAGTGACGGTTAGACAGGATTCGTCTCTCACGGTATTGGGGGTTGACATCGCGCTGTGTGTAGGAGAGCCATTACACGAGTAGTCCCTGGCCAGGGCAAGCGAGATATACTGGTAGGTTTCCAGTGTTATCTCAGGGTGTTCTGGGCTACACTCCGACACGACTTGTACCGCTATTAGGGGACTGACGTTTACCGCCACCGTAGGCTTGCCATACGATGTATCAGACGAACAGACCGGACTGTACGGAGACTGTCACATACAGGCTCAGTATGAGTTCAGATGGGGTCACCTCGTCAGTCTTCTTATCGGCATCTACCTGGGGACCGTTACGTACAGCTAGTGCCGCTTGCGGTCTGTGGTTAAACCCATTGCCAGCGTAGTGTCGAGTCTTTAGAGTCCCACACAGAGAGCTATTCGCCTTTAGGCAAAATGAGTAGAGGTCGCATGGTTTTGCGACAAGGTTCGTTCACATCCGCGCACTTGTGCACGTTTGCTGTCCGGACAGCTTATACTAGCGGGCTTTGGTTTAATCCAGATCCTAGTATATGATTTGGGATTGGTTTTATCTATTTGTATTCGTGTTCCTCGGATCACGAATACGGGTGCGTATGTACAGTTGATTGAGACAGAGGGAGAGGACTTTGATTAGGGTTAATGACTATTGTCATTTTATTAACCCTAATGCTTATGTGTGTATTATGATTAATTGATATTAGTTAAATATAATTGTGCATGGTTAGGGTTGTTGACCATTTGACTATCTTGACTTGTTGACCTAGGTTGACACTTTGACCATCATCATTCCATATAAAAGATGCTCTTTGATCCTTGCAATTTGCATTTAATATGAAATGATAATGGTCAAGTCTTGATTAAACCATGACAATTATCTTGCTAATTATCAATTTACATAATTCACACATATATGTGAGAATGGCTTTTTATTCTCTCATGCTATGATATTGATTCTCTCTCCTCCTCTTCCTCTCTCTCAAGCTCTCCCCTCTTATGTGTTGAGAAACACTTGAGCTTGAGTTAAACCTCTCCAAAGTAATCTCTACTCTCATCTAAGGTTCTAGGATTAGCACTTCTAGCACCTTAGTTACTTCTAGCTTGAAGTTGAAGCCAAAGGTTGAGGCTCTCGGGTGGATCCTTCTTCGACTAGAGAAGGCGACAAGGTGATCTCTTTCTTCCACTCCAAGGAGCAAGGAGAGAAGGACATAAAGCCCAAGGTATAACCTTTCTTCCATATAGCTAAATCCAGTTAGCTTTTAGTTAGTTTTTGTTTAGCAAAGATCCTCCTTAAGCTAGTCCATGTTGCCTAGTTCGATAAAAATCCGATTTTTATTCCGTTTTCCGCCTCCCCGCAAGCACCGGGGTGGGCAACGTGGACTTACAGTGGTATCAGAGCCTAACTAAACATAAACTAGCTAGTTAGTAAAGTGTATAGATGTTCGATCGGTAAAAATCGCAAAACCAAAATTTCAAAACCCTAAGTTTCTGTTGTTTTTTTTTCTGTTCAAAAAATAATAAATCATACTTCAAAAATCGGCTCAGGGTTTTTTCAAGAAGCACACCAAAAACGGTCCAGTGAACAGTTCAAAGCGCGGCGGTTACGCGGCAAAAGCATGCCTATTGCCGCGGAACCGCGGCCGTTTTGACTCCGTTCTGAACCGAGTTTGGTGCAGTATTCCTCTGTTAAGGTTTTGAGATTTTTAAGATGGTTTATTTCTCCCCAGATTTTCCAGAAAAGAAATTTGTATTTGGGGTGCCTATAAATCCGTATTTTTGATCGAACTTCACTACGCTTTGACTAATGGGTTATATCTGTGATGTTTATATGTATTGAACGTCTGCTAATCGCTATACGTCGATTAGTGGGGGTTATACATATCTGTGATCTGTGTTTGTTGATGGTATGTGTATATGAATGCGTTGGATTGTCGCGGGTGAATAGCCGGGAGGTTTTGTGAGACGAGAGTTTTCTTTTCTTTCAATTCATGTAACATGTAAATTGATGTAATATTATTTGTATGGCCGCACAACCGGATCGGGGTTGTAGCCGTCATTGTATAATTCTTTTTACTGTTTTTGCTTGTAGGATAGACCCAAGGAGGGGGTGCACAAACTACCGGGTATCTCGAAGTGCCGAGTGGCCTACTCACGGTGCTGAGGGAGGTTGCTTCACTTCGGATACTTGGCGGGTAGTTTGCCGCACCTGTAGGGGTCTTGGGTGGGGTATTGGCTATTCACCGCGACCGTGTAATCCGCTTTTCGTTGCAGGCTCGAACGGATTGCGGATTCCTAGTATATCCAATGTATTCATCTGTGATCTGTAATGTCTATCATTGCTATATATCTATATATGATAACTATTTAGGCGTTGCTTATGTTTTACAGACGCGCTAGCCCAGCCCCCGCTCTGTCGTTAGTTAAGTAACCTAACGGGTGATGACGGGGCCCCGTGGCGAATGCGAATGGCATAAGCGTACGTCATATTTTGGTTGTTTTCTGCAATGGTAGGATTAAATGATGGGACGCATTAAAAGAACTAATGCAAGAAAATAAACCAAGTAAAAGTCGATTGGAACACTTTGAAAACCACTTGGTTCTTTTCAAAACCAAACTTTTAAATGCGGAGCTTGAACCACTCCTTTTAAAAGCTATCTCGTTCCATCGATTATATCAAGTTCACTACGTTCACGGTTTCGCCAAAACCATTCATAGCCCTCCGTCATTTCGGTTAAATATTCAGTAGTAATCAAGCTATGTATTTTGACCTTCGCCAAGGATTAGTGATTGGTAGCTGCTGAATATTTATCTGTAGCATAGATAGATGCGTTGGTTTGGGACAGTCGTACTACTATTTTGGCCTTCGTCAAGGGTATGTACGGGTGGCTTCAAATTAACCTGGACAATGACGGGTAGACCTTGACATGTGACTTATGATATGTTGGCCTTCGTCAAGATCATAAGAGCATGGGGAAAAAATCCACATCGGGAGTTTCAAAAGTACTGAAACTTGCTAGCGCTGCATACCATATAGAGTGTGATGATTCTGGTAGGATTCCTTCAGTTTTGTCACGCGATGATATTTGGATCCCGATCCTACTGTGAGTATATGCTACTCCTCGGGAACTTTCTCACTTAACGATCAATGCTATAAACCTAGTAGGTGTCTAGAAAGGTGTTAGCGGGGCTACGCCCACTGGGAAAGGAGGTTACTTAATTAAGGAACTTCGCGAAAGCGTTGGAAAACCTCCCTCGAAGTACCGACACTGGCCTGGCTGAACGGTTAAGCAAGTATTGTACAGTGAGATTGATCCTAACTAATTCTTCCTTTATGGTTTGAGGAGGGATTCGAGAGACAGTGGGAACCATCCTGTTTAGATAAATTAAAAACCAATCTAAACTTGCAAGAGCATCATGCTAAGTGTTTTCTTCTCTCTCTCTTAATTGCAGCGACCCAATGACCGCACCTAGGTTACATCTAGATAATAAAATGACTGAATCTGACTGTTATGACTGGCAAAGGTCTTTCCAGATGTCCATTGCCCATGACAAGCTGGGACACCTCTTGACTGATCCAACCCCTGCCGTCTCAGGTCCAGTTTCCCCTGTCACGGATATTTATATCCGTAGGACATCGGAAGAAAACTGTGCGAAAGCCAAGTGCCTCGTGTTAACCTCAGTTGATGGTGTAAGCCAGAGGCAACACGAGAAGATGGACTTAGTTTCTATCTTCCTCCATAACAATGATTTATATGGAGAGCAATCTCGTATCGCAAGATATGAGACCTCGAACGAATTGCTTCCAGCGAGGTTGGCTATCGGGTCATCTGTAGGGGGCAACATCCTTACAGAGGCCAGCTCTTTTGAGCTCTCGGACCTGAAGACCACGTTGAAGAACGAGTCAGATACTGACTTAGTTCAACAGTCTCTACCTACTACCCTGAAGGAAACCAGGGAAGTAGAAAGAAAGGGAAGGGAAGAAGTTTCGGGAATAGATATAGTAAAAGAGGGATGTTCCTATTGTTACGGGAATAAACATGGGCAGAAGGATTGCAGGGCTTGTAAAGCCAGTAGCCAGAATTTGAAGCATGTTGTGACTTCGGCTTCGGGTGTGTTTGTAATAGAGAACTGTATGTCAGTTAACCCTACTTCCTGGGTATTGGATACCGGATCAGGATCTCATATCTGTAATTCGTTACAAGCTCTGAGAAACCGTAGGGTTATCAAGAAAGGTGATATGACTCTCAGGGTTGCTAACGGAATGAGCATGTATGCTGAATCCGTAGGGGAATATCATCTAGGACTGACAACTGGGCAGATATTGATTCTGCGTGACTATTTTTATGTACCAGGTGCGACTTGTAACATCATATCCGTATCCTTACTATCTAAGGAAGGATATGATTTTACTTTTGTAAGCGATGTAGTAAACATCCACCTAAATCAAGTACTGATTGGGTCAGGTACATTGAAAAACGGTATATACGTTTTGAATCAAGCTCAGGTCTTCAGTGTCCAGAACACACTTAAAAGAAAGTCTCCGGAATTAAATCAGGCTTTCTTATGGCATTGTAGACTGGTTCACATCAATGAGACACGGTTAACAAAGTTACATAAAGAAGGATACTTGGATCCGTTCGAGTACCAGTCTTATGCCACTTGTGAATCTTATCTCATGAGAAAGATGACAAAGACTCCGTTCACTGGACACGGAGAAAGAGCGAGCGAGCTCTTGGGACTCATACACAGTGACGTGTGTGGTCCAATGTCTACACATGCACGAAGTGGTTATTCATACTTCATTACTTTCACAGATGATTTCTCTAGGTATGGGCATGTCTTCTTAATGAAGCACAAATCCGAGGCCTTTGAGAAATTTCGGGAATACAAGAATGAAGTTGAAAAACAAACAGGCAAAAGTATAAAGACACTGAGATCTGATCGAGGTAGTGAATACTTAAGTGCCAAGTTTCTGGGCTACTTAAAAGAGAATGGAATTCTCTCTCAGCTTACTCCTCCATACACACCACAACACAACGGTGTATCGGAAAGGAGGAATCGAACCCTATTGGATATGGTTCGTTCCATGATGAGTAAGGCTGAGTTGCCGCGATCCTTCTGGGGTTATGCACTAGAATCAGCTGCATATCTTTTGAACAAGGTTCCCTCCGAGACTGTGCCTACCACACCATATCAGATATGGTGTGGGAAGAAACCCTGTCTTAAGTATCTAAAGATATGGGGATGTCCAGCTTTTGTAAAAAAGCAGCATGCGGACAAGCTCGAGGCACGCTCAGTACTGTGTAAATTTGTGGGATACCCAAAGAACTCCAGGGGGTATTTTTTCTATTACGCAGAGGAACAAAAGATTTTTGTTTCTCGTCATGCCCACTTTCTAGAAGATCAGTTTTTAGAAAAAGAAGCAAGTGGGAGCGTAGTGGAACTGGAGGAAACTCCAGAACCACAAGCTATTACTGAAAGTTTGGAAGAACCAGAAGTTTCAAGAGAACCGGACATCCCTACGCCACTCCGCAGGAGTAGTAGGCAGTCTCATCCGCCCGAGAGATACTACGGCTTTCTCATAGACGGGGATAGAGAGGATTGCACTATGGATTATGGTGAGCCTACTAGCTTCCAGCAAGCCATTCAGAGCGGCGACTCGGTAAAATCGCTGGATGCAATGCGGGCCGAGATGGAGTCCATGTACACCAATAAAGTTTGGACTTTGGACTTTGCTTCTGAAGGGGGAAAACCCGTAGGCTGCAAATGGATCTTCAGAAAAAAGATTGGTGTAGATGGGCAGGTTGAGACCTATAAAGCTAGACTTGTTGCAAAGGGTTTTCGTCAAAGACCTGGTTTGGACTTTGACGAGACCTTTTCTCCAGTGGCTATGCTGAAATCCATTCGGATCCTTCTTGCCATTGCTGCCTTCCACGATTATGAAATCTGGCAGATGGACGTAAAGACGGCTTTCCTAAATGGAAATTTGGAAGAGTGCGTCTATATGGATCAGCCAGAAGGATTCATTCAGAGTGGGAGCAGCGGTAAAGTGTGCAAGTTGCTAAATTCCATCTATGGACTTAAGCAGGCATCGCGGAGTTGGAACATCTGCTTTGATGATACTGTCAAAGAATTCGATTTTATCAAAAACCCAGATGAACCATGCATTTACAGTAAGATTGTAGGGAGAACTGTCATATTCCTCGTCTTGTACGTGGATGACATTCTCCTAATAGGAAATGATATTCCTATGTTACAGTCAGTCAAAGGATTCTTGTCGCAGAGGTTCTCCATGAAGGACCTGGGCGATGCCAACTACATTCTGGGGATCCAGATCTATCGTGATAGATCTAAGAGGATGTTGGGACTTTCACAGTCAAGGTACATTGACACCATACTGAAAAGATTCAGTATGGAAGTTTCCAAGCGCGGTAATTTACCGGCTTGTCACGGGATCACCCTCTCCAAAGAGATGTCTCCCAAGACTGATTTGGAAAGGGATCGCATGTCTATTATACCCTATGATTCTACGGTAGGCTCTATAATGTATGCGATATTATGTACCAGACCAGATGTAGCATACGCATTGAGCGTTGTAAGCCGGTATCAGTCAAACTCAGGGGTGAAACACTGGATAGCGGTAAAGAACATTCTCAAGTACCTGAGAAGGACTAAGGAGATGTTCTTGGTGTATGGCGGAAAAGACCTCCAGCTCGAGGCCTTTGCTGACTCCAGGTTCCAGTGACAAGGATGACTCCAAGTCCATGTCGGGTTATGTCTTTACCCTCAATGGAGGGGCGGTTTGCTGGAAGAGTTCCAAGCAGGAGACCGTTGTAGACTCATTTATGGAAGCGGAGTACATAGCTGCTTGCGATGCCGCAAAGGAAACTGTCTGGATGAAGAAGTTCCTCATGGAGCTTCAGGTGGTTCCTACCATTGTTGATCCAATACCGCTGTATTGCGACAACAACGGAGCTATAGCTTTAGCGAAGGAACCCAAATCCCATCAGAAGTCCAGGCACATTTTAAGGCGGTTCCACCTGATCAGGGAGATCGTAGATCGCCGGGAGATCGAGGTGAAGAGAGTAAATACGGAGAATAACACTGTAGATCCACTCAAGAAGGCCTTACCCCAGACTCAGTTCGAGCGGCTGATCGAGATGATAGGTCTTCGATACGCCAGTACATGGCCTTAGTGCAAGTAGGAGATTCTTAGTGTATATGCCCTAGAGGCCATTACTGTATCATACTAGCTTGTATATTACTTAATGGAAGCTTGGGATATTCACAGTTGTATATACAATCTTACTCAAAATGGTAGTATGCTACTTGGTTTGTCTCTACTTCAATATATGCATGTGTTTCTTTTAGCATATCGCTTATATACATATTAGTAGAGCCCTTAGGATCTTTTCTTGATTAGCAGCGTTGTGATGGCGCTCACACTCGTGGGGGCTGGGTAATCCATAAGCACATCCTTATACAGGTCTCTAGTCGTTGGACTTTCGAGACAGGGTATCGATACTCCGGAGTACACTAGCGTATGCGCTTCTCATCCCAGCGTGGGAGACGGTATGTCCCACAGCCGTCAGTACGTCGTACTTGAGATAGTATGCGGGTGCTCGTTAGGTTACGAGTACACTGGACAGGACTCGTCGGGGACAGTTGGTTGGTATTATACCTATCGTCAGTTATCAGTTCCCAGGTGACATGAGTACAGCTTAGTCCGCTGTCTTGACACTGTCACTTCGCCTCGAGTGTGTTCCCACTGTACTTAGATTACTACCCTACCACGGCTCAAAGGAGTCGTGCAAACAGGTAGTAGTTGGGTGCAGTCCCGAAGCACTTGGAGACAGTGACGGTTAGACAGGATTCGTCTCTCCCGGTATTGGGGGTTGACATCGCGCTGTGTCTAGGAGAGCCATTACACGAGTAGTCCCTGGCCAGGGTAAGCGAGATATACTGGTAGGTTTCCAGTGTTATCTCAGGGTGTTCTGGGCTACACTCCGACACGACTTGTACCGCTATTAGGGGACTGACGTTTACCGCCCCCTAGGCCCGCCATGCGATGTATCAGACGAGCAGACCGGACTGTACGGAGACTGTCACATACAGGCTCAGTAGGAGTTCAGATGGGGTCACCTCGTCAGTCTTCTTATCGGCATCTACCTGGGGACCGTTACGTACAGCTAGTGCCGCTTGCGGTCTGTGGTTGAACTCACTGCCAGCGTAGTGTCGAGTCTTTAGAGTCCCACACAGAGAGCTAATCGCCTTTAGGCAAAATGAGTAGAGGTCGCATGGTTTTGCGACAAGGTTCGTTCACATCCGCGCACTTGTGCACGTTTGCTGTCCGGACAGCTTATACTAGCGGGCTTTGGTTTAAGCCAGATCCTAGTATATGATTTGGGATTGGTTTTATCTCTTTGTATTCGTGTTCCTCAGATCACGAATACGGGTGCGTATGCACAGTTGATTGAGACAGAGGGAGAGGACTTTGATTAGGGTTAATGACCATTGTCATTTTATTAACCCTAATGCTTATGTGTGTATTATGATTAATTGATATTAGTTAAATATAATTGTGCATGGTTAGGGTTGTTGACCATTTGACTATCTTGACTTGTTGACCTAGGTTGACACTTTGACCATCATCATTCCATATAAAAGATGCTCTTTGATCCTTACAATTTGCATTTAATATGAAATGATAATGATCAAGTCTTGATTAAACCATGACAATTATCTTGCTAATTATCAATTTACATAATTCACACATATATGTGAGAATGGCTCTTTATTCTCTCATGCTATGATATTGATTCTCTCTCCTCCTCTTCCTCTCTCTCAAGCTCTCCCCTCTCATGTGTTGAGAAACACTTGAGCTTGAGTTAAACCTCTCCAAAGTAATCTCTACTCTCATCTAAGGTTCTAGGATTAGCACTTCTAGCACCTTAGTTACTTCTAGCTTGAAGTTGAAGCCAAAGGTTGAGGCTCTCGGGTGGATCCTTCTTCGACTAGAGAAGGCGACAAGGTGATCTCTTTCTTCCACTCCAAGGAGCAAGGAGAGAAGGACATAAAGCCCAAGGTATAACCTTTCTTCCATATAGCTAAATCTAGTTAGCTTTTAGTTAGTTTTTGTTTAGCAAAGATCCTCCTTAAGCTAGTCCATGTTGCCTAGTTCGATAAAAATCCGATTTTTATTCCGTTTTCCGCCTCCCCGCAAGCACCGGGGTAGGCAACGTGGACATACAGTTATGAGCCATTGTCCCAAGGGTTAGTAAGATGAAGGAAATCACTAATTTGAGGATAAAAATAAGTCTGAAGAATAGTTCCTATTCTGGAAGCCAAACATTTAAATGTTGATACCCTACTATATGCACTTAAACACTTCTTGAAACTCGGGATAGTAGAGAATACCTTGAAATGCTCTTGTTTAAAAGCCAAAGTACGAAGAAAATAATAAATGAAGTATAAAAGTGAAGAAAAATGAACACTGGTTTTGTAATCACCAAGGCAACATAAAAAAATATAGCGAGGGTGCTTCATCACCTAGTGCCTTAGACCAACTGGTTTGGGAGTCACTGCTAAGCCTTAGGTGTTGCAAAACGAGAAAAATACTACTTACGCCTAATCTGTAAGCACATGAATAATCGGTCGGTTAGTACCCCAAGAAGTATTAACGGTCGCATGAAAAATGTGTGAGCAATTCCATCTAAATATCCATCATTTAAAAAAGTACTGAGGTAGATGGACAGAAGTATGATAGCTTGAATTGAATTCTCCGAGTGTAGGGACGTCCTTTACATACACATAGGGGTATATGATCAATGTTTGGAAGAAAGGTAGGGATGAAGAATAAAGGCAATGTTTTATTGAGGGATGATGTGATTTCTAATATCTTTCCATGACTATTAAGATAGGGCTCATGACAACCGAAAAGCTAGTGTAGTTGAAAACTCTGATTTTCAAAGTATTTCTTTTATAATTCTTATCTTTATATGTAACTTTCACAGTCTTGCTTTTATTATAGGATTTTGTGGGTGCAATCCGCTGAAAACCCTCAGAAGACAAAACTCCTCCTACTAGAGACACCTAGAGGTTTAAAGGCCTACTGCACGTGCTCAATGCAATCATGTTTGCCTACGAAAGTGTGCTAGTTAGTTTTGCTCTTTCTTTCTATTTTCTCCTTCTCTTGAATAAAAGATTTTTGCTCGAGACGATCAAAATTAAGTTTGGGGGAATTTGTTCAGTCGAAATTGCATTCTGTAACACATCAATTTCCTCATTATTCTAATCATCTAAGGGTGTTTGTTATAAATATGACACATATTACAGAATCATTTGGAAAATACCAATTACCATGTGTTGTACATTATAATCGGCATTATGAAGGAAATTGTGTGTAAATATTTCACGCATGATATTGTATATCTCAACACTTTTTATCAAGATGTTGTGCAGAAAATTATTCAGGTCAAAAAACTGGAATCGCCAATTTGCCGATAAAATGCAGCAAGTCAAAGATTTAAGATCTGGCAGAGATTCAGAAGAGATTAAATGATTCCAGACATCAAAAGAACACCCAAAGACCAACACCAAGACACCCCAGGAAAATAAGCCAGTGAACTCATCATATGGCCACGGAACCGAGGCCGAGTTGGCCGAGTTGCCGCGGATCCGCGGCCAGTTAGGGCATCCAGTGACGTCATCTCTCCAGAAGCTTCATCTCAACAACCTTGCTTACTTGAGATGCTTAATTAGCATGTGGCTTCTTCTGGAAGGCTCTGCATAACAACCTTCTTCTAGAAGGTTCCTTATAACAATCTTCTTCTAGAAAGCTCCTTGTAACAATCTAGCTTATGAGGGAAGCTTAATTTGAGGCTATAAAAAGGGATCTATATCTAATTTTTGGGGGTTACTCATTATTACACAATTGAGCCACAATTACAATTCAATTCAAGTTGAGTGACACAACATGAGATCCAATCCAATTCCAATCAAATCAAGATCCATTGAGAGCAAAATCAAGCGACAATTGAAGATCCTTTATCTCAACGCCGATTATCATCAAGAGAAAGAGATCCGCATCAGATCCACGACTCACGAAGATCGAGCCGAGCAAAGATCGACGACAAATTCCCTTTCAAAGGAGAGATCGAGAGCTAGTCTTGTAAACTCAAATTGAGGTATAATTTGAAGGAGATTTAATAAAGGTGACAATTGTAATTCTCGCTTTCTTTACATTCTTACGTTATGAAATTCTTCGTTCTTGATTCTTTAATTTTCATGATGCGTGTCACGCCCCTCTTCCCAGAGTACGCTAAGATAGGCACGTGACAGAGCCAACCATGCTACCTTTGGATAGGAAATATCCTTCCACAGTCACATTACGGCTGTAGAGATATCAAGAACAATAAAAAAAACTATCTAACACATGTCCATAAGCCAGAATAAACGAGTCAAGAATAAAATAATGCGGAAGCAAAAGATCCAATACAAAAATAATCTGGAATGTACGTCCCATAATGCGGGCTCACATCAGGAATGAAAATGCTGAAAAGAAAGTGAAATAAACTAATAACAGGTCCTCGCTACTCGGCCTGCTGACTGAAATACTCCTGCTCGGCCTGCAGCAAAGGTAAAGAATCTGAGCCATGCAAAACCCAGACGTCGGTGCGTCATAATATCAAGCAATAATATAAACAGGGGTAGCAAGACATGCAGGTATGAGTATGAACGGTAAACAGGTATACAGTAATATAAATAGTGACAATGAAGGGTAAGGCACAGGTGATGTGCAATGAGTAATCTAAACTGGTGTACTGGGTTAACTACTCTCAAGTCCTTGAAATCAATTTGATGAATCGTCGATGTAACTCAATAGTATCCCGTGCGTACCCGGGACCATGGTCTAAGACTCTCGAGCTGAATCCGAAACGTGCCGCAAGGCAGTAAAAGGTAGTATGTAACGACGAATGATGTCAGCAGCATCATCCCGGGGCTGGCCTAGCCCATAAGATTGATCAGTAAAGGTATCGAACTATCGAGTTACAAATCAGGCTTCATCATTGATTTCCCCATAACCCTAAGTTATGTATTCAAGTCAGGTATTGATAAATCTGGAGCTAATGCCAACACAAGGTCAAGCAAGTACAGGTTTGTCTGAATAGACAACAAGAAATGTCCGTAGGGACAACAGGTCAAGATTGTTGGCATTAGTAATAAGATCAGGTAACAGGTCAAGCTGTGGTACATCAGGTCAAGTCACGCAGTGCACAGCTATCAAGTCATGTTAAGAAGTGCACGGTATCAAGTCGTGTCAAGTAGTAGTGTATCAAGCCATGTCAGGGGGTGCACAAGTGTCACGTGGGTGCTCAAAATCAAACTATACTAAGGATGGGTAGACAAAACAAATATGGGATACCAATGTAACAATAAAATGGAATAATGTGATGTGGTATGCAAATAGGTATAGATTCAAACATATAGATGCACGGTTATCGATTAGGGTTAAAGTTATAGTTCCAACACAAATTTAGGATGCACTTTATAAAACATGGAATGTTAATATCACAGTATTATGTCTTAATATGATCTATGGATGCAATTATCTATACTCTAAATGAGATGGATGCAAATGGGTATCCGAAACATTATAAAAACTATCAAATGGTAATGTGGGATATACAACTAAATAATATGTGATATAAATATTGGTATGGATGCATTGTAATGTAATCTACTATGTAACAAGATTAGTTTTTCATGATCTAGATCTAAAATGATGTAAACGGGTGCAAACAGAACATCGAAATGTTATAAAATGAATTATGGGGTACTAGATTTAAACTACAGGTATAATATTAATTAAATAAATATATAATGAGTTAAATAGCATGTAGCAAGATTAACTTGTCTCGACGGATCAAGAACGGATGTGTACGGAACGTCTCACGTCGGCGAAATGTCGCGACGTGCACACGGTACATGGAACGGATCCAAACAACGTACAAAGGTGATCACACAAGTCAGGTACGTTCGCTGGCTCATCGGGATCGTCGACGTCGTCACGGCTCCGGCGAACTACAGAAATCAATAATTACAGAAAAGAAATGAAAAGAAAGAAAGTAGGAAAGAGAAGAAATGAAGAATGAGAGAGAGAAAGCTCACTGTGGTTTGGTGCTCTGGGGTTCCAGGGGACAGAGGAGATGAGGTAGTGGTGTAGGGTTCACCGGCGGTGAGCGGCGATCGAAATGGAGGCTAGGGTTTCGGTGTTTAGGGTTTAGGTTTTAGTTTGCAGGGTTTCTTGGTGGGTTTGAGGGTTCTGTGAGGGGAGAAGACAGAGGAGAGAGGAGAGAAGAAGAACGAGATGGCGACGGGATGAGGTGGTCGGTGACGACAAGGTAGGTTTCTTGCGTTGAGATGAGTGTGCAGGGGTTGCAGGGTGCTCGGGATATGGAAGAAGGAGGAGAAAGAAGGAGGAAGGAGAAGAGGGAATGGTGACGAGGAGGAGGAGGCTCGGTTGAGAGAGTTGTGACGGAGTTAGGGTTAGGGTTTGAGGATCGTAGATGGGTTAAGGCGATGGGGCTCGGGGATTTTAAAAGAAAGAAGAAGTCAAACTAAGAGGGGGGGTAATCCTAACGGGAAGGGAGGTGACGATATCCCTATCGCTACAGGGATAGCGAGATGAGAGAGAGAGAGATTCGAGAGGAGAAAGATAGAGATAGCGAGATGAGAGAGAGAGAGGAAGTGCACAGTAAGGAGAAAGAAAGTTGGCAGTATCTGGGGAGAGAGAAAGAGAGGCTGAGCGCGAGGAAGAGAAAGAGAAAGGAAAGAAAGAAAAAGAAAGAGAAAGAGAGATGCGTGGGGGCCACTAGCTAGAGAAAGAAAGGCTGGAGGCGGGCTGTTAGGAGTTAGGAAAATAAGATTTAAAATTTTAAAAGATTTTTAGATTTAAAATTTTAGATAAGAGGTTTCAGTTTGTTAAAGAAATCGTATGAAAATATTTAAACTAAATTTTAAAATTAAATAAATTGAATTTTGGTGGGATACAAAAATATTTCAAAATGCGCCCGGGTCGGGTCTAAAAATTCAGATTTAAAATACGAAAAATATGTGCGACTTTCAAAATTCAAAATGAATGCTCAGGTAACGAAAATGCATACCCCCAAGAACGGATGCACGTATATGCACGTAGCCATCCAAACACGTCCGTTTCACTGAATGGGACGAGAAGATGCGCGGATGCTACCACGGGGTTAGGGGTATCATGCAGGCTATGAAATGCAATTTTAAATTATTTTACATGACCTAAAATGTTATATGGTAAACCATGCAATGCCAGGTAAAATGCCAGTATGCAGTATACATGGGATGCACGTGTCTATGTAACAAGTCAGAGTAATCTATAAATATGAATCAAACAGGTTCAAGCAAGCGGGTCGGGTCGAATGCAGTGTAAAATGTAAAAATACCATTCATGCCCAAAAACCCGTTAAATCAAGAAAATACTAAAGATAAGTAAATACGGGAACTGGAATTGGTATAAATGAACTCGGTCTTTACAATGCATGAGTGAAATCTCCGCTTGTAAAGAATTCAAGAGAATCAGTAGATCAAGTGATGATAAAATCTTAATACTAATCTTAAGTCTTATGAGATTTGTAAACTTTAGGAAAAAGAATCATCAATGACCTATTTTGGATCGAGATCACATTCTTGCTAATTTCGTTATAAATTAAGGATTAAATAATTGATGACTCTCTTTATTAAAGGCTAGATCCGAATGATGAATAATGAAAAGACAAGAGATAGAGAAGAAGAAACCCTAGTTTCTTCAATATATCCCTAATTTTCATTCATCACCATCGTCTTAGCTACAATTCATCAATAGATAAGATAAGTCATTGTTAGATTCATCATCGCTACTAATTCAATCGAATCCTTCAAGCTATTCTTCGTATTCTTGATAAATCAAATTGATATTGGATATATTCTTGATTTCTTGATTCTTGATACTTTTTTTAGATGTTTCTTAAAAATCAATTTCATAAATCTTGAATCATTTTGTTTACTATTTTCTTTCAATTCATCTAAAACAAGATCGATCAAAACACGAATCTCTGTGGACGATCCGTGCTCACTAACAATCGCTACAAGCGACACCGTTATAGATTGCGGCGATAGAAATTTCTTTGATTGTAAACATTTTATATTTCTTAACACATCAACGGATTTTTAGATCAATCATTGATTCAATACCTTTGTATTGCGACAACAACGAGGTTATTGCTTTAGCAAAGGAACCATGGTCCCATCAGAAATCCAGACACATCTTAAGACAGTATCACCTAATTAGAGAGATCGTGGATCACCATGAGATCAAAGTGCGGAGAGTAGATACGAAGAACAACATTCCAGATCCATTCACCAAGATCATCCCTTAAACACAGTTCAAGAGGGTATTCGAGATGTTGGGTATACGGTACGCCAACGACTGGCTTTAGCGCAGACAATGGGTAGTGGATATGCCAATAAAAGGCCTTAATACAAGTGGAAGATTGTTAGAATATATGCCTTAGAGGCCTATATTGTATAAGATACTGGGGATATATATGTACAGGAAAATCTTGCTCGATATATAGTATGTTATTTGGTTTGTCTTTATCTTAATATGTGTATATGTTCTACTAGTTATTTCATATAGCTGATATATGTTGATAAAGCACGTAGGATTCTTTCTTGACTACCAGCGTTGTGATGGCAATCATACTATTGGAGGATGGGTAGTCTATAAGCACATCCTTAAAATTGTTCCTAATCGTAGGATTATCGAGACTGGATAATGATACTCCATAGTAGACTAATGAATACATTTCTTATTCCCGTTAGGGGAGATGGATGGTCCCACAGCCATTGGTGTATGACACCAAAGATTGTATACAAGTGCTCATTAGATTATGAGTTACACTGGACGGACTCGTCGGGAGTTACTGGATGGTACTATACCTGTAACACCCTAGTACGATTATACGACATTAATTGGTATTTTAACACTTTCTTTATATTTCTTCTATTTTATCTATTGGGTCGCGAATGATTCGAATACTAGTAGTCGTTATCTGCCCCGATCTGCAAATTTAGAACCCAAAAGGGTGCAAGATTGTATCTGAGATTTATCAGTAAACTGTATCTATGTGAATCTAGTATAATACCTACATTATATTTTTAGATCTTTATATATCATATATCTAGATCATTATATATCTTTTAATAGCCACAAATTAGGAATAAATTATTGTTCAGTTGATAAAACTGCACATTTGTTATTACATTTTTCCTACCATTTCCATATTAAAAAGGTCTTTATTATAATATATTATACATATGAGGGTTTATCTGTAAAAATAATATTTTCCATGTGTTGATATATTATAATTAGCATTTGGTAGGAAAATGTATGCAAATAATATCATTGACCAAACCTAGTAGAACAAAGACTACTAAATATTATTTAAGTTGTTGTGCAGAATTTTTCCAAGTTGTTGTGCAGAATTTTTCCAAGAAATCAAGCTGTTAAAGAAAATTTGCTTAATTAAGAAAGCAAAACTTGGAGATCAAGTCTGGCAGCGACTACTAGAAGATTTCAAAGATCCAAAGATTCCAGAGAAGTCCACATGCCAAGTAGAGAGAAGCCCCAAAAAGAAAATCAACGGCTATGATTATATGGTCGCGGATCCGCGGCCATACCCCCCTTGGGCCACGGATCCGCGACAATCTTAAAGATTTAGTTGCTGAAAAATTTTGTGGTGAATCTCTGCTGTTATTTACCTAATTTGGAAGCAAAGGTTTCTGGCTTTGGACTATAAATATGGACCGAGAGCCTCTTGGAAAAATTATCAAGCCGAAAAGATCACGAAGTCCAAGACGACTCACGCATCCAGGCTGATCATCAACTGTTCGACTACCTCCTTAGGAAAGATCGAGAAGCAACTAGTTTGTAATCATTTTCTACGGAATAAAAGTGTAGTTTGTTCAAGTTGATTAATAAAGGTAGTTATTTTATTTAATTTTTTTTGCATTTTACATTATGTTTCCCCTCTCTGTCTTTTCATCTCCTTCTCCCAACATGCGCGAGTAATTCTCCGCTTGTTAGGGTTCGTAGGATTAGGGTAGGCTAATGGATGATGAAAATAACTAAACTCTTTTTAAGTCCTATAAAGTTTAGGAACTTTATCAAAGGAATCATTAACATCCTAATCGGGCGCGCTAGTAATTCTTTGCTAGTTCCGACCGCGATTAGAGATTAGATTAATGATTGTTTTGGTAAAGGCTAGATATGAACGGAGTTCCGTGTCGAGATAAGGGTTAAGAGTGGGATTCCTTTTCCCTCCGGAAACCCTAATCTACATGCATCACCGTCGTTCTAGTTCTAAATCTATTAATGGATAAAAAGGGTAACTTTTAATTAATCGTCCATAACTACTAAATCCTAACGAACCCTACAAGCCCTCTTATTATATTAGCTACATCTTTAAAATAATCTAGATCTATATTTTACATTCTTGTTTAACGTAGATCTAGAAAACATTCTATAAAATTCTTTATCCCTCCTCTCTTTCTCAACACATCTAAAGTAAAAGTAAAAGGTTCAACGTTTCCCTGAGGACGACCCGTACTCACCTCGGTCTAGCTACGCGCGACACCGTTCTGATTGCGGTTAAACTACAAAACACACTTTTTCGAACCAATCAAATGGCGCCGCTGCCAGGGATACGTGCGTAATTTTTTATTTTTACTATTTGTGTTGAATTCTTAGACGAGTCATATCATTATTAAAACAAAACTGCAAATTGCATATTTAACGATTTGTGCGTGAATTTTTGCAAGGAGATCTAGAGTCACAGAATTAAGAAAAACATGAAACAGAGACATTTTTAGAGATCCAGAGGAGCACAGAAGGATTTACAAAAAAATTTCATCAAGCAATCCCTCTTCCACGCGGCGGAACCGCGGCAAAAGTACCCTTCCTGCGGCGGAAACGCGGCAGTTTAGAGGGATTAGGGCTTCAATCTTCTCTGGTATTTTTCTCAACTCCTTCTCTCTCCCCTCAAATCCAATAAAATCTATTTTCTGCAGGATTCTTTGCAAAATAGCGCCGCTTAAAAATCTTTTTGCAAAAGTTTTGTGATTGGTTTTGTTTTGCATATTTAATACGGACTTTAAGGGGCAAAGACCAAATCAAGATTAGGTGAGGATTTCATCACCCTTCCTAAGCCCCACAAATCACAAACTGAGCATATAGATCAACCCTTCATTAATTTAAAAAATATCTAGACCAGACTCTAAGGACTGTCGCGCTCAATAAGGACAGAGGAAGGTCGTGGGTAATCTATCGTTTATCCGCATTACTTTTGTAGTGCCTAGGCAAGTGTGACAAAGGCTAGTGGTTTTTAATTAGTCCCACTACCGTGGTTCCTTCCCACTTACCTGGCACTTACCTAGCTACAAGGGTAGTACGGAAGCGGTAGAGGATTGATCCTGCGGCTTGTCCTTTGGAAGTCTAGGAGCGGTCTAGAGACTGGACCTAGGTGACCTTAGTTCTAGGGTTGCTTGTGCATCTTAGGGTGATTTGTCTTGAGTCCTACTTTTTCAAAAACAAGCCAATTTTAAAATCACACACACGCTGCCACTTACACTAAACCCGCTTAGTGCATGCTCGGCTGGACACGGGATCCTAGTGCCCGTCTTGTCCGCGTTCCTGCTATCGACGCCGAAGTCGGTACTTCTTCATCTTCTTTTCCCCCACCACACACCACATCGACCGTGATGGACGGCACTCCATCTAATTATAACACCACGCCGCCGCCGCCCGTAGGTGAGCAGAATCCACCGCGCATCTCTCTCCAAGAGAGATGCTATCCTATTCGTGGTCCTCTTCCCACTTGTCTATCTCTTCCACCACCTAACGGGGATAATTTTGAAATTAAACCCCACTACATCAATCTGTTGCCCAAATTTCACGGGCTTGAATCTGAAGACGCGTACGTTTTCATCACCAAATTCGAAAACGTATGCGCAATGATGGGTACTTCACAATTGACTGTCGATGCTGTGCGCTTGCGTCTTCTCCCATTCACACTGTGCGACTTAGCAGAAAAATGGCTTTACAATACTGCCGCACACTCTATCACTAATTGGGATGAATTCGTAATAGTATTTCTTAAGAAGTTTTACCCAAACCATAAGACTGCACGTGTTAGGAGCGAGATCAACCAGTTCACCTAGCTTCCCAATGAACCATTTTGGAAGTGCTTTGAACGTTTCAAAGATCTGCTTGTCCAATGCCCCCATCACGGAATACAAAGATGGGATTTATTTTGGATTATATATGAGGGCATTAATCCAGCGACAAAGCAGATGCTTGAAACAATGTGTCAATGCAATTTCATGTCTAAAGATGACGGTGAAGCATGGAAATATCTGGAAGATCTCGCAGAAAGCACTTTGCAGTGGGAAAGCGTAAGACCGCCTTCAACTAAGGAAGGTATTCACCAGCTCAATGTTTCTATCGCAGTAAAAGCCGAAATGACAGCGATACAAAAGAAACTCGACGCTATTGAAAACAAGTTCTCATCATTCTCCCTAAATAAGGTCACGCTTCCTAAGACCGTCTGTGGTTGCTGTTCGGATCCTTCACACTTAACGGAAGAATGTCCTATGAATGCATCGTTTCAAGCTAATGTTGCTTTTCAGCAGCGACCTAGAAACGACCCTTATTTTTCCACGTACAATCAAGGATGGAGGAATCATCCTAGCTTTGCTTGGAACCAAAACCAACAAAGCAATTATCAAAGACCTCCTCCACAGCAACCAGAACCACAGAATCAGCCCCCCTTTCAGTCATAGAATTTCCAAAATCCAGCCAACATTTCTACACCACAAGTGGCCGGTACTGACAACTCACTTGCACAAACTTTGGATATGTTCATGAAACAATCCATGCAAATTTCGGCTGAGATGAGGTCTTCTATTGATACCATAACGAAAAACTCCGCCTCCCATGGTGAGAGTATTAAATCATTAGAAAACCAAATCGCACAGTTAAACACCACAATGAGTGCGAGAGAGAAAGGGAAACCCCCATCTCAACCCATACCTAATCCTGACCACTCACAAAGTTATAATGTGAGTGTTGTTACCACGTTGAGATCGGGAAAAGTGCTGAATAACCGAGTGGGTGAGCAATGTGATGATAGTGACACCAATGATACCCCAGCTTCTTCTTCTTTCCCAAATTCGTCTAGTCTTCCACCTTCAACCGAGCCTATTCTCTGTTTTCCCCAAGGCTTGAACCCTTCGCCCATTTCACCAAATCTATCTAAGTCGATTCCCACTCCAGTTTTGGGATCGAATCCGTCCCCACAATCCTCTCCAATGTTGGACCAAACCCTTATTAATAAAGCACCTTATCCAAACAGGTTAAGGGGCAACAGACCAAGTCCACAAATGGAGAAGATTGTGGAAATTTTTAAGCAAGTTAACATAAACATTCCTCTCCTAGATGCTATTCAACAAGTTCCGTCATATGCGAAAATCCTAAAGTACTTGTGTACTAGGAAGAGAAAAGTTCAAGTACCTAAAAAAGTTTTCCTTGCGAGTAATGTGAGCACAGCTTTTACACAACAACTACCCAAGAAACGAAAGGACCCCGGAAGTCCTACAATTTCTATTTCCATTGGGGGTAAAAATATCAATCGTGTTCTACTCAATCTAGGTGCTAGTGTAAACTTGCTTCCGTATTCTGTTTATGAGCAATTAGGGATCGGAGAGTTAAAACCTGCGCATTGCACTCTTCAGATGGTCGATCGATCTATCACCCAACCTAGGGGTGAGCTAGAGGATGTGTTAATCAAAGTCGGGGAGTTCATATTCCCTGTGGACTTTATCGTTATAGATACACAACCTGTAGCAAACCCACGCAATCAAATCCCGGTGATACTCGGTCGACCCTTTTTGGCCACTTCCAACGCAGTAATTAATTGTAGAAACGGCTCTATGACCCTATCTTTTGGAAAGAAGTCAATTGAGCTTAACATTTACAAGTTGGGAAGTGAACCCTCCGAACCCTATGCTCATGTGTGTTCTGTCGAATTAATGGATGTCGACAGCAGCGAATATGATCAACCTCATAATTCTAACTCTTTTCATATGTTGTTGCTTGACACAGACTCTTCCACCGAGTTGTCCGGGTCAACATCTAACGCTGATAAGGAACCTTTTATAGAGTCTGACGATCACCCCATTTTTTCTGATGACATTATTCTTCGGGGTATCGATGAAAGCTTTGAGGAAATTTTCGCTGATGAACTCGCATTTTTAAAAGATACGGGTGTTGAGATAAATCAACTCCAAAATGAAGAAACTGGACCTCCACCCCCTCTTTTGGATAATCATGATAATGCGAGTAATCCATCATTGCGAGTAATCCATCATTACTATCACTGTGTCGTCTCTCCAAATTGAGACGCAATCCTTTTCCATTACACCTCTTGTCACCTCCCCACTTCTTCACGTCAAAAGGTGACATGTTCTTCCACCAACCTTGGTGCTTCATCGATAAAATTTTTGAATGGTTGGTGTTGACCTTCGGTCTTTGCAAAGCTTGGCATTGACCAATAACCTTGACCCCCTCGTGTGATTTTAAAAGATTAAAATTGTTTAACTCAAGTTTGGGGGGTATGGTATATTTTGGCTCTTGAAACGAAAATGATTTTTACAAATTTGTGAGCCTAAAATAAGTTTGGGGGAGGATTTTCACTTTCATATATTCTTGCCCCCATTAATAATTTCCTCCCAAGTCTATAGGTTTTTTAGCTTAACGGATGACATCAGTGAGGACACTGCTGTAAACAGGTTTGGGGGAGGTTTGTGCTTATTTACGCATCAATTTGCATCATATTTTGCATAAGCACAACATTTTCAAAAAAATTTCAAAAATTTTCTTTTGTAACAAAAGAGTAGAAAGTGAAGAATTACATCCAAAAGATAGGAATAGTTTAAGAAAACCAAGAAAATTAGAAGTTTTCTTAAACGAACTAGTAATACGTAGTTATGAGCTGTTGTCCCAAGGGTTAGTAAGATGAAGGAAGTCACTAATCTGAGGATAAAAATAAGTCTGAAAAATAGTTTCTATTCTGGAACCCAAACATTTGAATGTTGATACCCTACAATATGCACTTACACACGTCCTGAAACTCGGGATAGTAGAGGATACCTTGAAATGCTCTTGTCTAAAAGCCAAAGTATGAAGGAAATGAAAAAAATGAAGAAAATATAAAAATGGTGAAAAGAAAAAAAAATGAACACTGGTTTTGTTATCGCCAAGGCAGCAATAAAAAAATATAGCGAGGGTGCTTCATCACCTAGTGCTTTAGACTAACTGGTTTGGGAGTCATGTTGCTAAGCCTTAGGTGGTGCAAGACGAGAAAAATACTATCACCTAATCAGCAAGCACATAAGTAATCGGCCGGTTAGTACCTCAAGAAGTATTAACGGTCGCATGAAAATGTGTGAGCAAATCTAAATATTCATCAAGTTAAAAAGTACTGAGGTAGATGGACAAGAGTATGATAGCTTGAATTGAATTCTCAGAGTGTAGGGATGTCCATTTCACACACGTAGGGGTATATGATCAATATTTGGATGAAAGGTAGGAATGAAGAATAAAGACGATGTTTTATTGAGGGATGATGTGATTTCTAACATTTTTTCATGACTATTAAGATATGGCTCATGACAACTGAAAAGCTAGTATAGTTGGAAACTCTTATTTTCAAAGTCTTTCTTTTATGGTTCTTATTTTTATATGTAAATTTCACCATCTCTCTTTTGTTATTGGATTTTGTGGGTGTAATCCGCTGAAAACCCTCAGAAGACAACACTCCTCCTACTAGGGACACCTAGAGCTTTAACGGCTTGTTGCACGTGCTCAGTGCAATCGTGTTTGCCTACGAAAGTGTGCTTAGTTTTCTCCTTTCTTTTTTCTCCTTCTCTTGAATAAACTAGTTTGCTCGGGACGATCAAAGATAAGTTTAGGGGTATTTGTTCAGTTGATAAAACTGCACATTTGTTATTACATTTTTCCTACCATTTCCATATTAAAAAGGTCTTTATTATAATATATTATACATATGAGGGTTTATCTGTAAAAATAATATTTTTCATGTGTTGATATATTATAATTAGCATTTGGTAGGAAAATGTATGCAAATAATATTATTGACCAAATCCTAGTAGAACAAAAACTACTAAATATTATTTAAGTTGTTGTGCAGAATTTTTCCAAGTTGTTGTGCAGAATTTTTCCAAGAAATCAAGCTGTTAAAGAAAACTTGCCTAATTAAGAAAGCAAAACTTGGAGATCAAGTCAGGCAGCGACTACTAGAAGATTTCAAAGATCCAAAGATTCCAGAGAAGTCCACATGCCAAGTAGAGAGAAGCCCCAAAAAGAAAATCAACGGCTATGATTATATGGTCGCGGATCCGCGGCCATACCCCCCCTTGGGCCACGGATCCGCGGCAATCTTAAAGATTTAGTTGCTGAAAAATTTTGTAGTGAATCTCTGCTGTTATTTACCTAATTTGGAAGCAAAGGTTTCTGGCTTTGGACTATAAATATGGACCGAAAGCCTCTTGGAAAAATTATCAAGCCGAAAAGATCACGAAGTCCAAGACGACTCACGCATCCAGGCTGATCATCAACTGTTCGACTACCTCCTTAGGAAAGATCGAGAAGCAACTAGTTTGTAATCATTTTCTACGGAATAAAAGTGTAGATTGTTCAAGTTGATTAATAAAGGTAGTTATTTTATTTAATTTTTTTTGCATTTTACATTATGTTTCTCCTCTCTGTCTTTTCATCTCCTTCTCCCAACATGCGCGAGTAATTCTCCGCTTGTTAGGGTTCGTAGGATTAGGGTAGGCTAATGGATGATGAAAATAACTAAACTCTTTTTAAGTCCTATAAAGTTTAGGAACTTTATCAAAGGAATCATTAACATCCTAATCGGGCGCGCTAGCAATTCTTTCCTAGTTCCGACCGCGATTAGAGATTAGATTAATGATTGTTTTGGTAAAGGCTAGATATGAACGGAGTTCCGTGTCGAGATAAGGGTTAAGAGTGGGATTCCTTTTCCCTCCAGAAACCCTAATCTACACGCATCACCGTCGTTCTAGTTCTAAATCTATTAATGGATAAAAAGGGTAACTTTTAATTAATCGTCCATAATTACTAAATCCTAACGAACCCTACAAGCCCTCTTATTATATTAGCTATATCTTTAAAATAATCTAGATCTATATTTTACATTCTTGTTTAACTTAGATCCAGAAAACATTCTATAAAATTCTTTATCCCTCCTCTCTTTCTCAACACATCTAAAGTAAAAGTAAAAGGTTCAACGTTTCCCTGAGGACGACCCGTACTCACCTCGGTCTAGCTACGCGCGACACCGTTCTGATTGCGGTTAAACTACAAAACACACTTTTTCAAACCAATCAATTATATTTTGTTAACTGTCATCATATGGTTGCCATCCCATATCTTATTTTGTTTTTATCTTTTACGTTTAAATCTCAAGATATCTAATATCAAATATTTACTAAATCTAGATATATTTTTAGAATCTTTTGAAATCTTAAATTAGGGGTATGAGTTATTTAAAATATATTCTTGCATTATGGTTAAGAAGTTTACATATGTGAATTATTTTCCAAAATATATTTTTGATGAGATTTTGGTGGAGATTGCTTGTATTTTGATATTATCTATATAAATTAAAATTAATATATATTTATAACCTAATTTAAACTATACTAAAAATATTTATATTAAACACAAAATCTCTCTCTTTCTCTCTCTCTCCACATAACATATCTCTCTCTCTCTCATCAATTTATATATTCTCCTTCTTCGTTCTTCAATCCCACACCCAACCGAGATATCAAAACTAAGTGTTGATTTGTATAACGCCATGTTGCTTCCGTTCATTGCGTTTCTTTTGAGGTAAGTTTATAAATTGTTACATGCTATGCTTTATGTAATTTACTTATGTGTTGTCATACTATTATTATTATTATTATCATACAGCTATATTTATATAATTTATACACCGTAGTTATTTAACGGTAATCAGTTTTATAATATACAATGTATGCAAGTTTACAACATACGACACGCTATAATTATATCTATAAATATATATATCGTCGTAATATTTCTTATTATTATCATTAATTAGTTTACAATCTTTATTTTATAACGTTATATAAAATATAGTTTGAAAATATTATAATTTACACATGAAACGTTGTCGCAAAGCGGATACGACAAATCTGAAATTTACTGTATACCTTATCTTATAAAATTCATTATAAATCATAGAAAAATAGCACACGTTCTTTAGTTATTTACGAAGCTAACTAAGAATACTATAAATCTGTTAAATATTTACTTACAAAATAAATTGTTTAAATAACGTAAATTATAAATGAAGGTACCTCTGAACTGCTGTCAAAGGAAATTCCAGCAGCAAACTTTCAATTTAGAATATTCATAACTTTTTGTAGGAACAACTTGAGATATTTTAACTTATAAAAATGAAAACCTTATTGAATTATCTTTGTTTTAGTATATGACGCATCCCTTTTTAAGGACATTTGTTATTTTTAAGATATTTTACAAATCAGGGTGACGCTAAATTTCTGAACGGAATTTTCTTGTGCATGGTTAATCAATACCACTTTTATAGTTATTAATCGGATTAAATATGTTATCCATATTAATGTTATTATATCAATATCTATTTAATAAATAATAGTGCATGTGTTTTAATATTCAGCAATTATTGCCGATTTACAGTTTTATAGTATCCTTCTGTATCCGTACTGATAATAACTTATCTAGTTGCTAGCCGGAACGTCACAACGTTATCATACTACTATATTAGTTCAATATGTTATCTACATTGCATCATACATGATAATGGACGTAAAATGGTTATTACAGATAGATACATATGCATCTTGATATTAGTCGTGTTTCGATATTGATTACAGTTTTACATTGGTATCTATTTTGGGTTAATATATATTACATGGCATGTTCACGACCCACTACCAGACTTGTTACTTGGATCTTATTACTAATACCAAAAATCTTGATTGTTGTCCTGACGGACGTGACTTGTTGTCTGCATAAACAAAACCTGTACCTGCTTGATCCTGTGTTGGCATTAGACTTACATCATCAATACCTAAATTGAACACAACCTGGGGAATAGGGAAAATCAAGAATGTAACCGAAACATAACTCAAGAGAATATTATTAATTGTTTTCCGTTTTTCCGGACGTTGCAGAATGATTACTTGTTTGCCGTTTTTCCGGGCATTATGGAATAATTACTTGTTTGCCGTTTTTCCGGGAGTTACGCAATAATTACTTGTTTGCCATTTTTCCGGATGTTACGGAATATTCATTACTTATTTGCCGTTTTTCCGGGCATTATGGAATAATTACTTGTTTGTCGTTTTTCCGAGCGTTATGGAATAAATACTGTTACCGTGGTCCCGTGAGGAATGAACGGGATATATACGATGAGAATTACATTAATTGTTTTCAAAGACTTTTAGAATAGATAGCTTAGAAGCACAGTTTTATATTACACATCACACATCACATACATACACATACTCACTGTTTCATATCTGTGTTATTTATTTATATTCATGGTTACTTATATCGTTATATCCTGGTTATCAATGTTATTTTGATATTATGACGCACTGACGTCTGGGTTTTGCATGACCCAGTTCCTTTACCTTTATCGCAGGCAGATTGAGAATATTTTAGCAATCAAGCCGAGCGATGAAAAATTGATCGTGTTTTAGAGATGTTTAGTTTAATTATTTCCTCAGTTTTATTTCTTTGAAGTGAGCCCATATTGGCACATGTTTCAGATGTTGTTTATTGGAGTTTGATTCGTTTCCGCTTATACATTTTTCTTGACTCTATTTACTGTGGCATATGAACATGTACTAAATAGATTTTACATTTTACTGTTCTTGATATCCTATAGACAGCCGTAATGTGACTGTGGAGGGATAATTCCTAGCCATAGGTAGCATGGTTGTCTCTGTCACATGCCTTAGTCTATGTATTTTGGGAAGCGGGGCGTGACAGGGTTTGTTTGGTATCAGAGCCATAGAATTTGGGTTATTCGGCTTTGGTTCTTTTGTAGTTGGGTATTGAACCCAATACACTAACCAGAAAACCCAAAATTAGGAACATGTCCTGCCATATTATTGTCTTGTCATTCAAATTCTTGGATCTTATCTTTCCCTTAACTCTTGTATCTTGAATATATGGAAATGACTTTGTATCTCAACTTGGAATCCTCCTGATTTCTTATTGTTTCTCCCTTCTTATTCTTTCGATTATGATAGTAGGATTTGGACGATTTGAATGGAGTTATGTGATTGTAACCATGTACCGCGGCATGGTTACAATGCGGTACTCTATTTAGGTAATCTGGAGTCCTATTTCAATTCATTTTCTTGACTTATGGTCATTGTATTACCTTGTTTCGGAATCATTGCTTACAAGTTTATGTCTTATCGTGAGCTTGAATCCAGCAACCACGATATAACTTTCCTCTCGTCCCGTAAGAACTAATCCGTTTGCGTTTCGAAGAATAGGAAGAAACACTGGAGAAGTTTTTGATGATTGTGGTAGTTCGAGATTAACCTCAGCGAAAGCTGGTACAGACCGCTTCAAAAACGATCAGATGTAAGATGTTGATTGAAGAAGTTTTGACAGACCTGCCTCAAATTATCAGAGTAGTGCAGCAGAAGAGTGGTGGGCTAATAACCCACAAGTCTTAGAACAAACTTGCAAATTCATGATGAAGGGAACCGTTTACTGAAGGGTGGAGTTTGTAAACAAGTTGCAGATGAAGCGCTCATAGTGGTTCGGGATTTCATGGATGTGTTCAAGGACATCTCGAGTTTACCTTTTAAATGAAATGTGGAGTTTGTGATTGGTCTTATTTCTGTAGCAGCGCTCATTTTGAAGGCTTATTATCCGATGGCACCGGTGGAACTGGAAGAGGTAAAGAGACAAGTTTCTGAATTACTAAAGAATGGTTGGATTCCCAGCAATGGTTCACCGTGAGAAGCTCTGGTTCTTTAGTCAAGAAAAAAGATGGCACGTGGAGGATGTGCATTAACTATCGAGATTTAAATCTAGTGACTATTGAGAATAAGTACCCAATCCCTCGCATCGACGAACTATTCGATCAATCAGTAGCACGAGAGTATTGTCGAAGTTGGATGTGCGATCAGGGTATCATCAAGTTCGGGTGAAAGAAGAATACATTTGCAAGACAACGTTCCGAACTCAATATGGGCATTACGAGTACTTAGTGATGCCATTTGGAGTTACTAACGCACCGGCGATATTTATAGACGTGATGAACCGGATCTTTTCACCATTTTTAGATCAGTTTATGGTGGTATTCATTTATGATATTCTAGTATATTCAAGGAGAAAAGAAGAGCATGCAGAACACTTGAGAATCACACTGTAGACGTTGAGGCAAGAAAAGTTATTGGCTCGAAGAAGTGAAGTTCTTGGGTCATGTGATATCGGGAGATGGAATTGTAGTTGACCCCGAAAAGATTGCAGCTATTCAAGATTGGCCGATTCCAAAGAGTGTGGGGGAGATCAGAAGTTTCCTTGGACTTGCTGGATATTATAGAAGGTTTATGGAGAACATCATTTGAATAGCAGAACCATTGACTAAGCTAACACGGAATAAGGTACCATTCATGTGGACTGAGAAATGTTCATCATCTTTTGAAGCGTTGAAGCAAAGATTGACCATCGCTCATATTCTGATAGTACCAGATGGTTCCGGAGGCTTAGTTATTCACAGCGACGCATCTGGGAAAGGCTTGGGATGTGTTCTAATACAGCATGGGAAGGTCATAGCTTATGCGTTGAGATAATTGAAGACTCATGAGAAGAACTACCCAACTCATGATCTAGAGTTAGCAGCAGTAATTTTTGCTTTGAACATCTGAAGACACTACTTATTGGGCGAAAAGGTAGAAGTATTTACCGATCACAAAAGCCTAAAGTATGTGTTTACACAGAAAGAGCTCAACATGAGGCAGCATAGATGGTTAGAGCTGATAGCTAATTATGATCTTGATCTAAAATACCATCCGGGAAAAGTAAATGTAGTGTCGGATGCGCTAAGTCGGTTGCCAGCAATACGGATGTTGACTACACAAAAGGAGATTATAACTGATCTTCAAAGGTTCGAGTTAGAGATCGTACTACCGAATTCTTCGAAACAGTTGATGTAGTTGCAAGTACAGTCATCTTTGATCGATAACATTAAAGCAGCACAGTCGCACAATCTAAGATTGCAAATATTTCGAGAACAAGTAGAAGCGGGACTTCGAACAGATTTGTTGATTCATGAAGAGGGTTCGTTATGATATGGAAGTCATTTATGTGTGCCTAAAGAAGATGTTCGTGAAGAAGTCATGAAGGAGGCTCATGGTTCAACGTATTCAGTACACCCGAGAGGCACAAAGATGTATAGAGATTTGCGACAACATTTCTAGTAGAAAGGAATGAAAAGGGAGATAGCTCGCTACGTATCAAAGTGCTTGTTATGTCAGCAAGTCAAGGCTTAACACCAAAGGGTAGCTGGTTTGTTGCAACCACTTCTAATTCCTCAATGGAAGTGGGAATATATAACCATGGACTTTGTGACCGCTTTACCATAGAGTCTAAAGGGAAATAATGCAGTTTGGGTGATTGTCGATCGATTGACCAAGGCAGCTCATTTTATACCATTTTGAGTTGGTCAGTCGACGGAGGCTTTGGTAAAGCGGTACATGCAGAAAATTGTGAGATTGCATGGAGTACCCGTGAGCTCATTTTGGATCGGGATACTCGATTTCTATCACACTTTTGGAGGAGTCTACAGGGAAGTTTGGGAACTCGCTTGAAATTTAGCACAGCCTATCATCCTCAAACAGATGGCCAGTCTGAAAGAACGATACAAACTCTTGAAGATATGTTGAGAGCATGCATGTTAGACTTCAAGAGTTTCTGGGAGGATCATTTGCACTTGGTGGAGTTTTCTTACAATGACAGTTTTCAGGCGACTATACAGATGGATCCATTCGAAGCATTATACGGTCGTAAGTGTCGCTCGTCTATCTGTTGGGACGATATTGGAGAAAGAAGATTATTAGGACCGGATCTTATTGTGCAAACAGTGGAAAAAGTTAACGTGATCCGAAATCATATGAAGGCGGCATAAGATCGACAGAAAAGTTGGGTCGATACAGGATGAAGACCTCTAGAGTTCGCAGTTGGTGATCTTGTATTTCTGAAGATATCACCGATCAGAAGAGTGATCCGATTTGGCAGTCGAGGAAAGCTTAGTTCTCGATTCGTGGGGCCTTTCGGTATTATCGAGCGTGTTGGAGAGGTAGCTTATCGCTTAGCTTTACCACCATCCTTGGCGGGTGTTCATGACGCGTTTCATGTATCTCAACTTCGTAAGTATGTTAGAGATGAGACGCACGTCTTATATCACTCGGAATTTCCAGTAAGGAAAGATTTAACATATGAAGAGCAACCGATGACGATTGTGGATCGACGAGAAAAGGTTCTCAAGAACAAAATTATCCCACTAGTACTCGTTTCGTGGGGAAATCGTTCGCATGGAGAATCTACTTAGGAACGTGAATACAAGATTCGACAAAAGTTTCCTCATCTCTTTCCTTAGATCCGTATCTTCTTATCTTTTCCTGTTTCGTGAATTTTGAGGACGAAATTCTTTTATAGTTGGGTATAATGTAACACCCTAGTACGGTT
The DNA here is from genome assembly GCA_030015575.1 of Agapanthus africanus. Taxonomy (NCBI): domain Eukaryota; kingdom Viridiplantae; phylum Streptophyta; class Magnoliopsida; order Asparagales; family Amaryllidaceae; genus Agapanthus; species Agapanthus africanus. The sequence continues at coordinate 745,088,758 of CM057340.1, forward strand.
ATACGACATTAATTGCTATTTTAACACTTGCTTTATATTTCTTCTATTTTATCTATTGGATCGCGAATGATTCGGATACTGGTAGTCGTTATCCGACTCGACCTAGAAATTTAGAACCCAATATAGTGCAAAATTGTATCTGAGATTTACCAGTAAAGTGTATCTATGTGAATCTAGTATGATATCTACATTATATTTTTAGATCTTTATATATCAATATCTAGATCATCATATATCTTTTAATAGCCACAAGTTAAGAATAAGTTATATTTTGTTAACTGTTATCATATGGCTGCAATCCAATATCTTATTTTGTTTTTATCTTTTACGTTTAAATCTCAAGATATCTAATATCAAATATTTACTAAATCTAGATATATTTTTAGAATTCTTTTAAATCTTAAATTAGGAGTATGAGTTATTTAAAATATTTTCTTGTATTATAGTTGGGAAGTTTACATATGTGAATTATTTTCCAAAATATATTTTTGATGAGATTTGGGTAGAGATTGCTTATAGTTTGATATTATCTATATACATTAAAATTAATATATATTTATAATCTAATTTAAACTATACTATATATATTTATATTAATAACAAAACCTCTCTCTCTCTCTCTCTCTCTCCACATAACATATCTCTCCCTCATCAACTTATATATTCTCCTTCTTTATTCTTCAAGCCCACACCTATTCTCGTCGACGCAACTCCAGCCGCATCCTAGAATCTTAACCGAGCCATCAAAACTTGGCGTTGATTTGTATAGCGTCGTGTTTCTTCCGTTCATCACGTTTGTTTCGAGGCAAGTTTATAACTTTCTACATGCTATGCTTTATGTAATTTACATATGAGTTGTCGTACTATTATTATTATTATTATTATCATCATCATCATCATACAACTATATCTATATAATTTATACACCGTAATTATTTAAATTTAATCAATTTTATAATATACAATGTATGCAAAATTATATCTATAAATATATATATTTATAATCTATATTTTATAACGTTATACAAAATATAGTTTGAAAATATTATATTTTACACATGAAACGTCGTCGCAAAGCAGATACGACAAATCTGAAATTCACTGTATACCTTACCTTATAAAATTCATTATAAATCACAGAAAAATCAATAGCATGTGTTCTTTACTTTGTTATGAAGATAACTCAAAATAATATAACTCTGTGAAATATTTACTTGCAAAATAAATTATTTAAATAACGTAAACTGTAAATGAAAGTACTTCTGAACTGTTGTCCAGGGAAATTCCAGCAGCAAACTTTCAATTTCGAACGTTCATAACTTTTTGTAGGAATAACCTGAGATATTTTAACTTATAAAAATAAAAACCTTATTGAATTAGCTTTGTTTTAGTATATGACACGTCCCTTTTGGAGGACTTTGTTGTTTTTAAGATATTTTACAAATCAGGGTGACACTGAATTTTTGAACGGAACTTTCTTGTGCATGGTTAATCAATATCACTTTTATAGTTATTAATCGGATTGAATATGTTATCTCTGTTAATGTTATTATATCAATATCTATTTAATAAATAATAGTACATGTATTTTAATATTCAGCAAATATTACCGATTTACAGTTTTATAGTATCCGTACTGATAATAGCTTATCTAGTTGCATGCCGGAACGTCACAACATTATCATACTACTATATTAGTTCAATATGTTATCTACATTATATCATACATGGTAATTGATGTATAATGGTTATTACAGATAGATACATATGCATCCTGGCAATAGTCGTGTTTCGATATTGATTACAGTTTTACATTGGTATCTATATTGGGTTAATATATATTACATGATATGTTCACGACCCACTACCAGACTTTTTACTTTGATCTTATTACTAATGCCAACAATCCTGATTGTTGTCCTGACGGATGTGACTTGTTGTCTGCATAGACAAAATCTGTAACTGCTTGATCATGTGTTGCCATTAGACTTACATCATCAATCCCTGACTTGAACACAACTTGGGGAAAAGAGGAAATCAAGAATGTAACAGAAACGTAACTCAAAAGGATATTATTACTTGTTTGCCATTTTTTTGGGCGTTACGGAATAATCATTACTTGTTTGCCATTTTTCCAGGCGTTACAGAATAATTACTTGTTTGTCGTGTTTCTAGATTTTGCGGAATAAATACTACCGTGGTCCCGTGGGGAATAAACGGGATATATACTATTGGGTTACGATGAGAATTACATTAATTGATTTCAAAGACTTTTAGAATAGATAACCTAGAAGCACGGTTTTAGGTTACACATCACACATCACATACATACACATACTCACCGTTTCATATCTGTGTTATTTATTTATATTCATGGTTACTTATATCGGTATATCCTGGTTATCAATGTTATTTAGATATTATAACGCACCAACGTCTGGGTTTTGTATGGCCCTGTTCCTTTACCTTTATCGCAGGCGTATCGAGAGTATTTTAGCAATCAAGCCAAGCAATGAAGAATTGATCGTGTTTTAGAGATATTTAGTTTCGTTATTTCCGCGATTTTATTTTTTTGATATGAGCACATATTGGGACATGTTTCAGATGTTTTTTATTGGAGTTTGATTCGTTTCCAGTTATACATTTTTCTTGACTCTATTTACTATGGCAAATGGACATGTACCAGATAGATTTTATATTTTACTGTTCTTGATATCCTATAGACAGCCGTATTGTGACTGTGGAGAGATGATTCCTAGCCACAGGTAGCATGGTTGGCTCTGTCACGTACCTTAGTCTGCGCATTTTAGGAAACGGGGCGTAACAATACCTAACGTCACATTACAGCTCTCAGGTGAAAAAAGTACAAGTTAGTCTGTCGATTTGAGATCGTCATTTATCTCGTGTGAGTTCCCATTATGCTTTGATTACTACCCTACCATGACTCTACTGAATCGTACAAACAAGTTTTAGTTGGGTACAATCCTGAACCACATGGAGACAGTGAGCGATTATCGGGGATTCGTCTCTCCCGGTATAGGGAGTCGATGTCGCGATGTGTATGGTTGGCCGAAACTATAAGACCCTGGTCAGGGCAGTTGAGATTTACTGATAGTTAGATAGTAGTTTCTCGGATGGTCTTAAACCATATCGACATGACTTATCAGATTATTAGGGGTCTGACGTTTTCCACCCCCTAAGATATGCGATACTCTCAGACGAACAGACCGGACTGTATGGAGATTGTCATAGATAGGCTCAGTAGGGACACATACGAGTTTGCTTGTCAGCCTTCCTTTCGATAGATGTTGGTGAGTTGTGCTCACTCTACATCGAAGTAGAGATGCGGAATGCACAAAAATTAAATTTTTAAGCAAGCACAACCAACTTAACCCAAATGATCAAACCATAACCCTAAACTAGCTACTACTAGGAGTTTTATCTACAATGAGAGAAGGTTATACCAGAAGATTCGTGTCCTTCGGGTCTTCACTCCTTTTCTTAAGGTCCTAAAGATCTCCTAGATCAACCTTGATGACCGGCCTTCTCGGTCCTAGATGATCCTCCCGAGAGTTTGTAATCCAAACTTAGCTTCACTAATAAAGCAACTCAACAGGCTAGTTTGCTAATCTAGATTGCTAAGATGATGTAGTGAGTTTTCTAGTGTATTTCTATCTCTCTTCCTCCCTTAATTCTGAACTCATGAGATGGTAGGGAGGAAGATGAAGAAAGAGGAGGAGGAACTCAAGAAAGGCTAGAGAGGAGAAAGAAGCTCATGGTGAAAATGAGAAAAATCATTACTTGAAACAATAATGCAATCATGGTTTTATAAAACATACTTTGCAATATAAATATATCAACCATGCTTGAATTGTTTGCACAAATGAATTATAAATTCATTTTTCAAGACTTTCAAGTATGGTTCTCACAATTTCTCTCATTACTACCTTTACACCTCATTTCCATTTAAAAGAATAAATGGATAAATAAAAAATGAGGTGTCCACCTTCTAGAATGTTTTCCGTATAAATACTGAATACATTCTACCATATATATATACCCGTATTCGTACCAAAATACGAATACCTAAGAGATGGAATAATACCACTAATATAATACTGGTATTAAATCAATATCTGATTTAACAAACTGGATTAATTCTAAACCCACTAGTATTATCAACCGTCCGATCGAAAACCGATATAACACTAGAATATACAGATCGAAATATGTATATGTAATTTATTAAATAAATACCTGATTTAATAATCCGGCTTAATCCTAAGCCGGCTAGTATTATCATTCGATCGGAACTCTGCTCGATCGAAAACCTGGATGACACTAGAATATGCATATCGAAATGTGTATATGTAAATTATTAAATCAATACTTGATTTAATAAACCGGCTGAATCCTAAGCTGGATAGTATTATCATTTGATCGAAACCCTGCACGTATAAACATACGACCACCACATCGTTTCGCCTGAACCAGAGAAACCCTCTGTGTAGGACTCTGAATACTCGACAGTACGCTGGCAGTGGGTTAAACCACAAGCACGTCAGCGGCACTGGCTGTACGTAACGGCTACCCAGGTACCTGTCAAAAAGAAGGCCGACGAGCAAGCTTATCCAAACCCCTACTGAACCTATCCGTGACAATCTTCATACAGTCCGGTCTCTTCGTCTAAGAGTATCGCATACCGGGTCTATGTGGTGGTAAACGTCAGACCCCTATTGACCCGATAAGTCATGTCAATGTGGCTCATGGCCAATCCGAGAAACTACTGATCTAATCATCAGTAAATCTCAACTGCCTTTGCCAAGATCTTATGGTTCTGGCCAACCGAACACAGTTCGATATCGACTCGCAATACCGGGAAATACGAATCCCTGACAATCACTCACTGCCTCCCCGCGGCTCGGGACTGTACCCAACCAAAACCTGTTTATGCGATTCAGTGGAGCCGTGGTAGGGTAGTGATCAAAGCACAGTGAGAACTCACACGAAACAAATGATGATCTCAGGTCTAAAGAATAACCTGTACTCATGTCATCTGAGAACCGCTATCTGACGATAGGTATAATACCATCTAGAGGTTCTCGGCGAGTCCGTCAAGTGTACTCACCCCAAGTGAGCGCATGTATACAATCTTAGGTTATCACACCAATGGCTGTTGGACCTACCACCGCCCTTCGTCGGGGTCTAGAAACGTATACACAAATCTACTCTGGAATATCGATACCCGGTCTTGATATTCCTGCGACTTGGGACTTTTAAGGATATGCTTATGGACTATCCAGCTCCCACTAGTATGATCGCCATCATAACTCTGGTAGTCAAGTAAAATCCTATGGGCTTTATCAACATGTATCCGCCACATATAATATCGATTATAACATATGCACATGTTAAGATAAAGTCAAACCATAATAGTATACTACTGTATCGAATCTTTATCAATATATGTAAGCATTATAAAGTAACAAGAGAAAGAAATACACATATTAAGAAAGAGACATCTCAAATAATATACTATATATAACTGAGCAAGATTGTTCTGTACATACATATGCCTAGCATCATATACAATATAGGCCTCTAGGGCATACATATCCAACAATAGATACCTGGGTGGCCGTTACGTACAGCTAGTGCCACTGACATACTTGTGGTTAAACCCACTGCCAGCGTATTGTCGAGTGTTTAGAGTCCCACACAGAGAGTTTCCCAGTTCAGACGAAATGGTGTAGTATGCGTATTTTGATATGCTCGGATGTTCAATAAAACACGTGTATTTTATACACATGTTTTAATCGAACATTTTAGTAATACTAGTAGGCTTGAAAGATAGCCAGGTATGGAATTAGTATTATATTGCTCCCTTTTAGGAATTTGTATTTTAACATGAATACGGTATTTATACGAATACGTGTATTTATATGGATACGGGTATGTTCCCCTCCGAATGGCGGCCAAGACGGACTGTCTTGCCTGAGATTCGGGGCAGATGCTAATTGGTTTTATCCGTCTACCTCTCCGAAGATGCCAAGTTGATTTATTGCACCGTGTATCGGAGGTTTAGACGGATGCGGCCTATGTAGCAGACTTCGTTAGATTCCCCCTCGCTTAAGGGGTTTTTGATTGTGGGGACGCTCTTCCCTGCAGGCGCAAGCCCCTGCAGTTAATTACGTTACCGCATCGCGGTAGCCACTTTCTCCTTCTCCAGAAATTTCACTTTGTGTCGTGTGTGTTTGTTTTATTCGTGGATGCCCGTGGATTGTATACGGAGACTAAGTTATGCCGTCGCCCGTAGGACATGGATTAGTCCAAATCCGTATTTACTTAGATTTGGGTTTGGTGTTTTAGTTTAAGGATATGTTAGCCATGTTGAGGCTAAGATCAACTTAAACGCTCGTTAAGGATACGCAAGTCTGATTTGAAACTAAGATCAACTTAACGGAAAGAGCATTTAGGGGCTCTATTGTTCCAGTTTAGGGACGTAGTGGTCCATTGAATGTATGGCCGTCGGGACCCGTCACCTCTCTGACGACGTTGAAGAATTACAACGACAGATATCAGAGGAGTTCAGAGATGTACCCTTGAACCAAAGTTGATTAGGGGATCTATAGTCCAATTTGGGATTAAAGTCTGTTTGAAGGTTTAAGGATACGTTAGCCATATTTGAGGCTAAGATCAACTTAAACGGGATCGTTTAGATCCGACAAAAGAGCATTTGGGGGCTCTATTGTTCTAGTTTAGGGACATAGTGGTCCATATGTAGTTTAAGGACATTGCGGTCCATTGCCAGTTTAGAGACATGGTGGTCCATCGCCAGTTTAGGGACATGGTGGTCCATGTTCCAGTTTAGGAACGTGGTGGTTCATCATTCCCATTTTGGGGACAGATGTTAGTTTAAGGACACGTTAGCCATATTTGAGGCTAAGATCAACTTAAACGTTTGCTAAGGATACGTTAGCCTAATCTCCAGACTAAGATCAACTTAAGAGGATCGTTTAGATCCGATAAAAGATCAATTGGCTCTATTGTTCTAGTTTAGGGACATAGTGGTCCATTGCCAGTTTAGGGACGTGGAGGTCCATCATTCCCATTTTGGGGACGGATATTAGTTTAAGGACACGTTAGCCATATTTGAGGCTAAGATCAACTTAAACGTTTGCTAAGGATACGTTAGCCTAATCTCCAGACTAAGATCAACTTAACAGGATCGTTTAGATCCGATAAAAGAGCAATTGGCTCTATTGTTCTAGTTTAGGGACATGGTGGTCCATGTTCCAGTTTAGGGACGTGGTGGTCCATCATTCCCATTTTGGGGACAGATGTTAGTTTAAGGACGCATCTTCGGGCGTTCGACGGTATTTGAAGTAGTCTATAAAGACTTCTCTCCAATCCTCGGTATTTTCCCGATCTTTTATTTGTAGGGTCGTCTGCTCAGTCGCTCCCTTCTCTTCGAGTGATTCCGGAGATATTTCAGCTGGGGCGAGCACCCGACGGCTTTGTACCACGATTCTTATGTCATCGAGGTTCTCGTCAGCCAGTTCTTTAGCGAGCTTGGCTAATGCATCCGCTTTGCTGTTTTCCGCGCGCGGTATGTTCTCCAAAGTATAGGAGGCAATTTGGGTCAACAGTTGCTGCACCTTTTCGCCGTACTTCACCAACTCTGGTTTGCACGTCTGGTAGTCGCCGTTTACTTGACTAACGACCAATTGAGAATCTCCATATATGAGGAGGTTTTCAATTCCCATATCGATGGCGATCTCGAGGCCTGCTATCAAAGCTTCGTATTCAGCTTCATTGTTTGTCCTCGGCTCTGTTAGGGAGAAAGCAAAGCGCATTATCCCTCCTTGTGGAGTTACAAAGATGAGTCCTACCCCCGATTTGATTATAGGGGTATTTTGTTTGCGCTTCTTCATGGAAGATACTCCATCGAAATAAAGCTCCCATCGGGTGTCACCACCGTCGATCGCATCAAACGCGTGTTCGTCTGGAAGATCGCAATTCAGAGGAGAATCGGCGGGTATCGGATGCTCAACGAGGAAGTCGGCGATGGCCTGGCCTTTCACTGCCTTGAGAGGTTGATACGTTATCGAGAACTCCATCAAGAGCAGGGCCCATTTAGCGAGTCGCCCCGTCAATATGGCCTTTGACATTAAATATTTAAGAGGGTCCACTTTCGAAATGAGACGGACCTCATGTGCCAACGCATAGTGTCTGAGCTTTGTTATCGCAAAGATCAACGCCAGGCAGTGTTTTTCAATGGGGGAGTAGTTGCTTTCTGCCCCCAGTAGAACTCGACTTAAGTAGTAGAGTGCTCTTTCCTTCCCTTGGTCGTTCTCTTGCGCCCATAATGCACCTAAGGAACCTTCAAGGGCGGTTGTATAAAGAATGAAGGGCTTTTCCCTGACCGGAGCAGCCAACACTGGCAGGTTCTGCAGGTATTGCTTGATCTCGTCTAGTGCGCTTTGGCATTTTTGGTCCCAGACGAACGGGGTTCCCTTCTTCATCAGGTGGCTGTAAGGACGGCACTTTCCTGACAGGTTGGCTATAAATCGCCGTATATACGCAAGCTTCCCTTAGAGAGACCGCAACTGTTTGAGAGTCCTTGGCGGAGGCATTTCCATGATCGCCTTGATCTTTGACGGGTCTATCTCAATACCTCGGTGTCGGACGATGAATCCTATGAATTTGCCCGAGGAAACTCCGAATGCACACTTGAGAGGGTTCATCTTCAAGTTGTATTGTCGAAGGCGTTGAAATACGGTCTTCAGATGCTCGAGATGTTCCTCATATGATTTGCTTTTAACCACGAGATCGTCGATATAGCATTCGACGATTTTGTGTATAAGGTCATCAAAGATCTGCGTCATGGCTCTCTGATAAGTAGCACCGGCGTTCTTTAAACCGAAGGGCATCACTTTATAACAGAATATTCCCAGAGGAGTCCGAAAAGCGATGTGCTTCTGGTCTTCGGTATGCATCTTGATCTGATTATATCCTGATGAGCCATCCATGAAGGAGAAAACCTCATGAGTGGACGTGTTGTCTATCATCAGTTCGGTGACCGGCACTGGGAAATCGTCCTTCGGGAAAGCTTTATTGAGATCCCGGAAGTCCACGTATATGCGCACCATTACATTTTTCTTCATTACGGGGACGATGTTGGCGATCCATTCAGGATATTGAACCTCTTGGATAAAGCCGGAGTCGATCAGTTTCTTGACCTCGGCGTTGATGCTCATCTCAAGCTCGAGCCGCATCCTTCTTGGTGCCTGCTTGACTGGCTTGACGTCCGGGGATATTGCCAATTTGTGCACAGCAATTTGTGGATCTAGTCCCGGCATTTCGGAATAGTTCCATGCGAAGCAATCTCTATCCTATACAAGCATGTCTTTTAATGCAGCCATCCTTTCTTCAGATAGCAGCTCGCTGACGAATGTCGGTCGCAGGTCGTTCACCGTCCCCAACTCAATTTTCTTGAGGTTATCTGCAGTGGTATGTATTCCATCTTCCAGCACTTTTAGCGCTGGTGGGAATTCTGAGATCACCTCGTCGTTGCTGTTTTCAAAGCACCAGGGAAGGTCATCCATGTTCTCGGGCTCTTCTTTTGATATTGTTATCATGTGATAAGTACGAATTCATTTCCAAGCCCAATGTGGAACTGGTTCTGCTTTCGTGGCCTTGGGTTCATGCTTCTGTGGCGGCGTTACCCTCCAGTTGTCGGGCAGAGTGAACTTGCCAAGCTGATACTGATCTTCAACCCAATTCTTGAAGGTGAAACAGTCCTCGAGAGGGTGCCCTATCACTTGGTGATAAGGGCAATAGTCCGGGTGAGAAACTTCGCCTGCTTGTTCGGGGTGTTTGGACTCCGGCAGCGTAAGCATATGATGTTTTAGAGCGAGGTCAAGTATTTTCTTCGTCTTGTCTCGAGGAAAAGAGTACGCTCGACCCATTTTTCTTATGAGGGATAGATCGGAACCGCTCGATTCCCGCTTGCGTGGCCTCTTAGTCCCGCTTCGTTGCTGTTGAGCGCCTTTTTCGTGTTTCGACTTGTTTCTGCCTCTGCATCGAGCCTTTTTTATAACAGGTTGATCTGGAGCGGCATCTTCATCTTTCACAGCTTGTTGGAGGAGGCGTTGCGTTTTGGTTTTCTCATAGATGGCCATTTCGCGATTATGGTCGTCTCGGACTTTTTGACCAGCTTCCCTTATAAGCTTGTCCATTTGTTCTTCGAACGACGGATTGGGAACTTCTGTATCTGAAACTTTTACTGGTTCAGGATTAACGTCCTCCCATTGAGCATCTGCTTCTTCATCGAAGTCATGCACGACGTAGCAACCATGGAGTAGCCCTCGTTTCTTGGACCGAATGTATCCAAACCCGATTGTTTCCATTCTCCCATTAGGCAGCTTGTGTTGAGTCCCGGGAACGTTCCAGACCCTGTCATAGAATTTGGCTTTTCGAGCGGTCTGTTTAAAGGATATCCCCTGGCGCTTCAACAACTTCTTCAAGCCTTCTGTATAATATCTGGACAGACGGATGGGCTGAAGCCTGTCCAGCGTAGGGTCCGTACCGTGCCAGATTTCTTTCTCCACTTTGGTTTCCTCAGAGCGGTAGAATAGAATTGCCTTTTCACCTCTTCGCCTGGGAGGGGTTTAGAACGTCCGCAACTTCTCTACACTGTAGATATCAAGTGCATCCAGTTCTTTATGGTGTTTAGGTGGAACCATGGCGACTTGTAGACTTTGCTCTTCGTCAGCGGACGTTTGTATTGAAGGTCGAGCAGAGAATACAGCATGGACCTTATCCTCCGAGTCGCTACCAAAGATCAACATGGGAGCGGACTGTCCCGGCTTGTTGTATTGGGGTGGACCCGAATAAACTATCTCCTCTTCCTCCTCGGTATCACTGCCGAAGACAGGGATGGTGGCATTAGCTTTGTTCTCCGGCTTGTGACACCTCTCCGTGTCTTCAAAATCCGGTAAGAAGTATTTGGCATCTTCATATTTGCGGACTTCGTTCACAGAGAACGGGTTCAGTTCTCCCGTCACGGTATACTCGAGACCATCCTTAAAATACTTCATACACTGATGTTGTGTAGAAGGGATGATGTTGTACTCGTGTAACCATGGTCGGCCGAGCAGAGCATTGTAGCATGTCTTGGCGTCTATGACGTGGAACTTAATGTCCGTGACGAGTAGCCCAAAGCATAGCGTCAGTATTACAGACCCAAGAGTTCTTGATGATTGGGAGTCGAACCCGGAGATGGTGATCTTGTCCCGAGCAAGGTGCTGGACGCTCATGCAGATTTCTTTTAACATCCGCACATTGAGGAGATTAACGGAGAATCCATTGTCAACCAGGATTTTGCCTATCTTTATATCGTGGCAGTATCCTGAGACATAGAGGGGGCGATTGTGTTCACACGTCCCAAGGAGAAGGTCTTCATCGCCAAAAGTGATATCGGCCGTGTGCACTTCCTCCAATTCATCCTTCATCTTTTCTTCGGCCAGGAAAGCTTGGAATTGCTCGGGCTCCCGTAGTGCCTTGATTAACGACTCCTTCGCCTCTTTTGATAGTAAAAGGGCGTCAAGAATGCTGAGCTGCGAGGGTAGCTTCCTCAGATGCGCTAAGACGTTGTAATCCACCTTATTTCTCTTCGGCGGGTCCTTGGCAGTTAGCTCCTCCACAACTTGATCATCTAGGGCGATCTCCTCAGGGACCTTCTCTTTTCCCTTATCTTTTTTATTTGAGGGTCCGAGATTCTTTTCAGGTAGCGTACGATTACGCAGCCGGATATTTTCACAGACCTTCTGCTCTTCTTTTTTTCCCGAGGTGGACTCTTTAAAGAGGGGGCTAAGAGCCAGCTCCTCGTCGGAATTGCTCTCGAATGTAAGCACTTATGATCCCCCGGCATTAACCATGCGACAATTGCCGGTAGTTCTGTCAAGTCCCTCGGTCGTATTTTTCCGCTCCCGACGAGTTTTGCGCTTCTCCCGTTTAAACTGTTGTCGGTGAGTAAACATACCCTTGCCACCATCTATCGAAAGCTTTGCACTTTTCGGTGGGGTGCGAAATCTTCCGATGATACAAGCAGTAGGAAGGGTGCATTTCCACTTCACCAGTAATGCTTCTTTCAGAGGAAGGTAGCTTCATGCCCATTGATATGGCCTTAGCAAACCTTTTCCTCGTCTTGAATTTGCTTTTATCTGCAGAGGATGTATTTTGCTCCAGCGGAAGTGTCTCAGGTCTTTCGTCAAGTCGCTAGCGCTTGGCCCTTTCAAATATAGCCGTCTCGCGTTCCCGATCAGCTTTACTTTTCAACCGAGCTTCGTCGAGGAATGCGTCAATTACTTCATCCGATGGCCCCAGAATTTTTGGTTCAGGATCTGCCCCCAGCTTTTCAGTGCAAGGAGTCTCCTCATCGTCCGTGAACGAATGGGAAATCACATGACAGCTCGCTACGTATTTTTCAGATTCGTCCGACGAACTTTCTCCCTCATCTTCTTCTTGAAAGACGTGGTTGAGGAACTCTTGGAGTGTAATGGGAGTTCGTGCTTTCTGGTTATATTCCTCCAGCGCGTCAATTTGTTTTTGTAAGTCCGTGCGCTTGATGCCAGGCTTCACGGGCTTCTTGGATTTCTTTTTCTTCCTCTTCGAAGATTTTGACGGCTGGTTGTGAGTGCTTGGGCCACCACCATCGGTCTTTAGAGTTGGACGGGGCTTCAACATCCCTTCAATGATCTAAGATTCTAACGGGTTCTTCCACTTGATCGCTGGGCATGTTTGAAGATCGTTCAGCATCCTCTTTGTCTTGGCTGACAGCACAACCTCCCACGGGGCTTCTTCGACGAGAGAGCACGTTGCCCCCGGCATATTCATCCTTTTAGAGGCGTGAGGTTGCGGCGGATTCACCTTCCATCTGTCGGATAACGCGAACTTGCCCTGTTGGTACTGGTCTTCAAGCCAATTTTTGAAGACGTAGCAATCTTCGATCGGATGACCCAGTACTCGGTGATAGGGACAGTAGTTGGGCTCATTGATATCATTTGGTTGCGACGGACGTTTTGGATCCGGCAGATTTATGAGTCGGTTGCGCAACACCAGCTCGAATAATCTTCTCGTTTTATCTCGGGGAAACGAGTAAGGACGTCCTAGCCTCTCCTCAAGGGGTACGTGCGAACGCATATTATTTTGACGAACGACCGGCTTCGAGTTGCTCGGCTGTTGTTGAGCATTAGCGACAACGATCGCTTTCCCCTTCCCCTTTTCATTTTGGGAGTCCGGCTTTGGAAGAGGAGATCTATGGCCCATCTGATCCATTTGTGCTAGCTTGTCGATCAGGGCCTGGAAGGTAGTCGGCTTGAAGAACATCATAAATTGCGAGATGGTTGCTTGCGGATCAAGGGTTCCCACAAACATACCCACTGCAGGAGCTTCTTCAATGCGTTGTTCGTATTTTGACCATAAGTTCCGCCACCGTATAGCATATTGGACCCATGTCTCGCCTGGCTTCACCCTGGCATTAATCAATGCTGTCATCGAGGTGCGTTCACTGGCGCTTGCAAAACGCTGGGTAAACAACAGCTCCATCTCCGCGAAGGTCTTGATAGAGTCGTTCGGGAGCTCAGAGTACCACTCGAACGCTGTATCTGATAAGCTTCCAATGAACTGGCGAAGCAACAATTTATCATCACCGCCAGTGTTGCCGCAAAGCGCCCTGAACTGGGCAATATGCTGGTGAGGATTGCCCGTCCCCTTATAGACATGAAACTTGGGAATTGTGTAGCCCGACGGGTACTTGATCTCGTCATATTTTTACGACGTGACCGGCTGCTTCAGTCGTATGATGAACCCGTATTTGTTGGGCTATATACTCGTCTAAGTCAGCTTTGGAGATTGTCTCCTCCTTGGCTGTTGACAGAGCTGGTGGAGGATTCGACGTTTCTCCCCTATCGTCTTCAAGAACGATCAAGGGATCTTCAGCTAGAGGATCTTGTTGGATCATCATCCCCACCATGTCTTGGAACAGGAGGGCTATACGCTTTATGTTGGCTGCTTGTTCAGCAGCTTTTTTATCCTTCTTCTCCAATACCCGACAAAGGAATTCGGCGTCAGTTTCTTGCTCCTGGCGTTCATCCAAGGACGTTTCAGGGCTTTCTTTTGGCCCAGTGAGTGCGGTCATCGCGTTCATCATCTCCTGGAGCTTTTGCTGTTGCTCCTGAGCTTTGGTCACTGACCGTGTAAGCGGTTGATGACCTGTAGATGCACGGTTATCTTCTTTACCAGACGCCATGTAGACGGTATGAACTACGATGCCCCCAGACTTAGGGCGTTTGGGTTCACCACCTTTGATATTCGCCGTAGGCGTGGGGACTTTCTCCGGCCTTCTTCTCTTGTAGGCCGTTGAAGTTGAGGGGGCCGTTGCTTTGGGCACCCAAGTGGTCGTCGCCTTTCGTTTCTTGACAAGGGGATTTTCTTCCTGCCGACCTTTCGACTTCTTATGTTGGCGAGAGAAATTAGGATCAATCACAGATTCTCGAACTCGTCGCCATGTCTTGTAAATCCTGGAGGACAGCGATTGAGGAGACTGCTCCGGCTTTTCTGCTTCCACGGCGGTCTCTACCGGTGGAGGAGATCTTTTGAGCACCGCAGTTGGCGAATTTCTGCGTACCCTGTTCAGCAGCTCAAAGTTGTTCCCAGTTGGAACAGCAGCATTAATTTCCACCGTTGGAGCCGGCGGAGTTATCCCAGAGGAGGAGTTGCCCCCAGTCTTCCTTATCCGGCGCCAGTGGTGTCGTCGGGCGTGACGAGCTATCGGTATTGGTTCAGCGACAGAGACGGCTTCTTCTTGCCCCCTGTTCAGGCGAGGGACTGTTGCCGGTGTCAGTCTCTTGAAGACTGACGTCCATTGAGGTGTTGTGTCCAAGCGGTCCAAAGCAGATTTCTGAGCGGGAGTGGGAACAGTCAGCCTTGAAAAGACTAACTCCTTGACAGGAGAACCCGCCTTGGCAACTTCGGGAGCAGCTGTCTTCTTTGGGATTACTGCCTCAGGTGTTATGAGCTTCTTGATAGGCCCTTTGGTGCTTGAGCTCAACCTGGCGAAGACTGAAGAATTAGACGACCCGTTGAGAGGGGCCGTGGGAGTAGCAAGTCGATCGAAGACCGACTTTCTTGAAACTTCCGGTGCGGGCACAGGGATGGTGAAGCTTGCTGGAGGGATCATGGTTCCGAAGAACAGGCCGGTGGTAGCCTGGGTCACTTGTTCCATAGGCATAGCAAGGACGGAGGCCGATTGAGGCCCATATGCTACGCCTCCAGGTGAGTAGGAGCGTCGGTTGCATTGGCACTTCGAGCAGTTCGAGCAATTTGAGGCCATTGATGTTTGATTTCTGCGCCAGGCAAAAGACCAAATCTTAGTAACTTGAAATCCAAAGGAAACCATTAACAAACCGCGATTCGTTCGCGAAGACGACACACGAAGTGTGGAGTGGAAAGAGGAAAAGGTCCCACCGGGGGTGCCAGAATCTGTTCCCTTCCGAACGGCGGCCAAGACATGGACGTCTTGCCTGAGATTCGGGGTAGATGCTATTTGGTTTTATCCGTCTACCTCTCCGAAGATGCCAAGTTGATTTATGGCACCGTATATCGGAGGTTTAGACGGATGTGGCCGATATAGCAGACTTCGTCAGATTCCCCCTCGCTAGAGGGGTTTTTGATTGTGGGGACGCTCTTCTCTGCAGGCGCAAGCCCCTGCAGTTAATTACGCTACCGCATCGCGGTAACCACTTTCTCCTTCTCCAGAATTTCACTTCGTGTCGTGCGTGTTTGTTTTGTTTGTGGTTGCCCGTGGATTGTATACGGAGACTAATTTATGTCGTCGCCCGTAGAACGTGGATTAGTCCAAATCCGTATTTTCTTAGATTTGGGTTTGGTGTTTAAGGATACGTTAGCCATATTGAGGCTAAGATCAACTTAAACTTTTGTTAAGGACACGTTAGTCTGATTTGAGACTAAGATCGACTTAACGGGATTGTTTAGATCCGACAAAAGAGCATTTGAGGACTCTATTGTTCCAGTTTAGGGACATGGTGGTCCATTGCCAGTTTAGGGACATGGTAGTCCATTGCATATATGGCCGTCGGGACCCGTCACCTCTCTGACGTCGTTGAAGGATTACAACGATAGGTGTCAGAGGAGTTCAGAGATGTACCCTTGAACCAAAGTAGATTGGGGAAATCTATAGTCCAATTTGGGACTAAAGTCTGTTTGAAGGTTTAAGGACACGTTAACCATATTTGAGGCTAAGATCAACTTAAACGTTTGTTAAGGATACGTTAGTCCAGTTTGAGACTATGATCAACTTAACGGGATCGTTTAGATCCGACAAGAGAGCATTTGGGCTCTATTGTTCCAGTTTAGGGACATAGTGGTCCGTTACCAGTTTAGGGACATGGTGGTCCATGTTCCCGTTTTAGGGATGGATGTTAGTTTAAGGACGCATTAGTCCATGGGTTTAAGGACCCCATAGTCCACATTGATGTGTAGTTGTCGGGACCCGTCACTTCTCTGACGACGTTGAAGGATTACAACGACAGATGTCAGAAGAGTTCGGAGATGTGCCCTTGAACCGGGTGTAAATTGATTTAGGAGAGCATTCGTGCTCAGTCAATTTAATTTGAGGACTTACGGCCATAATTAGGCTAAGTCCAGTTGAAAATATTCAACGTTTTTATTTATCTTTGGCCTATAAGGCCTATGCTAGGGCTTTGCCCCTATTTAATAATGCACTGCATTTTATTTTGGCCTGTGAGGCCTATTTGATTTGGGCTCTGTCCCTTTATTTTTATGATGCAGAGCATCTGTTTTGGTCTGACAGACCTTTGTTTGGGCTCTACCCTTTTTAAAATAATGCATGGCATTTTATTAGGCCTGTTAGGCCTTTTGTAATTGGGCTTGTCCCTTCTGTAAATAATGCAGTGCATTAATTACTTAACAGTGGCTTGTCAGGCGTTTTGCGCCAATTATTGAGCGCAAGCGCTTGTGGAGGTGACACGTGTCACGCTCTGGTGAGCGCAAGCGCAACAGCGCAGTGCGCTGCACTGTTGCACTGCTGACACGTGGCGCGCTCTAGTGCGTTGCGACAACTTCAGAGAGCAATGCTCTATCTTAAAAGCGCATAGCGCAAGTGGTTCTGGAGCTGACACGTGGCGCTCTCTGGTGGCTTGCGCCAACCCAGGGGCGCAACTGTGCAGTTTTTGCAAGTGCAAGGCACTGTTTCAATAACTTGATCCAATTTTGGATTCAAGAAAAGAATCTTTAAGATTTCAGAACCAATGGTTCATAAAAAAGTGCAAGGCACTGTTATTATTTATTTTTTATTGAAGATTATTGATCTTGTTCTTAGATCAATGATCTATTCAGAAGAAGTTCTTCTTGAATAAAGGTTTTTACCTTTTTTCTTCTTTCTGAATTCTTCTCAAAATTTTCTTTAGAGGAATTCTCTCTCTGTTTATGATTTCTGTGTTGGGGTCTGGGGGTCTTTTTATAGTGCCAATTGGTTTGTTAAATTAGTTGAAGAGATCTTTCTCTGAGTGATTTGGGGGATTTTTCCCACCGTTGGATCTTTGATCCAAGGGCTTCTATTTTACAGAAGGCAATCTTCTTGTTTTTAACAAGATTGAGAAAGATCTTTGAGAATTTTAATTCTGTTTGGCGCAAGCGCATTTACGCTTGACACGTATCGCGCAGCGCAAAGCGCGGCGCAACTGCGCTGCCACGTAGCGCGCAGCACAGAGCGCAGCGCAGCGCAACTGCGCAAGCGCAACTGCGCTGCCACGTGTCGCGCAGCGCAGAGCGCAGATCATCTGAAGCGTTGCTTCTTTTAATTTTGTTTTAAATAGAGCCTTGCTCTGATTGGGCGCGCTGCCTTGGGCGCTGCGCTCCCTGCGCCGGCGTGTCTGATTTTGACACGTGGTGCCCTGCACGCAGCGCAGAGGATCTGAAGCGTTGCTTCATTTATTAAAATTTAAATTTTCAAAGTAGAGCTTTGCTCTGATTGGGGGGAATCGGAAGCGTTGCTTCATCTCCCGCCTTGGAATTTGAACAGAGCTTTGCTCTGATTGGAGTAAACAGGGTATTTGTGTCTTAATACAAATACATGTATTCTTTCTTAATATGAATACGAGTATTTTTATTTTCAATACAAATACGGTATTCGTATTTTGGTATAAATACGGGTATATGTATTTATTATAAATACAGGTATACATGGTTGTATGTGTATGTATTTATTTATATGTATGTATATGTGTACACTTTTGAGGTGGCCTCTCTTTTTCTCTCATCTTTTCTATTTTCATTTAGATGTGTGTGGGCTTGTGACTCACACTAGTGAGTCACAAACCCACTTACATTATTCGTTTTAAAAAATTATATAAAGAGATAAGATATGAGAGTGTGAGATTTGATCATTATCTCTTTAGCCATTTCTCTTGTTCATTTTCTTCCTCAATTTCAATCTTGAATTTTGAAGGAAAAATAAAGAGAGCATTTTGATACAAATACTATACCTCTAAGCATCAAGACTTAGCAAGTCTACATTTTTAGTTGCTTCTTTGATTCATTATTAGAAGCTATAGCTTGAACCGGTATCCTCGGATGGGTCATCTTTGATGTAGGTGTAAAGTGTTTTCCATCACCCTATTGAGATAGGAATGCACGCGTTTATCAGGCGTATACAGATTCCATCTTCTTAGGATAGGCTAGGGTTTATTGATTGTAGGGATCCAAATCTCCGGCAACCGCGGACTAAGCTGCCATTAATTACCCCCTGTCTTTGGAGCGAAGAAATCTCCGATTGACAGGTCAAACTGGTCATGCGAATTCAATGTGCGGTATGCGCGTGTTATGTTTTGAATGTGTTTTGGACGTATTCGAAGACTCGTAGAGTTTTCGGAGGTCTCACTACCCAAATAGCGTGCTGGAGGACAAGAGGGCTAGCAGCCCCTTACAGGGCACAGGGTAGCGTCCCGTTAGAATTTTTTTCAAAGGGAGAAGTGTTTTGAGTGTGGAACGTGTGGAAAAGAGAGGGGTAAAGAGCATTCTAAGGACGCGTGAGACGGCACGTGGCCGCCAGCAGGTCACGTGCGTGGCACGCCGCCGCTAGGCGCACCAATGGAAGAAGAGGGCTTAGCCCGTGGGCTGGAAGTTGAACTCCTGAGGGATTTTGGAGTTAAACTCTTAGAAAAAGAAGGATTCTTTTTATTTTTATTTTTATTTTTTTGGAATTCGGTGGAGTTAAACTCTTAAAGAAAAGATTTTCGAAGATGATGAAAGGGAACCCTTTTCTTCTTCCTTGAGCCTTAGATCCTCCCTTAAGCCTTAGATCCTCCCAAAATGGGATTTTTGTTGATGGGTCTCCTTTTTCCTCCTCTCTTTTGTTGGATCTTGGGAAAAAAGGATAGTAAGACTTGAGGGAAGAAGATGAAGAGACGGCAGTCATCTCAAGGGCCAAAGGCCCCATTTATAAGATGTCGGGGGGGTCGGTTCAACTCCCTTAGGTGATCCAATGGTGGTAAAATTGACATCGTTGCACTCATGTGTAAGTCACGTGAGAATAACGGTGGGGGGTATTTATTCCTTTATTAATTAAACACAATAAGACAGCGTCCCACGTGCTCCCTACATGAGCGCCGGCGCCGGCCTCTTATAGGATTAAATCCTACAGTGGCACCTCATAT
This sequence comes from Agapanthus africanus, assembly GCA_030015575.1. Classification (NCBI taxonomy): domain Eukaryota; kingdom Viridiplantae; phylum Streptophyta; class Magnoliopsida; order Asparagales; family Amaryllidaceae; genus Agapanthus; species Agapanthus africanus. The sequence goes on from CM057340.1 coordinate 745,108,518, forward strand.
GAAGCTCACGTGAGCGCCGACGTGCAAAGCACGAGGTGCCTGATTCTGTAAGAATTAAATTCTTAGGTAGCGCCTACATGCATAGAACGTGAGTGTCAACACCCAAATTAAATAGAGTAGAATTAAATTTACATGGAGAATATTTCCCTACAAAGTAGGGATATTCTCTGTTAAACAGATCTGTTGGATCAAATCCGATGGTGATTAGAATCATAAAATGATAGAATTAAATTCTATTTTTGGGAAAATACCCCACCCACCCCACTTAATCTTTCTAAAAAGAGAATGATATTCTCTGTTAAACAGAGAACCGTCATATCAAAAATCCAATGGTGATTAAAAAATCATCAAATATAGAATTAAATTCTATTTGGGGAAAAAAATCTCCCTGATCTTTTTTAAATAAAAAGATCTTCACTGTTAAATAGAGAGTTGTTGGATCAAAAATCCAATAATAGAATCAAATTCTAATATGGGAAAATATTTCCTTAATCTTTCTAAATAAGAAAGATAAATTATGAACCCTTAGATTAAAAAATCTAATGGTGATTAAAATTCACCGTTTGATAGAATTAAATTCTATCTATGGGGAAATATTTTTCTAATTTTGTTAAAAACAAAAAATATATATTCTGTAAAATAGAAATTCACTGGATCAAAAATCCAACGGTGGATAAAATCCCCTAAATAATCTTTGAGGCCAATTAAATCAATTAGTATCTCTCAAATGAGAGATTTTCTCAAACTAATTAAAAATTTGCCTCTCCTATATAAATAATCCGAGATTTCAAATCTCATATAGAAGATCGACCCCCCAAGTTTCTGCCAAAAAGCCAGAAGCCACAAAACTGAGAATTCAATTCTCCACTCAAAGAAGAAGATTCTCGCTCATTCCAAACCTTAAGTAAAGAAAAAAATAAGAGATAAAATATATCAGTTTTGCCCCGCATAAAGAAAATAAGAGTTTAACCCTTCATAAAAAAAACTTAATTCTTCCTCTGATCTGCAATCTCCTTACAAGTTGAAAATTTAATTCTCATCGGGAAGATTCTGTTCTTCAAACTCAAAACCTAAAGAAAAAAACTAGATTAAAAGAAAAAGATAGAAGAGAACGTATGCTCTAGGAATTTAATTCCTTTGCAAACAGGGTTTAACAGTACATGAAAGAACTTAGCTCTTATAAAAGAAACAGAAGAACTTAGTTTTTCAATTAAAAAAAACGATCCCATATCTTCAAAACATAGATCTTGATGATCTTTAATGGCCAAAATGCAATAAATAGATATTCAATCTCTAAAAAGAAAAAAGGACTCGACGCCTCACGTTCTTCCCACGTGAGCGTCCAAAATAAAGACCCGGCGCCTCACGTACTTCCCACATGAGCGCCCAAAAAAAAGACCTAGCACCTCACGTCTTTCCTACGTGTGCGCTATATAAAAGTGCTAAGCGCTATAAATTTATTCAAAATGGCAAAGTGCTTAGCACTGATTGGGCAGCGCCCATGTTTGGGTGCCTCATGTGCTTCCCACGTGAGCGCCAGAACCACAAATAATTGCTTAGAACTTCTGAAAAATTGAAGGAAAGCCCAAGACTGAGTAGACCAAGCTCAAATTGGTTAAGTCTCTGAAGTTACTTGCAACTGAGCCCAAATGCTCTGTAGTTGGATCTTAAATAAAAAATGATTCTTAAAATATTGCTAAGTTAATTTTAGTCTCAAATAGGGCTAACGTATTCTTAGTTAAAATAAATTGATCCCAAATGTTCATATATTTAAGTTGACCTTAATCTAAAAAAATAGATTAATGGTTTTTTAAATAAAACAAAATATTCTTTGAACTAAAAGAACATATAACCTTAAGTTCAAAACCCAAATCTAAAATATACGAATTTGGACTAATCCGCGTCCTATGGGCGATGACATAAACTAGTCTCCATATACAATTCACGGGCAATCTTAACAAACAAAATAACACACGACACAAAGTGACGTTATGGAGCAAGAGAAAGTGGTTATCGTAATGCGGTAATATAATTAATTGCGGGGGCTTGCGTCTGCAAGGAAGAGCATCCCCACAATCAAAAACCTCTCATAAATGAGGGGGAATCTGATGAAATCTGCTATATCAGTCGCCTCTATACAAACCTCCAATATACGGTGCTATAAATCAACTTTGTATTTTCGGAGAGGTGGATGGATATGTCCAAATAGCGCATGCCTCTAAATTCAGGCAAGACGGTCAATCCCAGTTCGTCTCTGTTTTCGGCGGTAAATAACACATATAATATTTTAACCAATGGGTCATTAATTATGGACTCTATCTTTACCAAATGTGCTCATAAATTAATTTATAATCTTAGAAATCTTATGTCGATATGCTTTTATCGACTTTTTATATACTGTTGTTAACAAACTAAAATTTGTCATGGTAGATGGTAAAGTCTTTAATATATGTCAAATTTTTTAAGTTCTATGAAAAATTTCTCAAGCATAACACTTGTGAAAGCCTCATAACAATTTATAAATTTATTTCATTACCTTCAAACATATTTTCCTCTTCATGTGTCGTTACAATGACATTTTTCTATAATCTCATGCTTAAATCTTCTTTATTTTATTATCGAGAATATCTTTATTTCCAACGGCTCATCCAAAGTATCCATATTTTGGACAGATTAAGCATTATGAGATAGTTAATAACGGGAGTGATCCACTTTAACTTTATCCTTTATGTTCTAAAGAAGGTAAGATAATTTCTCAAACTTTACATACGAGAAAATTTACTCCCATTGAACTCGAAAATTTTAAACTCTATCATTGGATACATATGCAAGGATCACAAGTAGGAATAACTTTATAATAAAGTCAATATATGCATCGTTGCTATGATATCCTAAGTATATTAAAATAGACCACTGTCTAATTTTATTAGTAAATTCAATCTTCCTGTAAGTAAAGATTGCTAAATGTATGAATCCACTAATTATAATATATTAAGATTAGAAATTTAAAATCAAAATAGAAATCTTTTTTTCTTGTGGACATAAGAAAACTCTATTCTAACATTTTTAAGCCATCTTAATCCAATTAGAAGAAGAAGAAAACTGCATTATAAAACTAGGAATGTAATATCAGATAGACAATTTCTTTTCATGTGGGCATAAGAAACTTTTATTCTAATATTTCTTTAAATTATCTTATTCCAATTGAATCACATATATAATCACTTCTTTATGAGGCCAAGTAATTATCTGAATGAAAATAATTGCAATATTAGATGTCGTCTAAATACAGAAAACAACTAATAAGTTGATATGAAGAAAACCGTCACATGAATTTGGCTACACCTTACTCATAAGATAATTTAGTTGTGAACGACATCTAAATATTAATCCATCATTTTAAATATATATGACGAAACAACACATGTTCATAAACACAATATTTATACTTGGTATATGATAGTATAAATCGACAATATGTGTTTAATATGAGAAATAATTTCCAACAAATGTTGGATCATAAAAAACGAATAAGTATAATTTATATAATTTGCAATTCATAAAATTCACCAAATACCATGCATAATCTATATAATTTCTAAATAGAATAACTCTAGCATGATTATAACATAATAAGCAAGTTATATGAATTATTTTCATCCAAACTTTTATGAAAGAACTACTAAAAATAAGCATAAAACAATAATTTTGCATAATTAATTTAGGCTGTTACAAAACAGTCTCTGAAATTTGCAAAACAAATATTCTAGACTGATCTATAAATACTAAAATTTACTGTAACATTTGCATTATGACCCCTGAATTCAGTTTCTATTCAGATTTTTTTTGCAAACAGATCCAAATAATTACAAAAATTACATTCTGTAATTGCAGAAAGAATTAAATAATTGCAAAACAGTCCAAAATTTGTATAAATAATTTAGATCCAAAAATTAACTGAATAATATATTTTATCCAAAATAAAATGAATCAATTTTGCCTCTAATTAAAAAAATGGATTTAAACCACAAGTCGACATTGATTAAGGAAATGAAAGAAGATGGAATATCCAAACAAATTTGAATATACATAAAGATTAATAAACTTAATAAATTAATTGCAGGCTAGTCTTTATTAATAAGAATATAAAAACCAATCTAATATAAAGTATAGCAAAATCAATTTTAAAATTTACACAAAAAAATATCATAACAAAATGGAAGGATTTAGAACGCTAATCTTTCAAGAAAATGGTCGAAACCAACAATCAAGAAGTAGAGTTATTGATGGTGCTCATGAGTGGCGTCTTCTCAGATTATGACATGTGGCAGATAACGTGTCCCGGACTCTACAGTGGTGGAATAAATGAGCCGCATCCGGGACATTCCCCGGGGACCCTTCTCGGTGAATGTACCCGATGTTTCCCCCAATCAGAGCAAAGCTCTTTTTGAATTTCAAAAATTCAAAAATGGAAGCAACGTTTCAAATTCCCTGCACTGCGCGCAGGGCGCCACGTGTCAAAATCAGACACGCCAGCGTAGAGAGCGCAGCGCCCGATACAGCGACCCCAATCAGAGCAAAACTCTATTTAAAACAAAATTAAAAGAAGCAACACTTCAGATGATCTGCGCTCTGCGCTGCGCGATACGTGGCAGCGCAGTTGCGCTTGTGCTGTTGCGCTGTATTCTGCGCTGTGCAACACGTGTCAAGCGCTGGTGCATCTGCGCCAAACAGAATTAAAATTCCAGTAAGATCTTTCTGTTCTTGTTAAAACAAGAAAATTGTCTTCTGTAAAACAGAAGCCCTTGGATCAAAAATCCAACGGTGGGGAAAATGCCCCAAATCACTCAGAGAATGATCTCTTTAACAAACTTAACAAATTTGTGGGCACTATATAAAGGCCCCTAGACCCCAATTCAGAGAAGAAGAACATGGAGAACATCAAGAACTTCAGGAAAAAAAACAGAGAGAATTTTTGAAGGATTGTGAGAAGAACTCAAGAACAAAAAAGGTAAAAAAAACCTTTATAAAAGGAAAAAGAATTTCTTCTGAATAGATCATTGATCTAAGAACAAGATCAATGGTCTTCAATTAAAAAAATATATAAATAACAGTGCCTTGCACTTTTTTATGAACCAATGGTTCTGGAATCTTAAAGATTCTTTTCTTGAATCCAAAGTTGGATCAAGAAATAAATAACAGTGCCTTGCACTTGTAAATCTGCACTGTTGCGCTCCTGGGTTGGCGCAAGCCACCAGAGAGCGCCACATGTTAGCGCCAGAACCACTTGCGCTATGCGCTTGTAAGATAGAACATTGCTCTCTGAAATTGGCGCAACTCACCAGAGCGCGCCACGTGTCAGCAGCGCAACAGTGCAGCGCACTGCGCTTGCGTAACACGTGTCGCCACCACATGAGTTTGCGCCTTGCGCTCCTCAACCGGTGCAAAGCGCCTGACAAGCCACGTGGGGTATTGTCAGAGCATTTAATGCAATGCATTATTAAGGGCAGAGCCCAATAAAAAGGTCTATCAGACCAAAAAGAAAATGTGCTGCGCACTGTTAAAAGGGACAGAGCCCAATTAAAAGGCCTAACAGGCCTAATGAAAAAAATGCAATGCATTATAAAAATGGGGCAGAGCCCAAATAAAGGTCCAACAGACCAATTTAGATGATGTGTATCATTTGAAGATGGCAGAGCCCAAATAAAGGCCTAACAGGCCAAATGCAAATAAATTGTTGAACATTTTCAACTGGACTTAACCCAATCATGGCCGTAAGTCCTCAAATTAAATTGACTGAGCAAGACTGCTCTCCTAAATCAATTTACATTCGGTTCAAGGGTACATCTCTGAACTCCTTTGACTCCTATCGTTGTAATCCTTCAACGACGTCAGAGAGGTGACGGGTCCCAACAACCATAACACATTCTCAACTGGACTTAACCCAACCATGGCCGTAAGTCCTCAAATTAAATTGACTGAGCAAGAATGCTCTCATAAATCAATTTACATCCGGTTCAAGGGTACATCTCCGAACTCCTCTGACACCTATCGTTGTAATCCTTCAACGACGTCAGAGAGGTGACGGGTCCCGACAACCACACATCGATACAGACTGCGGGGTCCTTAAACTCGTGGACCGAAACGTCCTTAAACTAATATTCGTCCCAAAATAGGAATGTTGGACCCAAATTTCCTTAAACTAATGTTCGTCCCTAAACGGGAATGATGGACCACTATGTCCCTAAACTGGCAATGGACCACTATGTCCCTAAACTGGAACAACAGAGCCAATTGCTCTCTTGTCGAATCCAAACGATCCCGTTAAGTTGATTTTAGTCTGGAAATTAGGATAACATATCCTTAACAAAAGTTTAAGTCGATCTTAGCCTTAAATAGGGCTAACGTATCCTTACACTAAACACCAAACCCAAATCTAAGTAAATACGGATTTGGACTAATCCACGTCCTACGGGCGACGGCATCACTTAGTCTCCGTATATAATCCACGGGCAACCACAAACAAAACAAACACACACGACACGAAGTGAACTTCTGGAGAAGGAAAAAGTGGTTACCGCGATGCGGTAGCGTAATTAACTGCAGGGGCTTGCGCCTGCAGGGAAGAGCGTCCCCACAATAAAAAAAAACCCTCACCATGAGGGGGAATCTGACGAAGTCTGCTACATCGGACGCATCCGTCTAAACCTCCGATACACGGTGCCATAAATCAACTTGGCATCTTCGGAGAGGTGGACGGATGTCACGCCCCGCTTCCCGGTGTACGGCGAAGGGGACGCAACGAGATCCGCTACGTATATACTTAGAAGTACATACGCTAAGCGTATCTAAGCAATATAAAGTAAATCATAAGAGACAAGAGATATAGAAATAACAGCAACTTTATTAATAACATTCTTTTGTACAATGCATGAAAAGTAAATACAACTGAAATGAAAAGCGATGCCTAAACAATGGCATAACAGGAAATGAGAATACTGAATAGAACAAGGTACAATGTCTAGAGCTCAGGGTCTTCGTGAAACTGCTCCAAGTCTTCACCGGTGGGCTCGATCTCTGCTGGGTCCAAAGCACCTGACGACATTCAAAGAAGAAGAAATAGAATGTCGTCAGCGAACAGGTCGCTCGGTAAGTTCCAAAGATAAAGAAGAATTAGAAAAGACAGAATAAGAGATATTTTCTAAAGAGATTGTAAAATATTGTAAAATATTGTGTTAACGCTGTTGTTTGTAGCTTGGTACAGAAGGATGCCAGTGTATACGAGAGGGGTCTCTATATGCTAGAGACCAGGGCAAACGGAATGTATAAGGAACCGTTAAGCCACGGTACAACAGCAACGGAATATAGGTTAGGTGTCTTAATCTGACAACCTCATGCCACCTTTAACACCTTCCGTTCCAATCTACCCCTTAAACCCCGTAGTGTTTTGATAGTATTGTTGTATTGTATTGTGTAAGTTGGATGACTGACCAAACCATGATATCAGTAAACAGATCGTAACTGCATAATCAGGTAAATGGAATAACGGAATAATGGATGTATATCCATGGTTTGATTCAGTCAAGTTGAATAGATTGTTAACTGGATTCTAGGATTCATGTATTCATATTGAGTTGGAATATTAAAGAATGTAGATTGACTTGAATCATATTCAATTCAGAAATAATCAGACTCAAACCCAAGTCAGACCAAAAGAAATGTAAGTCGAGGTTCTGTATTTGTTAGGGTCCTTATTGTAATTTATAAAACTTGAGGGGATTTTATGTAAAAATACTTTTGTATAGTTTTCAAGATACACCTCAAGTATTTATTATTCTTCTTTATAGTTATAATTAGTGTGATTTATTTTGTGATATTTCTAGTGAAAATATCCTAATTACATAAATAAAGGTATTAATTTGTAATATTGATTTATTTGAAATTCATGGTATTTTAATGTAACTTTTAATCTTGTAATTTTTTAGAAATAGGTGGAAATTTTATCTTATAATAAAATAGATGTTTAAATGATAAATATACAAATGTTTATACAAGAATAATTTTTAATAAATATTTTATTTTCCAAAAATCTCATTTTTCTTAAATGTCGTATTTTAAATCTTTCGAAACCGAATGCTCCTTGCGGAGGTCTGAATCTCGCACTACTAAGCCCGAGGGTGCACGATAAACCGTACTATCCCTAACGAGTTCCCCAAAGGTGGGTTGTAGTGGCGCTTTGCAAAGATTTAATAAATACTAGTCATTTAGAAAACGGTTTTATAAAGATAAGGTATTTATTTGTAAAAGGTGTAAATTTCCGTATTTTAGATTCTAGGGTTTTCTAAGCCAACTAGCCTATTTCTAAATGGTCTAAACGACAAGTCGTTAGAAGTCTCAAATCTCCTCTTCACCTCCAATTGTGGCCAGGTAAGTGCCAGGTGAGTGGGAGGCTCTCCACTACAAGTAGTGGTCCTAATTAAGCAACCACTCGCCTTAGACACACTTGCCTAGACACCACAAAGTCAGGTTTAGATAAACGATCGATATCCACGACATATCGTATTTTCCTTTTAAAATATATTGTTTTAAAATTGTATATAACTTAGAACTTTTAGAAAAGGTTTTATTAAGAAAATGGTATTTTAATGTAAAATCTTGTTTTGTCGTATTCTAAATTTTCAAGGTAGCATGTTATGATTGCATATGAGTGTGTGTGGAGGTAGATCATTACCTCGTGATCTATTTTAAGGCATAGCAATGTTAAAGGGTTAAATGTGATAAACTAAACATGGTGTTATTTAAGTGCAAAAATACGGTATATTGCAAAAGCTATCATTTCATGTGTGAAAACTTGTTCAAATTAATTTTTAAATGATTAGTAGTCAACATGAATATGTTTAAACATTATGGAATTAGTGATAAGTGAGTTTTGATAGAAAACCGAATCGGAAATCGGTTTTTTCCGATTTCCGTCGGGTTTGAAAAGTCGTATTTTTATGAAAGAATAGAAAGGTAGAAAAGAGGGACTTATTGGTTTGGACAACGCTAGAGAGTGAGAGGAAGGTAGAGGGTTGCCGGTACGTCGAATCGTCGTTGAGAGGTCCTAGCACGATCGTCGGAATTTCGCTGTCGATTTCGTCAGCGCTTCGCCTTTCGCTCATTTTCTCACGTACCAAGTTCTCTTGAAATTTTTAGAGAGTGGACTTAGAAATGTAGGGTGAGAGGGTAGAGGGTATGGGGGTTTATATAGGGTTAGGCTAGGGTTAGGGTTTTTAATAAAAAAATATAAAAAATATTCAAAATCATTAAAAATTCATTAAACATAGGAGTAAAAGGGATTTATTGGGCAATTTAAAACCGATCCAGGTATAATAAGTGTGCGGGAGGGTTGACCAAGTCAAGGAGCATCTTTTCTCTGTTGGTGACTCGGTCGTCCGGCCAAGTCCGACCGGCGGCGCCGGACCGAGTCGGCCGAGTCGCCGGCCGGCGGCGCCGAGTCGGGCCGAGTCAAGGCTCCAATGGCCGAGGATTTTTCGGGGGTACAATTTGGTATATTTACTTTTTATTGTCCAGTACATATTTTGGGAGTTATGGCCTTTTGACCGTTGACTTCCAAAAGAAATTAAAACAAAATAAATACAAAAATAATGTGGGGCATGGGATTTGAACTCTAATGGCTTGGTTCAGCAGTGCAAGGTATTACCAATGAGCTACAAACTCCTTCTTGTAATTATTGTGGGAAAATAACTACTTAAAGTGGTAACAGCAACACTAAATACCCCAAGTATTACTTTAATTTTAAAACAATTTTATGTACACTAAAAATGGAGTTATTTAAAAACAAAATAATTATTTATATATATATTGTGCTCAGGTTAAAATACTCCTTTATGGATTTTTAAAAATTAAAAAAAAATTGTATAGAAAAGTGTATAGGAAAATTAGGGTTGTTACAACGGATAAAACCATATAGCATCTGCCCCGAATCTCAGGCAAGACGAGCCTACGCGGTCGCGTCTCTGTGTTCGGAGGGGAACAGATTCTGGCACGCCCGGTGGGACCTTTTCCTCTTTCCACTCTACACTTCGTGTGTCGTCTTCACGAACGAATCGCGGTTTGTTAATGGTTGCCTTTGGATTTCAAGTTACTAAGATTTGGTCTTTTGCCTGGCACAGAAATCAAATATCAATGGCCTCCAATTGCTCGAACTGTTCAAAGTGCCAGTGCAACCGACGCTCCACCTCACCTGGAGGTGTAGCGTATGGGCCTCAAGCGGCCTCCATCCTTGCCATGCCGGTAGAACAGGTGACCCAGGCCACCATCGGCCTGTTTTTCGGGATCATGATCCCGCCTGCAAGCTTCACCTTGTTAGTGCCCGCACCAGAAGCGAACAAGAAGTCGGTCTTCGATCGGCTCACTGCTACAACGGCCCCTTTCAACGGGTCGTCCAATATCAAACCGGCAGCCTCTGTCTTTGCTAGGCTGAACCAGAACCCTGATGGGCCCGCCAAGAAGCCCATGAACCCTGAAATGGCCGTCCCGAGGAAGAGAGCCACCCCTACTCCTGAAGTCGTCAGGGCGGCTTCTCCTGTTAAAGAGTCAGTCTTTTCAAGGCTGACTATTCCGGATCCTGTTCCTACTCGAGGATCTGTCTTTGACAGATTGAACATCGCCACTCAAAGGACAACATCAGTCTTTAAAAGGCTGACACTAGCAGCGCCTCATTCAGACAGGGGACAAGATGAAGCGGTCCCTATCGCCGAGCCTGTCCCAATGGCTCGTCATGCTCGACGTCGCCACTGGCACCGAGTAAGGAAGGCCGGGGGCAACTCCCCCTCAGGGCTAACTCCACCTGCTCCAGTTGTGGAAGTTAATGCTGCTGTTCCAACTGGGAACAGCTTTGAACCACTTAGGAGGGTACGTAAGAAATCTCCAACTGCTACGCTAAAAAGATCTCCTCCACCTGCGGAGAGAGTTACAGAAACTAAGCTTGAGCAGCCCCCTCAGCAGCTATCCTCCAAAATTTATAAAATTTGGCGAAGGGTTCAAGACTCCGTAATTGACCAAGGTCACTCTCGTCAGTAGAAAAGGGCGAAAGTACAGGAAGAAAAGGACCGTCCAATCAAACAGCAAAGGACGATCACCACTAGGGTGCCCGCTGCAACGGCCCCTTCAACTTCAACGGCCCACAAGAGAAGGAGGCCGGAGAAAATTCCCATGCCCGCGGCAAATGCCAAAGGCGGTGAGCCTAAACGCCCTAAGTCTGGGGGCATCGTGGTCCATACTGTATACATGGCATCGGGGAAGGAGGACAGCCGTGCATCTACGGGTCATAGACCGCTTGCACGGTCAGTGACCAAAGCTCAGGAGCAACAGCAAAAGCTCCAGGAAATGATGAACACGATGGCTGCACTCACTGGGCCAAAAGAAAGCCCCGAAGTGTCATCTGATCAACGTTAGGAGCAAGAAACTGACGCTGAATTCCTTCGCCGGATACTGGAGAAGAAGGATAAAGAGGCTGCTGAACAAGCGGCCAACATAAAGCGAATGGCCCTCCTGTTCCAGGACATGGTGGGTATGATGATTCAACAAGATCCTCCTTCTGAAGAAGATCCTCCGATCGTCCTTGAAGACGATAGGGGAGAAACGTCAAATCCTCCACCGGCTCTGTCAACAGCCAAGGAGGAGACGATCTCCAAAGATGACTTGGACGAATATATAGCCCAACAGATACGGGTTCATCATGCGACTGAGGCAGCCGGTCAGGTCGTAAAAACAGGACGACCATATCCGAGCCGGTACGATCAGATAAAGTACCCGCCGGGCTATACAATACCCAAATTCCATGTCTATAAGGGGATGGGCAATCCCCACCAGCATGTCGCCCAGTTCAGAGCGCTTTGCGGCAATACCGGCGGTAATGATAAATTGTTGCTTCGCCAATTCGTCGGCAGCTTGTCAGATACAGCGTTCGAGTGGTACTCTGAGCTCCCAAACAACTCTATCAAGACGTTTGTGGAGATGGAACTGCTATTTACCCAGCGTTTTGCAAGCGCCAGCGAACGCACCCCGATGACGGCATTGATTAATGCCAGGGTGAAGCCAGGCGAGACATGGGTCCAATACGCGATACGGTGGCGGAACTTATGGTCAAAATGCGAGCAACGCATTGAAGAGGCTCCAGCGGTAGGTATGTTTGTGGGAACCCTCGATCCGCAGGCGACCATATCCCAATTTATGATGTTCTTCAAGCCGACTACCTTCCAAGCCCTGATCGAAAAGCTAGCTCAAATGGACCAGATGGGCCATAGACCTCCCCCTCCAAAGCCGGACTCTCGAAATGAGAAGGGGAAGGGAAAAGCAATTGTTGTCGCTAATGCTCAACAACAGCCGGGCAACTTGAAACCGGCTGTCCGTCAAAATAATATGCGTCCGCACGTACCCCTTGAGGAGAGGCTAGGACGTCCTTACTCGTTTCCCTGAGATAAAACGAGAAGATTATTCGAGCTGGCGTTGCGCAACCGACTCATAAACCTGCCGGATCCAAGACGTCCGTCGCAGCCGAACGACGTCCATGATCCCAATTACTGTCCCTATCACCGAGTACTGGGTCATCCGATCGAAGATTGCTACGTCTTCAAAAATTGGATTGAAGACCAGTACCAACAAGGCAAGTTCGCGTTGTCCGACAGATGGAAGGTGAATCCGCCGCAACCTCACACCTCTAAAAGGATGAATACGCCGGGGGCAACGTGCTCTCTCGTTGAAGAAGCTCCATAGGAGGTCGTGCTATCAGCCAAAACAAAGAGGATGTTGAACGATCTTCAAACATGCCCAGCGATCAGGTGGAAGAACCCGTTGGAACCTCAGATATTGAAGGGAAGTTGAAGCCACGCCCAACTCCAAAGAGCGATAGTGGTGGCCCAAGCACTCATACCCAGCCGTCGAAATCTTCAAAGAAGAAGAAAAAGAGATCCAAAAAGCCCGTGAAGCCTGGCGACAAGCGCACGGACTTACAAAGACAGATTGACGCGCTGGAGGAATATAACCAGAAAGCACGGACTCCCATCACACTCCAAGAGTTCCTCAACCACGTCTTTCAAGAGGAAGATGAGGGGGAGAGTTCGTCGGATGAATCTGAGGAATACGTGGCGAGCTGTCATATGATTTCCCATTCGTTTACAGACGATGAGGAAACTCCGTGCACTGAAAAGCTGGGGGCAGATCCTAAACCGGAAATTCTGGGGCCATCGGATGAAACAATTGACGCATTCCTCAATGAAGCTCTGTTGAAAAGTAGAGCTGATCGGGAACGCGAGACGGCCATATTTGAAAGGGCCAAGCGAAAGAGACTTGACGAAAGAGTTGAGACACTCCCGCTGGAGCAAAATACATCCACCGCGGATAAAAGCAAATTCAAGATGAGGAAAAGGTTTGCTAAGGCCATATCAATGGGCATGAAACTACCATCCTCTGAAGGAAGCATTACTAGTGAAGCAGAAATGCACCCCTCCTACTGCTTGTATCATCGAAAGATTTCGCACCCCACCGAAGAGTGCAAAGCTTTTAATAGATGGTGGCAGGGATGTGTTGCTCACCGACAACATCTTAAACGGGAGAAGCGCAAAACTCGTCGGGAGCGGAAAAGTACGACGGAGGAGCTTAACGGAACTACCCGCGATTGTCGCATGGTTAACGCCGGGGGGTCGCAAGTTCTTATATTCGGGAGCGACTCTGATGAAGAAATGGCTCTTAGCCCCCTCTTCAAAGAGTCCACCTGGGGAAAAGAGGAAAAGCAGAAGGTCTGTGAAAATATCCGGCTGCATAATCGGACACTACCCTAAAAGAATTTCGGACCCTCAAACAAAAAAGATAAAGGGAAAGAAAAGGTCTCTGAGGATATCGCTCTAGATGACCAAGTCATGGAAGAGCTAACTGCCAATGACCCGCCAAAGAAAAATAAGGTGGATTACAACGTCTTAGCCCATCTGAGAAAGCTACCCTCGCAGCTCAGCATTCTCGACGCCCTTTTACTATCAAAGGAGGCGAGAGATTCGTTAATCAAGGCACTACAGGAGCCGGAGCAATTCCAAGCTTTCCTGGCCGAAGAAAAGATGAAGGATGAATTGGAGTAAGTGCACACGGCCGATGTCACTTTTGGCGATGAAGACCTTCTCCTTGGGACGTGCGAACATAATCGCCCCCTCTATGTCTTAGGATACTGCCACGATATAAAGATAGGCAAAATCCTGGTCGACAGTGGATCCTCCGTTAATCTCCTCAATGTGCGTGTGTTAAAAGAAATCTGCATGAGCGTCCAGCACCTTACTCGGGAAAGATCACCATCTCCGGGTTCGACTCCCAATCATCAAGAACTCTTGGATCTGTGATACTGACGTTACGCTTTGGGCTACTTGTCACGGACATTAAATTCCACGTCATAGACGCCAAGACATGCTACAATGCTCTGCTTGGCCGACCATGGTTACACGAGTACAACATCATCCCTTCTACACAGCATCAGTGTATGAAATATTTTAAGGATGGTCTCGAGTATACCGTAACGGGAGAACTGAACCCATTCTCCGTGAACGAAGTCCGCAAATATGAAGATGCCAAATACTTCTTACCGGATTTCGAAGACACGGAGAGATGCCACAAGCCGAAGAACAAAACTAACGCCACCATCCCTGTCTTCGGCAGTGATACCGAGGAGGAAGAGGAGATAGTTTATTCGGGTCCACCCCAATGCAACAAGCCGAGACCATCTGCTCCTACGTTGATCTTTGGTAGTGACTCGGAAGATGAGGTCCATGCTGTATTCTCTGCTCGGCCTTCAATACAAACGTCCGTTGATGGAGAGCGGAGTTTACAAGTCGCCATGGTTCCACTTAAACACCATAAAGAACTGGATGCACTTGATGTCTACAGTGTAGAGGAGCTGCGGACGTTCTATGTTCCTCCCAGGCGAAAAGGAGAAAAGGCAATTCTATTCTACCGCTCTGAAGAAACCAAAGTGGAGAAAGAAACCTGGCACAGTATGGATCCTACGCTTGACAGGCTTCAGCCCATCCGTCTGCCCAGATATTATACAGAAGGCTTGAAGAGGTTGCTGAAGCGCCAGGGGATATCCTTCAAACAGACCGCTCGAAAAGCCAAATGCTATGACAGGGTCTGGAACGTTCCCGGGACTCAGCACAAGTTGCCTAATGGGAGAATGGAAACAATCGGGCTTGGTTACATTCGGTCCAAGAAACGAGAGCTACTCCGTGACTGCTACGTCGTGCACGACTTCGATGAAGAAGCGGATGCTTAATGGGAGGACGCTAATCTTGAACCAGTAAAAGTTCCTGATGCAAAAGTGTCCAGTCCGTCGTTCGAAGAACAAATGGACAAGCTTATAAGGGAAGCTGGTCAAAAAGTCCGAGACGACCATAACCGCGAAATGGCCATCTATGAGAAAGCCAAAACGCACCGCCTCCTCCAACAGGCGGTCAAAGATGAAAATGCCGCTCCATGTCAACCTGTTATAAAAAGGGCTCGACGCAAAGACAGAAATAAGTCGAAAGGCGAAAAAAGTGCTCAACAGCAACAAAGCGGGACTAAGAAGCCACGCAAGCGGGAATCGAGCGGTTCCGATCTATCCTTCATGAGGAAAATGGGTCGAGCGTACTCTTTTCGTCGGGACAAGATGAAGAAGATACTTGACCGAGCTATAAAATACCAGATGCTTACGCTGCCGGAGTCTAAACACCCCGAACAAGCAGGCGAAGTCTCACACCCGAACTATTGCTCCTATCACCGAGTGATAGGGCATCCTCTCGAAGACTGCTTCACCTTCAAGAACTGGGTGGAAGATCAGTATCAGCTCGGCAAGTTCGCTCTGTCTGACAACTGGAGGGTAACGCAGCCACAGAAGCACGAACCCAAAGCCACGAGAGAAGAACCAGCTCCACATTGGTCTTAGAAGTGAATCGTACTTGTCATATCATAACAATATCAAAAGAAGAGCCCGAGAATATCGATGACCTTCCCTGGTACTTCGAAAACAGCGACGATGAGGTGATCTCAGAATTTCCACCAGCACCGAAAGAGCTGGAGGATGGAATACATACCACCGCAGATAACCTCAAGAAAATTGAGTTGGGGATGACGAATGACCCACGACCGACATTCATTAGTGAGCTGCTGTCTGAAGAGAGGGTGGCTGCATTAAAAGACGTGCTTATGCAGTATAGAGATTGCTTCGCATGGAACTATTCCGAAATGCCGGGACTAGATCCAGAAATTTCTGTGCACAGATTGGCGATATCTTCGGACGTCAAGCCGGTCAAACAGGCGCCAAGAAGAATGCGGCTCGAGCTTGAGATGAGTATCAACGCCAAGGTCAAGAAGCTGATCGACTCCGGCTTTATCCAGGAGGTTCAATATCCTGAATGGATCGCCAACATAGTCCCGGTGATGAAGAAAAATGGGACAGTGCGCATATGCGTGGACTTCCGGGATCTCAATAAAGCCTGCCCGAAGGATGATTTCCCAGTGCCAGTCACCGAACTGATGATAGACAATACGTCCACTCGCGAGGTTTTCTCCTTTATGAATGGCTCATCAGGGTATAATCAGATAAAGATGCATCCCGAAGACCAGAAGCACACCGCTTTCAGGACCCCTTTGGGTATATTCTGCTACAAGGTGATGCCCTTCGGTCTAAAGAACGTCGGTGCCACCTATCAGAGGGCCATGACGAAAATCTTCGATGACCTTATACACGAAATCGTCGAATGCTATATCGACGATCTCGTAGTTAAAAGCAAATCATACGAGGAACATCTCGAGCATCTGAAGACTGTATTTCAACGCATTTGACAATACAACTTGAAGATGAACCCTCTCAAGTGTGCATTCGGAGTTTCCTCAGGCAAATTCCTGGGATTCATCGTCCGACACCGAGGTATTGAGATAGATCCATCAAAGATCAAGGCGATCATGGAGATGCCCCCGCCAAGGACTCTGAAACAGCTGCGGTCTCTTCAAGGGAAGCTCGCGTACATACGGCGATTTATAGCCAACCTTTCAGGCAAGTGCTATCCTTACAGTCACCTGATGAAGAAGGGAACCCCGTTCTTCTGGGATCATAAATGCCAAGACGCGCTGAACGAAATCAAGCAGTACCTCCAGAATCCGCCAGTGTTGGCTGCTCCGGTCAAGGGAAAGCCCCTCATTCTTTATACAACCGCCCTCGAAGGTTCTTTAGGCACATTATGGGCGCAAGAGAACGACCAAGGGAAAGAAAGAACACTCTACTACTTAAGTCGAGTTCTACTGGGGGCAGAAAGCAACTATTCCCCCGTTGAAAAACACTGTCTGGCGTTGATCTTTGCGATAACCAAGCTCAAGCACAATGCGTTGGTGCATGAAGTCTGTCTCATTTCGAAGGTGGACCCTGTTAAATATTTGATGTCGAAGGCCATATTGACAGGTCGGCTCGCTAAATGGGCCCTGCTCTTGATGGAGTTCTCGATAACGTATCAACCTCTTAAAGTAGTGAAAGGCCCGATTTCCTCGCTGAACATCCGATACCCACCGATTCTCTTCTGAATTGCGAGCTGCCAGACGAACATGCGTTTGATACGATCGACGGTGGTGATACCCGATGGGAGCTTTATTTCGATGGAGCATCCTCCATGAAGAAGCGCAAACAAAGTACCCCTATAATCAAATCAGGGGTAGGACTTATCTTCGTGACTCCACAAGGAGGGATAATGCGCTTTGCCTTCTCCTTGACAGAGCCGAGGATGAATAATGTAACGTTTTGAAAATCGTTTCGGTGAAATTTCAAAAAAAATCGGTAAAATAAGGGGGTTTTCGGTAAAAAGTCAAAATACAAATATCTTTATTATAAAATTAAATATATATATTCTAGCTATGTAATTGGTAGTATTTGGTGATTATTGACCCACTGGTGAAATTTCAAATTTTCTGAAAAATTTTCCGAAATTAATTATTTTAATATTATTTTAAGCCGTCACTAATACATTTAATTAGGGAAAATTACAAATTGGAATGAGTTGAAACAAATTTTGTGCATTATAAAACATTAAATAAAATTTTATCATGTGGTTTTTGAAATGAAATGGTTTGCCAAAACAGTTTAGAAAATATCGAAGAAAAAGGCTTTTTTCGGTGAAATTAGTGTTAATGGAAGTGGGGTATAGCATTTATCTTTGTTTTTCTCACCCAAACAAAACCCACACCCATCCCCCATAGCTCTGGCCAGCCCCTTGACAGCCCACCATTCTTGGGCCTCTCATCTCACAAGAAAAAAAAATAAAACAAAGAAAAGAAAAGAAAAAGAAGTGTAGAAGTAAGGTAGACTTTGACTTTTCAACACTTTCTCTACCTCACTCTCTCTCCTCCCTCACCCCCCTCCAATTTCTGGCCGAGCCTCCCATTTCATGCACCAACAACAGCCCCTCTTTCTCCCTCTCTCATTTTGCATCAAAATTTCATCAAAATACCTCAAAAATCAAGCTAAAATCCAAATCCGACTCCTACCCATTTTCTCTCATCTCCTTTAGCATGGATCTTGGTGCAAGGATTTCAAATTGGAGGTCTAGATCTCAAGTTTCATCCATGGTTCATGAGGTATAAATCTTGGCCTTTTGTTTAAATTGTTGCTAAATACTTTAGTCTAGCCTAATTATACGTTTAATTATGGTTTAATTTAAAGATGTGGGTTTTCAAGAGAAGGTTTAGATTAGGGTTTTGTTGTGGATTTGTGTTGTGATATATTGTGCATGGTTTAGTGATGTGGATTAACATCTTAAGTTGTGTTGAAAGCTAATCTAGTTGTTAATTACAAACCATTACTTATAAAATGTCCTAATTAAGTTATTTTGATAACTAGGGTTTTTGGAAAATTGTTAAATTCTTTAGATTAAAATATAATTATGGTTTCAAGTCATTATTAATATTATAATGAGTGGTTTAATGACTTTGGATCATGCAAAACCAAGCTTAATTGATGAATTATGAATTTTGCTTTAAAAGGTGTTAAAAATTGATATTTTTGCAAACTAGGATTTTGAAAATTATGCAAATTTATGAGATTAAATTATGGAAATGGTTTTTATAAATTATTTAAGATATTTAATAAGTATTATGGCCATTAGATTTGTTTAAACGTCGAGTTTTGTACTAAAACGGGTAATTTATGCTTGCTAGATTTTTGGAAAAGTGGCTTTTAAAGTGAATTCGGGGTTTTTGTGAATTTTAAGCTATTTTATATTATAATTAGCGCTTGTGATTGTACAAATGAGTGTGTTTAGGTTTTTCTTGATGGTTTGGCGTTTGTACGCCGACGTCGAGGGTTTTTGGGTTGATTTGTGAAAGCAACCATAGGTTTTGACCTATATGGGTTTCGTGTGTCATTTTGGTCATGAGTCGGATTATAATGCGATACGGTGCGTTATGATATGTAGGTACCCATGTGGACTTCGAGACGACAAGCAAGCGGGGGGCGACGTCGGCACCGGCGAGCGAGGACCAGATGAGTAGATTTATATCTACGGGGAAAAGTCGGGTGGATGGCGTATAGCACCCCCGCAGTTCGTGGTGATGTATACGAATACGTATACACACATATATATATTGTTTATATATTGTTTGAGTTATTGATGATAAATATGGATATTTGGTGTTCTTGGATGATTGAGTGTCGCGAAACCCTAGAGTAGCGGTCGCACCACACTTGCACACAACCACCCATACTTGCATACTTTCTTCTTTCTTTTGTGCTCATGCGGGAATATATAGTTATGTGTTCACATAGGTATGGGACTATGTGTTCACATACGGATTTGAGAATGATACTTGGGATTGAGATGAGTCGATGAGATTTGTGTTGAGATTGTGATATCGGTGATATAGCAGGATTCGTACTTGAGGTACGTCCTGGTGTTATAGCGGATCTTGGGGCGACGATACGGGTGAATAGTGTTATAAATAAAGTGGTCGACATGTGATCGTGATATGAGATATGATATGCTAGGATATTGATCCTAGGTTGTATTGGGCGATGTATACCCCTTGATGATGATATGTGCTGATGATATCAGTTTGTACGAGACTGTCGATCAGTAGCCAGATCATGACTATATTGATGATATCAGTATTGTACTAGACCTAGGTCAGTACCTTAGACTATGATCTTTGATAAAGAGGATACCAGATGAATAGTGTGATGAATATGATATTGACCCGTACCCGAATTTGGGGATGTCGTACGACGGATTTACGTACGAGCTATATTTTGATGATTGATCCGCACTCTTGACTTGGGATATCTGATTTTAGATATGGTATCGGATATGATATTATTGAGGCGGGATCACCGACTAATATATATACAGGTATGTATATGTATCGACTCAGATGTTAGGCGGTTTCCTTACCTATAGTCCAGCTTGTTAACTTAGCCCTTTAGTTTAGTTTAGTTGTTAGATTAGATTCGATTCTTACCTATTTCAAAAAAACTAACGAATCGGGGGCATTTTAAAAGACAGCCCAAGGGATCCTACGGATATTTCAAAAGACGTATATTTTCATAAAAACACCATAGCCCCTATTTTCAAAACTCCACGATTCGTGTTATTTTCAAAAGGCACCATTGTAGGACTTATATTAGGTTAATGCAGATTAGTTATCGTTGCGTCTAGTATTCAGATCCCGCTCATTATTGTGGTTCGCTCCGCATCGCATGCTTATATTATGCTTCATATTCTACTGTTGATATCTTGTGGTTAGGACACCAGCACCATTACCGATGATGCGTATGTACCACGTACACTTACTTGCCGGCTCACACACATCTTCATCGGTAATTGCCATGTCACGTACACCTTAGAAAATATTATTGCTTGACATAGCCTGTTAGCTAATAGTTTAGACATGATATTAGTGTACTTGCCTTATATGTTAGTTTAGACATTGTAGTTATTACCTGCTACTTCATGCATACTGTTATTCATTGTTATGCCGCATTCATGGTTTCTCATGCATATATTCACTTTTTACGTGCTATTGAGGTTTTGGATTCGGATTTCCATGAGATTTTATGGATTTGGGGAAAACCGCAAAACATATACAAACTTCTTCTTTCTCTTTTTAAATGAAAAGCGCGGTTTTTCCCATGATGTATGAGTCGTCCACCATGAGTTTGCTGATGGATTTCGAGACCCGATTCGAGGAGTTGGATGAACCGTTTCGGGTACATGGTGGGCCCGGTACGGTACCCCGGGGCGAGAAGGCCGTGTTGTTGACGTTGAGCCTAGCAGGGGAGCACTGCCGACCGGTGATATTACCCGACGCGTCGGATATCCGGAGGATACCGTCGTGGTCTTGAGATGGATAGTAGGGGCCGGTCTGGACTGACGGCGCCCTAGATATTGAGATTGAGACACTGAGATTTCGAGATATTGAGGTACTGAGATTTGATGATACAGGCCAGTCCGGATAGCCGGAGCCTGAGGTTTTGAGACATTGAGATTTATGTTTTGTGTCGATGCTAGACACTGTTGATGATGATTTCATTTATGATACCTCATTTTAAAAATACAAAGGAAATCTCACTAATTTATGAAAACAATTTCTTCATTTACATGTATTCTGTTTTCATGCATTCATACCTCATTCATATGATATATTGCTACCTGAGGCACTGACACGGACACATGAGATCACACTCGGGTTAGATATTACCCTAGCCATTGTTATAGGCTGCATGTTATATATATATTTGAGGATATATTATGATCATTGACCTAGGATTGCGTTATTTATGCGATTTCTGTGCGTAGATGTTTTTCTACTCACGAGTTGGCAACTCACCCCCGTTGTGCCACAGTTCTTGCAGGTTTCGCCGTACAGGTTCCGTTACGGCTTTGCTGGCACTATTTCCATTTCCGGGTGACTTGCTAGTAGGTGGGTTTATTTGTATCATACCCATCATTACATCTTGTATATTATTATTCAGTTGTATCTAGAAGTTCCATCAACCAAACATGTATTTATTTTTGAGATAAAGACCAGTGATGTTATTCTTTCGACCTTAGAGTCGCGCGTTTTTATTCTTGTGGTTTTGAGTTTCCTTTTGAGTTTTTGATCCTCGCCGTTGGCGTTGTATATTGTATCGCTTGTGTGGTTGTGACCGTCGATTGACGAAGAGCTAGCTCCCACTTGGGGATGCCTTTTATTGATTTCGTATACTATTCATGTTGTATCCCGTTTGGGGGCCAGTATTTACAAAGGAGACTCTGCCGAAATTTTCAGGAAATATTTGATATTTTTAAAAACGCATAATTCGGCTTATGCTATTAAAACTACTTGTTTTAAATTGGTTTTCCTTCACTCTACTACTTTTCTTGGTTTGGATTTCTGGGTTTTCGGCTTACTTAGATTACGTACGCCCCGAGACGTTCGTAGTTTAAGTGCCGGTCATGTTCCGTACTTTCAGGACGTGACAAAGTTGGTATCAGAACGTTAGGTTTTACCGTCGGAGCGTAGGATGACCCTTGGTTGATGGAATAGGTGACTAAAGTAGAGTGACGTACCGTGGGTATGTTCCGCTGCATATTTACGATACGCTACTCCACTTAAGAAGCCTTAGGATGTACATTTCTTTGCTCAGTATTATATTTATTCCGATCTAGCCTCATCAGTACCAGTTATGGTTTTGCTGCCATGATTACGGGCAGGGAGAGCTACGGCTAGAGTTGCGGTCAGCACGAGCTCGTCATGAACAAGGACTGACCGGGGCGAAATTCCGGCGACACACGATTGCAGAGATGTGTCTTTTTATTGTGTTTTCACGCCCCGAGCGTTTGATGGATCGCTGTATGAGATTACTTGGACGTGCCGATCAGCACTAGATAATTGAGCCACTGACAGAGGCCAGCCAGATTTTGATGACCGTTGGTGTATTGCTTACTCATGATGATTGAGGCACTGTTCAGCGTACGGACGAGTGAGCCAGCTATTGCTGCGAATGACGAGATATTGCCCCAGATGTTGGAGCTATTGCAGTACGAGTAGTACGAAGAGATGATAGAAGGTCGCTAGTCATCGAGAATGAATGACTAGGACAGGTGGATCGTTCGCCTACCCCGATGCGAGGTCATCAGATAGATTGATTCCGGCTGGAGACAACTTCATGCGTAGACGTTGAGAGTCGACAGAGACGATCGAATGTCAGAAACCTATTATTCCAAGTTTAAAGTAGTCGGAAGGACATGCAGGCAATTCTATGGTCCCTCTAGAAGAATGAAACCCTAACTCGATATAATGACCGTATGAAATCCTTTGAACCTTAGGGTTTGCGGCAGTTCCACGGCGCCATTAGTGAGGCTTGGGTTTGCCCTTCTACGGCTGGACCACCAATGCTGTGGTATGTGTTCGATACTATTAAACTTTGCCCAAGATGTTGAGCTCTTAGGGGATTATGAGGTTTTGACGAATCGATCGAATGGTTCGACTTCATTCGGATGCTAGGTGGTGAGATGCATTCTTGGGAGACTCCAGATACGAGGATAGTCATTGGAGCTCAGTCCATGCAGCCACGATGAGACGAGTCCGAAGCAGTCGACATTAAAGAAAGTGGAGTAAGGGGTTCGTACGAGATCTTGATGAGACGACGTTCCACTCCGCCGACATCAGAGATGCGATACGCATGCCGAGGCATTGTGCATGGATATACCTTCCAGAAGGAGTCGCGATGAGTATGCAGCCCTTCCGGAACAAGAAACAGATATAGTAAAGGATGATAACTTCCAGACAGTTCGGCAGAGACGTGATTTGGGAGAGCCTCGACAGGACCTTTCTGGAATGAATTACGAGAAGACTAGGACCCGGGAGTGGTCATGTTACGCACGCCAGCATACCAGAGTTCTTAATCATTGACGAGACATGCTATGAGTGACCACGACAGTTGGCCAAAGATTCTTGAGTATGTGCTTGAGCGGGACTATTCCGCCATACTTAATTTTGGTATTTTGAGCGATCTATTCGCATGATTTGGTTTTGATGATTGAGTTTCATGATATCGTTTTCATGCGCCATGCTTGCACCTACTGAGTATTCACG
Organism: Agapanthus africanus; assembly: GCA_030015575.1. Classification (NCBI taxonomy): domain Eukaryota; kingdom Viridiplantae; phylum Streptophyta; class Magnoliopsida; order Asparagales; family Amaryllidaceae; genus Agapanthus; species Agapanthus africanus. The sequence goes on from CM057340.1 coordinate 745,132,656, forward strand.
ATTTTTGCATAGTTGTTGCACTTGAGATAGTTTTCGTACCTTGATTTCTCATGTTTGTGATTATATGGATTTCATACAGTTGAGTTGATTTGTGCGTATATACGCATACGATTTGGTTTTTGCACTCGGTATGATTCACATATGCTTACAGTGCAGTGATACGCATTTTGTGCACTTAGATGCACTGGAATTTGATTTCGATTGTGACACTCGATATTTGTTTTGTGCACCTTATGCACCTGATTTGATTTTGCGCATGTTCGGCGCTTGATATTGGATTTCATGATTTCGTGCATGATAGATGCACCTGCCTTGGATTTTCGCGCATGTTGAGCGCATGTTTTAAGATATGATTTTGGTGCACACCAGATGCACTAAATCGAGATTTTTCGTGCATGTCAGATGCACCTGATTTTGCTGTCAGGCACACACGTTGCCTACGACAGATGCTTTTTGCACACCCGATGCACTTAGATCTTGTTTCTGTGCACTTGTATGGCACGTATATGGATTTTGATTTCCGTGCGCACCAGACGCACGTAGTATTCATACGCGTATTTTGGGATTGATTTTCCTATAGAGCAGTACGTTTTTATGATATTTGCTATGTGTTTTCGTACTGGGCAGGACTAGTCAGAGGACAGTACCTGAATATATTTGGCATTCATTTCCTTCAGATATTTACATATATAGATTTGATATTTACGTGTATAGTTTCGAGTTATATCATATTGGTTTTGTATTGGATTTGACATTTGTGTCTTTACCATGACTCCGATGATTGCGGGATGCTTGACGGAGTTTTGATTTTAAGTTATCTGCTCATTACTCATACGCATGCATTGCGTTATGATGCGTTTTATGTACTTATGATTTCGGAGCCCCGGCGATTTGATGGTTTTGGCTGAAATATTTTAGTATTTGGGGGGAGTTTTAATTTAAATTCGGGGACCGAATTTCTTTAAGGGGGGAAGCTTGTAACGTTTTGAAAATCGTTTCGGTGAAATTTCAAAAAAAATCGGTAAAATAAGGGGGTTTTCGGTAAAAAGTCAAAATACAAATATCTTTATTATAAAATTAAATATATATATTCTAGCTATGTAATTGCTAGTATTTGATGATTATTGACCCACTGGTGAAATTTCAAATTTTCTGAAAATTTTTCCGAAATTAATTATTTTAATATTATTTTAAGTCGTCATTAATACATTTAATTAGGGAAAATTACAAATTGGAATGAGTTGAAACAAATTTTGTGCATCATAAAACATTAAATAAAATTTTATCATGTGGTTTTTGAAATGAAATGGTTTGCCAAAACGGTTTAGAAAATATCGAAGAAAAAGGCTTTTTTCGGTGAAATTAGTGTTAATGGAAGTGGGGTATAACATTTATCTTTGTTTTTCTCACCCAAACAAAACCCACACCCACTCCCCCATAGCTCTGGCCAGCCCTTTGACAGCCCACCATTCTTGGGCCTCTCATCTCACAAGAAAAAAAAATAAAACAAAGAAAAGAAAAGAAAAAGAAGTGTAGAAGTAAGGTAGACTTTGACTTTTCAACACTTTCTCCACCTCACTATCTCTCCTCCCTCACCCCCCTCCAATTTCTGGCCGAGCCTCCCATTTCATGCACCAACAACAGCCCCTCTTTCTCCCTCTCTCATTTTGCATCAAAATTTCATCAAAATACCTCAAAAATCAAGCTAAAATCCAAATCCGACTCCTACCCATTTTCTCTCATCTCCTTTAGCATGGATCTTGGTGCAAGGATTTCAAATTGGAGGTCTAGATCTCAAGTTTCATCCATGGTTCATGAGGTATAAATCTTGGCCTTTTGTTTAAATTGTTGCTAAATACTTTAGTCTAGCCTAATTATACGTTTAATTATGGTTTAATTTAAAGATGTGGGTTTTCAAGAGAAGGTTTAGATTAGGGTTTTGTTGTGGATTTGTGTTGTGATATATTGTGCATGGTTTAGTGATGTGGATTAACATCTTAAGTTATGTTGAAAGCTAATCTAGTTGTTAATTACAAACCATTACTTATAAAATGTCCTAATTAAGTTATTTTGCTAACTAGGGTTTTTGGAAAATTGTTAAATGCTTTAGATTAAAATATAATTATGGTTTCATGTCATTATTAATATTATAATGAGTGGTTTAATGACTTTGGATCATGCAAAACCAAGCTTAATTGATGAATTATGAATTTTGCTTTAAAAGGTGTTAAAAATTAATATTTTTGCAAACTAGGATTTTGGAAATTATGCAAATTTATGAGATTAAATTGTGGAAATGGTTTTTATGACTTATTTAAGATATTTAATAAGTATTATGGCCATTAGATTTGTTTAAACGTCGAGTTTTGTACTAAAACGGGTAATTTGTGCTTGCTAGATTTTCGGAAAAGTGGCTTTTAAAGTGAATTTGGGGTTTTTGTGAATTTTAAGCTATTTTATATTATAATTAGTGCTTGTGATTGTACAAATGAGTGTGTTTAGGTTTTTCTCGATGGTTTGGCATTTGTACGCCGACGTCGAGGGTTTTTGGGTTGATTTGTGAAAGCAACCATAGGTTTTGACCTATGTGGGTTTCGTGTGTCGTTTTGGTCATGAGTCGGATTATAATGCGATACGGTGCGTTATGATATGTAGGTACCCATGTGAACTTCGAGACGACAAGCAAGCGCGGGGCGACGTCGGCACCAGCGAGCGAGGACCAGGTGAGTAGATTTATATCTACGGGGAGAAGTCGAGTGGATGGCGTATAGCACCCCCGCAATTCGTGGTGATGTATACGAATACGTATACACATATATATATTGTTTATATATTGTTTGAGTTATTGATGATAAATATGGATATTTGGTGTTCTTGGATGATTGAGTGTCGCGAAACCCTAGAGTAGCGGTCGCACCACACTTGTACACACCCACCCATACTTGCATACTTTCTTCTTTCTTTTGTGCTCATGCGGGAATATATAGTTATATGTTCACATAGGTATGGGACTATGTGTTCACATACGGATTTGAGAATGATACTTGGGATTGAGATGAGTCGATGAGATTTGTGTTGAGATTGTGATATCGGTGATATGGCAGGATTCGTACTTGAGGTATGTCCTGGTGTTATAGCGGATCTTGGGGCGACGATACGGGTGAATAGTGTTATAAATAAAGTGGTCGACATGTGATCGTGATATGAGATATGATATGCTAGGATATTGATCCTAGGTTGTATTGGGCGATGTATACCCCTTGATGATGATATGTGCTGATGATATCAGTTTGTACGAGACTGTCAATCAGTAGCCAGATCATGACTATATTGATGATATCAGTATTGTACTAGACCTAGGTCAGTACCTTAGACTATGATCTTTGATAAAGAGGATACCGGATGAATAGTGTGATGAATATGATATTGACCCGTACCCAAATTTGGGGATGCCGTACGACGGATTTACGTACGAGCTATATTTTGATGATTGATCCGCACTCTTGACTTGGGATGTCTGATTTTAGATATGGTATCGGATATGATATTATTGAGGCGGGATCACCGACTAATATATATACAGGTATATATATGTATCGACTCAGATGTTAGGCGGTTTCCTTACCTATAGTCCAGCTTGTTAGCTTAGCCCTTTAGTTTAGTTTAGTTGTTAGATTAGATTCGATTCTTACCTATTTCAAAAAAACTAACGAATCAGGGGCATTTTAAAAGACAGCCCAAGGGATCCTACGGATATTTCAAAAGACGTATCTTTTCATAAAAACACCGTAGCCCCTATTTTCAAAACTCCACGATTCGTGTTATTTTCAAAAGGCACCATTGTAGGACTTATATTAGGTTAATGCAGATTAGTTATCGTTGCGTCTAGTTTTCAGATCCCGCTCATTATTGTGGTTCGCTCCGCATCGCATGCTTATATTATGCTTCATATTCTACTGTTGATATCTTGTGGTTAGGACACCAGCACCATTACCGATGATGCGTATGTACCACGTACACTTACTTGCCGGCTCACACACATCTTCATCGGTAATTGCCATGTCACGTACACCTTAGAAAATAGTATTGCTTGACATAGCCTGTTAGCTAATAGTTTAGACATGATATTAGTGTACTTGCCTTATATGTTAGTTTAGACATTGTAGTTATTACCTGCTACTTCATGCATACTGTTATTCATTGTTATGCCGCATTCATGGATTCTCATGCATATATTCACTTTTTACGTGCTATTGAGGTTTTGGATTCGGATTTCCATGAGATTTTATGGATTTGGGGAAAACCGCAAAACATATACAAACTTCTTCTTTCTCTTTTTAAATGAAAAGCGCGGTTTTTCCCATGATGTATGAGTCGTCCACCATGAGTTTGCTGATGGATTTCGAGACCCGATTCGAGGAGTTGGATGAACCGTTTCGGGTATATGGTGGGTCCGGTACGGTACCCCGGGACGAGAAGGCCGTGTTGTTGACGTTGAGCCTGGCAGGGGAGCACTACCGACCGGTGATATTACCCGACGCGTCGGATATCCGGAGGATACTGTCGTGGTCTTGAGATGGATAGTAGGGGCCGGTCTGGACTGACGGCGCCCTAGATATTGAGATTGAGACATTGAGATTTCGAGATATTGAGGTACTGAGATTTGATGATACAGGCCAGTCCGGATAGCCGGAGCCTGAGGTTTTGAGACATTGAGATTTATGTTTTGTGTCGATGCTAGACTGTTGATGATGATTTCGTTTATGATACCTCATTTTAAAAATACAAAGGAAATCTCACTAATTTATGAAAACAATTTCTTCATTTACATGTATTCTGTTTTCATGCATTCATACCTCATTCATATGATATATTGCTACCTGAGGCACTGACACGGGCACATGAGATCACACTCGGGTTAGATATTACCCTAGCCATTGTTATAGGCTGCATGTTATATATATATTTGAGGATATATTATGATCATTGACCTAGGATTGCGTTATTTATGCGATTTCTGTGCGTAGATGTTTTTCTACTCACGAGTTGGCAACTCACCCCCGTTGTGCCACAGTTCTTGCAGGTTTCGCCGTACAGGTTCCATTACGGCTTTACTGGCACTATTTCCATTTCCGGGTGACTTGCTAGTAGGTGGGTTTATTTGTATCGTACCCATCATTACATCTTGTATATTATTATTCAGTTGTATCTAGAAGTTCCATCAACCAAACATGTATTTATTTTTGAGATAGAGACCAGTGATGTTATTCTTTCGACCTTAGAGTCGCGCGTTTTTATTCTTGTGGTTTTGAGTTTCCTTTTGAGTTATTGATCCTCGCCGTTGGCGTTGTATATTGTATCGCTTGTGTGGTTGTGACCGTCGATTGACGAAGAGCTAGCTCCCGCTTGGGGATGCCTTTTATTGATTTCGTATACTATTCATGTTGTATCCCGTTTGGGGGCCAGTATTTACAAAGGAGACTCTGCCGAAATTTTCAGGAAATATTTGATATTTTTAAAAATGCATAATTCGGCTTATGCTATTAAAACTACTTGTTTTAAATTGGTTTTCCTTCACTCTACTACTTTTCTTGGTTTGGATTTCTGGGTTTTCGGCTTACTTAGATTACGTACGTCTCGAGACGTTCGTAGTTTAAGTGCCGGTCATGTTCCGTACTTTCAGGACGTGACAAATAATGAGGCCGAATATGAAGCTTTGATAGCAGGCCTCGAGATCGCCATCGACATGGGAATTGAAAACCTCCTCATATACGGTGATTCCCAACTGGTCGTTAGTCAAGTAAACGGCGACTACCAGACATGCAAACTAGAATTGGTGAAGTACGGCGAAAAGGTGCAACAATTGTTGACCCAAATTCCTTCCTGCACTTTGGAAAACATACCGCGTGCGGAAAACAGTAAAGCGGACGCGTTAGCCAAGCTCGCTAAAGAACTGGCTGACGAGAACCTCGATGACGTCAGAATCGTGGTACAAAGCCGTCGGGTGCTTGCCCCAGCAGAAATATCTCCGGAATCATCCGAAGAAAAGGGAGCAACTGAGAAAATGGCTATGCAAATAAATAACCAGGGAAAGACTGAGGATTGGAGGGAATTCTTCAGAGCCTACTTCAAATACCGTCGAACGCCCGAAGATGCGTCCTCAAGACATCAGCTCATGAAACGAGCTCTGTCTTTTGCCTTCGTCAATGATACTCTGTACAAGAGGTCGTTTGATTCTCTGTGGTTGAGATGTCTGGGTCTTGAAGAGGCAAAAAGAGTCGTTCAGGAAGTTCACGACGGACTCTGCGGTTCTCACCAAGCAGGCCCAAAGATGAAGTTGAAGATCAAATGGATGGGCTACTACTGGCCCACGATGATTCAGGACTGCCTCGAATATGCGAAGCAATGCCACTCATGCCAAATCCATGGGGACTTCATCCACCAGCATCCAAATCCACTCCATCCAATGGTGGCTAGCTGGCCATTCGAAATGTGGGGAACTGACATAGTCGGCCCTATAGAACCAGCATCGTCCAGGGGACATCGTTTCATCCTGGGGACGACTGATTACTTCTCCAAATGGGCAGAAGCGGTGCCGTTAAGGGAGGTAAAGATGGAGAATATCCTCCATTTCTTCAAGATGCACGTCATATATCGGTTTGGAACTCCGCGATGGATCATCTCCGATAACGGGCCAGCTTACAGAAGCCACAAGATTAGTCGCTTCGCGCAGCAGCATAATATAGACTGGAGATATTCCTCAGTTTATAATCCGCGAGCTAATGGTCTAGCCGAGGCCTTCAACAAGACATTGACGAAGATCATAAAGAAGACGGTGTCCCGAAATAAGAAGGACTGGCATGAGAGGCTGCAAGAGGCTCTTTGGGCGTATCGAACTACGATCAAGTCGGCCACGAACGCAACGCCATATGCGTTGGTATTCAGTACAGAAGCAGTACTCCCCCTCGAAATAGAGCTACCTTCTTTACGAGTGGCAGTCCGCTACGAGCTGACTGACGAAGAAAATGCTCACCTTTGGCTTGAGGAGCTTGATGCCCTTGATGAAACACGGCTCATAGCGCAACAAAATCTGGAAGCCTATAAAGCAAAGATGACGCGCTCATATGAAAGATTGACTAGGCCGAGGACATTCCGCCAAGGCGAACTCGTGCTAGTGGTCAAAAGGCCTATGATCCCCAATCGCGCCAAGCGGGGAAAATTCGAGCCAAACTATGAAGGCCCGTATATAATAGACAATGTCTACCAGGGTGGAGCCTATCTACTCATGGATATGCATGGTGAAAGGCCTTTCAGGCCAATAAACGGCCGCTTCCTAAAAAAATACTACGCTTAATGAGCTACAGCCTAGGTCAATGATAGATGACGACGATTATGTCCGCTCGCTATCTTCCTAAGCTCAAACTCTATAAGCAGAAGCCGGCCTTCTCATGAACGGACCAAAACGTCCTTAAACTAATGACGGACCGAAACGTCCTTAAACTAACGACGGACCGAAATGTCCTTAAACTAATGACGGAACACTACGTCCTAAAACTAGCTGTTGACCGAGATGTCGATAAACTACGGTGGATTGAAATATCACAAAGCCGATATAAAAAAAAGATAAAAAAAAGGAAAAATAAATAATAAACGGTATGTCCATAAGCAAAATGGGCACGGATGAAAAACCGAAAGGGCTCCGTGAGTAAAAACAGCAGGGCTGCCGGCGAGTGTTCGTGAAAACCCGAAAGGGCGCGACCTCGTAAAAAAAAGAGAGAGAATAAAAGGAAAAATAAATAATAAATGGTATGTCCATAAGCAAAATGGGCACGGATGAAAAACCGAAAGGGCTCCGTGAGTAAAAACAGCAGGGCTGCCGGCGAGTGTTCGTGAAAACCCGAAAGGGCGCGACCTCGTAAAAAAAGAGAGAATAAAAGGAAAAATAAATAATAAACGGTATGTCCATAAGCAAAATGGGCACGGATGAAAACCCGAAAGGGCTCCGTGAGTAAAAACAGCAGGACTACCGGCGAGTGTTTGTGAAAACCCGAAAGGGCGCAACCTCGTTAAAGGACACTTACAGGGTCCTCTCGACCTTGTAAGGAGAAACCACCCGCGTGAGATCCTTACGACTCACAAGGGAGCAACACACTTAGGGATCCCCACGATTCCTAAAGAGAAAATACACTTGCGAGATCCTCACGACTCGTAAGGAGAACTCTCTTATGGGACCCTCACGGCTCATAAGATTTGAAAGTCTTAAATTACAAAGACATAAACCTGTGCTTAAGCAACCCCCATAACCTTCGATATTGCCCTACAAATGGCTCAATACTGACCCTTGTATACAATCCACGGGCGCGAATAAACATTTCTGTAATACCCAGCTTCTTATTATACCAATATCTGTATTTTGTATTCTTGAATTTTATTTAAGTTATTTCTTCTCAATTATACACACCCCTTTTTACCCAGCCCCTTTTTATATCAAAATCGGTATTTTATGCTCTAGAATTCTATTTATTATTATTTACAATTTTATTCATTTTACTTATAATTTATTTATTTTATTTACAAATTCATTTAATTCTAAACCCTATTTTCTTCATCAATAAAACCCCAATGAACCCAAACCCTAATTCTAATTAATTTTTCCCATTTAAATTCCGAGCCCAGCCCCATATTCCACGGCCCACTTCCAAAAATTTTAAATCCTTTTATCTAAATAAATCCCTTCCTTTATTTTTGGCCCGGCCCGTTCTACTTCAGCTCAGCCCGGCCCTCTTCTTCTCTAATTCTTTTTTTCATTTGATTTTTCCTTTAAACCCTGGCCCGTTCCCCACTAAGCCCACGAATTTTGTTTTATTAAATTACTAACTTATTTCTCCCAAGCCCAATACTGGCCTGCTCCTGTTCATCTTCCATTTAAACCTCCAACGGCTCCTTTCCCTCATTCCCGCTCGCGACCGCGTTCCTCGCCGCCTCCTCCGCCTTCGCTCGCGCGCCGTTACTCCCCACGACGCGCGACCCCGTCTCCATATCTCCCCTCTCGTACACACCCACTCCCTCTTTTCCTGATCTCATTCTCCCTCTCTCTCTACCGTTTTCCTTCCTCCTCCTTCGCTCTCAACCCAATCCCGCTGCCACCACCTCCATCGACGACGAGTACCGATCCCGTTTCCCTCACCTTTGTCTCAACCACCGTCAGCTCTCCTCCACTCTCGTCACTCGTCTCCCTCCTCTCCTCTCTCTCGCGTGCGCTGTAGACCCCACGACCGCCGGCTCTCCTTCACCACCGTGAGCGACCACCGTCGCTCTCATCGACGCAGCTCATCATCATCGTCTTCGTCGTCGCCTCCTCCTCCCCCTCCCTCTTGTCTCTCTCTCTAACTCCCTCTGTTTTCTCTCTCACACAATCTCTCTATCTCTCTGTAACTCTCTCCCTCTATCTCTCTCGTTTCCCTCCCTCTATAACTCTCTCTTTCTGACTCTCTCTCTCTAGCACTCTCTCTCTCCCATTTCTCTCTCTCTCTCTAGCGCTCTCCTTCTCTCCCAGCTCCCTCTTTCTCTGTCTACACCCTCTCTCTCTCTGTCTACTCCAGCTCTCTCTCTCTAACTCTCTCTCACTCACTTCTCTCTCTCAGCCATCTCTCACTCTCTCTGTCTCTAACTTTCTCTCTCTCTCTCTCTCTCTCTCTAACACTCTCACCATCGTCATCATCACCTATCGTCGAACCCCTTGACGCGCAAGGCCCAAGCTTCAAAGCCGAGCCCGATCACCAAGCTGCGAGCCCCCACTGGCCGAGAACCGACCCGAGATCACCCGGAGCCGTTACCGTCGTGGTGCTAGCTTGTCGCGTGACCATACTGTACCTGCTGCCGTACAACCCCGAGACGCCTCCAGGCAAGTTTTCTACTTGCTTACATGCTATTTACCTAAGTTACGATCTTTAATTACATATATCATAAAGTTGCAAGTTTAGATCAATTATGTGCCGTAACTGTTCGATGCTTGTTCCCTTAGGGAATCATTATCAAATTTGGCGGAACCAGATTGTTCTTGTTGTCCCTTGGTGTGATGGATAACATGTGCAAATTTCATTAGAAAATACGACTGTTAAAGATTAAAACAACTACCCCCAAGTTTAACCGTAAAACTGTAATTCTGTTGTACCTGAAAACCGTTAAATTCACCATTAATCATATACATACTAGAATAGTGCGTTCGAGGGCTCAAATCGAAGCCAACTCAACGATCTTTAACCCTATGCTAGTTTCCAGACATTCCTGTACTTAAACTGTGATGATAATTGTATCGGAGTGCGACTCTGTACTGCAGTCCAGAGCGACTCCAGTCGTTCTTGCTGTTCCGTATTGGATACCATAGGATTTCCTTAACTCGTAGGTTGCGGAACTCCACTGATTATTATAGGTAACTCTTTTAGCTAGACAACACAATTGGTTTCATTCTGTTTCGTTACCGTTTGTTATTTAATCTGTAATTTAGTAGATCGGGACACATAACAGTCCCAGCAGAATCAGAATTGACATGTTAATATTAAACAGATTATAACTCCTAACGTACAGATGCGGTTTATGATCCGTCTATTGCGTTGAAAACCTTACTGAAAACCCTAGAATTCATCCAACTGTACTGTCGCTAAAATATGAACCCAACTGGGATTAAAATGCGTTGCGAAACGGACTTCTGATTCTGAAACCGGATTTCCAGCCGCGAGCGCTTAAAATGAAATGGTTATAATTATTGATCCTGGAACCCGATTGGCTTGAAACAAAATTCTATGGATGGTAAACTGAACATACTAATTACTACCTGTTTATCGTTTCACTAAATTATATACGTACGTTTCATGATAAATCGTGCAAGTGATAGACTACTGTTTTATGACACCTTAATTGTGCTTATATACTGTTCATGCATCATATCATACCTATATCATTGTAGTGATAACCTAGTGATATCGTGCATTCACCCAGTGTTAGATTTTAGTGATGATTGTGGCAAGTACGTTAGTGTTCGTGTATCCGTGATTAAGTGAAAGTGATACGTACTTGTACACAATCAGTGACCCTATTATTTATTGCATTGTCGACGTCTGTGGGATACGTGTACGTGTGACTATAAGTGGAATGGGACATTTATGGAAGCGTTGCACGGATGTCACAGATAAATCACCAGACACTGCCGTTTATCTTAGGTATTAGTCGGGACGTGCTTGATGGAGGTCCTGCCTCCAGTTCTCGCGTAGACTTGTCACGGATCGATTAGTATTTAGGTTGATGGTTAGCGTTTGATGTAGACCACGGGGTGTGGGGTAGTTTAAGTGTGAGTTCAACAGAACCTCGGGAGTCCCATGCCGGCTTATATATTTAGGGAGTTATATGGAGATTTACAGGGTATGTGATATATACACCGTGATATTCTTGTTACATGTTGGGCCCGTGGTCCCTTGCCCTTGGGTTCTACCCTTGGGTGGAGGACACTCGCGAGTGGTTGACTCTCACATTTGGACTGACGATAGGCTTAGTGACCTGTACAGTGAGACTTAGAGACTGATAGGGATACTGGCATTTATATTCCTTTTGTACTGTGTTGGCATACGTGACATAACGCTCTACTGCTTTACTGCTCCGCTGCATTGATTACTGCACATTCATATTCATGCTGTCTTTGACTTACTATTATTCATATCCATTACCACTGCTAGAACTGTCACTTGATTTTTTATATATTATATTGCTCTGCTAGAACTGTCACTTGATTTTATATATATTATATTGCTATTGTGTCGCTCTGACGACCTGAGTATGCATGCTCAGTGTGAGGAGAAGATTTAGCCTGGATCAGAACTAGACGTGCATCACAGACTTCTTGACGTGCTATTCCGAGTTACTTTCGTTTGTTCCACTTCAGGTCAGTTTATAATATTGTATCTTTCAGTTACTGCATTTCTCATTACCTGCGCATCGTTTACTGTTTACCATGATAAACTAGAAGCCGAAGTGTGACTACGGCAGGACATTTCCTTGACCGTAGGAGCATGGCTGGCCTTGCCTACCCCTCGTATTCCGTATTTTGGGAAGCGGGGCGTGAAAATTTCCCTAACAAAGTCCCACCCGTGACTAGGGATATGTTCATATGATGAACAACCCTTGTAAGTCCTCTCGACTAACAAGGAGAAAACCCTCTTGTAGAATCCTTACGACTTTCAGAGGGACATACACTTAGGAATCCTCACGATTCCTAGGGAGAAAACACACCTACGAGATCCTCACGACTTGTAGGGAGAAATACCTTTGTGAGACCCTTACGGCTCATGAAGTCAAAAGCCTTAGTCGACAGGACCTTAACCCTGTTTGCTAAGCCACCTTTGTTCGACATCAACAGAGGCAAATGATGATTCGCTCCTGGCAACATCCCAGTTGTAGTGGTGCCGATGCCGAAATCGGTGTCTAATTTCAGGCTTACGGCGAAAAGCCAGCAAGCCGCGCATGCATACGAAATAGCCGAAATGATGGGGCAACTTGCAATAAAAAACAGCAGGTAAAAACGTATGCACACAAAATAGCCGAAATGATTGGGCAACTCGCAATAAAAAGCAGCGAGTAAAAATAAAATACACAGCCGAAATGATTGGGCACCGCGAAAAATAGCTGAAATGATTGGGCAATCGCGACCTTCACGATATAAAAGCTGAAATGATAGAGCATCGCGGAAATAAAGCAATAAAAAATGATGATGAAACTTTTGCCCTACAGCTGAGATCACATCGATCCCTGTATACAATCCAAGGGCACAAGCAAAGACGGAACCATACCTTCCCAACAGGCTCCTTCAGAAAGCAAAGCCAAGTCTTGACGGTTCACCAGCAACCTAGAGACAACCGCGACATTCGTCTTGATGCAACAGACACAGTGCCAGCAAACGAAGCGAAGATCAAATTCCTAGCTTCACGGTTTTAACGGTAACTCATATGGAACCTGAAAGACCACCAGAGATCATTTCAAACCTCAGGGAAATCAGTGTCCCTGGCAAATCCTTCGACTCAAGGAAACCAGTGTCCTTGACGAGAACATCTTGATTCGTGTCCACCCGCAGAGAAACTAGCGTCTTTGCAGGAATACATCGATTTGTTTCAACCCCAGGAAAACCAGTGTCCCTGGTAAATACCTCAATTCAGGGAAACTAGCGTCCTTGATGAGAGCCTCCTGATTCGCATCGGCCCGCAGAGAAACCAGTGTCTCTGCAGAAATACTCCGATTCGTTTCAACCCCGAAGAAACCAGTGTCTTCGGAAAAATCCTTCGACTCAGGGAAACCAGTGTCCTTGACGAGAACATCCTGATTCGCGTCGACCCGCAGAGAAACTAGCGTCTTTGCAGGAACACATCGATTCGTTTCAAACCCAGGGAAACCAGTGTCCCTGGCAACTACCTCGATTCAGGGAAACTAGCGTCCTTGATGAGAGCCTCCTGATTCGCATCGGCCCGCAGAGAAACCAGTGTCTCCGCAGGAACACTCCGATTCGTTTCAACCCCGAAGAAACCAGTGTCTTCGGCCAAATCATTCGACTCAGGGAAACCAGTGTCCTTGACGAGAACATCCTGATTCGCGTCGACCCGCAGAGAAACTAGCGTCTTTATAGGAATACATCGATTCGTTTCAACCCCAGGGAAACCAGTGTCCCTGGAAAATACCTCAATTCAGGAAAACTAGCATACTTGATGAGAGCCTCCTGATCTGCGTCGGCCCTCAGAGAAACCAGTGTCTCCGTAGGAATACTCCGATTCGTTTCAACTTCGAGGAAACTAGCGTCCTCGGCAAAATCCTTTGACTCAGGGAAACCAGTGTCCTTGACGAGAACATCCTGATTCGCGTCGACCCGCAGAGAAACTAGCGTCTTTGCAGGAATACATCGATTCGTTTCAACCCCAGGGAAACCAGTGTCTCTGGCAAACTCCTCAATTCAGGGAAACTAGCGTCCTTAATGAGAGCCTCCTGATTCGCGTCGGCCCGCAGAGAAACCAGTGTCTCCGTAAGAACTTTCCGATTCGTCTCAACTTGCAAGATAAAGCCTTAGGCAGCAGGGATTAAAAACTTGTTTCCTGAGCACTGGGACACTGCAAGTCGGTCTAAAACGGTCTCTTGCATACTATTCACGGGTCTCACTCTCCAAAGTTGAATCTCGATAAGGAGGGAAACAACCGCTTACGGGTCCTCTCGACTCATAAGAGGGAAAATTCTCTTATAGGATCCTTACGAGTTATAAGAGAAAACGCACTTAGGAATCCTCACGATTCGTAAGGAGAAAATCCACCTACGAGATCCTCTCGATCCGTAGGGAGAAAAATCTCTATGAGACCCTCACGGCTCATAGAGTTGAAAAGTCTTAGGCAGCAGATCTAAACCTGCGGCCTAAACCATCGCTATTGCTTAAAGAAACCAAGATGCTTACTCTGTTATCTGTCAACCATGTTTATTAAGACAGCATGCTGATAATAAGAGAAGGGGAGAAAGCAAAAGAGCATACAAGACATTGCAAAGAAAAAATGTGTATCTTTATTTATTGATTCAATCAAGTACAAGGTGAATCGTACAAAAGAATAAAGAATGGATACATCTTATTTGAAAAAGAAAAATTTTACAAGTATATTGATACAAAGGCAGCTACTGGGAAGGACGCGTCTTAAATAGCCATATCAGTTGTTCGCGCACTTCCTTCCATGCCTTTTCCTGATCGGCCACCACCGCCAGTTCTGCCTCCACTTGAGCCCGTTGCTGCAAGAGAGATGCAAGCTGCTCCCCAACGGCCTGCTGAGCTGTTTCGCGGCCTTGGGCATTACGCTCGGCAGCGTTGAGTTTCTGCTTCAAGTTCAGCCCATTTGAGATGCGTTCCAGGAGACCCTCGAAGATAGCCTTCACCTGGGCAGCGTTCTCCTCAACTTCAGCACGTAGACGAGCAGTCTCGCTTGAAGACTCTTGACATTCCTTCAGCCTTAAAACTGCTTCTTGTTCCAAATGGCGGAAGTAGGAAGCGCTTTGCTCAATCCATGCTGCCCGCTGAGTACTCACGGCCAAAACCTCAGGGGCAGGACACATCGACTCCAGCTGATGCAGGCGAGCCTCGATTTCCCTGCAGTGATTAACCCAAGATTCGACGACGCCTTCGTTATGAAAATTTACAAGCGCCGCCAACATTGGGTTAACCTCCACAGTGAAATCTGCGGCAGGTGGGAGAGCATCTGCGTCAAGCTCTTCGATGTATCCGCTCAACATACCCAAACTGATCACGGCACCCTTTGAAGATGGACGTTTCAAGAAGGGACCTGCCGGCATTAGGATGCGAGACTCAAGAGGGACCGGGATCGACAGCTGAAAAAACAAAATACGATTAGATGACAGTTCAAGAAATACAAAAAAAGTCATTGACGAGATAGTTTATTATACCAGCTACAGCGGGCGGCAAGGCCGGAAGGGCCGGTGGCGCGACCAATCTCTCATCCCCTCCTTCGATTTGTAGCACTGCAATCAAGACAAGGGAAAGTTAGAAACAACTCCATCACTAAAAAAGGAAAGACATCAGTTGGAAACTATACTCACTAGCGCCACTGGAGGGAGAAGCGAGTTCAGATGGGAAGGAGAAGTGCGGGTGCAACACCTGATAGAGATGATCAAAAAGCACTCCTGAAAAGACACAACAGTACGGCGTTAGTACATAAATTATGCGGCTGAAAGATAAGACTAATGGGTTGCAAATCCATACCTTCCAACATCTGCGATGGTACAAGGGAAGGCTGAGAGGTGACCACCGCCAAGGCAGTAATTGACGGCGCTCCCTCGAGTAATGGAGCATCGGCACTGGCCGCACCTGCATCAAAAACAAGGATAAACTTGTCAGAAAGGATTACAAAATAAAAAAAAGGGGAAACAAATAACTCGAAATTTACCCGATTAGCCGCCAGCTGAAACGGAGGCGTCTCCCTCCTCCATTGATACGAGTCCACCTCTTATGGCCTCGTCACCGGACTCTACGGGGGCCGTCGTCGTGCTCGCGAGGCCAGGAGACGGTAGAGGACCTTAAGTGGGGAGAGCAATGATCGGAGCATTGCCAGACTCTTGAGAAAAAGCAGCCGGCTCGTCCTCAGGAATCATGCCCGCCTCACCCGCTATTCCCTTGGGCTCGGCGATCGCCATTGTCTCATCCTCCGTCACCATGGGGTCGCCGGCCTCAGGCACCTCGTCCGCCGCTGCACCAGGCTCAGTTATAGCGGTCTTCTCATTTGCCGCTGTTTACCCCAATTAGAGCAAAGCTCTGTTCAAATTCTGAGGCGGGAGATGAAGCAACGCTTCATCTTCCCCCAATCAGAGCAAAGCTTTACCTTGAAAAATCTAAATTTTAATAAATGAAGAAACGCTTCAGATTCTTTGCGCTGCGCGCAACATGCCACGTGTCAGGCGCAGATGCATCAGCGCAGCGCCCAAGAAGGCGCGCCCAATCAGAGCAAAGCTCTATTTAAACTAAAATTAAAGGAAGCAACGCTTCAGTTGCGCAAGCACTGCGCTGCGCGACACGTGTCAGCGCAGTTGCGCAAGCACTGCGCTGCGCGACACGTGTCAGCGCAGTTGCGCTGCGATGTGCGCTGCGCGACACGTGTCAGCGCAGATGCGCTAGCGCAGCTGCGCTGCGCAGTGCGCTGCGCGACACGTGTCAGCGCAGTTGCGCTGCGCGACACGTGTCACGCGCTGGGGCATTTGCGCCAAACAGAATTAAGATTCTAAAGAAATCTTTTCTGTTCTTGTTAAAATAAGAAGATTTTCTTCTGTAAAATAGAAGCCCTTGGATCAAAGATCCAACGGTGGGGAAAATTCCCCAAATCACTCAGAGAAAGATTTCTTTAACAAATTTAACTAATTTATGGGCACTATAAAAAGGACCCTAAATCTCAATTCAAAGGCATCAACATTTCTTGAAAAAAAATCAAGAAGCTTCAAACAGAGAGAATTCTGAGAAAAATTCCAAGAAAAAGGTAAAAACCTTCACAAAAAAGAAGAAATTTTTTCTAATAGGTCATTGATCTAAAAACCAGATCAATGATCTTCATATAAAAAAAATAGTGCTTTGCACTTCTCATGAACCACTGGTTCTTTAAACAAGAAAAAACAAAAATAAAAAAAATAGTGCTTTGCACTTTTATGAACCATTGGTTCTTGAATCTAAAAAGATGCCTAAATCATAGTGCTTTGCACTTGCAAACTGCGCTGTTGCGCTCTTGGGAGAGCGCCACGTGTCAACATCTGAACCACTTGCGCTATGCGCTTTGAGATAAAACTTTGCTCTCTGAAATTGGTGCAACTCACCAGAGTGCACCACGTATCAGCAGTGCAAGCACAGCGCACTAGCGCAGCGCACTGCGCTTGCGCGACACGTGTCAAAACTACAAGCGCTTGCGCTCTCTGATTAGCGCAAAGTGCCTGAAAATGCAATGCATTTCCTAAAGGGCCAGGCCCAAGTCAAAAGACCAAGCAGGCCTAATTAAATTGATGCTCTGCATCATTTATAAATGGGCAGAGCCCAAATGAAATAATAATCATGCTATGCATTATTTAAAGGAGCAGAGCCCAATTGAGAGGTCCAATGGACCAAAACAAATGCTCTACATTACAATAAAAATGGCAGAGCCCAAACAAAGTAGATGCTCTGCATCATTTATAAATGGGCAGAGCCCCAAAACAAATTGATGCTCTGCATCCTTTCTGGGCAGAGCCCAAATAAAAATAAAAAGAAATGCAATGCAAAAGCAAATAAAATATTGAACATTTTCAACTGGATTTAGCCCAATTTTGGTCGTAAGTCCTCAGATTAAATTGACTGAGCAAGTTTGCTCTCTTAAATCAATTTACGACCGGTTCGAGGGTACATCTCCGAACTCCTCTGACACCCATCATTGTAATTCTTCAACGACGTCAGAGAGGTGATGGGTCCCGACGACCACACATCAACACGGACTGCAGGGTCCTTAAACTCGTGGACCGAAACGTCCTTAAACTAATGTCGGACCGAAACGTCCTTAAACTAATGATGGACCACCACGTCCCTAAACTGGCGATGGACAACCACGTCCCTAAACTGGAATATGGACCACTACGTCCGTAAACTGGAACATGGACCACCACGTCCCTAAACTGGAACATGGACCACTACGTCCCTAAATTGGAACAATAGAGCCTCCAAATGCTCTTTTTCCGGATCTAAACGGTCCCGTTTAAGTTGATCTTAGCCCCCAAATACGGCTAGCGTATCCTTGAACATTTAAATGGACTATAAAACTCCCAACCGACTGTGGTTCAAGGGTACATCTCTGAACTCCTCTGACACCTATCGTTGTAATCCTTCCACGACGTAAAAGAGGTGATGAGTCCCGACGGCCATATATTAAACGGATCACCACGTTAAGTTGATCTTAGTCTCAAACAGGACTAACGTATCCTTAACGAACGTTTAAGTTGATCTTAGCCTAAATACGGCTAACGCATCCTTAAACCAAAACACCAAACCCAAATCTAAGTAAATACGGATTTGGACTAATCCATGTCCTACGGGCGACGGCATTACTTAGTCTCCGTATACAATCCACGGGCAACCACAAACAAAACAAACACCCACGACACGAAGTGAAATTCTAGAGAAGGAGAAAGTTTTTACCGCGATGCGGTAGCGTAATTAACTGCAGGGGCTTGCGCCTGCAGGGAAGAGCGTCCCCACAATCGAAAACCCCTCAAGCGAGGGGGAATCTGACGAAGTCTGCTACATCGGCCGCATCCGTTTAAACCTCCGATACACGGTGCCATAAATCAGCTTGGCATCTTCGGAGAGGTGGACAGAGAGCACCATATAGCATCTGCCCCAAACCCCAGCGTCAGGACTTCGCAGTCTTGTGCGCCGCCGTTCGGAGGGGAACAGCCGCCACCTCAGGCTCGGCATCAACGACCTTCTCAGGTGCAGCTCCCTCAGCCCCCAGCTCAGGCTGAGCAACCCCGGCGACGTTGCCCACCGTCAGCTCGGGTTCGACCGGTGCCTCTTCCTCTGTCCCCTTAGGTTCGACGGTTTCCGCCTCCCCTTCGGTTGGACTTGGCCCTGCAGAACAAGATATATAAGAACCGACAGGTTTACAATTCTTACAATAAAATCTACAAAGATACATTACCTGAGGTGGACTGATCGTTGGCCTCCCGAACTGCACGCGCCACTTGCCTGCGAGCTATAGACAAGGCGACCGGGGGCTCCTCCGAGGGAGTATCAGCATGAGGAACGGTGCTTGGACCCGCTCCCATAGCCAAAGCAGCCCTACGTGCCTTCGCTTCGCGCCTTAACCGCTTTCGCTCCTCCTGTGCCGTCGCGACGGACCTCTTCGATGCTTCCTTCATCAAGGTGTCGTCGTCCTCATTTAGAGTTGCCTCCAGAGCTTTCAAGGCATCTCTTATCGGCTCTTCAAGTCGGGTCTCTCGCGGTAGCCCCGAAGAGGCCGAAACATCAGTGGCTGGCACGGGAAGAGTCTCTACGTCACTTCGCGGGACTGGCATTGTGGTTCCTGTGATGAGAAAAAGAAAGGGTCAGATCGACCATAACAAAAGGAGAATAAAGACTTAATGAATCGAAACGTACTGAGGCCTAAGGATGCTCTAAGTCGTTCTTCCTCTTGAAAAGTCTTGAGGGAAGCGGTGATGGCTTCTTCAGTGGTGATGCCTGTTTGAAAAAGAGAAAGGAAAAGCATTAGTCAAAGACAATAATAAAGTATGATACAATAAAAAATGCGACTAGTAATTACCCGATTGTGTAAGCCTAGCTAGCCATGCGTCGCGCCTTGCCAATCGCTCTGAAGCTGCGATGGCGGCCGCCAGATCAGTGTCATCTAGTGGCATGACCAATCCTCTATTGGTCCCGTACTCGCCCAAGCCCTCGCTATAGGGAGCGTGAGGTTCCTGACTGAACGCAACGTCAGCTGAGAAGAGCGACTTCTTCTTCCTCTTCTGCCCACCAGCCCTGGGTGCACCCGGGATTGACTTGCGCTTTCCAGGTACCTTGGGGCGGCGGGTCCCGATGTCCGCGCCCACACCGGACTCTGGCGAAGCCACAATTACCGTCTCCACTAGAGCACAGGGCGATGGTGGCACATCCGCAGTATCAAGAAGCGGCAATTCCCATGGAGGACTCTGCACACGCGGTGGTCCGGCTCTAGCATCTTTCAGCGGAGGAACTACGGGGGTCCTTGGCACCAGAGGAGCTTTGCGGTCGCTGCCGGGAGGCACACCTTTACGGTCAACCAACAATCGCTTTTCTTCCTTTATAACGGCGCTCGTCGAATGATTGTACCACTCTGTATATGCATTGAGGAGTCGGGGGGCGCAAGCTGGCTCGCTGATAAAAAAATGAGAACCCGTATTTAGATGCATGAAGTGATGCAGCGCGCTCTCCATCCCTTCTTCAGTAGCAGCAGGTTCCAGTAAGAAATCCTCCAATGGTAGCCCTTGATTGTAGCTCAGTTGCTGGGCGAAACGATGCGGGTTGTATCTCATGAAAAGCGCCGCACTGTTGTGCCTAAACACCAGGCACCGTTGTGCCTAAACACCAGGAAGCCCGGTCAGATAGAATATAGATGGAGGGTCTCCCGGGCCGTCAGAACTCAGGCCCCATCTTTGAAAGTGTCTTGCAATGGCCGCACTGTGGTGGTGGACGCCTTTCCAATGGTCAGCACTTTG
Source organism: Agapanthus africanus (assembly GCA_030015575.1). Lineage (NCBI taxonomy): Eukaryota > Viridiplantae > Streptophyta > Magnoliopsida > Asparagales > Amaryllidaceae > Agapanthus > Agapanthus africanus. The sequence continues at coordinate 745,153,434 of CM057340.1, forward strand.
TCAATGAAAGACATCCCGTCTCCAGTGGTGTGGGGGCGAAGGAGAAAACCCCTGGCATTCCGTGGCGACGGAGTCACAATTGAGGCGCCGATCAGTCGTATAATTCAAGGGAAGCTGCACCTGTCATAGAACGAGGGCCTTTTGTGCATACCGAAGACGCCCAATGTATGTAGCTCAAGCCATGATACGAAGAAGTGTATCGGGAAGATCACGTGCAGTACCCCAGGCTCATTAGCATCCGCCGCTTGACTAAGGCCGTGATACAGGTGTGCCAAGCCAGCGATCCCAATGGCCACTTTTACCCCAATGGTCATCCGGTGAGCTGGGTAAAAGACAGAGGGCCGCATATGGCGAGAATGCATCGGGAGCGCAAACCAACTCAGCTATAGCCCAAGAAATCCTAAGAAGAAAGCTTCCTCGTCCATCCCAGGGGCTGCAACCTCCGCAAAAAAGATAACCGGAGAGTTAGGAAGGAAAAAGCCCTTTTGATCTACCTCCTCCGCTGGTAGGTTGTCCAAACCTAAACCAAAAGGGCCATCAAGAGTAGCGTACTTAGCGGCTTCTGCCGAGAGAACGTTTGGGTGAAGGAATCGGGCGATGAAATCCTCGAAACTGACCCCGCGGCTCCCACGTTCGATAAAGAGGGCCTCGTAGATGTTCAACACTTTGATCAAACTTGGAAATTGATGTTGAACAGCATTCTCTGGAGTGAAACCCCTTATTGCTGGCTTAGCACCGAAGACATATTCGTCTGTAGGAAGCATCTCCTCATAGTGCTCCCCTATAACCGGTAGGCCGGAGACCTCTGTGAATTGCTCCAAAGAAATCGACACTTCCCGGTCCATTGCGAGGAAAGTGTGAGTAGGGATGTTCCACTGCTCCAAAAAGGCCTTAAACCACCAGGTAGGGAGCGTAGGATATTAGAAGATGGAAACGTAAACCGCAGTGTACAACCCTAGCCTCATCAACTGCGACTTCTTCGCTGACAAAATGTAGCAAGCCCATGGCAGATAGCCGGTCGGATGGCGGGGGATCAGACCTATGTTATATGATTGACCCCAAGGTCGCGCCTCACCTTGACAAATACGGCGTCCCAGGATATCCAAAACCATAGGAGGCTGAACCGGAATTGCATCTATAGCAGGATGAAGAAGGCCCTTTGAAGTCCAATCGACCATCTCCACGGCATACTGCACCGGGGGTGGGCTGGCATAGTGGATCGCCGTAATGGGCTCCGATGGTACTGCACATGAAAAGCTCTGTTGACCCATGATAATTTGGTTGTACCACGACCCCCAAAGGTGAAGATTCTTATATTCCGGGTCATGGTCTCTGATCATAGCTAGGACCTCACGGTCTACGGGTGCTTCGGGGAATCCTCCCTCCGAACGAACAAATGGGAATGAGGTATCGAAAGACATGTTTCCTGCGAAGGGACAAAATTAGCCATCAGTGTTGTAATTCCAACGCTTGGCATTTTAAAAAAAATTTACACCACACTGCAATGCAATGGGTAGGGGACCAAATGGGGACCTACAAAATCTGGACGGCAGTGCATCAGTTAATAGGACAACCCCATCATTGGATGAGACTGTCAATTAATCCCCAAGAGAAATTCTCATTAATAAAATCCCTAGAGACAAGGAGAAAATCTCCTCTTTCAGAGCAAAACTCTGTCATAGAGTGACACTTATCAAACTCTGGTCTCAAGGGAATAAAATTCCTTAAAAAGAGCCTAGCTCTGTGGTAATAATGAGAAAATTTATTAAAAAGAAAATTTTTCTTTAAATTCCTAAAGATCAAAAAAAATTTGGGGATTTTAAAGATCCATGAAAACTCTTAGGGGTTCTTCATTTTCAGATCAAGAAGATCTACATTTGATCCAAGAGCAAAGCTCTGTTCATGGGTTAAAACCCATAAGACAAGATCTCTGTAGATCTATGAACTCTTGAGAGCAAGGCACTGTTGGTGAAACCCCAAAGGGGTTTTTCTTTAGATCAAAGATCTATAAGAGCAAAGCTCTGTTAATTAAGTTTAATTTAATTTAATTTAAATTTTACCTAAGATGATTTTAAATTTTGAACTCTGAAGTTCTTGGGAAGAAACGAGAGCAATGCACTAAAATTCTAAAACAAGAGCAAAGCTCTAAAAATCAAAGTTCTTGAAAAATGGTAAACCATTTACTAAGGACCAAGGGTCCTATTTATAGGCGCCTGCGCCCTTTCAACTCACCGGTTGATCCAATGGCTAGGATCTTGCCACCGCTGCACTCACGTGTACGCCACATAAGCGCAACGGTGGGGGGCATTTGTTTCCCCCAATCAGAGCAAAGCTCTGTTTGAATTTCAAAAATTCAAAAATGGAAGCAACGTTTCAAATTCCTTGCGCTGCGCGCAGGGCGCCACATGTCAAAATCAGACACGCCAGCGCAGAGAGCGCAGTGCCTGAGGCCGCGCGCCCAATCAGAGCAAGGCTCTATTTAAAACAAAATTAAAAGAAGCAACGCTTCAGATGATCTGCGCTCGGCGCTGCGCGACACATGGCAGCGCAGTTGCGCTAGCACAGTTGCGCTGCGCTCTGCGCTGCGCGACACGTGGCAGGGCAGTTGCGCTTGCGCAGTTGCGCTGCGCTCTACGCTGTGCGACACGTGTCAAGCGCTGATGCATCTATGCCAAACAGAATTAAAATTCCAGTAAGATCTTTCTATTCTTGTTAAAACAAAAATATTGTCTTCTGTAAAACAGAAGCCCTTTGATCAAAGATCCAACGGTGGGGAAAATGCCCTAAATCACTCAGAGAATGATCTCTTTAACAAACTTAACAAATTTGTGGGCACTATATAAAGGCCCCTAGACCCCAATTCAGAGAAGAAGAACATGGAGAACATCAAGATCTTCAGAAACAAAAACAGAGAGAATTTTTGAAGGATTGTGAGAAAATCTCAAGAACAAAAAAGGTAAAAAAAAAACTTTATAAAAAGAAGAAGAATTTCTTCTGAATAGATCATTGATCTAAGAACAAGATCAATGATCTTCAATAAAAAAAATATAAATAACAGGCACTTTTTTATGAACCAATGGTTCTGGAATCTTAAAGATTCTTTTCTTGAATCCAAAGTTGGATCAAGAAATAAATAACAGTGCCTTACACTTGTAAATCTGCACTGTTGCGCTTCTGGGTTGGCGCAAGCCACCAGAGAGCGCCACGTGTCAGCGCCAGAACCACTTGCGCTATGCGCTTGTAAGATAGAACATTGCTCTCTGAAATTGGCGCAACTCACCAGAGCGTGCCACGTGTCAGCAGCGCAACAGCGCAGCGCACTGCGCTTGCGTAACACATGTCGCCACCCACATGAGTTTGCGCCTTGCGCTCCTCAACCGGTGCAAAGCGCCTGCCAAGCCACATGGGGCGTTGTCAGAGCATTTAATGCAATGCATTATTAAGGGCAGAGCCCAATAAAAAGGTCTATCAGACCAAAAAGAAAATGTGTTGCGCACTGTTAAAAGGGACAGAGCCCAATTAAAAGGCCTAACAGGCCTAATAAAAAAAATGCAATGCATTATAAAAAAAAGGGGCAGAGCCCAAATAAAGGTCCAATAGACCAATTTAGATGTTGTGCATCATTTAAAGATGGCAGAGCCCAAATAAAGGCCTAACAGGCCAAATGCAAATAAATTGTTGAACATTTTCAACTGGACTTAACCCAATCATAGCCGTAAGTCCTCAAATTAAATTGACTAAACAAGACTGCTCTCCTAAATCAATTTACATCCGGTTCAAGGGTACATCTCTGAACTCCTTTGACTCCTATCGTTGTAATCCTTCAACGACGTCAGAGAGGTGACGGGTCCCAACAACCACAACATATTCTCAACTGGACTTAACCCAACCATGGCCGTAAGTTCTCAAATTAAATTGACTGAGCAAGACTGCTCTCCTAAATCAATTTACATCCGGTTCAAGGGTACATCTCCGAACTCCTCTGACACCTATCGTTGTAATCCTTCAACGACGTCAGAGAGGTGACGGGTCCCGACAACCACACATCGATACGGACTGCGGGGTCCTTAAACTCGTGGACCGAAACGTCCTTAAACTAATATTCGTCCCAAAATGGGAATGTTGGACCGAAATGTCCTTAAACTAATGTTCGTCCCCAAACGGGAATGATGGACCACTATGTCCCTAAACTGGCAACGGACCACTATATCCCTAAACTGGAACAATAGAGCCAATTGCTCTCTTGTCGGATCCAAACGATCCCGTTAAGTTGATCTTAGTCTGGAAATTAGGCTAACGTATCCTTAACAAAAGTTTAAGTCGATCTTAGCCTTAAATAGGGCTAACGTATCCTTACACTAAACACCAAACCCAAATCTAAGTAAATACGGATTTGAACTAATCCACGTCCTACGGGCGACGGCATCACTTAGTCTCCGTATACAATCCACGGGCAACCACAAACAAAACAAACACACACGACACGAAGTGAACATCTGGAGAAGGAGAAAGTGGTTACCGCGATGCGGTAGCGTAATTAACTGCAGGGGCTTGCACCTGCAGGGAAGAGCGTCCCCACAATAAAAAAAACCCTCACCATGAGGGGGAATCTGACGAAGTCTGCTACATCGGACGAATCCATCTAAACCTCCGATACACGGTGCCATAAATCAACTTGGCATCTTCGGAGAGGTGGACGGATAAAACCATATAGCATCTACCCCGAATCTCAGGCAAGACGAGCCTACGCGGTCGCGTCTCTGTGTTCGAAAGGGAACACCCGACTTTTCAAGAGACCCCCCTGAAGACATTCCACCTTCATCTAGGAGACTTCCAACAGCTCGTCTCCGAGCTTCCTCAGTCTCCTCGCTCGCCTCCGAGCCATCTCCCATGCCGATCTTCCTTGGCCTCCCGCTCATTTCCGAGCTCCAAGCATACCGAGCTTCCTCGGCCTCCCGCTTGTCTCCGAGCTCTAAGCATGTCGAGCTTCCTCGGCCTCCCGCTCGTCTCCAAGCCCCTAATGTGCCGAGCTTCCTCGGCCTCCCCCGATCAACCAAGATTGCATATCCCTAGCGTCTCCGCAACGGCTCCGTGTGTCTCGCCAAAGCGAGATAACTGCCGCCCTACGTCCTGCGTCCCACGCTAGTATGTCCCTCCATTAATAAGCGTATCTCGTTATTAATGAAGGTATCCCATCATACACGCATGCATAACGTCAGGGGCGTAACTGAAAGAGAAGATCTCGCGTGTTCTCGCTCCATGCGACCACCATAAAACCCCTCTCTCAGATGGCTCAGGTAAGGCTACTTGAATCTAATAAGCCACTACTCTGCCCAAATTTCTCGACCAACTTGATTGTCGGAGGGTCCTACGGTGGTCACCCATCCCGGGACTACTTTGCAGGTAGCTCGGTTTCCACCTCAAACTCAACCTATTGAGATCCTCACACTCAAGGAGGTAACCTCTGAATCCAATCTCAACCGTCCATCAACACTCATGACAGATCGACGGAGGACAGCATCTGAAGGAGATCAAGACCTCTATCAGTTGGCGCCGTCTGTGGGAACGAAAGACTTATTTTGTTCCACCAACAAAAGTTGATCTTCCGCTCTCGATCCAATGGCGAGCGACGACCGCAACGATCCAAATACAATCCGCCACAATGGAGGCGGAAGCGTCTTGCCACCCCCTCCTAATGCCATCAGCGCCTTATCCGCTCGGATAGACAAGCTCACATCGCTGGTGGATGCCCCCGTCCGTGTCTAAGCAGCGGGCCATACCCACTAGGCCGCAGTTCCCCCTCTCCGGGATAACGACACCCGCAGAAGGACAGACGAACATGCTCCAGCCCTCAATCCAAATCACGCTCATCCTAGCATCATAGGGCACCATATTGCCGACTCCGGCCACCGTCACCCGCATGCGGCGATTAATCCATGACCCGCTGAGCGCCAGACATCTCCACACCCCGTTCCAATGCCCACCACGTGTTCTTGCCCCCTAAGGAGGTATCAATCAGCTCGTCTGATTCCAGGCATGACCGACACCTCCCCTCCCATCGGGGTCGCGCGAATGATGAACGCCGGGGCCACTCGAGAAGGACCTCGCCTAAGGATTTGCGAAATCTGATAGAGCGGAATCGAGCCCACACCGCCGTGCGGAACAGGAGCGGGGAAGTCACCACTCCGACTGTGCTGAATCCTCGGGTTACCATCGCCGACTTGAGGCCCTCGAAAAAAAGATCGAAGGCATACAGTGAGACGGCCGTCCGTCCGGCGAAGGGGCTAGGTATTCCGCGGATTCTCTCACAAAGCCCTTCACCGAGGAGTTGCTGGCTAAATGAGTCTCATCCAAGAACAAGCCACCCAAGGTGGCACTCTTTGACGAGAAGTCCGACCCGAAAGATCACTTAGACGCATTTACAATGGGCATGAGTTTCCAAGATAACTCGGACGCGGCTCAATGCTGTGCTTTTCCGACCACCCTAATCGGGGTAGGTCGGGACTGGTTCCGGGAGCTAGCGCCCCGCTCCATCTCGACTATTGGTGAGCTGGCCACCCAATTCCTTGGCCAATTCGTCGGGAATCGACGATAAAAGAGAACAGTCGACTACCTGTTCACCATAAAGAGCGGAGACAAGGAATCCTTTAAGGGATACGTCACTCATTTCTACAACGCTCTCCTCGAGATCCCCGAACACCGGGATGAAACTGTCATCGCCACACTAAGGTCGGGTCTTAGGCATAAAGAGTGGCTCCGTTCTTTTGCATTAGCGCAACCTAAGACCATGGCCGAGGTAAAAGCTTGGACCGAGCGGGAGATCCAACTCAAGTCGGAGGTAAACGCCAACTACCCCGGGGCGACCAAGCCGACCAAAAGAAGAGGGGCAGAAAAGAGAAGAAAAGGGTCAACCAGCCAAAACCATACTCCCTGAAGTTCCAGGAGAACACTCCCCTTAACATCTCCCAGACCGAGCTGTTGGAGGAAGCGAAAGGCGAGAGATTCTTCAAGCTCCCGCTAGTCACCCAAAGAGCGGCTAAGCCTATCCGAGGACCGTACTGCGCCTTCCATAGGTCGCAGGGTCACCCGACCAAAAACTGCAAACAACTCTGTGACTACATCGAGGAGTTGATCCGCTCTGGCCACCTGGTGAAGTACCTTCAGGACAAGCGGCAGGCAGACCGGGAGCAGAAGAACCAGCCCCCTCCCAGGGAGTTAACGATCGGGTAAATCATGATCGTCATCTTAGAATCTGCTCACGCAGCCGGCGAAAACCGCTGCCTCCTACCACTCGAGGGTACAAGCGATCCACCCCAGAAGAAGTGCAGGACGGCCGAGCCCATCATCTACACCAATGAAGACCTCTATGGTATATCCTTGCCTCATAACGACCCCCTCGTTATAACAGCCCGGGTCCACCGTTACAAGGTACAAAGGATATTGGTCGATTCCAGGAGCACGGCAGACATCCTCTTCTACAACTGTTTCAAGCGTATAGGGCTGGGATCGTCCGACCTATGGCCCACCTCCCATGTCCTCTCGGGGTTTACCAACCACTCCATCCTGGCCGAGAGAGTGGTCACCCTCCTCCTCAACATTGGTGAAGCAGGCCATACAAGAACCGTACCGGTGGATTTCATCTTCGCTTAGATCCCTTCATCCTACAACATCCTCCTGGGACGCCCGACATTAAATGCCCTCCGGGCTTAAATCTCGACCTACCACCTTGCGATAAAATTTCCATTAGACAAAGGGGGGATAGGCCGGGCCTACGGGAACCAGCAGATCGCCAAGATTTGCTTCGCCCCAACGTGGAGAGCATAGCGACGACTTTGAGTACACAAACGATTTCCAGAGATCTTTGGATACCCACGATGACCAGAAAGAAATCCGAGGAGCCCCGGTGGAAGCGCTGACAGAAGTCCCTCTCGTCGAGGGGGTCGATGGACGAACCGTTCAGATCGGATCTTATTTGATAGGAGATCATCGCAAAGACTTGATCTGCTTCCTTCGAGGAAATTCAGACGTATAATCTTGGACACCGACGGACATTCCCGGGATCGACCCGAAAGTTATCTCACACAAGCTCGGAGTCAACCCTAAGGCTAGACCCGTCCGACAAAAGAAGAGAAGCCTCACGCCGATCAAACAAAAGTCAATTGAGGATGAGGTCGATAGATTGCTCATGGCCAACTTTATTAGAAATGTTGGCTACTCGGATTGGCTAGCAAACGTGGTAATGGTTAAAAAGGAGAACAGGAAGTGGCGCATGTGCGTCGAGTTCACGGATCTGAACAAGGCATGCCCGAAAGACAACTATCCCCTCCCTTGGATAGACCAGCTAATGGACAGCTCGGCCGACCACGAATTGCTAAGCTTCATGGATGCTTTCTCCGGCTACAATCAGATCCGGATGAACCCGGCAGATGAAGAACTTACCGCGTTCACTACGGATTGGGGGGTATACTGCTACAAAGTGATTCCCTTCGGTCTTAAGAATGCTGGGGCTACATATCAGCGCCTAGTTAACAAACTGTTCAAACCGCAGATCGGGAGGAACATGGAGGTATACGACGATGACATGCTCGTAAAATCAACCTCATCGGACGAGCACACCAAAGATCTTAGCGAGACATTCGACGTCCTACGCAAGTACAAAATGAAGCTAAACCCAGCTAAGTGCGCATTCGGAGTCACTAGCGGGAAATTCTTTGGGTTCATGGTTACCCACCGAGGAATTAAAGCTAACCCAGAAAAGATCAGTGCCATTCTCAACATGGCCACACCAAGAAGCAACGTTGAGATCATGCGGCTCACGAGAAGAGTGGCCGCTCTGAGTCGCTTTATGTCACGATCCGGAGAGAAGTGACTCCCTTTCTTCAAAGCCTTAAGGAAGAGTCCTAAGTTCGAATGGTTGGAGGATTGTTAAAACGCTTTCGAACAACTCAAGATGCACTTAACAACTCCCCCACTGTTCACCTGACCAGTCGAAGGAGATGAGTTATTATTGTACCTTGCGGTCTCCGACCAAGCTGCAGGCTCGGTGCTCATCAGAGAAGTCGAAGGTGTACAGAAGCCGGTTTACTACATAAGCCATGTCTTCAAAGATGCGGAAACAAGGTACCCGGCCATAGAAAAGATAGTCTTGGCGCTTTTCATCGCCTCAAGGAAACTACGACACCACATCCGGGCTCACACCATTCTCGTCCTCACCGAGCGACCTATAGGGGCTATTCTCGCCTCCCCCGATTCATTAGGTCATCTGGAGAAATGGAGGTGGGAATTACCCAATTCGACATCAAATACCGCCCCAGGCAAGACATCAAAGCGCAGGTCCTAGCAGACTTCGTGGTCGAATGTACTATTCCCACAAAAGAAGGAGCGGGAGCACGGGACCCCGGACCTCAACCCTCGGTTGAAGAAGTACCCAACTCCATCCCCGATTGGGTTCTCTATGTGGATGGATCCTCTATCCAGGATTGCATTAGACCCGCCCGCATGATCCTTGACGAATAATCAACAAAATCATGCGACCGTCCTAACCAATCGCATCAATCAGTGCAACAGAGAATTATTACTTAGCTACCGTTCACTGTGTCTTGACGAATAATCAACAAACACAGCACGAATATTAAGTATTAATTATCCGAAACGACGGAGGGCTACGGCTGGGTTTTTGGCGAAAAACCCGTTAACGTAATGAACTTGATATCGTTGAAGGAACCCGATTGCATCTTTTTTGAAAAATACAGTGGCGAAAACTTTTGCTAAAGAGGTCACTCCCTGTGAAGGGATCTCGGCTCTTTCCTCGTCGAGTGAGGTGCTGGGCATTCGTAAGATGAATACCTCGATGCAAAGCAAGAATAATCGACTATAGTGAAGTTATTACCCTGACGCAAAGTTTTGTCCAAGGGGTCACTCCCGGTGAAGGGATCTCGGCCCTTGCCTCGTCGACTGAGGTGCTGGGCATTCATAACCGAATACCGCGATGCAAAACAAAAAGATGAACGTCCTTGTAATAACAGCTTTTTGAAAAACTTGTTCCAACAACGTCTTTTAGGTTTATTTTCTTGCATTAGTTCTTTTAATGCGTCCCATCATTTAAATCCTACCATTGCAGAAAACAACCAAAATATGACGTACGCTTATGCCATTCGCATTCGCCACGGGGCCCCGTCATCACCCGTTAGGTTACTTAACTAACGACAGAGCGGGGGCTGGGCTAGCGCGGCTGTAAAACATAAGCAACGCCTAAATAGTTATTATATATAGCAATATAGCAATGATAGCCAATCCAGATCACAGATGAACACTTTGGATATACTAGGAACCCGCAATTCGTTCGAGCCTGCAACGAAAAACGGATTACACGGTCGCGATGAATAGCCAAAACCCCACCCAAGACCCCTACGGGTGCGGCAAACTACCCGCCAAGTATCCGAAGCGAAGCAACCTCCCTCAAAGCCATGAGTAGGCCACTCGGCACTTCGAGCTACCCGGTAGTTTGTGCACCCCTCCATGGGTCTATCCTAGGAGCAAAAACAGTAAAAAGAATTATACAATGACGGCTACAACCCCGACCCGGTTGTGCGGCCAAACAAATAATATTACATCAATTTACAAATTTATTACATGAATGAAAGAAAAAGAAACTCTCATCTCACATCCACCCGGCTATTCATCCGCGACAATCCAACGAGTTCATATACACAAACCATCAACAACAATCACAGATCACAGATATGTATAACCCCGACTAATCGTCATATAGCGATTAGCCGACGTTCAATACATAAGAACATCACAGATATAACCTTTATAGTCAAAGTATATTGAAGTTCGAAAAAATACGGAATTATAGGCCCCCAAAAACAAATTTCTATTCTGGAAAATCTGGGCACATATAATATATCAGAAAAATCCTAAAACCATGTCAGAAACAAACTGCACCAAAAACGAGACAGCAACTCCACCAGAGAGCCGCGCTTCCGCGGCAATAGCAAGCTATTGCCGCGGAAGCGCGGCGCTCTTGGTGAGTTACTGTGTCGTTTTTGGTGGGTTTCTTCTGAAAACCCTGAGATGATTTTTGGACTATAATAAATTTTGTTTTGACGAGAAAAAAATTTAACAGAAACTCAGGTTTTCATAACTTGGTTTTTTCGATTTTTTCGTTTCGAACTTCGATACACTTTACTACCAAGCTAGTTTATGTTTAGTTACGCTCTGATACCACTGTTAGGTCCACGTTACCTCTCCCGGTACTTTCGGGGTTGCGGAAACGGTAAATCAAAATTTTTTCTAAGCTTTGTAACATGGACCGTAAAAGCCGGATCTTTGCTAAACATAAACTTGCTAACCCTAACTACAAAGTAGCTAAGTGATGGAAAGGTTATACCTTTGGTCTTTAGTCCTTCTCTCCTTGCTCCTAGGAACGGTAGAAAGAGGTCACCTTGCTTGTCTTCTCCCGTCAAAGAAGGATCCACCCGAAAGCCTCGACCTTTAGCTTCAACTCCAAGCTAGGAGTAACTAGAGTGCAAGAAATGCTAAGACTTGAACCCTAGAAGAGAGTAGAGAAGATCAAGTGAAGGTTTTTCTCAAGCTTTTTGTTTCTCAACACATGAGAGGGAGAGAGCTTGAGGGAGAGGATGAACAAGAGAGAGAAATGATATGAGAGAATGAGAAAATAATAGAGCCCTTCTCACTAATATGTGTGAATTAATTTAATTGAATAATTAGCTAGATAATTATCATGGTAAATCATGACATGACCATTATCATTTCAATTTGCAAAGATCAAAAAGCATCTTCCAAAAGAAATGATGATGGTCAAAGTGTCAACCTAGGTCAACAAGTCAAAGAAGTCAAATGGTCAACAACCACAACCATGGATAATTATTAAACTAATTACTAATTAACAATAACACACACATAAATATTAGGGTTAATAAAATGACAATAGCCATTAACCCTAATCAAGGTCCTCTCCCTCAATCTCAAGCAACTGTGCATACACACCCGCATTCGTGATCCAAGGAACACGAACACAATGAGAAAAACCAATCTCAAATCATATACTAGGATCCTGCTTAAACCAAAGCCCGCTAGTATAAACTGTCCGGACAGCAAACGTGCACAAGTGCGCGAATGTGAACGAACCCTGTCGCAAAACCATGCGACCTCTACTCATTTAGCCTAAAGGCGAATAGCTCTCTGTGTGGGACTCTAAAGACTCGACACTACGCTGGCAGTGGGTTTAACCACAGACCGCAAGCGGCACTAGCTGTACGTAACGGTCCCCAGGTAGATGTCGATAAGAAGACTGACGAGGTGAACCCCATCTGCACTCCTACTGAGCCTGTATGTGACAGTCTCCGTACAGTCCGGTCTGTTCGTCTGATACATCGCATGGCGGGCCTAGGGGGGCGGTGAACGTCAGTCCCCTAATAGCGGTACAAGTCGTGTCGGAGTGTAGCCCAGAACACCCTGAGATAACACTGGAAACCTACCAGTATATCTCGCTTGCCCTGGCCAGGGACTACTCGTGTAATGGCTCTCCTGGACACAGCGCGATGTCAACCCCCAATACCGGGAGAGACGAATCCTGTCTAACCGTCACTGCCTCCAAGTGCTTCGGGACTGCTCCCAACTACTACCTGTTTGCACGACTCAGTAGAGCCGTGGTAAGGTGGCAATCAAAGAACAGTGGGAACACACTCGAGGCGAAGTGACAGTGTCAAGTCACCGGACTAAGCTGTACTCATGTCACCTGGGAACTGATAACTGACGATAGGTATAATACCAACCATCAGTTCCCGACGAGTCCTGTCCAGTGTACTCGTAACCTAACGAGCACCCGCATACTATCTCAAGTACGACGTACTGACGGCTGTGGGACAGACCGTCTCCCGTGCTGGGATGAGAAGCGCATACGCTAGTCTACTCTGGAGTATCGATGCCCTATCTCGATACTCCCACGACTAGGGACTTGTATAAGGATGTGCTTGTAGATTACCCAGCCCCCACGAGTGTGATCGCCATCACAACGCCGGTAATCAAGCAAAGATCCTAAGGGCTCTACTAATGCGTATAGGTGATATAATAAATAAACACACATGTACACATTAAAGCAGAGACAAACCAAGTAGCATACTACTATATTGAGCAAGATTGTCTGTACAACTGTGAATATCCCAAGCTTCCATCAAGTAATATACATACTAGTATGATACAGTAATGGCCTCTAGGGCATATACACCAACAATCTCCCACTTGCACTAAGGCCATGTACTGGCGTATCGAAGACCTATCATCTCGATCAGCCGCTCGAACTGAGTCTGGGGTAAAGCCTTCGTGAATGGGTCCGCAGTGTTGTCCTTTGTGTCCACTCTCCGCACCTCGATCTCCTGTCGATCAATGATCTCCCTGATCAGGTGATACCGCCTTAAGATGTGCCTGGATTTCTGATGGGACCTTGGTTCCTTCGCTAAAGCTATAGCCCCATTGTTATCGCAATACAAAGGTATTGGGTCAACAATGGACGGAACCATCTGAAGTTCACTAATGAACTTCTTAATCCAGACCGCCTCTTTTGCGGCATCGCATGCAGCAATGTATTCAGCCTCCATCGTCGAGTCTGCGACGGTATCCTGCTTGGAACTCCTCCAACATACCGCCCCTCCGTTGAGGGTAAACACAAAACCCGAGATGGACTTGCTATCATCTTTGTCACTCTGGAAGCTTGAATCGGTAAAGGACTCGACCCTGAGGTCTCCATTACCGTAAACCAGGAACATCTCCTTAGTCCTTCTCAGGTACTTGAGAATGTTCTTCACTGCTGTCCAGTGGTCCTCCCCTGGGTCTGACTGATACCGGCTTACCGCGCTCAACGCGTAAGCTACATCTGGTCTTGTACATAGCATCGCATACATTATAGATCCTACCGCCGAAGCGTAGGGTATAGTGCTCATGCGAACCCTCTCCTCGTCAGTCTTAGGAGACATCTTCTTGGAGAGGGTAATTCCGTGCAATGCGGGTATGTTACCGCGCTTGGAACCCTCCATACTAAATCTCTTTAGTACGGTCTCTATGTACCTGGACTGTGAAAGTCCCAACAGTTTCTTGGATCTATCTCTATAGATCTTGATCCCCAGAATGTACGAGGCATCACCCAGGTCCTTCATGGAGAACCTTTATGACAAAAACAGCTTGACCGATTGTAGCATAGGAATGTCATTTCCTATCTAAAGAATGTCGTCCACGTACAAGACTAGGAATACGACAGTTCGTCCTACAATCTTCTTATATACACAGGGTTCATCTTCGTTCTTGATGAAATCAAATTCCTTGATTGCCTCATCAAAACAGATGTTCCAGCTCCGCGATGCCTGCTTTAATCCATAAATGGATTTAAGCAACTTGCACACCTTTCCGCTGCTCCCACTGTCTACGAAACCTTCTGGTTGATCCATGTAAACGCACTCTTCCAAACAACCGTTTAGGAAAGCCGTTTTAACATCCATCTGCCAGATCTCATAGTCATGGAAGGCAGCAATGGCAAGTAGGATCCGAATGGATTTGAGCATAGCCACCGGAGAAAAAGTTTCATCATAGTCCAAACCAGGTCTTTGACGAAAACCTTTTGCAACGAGTCTAGCTTTATAGGTTTCCACCTGCCCATCTACACCAAGTTTCCTTTTGTAGATCCATTTGCATCCAACGGGTTTTACCCCAGCTGGAGCAATATCCAAGGTCCACACTTTATTGGCGTACATGGACTCCATTTCGGATTGCATGGCTTCCTGCCACTTATCAGAGTCCCTACTGATAATGGCCTGCCTGAAACTGGTAGGGTCATCTTCTTCCAAGATGCAATCCTCTCGATCCCCGTCTATGAGAAAACCGTAGTATCTCTCGGGCGGATGAGAAATCCTACCAGATCTGCGGAGTGGCTGAGGTTCGTCTGGGGTTATTGAATCTAGCGGTTCCTCCAAATTTTCAGTTACATTTTGTGGTCGCTGAATTTCTTCCAGTTCTACCGAACTCCCACTAGTTTCTTTTGCAAGAAACTCCCTTTCTAAGAAGGTAGCGTGGCGAGATACAAACACCTTCTGTTCCTCGGTGTGGTAGAACAGATATCCTAGTGAGTCTTTAGGATATCCCACAAATTTACAAAGAACTGACCGTGCCTCTAACTTGTCCGGTTTCTGTGTTTTCACATAGGCCGGACAACCCCATATCTTAATAAACTTAAGACATGGTTTCTTACTGCTCCATATCTCATACGGAGTTTTAGGCACTGATTTGGACGGAACTTGATTCAAAAGGTATGCCGCTGTCTGAAGCGCATGTCCCCAGAATGAAAGAGGCAACTCAGCACTACTCATCATGGACCGAACCATATCCAATAGGGTACGATTCCTCCGCTCCGAAACACCGTTGTGCTGTGGTGTATAAGGAGGAGTAAGCTGAGAGAGAATACCATTCTCTTTTAAGTAATCTAGGAATTCCGTGCTTAAGTACTCCCCTCCTCTATCAGACCGGAGGATCTTGATACTTTTGCCAATCTGGTTCTCTACTTCCTTTCTGAATTCCTTGAATTTCTCAAAAGCTTCAGATTTGTGTTTCATCAGATACACATATCCGAACCTAGAGAGATCGTCAGTGAATGTGATGAAGTACGAGAACCCACCCCTTGCATGTATAGACATCGGACCACACACATCACTGTGTATGAGTCCCAAGAGCTCTCTTGCTCTTTCTCCATGTCCGGTGAACGGAGATTTGGTC
Source organism: Agapanthus africanus (assembly GCA_030015575.1). Lineage (NCBI taxonomy): Eukaryota > Viridiplantae > Streptophyta > Magnoliopsida > Asparagales > Amaryllidaceae > Agapanthus > Agapanthus africanus. The sequence continues at coordinate 745,169,220 of CM057340.1, forward strand.
ATCTTCCCTTTGAGACAAGACTGACAAGTTTCATAAGATGAAAACTCGAACGTATTCAAGAGTCCATCTTTATGCAACTTACTCAGTCTTTTCTCTCCGATATGACCAAGCCTACAATGCCACAAGTAGGATTCATTCGTATCTGAATTCTTCCTCTTGCGTGTGTTTTGTATATTGAGAACTGTATTCTGATTTAGAACGTAGATACCATTACACAGTGTACCCTCTGCAACCAGTACCTTATGAAGGTAAATGTTCATGATATTCTTTTCAAGAACAAAGTCATATCCATCTTTATCGAGTAAAGAAACTGATATTATGTTGCAAACCATGGAGGGTACATAGTAGCAATCGTTCAAAATCATAGTGTTGCCATTTGGCAATACTAGGTGATATTCACCGACGGCTGCCGCATTAACTTGTGCTCCGTTCGCTACTCTGAGCGACATATCACCCGGTGCAACTATCCTACTTTTTCTCAGTCCCTGCAATAAATTACAGATATGAGATCCTGATCCGGTATCAAGTACCCAGGAGGTAGGGCTGACCGAAAAACAGTTCTCAATTACAAGAACACCTGAAGTAGATGCAAAACCATGCTTCTTCTTCAACTGGGTATCCTGGAAATCCATACTTTCCTCTTTCCCATTCTCATACTCATGACTGTTGTCACAAGTTAGAGCTGAACCAACTTTCCCCAATCCCGAATAAGAATTCGGATCGGTCAAGCGATACATATTATTATCTTGATTAGGGCGTGAAAAGGTTGCTTCCTGGAGAGAGAGAAAAGAAACACTCAGCGTATGCTCTTGCAAGATTAGATTGGTTTATTAATTTATCTAACCAGGATGTCTCCCACTGTTTACTCAAATTCTTCTTAAAACCTTTTAAAAGAAGAACTAGCCGGGTTTTAATTCACGTCACAATACTTGCTTAACCTTTCAGCCAGGCTAGTGTCGGTACTTCGAGGGAGGTTTTCCAACGCTTTCGCGAAGTTCCTTAATTAAATAACCTCTTTTCCCTGGGGGCGTAACCCCGCTAACACCTTTCTAGACACCTACTAGGTTTATAGCATTGATCGTTAAGTGAAATAATCTCCCGAGAGTAATCCAACTCATCAGTGGGATCGGGATCCAACCATCATTGTGTGATGACCTAGATGGAATCCACTCTAGTCACCACACTCCAGAAGGTATGCTAAATCTGCAAGTTTCAGTACTTTTGAAACTCCCGATGCGGTTTTTGCCCCTAGGACCCAAGTGACCTTGACGAATAATCAACAAATCAAAAGGTCCTAGTCAAGTTCAACCCGTCGTTATCCAGGATTGCATTAGACCCGCCCGCATGATCCTTGACGAATAATCAACAAAATCATGCGACCGTCCTAACCAATCGCATCAATCAGTGCAACAGAGAATTATTACTTAGCTACCGTTCACTGTGTCTTGACGAATAATCAACAAACACAGCACGAATATTAAGTATTAATTATCCGAAACGACGGAGGGCTACGGCTGGGTTTTTGGCGAAAAACCCGTTAACGTAATGAACTTGATATCGTTGAAGGAACCCGATTGCATCTTTTTTGAAAAATACAGTGGCGAAAACTTTTGCTAAAGAGGTCACTCCCTGTGAAGGGATCTCGGCTCTTTCCTCGTCGAGTGAGGTGCTGGGCATTCGTAAGATGAATACCTCGATGCAAAGCAAGAATAATCGACTATAGTGAAGTTATTACCCTGACGCAAAGTTTTGTCCAAGGGGTCACTCCCGGTGAAGGGATCTCGGCCCTTGCCTCGTCGACTGAGGTGCTGGGCATTCATAACCGAATACCGCGATGCAAAACAAAAAGATGAACGTCCTTGTAATAACAGCTTTTTGAAAAACTTGTTCCAACAACGTCTTTTAGGTTTATTTTCTTGCATTAGTTCTTTTAATGCGTCCCATCATTTAAATCCTACCATTGCAGAAAACAACCAAAATATGACGTACGCTTATGCCATTCGCATTCGCCACGGGGCCCCGTCATCACCCGTTAGGTTACTTAACTAACGACAGAGCGGGGGCTGGGCTAGCGCGGCTGTAAAACATAAGCAACGCCTAAATAGTTATTATATATAGCAATATAGCAATGATAGCCAATCCAGATCACAGATGAACACTTTGGATATACTAGGAACCCGCAATTCGTTCGAGCCTGCAACGAAAAACGGATTACACGGTCGCGATGAATAGCCAAAACCCCACCCAAGACCCCTACGGGTGCGGCAAACTACCCGCCAAGTATCCGAAGCGAAGCAACCTCCCTCAAAGCCATGAGTAGGCCACTCGGCACTTCGAGCTACCCGGTAGTTTGTGCACCCCTCCATGGGTCTATCCTAGGAGCAAAAACAGTAAAAAGAATTATACAATGACGGCTACAACCCCGACCCGGTTGTGCGGCCAAACAAATAATATTACATCAATTTACAAATTTATTACATGAATGAAAGAAAAAGAAACTCTCATCTCACATCCACCCGGCTATTCATCCGCGACAATCCAACGAGTTCATATACACAAACCATCAACAACAATCACAGATCACAGATATGTATAACCCCGACTAATCGTCATATAGCGATTAGCCGACGTTCAATACATAAGAACATCACAGATATAACCTTTATAGTCAAAGTATATTGAAGTTCGAAAAAATACGGAATTATAGGCCCCCAAAAACAAATTTCTATTCTGGAAAATCTGGGCACATATAATATATCAGAAAAATCCTAAAACCATGTCAGAAACAAACTGCACCAAAAACGAGACAGCAACTCCACCAGAGAGCCGCGCTTCCGCGGCAATAGCAAGCTATTGCCGCGGAAGCGCGGCGCTCTTGGTGAGTTACTGTGTCGTTTTTGGTGGGTTTCTTCTGAAAACCCTGAGATGATTTTTGGACTATAATAAATTTTGTTTTGACGAGAAAAAAATTTAACAGAAACTCAGGTTTTCATAACTTGGTTTTTTCGATTTTTTCGTTTCGAACTTCGATACACTTTACTACCAAGCTAGTTTATGTTTAGTTAGGCTCTGATACCACTGTTAGGTCCACGTTACCTCTCCCGGTACTTTCGGGGTTGCGGAAACGGTAAATCAAAATTTTTTCTAAGCTTTGTAACATGGACCGTAAAAGCCGGATCTTTGCTAAACATAAACTTGCTAACCCTAACTACAAAGTAGCTAAGTGATGGAAAGGTTATACCTTTGGTCTTTAGTCCTTCTCTCCTTGCTCCTAGGAACGGTAGAAAGAGGTCACCTTGCTTGTCTTCTCCCGTCAAAGAAGGATCCACCCGAAAGCCTCGACCTTTAGCTTCAACTCCAAGCTAGGAGTAACTAGAGTGCAAGAAATGCTAAGACTTGAACCCTAGAAGAGAGTAGAGAAGATCAAGTGAAGGTTTTTCTCAAGCTTTTTGTTTCTCAACACATGAGAGGGAGAGAGCTTGAGGGAGAGGATGAACAAGAGAGAGAAATGATATGAGAGAATGAGAAAATAATAGAGCCCTTCTCACTAATATGTGTGAATTAATTTAATTGAATAATTAGCTAGATAATTATCATGGTAAATCATGACATGACCATTATCATTTCAATTTGCAAAGATCAAAAAGCATCTTCCAAAAGAAATGATGATGGTCAAAGTGTCAACCTAGGTCAACAAGTCAAAGAAGTCAAATGGTCAACAACCACAACCATGGATAATTATTAAACTAATTACTAATTAACAATAACACACACATAAATATTAGGGTTAATAAAATGACAATAGCCATTAACCCTAATCAAGGTCCTCTCCCTCAATCTCAAGCAACTGTGCATACACACCCGCATTCGTGATCCAAGGAACACGAACACAATGAGAAAAACCAATCTCAAATCATATACTAGGATCCTGCTTAAACCAAAGCCCGCTAGTATAAACTGTCCGGACAGCAAACGTGCACAAGTGCGCGAATGTGAACGAACCCTGTCGCAAAACCATGCGACCTCTACTCATTTAGCCTAAAGGCGAATAGCTCTCTGTGTGGGACTCTAAAGACTCGACACTACGCTGGCAGTGGGTTTAACCACAGACCGCAAGCGGCACTAGCTGTACGTAACGGTCCCCAGGTAGATGTCGATAAGAAGACTGACGAGGTGAACCCCATCTGCACTCCTACTGAGCCTGTATGTGACAGTCTCCGTACAGTCCGGTCTGTTCGTCTGATACATCGCATGGCGGGCCTAGGGGGGCGGTGAACGTCAGTCCCCTAATAGCGGTACAAGTCGTGTCGGAGTGTAGCCCAGAACACCCTGAGATAACACTGGAAACCTACCAGTATATCTCGCTTGCCCTGGCCAGGGACTACTCGTGTAATGGCTCTCCTGGACACAGCGCGATGTCAACCCCCAATACCGGGAGAGACGAATCCTGTCTAACCGTCACTGCCTCCAAGTGCTTCGGGACTGCTCCCAACTACTACCTGTTTGCACGACTCAGTAGAGCCGTGGTAAGGTGGCAATCAAAGAACAGTGGGAACACACTCGAGGCGAAGTGACAGTGTCAAGTCACCGGACTAAGCTGTACTCATGTCACCTGGGAACTGATAACTGACGATAGGTATAATACCAACCATCAGTTCCCGACGAGTCCTGTCCAGTGTACTCGTAACCTAACGAGCACCCGCATACTATCTCAAGTACGACGTACTGACGGCTGTGGGACAGACCGTCTCCCGTGCTGGGATGAGAAGCGCATACGCTAGTCTACTCTGGAGTATCGATGCCCTATCTCGATACTCCCACGACTAGGGACTTGTATAAGGATGTGCTTGTAGATTACCCAGCCCCCACGAGTGTGATCGCCATCACAACGCCGGTAATCAAGCAAAGATCCTAAGGGCTCTACTAATGCGTATAGGTGATATAATAAATAAACACACATGTACACATTAAAGCAGAGACAAACCAAGTAGCATACTACTATATTGAGCAAGATTGTCTGTACAACTGTGAATATCCCAAGCTTCCATCAAGTAATATACATACTAGTATGATACAGTAATGGCCTCTAGGGCATATACACCAACATACCTATCCTCAATGCAACGGGCAGGAAGAGGTAGCAAACCAAGGCGTCATCTGCGGTCTCCGAGCCCGTCTATAAGGAAGACAAGGTGGATGGGTCGAGGAACTACCTCGGGTCCTGTGGGCACTGCGAACGTCAAGGAAAACACCTATGGGAGAAACCCCGTTCAGTCTCTGCTAAGGCACCGAGGCAATGGTCTCGGCAGAGATCGGACTGCCCAGTTATAGGGTTGAACATTTCGACGACAAAGACAACACCTCGGCACTCCGAAACAACTTGGACGTCTTATTGGAAAAGCGGGACCGAGCACAAATCAGAGCGGCCGTCTATCAACAGCAAATCGCTCGTAACTACAATGCCCGGGTCAAACATCGGACCTTCAAGACAGAAGATCTGATCTTATGAAGAAACAAGTTCGCAGACCCGAGCAGGCTACATAAGTTCTCCCCAAAGTGGGATGTACCTTTCGTCGTGAACGAGGCGTTGCCCGGCGGGGCATACCGCTTGCAGGACGCCCGGGGCAATAATTTTCCCCGGCCTTACAACGCTGAAAAGCTCAAGTTATACAAATGAAAAAATGTATATGTATCATTTTTCTGAAATAAATAAAGTTGTTCCTGTTGGCATTTAGTTAATGTTTAAAAGTTGTGCGAGAGGGAAACAAATGACAACACACTACCACCAAAAACAAACTTTATTGATTAAGGGGTATTATAATCTCCTCAGCCTTACAAAAAATAATTACAGTAAGGAAGGCCGGGGATTAAGGAAGCATTGTTAATGGTACTCCGAGAAAATCTCCGCCAGCCGAGCTCTAGCTTCCTCAGCGGCTATGGAAGCGCCATCCGCTGGACCAAAATCAGCGATCAGCCTCCTCTGGAAACACTCTAGAAGAAGGTCCGCCGATCGGTCTCGCCTGCTCTTCGGTGTAACTGGTTATTCCTTACCTCGGGACCAAATTGGTTATTGGGCAGTCAAAATCATGACAGGTGGGCTCCTCGCTCTCAACAACAACATTCCCATCATCACTGCCACGTCTATCAGGCGAGCTCAGAGCAAGACCTCACTTGTCTTATCTGAACATTTATGGGATGTCTCTGAGGAGTTTATGTGAGACAGCATCAGAATTCTCCAATTTCATAGAGTCAGCTCGAGATCAGGCCGAGGTGGTAGAGCGAGTGCAACTTTTCGATCGCCTCGTCCCTCAGCTGTGGAGACAGGGCATTGTGTAGCCCCGGGGACATCCTCCAGATCGTGTAAATGAGCAGTTAGAGGAGGGGAGATCGCCGGGGAAGAAGGCGTCCAAAGTGGCCCTCCACGCGGTCTATCACCGTCTCATACGTCTGTTCGGAGCGATCGAGGCTATAAAGATACACATCATCATGAGAAATTATCTTCCTGATGAGCACACACGGACGCCCGGCCATTTTCAGAAACATAAGGCTAGAAAGAAGTCAGCATACCTTCGCTATTTATAGCCTCAACAAAATCTTCCAACGGCCGAAATTTTACTCGCGCAGCAACGCGAATCGCGGGACGTCTCAATTTCCCGATATGGAATGGCCACGTGTCAGCCATGCCTGTCTTCAAGGGCGGCAGTGCGGCCCCCGGAAGTTTGAACGACGCACTCACTCCTACCAATGCGGCCCACGGAAGGTTGAACGACGCCCTCACTCCCGCCAATGCGGCCGCGGAAGTTTGAACGACGCCCCCACAAAGGCCCACGGGAGTCGCTAAAGCCCTCCTCATAAGGCCACCGAGCAGCTTCCCTACCCGGTCTATCTCTAGGGGGTATATTCCTACCCATCTACGCTATGAATCTAAAGCCCTCCTCATGAGGCTACCGAGCCTCTTCCCTGTCCGGTTCATCCCTAGTGGATAGATTCCTACCCATCTACACTAAAGATCTAAAGCCCTCCTCACGAAGCCACCGAGCAGCTTCCCTGCCCGGTCCATCCCTAGCGGGTAGATTCCTACCCATCTATGCTAAGGATCTAAAGCCTTCCTGACGAGGCCACCGAGCAGCTTCCATGCTCGGTCCATCCCTAAAGGGTAGCTTCCTACCCATCTACGCTATTGATCTAAAGCCCTCCTCACGAAGCCACCGAGCAGCTTCCCTGCCCGGTCCATTCCTAGCGGTTATCTTCCTACCTATCCATGCTAAGGATCAAAGCCTTCCTCATGAGGCCACCGAGAAGCTTCCTTGCCCGGTCCATCCCTAGCAAGTAGATTTCTACCTATCTATGCTAAGGATCAAAGCCCTCCATACGAGACCACCGAGCAGCTTCCCTGCCTAGTCCATCCCTAGCAAGTAGCTTTCTACCCATCTACACTAAAGATCTAAAGCCCTCCTAACGAGGCCACCGAGCAGCTTCCCTGCCCGGTCCATCCTGAGCGGATAGCTTCCTACCCATCAACGCTCAGGAGCTAAAGCCCTCCTAAAGAGGCCACCGTGCAGATTCCTGCTCGGCTATTCTCCGAGGGGTAGGGGAGTCTCTAAAGCCCTCCCATAGAGGCCACCGAGCAGCTTTCTTGTCCGGTCCATCCCTAGCGGGTAAATTCCTACCCATCCACACCAAGGATCAAAGCCCTCCTCATGAGGCCACCGAGCAGCTTCCTTGCCTGGTCCATCCCTAGCGGGTAGATTCCTACCCATCCATGCTAAGGATCAAAGCCCTCCTCACGAGGCCACTGAGCAGCTTCCCTGCCCGGTCCATCCCTATCGGGTAGTTTCCTACCTATCCACGCTATGAATCTAAAGCCCTCTTCACGAGACCACCGAGCAACTTCCCTGCTCGGTCCATCCCTAGCGGGTAGATTCCTACCCATCTACGCTAAGGATCAAATCCCTCCTCATGAGGCCACCGAGCAGCTTCCCTGCCCGGTCCATCCGTAGCGGGTAGATTCCTATCCATCGATGCTAAGGATCTAAACCCCTCCTAACGAGGCCACCAAGCAGCTTCCCTGTCCGGTCTATCCCGAGCGGGTAGCTTCCTACCCATCAACGCTTAGGAGCTAAAGCCCTCCTAAAGATGCCACCGTGCAGATTCCTGCTCGGCTAGTTTCCGAGGGGTAGGTTCCTACCCTATGAAGACATGAGTCTAGGAACCACATCAGGGAGGAATCAGTCAATGCCGACCTATTCTACGTTTTTCAACTCATGCTAAGAGACATGGTTGTCAACCCGACTCTGAGGAATGGACTGATACCGACCTTCCTACACTTAGATATCTTTCGATTCATCCCAAATGAACGATCGCCACCTCGACTCTGAGGAGCGGGAGGGAACCAACCTTCTTAAACTTGGCAATTAATCGACTTACACTCGATGCGCGATCGTCGTCTAAAAAGCCGAGCATCGACCTACGGTCTACCACTCGAGGCAAGGAAAAGACTGAAGAACTGAAGTACTCACGCAGAAAGCATACATTCATGTAGAGGAAAATAAGCTCGGCTTTATTTATATTCCAGAAATTTTTACCAGGTATTCTAGGCTCCTCAGCCTCACAAAACGCCCGAAGTCTTACAAAACTTTGAGAAAAAAAGAAAAAGAAAAAGGCAGGAAAGCTCAAGCCGTAGGCCCGGGAAGGATCTCGCCCTGCTCGACGCCAGCGTTGGGACCAAAAAGACGACCTCTGGGTCGGCACTTCCACTGGCAGCCTCACCCCCGGCGCTTCCACCGGTAGCCTCACCCCCGGCGGCATCCCCGACAGCTTCCACTTGCGGCGCATCCTCGGAGAGAAAGTACTGGACCCGGATCTTGCTGTTGGTGAACCCCGGCATCAATGTCTTGACGGCGTCGAGAGCCTGGTGCTAAACAATGGCCAAGGCATCGGCGAGGTCGGCGTAGAATTGGTCCGACACCTTGTACCTCTCCACGGACTTCGAAGCTCGAAGCTCGGCAAGCTTCACTGCATCGAGAGCCGCCTGGGTGTCCCTCCTGCTCGAATCCCTCGACTTCTTCATCCCAGCGTAGAGCTTGCTAACCTCCTCCAATTTCGCCTAGATGGCCTTGTTTGATTCACTCAGAAGTCGGTGAGACTCCTTACACTTGGAGTTTGTCAACTCCTCGGCGGCCACCCGGGTTTCGAGGGCGGCTATCCTCTCCTTCGCCTACTGCAGCTCCAGGCACAGATCCTCCTCCCGTGAGGACGATTCGTCCGCCTTCCTCATGGCCACGGCAATCTCCTCAGATTTTATATTAACGATGAGGGCGCGGTGTTGGAGGACCTGAGGAAAGCAGCAAAAGGAGTTCGAAATGTTCAAACTGAGGAAAAATACTTAACAAAATTCTTAAAGGAAAACGGATACCGGCCTGAACCGCCTCCTGAGCGATGGCGGCCACTTAGGCCTTTAGGGTCCCCCGAGGAATTTTGCTTCCGGCCGATCGCTCCATGTCGGAGAGCAGGCTGTCGGCGACGGAAAGCCCCGATAGCACCTCAAAACAGACGTCCCCCTCCTGCATGGGGATCCCGGAGGGTGGCGAGTGGGAGATCGTCCTTTTGTGCCTCTTGAGGGGGACCTCGATAAGGCCAGCTTCATCCTTTACCCCCTCCCTCCCCCTGCCCCGCCCAAGACTCCAGTCCCCTGCATGTTTCTGGCTCTCCCCACGGCGGACTTCTGGGGCTAGGGGCGCAGCGGAAGGCTTCGCCGGTGGAGTTGGTTTCGGGGACGAGCTCGGACCGGGACGGGACGAGCTAGCGCCCCCAGTCTTCTTTCCTGCCTTCGCGGCCATGGCAGCTAAGAATTTGGATCGTTCCATTTGCTCTGCAGAAAGAAGAAAACACGAAAGAGAGTTAGCGACACTAGAAAGGGCAAGAAAAACCTACTAACGTCTAAATAGATCATCCAATGACCTAACTTACCCAGGAAGCGTGCATGGCTGAGCTCGACCCAGCTAAGAGCCTGCTTTGAAAGCAGAACTTCGACCTGCTGGATCGGCTCCCACATGGATACCGCCCCTCGCCTCAGGTGACGACGACCGCCTCACCCTCGGGCAGTCGGCCATGTGCCACTGTGTAGGCACAGGACAATTCTCGCCTTCAGGTGGACCGACGAATATAAACTTCTCCTTCCATTCGTGAATGGAAGAAAGGACGACTACTGCCCCCGACCCGGCCACCCCACCCTTGTGTTTTTTAAAAGAAAAATACACCCGGCTCGGCTTATCCTTGCTGGTGTCGGAGTGATTCTTATAACAAAGAAAGGAGACTAGGAGGGTCAAACTAAAGGGGGTATTTTCAAGTTTCAACCAGACCAGAGACTCGAGGAGGATTCTCCACGAGTTCGACGCTAGCTAACCCGGGGCAAGATGGAAGCAATGAAGCACCCCACATACCTTGGTTGGGAAGGACAGATGCATTCCCGTCCAGAATGCTTCCAAATACAGGGCAATATTCTTGCCCTGCACCTGGTCCGCCCGCTCACCCTCTCTGGCTAAACGAAGAGAATAGTTAGAGGAGATATGGAATTGAGCCCGGATCTCGGCAAGCTCGTCCACATTTCTCAAGACAGAGGGCGCACCACGGGCGTTCCCGACGTGCACCCTGGGAGCCCTTGTTGCTGCCCGATAGAGGGTGACGGGGGAGGCCCTGACTCTGAGATGCAAACCTGACACAGAGAATGAAGAAGAAAAAGACGAACCCTCTTGGTTATCTGAAGCCGAAGGGGAGGAAGACCCTCTGGACTCGCTCCAATAACTGGAGCCTCATCATCCGACTCTACCCTAACTATCTCTACAGACTCCTCAGATGAAGACATCTAACCTGACTCAAAGGAATGGGCTGGCCGAGAAAAAAGCACGGGTGATCCGATCTAAAAGGAAGGAGCACCGGGCAATCTTTGACAATGAGTATGAATTATGGTGGAAGTGTTGGCCCTAGGGGATCCTCTCCTATTTATGCACTCCACAGAAAGCATCCAACGGCCCAGATCAATTCCCGCCAAAATGAAGCGTCGCGCCTGCCAACCGTCAGAGCTCCATGTGGCGATCAGCCATTGGGGACGCCCCTTCGGTTGCAAGTGACAGCGACAACCTGTCACGTCCGCCAACCCGCGTCGGACACGTAGCCTGCAGCCCAACAGACGAACGAGCGAAACGGTGTACCCTCTTTAAAGCGCGATCATTTCATTGATCCGCTGACGCCGTCGTGGATACGCGCGAAGATTCAGGCGAACGACGAGGCGACACGTGGGCCCAAGGATTGAAACGACGTAACTATCAAACGCCATGCCATTCCCGGGAGATTCGCATTACGATTCCTTGGCGCCAAATTGAGCAGAAGAAAGACCGAGCAGACCACTCTCAACCTGACCCTTGGATAAGTCGAAACGAGAGTGGTGGGCTAATGATGATGCTCACAAGTGATGTCTCCTCAGATTATGACACGTGGCAGATGATGTGTCCCGTACTCTATGAGGGTGGAATAAATGAGTCACATCTGGGACATTCCCCAGGGACCCTTCTCAGGGAACGTACCCGACTTTTCGAGAGACCCCTCTGAAGACATTCCATCTTCATCTAGGAGACTTCCAACAGCTCGTCTCCGAGCCTCCTCAGTCTCCTCGCTCGCTTTTGAGCCATCTCTCGTGCCGATCTTCCTCGGCCTCCGGCTCGTCTTCGAGCTCCAAGCATGCCGAGCTTTCTCGGCCTCCCGCTCGTCTTCGAGCCTCTGATATGCCGAGGTTCCTCGGCCTCCTCCGATCAACCGAGATTGCAGAGCCCTAGCGCCTCTGCAACGGCTCCGCGTATCTCGCCAAACGAGATAACTACCACCCCACGTCCTGCGTCCCACGCTGGTGCGTCCCCCTCATTAATGAGCGTATCCCGTCATTAATGAAGGGATCCCGTCATTCACGCACGCGTAATGTCATGGGCGTAACCGAAGGCGAAGATCTTGTGTCTGCTTGCTCCATGCGACCACTATAAAATCCCTCTCTCAGACGGCTCAGGTAAGGCAACTTGAATCCAATAAGCCACTACTATGCCCAAATTTCTCGGCTAACTTGATGTCGGAGGGTCCTACGGTGGTCACCCACCTCGGGACTTCTTTGTAGGTAGCTCGGCTTCCACCTCAAACTCAACCCATTGAGATCCACACACTCAAGGAGGCGACCTCCGAATCCAATCTCAACCGTCCAGCAACGCTCGCGACAGATCGACGGAGGACAGCATCTGAAGGAGATCAAGATCTCCATCAACTATCTTTTCCTTGTTAATAATACATACAAGTTTCAAAACACCATTATCACATAAGGTTAACAAGAGAAATATGGTTATAAAAAGTTGAAAAATTAAAAAATTAAATAATCTAAACCAGTTTTAAGGGTCTTCTAATAATTTTCTTTTTCTCTCTTTATCAGAGTTTGATTGTCTCAACGAACCCATTAAAAACTTGACGGGTTCTTCTCTTTCTCGATATCATGGCCATCCTATGCCTGTGACCGTCACCTCTGGTGACACCGGAAACATGATGCTGTAGGCCAGCCACTTCAAGTCGCTGTGACGCCATTGCCGAAAAATTCAAAAAGAAAGAAAGAAGAAGGGGGGGAAATCCCTTTTCATATAAAGTCGATGGAGAATTCGATTTTTATCGGAATTTGGCCGAAGTCAAGTCATTGGACTTTGATACCAATTGTAAAAAATTTATAATTTATATTTTTTTAATCTATATGGCATGATTCATAATATTATAATCACATGTACATACCAACATGAGTCTAGAGAAATATATCCTGATACCATGATTTGAAGAATAAGAATAAACCAATTCCATTGTTCCTTTTTAGCTACTCCATTTTCTTAAGAGTTTTCTTAATGGACAGAAAACTAACTTAATTCATAAGTCATAATTATGCGTAGACAAGACCTCCTTTATATAATCCTTCTATTAAGGAGTTATCAAAACTACCACAAAGAGGAAACAACCAAATAGTTATAAAAACTACCAAGTAGTTTTAGAACAACCACTTTATTTTATACCCAAAAGCTTATATAATAGGATTTGCACTTATTAAGGTATTATATCTCACAGCAGATTCCTTTTATAAACATACCATTAGTTTTTTTACTTTTCTTTTCTTTTCCGTGCAACAGGAAATACTCCTTGATAATTTAAAACCTGAACTTTGCCCCTTTTATTAAAAAGAAGAATTAAGGGATTTTCCACTAAATATGAACAAACATGTTGGTTGCCATTGTACTGTATTTTCCACTGAAATTGCTCCATTTTGTAGGCCATTATACATTGCTAATCAAGGTCTTATGCATTGCTACGGATATATGCGTCTTCAAGCTCGAAAGGGCAAATGAATTGATTGCATCTCTCTGCTCTCTAATAAATCTACAGATACGAAATTTGACATCTCAACTAATCTGCCAACTGAAACAGAGGCAAAGTGTGCCTCGGGAATTTTTATTTCTATTTTAGAGCCGGCAAACATTCGCTGGATTCCATTCAGCCGTCCAATGGAGATTGTTTTAATCTTGACCTTAAATCCAATAAATTACAGGAGTTGTTATATCTCACGTCAATTACTCCAAGATTTAGGAGCTCCTGCGGCTTATTGACTTTACGGTCAAGATTAAAACAATCTCCAATGAACAGCGGGATGGAATTCAGCGATGAGAGAAGCAAATCTGAATCCATGATTCGCTACCATTCAACTTCCATCAATAAAACCTTGCCAAGCATACAATCTCCAATTCTTTCATTTAAATTTTATCATGTTTTCATCTCAAAGTTTCGGCCTAGAATAGTATATGAAGCGACAACTTGTACTATGCTTATAAATTTTGGGGCATTAAATGAGACAGAGAAGCATATATAGACCATAGTCAATTGGTAAATTTAAAAAAAAATTGATTGTCATTATATAAGTTTACGCTTGTGGCTACTATGAGTGTGATTCTTAGAGAAATAAAGCATAATATAAATAGGCCCAACATAAATTGTCTGTGTAGTTTGCAGTCACAAATCACTTTTCCAAACAGAAGAAACCCGTAATTTGAACACACAGAAATCAATTTTTGCAAACAAAATCCATGTAATTGAAAATCCTACAATTGCTTAATAATTAAAACCAAACCAAAAATTGTTAAAAATTCAATTTTTGCAAACGACATTATCCAAATTAAGAATAAAACTTGCTGCAAGAAAATGCAAGATATACATTGATATTAGAGGATAATGAAGGAAATATGCCATAGGAGGGGATTTCCTCCTATTGCGTCAAATAAGTACATCCTCCATGATTTATTTCGACGATCGGCACATATCATCATCATCATGTAAGATTTAGATACATCAAATTTCATGTGATTCCATCACATTTTCATGGTTAATTTAGTGGGTGCATAATTAACGGTTTACCGACAATAAAACTTTTTACTTTGCTGATTCAAAGGAGAAAAGTGGTGTAATCACATATTACATGATAAAGATGATGATGATGGACGCCAATCGTAGAAATAAAACGTGTAGGGTATGGATTTTTGACGGAGACTGAGGAAAAGGGCCTCTTTCTAAATTATTCTCTTGATATTAGAACTTTATTGCTAAATAAAAAAAGAATAAGAGTCCTTTGGCCACACGCCATAGCTACGTACACTAGAGACTAGAACAAAAAAGCTACACGTCTACACGTCACGTGCATGCGCCGCACATGAACCGGCATTGTCCTAAGTCGTGAGCCCACCGTTTTTTGTACGTTGCTTACCCATGACTCAACGAGATGGACCCCACCCTGTCCTCCAGTGGGGCCCACAGTCTGCATGGCTCACGGAAGCACGCCAAAGCGAACTGCAGCTGTTCAGTTACAAGCAAGCACGAGTGTCACTGTAGCACAGCAGCAAAGATTTTTCGCAAAGCCCTGAATTTCGAATCTTGTTTGTATTAGATTACGATATAATGGCGCTGGCAGATAATATATATTTCTTATATTTCCAACGCTGCCAGCAGATAGCTAAGTCAGGAATAGATGGAAGGAATTATTAAATGAAACTGTCGTGGTCAGTTTGCATCTTCATCATTTGAGATGCAAGAGTCAATTGATCAGATCAAGTTGCTGAGTACTAGCATATATATGGTTACAAATTACTGGTTATAATGATATATAAGAGTAGATGATCAAATTTAAACTGGTGTTTTCCGATATTTGTAGAACACGATCAAAGGCCGACGAGCTCTTTTGGAACCTCCACAATTGAAAATTTCATCGTTTGCATCACCATGGTAGCATATATGTCTTCTCGATTTATTAACCAATGGAACTCAATCGTTTTTTGAGAAAAATGTTTTGCTGCAAAAATCCCCTTAATGAAATAATAATAATAAAGTTACAAGAACTTTAGGACACGCTAACCTAAACATCTTCCTAAAAGCCCCCGCGCGAACTGAAGCACCTCAGCTTTAAACCACAATCTTCTTTTTTAAGTCCTTTCACTTTTCCAAGCTTTTGCTTTACCCCTTGTCTTTTGCGAACTTTTTAGTTTACCCCCTTCCTCTTTTGCTTTTTCAGGATTTCAGTACAATTGAGACTTTTGTTGGAAGAAAGTTTTGTTGAAAGAGAGATACTTTTTCTAAGATGGTGTCATCTATAAACACTTATTGGTTATAAGATGGAGTAGGGTGTGCAATTCTTTATATAGTGGATATCGTTATCATTTTTTATCCAATAAGAACTCATGTAGTCTACATGGATTGCACTATCATGACAGGAAAACTATTTTTCTTGCTGAAATGGAGCTGTTGGGACAAGTTGCACATGCAAGCGACCATACATAACAAGATTATCTCTGTGCTTTCAGTGATGTGATTGGCTGTGGGGATCCAATTGACAAAAAGAAAGAGGGGCTAATTTGCATAATAGCTTTATAAACTAGATCCATTCATTGAATTTGTTTTAAATTTATTTTCTATTAATTTCACAATTGGAATCCAAAAAAAATTCTTGGTTGCGGCCCCTTCGGAATCAAAATCAAATCGGCAAACACTTGCTTTAGAGAAAAAGGTTTTACACATGAGCTATATGTGCCCCTTTGGTTTGAATCAAAACTTTTGCTGGACACCAATTATATCTCTAATTGTTTCAAATAACTAGCTCGGAAGAGATTAGGATTTAGAAGTGTCAGACCTTGATCAGCTACTCTTGGTGATATTAACTCCCTTCACATTTGTAAACAGAACTTAAAAAAGAAAAGAAAAAGAACGAGAGCATTTTAAACTACACAAGAAGGAACTCACAACTTAAAATATCTGTTAATAGATCATCGTCTTAAGAGTACCAAATGTGATTATGATTTACATGCGTGCTTCTTTAATTATATATGATCCTCATGTCCTATATTTGAATGATCTAAGAGAAAATGGCTGATTCAAAGATCACATTATCAAACAGTAGCGCCATAGTCCATATCTATGAATAGTTTTTTGGATTTTCTAATATCTTACAAAAAAAAATTTTAAAATGCCGAATCTCTAGCCTATGTATTTTATGGTTAAAATCGTTTAATTGTTTCAAGTTTCTTCTAGTCAATTTGGAAGAACAATCTTGATACATTTTGATAGCAATTGAACATCGCTTAACTTTTTGGTAAAGTGGTTCTTCACATGGCGTAACATCAAGCTCAAAATATTCTTGGCTCAAATCACGATATCATCAATTTAAATTATATTTATTTATCCTTATTTGTTCTGTCTATACAAATGAGAGTTTCCGTCGCCTATATTGATATGACCCAAAATTCAAAGATCTGTATAAGGTTAAGGTTTTGGATAAAGCGGTTATTGACATTTTATATATACAAGCCTTATTATTATAGGTTAACAAGCCTTTTTAACAGCCGATTTCATGTAGGGCCTTGGCTTTGAAAAACAATGCCATGAATGACAATATAGCAAGTAACTTGTATACATATGCGCATCGCAACCAAAAAAGAAGAAGAAGAGATACGTAGTCATCCAGGTACCAATAAGAAATTTTAGTGTAACATACTAAAATAAGGTCCAACTAATACTTCATTAATTTCGCTTTCTAGATAATTTAATACCATGTGACCAAAGGTTTAGACATAATTTTTCAATTGTATATCTATGTAGTAGGTCTCTTCGTCTAAAAACATTAAAAACAGACACATAATTAGTATCTTCAAGATTGCATGAGTATAAAAATAGTGACCTGTGACGGCTGTTACTTAAGCAGTAGAGGAAGAAATTGGGATAGATGGATAAAAAAACATTTTTTTAAATTTGAAAGGCCAAACTTGAAATTTCATATGGTAAATCTTCATAATATCTGGGTAACGATGAACTTTCATCAGATTATTTTTGAATGAAGATGATCAGAAAATTCCTTCCGTATTTCATTAAAGCGAGTATGAGCGAAGCAATCACATGGCAAGAAGAAAATATCATCCAAAAGGTCGTTTTTTTTATTGGCTTGTAAATCTAACCCATGCACACATCATACAAACACCCCACACACGAGGTATGCTCGTGGTCATTCATGAGATTGATGGGCTTATCATTAGCTAGATTTACTTCTATATTTAATGTTTGATTAGGACTCCGATTGCAACAATGTAAAATTTAATTTTGTGATTAGTTTCTAGAGGCAAGTAGGCCGAATATGTCAAAGAGAACAATGTTTATTATGAATTTTAAGGAGTTTGAAAGGTGGAAGTGAACATTCCCTTGTGAGGTAATTTATTTATCTCTTTATCAATTTATTTATTTGCCTCATTGTTCTCATGTGATTTAATTATTAGCGCTGATATGAGATAGAAAAGTCAATGTCCCCCAAATTCACAAGGCATTACCAGTAGAATATAAGCATGTTTTTGACCTTGATGGTATACTTAATTATGATTAATATTTAGCGGATCAAAAGCCTAGATCACGTTTATACTTGGAATTGGAACAATCTGACTGAATGGTTTGTTTGGGTTAAAGATATTATCTTATATTTATGTTATTTATGAGCCAAGTATAAAATACTTGTTGCCCAAAAAATCTTGTATGCAACTATTCATTGACTATTCGTTGTTCTATTGAGAAATTCTAGTAATTCTAGTATCATGGTACCAAACCATGCTAGATTTTCTAATCGGCTTCCTTTTCTCGTCATCCATTTCTCTGTGCTAGTTCGAGATCTTAATTTAGAAAACAAGATCTTGCTTGCCTTGAAGAAAACGTTGCTCACTGCCATCTCATGGTTTCCGACAAAGAAGTTTTCGATTATCGCTCAGAATTGCCTCAGAGCGGATCAAAGATTCATATCAGAGTGTTAATTCTCCTCGTTAGTGAATTTGTTCATTCGTCGCTCGTCGTAGATCTGTATTGTCGTTGTTGACGAATCGGAAGGAAACGCTTGCATGCCTACAGCGGAAACACATACATCACTTTCCTAAAATCGAATTTTATTTGAAATTAAATTCATGCCTTTTGTGCATATCAATCACATCGATGAAGAATCTGATTATATGGAAACAAAGTACCTTTTGGTAATCTTCACAAATGCAAAAGCTTCCAACTGAAGTCCATCAATTTTTGTGGAAGAGACAACCCCATGGATTGATAGTGGAAGAGACATCCCCATGAATTGATAGGTATCCAAATATTTTTAAGAGGAAATATTCATAATTCAAAATCTATCTCTCATGACAAATCATTACCTTCTTTACCTCAAGCCTTAAAATCCGATGTGGGACCAAAAACCCACATATTAATAATATAACAATTATATTATTAATAATATTTCTTTTATGGTTGTGTCTGAATATTCCACCTAAAGACTTATAGGTAAGACCAATTAGGTCTTACATCAAGAGCCAACTATCAGCAAAATTAATTCGTAATTAATTGATTAATAATTTTAATTTAACAGTCAAATGCCTATCTTACCAATTATTTATAAAAACTCTACCATAATATGAGATGACAATAACTATCAACTTACATGCAATTCTTTCCGACATCAAGTTACATATCCTTAAGTAATTAAATAAGCAAGATATGTTCACCTAATTGCTCAACCTAAAGTTTCATTCCTCATGAACATAAATTCATTTCGAAAATAAATATTACTATAATAATATAATTTTAAAAAAAATTCTCAAAGAATCTGTCGACAGGATTTTTACGCCTTTATGGGAATGACCAGTAAACTTATTCTCATCAACATAAGAATGTCAGATTCTATCTAAATATCTATTGTCCTCCTAAATGTATTTAAGCAGCCCAATATTTCAGGTTTGTTATTCATGTCAAACGACAAGAAGTACCATCATATCTAAACTTACTAAATGACTGATCGAAGACAACAATGTTATCAAGTCAAACGGATTATGAACTGTTTAAATTCTTTATCTCATAGGTGACATATCCTAGAGAATGTAAACGTGGTCATGTACTACAAGTATCACAATACGTGCTCATGCCACATCTGGAGAATCTCCATTCTTGGTGACTAAAACACATCACCACCTCTAACATGCCAGTATCATGCATGATAATATATTATAAAGCTAGCTATCACATACTAGTTATAGACTAAGTACTCATTTAAGAGATCACTAGATTAGACCATGTCTCCATGCAAGTGACACATCGCAGTGCATGATTTAACAATATGATTTTTAAGGATATTATAACAATTATAAATACATATGACCCAGTTAACCAATTACTATTAGCGTAACTATAAAATCATATTAATATTTAATAAATATTATAAGAATTGTATTGAATATGTAAGGACACATATAACTATTGTAGCAATCTCCTACTTGCCTTCACATCCAATCAGATTCAATAATAATTTTTAAGGTTATTTACGTCTTGTCAAAAACAATTTAAAATAATAACTAAGTTAATCATCTTTTTATGTTGTTTTGAAGCTATCTTTTATATCACTATATAAGCTTATCCAAAATAGATTTTCTATAGTTGGAATACAATATTAATTCATCTAATAAAATCATGCCAAGTTTATCAACAAACTTATTTGTTTAAATTTTCTTTTTGGCATTTTCACTTTCTCTACACATTCTGCTTGCAATGTGAAAATCTCATAATATTTTATTTCTCACGTTTATAATTAAATGTACCACTATAAATTATTCTACATATTTCAAAATAAAATTTCTATTTTTGAAATCGAATTGGAAATCTAAATCAGAGCATTCTTTAATGCTCAGAAATATCCACATCATAACTAAACAACAGTTTTAGTTAAATGCTTAAATATGGTTTTCACTTTAATCTAACGTTCTTCTTCAAGGTTGGATTACAATCTATTTATAAAGCTCTATCATGTCGTGTATGTAGAGTCTTCTAAGGATCTTATTCACGTAGACAGATTTTAACTACAAGTCTCTACTCTATCTTATATAAAGTATGGGTTTCAAATATAGAATATATGACCAAGATCTTTGACAAAAAACTTATATAAAAAATCATAACTTAAATGTTGTCATTGTAACTGCATCATTCTAAACGAGTAGTATATCAGGAACATAATAGAATCATTTTGTTGCTTATATGCACACAAAACTTTATAGGATTTTGGATAAAATCAAATTTCTTAATCATTTTTCATCAAATTGAATACTCCAATTTCTAAAAATTTGTTTAAGTCTATATATTGAACTTCACTTCATGTTTCCTTAAATTTACATACAAAAACTATTCGGTTATTACATGTAAATATCTTCATTAATATATCATTCAAGAAAATAACTTTCTCACCCATTTTCCATTTTCTAGAGTCACAATATATTGCTATGACTAATAGGATATTAAAAGAATTCATTATTACGACAGGAGACAAAGTTTACTTATAATTAATAGCCACTAAACAGTTAAATTTCTATATATTTTAATGAGCTTCAAATCTTTAACAAAGATATCCACTTGCGTCCAATAGATTTTATTCCATCAGATAGATCTACAAAGGTCCAAACCTTGTTATGATATATGAAGTGTATTTCCTCTTTCAAGACATCAATCTACTTACTAGATTTAATATAGATCTTTCGTAAGTTTATATTGAATCATTATTCTTCTCGATACTACTCATCAAATATGATATTATCGAGACATCTGTACTTTACAGTAAATAAATAATCTTATTTAATCTCCTTATTGCAATCAATGCATCAGAATCTCTTAATCAAATTAGGGTTTTCTCCCACTGGAACAAAAGGCTCTCATACCGTAGGAAACAATCCTTCATTAAGAGTTGCACAACCTTAACCGACAATTTCGTCTTCTATATAGAAAATGTAGGGTTCCTAGGCACACTAATGAGGTCTCATAAGACATCAACCATGCCAATTTCAAATTCTACGGTGCCGAGAAACCCTAATACGGATCGTTAACTAGAATTTTAGGCGAAACTACGAGCTAGTTAACAACTTAACTAAAGTGTAAACGGAAATACAACCTTTGTAGATCCGTTTCTCCACCTCCATAGCTCCGCAATGAAGTCTCCTCGCTGTCCAAAACGGATCTTGGGCTCTAGCGTCGGCTTCATCGGAGAAAAAGCGGGCTAGGTCATCGACGACGAAGCCGAAGATGATCAACGTCGAGGCATCGCTAGATCAAGCTCCAACTTCACCAAGTCATGAAACTTGTGAAGAAAACACACTCTACTACTTGGCAAGAGGTAGAGGATGAAGAAATAGGAAGTGGGTTCACTTGAGAATTGGATTTCTCACTCTTTTTCACAAGTTGCCATTGATGGAGGCAAGCTTGCTTCAATGTTGAAGATGAAGAAGAAGCAAGATGAAAGAATATCATAAGTATCTTTAAATTAGAAAATAATATGAATACTTATCATATCCTAACCCTAGTTAAGTGTAGAGAGTAGACCATGGTTTTTTTAAATGGTTAGGGTTAAGCATGAGACAAAATGGTCATGTAGTCAAAGCTTCATGAAGTTTCAACTACAAACAAAGAAAGCCACCATTTTCCTCTCATTTCCAAAATGAATAAAATAAATAAATAAATAAGCAAATAAACAAAACCCTAATCATAAACTTAACCATGGTTTAATCTTACACTTAACCAAGTTAGCATGTATCATCAAACATGATACAATCAAGTGCACAAAAGTATATCATATATACAACTTGTGAACTTCAAGTGAGAAAATCCATTTAAAGTGAACCAATACTAGTTAATGCAAAGTAATATATCAAATATATAATTATACATTAAATCATTAAATTAACACTTGATTTAACGACCCGGTCATATCGCATATAACCGACTAATATCTATAGTAACAACTTATCGAATCAACACTTGATTCGATAACCCGGCTATAACGCATATAACCGATCAATGTTACAAATCGCGAGAATCGAATACAGTATCACATACTGGTATCATTCTCGGTCCCGCACATATCTCATATGCGCTCCTATTTCGTTTCGCTTGAGCCAGGAAACCTCTGTGTAGGACTCTAAAGACTCGTCAATACGCTGGCAGCAGATGATGATCATATCAAACACCCACAAGCCGCAAGCGGTCTGCTAAACGTAACGGCCATCCGGGTATTGAGCGATCAGAAGATCGACGAGCAAGCCCGCTCACACTCCTGTGAATCCAACTAGTAACACTTACCGTACAGTCCGGTCTGATCGTCTGATATGTCGCATATCTCGCCTAGGGGTGGTAAACGTTAGACCCCAATAGCTCGATAAGTCGTGTCGATATGAGGTCTATAACAATTCGAGATACTACTGATAACACTTACCAGTAAATCTCAGCAACCCTGGCCAGGGATTTCCGGTTATAGCCAATCGAACACAGTGCAACATCAACTCCCTATACCGGGAGAGACGAATCCCCTCCTATCGCTCATTGCCTCCATGTGATTCGGGACTGTACCCAAAAACCACCGTTTTGCACGCCCTCTTAGACGTGGTAAGGTGGAAATCAAAGCACAGTGGGAACCACACAAGACTCTATGACGATCTTGGGTCAACAGACTACTCTATACCAGTGTCACCAGAGAACTGCCATATGACGTAAGGTATAATACCATCTGGGAGTTCTCGGTGAGTCCGTCCAGTGTACCCAGTCTCCACTGAGCACCCGTATATCATCTCTGAGGTCCAACACCAATGGATATGGGATCATCCATCGCCCATCTGTATGGGTCGAGAAGGTATACGCTAGTCTACTCTGGTATATCGATGCCCCGTCTCGATATACCCACGACTAGGGACTTTGAAGGATGTACTTATGGACTACCATGTCCCCACTAGTATGATCTGCATCATAGTCCAGGTAGTCAAGTACACATCCTAAGGGCTTCACCAATATGTAACAGAGAGACTATCAGTGTACATGTTAAGGTAAAGAGTAACCAGATAGCATACTATCATGTCGAGCAAGAAAGTCCTCCCTATATTTGTCCAAGCACCCACTACAATATACATCCTATGTATAGTAATGGCCTTTAGGGCATACATATAACTAACAATCTCCCACTTGCACTAGGGCCATCTGATAGCAGTGGTTGCAGTATCTCATACTCAACCATCCCATAAAAGTCTCTCTCTGGGAACAGGCCTTTGTGAGTGGATCCGCTGTGTTGTCCTCTGAGTCTACTCTCCAAACCTCGATCTCCTTAGAGATCAACCATCTCCATGATCAGGTGATACTGCCTTAGAATATGTCTGGATCACTGATGGGACCTGCGTTCCTTGGCATAAGCTACAACTCCATTGTCCCACAATGGTAGGAACGTAGTTCATCTCATGAACCAATATACACCCAAACAGCCTTTTTGGTAGCATCTTAAGTAGCGATGTATCCAGCCTTAATCGTCTAGTATGCCACGGTATTTAGCTTGGAACTCTTCCAACATACCGTCCCTTTACTGAGGGTAAAGACAATGCCTGCGACTGACATTCAGTCGTCATTATCACCCTGGAACCCTTCCAGTGATTCTCCCCAGGATCGGTTGATACCATCTCACTACAACTAGTGAGAATCCTAACATCCATTTAGATCTATCTCATAGATCCAAACTCAGGATTTAGGAGGTATCACTTTGATCCTATAGAGAATCATTGTGATAAACGGAGATTGGCCGAGAGTAGCATAGGAAA
This sequence comes from Agapanthus africanus, assembly GCA_030015575.1. NCBI lineage: Eukaryota > Viridiplantae > Streptophyta > Magnoliopsida > Asparagales > Amaryllidaceae > Agapanthus > Agapanthus africanus. The sequence goes on from CM057340.1 coordinate 745,193,447, forward strand.
CTCCTTTCTTATTAAGAGTATGTCATCCACGTACTCTACGAGGATCATCACCATACTCCCTACTACCTTTTTGTATATACAAGGTTCATCTACCATTTTGATGATGTCAAACTGTTTGACTACTACATCAAAACAGATGTTCCAACTCCGCGATACCTGCTTTATCCTATAAAGCATCTTGTGCACGTTTCCGCTGCTCCCACTGTCTACGAAGCCCTCTGGCTGTGTACTTATAGACTCTCTCTTCTAAAACATCATTTAGAAAAGCAGTCATGACACCCAACCGCCAGATATCGTAGTCATGGTATGTAGCCGTGGCAAGTAGGATCTGGATGGACTTAAGCATAGCTACTTGAAAAGGTTTCATCATTATCCACTCCTGGTCGATAACGAAAAGCTTTAACAAGTCTAGCTTTGAAAGTCTCAACTTTTCCATCTACACCAAGTAATCTTCTCAAGATATACTTGCTCCTGATGGGGATTTAACCCTTCAGATATAGCAACCAAAGTCCATACTTTGTTGGTGTATAAGGATTCCATCTCAGATCACTAAGCATCCAGCCATTCTTACAGAGTCACACTCCTGATGGCCAGTTCGAAACTAGTTGGGTCATCATCTCATGATGCAATCCTCGCTCCCACTGTCATAGAGAAATCGAAATATCTCTCAGGCGGGTGAGGAACCTCACTAGATCGGCGGAGAGGCTGAGGTTCGTTGGTAACTATTGAATCCTTTGGTTGTATCAAATCATCTGCTGTAGTTTGTATAGCTGGAACCTTTCCAGTTCTACATAACTGACCTTGCCTCGAGTTTGTCCGGATTTTGCTTTTAGACATAGGCCGGACAACCCCAAATCTTAACTAACTTAAGATATGGGCTCTTCCCTTTCCATATCACATATGAAGTGGTAGGCATTGATTTGATTCGAACCTAATTCAATAGGTATGCATCTTCTCAAGTGCATAACTCCCAAAAGGAAAATAGGAAACTCAGTAGTACTCATCATAGAGCACACCCTATCATATAGGGTGTGATTGCTCCACCCCGATATACCATCGTGCTATGGTGTATACGGAGGAGTAATGCTGAGAGAGAATCTCATTCTCCTTTTAGAATAGTCCAGGATTTCCGTGCTCAAGTATTCTCCTCCTTGATCTCATCAAAGGACATAATACTTATACCCGTATTTTGGTTCTCTACTTCTGACTTATATTCTGTGAATATCTCAAAAGGTTCGGACTTGTGTTTCAACAGGAACATATGTCTGAATCTTGAGAGATCATCAGAGAATGTAATGAAGTAAAAGAACCGGTCTTGGCATTTGTAGACAGGGGACCTACATACATCAACATGTATCATCCCAAGAGTTCACTAACTCTTTCTCTGTTTCCAGTAAACGGAGCTATGGTCATCTTATCTCTGTGACATGACTGGCAAGTTTCACAAGATGTAAATTCAAACTAATTTAAATATGCATCTAAATGTAACTTCAGCCAGTCGGGTCGCATTGATATGACCTAGTCTACAATACCTTAAGAAGGATCCGTTCATTTCTGAACTATTCCTCTTATGTGTGTTCCGTATACTAGGAACTGTAGTTTGATTTAGAACATCAATGCTTTTAGATAACGTGCCTGAACCGATCAACTTTTGATATAGGAAATGTTCAAAACATTCTCCAACTATACAAAATTTTATCATTTCTTTACTAATAAAGAGATTGATATGATTTTGTATATCAGGTTCGGTATCTAATAACATTCGTTCAGAATCAATGTATTTGGAATACAGGGTGACAGTGACCAACAGACTTGGCTGCAACACTTGCCCCGTTTTCTGCCTCATGAAACTTATCACCCGTTCTCAGTTCTCTACCTTTCTGTAGCCTTATGTAACAGATTACATATCTGGGATCCTGATCTGGTATCACATACCCAGGATGTAGAGGATACAGAGAAACAGTTCTTTGTAATGAACACACCCGAAGATGATGCATCAGCATGCACTCTCTTCATTTGGGCGGCACGGGAATTCTGGTAATCCCCAATTTCCTGCTCTGTCTTATAACAATTATAAGTTGGAGCGGGACCAACGTTCCCCAGCTCAGTATAACAAGCGGGTTCGGTCAATACATCCATATTATTATCTTGATTAAGGCGTGATATGGTCGCTACCTGAAGAGAGAGAGAAGAAAACACTCAGCGTGCGCTCTTGCAAGAATAGATTGGTTATTATTTTATCTAATCAGGATGGCTCCCACTGCTTTTTATCAAATCTTCCTTCAAACCCTAAAAGGAAAGACTAGCCGGGATTAATTACACGCTACAAGTTCGCCAATCTTTCAGCCAGGCCAGTGTCGGTACTTTGAGGGAGGTTCCCCGTGCTTTCGCACGGACCTAATTAATGTAAACCTCGTTTTCCCAGAGGCGTAACCTCGTTGACACCTTTCTAGACACCTACTTGATCGGCTAATTGTAATGTGTAAAACTCTCCCAGGAGTAACTCTTACTCGCAGTGGGTATCGGGATCCAACTATCTCATAGAAGGTATGCAATCTCATTGCAAATTTCAACACTTGAAATTCCTGATAATATTTTGCCCCATGCGATCTATGACCTTGACTGAGTCAACAAACCATAGACCGCAAGTAAAGTTCAACCCGTCATTTCTCGATTGAATTAAACCCACCCGCACGACCCTTGACTGAGTCAACAAGGCCACACGACTACCCTAATCCAATCGCATCATATGCTTTGCAGATAAGCACTAATCAGCTACCGCACACTACGCCTTGACTGAGTCAACAAACGCAGCACGAATACTAACTATTACCTATCTGAAATGACGGAGGGCTACGACAGGTTTTTCTGAAAACCTATTACGTAATGAACTTGATATCGTTGCAGGATCGAATGAATTTTGAAATGGAGTGTTTTTTAGGCTTTTCTAGTTTTGCTAAAGGAGTCACTCCCGGTGAAGGGATCGTCGGTCCTTTCCTTGTCGAATGAGGTGCGGGATATATCATATATATCACTGTGCAAAGCAAAACTCTTAAAAGCAATCAAAAGACAAACCGAGTGTGTAGCATCTGCCAGTTATTGCTAAAGGAGTCACTCCCGGTGAAGGGATCTCGGCCCTTTCCTCATCGAATAAGGTGCAGGATATATCACATATACCTCTGTGCAAAGCAAGAACTGTAGCTACCTGTTTTATTTTGAAATTCGATTCTACAACATCTTAGGTTTCTTTTATTTCATTAATCACATTAATGAAGTCCCATCATTTAAAATACCTAAACATCACAGATAAATACGACGTACACTTATGCCATCCGTGTTCGCCTCGATGTCCCCTCGTACACCGTTAGGTTAGGTAACTAACGGCAGAGCGGGGCGGGGCTAGCGCGGGTGTAAAACATAAGTAACGCCTATATAATATATCATATATACTATATACAGTATCCATCACAGAACATCACATGATCACATCACAGATATCGCAGCAGAAGAAACATATGAAATATTGGATATACTAGGACGTCCGTGTTTTCAATACGAGCCAGTATAAAACACGGATTCCACGGTCGCGATGAATAGCCAAACCCACATCCCTAGACCCCTACGAGAGCGGCAAGCAACCCTACCAATTCTAGAGTTAGGAGACCCGGACTCGACTCCTCGAGTTGGTCTCCCACTGGACTCCAGAACCCGGTTACTTGTGCTCCCCTCCTTGGGTCTATCCTAGTGCGGAAAAGTAAATAATATACAAACGGTGACATCTTCCGCAACCTGGAAGTGCCCCAATAAAAGAATATTACATACAAGTTTTTACATGAATGAAAATGAAAAACACTCATCTCACATAAAATCCCCCGGCTATTCAAACACGACGATCCAATATAACATATCCAGCAACACATAACATCACATGTCATCAACGTAAGTAAATATGCATATCCCAATTGTCGTTGACATATAGCAACGAAACCGGCGATATCACATATTACACTTACGGTCACAGAAAAGAAAGTGTAAAACTACAACAGTTGGAATCCGCAACTTATATAGACATCGCATGCCAAATCAAATGAATTCCTTAGACATCGCATGCCTAACAATTATAAACCCCGCATTTTAGTCTCATTATCGAAAACACTTTTCAATATCAAGTCGGGCAATTCAACAAGATTCCCGAAATCCTGATCGAATGCTCGTCGCAAACTTCAGTAGACGGCCGCACCCCCGATACCGTCGACGAAGTGCACCAAGGCGGAACACCGCTACCGCGAGCACCCGAACGGATGCTTTCGGCGACGGGGTTCTCCTACAGTCACTTGGTCGGGGCTATGGAGTGAGGCTGTCTATTAAGTTTACCCGGCGAGTATCCGCGTACGCTACGTGATTGCGACGGACTTTTGATCACATCAAAATTCCGTGGCAACCGATCAAGTGAGACTAAACTGCTATGTTTATAATATTCATTCCGTTATCTCATAACTACTTGTGAATTCCAAATGTTGTATCCCATTCCGGATAAATAGAAGATGTTAAACCTTCTGATCGAACATTCAAACACCCAAGTTTTCCCGATACAGCTCAACACATGAAACAAGTTTAAAAACATCCAGTTCATGCCTCAGTACCAACGGTCCAGCCGTAGAAGGGTCAAGCCAACGCCTCACATGTGGCACGCCGTACTGCCCCAAACCCGAAGGTTCAAAGGGCAGTTCAAGACGGTCACATAATCGAGTTAAGGTTTGTTGTCTTCTAGAGGGTCCATCACGTTACTTGCACTACTTAGAACGTCGTTAAACCACGGAAAAATCCAACACTTGGAAATTTCCCGACAGGGGAAAAATTGGGTATTTATATCCGGTCGAACTTTTTAACATATTCAAAAATTATCCGGAAGCCACATAGACAAAATCTGATAATCCGATCGAATCATCGAATCCCCAAAACAACCCCAGAAAACTCAACTCTTGAGTGCAGATTAAAAGTTCCCAGAGAATAGAGGAAACAGATACGGGCATTACTGTATCAAAACAAATCCCTAATCAGCACAAACGGCCGCGGAACCGCCGCAAAAGGAGGCTACTGCCGCGGTTCCGCGGCGCTACAGTGGAATTAGGGTTTCGTTTTCTGCAGTAATCCTCATAATTTCCTGCTCTATTTTCTGCGAATTTTTAATTGACAAAAATCCAAATTTTTAGAAAATTTCCAGAGAGCATGTTTGTGTTAGGGTTTCGGGTTCGTTCGGATTTCAAACTTCGTCTACGCAACGCCTAAGGCTCTAGCTAGGCTCTGATACCACTGTAGGGTTCTTAGGCATACTAATAAGGTCTCACAAGGCATTAACCATGCCAATTTCAAATTCTACGGTGCCGAGAAACCCTAATACGGATCGTTAACTAGAATTTTAGGCGAAACTACGAGCTAGTTAACAACTTAACTAAAGTGTAAACGGAAATACAACCTTTGTAGATCCGTTTCTCCACCTCCATAACTCCGCAATGAAGTCTCCTCGCTGTCCAAAATGGATCTTGGGCTCTAGCGTCGGCTTCATCGGAGAAAAAGCGGGCTAGGTCATCGACGACGATGCCGAAGATGATCTACGTCGAGGCATCGCTAGATCAAGCTCCAACTTCACCAAGTCATGAAACTTGTGAAGAAAACACACTCTACTACTTGGCAAGAGGTATAGGATGAAGAAATAGGAAGTGGGTTCACTTTAGAATTGAATTTCTCACTCTTTTTCACAAGTTGCCATTGATGGAGGCAAGCTTGCTTCAATGTTGAAGATGAAGAAGAAGCAAGATGAAAGAATATCATAAGTATCTTTAAAATAGAAAATAATATGAATACTTATCATATCCTAACCCTAGTTAAGTGTAGAGAGTAGACCATGGTTTGTTTAAATGGTTAGGGTTAAGCATGAGACAAAATGGTCATGTAGTCAAAGCTTCATGAAGTTTCAACTACAAACAAAGAAAGCCACCATTTTCCTCTCATTTCCAAAATGAATAAAATAAATAAATAAATAAGCAAATAAACAAAACCCTAATCATAAACTTAACCATGGTTTAATCTTACACTTAACCAAGTTAGCATGTATCATCAAACATGATACAATCAAGTGCATAAAAGTATATCATATATACAACTTGTGAACTTCAAGTGAGAAAATCCATTTAAAGTGAACCAATACTAGTTAATGCAAAGTAATATATCAAATATATAATTATACATTAAATCATTAAATCAACACTTGATTTAACGACCCGGTCATATCGCATATAACTGACTAATATCTATAGTAACAACTTATCGAATCAACACTTGATTCGATAACCCGGCTATAACGCATATAACCGATCAATGTTACAAATCGCGAGAATCGAATACAGTATCACATACTGGTATCATTCTCGGTCCCTCACATATCTCATATGCTCTCCTATTTCGTTTCGCTTGAGCCAGGAAACCTCTGTGTAGGACTCTAAAGACTCGTCAATACGCCGGCAGCAGATGATGATCATATCAAACACCCACAAGCCGCAAGCGGTCTGCTAAACGTAACGGCCACCCGGGTATTGAGCGATCAGAAGATCGACGAGCAAGCCCGCTCACACTCCTGTGAATCCAACCAGTAACACTTACCGTACAGTCCGGTCTGATCGTCTGATATGTCGCATATCTCGCCTAGGGGTGGTAAACGTCAGACCCCAATAGCTCGATAAGTCGTGTCGATATGAGGTCTATAACAATTTGAGATACTACTGATAACACTTACCAGTAAATCTCAGCAACCCTGGCCAGGGATTTCCGGTTATAGCCAATCGAACACAGCGCAACATCAACTCCCTATACCGGGAGAGACGAATCCCCTCCTATCGCTCATTGCCTCCATGTGATTCGGGACTGTACCCAAAAACCACCGTTTTGCACGCCCTCTTGGACGTGGTAAGGTGGAAATCAAAGCACAGTGGGAACCACACAAGACTCTATGACGATCTTGGGTCAACAGACTACTCTGTACCAGTGTCACCAGAGAACTGCCATATGACGTAAGGTATAATACCATCTGGGAGTTCTCGGCGAGTCCGTCCAGTGTACCCAGTCTCCACTGAGCACCCGTATATCATCTCTGAGGCCAAACACCAATGGATATGGGATCATCCATCGCCCATCTGTATGGGTCGAGAAGGTATACGCTAGTCTACTCTGGTATATCGATGCCCCGTCTCAATATATCCACGACTAGGGACTTTGAAGGATGTACTTATGGACTACCATGTCCCCACTAGTATGATCTGCATCATAGTCCAGGTAGTCAAGTACACATCCTAAGGGCTTCACCAACATGTAACAGAGAGACTATCAGTGTACACGTTAAGGTAAAGAGTAACCAGATAGCATACTATCATGTCGAGCAAGAAAGTCCTCCCTATATATGTCCAAGCACCCACTACAATATACATCCTATGTATAGTAATGGCCTTTAGGGCATACATATAACTAACAGAAAACATTTATGATAACAGTGATTCTACAATAGTAGAATATAAATATAATAGCTAGTGCATCCATAAGATAGCCTATACTTAGGCATCTATCCATTCAAAATTCCGATTTGTTCAATACATGTTTTTAAAAATACCTTAGAGGGGGGTGAATAAAGTAACTATGTGTCCTATGACAAATTTAAAGTTTAATATGTTAATCGATTACCAAGTTTCTGCGGAAAAAATTTAAACAAGTTTAAAACAATGAAACTTAATACGATAATCAACACAATCACAGAAAATTAAATAGAGTCAAAGTAACGCAAACACAGAGAATTGTTCATTAGGATTCACCACGCTCCTGCGGTTAGCCCCCGTCTGAAACACATTCTCAGGATTTCTGCTCTATATTTGTGAAGAACATGAATCCCTCTTCACAGGGATGTGAAGAACACTAATCCTTCTTTACAAGGATCACACTCTTGAATTTGCAATTCTCTAAGAAAGAAGTCTTCTTCCTCTCTATCCCGTGATTCTCTACGAAAGCTGCACTTTCCTCTCTAATCTATGTCTCTTTAGGAAGATCTTTTTTCCATTCGAATCCACACAATTCAAGAAATTGAGAAACTCCCCTTCTCATGGGTTCTTTCTCGTGGGTTTACAATCTTTATTACAAACAACAAATACTTACTCTCAATCTTATAATCTCAATAGATTATCACCAATGTTGTACAAGGATTGATCGAAGAGAATATAACAAGTTTTGGCTCTATGGAAATGAAAGGAATTTGGGCAAGTGAAAACAAAAGAACACGAAGACTTTATCAAAAGAATTTGCAATGAATTGTTAGGTGAAAGGTGTCAGATCTCATGGGTTTATATAGGGATCGAATAAGAAATTATTCCAACTGTCCATAACTGCCAAAAACTGTCATAAAATAGTTAATGGTCGTTGGAGACAGTTAGAAAAGAAAACAGCGTAAAAATCTATTCAATTGATAGTTCAAATTTGAATTTAACTTCCAGAAACTGCCCGTGCAGACGTCTTGACGTCTGGAGAAAAAAATTTACTCTAGAGACGTCTGTATAGCCGTTCCTAAGTATTATCCAGTATTTGTGAATTTGGGAATTTGAGCTAGAGATGTCTGTAAGGAGACGTCTGGTGTTCAAAAATTTCTGAGATAGACAACTATTCTCTGGCATAGGTGGGTATTTGATTTTGAAACTTGGCAGTTTGAATTCCAATGAATAAGCTAGATGTCTCTAAAAAATAGGGAGACGTCTTAAGCATTAAAAATAGGTTGGAATGAGATTTCTAACCTTATAAGATCAATACTAAACAAAAGTATAACACTTATAACTCCTATCTTCGTTTTGGTTCTTCTTTAATCTTTATTTCCTTGAATCGTTATGTTGAGACGTTGTTGAATCTTGATTAAATTTGCATTACTTTATCGCTAGCGTCAAGTCGTCATGCTTTATCACCGTTTTGAGTGCGTATCACATGTTGGATATGTATGCCCTAGAGACCATTATTGTATATGTATACATTTGGATGCTTGGACATATATATGTACAGGACAGTCTTGCTCGATATGATAGTATGCTATCTGGTTTGTCTTTATCTTAACATGTGTATGTTTTACTTGCTATTACATATCTTTTATACATGTTGATGAAGCCCGTAGGATCATTGATAGACTAACCGCGTTGTGATGACGATCATACTTGTGGGAGATGGGTAGTCGGTACACACATCATTAAATGGTCTCTAGTCGTGGGAGTATCAAGACTAGGCATCGATATTCCGGAATAGACTAGTCTATATGTTTCTAGACCCTGACGAGGGGCGATGGTATGGTCCCGCAACCATTGGTCTTTCGCACCTAAGATCGTATACATGTGCTCACTGGGGGTGAGTACACCGGACGGACTCGCCGAGAACTTCCAAATGGTACTATACCTATCGTCAGGTAGAAGTTCTCTGGTGACATGAGTACATGTTAGTCTTTAGACCTAAGATCGGTATTTGTCTTGTGTGAGTTCCCACTGTGCTTTGATCACTACCCTACCACTGTTCTACTGAGTCGTGCAAACAGGTTTTGGTTGGGTACAGTCCCGAGGCACATGGAGGCAGTGAGCGATTGTCAAGGATTCGTCTCTCCCGGTATAGGGAGTCGATATCGCACTGTGTTCGATTGGTCTGGACTATAAGACCTTGGCCAAAGCAGTTGGGATTTACTGATAGGTTGATCAGTAGTTTCCCGGATTGGTCCTGAGCCGCATCGGTACGAATTACCGGGTTATTAGGGTTTGACGTTTACCACCCCCTAAACCTGGTATGCGATACTCTCAAACGAAGAGACCGGACTGTACGGAGATTGTCACAGATAGGCTCAGTAGGGATCCGCATGAGTTTTCTCGTCGGCCTTCCTTTTCGACAGGTACCTGGGTAACCGTTACGCACAGCTAGTGCCGCTGACGTGCTTGTGGTTATGGATTTATCCAGTAACTCACTGCCAGCGTATTGTCGAGTCTATAGACTCCCACACAGAGGGTTTCCTGATTCAGGCGAAATGATGTAGTAGCCGTATTGGATACGTGCAGGGTTTCGATCTATTGATATGCTTTGTACCCGGACTTTCGATCAGACAGTTGGTAATACTAGCCGGCTCGGGTTTGAGCCGGATTGTTAAATCAGGTATTGATTTGATAATTTACATATATGTATTTCGATATGTATATTCTAGTATTACGTTCTTCGTGTTATTCTATCTCTTTGGGCATTCGTGTTTTTATCCGAATGCAGGTATGTATATATAGAAGACTGTAATCCGTATTTTATTACAGATTACCTTCTAGAAGGTGGACACCTCATCATGGACTTTTTCATTTATTGATAAATGGAAATGAGGTAGAAATTAAGGAGAAGGGGGGCATGGTGAGAGGCATGGCTTCAATAGTTGACAAATGAATTCTTTATTCATTTGTGGTTACTATTGAAGTATGGCTACACTTGTTTACTCATGGAAATTGATACACAAAACTATGGTGTTGGATTTTCTCTCACATGCATGCTTCATTATTCTTGAGCTCCCATTTTTTCTTGACCCTCCTCCCTCCTCTTGAGTTTCCTCCACCTTCATCATCTTCCTCTTCACTACCCTCTCTTGAGTTGAGAAACAAGTGAAGAGACAAGATAGAGATAGTAGAACACATAGAACTCCACACTACATCCTAGACAACTTAGATTGGCAACCCAAGTTCTCTAGTTGCTCCTATTGACACTTAGTTAGGAGGTAGAGCCATGGATCACATCCATCGGGTGGATCATCTACGACAAAGGAGGACCGAAGAACAAGCTCGATCCCGGAGGACCGATGGAGCGGGAAAAGAAGATCAAGCATGTTCAAGGTGGTTACATGGAGCTAACAATGAGGAAAGAAGATCGAAGGACTTGGATCGGTTGGTGAGATTTCCTTCATAGTAGTTAGTTCTACCTTTTGAGCTAGATAGGTTTAAGGAAAGATCCGGGTTTTCATTAGGTTAGCTTAGCGTCGTTTTTAACTCGTAAGAAAATTTTTGTTCCGCAAACCGCTACGTTCGATGGCTAGGGCATTAAGGTAACCCAACATGGTATCAGAGCCACTCCATATGCCTTAGTTAACTCATTGTGACATTAGAACTCTGCCGTTTTTGTCGTGAACTGCCAACAAAAACAGTTCCAAAAACTGAAAGTTTGAGAAGTTTGCACACTCCGTGGTCTTATGGTTCGAACTGAGAAGCCACAGGACGGTGCATGGGCACCCCGGGGAACACCCCGGGGGGACCAAATGGCTGGGCCCACTCCCCAAGACCACCACAAGGTGGTCTTGGCGATAGAGACCCGAAACTGCCCCACCTTGGGCAGTTTCGGGTCTACCTTACCCCCTGGCCATCTTGTGGTGGCCTGAGGGGTAGGGTACCCCCTATAGGCCCCCTGACTCGAAGTTAATTTCGTGCTCTAGCTCCCTACGAAGGTTCGGGCGCGTTTCGTTTTGATTCGAACTTCCGAATTTCCTTTAAACGGTCGGTTTTTGGAACTTTAGCTCACTGTTTTTTCCATGGTTTTGGAAATTGGTTTAGTTTGCTAATTGCATGCGGAATTCTAATGTCATTGTTATCGGTACTTATATTAGCATTTGCGACCGTGAATGTCATTTGATCGGTAAACCCGTCTATCTGCTATATGTCATTTTAGACGAGTTTGCGAACATGACATTCACGTTGATGTTCTGTGATTGTGCTGATATTGTGGTTGGATTGTCTTGATGGATAGCCGGTGGTGCAATAATTTAGTACAGTTTAGTTCATTTGTATATTCATTTGTAGGGCGACGTCCGATATATGGACTGCCGTCTTATCTGGGTTGTATATTATTTGTTTGGGGCATGATCGGGTTAAGGTCGATGTCACCTTTTGTACATATTATTTTCATTTTCTGTACTAGGATTACCCCATGGTGGAGTGCACGAATAGCCGAGTTCTAGAAGGCAACAATCACGCATCTCATGGCGTTGAGACGGAGGGGCTTCATTATAGAATTGGCGGGCTATTCGCCGCACTCGTAGGGGGTATAGGATGACCCACGGAGGGGCGCCCAAGTTACCGGATTCCGTGAAGTGCTGGGTGGCCCATTCACTTTGTTGAAAGGGGTTGCCTCACTTCTGGGATTGGCGGGTAACTTGACGTGCTCGTAGGGGTCCAGGTTTGCATTATACGGGCTATCCACACGACCGGGAACGTCGGGTCTCATTTGCGGCTTAAACGAAAGCCGGGGCTCCAAGATTATCCACCATTCTGTATTGCTTGCTAAGATTCTGTGATGTTGCTTATTATCATGCATGGGACGAATGTTACATATATTTACATATATACTAGTAGATGTTGTATATTTTTTGCACCCGCGCTAGTCTAGCCCCCGCTCTGTCGTTAGTTAAGTAACCTAACGGGTGATGACGGGGCCCAGTGACGAATGCGGATGGCATATACGTGTATTGTATTTTCGTTCTTTTATGGTGTGATAAGATTAAATGATGGGCCTGTCTTAATTTTGATTAATGCAAGATAAGAAACCTAAAAGATGTTGTTGGAACAAATTTCGAAAAACTGTAGTTATATTCTTTTGTTTTGCATAATGGTATTCTATCATGAATATCCAGCACCTCATTCTAGGAGGCAAGAGCCGAGATCCCTTCACAGGGAGTGACCTCTTGAGCAAAAGTCTATACTGTAGATTACTCGTTTTTTTCAAAAACAGAAGTTTTTCAAAAGCGGAGCCTAAACCACTCCTTCTCAAAACTGCTCAGGTTCTTTCAACGATATCAAGTTCATTACGTTAAAGGGTTTTTTTCCGCCAAAAACCCAGCCGTAGCCCTCCGTCATTTCAGATGGGTACCACCTAGTATTCGTGCTGTGTTTGTTGGCAAGCGTCAAGATATAGTGTACGGTAGCTGAGTGATATTTATCTGTTGCATAGATATGCGATTGATCGAGACAGTCGTACAACTTTGTTGGCAAGCGTCAAGAGTTTGTGTGGGTGGGTTCGAGTTAATCCAGGATAATGACGGGAGAATTTGACTAGTGCCTTATGACTTGTTGGCATGCATCAAGGTTATAGGTCATCAGGGTCAAAAACCACATCGGGAGTTTCAAATATACAAGAAACTTGCTAGTGTTGCATTCTTTCTAGAGTATGGTGACTAGAGTGGCTTCCATCTAGCTTATCACACGATGATAGTTGGATCCCGATCCCACTGATGAGTAGGATTACACTTGGGAGATTTTCTCACTTAATAATCAATGCTATAAACCAAGTAAGTGTCTAGAACGGTGCTAGCGGGGCTACGTCTCCAGGAAAAAGAGATTATGTAATTAAGGAACTTCACGAAAGCGTTGGAAAACCTCTCTCGAAGTACCAACACTAGCCTGGACGAAAGATTCAGCAAGTATTGTGACGTGCGATTAATCCTGATTAGTTCTTCTTTTTGGGTTTGAAGAAGAATTCGATGAAACAGTGGGAGCCATCCTGATTAGATAAATTAATAACCAATCTAATTTTGCAAGAGCACACGCTAAGTGTTTCTTTTCCCTCTCTCCAGGTAGCAACCACTTCATGCCCTAATCAAGATAATAAAATGCATCGCTTGACCGATCCGAATTCTTATTCGGAGCTGGGGAACGTCGGTTTGACTCTAACTTATGACAACAGTCATGAGTATAGGCAGAGAAAAGTGGATTGCATGAATTCCTTAATGACCCTATCGAAGAAGAAGCATAGTATTACATCTTCTTCAGGTGTTCTTGTTATAGAGAACTGTTTTTCGGTCAGTCCTACCTCCTGGATTCTCGATACCGGATCAGGATCTCACATCTGTAATATATTACGGGGACTGAGAAATAATAGGATAGTTGGACCTGGTGATATGTCCCTCAGAGTAGGGAACGGAGCACAGGTTGACGCATCTGCCGTCGGTGAATATCACCTAGCATTGCCAAATGGCAATACTATGATTTTGAACAATTGCTACTATGTACCTTCCATGGTTTGCAACATCATATCAATTTTTTTACTTTATAAAGATGGATATAAGTTTGTTCTTGATAGAAATATCATGAACATTTACCTTAATCGGGTATTGGTTGCAGAAGGTACACCGTGTAATGGTATCTATGTTCTTAATCAAAACACAGTTCTCAGTATACAAAACACACGCAAGAGGAAGAGTTCAGAAATGAATGAATCCTACTTGTGGTATTGTAGACTTGGTCATATCGGAGAGAAAAGACTAAGTAAGTTGCATAAAAATGGACTTTTGAATACGTTCGAATTTTCATCTTATGAAACTTGTCAGTCTTGTCTCAAAAGAAAAATGACCAAATCTTTGTTCACCGGATACGGAGAAAGAGCAGCAGAGCTCTTGGGACTCATACACAGTGATGTATATGGTCCAATGTCTATACATGGAAGGGGTGGGTTCTCGTACTTCATCACATTCACTGACGATCTCTCTAAATTTGGATATGTGTATCTTAAGAAACACAAATCTGAAGCTTTTGAGAAATTCAAAGAATTCAGAAACGAAGTAGAGAATCAGACTGGCAAAAGTATCAAGATCCTCCGATCTGATAGAGGAGGGGAGTACTTAATCACGGAATTCCTAGAATACCTAAAAGAGAATGGAATTGTCTCTCAGTTTACTCCTTCGTATACACTACAGCACAACGGTGTATCTGAGTGGAGGAACCATACCCTATTGGATATGGTTCGCTCCATGATGAGTAACGCCGAATTGCTTCTTTCATTCTGGGGATATGCCCCTGAAACGGAAATATATGTACTGAATAGGTTTCCTACCAAAGCTGTGCCTACCACTCCACATGCACTGTAGGAGCGGAAGAGACCATACCTTAATTTTATTAAGATATGGGGTTGTCTGGCTTATGTAAAGAAGCAGAACCCGGACAAACTCGAGGCACGATCAGTTTTGTGTAAGTTTGTAGGATATCCTAAACATTCGCAAGGATATCTGTTCTACCACACCGAGGAACAAAAGGTGTTCGTTACTCGCCACGCCGTCTTCTTAGAGAAGGAATTTCTTGCAAAAGAAATTTGTGGGAGTATGGTAGAACTGGAAGAAATTCCAGAGGGACAAACTATAACTGATGATTTTGTAGAACCACAAGATTCAATAACCCCAGACGAGCCTCAGCCACTCCGCAGATCTAGTAGGATTTCTCATCCGCCCGAGAGATACTATGGTTTTCTCATAGACGGGGATCAAGAGGATTGCATCTTGGAAGAACATGATCCTACTAGTTTCAAGCAGGCCATTATCAGTAGGGACTCTGATAAGTGGCTGGATGCCATGCGATCCGAAATGGAGTCCATGTACACCAATAAAGTGTGGACCTTGGATATTGCTCCACCTGGGGTAAAACCCATTGGATGCAAATGGATCTATAAGAAGAAATTTGGCGTAAATGGACAGGTGGAAACCTATAAGGCTAGATTTGTTGCAAAAGGTTTTCATCAAAGACCAGGTGTGGATAATGACGAAACCTTTTCTCCAGTGGCTGTGCTCAAATCCATTCGGATCCTACTTACCATTGCTGCCTTCTATGACTATAAGATCTGGCAGATGGATGTAAAACGGCTTTTCTGAATGCAAGTTTAGAAAAGTGCATTTATATGGATCAGCAGGAAGGTTTCGTAGACAGTGGGAGCAGCAAGAAGGTGTGCAAGTTGCTTAAATCCATTTATGGATTAAAGCAGGCATCGCGGAGCTGGAACATCTGTTTTGATGAAACAGTCAAGGGATTTGAATTCATCAAGAACGAGGATCAGCCTTGTATATATAAGAAGATTGTAGGCCGAACTGTTGTGTTCCTAGTCTTGTACGTAGACGACATTCTTTTGATAGGAAATGATATTCCTATGCTACAATCGGTCAAGCTATTCTTATCACAAAGGTTCTTCATGAAGGACCTGGGTGATGTCTCGTACATTCTGGGGATCAAGATCTACAGAGATAGATCCAAAAGATTATTGGGACTTTCGCAGTCCATGTACATAGAGGCCGTACTAAAGAGATTTAGTATGGAAGATTCCAAGCACGGTAACATACCCGCATTGCACGGAATCACCCTCTCCAAAGAAATGTCTCCCAAGACTGATAAGGAGAGGGTTCGCATGAGCACTATACTCTACGCTTTGGCGGTAGGATCTATAATGTATGCGATGCTATGTACCCGACCAGATGTAGCTTACGCACTTAGCGTGGTAAGCCGGTATCAGTCGAACCCAAGTGAGAACCACTGGACAGCTGTTAAGAACATTCTGAAGTACCCGAGAAGGACTAAAGAATAGTTCCTAGTATTCGGTAATGGGGACCTCCAGGTGGAGTTTTTTACCGATTCGAGACAGCAAGTCTGTTTCGGGTTTTGTGTTTACCCTCAACGAAAGGGCGATCTGTTGGAAGAGTTCCAAACAGGACACCGTCGCAGACTCGACAATGGAGGCTGAATACATTACTGCCAATGATACTGCAAAAGAAGCCGTCTGGATTAAGAAGTTCGTTACTGAACTTCAGGTGGTTCCATCCATTATTAACCTAAAACATGTGTATTGCGACAAAAATGGAGCTATGGCTTTAGCAAGGGAACCACGGTCCAATCAGAAATCCAGGCACATCTTAAGGCGGTATCACCTGATCAGGGAGATCATTGATCGCCGGGAGATCAAGGTATGGAGAGTGGACATAAAAGACAACACTGCGGATCTATTCACCAAGGCTCTTCCTCAAGCACAGTTCGAGAGATTTTTTGAGATGTTGGGTATTCGATACGCCAACAACTGGCCCTAGAGCAGACGTTGGGTACTCAATACGCCGATATATATGAGCTTAGTGCAAGTGGAAGATTGTTGGTATGTATGCCCTAGAGGCCATTATTGTATATGTATACATTTGGATGCTTCGACATATATATGTACAGGACAGTCTTGCTCGATATGATAGTATGCTATCTGGTTTATCTTTATCTTAACATGTGTATATTTTACATGCTATTACATATCTTTTATACATGTTGATAAAGCCCATAGGATCATTGCTAGACTACCCGCGTTGTGATGGCGATCATACTTATGGGAGCTGGGTAGTCGGTACGCACATCCTTAAATGGTCCCTAGTCGTGGGAGTATCGAAACTAGGCATCGATATTCCGGAGTAAACTAGTGTATACGTTTCTAGACCCCGACGAGGGGCGATGGTATAGTCCCGCAAACATTGGTCTTTCGTACCTAAGATCGTATACAGGTGCTCACTAGGGATGAGCACACCGGACGGACTCGCCGAGAACTTCCAGATGGTACTATACCTATCATCAGGTGGAAGTTCTCTGGTGACATGAGTATAGGTTAATCTTTAGACCTGAGATCGGCATTTGTCTCGTGTCAGATCCCACTGTGCTTTGATCACTACCCTACCATGGCTCTACTGAGTCGTGCAAACAGGTTTTGGTTGGGTACAGTCCCGAGCCATATGGAGGCAGTGAGCGATTGTCGGGGATTCGTCTCTCCCGGTATAGGGAGTCGATATCGCACTGTGTTCGATTGGTCAGGACCATATGACCTTGGCCAAGGCGATTGAGATTTACTAATAGGCTGATCAATAGTTTTCCGGATTGGTCCTGAGCCATATCAGCACGAATTACCGGGTTATTAAGGTCTGCGTTTACCACCCCTAGACCCGGTATGCGATACTCTCAGACGAAGAGACCGGACTGTATGGAGATTGTCACAGATAGGCTCAGTAGTGATCCGCATGAGTTTGCTCGTCAACCTTCCTTTTCGACAGGTACCCGGATAGCCGTTACGTACAGCTAGTGGCTGACGTGCTTGTGGTTATGGATTTATCCAGTAATTCATTACCGGCGTACTGTCGAGTCTTTAGAGTCCCACACAGAGGGTTTTCAGGCGAAATGATGTAGTAGCCGTATTGGATACGTGCAGGGTTCCGATCTATTGATATACTTTGTACCCGGACTTTCGATCAGACAGATGGTAATACTAGCCGGCTCGGGTTAGAGTCGGATTGTTAAATCAGGTATTGATTTGATAATTTACATATATGTATTTCGATATGTATATTCTAGTATTACGTTCTTCGTATTATTCTATCTTTTTTGGCATTCGTGTTTTTATCCGAATGCAGGTATGTATATACAACAGACTGTAATCCGTATTTTATTACAAATTACCTTCTAGAAGGTGGACACCTCATCATGGACATTTCTATTTATTGATAAATGGAAATGAGGTGGAAATTAAGAAGAAAGGGGGCATGGTGAGAGGCATGGCTTCAATAGTTGACAAATGAATTCTTTATTCATTTGTTGTTACTATTGAAGCATGGCTACACTTGTTTATTCATGGAAATTGATACACAAACTATGGTGTTGGATTTTCTCTCACATGCATGCTTCATTATTCTTGAGCTCACATTTTTGCTTGACCCTCCTATCTCCTCTTGAGTTTCCTCCACCTTCATCATCTTCCTCTTCACTACCCTTTCATGAGTTGAGAAACAAGTGAAGAGACAAGATAGAGATAGTAGAACACATAGAACTCCACACTACATCCTAGACAACTTGGATTTGCAACCCAAGTTCTCTAGTTGCTCCTATTGACACTTAGTTAGGAGCTAGAGCCATGGATCACATCCCTCGGGTGGATCATCTACGACAAAGGAGGACCGGAGAACAAGCTCGATCCCGGAGAACCGATGGAGTGGGAAAAGAAGATCAAGCATGTTCAAGGTGGTCACTTGAAGCTAACAACGAGGAAGGAAGACCGAAGGACATGGATCATTTGGTGAGATTTCCTTCATAGTAGTTAGTTCTACCTTTTGAGCTAGATAGGTTTATAGAAAGATCCGGGTTTTCATTAGGTTAACTTAGAGTCTTTTTTAACTCGTAAGAAAAAATTTCTTCCGCAAACCGCCATGTTCGATGGCTAGGACGTTAAGGTAACCCAACATCACATTGTAGGAAATCTTGCTTGATATTTGATATAACATGTATGCTGTACTCAAGACATAAACACTTGGAAATGTCATCAGTAACTTATGAATTCGTTTAAATAAAGTTTTGAACTAAATAATCGAAACTGAGAATCGTATGAAATGGATGTCAACTGTTTTCAACCCGAATTGGACAACTTCAAATTCTTTTTAAATGTCATACATTTGGTCTTTTTTGTAACGCCCCATTTCCTAAACTATGGTGGCAAGACGTGACTCGGTCTGCAACCTAACTATACCGAGAGAGAGACTCAGCTCGATACAGTTACGTTAAGCGTATAAAAAGAATATGTAGGTAATATACTAAAACAATAAAATAAAGGCATAAGCATTTATTACATCAACCTAAATCTTATTACATCACTGGCATCGATAAATAGAAAGTTCATTACATGGAATCTAGGAAAGCATGCCTTAAACAAGTGGGCGATAAAGAAAGATAACTAGTCCTAATAATAAGTAGATAGCTTCGCATGGTCGTCCGCAATGGCCTCCACTTCTTCGTCGTCAACTCGCTGCTCATCCATATCTAACGAACAACCCAGAAGAAGACAGGAGGAAAGGAATATCCGTCAGCGAGTTATACTATTAGAACGTCCTGCATAGATAAGGTATAGAAAAGTAATAAGTGTGTGTAGTGCAAGTATGGACTATGTAAAAGGTATGTGTGAATGTCAGGTATTGGTTATAAATAGACATTAAGTTTGGTCAGGTAAGGGTACCGGGTTCTCTGGATTATTCCGTTTTTACCCACAGAACAACAGCAGGTGTAAAAGATGTTTTGTTTACGACTCGGAACCACAACAAGTGTACCAGATGGCCTGGTATTCCGTTTAACCCCCGGAACTATGGTGAAGGTACCAGAATTCTGGTATTTCGTTTAACCCACGGAATTATGGTGAAAGTAGGTGTCATGACCCGAAATAGCCCATGACTGGCACTTGAATCATATGAAGTCTATAGGACCCCATCTAACCCAAGTAAGCCAAAAAGCCCAGAAATCTAAAACCATTTTTAAGTAATAAATAAGGAAATAGTTTTAAGAAGTGAAGAAAACAAGTTTTTAAAACAAGAGTTGTAAAATAGGTAAGCCGAATATGCATTTAAAAAAATCTCCAGTCTTTTATGAAAATTTCGGCAGAGCTTCCTTTGTAAATACTGGCCCCGAACAAGGTACAACAAGAATAATATACACACAATGATGAAAGGCATCCCCAAGCAGGAGCTAGCTCTTCGTCAATCGACGGTCTCCACCACGCAAGTAATATAATATACAACGCCGAAGGGCGAGGATCAAACTCAAAAAAAGAAACTCAACCAGCATAAAAACCGTAATACTACAACGCGCGACTCTAAGGTCGAAATAATACATAACTGGTTTCTAAGTCTGAAACAATATACAAGTTCTGGTTGATGGAATTACTAGATACAACTGAATAATACATATACAATGGTGGTTCTGATACAAAAGAACCCACCTACCAAAGCAAATCACCCGCAAGGGAGCAATGTGCCAGAAATGCCGCCATGGAACCTGTACGGCAAAACCTGCAAGAAACTGTGGCACAACGGGGGTGAGTTGCCAACTCGTGAGTAGAAAACATCTACAAGCAGAAATCGAATGCATGACATAATCCTAGGTCAATACGATCAGTAATAATATATCCTCAATATGAATAAGTCTGAAGCATGATAAGGTGGCAATGTAACATCTATACATGAGTGTAGTGCCAAGTGCTCGTGCCAGTGCCTCAGGTAATAACATATCATAAATATGAGGTATGATCAATGTCGACTATATCATGGAGTCTATGAATATGTGGATACCATCCAACTATTTGATCAATGTCATCAATGTCAATATATGTATGTGGAAATCGTCCACGTGTCACCCAACGACAATAAGCATCATGCATGTAAATATCATAAACGTACGCATGGAAGTATGAGGATGTAAATCAACATCTGTCGCTCGCGACATATCAAAAACATGGAACCTGAGTGTCCAGCATCGACACTCGAAAACATCATGAAACCTGTGCCTAGCATCGGCACGTAAATCCTCATATATCGGACTTCGTCAGTCCAGATCGGCCCACGGACCCCGTCAGTTCGGATCGGCCCATATCATCTCTCGACTCCGGTCGGTATCCTCCGGATATTCGCCGAGCCCAAATACTATCACCGGTAGGTAGTAGTCCCTCTGCCAGGCTCACCGTCTGCAACACAACGATCCGTTCTCGCCCCGGGGTACCATACCGGGCCCACTATGTACCCGCAAACGGATCATCCAACTCCTCGAATCGGGTTTTACATATCGCTCTCAGCACCGAGAAAACACATGGTGGACGCACTGAAATATCATATCAAGGGTAACCGGGTTTTTAAAACAATTACATATTCTCTTTGAAATTTCCACGGTTCCCAAATCCAGAAATATCATGGAAACAACATATCTCAGTGCGTATAATCAAAAGCATGATGTATACGACATGTAAAAGAAATATGCACATATTGAGGGAAACCGCTCTTTTAAAAGGAATCAGTTTTAAAGAGCATCTTACGGTTCCCAAATCTCTAATCAAGCCAGAATCATCTATGTATGTGCGAATACGTATGAGTGTACAGTAGATATGTGCACAAGCATGAGTGTACAGTAGATATGTGCACAAGTATTCTATGCAAGGGTCATATCCTGAATGCAACAGTACTACAGTGTAGTGACATGGCAATTATCGATGATGAAGTGTGTGAGCCGGCAAGCAGTGTACGTGGAATATACGCATCATCGATAATGGTGCTGGTGTCCTAACAGCATGGTTGTAATATAGCAATAAACACAAGCAATGCAATGCAAATAGCATGAATATGCGGAAATCGAATAATCAACGCAACAGTGAAGAATCTACATCAATAAATATATTATGCAGCTTTGCCATTTGAAATAAGACGAATCGGGGTTTTTAGTAAAATAAGGGCTACGGTGTTTTAAGAAGAGATGCGTCGTTTGAAAATATCCGTAGAATCCCTTTTGCCTATCTTTAAAATATCCCCGATTCGTTAATTTTGAAATAGGTATGACTCGGTCTAACCGAACATCTACTAAGCAAACTACATCTAACTAACAAGCTAATCGGGAGGGGTATGAGAACCACCTAAATCTGAGTCGATACACACACACACACACACAATAGTCGGTGATCCCGCCTCAATAGTATCATGTACGATATTGTATATCATATGACGTCCTCGAGTCATGAGTGCGGATCTATCATCAAAGTAGAGCTCGTACTGTAAATCCGTCGTACAACATCCCAAGTCTGGGTACGGGTCAATATCACATAATCTCATAAATTATCTGGTATCCCTATCGTCATATCACATAATCTGGGGTACTGATCTAAGTCTAGTACAAATCGATACCATCTATATAAGTATGAATGCGTGTGTGAAACACATGTCCAAAGGCCCGCTAAAAATCACATGTCGTATCCCAAATACGAATCATATCATATCACCGATCTCATGGCACTATGCCCAATATCATCGACTCATCTCCAATGTCATCCACTATCCCCATCATCACAGTATAAGTATAGCAATAAGCGTGTGTGTGCGTATGGGTGTAAACCTATTCTAGGCTTCGCAACTAGGAACTATACTAGTTTACTTCTAACCCTAATCTATCCATAGTACACCTAACACATCTTAATTAACCAAGCCACACATAAGCTATCATATTTATATAGTATATATAGTATAGTAGACATCGAACTGCGGTGGTGCTATACGCCATCCACCCGACTTCCCCCGTAGATATAATCTACTCACCTGATCTTCATTTGTCGACGTTGCCATGCGCTTGCTTGTCGTTCCGAAGTCTTCATGGGGTACCTACACATCAACGTATCGTAAATGCGTATTAAAACCAAATCAAAACTAAAACGACCCACGAAACCAAAACGATACGCTAAAAGGCCTATAGGTTAGAACCTATGGGTACGCTTCAAAACCATCAAACGACCCTCGATCTCGTCGTGCAAACATCAAGTGATCGAGGCAAAACACAGATATATAAATCCAGAATTCAAAATACGGAATACGGAAACATGAATCCAAACAGCAACTAAAGAAAAAGGCTTTAGATTTCACCCAAGGTCAAATTGGACAATTTTGTATATACCCAGGGTCTAGTCTATAGATGTACGAGCTACAGAACCAAAACGAGCCAAACTGGTTGGACCCAGGCCGCAAATTGCGGCCAAACAGATTAAATCTGCGGCCTGGTTGGGGAGGTAGGGGCTAGGGTTCTGGGGTTAGCTTCCTGGGAGCCTGCATGTATCACTGTCAATCCAAGAATATTTTCAGAGTCTCGGGGTGATAGCAGATCTCATATAACCCTCACAGAAATCACAGTTTTTCCGATATCGGTTTCTAAATCCATATTCCGGGTTTCAAGTCTCAGGTTTGGGTCTTAATTCAAGCACTAGGGTGTTTGTGCAGCCTCTAATGAGCTCAATTTCACATCAAAACTCTCAAATTCCCATAACCCTAACTAGGTTTTCCTAAGTCCACAAAATCACACGATATCGATTCTAATCTAGCATAGGGGTAAAAGTAATGCAAAAACTAAGCTAATGGTCCAGAAAATACCTCATTTGGCAACTCAAGAAAATTCTTGAGTTGCCCCAAGTAGCCAAAATCCTTACTTTCTTGGTCTAATGTGTTGCCCTTAAGCTTGTGCACACTTTTTGTGAAATGAAGATAGGGTTTTGGAGTGATATTCATGGTGTTTGAGGGTTTGAAGAGGGGAGGGAGTGAGGAGCAGGAGCAGCAGCAGCAACATGAGGGAGAGGGAGTGAAATGAGTGAAGAATGAGAAAAATGGCTAAGTCAAGCACCCTCACCTACTCTTTCTCTCTCTCTCTCACCACCTACTACCATTATTCTAATTCAAATCCTTTTCTTTTCTTTTTCCCTCTAAATCCTTCTCACACCAATAGTAACCCCAAAACAACATGGTAGAAATGCACAAGTGTAAAACAAAAATGAAATGTGCATGTTTTGCATAAAAATGCTAAAAACCGATTAGCGGTTTTTAATCGCGATTAGCACTAAATTAGCATATACTTAATCATAAAAACTTAAAAAAATGGCAGAATTCCATAAAATACCCTATTTTAGAATTTTCCATAATTTTTCCAAAATTTTTCCCATTTATCTGTATTTAATTATACCGAAATATTAAAATATTCATTAAAATAATATTAAATTATAAAAATTCTCAAAAATAATAATTTTTTTTTGAAATGTTACAATCTTCCCCCCTTAAAGAAATTCGGTCCCCGAATTTAAATTTAAACCCCCGAATTTTAAAACATTTCCATAGAAGTCCAAGTCGTCGGGGCTCCGAAATTATCAATACATAAACGCATAATAGCGCAATGCATGCGCATAAGTAATGAGCAGATAACTCAAAATTGAATCTCCGTCAAACATCCCGCAATCATCGGAGTCATGGTAAAGACACAAATGTCAAATCCAAAACAAAACCAATATGATATAAATCCGAACTATACACGTAAATATCCGATCTACACATGTAAATAGCTGAAGTAAATGCATGCCAAACCTTTTAAAGTCGCTGTGCAATGCGCATAACACTGCACAGTGGTGGACGTCTATCATAAGAAAATAACCATATACGTATATATCTTTTGTTTAATATGTACGTTCCGCCGTTTTGGAAACACTTTAGAAGGGTTTCCTTATTTTAAACGTGTCGTGTCATATAAGACACGTAAATAAATACTGAGACTATAGCTCGCTTTTTGGAAATCCCTTCGATAACTATCAATGCATGCAAAATATATTCAGGTACTGTCCTCTGACTAGTCCTGCTCTGTTCCCGCCAAAAATTTCAGCGCAAAAGAGCCCAAGGTATCAAATGGCAGCGATACGCTTATAAAAATGCGAACCAGTATTTTCCGGGCTGTTTTTTTGACAAACTCCCAAACTAGAAACAGCTAAATTCTAATAATATCAAAAGCGTCTCAAAAAACCCTTCGATTTGATATATTATGGGCTTCGTAATTCATCCGAGATCAAAAGTTATGAGCAAATATGCTATGCACTGTTCCCTGATTAAAAAATCAGGAATTACCTCAATGAGATATCACGTGCTCACACGTGATCAATGGTTACGTGTTGACACGTGATAGTTAAAACAGAAATAAAAACAAACGGCTGAAAGATGACCTAATTTGGGGTCACGTGCTCACACGTGACCAAGGGTCACGTGCCAGCACGTGACTAGCTTTGAAGGCCTCACCGTTTAAAAGAATTTAATTCTAAAAGTCAGAAAATACCCCAACGAGGTATCACGTGCTTACACATGACCAATGGTCACGTGTTGACACGTGATGGTTAAAACAACAACATAAACAAGCGGCTGTTAAAGGAACCAATTGGGGGTCACGTGCTCACACGTGACACGGGGTCACGTGCCAGCACGTGCCAGGCTTTGAAAGCCTTACAGTTTAATAGAATTAAAATTCTAAATTTCTCTAAATCTTTCCAAATAAGAATTAAAATTCTAAAAGCTTCTAAATCTTTCCAAATGGAAAAAGATTATGGGGACCGTTGGATTAAAGATCCAAGGGTGATTAAAAATCACCAATTTATGGAAAAATCTTAAACAAGGAAAGATATCCCTAAATCTCACCGAAATAACAAACAGAATATCTTTTGGATTTAAAATCCAATGGTGAATAAAATTCACTGAATGATCTAAAGGCTCATATTAAATATGAAAACAAATCAAATCTTTCAGTGAGAGATTTGCTAAACAAATTGATTCTTTTCCTTCTCCTATAAATAGGAGCCAAGAAAAGAAGGGACTTTTTTTTGGAGAGAAAAACAAAGGGAGATAGAATTTAGAGAGAGAAAACTTTGGAGAGAATTCTGGGATCTTGAAATTGCAGAGAGAAAAGAAAGGAGAATTTAATTCTCAACAAAGAAAACCCTAGGTGAGAAAAGGGAAAAAGATCAATTTCAAAAAGAGAATTTAATTCTCAAAATCTAAGAGTTTAACTCTTCTACAAATAAAGAACCTAGTTCTTCTTCTGATTGAAGATCTGTACAGAGCACATCTCCCCATAGGATGAGAATTTAATTCTCATCGGGTTGAGATCCTGCCATGCAGATCCAAAACTTAGAGGGGGAATTGAGTTTAGAGAATTTAATTCTCCCAAAACAGAACTAGGGTTTAACCCTAATTGAGAATTTAATTCTCTCAAATTCATAGTAATTTAATTCCTCTTAAAAATAAATCAGGGTTTAACCCTACATGAGAATTTAATTCTCCTAGAATTGTAGGAATTTAATTCCTCCAAAATCATAATTAGGGTTCAACCCTACAGAAAATTTAATTCTTAAAAATAACAGAGAACTCAAAAGATCTCCATCACGTGTCCCTACGTGACCCCTGAAAAGATCCCCAAAAATAAGAAGGAAAATGTTCTGAGGCAACGCCTCACGTGTTCCCACGTAACTTACAAAACGCAGAAAGGAAAAGCAAAGGAAATGAAGGCGTTGGGCGCTTTCACGTGATACCACGTGACCCCTTAGCAAACGCTTTAACAGTCAGCGCATAAATCACCGTCACGTGTCAGCACGTGATGCTCAAAAATAAAAAAATATAAAAAAGTGTTTAACACTTAATTGCAGAACGAAGAAAAGGGATCTGGTCCCACCTTTGGGCGCTCTCATGTGTCCACACGTGACCCCTTTCTTTAGTGTTTAACACTAATTTGGAGATTATATTTCCAGTGTTTAACACTGATTGTTTCTAGTGTTTAACACTAAATTGAAGATTTTATTTCCAGTGTTTAACACTGATTGTCTTTTAGTGTTTAACACTAATTTGAAAGTTCTACCTCCAGTGTTTAACACTACTTTTAGCCAAATTGGCTAATTTTCCAGATGCAAAACTCGCTCCTCCAAATGAATCTCAAAATTGAGGAAATCAAAGACAAAATATTGTCAGAGCCTCCAAACCTCTGTTTAGCACTGCTGAATGATGAGGGGCTGAACCCAGACAAATGTCTAATGGCCCAAAGGGCCAATATTTCAAACATAATTGGACTTAGCCCAAACTGGCCATAAGTCCTCAAATCATGTTGAACTGAGCACATCTGCTCTTTCAACCAACTCATTGGTTCAAGGGTACATCTCTGAACTCCTCTGATATTTGTCGTTGTAATCCTTCAACGTTTTCAGAGAGGTGATGGGTCCCGACAGCCATACAATTTATGGACCACCATGTCCTTAAACTGGTAATGGACCACCATGTCCCTAAACTGGCAACGGACCACCGTCCTTAAACTGGCAATGGACCACCACGTCCCTAAACTGGCAATGGACCACTATATCCCTAAACTAGAACAATAGAGCCCCCAAATGCTCTTTTGTCGGATCTAAATGATCCTGTTAAGTTGATTTTAGTCTCAAATTAGACTAACGTATCCTTAACAAATGTTTAAGTTGATCTTAGCCTCAAATATGGCTAACGTATTCTTAAACCAAAACCTCAAACCCAAATCTAAGAAAATACGGATTTGGACTAATCCACGTCCTACGGACGACGACATAAATTAGTCTCCGTATACAATCCACGGGCAACCACAAACAAAACAAACACCCACGACACGAAGTGACCATCTGGAGAAGGAGAAAGTTGTTACCGCGATACGGTAGCGTAATTAACTGCAGGGGCTTACGCCTGCAGGGAAGAGCGTCCCCACAATCAAAAACCCCTCCAATGAGGGGGAATTTGACGAAGTCTGCTACATCGGCCGCATCTGTTTAAACCTTCGATACACGGTGCCATAAATCAACTTGGCATCTTCGGAGAGATGGACGGATAACACCAATTAGCATCTGCCCCCAGATTCAGGCAAGACAGTCCGTCTTCCCGGTTTCCGGCGGTAAACATATTCTGGCACGCCCGGTGGGACCTCTTCCTCTTTCCACTCCACACTTCGTGTGTCGTGTTTGCGAACGAATCGCGGTTTGCTATGGTTGCCTGTGGATTCGAGGTACTAAGATTTGGTGTCTTGCTCCGTGCAGAAAACAGAAGATCAATGTCTTCAAACTGCACTACCTGCAACTGCAACTCTCGCTCCTTCCTTGCTGGAGGAGTGACTTATGGCCCCAAGCGGCCTCCATCTTCGCTATGCCGGTGGAATAAGTGACGCAGGCCACCACTTGGCTATTCTTTGGGACCATGATCCCACCAATGAGTTTCAATGCCCCATTACCATCGCAAGAAGCTCCGAAGAAGTCGGTCTTCGATCGGCTAACAACTATCGCGGCCCCTCTCAACGGGTCGCCCAAGCCCAATGCCTCAGCTTTCAGCAAACTGGGCCAAAACTCATGTGGGCCCATGAAGAAGCCTACAATACCAGAAAAGGTTGTTCCGAAAAGGATAGCCATCCCGGCTCCCGTTCCTGCTCGAAGGTCTGTCCTTGACAGATTGGATACCGCTATTCAAAAGACGTCAGTCTTCAAGAGACTGGCACCAGCAGCGCTTCATCTGGACATGGGTCAAGATAAAGTCATCCCCATCGCTGAACCAACGCCGTCTGCTCGACGTGCTCACCGTTGTCACTGGCGCCGGGTAAGGAAGGCTGGGGGCAACTCCCCCTCTGGGATAACTCCGCCAGCTCCGATGGTGGAAATCAATGCTGCTGTTCCGACCGGGAATAGCTTTGAACCGCTAAGAAGGGTGCGCAAAAACTCGCCAACTTCCGTATTGAAAAGATCTCCTACACCTGTGGATAATGCCCTAAAGATGAAGCTGGAGCAGCCCCCTCAACGGCTGTCCTCTAAAATTTACAAGGTCTGGCGTCAAGTCCAGGACTCCGTAGTGGATCAAGACTATCTCCGCCGACAGAAAAAGATAAAGGTTCGGCAGGAGAAGGACCACTCTGTCAAGCCACCAAAAGCGACAGCTACTTGGGTACCCACTACAACGGCCCCCTCAACTTCGACCGCTCAAAAAAGGAGGTCGGAGAAGATCCTTGTGTCTTTGGCAAATCGCAAAGACACTGAAGCTAAACGCCCCAAGTCTGGGGGCATGGTGGTGCACACCGTTTATATGGCTTCCAGAAAGGAGGATAGCCGCGCTTCGACGGGTCACCGACCGCTCACCCGATCCATGACAAAAGCCCAGGAGCAACAACAGAAGCTTCAGGAAATGATGACTGCAATGGCCGCACTTACCGGGCCAAAAGAAAGCTCGGAGGCATCATCAGAGCAGCGTCATGAACAAGAAACTGACGCTGACTATCTATGCAGAGTCCTCGAAAAGAAGGACAAAGAAGCCGTAGAGCAAGCGGCTAACATAAAACAAATAGCGCTTCTCTTCCAAGATATGGTAGGGATGATGATCCAGCAAGATCCTCCTGCTGAAGATCCTCCGATTGTCCTTGAAGATGACAAAGGAGAGACATCCAATCCTTCTCCGGCTCTTTCAGCAGCCAAGGAAGAAACCATTCCCAAGGCCGCTCTGGATGAATATATAGCTCAGCAAATACGAGCTCATCAGGCGAGTGAAGCAGCCAGCCAAGTCGTCAAAACTGGGCGACCATACCCGAGCTGGTATGACCAAATCAGTTACCCGCCGGGATATACGATCCCTAAGTTCCATGTATATAAAGGGACGGGGAATCCACATCAGCATGTCACTCAATTCAGGGCTCTTTATGGCAATACAGGCGGCGACGATGCTCTTGCTCACCAATTCATCGGCAGTTTATCGGAAATGGCATTTGAGTGGTATTCCGAACTTCCGAATGACTCCGTCAAAACTTTCGTTGAAATGGAGTTGTTGTTTACTCAACGATTCGCGAGTGCTAGTGAACGCACCCCGATAACAGCGCTGATCAATGCCAGGATAAGGCCAAGCGAAACGTAGGTCCAATATGCAACACGATGGCGGAACCTATGGTCGAAATGCGAACAATGCATCGAAGAAGCACCTGCGGTAGGCATGTTCATGGGTACTCTTGATCCGCAAGCGACCATCTCGCAATTCATGATGTTCTTCAGGCCGACCACCTTCCAGGCCTTGATCGACAAATTAGCCCAAATGGACCAGATGGGCCATGGACCGTCTCCTCCAAAACCGGACTCTCGAAATGAGAAGGGGAAAGGGAAGGCGATCGTCGTCGCCAATGCTCAGCAACAGCCGAGCAACTCAAAGCCGGTTGTTCGCCAAAACAACGTGCGTCCACGCCCATCCCTCGAGGAGAGACTGGGACGTCCTTACTTATTTCCTCAGAATAAAACGAGAAGACTGTTTGAGCTGGCAGTGCGCAACAGACTCATCAATCTGCCGAGTCCAAAACGTTTGTTGCAGCCAGGCGATCTCAATAATCCCAATTTTTGCCCTTACCACCAAACGGTAAGTCACCCGATCGAGGATTGCTTCGTCTTTAAGGGATGGGTCGAGGATCAGTACCTACAAGGCAAGTTCGCGCTGTCTGAAAAGTGGAAAGTAAACCCTCCACAGCCGCATACTCCAAAGAAGACGGACACGCCGGGGGCAGCTTGTTCTTTTGTTGAGGACGAAAATGATGGAGAAGACTCATCAGATGAATCTGAAGACTATGTAGCGAGTTATCATGTGATCTCTCACTCATTAGTGGATGATAAAGAGGCTCCTTGCACCGAGAAACCAAGGGCGGACCCTGAACCAGAAATTCTGCGGCCATCAGACGAGATGATCGATGCCTTCCTGAATGAAATTCGTCTGAAAGTTAAAGCCAATCAAGAACGTCAGATGGCCATACTGGAAGGAGCCAAACACCGCCGACTAGACCAAAGAGTCGAGGCACTTTCGTCAAATCAAAAGTCATCCGCTGCAGATAAAAATAAATTCAAGACGAGGAAAAGGTTTGCTAAAGCCCTATCAGTGGGAATGAAGCTACCACCCTCTGAAGAAAATACTCTTGGTGGAGTAGAGATGCATCCTAATTACTGCTTATATCATCGGAAGATCGCACATCCTACTGAAGGCTGCGACTCCTTTAAGTGTCGGTGGCAAGGGTATGTCGCTCACAGGCAACACTTCAACAGAACAAAGCGGGAAGCTCGTAGACAGCGAAAAAATACGACAGATGAATATAAAAGAATTGCCGGTAATTGTCATAGGGATGATCCCGGGGGATCGCGAGTTCTCACCTTCGAGAGCGACTTCGATGAAAAAGTAGCCCTCGGCCCTCTCCTCAAGGAGTCCATCTATGAAGAATTAAGGAATTGCGAGAACAGTCAGCCGTGCAATTGCACGATACCCGGAGAGAATCTCGGACCCACAAACAACGGAGCGAACAAAAAGGATAAAGGAAAGGGAAAAACGGCCTTCGCCGCCAACACTCAACAACAATCGAGTGGCCCTAGACTGGTTGTTCGCCAAAACAACAAACGGCAACCCCTCTATGAGAGGTTGAAACATCCCTACTCATTTCCCCGGAATGAAACAAGGAGGCTGTTCGAACTAGCAGTGCGCAACAGGCTTATCACTCTACCGAAGCCGAAACACCAGCTACAACTGAATGATGTCAACAATTCTAATTATTGCCCTTACCACCAAGTATTGGGTCATCCGATCGAAAACTGCTACGTCTTCAAAAACTGGGTTGAAGACCAACACCAACAGGGCAAGTTTGCGCTATCCGAAAACTGGAAGGTGAGCCCGCCACAACCACACGCTCCGAAAAAGGTGGACATGCCGGGGGCATCATGCTCATTCATAGGGAAAGCCCCATAGACCGAAAAATCAGTAAACTAGATATTCGTCTCAAATACGGCGACGGCGGACCGAAATGTCGTTAAACTAACGACGGACCGCAATGTCCTAAAACTTGCAAATGACCGAGACGTCGTTAAACTACTCCCAACCCGCGGCATTTTCAGGCTGACGTAAAAAAAAACGGTATGTCCATAAGAAAAATGGGCACGGATGAAAACCCGAAAGGGCGCCGTGAGTAAAAACAGCAGGACTACCGGCGAGTCTTGTGAAAACCCGAAAGGGCGCAACCTCGTTCAAAAAAAAAGAGAAAAAAAAGAAGAAGAAAAAAACGGTATGTCCATAAGCAAAAGGGCACGGATGAAAACCCGAGAGGGCTCCGTGAGTAAAAACAGCAGGGCTACCGGCGAGTGTTTGTGAAAACCCGAAAGGGCGCAACCTCGTTAAAGGACACTTGCAAGGTCCTCTCGACCTTGTGAGGAGAAACCACCCGCGTGAGATCCTTATGACTCACAAAGGAAGCAACACACTTAGGGATCCCCACGATTCCTAAGGAGAAATTACACTTGCGAGATCCTCACGACTCGTAAGGAGAACTCTCTTATGGGACCTCACGGCTCATAAGATTTGAAAGTCTTAAGTTACAGAGACCTGAACCTGTTCTTAAGCAACCCCCCACAACCTTCGATATGGCCCTACAAGTGGCTCAGTACTGACCCTTGTATACAATCCACGGGCACGAATAAACATTTCCCAAACCAAGTCCCACCCGTGACTGGGGATATGTCCATACGGTCAACAACCCTTGTAAGTCCTCTCGACTTATAAAGAGAAAACCCTTTTGTAAGATCCTTACGACTTACAGGGGAACACGCACTTAGGAATCCTCACGATTCCCAAGGAGAAAACACACCTACGAGATCCTCACGACTTGTAGGGAGAAATACCTTTATGAGACCCTTACGGCTCATGAAGTCAAAAGCCTTAGTCGACAGGACCCTAACCCTGTTTACTAAGCCACCTTTGTTCGGCATCGACAGAGGCAAATGATGATTCGCTCCTAGCAATATCCCAGTTGTAGCGATACTGATGCCTGAAACGGTATCAAATTCCGAGTCCTCTCATGGCAAATGATGATTCGCTCCTGGCAATATTCCAGTTGTAGCAATGCTGATGCTGAGATTAGCACCAGACTCCAAGTTCTACGCTCGCGATAAAAATCAGTGAGCTAAAAATGCATATGAAATAGCCGAAATGATGGGGCAACTTGCAATAAAAAGCAGCAAGTAAAAATGTATGCATGAAAAATAGCCGAAATGATTGGGCAACTCGCAATAAAAAGCAGCGAGTAAAAATAAAATAAATAGCTGAAATGATTGGACACTGCGAAAAATAGCCGAAATGATTGGGCAATCGCGACCTTCGCGATATAAAAGCTGAAATGATAGAGCATCGTGGAAAGAAAAAAAATTGAAAAAATGAAATTTACGCCCTACAGATGAGATCACATCGATCCCTGTATACAATCCAGGGGCACAAACAAAGAGCGAAACACACCTTACCTCCTCAGGCTCCACCAGAAAGTGAAGCCAAATCTCGACGGTTCATAGACAACCTAGATACAATCTCGACATTTGTCGCAATATTGCAGACACAATGTCAACAAACGAAGCAAAGGAAGATCCCTAGCTTCAGGGTATCGACGTCAATATCGACAACTTAGAGATCACCAACGGCGTTTCTCCTCACTCCAACCAGATGCAGACATAACGTCAACAACCGACCTCAGAGTCATAACAAAACGGAGCCATGGCAAAATCCCTAGTTCCAAATCTCAATGGCTACATCTACAGCCTGGAGACCAACAACGGTGTGCCTCCTCATTCCAACAGGATACAGATGTTACACCATCAAACGGAGCCACGGCATAGTCCTTAGTTCCAAATCTCGACGGTTCATAGACAACCTAGAGACCATCTCAGCATTCGTCTCGATACAGCAGACGAGATGTCAACGACGGCGTTCCTCCGCAGTCCAGCTGGATGCAGATGCAATGTTAACGAAAGACCCCATGGTCAAAACAAAGCGGAGCGACGGCAAAATCCCAGCTCCACCTCAGCATTCGTCTCGTTACAGCTGATGCAATGTCAACAACGGCGTTCCTTCGCAGTCCAGCAGGATGTAGATGCAACGTCAACAAAAGACCCCATGGTCAGTAAAGCGAAGTGACGGAAAAATCCCAACTCCATCTCAGCATTCGTCTCGATACAACAGACGCAATGTCAACAACGGCGTTCCTTCGCAGTCCAGCAGGATGTAGATGCAACGTCAACGAAAGACCCCATGGTCAAACAAGCGGAGTAACGGCAAAATCCCAGTTCTACCTCGGCATTCGTCTCGAAACAGTAGACGAGATGTCACTACAGCGTTCTTCCCCCAGCAGGATTCGGAAGCGCCAAAGAAAATGAAGCAAAAGGCCAAATTCCTAGCTTCAGGGTCTTGACGGCAAGTTATATAAAGCCTGAAAGACAATCGGAGATCATTTCGCACCAGCGCGGAGTGGTCACCACCTCGACGATCGTCTCGATACAGTAGATGAAATGTCACCCCAGCGTTCTTCCCCCAGCAGGATTCGGACGCACTAAAGCAAATGAAGCAAAAGGCCAAATTCCTAGCTTCAGGGTCTTGACGGCAAGTCATATAAAGCCTGAAAGACAATCGGAGATCATCTCGCACCAGCGCGGAGTGGTCACCACCTCAACGATCGTCTCGATACAGCAGATGAAATATCACTACAGCGTCCTTCCCCCAACAGGATTCGGACACGCCAAAGCAAATGAAGGAAATGCCAAATTCCTAGCTTCAAGGTCTTGACGGCAAGTCATATAAAGCCTGCAAGAAAATCGGAGATCATCTCGCACCAGCGCGGAGTGGTCACCACCTCGACGATCATCTCGATACTGTAGACGAGATGTCACTATAACGTCCTTCCTCCAGCCGGATTCAGACGCGACAAAGCAATCGAAGCAAAGGCCAAATTCCGAGCTTCAGGGTCTTGACGGTAACTTATATAAAACCTGAAAGACTATCAGAGATCATCCCACACCAGCACGGAGTGGCCACCACCTCGACGTTCGCCTCGATACAGCAGACGATATGTCACTACAACGTCCTTCCTCCAACAGGATTCGGACGCGCCAAAGCAAATGAAGCAAAAGGCCAAATTCCTAGCTTCAGGGTCTTGACGGTAACTCATATAAAACCTGAAAGACTATCGGAGATCATCCCACGTCAGCACGGAGTGGTCACCACCTTGACGATCGTCTCGATACAGCAGACGAAATGTCACTACGATATCCTTCCTCCAACAGGATTCGGACACACCAAAGTAAACGAAGCAAAGGCCAAATTCCTAACTTCAGGGTCTTGATGTTAACTCATATAAAACCTGAAAGACTATTAGAGATCGTCCCACACTAACGCGGAGTGGTCACCACCTCGACGTTCATCTCGATACAACAGACGAGATGTCACCCCAGCGTTCTTCCTCCAGCAGGTTTCAGACGCGACAATCAAATAACGGAGCCACGGCAAAATCCCTAGTTCCAAACCTCAGCGGTTCACCAGCAACCTAGAGACAACCACGACGTTCGTCTCGATACAGCAGACGCAATGCCGCCAAACGAAGCAAAGGCCAAATTCCTAGCTTCAGAGTCTTAACGGCAAGTCAAATAAAGCCTGAAAGACAATCGGAGATTATCTCGCACCAGTGCGGAGTGGTTACCACCTTGACGTTCATCTCGACACAGCAGACGCAACATCACCAAAAGGAGCCACGGCAAAATCCTTAGTTCCAAACCTCGACGGTTCACCAGCAACCTAGAGACAACCACGACATTCGTCTTGATACAGCAGACGCGATACCGCCAAACGAAGCAAAGGCCAAATTCCTAGCTTCAGGGTCTTAACGGCAAGTCATATAAAGCCTGAAAGACAATCGGAGATTATCCCGCACCAGTGCGGAGTGGTCACCACCTCGACGTTCGTCTCGACACAGCAGACGCAACATCACCAAAAGGAGCCACGGCAAAATCCCTAGTTCCAAACCTCGACGGTTCACCAGCAACCTAGAGACAACCACAACATTCGTCTCGATACAGCAGACGCAATGCCGCCAAACGAAGCAAAGGCCAAATTCCTAGCTTCACGGTCCTAACGGCAAGTTATATAAAGCCTGAAAGACAATCAGAGATTATCTCGCACCAGTGTGGAGTGGTCACCACCTCGACGTTCGTCTCGACACAGCAGACGCAACATCACCAAAAGGAGTCACGGCAAAATCCCTGGTTCCAAACCTCGACGGTTCATCAGCAACCTAGAGACAACCACGACATTCGTCTCGATACAGCAGACGCAATGCCGCCAAATGAAGCAAAGACCAAATTCCTAGCTTCAAGGTCTTAACGGCAAGTCATATAAAGCCTGAAAGACAATCGGAGATTATCTCACACCAATGCAGAGTGGTCACCACCTCGACGTTTGTCTTGACACAGCAGACGCAACATCACCAAAAGGAGTCACGGCAAAATCCCTGATTCCAAACCTCGACGGTTCACCGGTAACCTAGAGACAACCGCGACATTCGTCTCGATACAGCAGACGCAATGCTAGAAAACAAAGCAAAGGCCAAATTCCTAGCTTCAGGGTCTTAACGGCAAGTCATATAAAGCCTGAAAAACTATCGGAGATCATCCCACACCAGCGCGGAGTGGTTATGACTCATCAGGACTCTCCAAAATGAGCCTAACCTCAAGTAAAAAACGGCATGGAAAAATTCCTAACGCTTGCTCTTTCGACGATCAAACTGCCTAGGAGGATTGCTTGAAGACGTCTTGTCCAGCCCCAGAAGGGATCGGAGACACGACAATCGCAAGGCTACTCGAACAGCAAAACTGCCTATCGAGGAATACATCAGCCGATGCGGCGGTACGACGGACAAAACCCTAAGTACCACAGACCCTAACGGACCTCTATCGTAAAGATCAGAGGTTAACTGTGACGTTAGGATATTCTTGCGAGAAATGCTCGATTCGTCTCGACTCGTGAGGAAATTACTGTCTTTGCGAGAAATGCTCGATTCGTCTCGACTCGTAAGGAAAAGTCTTAGGCAGCGGGGATTAAAAAACCTGTTTCCTAAGCACTGGGACCCTGCAAGTCGATCCAAAACGGTCTCTTGCATACTATCCACGGGTCACACTCTCCAAAGTCGAATCTCGGCAAAGAGGGAAACAACTGCTTACGGGTCCTCTCGACTCGTAAGAGGGAAAATTCTCTTATAAGATCCTTACGACTTATAAGAGAAAACACACTTAGGAGTCCTCACGACCCCTAAGGAGAAAATACACCTACGAGATCCTCTCGATCCGTAGGGAGAAAAGTCTTTGTGAGACCCTCACGGCTCATAAAGTTGAAAAGTCTTTGGCTACAAGGACCCTAAACTTGTCTCCTAAGCCCTCAATTCCATGGCTACTCATAACTCTGCACTACATCACCTACGCACATACTTACGTGTGTAAAGTAGTTGGGGGCATTTGTTCCCGCCAAAAATTTCTGCGCAAAAGAGCGCAAGGTATCAAATGGCAGCGATACGCTTATGAAAATGCGAACCAGTATTTTCCGGGCTGTTTTTTGACAAATTCCCGAATGAGAAACAGTTAAATTCTGATAGTATCAAAAGTGTCTCGAAAAACCCTTCGATTTGATATATTATGGGCTTCGTAATTCATCCGGGATCAAATGTTATGAGCAAATATGCTATGCACTGTTCCCTGATTAAAAAATCAGGAATTACCTCAATGAGATATCACGTGCTCACACGTGATCAATGGTCACGTGTTGACACGTGATAGTTAAAACAGAAATAAAAACAAACGGCTGAAAGATGACCCAATTTGGGGTCACGTGTTCACAAGTGACCAAGGGTCACGTGCCAGCACGTGACTAGCTTTGAAAGCCTCACAGTTTAAAATAATTTAATTCTAAAAGTCATAAAATACCCCAACGAGTTATCACGTGCTTACACGTGACCAATGGTCATGTGTTGACACGTGATGGTTAAAACAACAACATAAACAAGCGGCTGTTAAAGGAACCAATTGGGGGTCACGTGCTCACACGTGACCAAGGGGTCACGTGCTCACACGTGACCAAGGGGCACGTGCCAGCACGTGACAGGCTTTGAAAACCTTACAATTTAATAGAATTAAAATTCTAAATTTCTCTAAATCTTTCCAAATAAGAATTAAAATTCTAAAAGCTTCTAAATCTTTTCAAATGGAAAAAAATTATGGGGACCGTTGGATTAAAGATCCAAGGGTGATTAAAAATCACCAATTTATGGAAAAATCTTAAACAAGGAAAGATCTCCCTAAATCTCACCGAAAAAACAAACAGAATATCTTTTGGATTTAAAATCCAACGGTGAATAAAATTCACTGAATGATCTAAAGGCTCATATTAAATATGAAAACAAATCAAATCTTTCAGTGAGAGATTTGCTAAACAAATTGATTCTTTTCCTTCTCCTATAAATAGGAGCCAAGAAAAGAAGAGAAGGGACATTTTTTTTTGGAGAGAAGAACAGAGAGAGATAGAATTTGGAGAGAGAAAACTTTGGAGAGAATTCTGGGATCTTGAAATTGCAGAGAGAAAAGAAAGGAGAATTTAATTCTCAACAAAGAAAATCCTAGGTGAGAAAAGGGAAAAAGATCAACATCAAAAAGAGAATTTAATTCTCAAAATCTAAGAGTTTAACTCTTCTGCAAATAAAGAACCTAGTTCTTCTTCTGGTTGAAGATCTGTACAGAGCACATCTCCCCATAGGATGAGAATTTAATTCTCATCGGGTTGAGATCCTGCCATGCAGATCCAAAACTTAGAGGGGGAATTGAGTTTAGAGAATTTAATTCTCCCAAAACAGAACTAGGGTTTAACCTTAATTGAGAATTTAATTCTCTCAAATTCACAGGAATTTAATTCCTCATAAAAAGAAATCAGGGTTTAACCCTACATGAGAATTTAATTCTCCTAGAATTGTAGGAATTTATTTCCTCCAAAATCATAATTAGGGTTCAACCCTACAGAGAATTTAATTCTTAAAAATAACAGAGAACTCAAAAGATCTCCATCATGTGTCCCTACGTGACCCCTGAAAAGATCCCCAAAAACAAGAAGGAAAATGTTCTAAGGCAACGCCTCACGTGTTCCCACGTGACTTATAAAACGCAGAAAGGAAAAGCAAAGGAAAGGAAGGCTTTGGGCGCTCTCACGTGATACCACGTGACCCTTTAGCAAACGCTTTAACAGTCAGCACATAAATCACCGTCACGTGTCAGCACGTGATGCTCAAAAATATAAAAATATAAAAAGGTGTTTAACACTTAATTGCAAAATGAAGAAAAGGGATCCGGTCCCACCTTTGGGCGCTCTCACGTGTCCACACGTGACCCCTCTTTCTTTAGTGTATAACACTAATTTGGAGATTATATTTCCAGTGTTTAACACCGATTGTTTCTAGTGTTTAACACTAAATTGAAGATTATATTTCCAGTGTTTAACACTGATTGTCTTTTAGTGTTTAACACTAATTTGAGAGTTCTGCCTCCAGTGTTTAACACTGTTGTTCTCTAGTGTTTAACACTACTTTTAGCCAAATTGGCTAATTTTCCAGAGGCAAATGTCCCTCCTCCAAATGAATCTCAAAATTGAGGAAATCAAAGACAAAATGTTGTCAGAGCCTCCAAACCTCTATTTAGCACTGCTGAATGATGAGGGGCTAAACCCAGACAAATGTCTAATGGCCAAAGGGCCAATATTTCAAACATAATTGGACTTAGCCCAAACTGGCCATAAGTCCTCAAATCATCTTGAACTGAGCACATCTGCTCTTTCAACCAACTCATTGGTTCAAGGGTTCATCTCTGAACTCCTCTGATATTTGTCGTTGTAATCCTTCAACGTTTTCAGAAAGGTGATGGGTCCCGACAGCCATACAATTTATGGACCACCATGTCCTTAAACTGGCAACGGACCACCATGTCCCTAAACTGGAAACGGACCACCATGTCCTTAAACTGGCAATGATCCACCACGTCCCTAAACTGGCAATGGACCACTATGTCCCTAAACTAGAACAATAGAGCCCCCAAATGCTCTTTTGTCGGATCTAAATGATCCTGTTAAGTTGATCTTAGTCTCAAATTAGATTAACGCATCCTTAACAAATGTTTAAGTTGATCTTAGTCTCAAATATGGCCAACGTATCCTTAAACCAAAACCTCAAACCCAAATCTAAGAAAATACGGATTTGGACTAATCCACGTCCTACGGACGATGACATAAATTAGTCTCCGTATATAATCCACGGGCAACCACAAACAAAACAAACACCCACGACACGAAGTGACCATCTGGAGAAGGAGAAAGTTGTTACCGTGGTGCGGTAGCGTAATTAACTGCAGGGGCTTGCGTCTGCAGGGAAGAGCGTCCCCACAATCAAAAACCCCTCCAATGAGGGGGAATCTGACGAAATCTACTACATCGGCCGCATCCGTTTAAACCTTCGATACACGGTGCCTTAAATCAACTTGGTATCTTCGGAGAGGTGGACGGATAACACCAATTAGAATCTGCCCCCAGATTCAGGCAAGACAGTCCGTCTTCCCGGTTTCCGGCGGTAAACATGCTCAGTATGAAAACACATAGCAAATATCATAAAAACATACTGCTCCATAAGGAATCAATCCCAAAATGTCTATAAGAATACCTTGTGCGTCTAGTGCGCACGGAAATCAAAATCCATATATATGCCACACAGGTGCATAAAAAAACAACATCTAGGTGCAACGGGTGTGCACGAATCATCTGTCATAGGCAACGTATGTGCCCGACAGTAAAATCAGGTGCATCTGACATGCACGAAGAATCCCGATTTAGTGCATCTGGTGTGCACTATAATCGTATCTCAAAACAAGCACTCATCACGCGCGAAAATCCAAATCAAATGCACGGAGTGCAAGAAATCAATATCAATATCAGAATCGAAATCGACGGTATACAATACGGCTCAATCCAAATCAGGTATACCGCGGTGTATAATCTCACAACCATGTGCATCAACTTGCACAAATCAAATCAAAACACTAAAAGTGCATGAAAACGATGCTGGAAGCATAAATCAATCACAGACATAAAATAGGCATGAAATCATAATCAATACCTCAAGCGTAATAACTATGCGCAAAATATGAACCCAGTAGGTGCAACCATGGTGCAAGAAA
This sequence comes from Agapanthus africanus, assembly GCA_030015575.1. Taxonomy (NCBI): domain Eukaryota; kingdom Viridiplantae; phylum Streptophyta; class Magnoliopsida; order Asparagales; family Amaryllidaceae; genus Agapanthus; species Agapanthus africanus. The sequence goes on from CM057340.1 coordinate 745,234,721, forward strand.
ACAAATATCATTAAACTCAGTCATCAAGACTAAATCATGCAAACATAACGCCCAAAATACCGAAATCCAAGGTGACGAATACGTGATAATTGAATCACAAAAACACAATCATAAATACCGTCGTCGATATATCCTCCTTCGCAGTCGAGAAGGTATCGGCGCATCCAATGCTAGCAGCGCAAGATATCTACTTATCTCTTGCTCACGGTCTAGCGTTCTCTGTCTCTGGGTCCTTATCTTCCTTGTGGATTACCTATCTCGCAATCTATCGGCTCATCGGCCCTGTTAGGTATGCTAACGGGAACGATTCCGTCCTGGCACTTCTCTGGTCATCTCTCGGTCAATCCTCACGGCCACTCGTAAAGCAGCACATAACTGGAGCCGACCTCTGGTCCTCTGAGTGCACATCACACATCTGCTCCTGGTGCAAATCTTATTGCAGCAGTGTCCTAGAAGGAATCCTTCTCAAGGTCTCTTCCGATCTTGCCTAAGCCGAATTGTACGGAGGCTGGTACTCTTGCATAATCTCTTCTCGCTCGATGGACATCTGCGTCCTCAGTACAGCATTTACTCGGAAACTGGTCGCATCCCAATGCCTCTGTAGACATATCGCATCTCCAATGTCAGCGGAGTGGAACGTCATCTCGTTGAAATCTCGTGTGAACTCTTTACTCCACTTTATTCCAATGTCGACTTATTCGGACTCGTCTTCTCGTGGCTGCATGGACTGCGCTCCAACGACTACACTCGTATCTAGAGTCTCCCAAGCAATGTGTCCCATCACATGATATCCGAATGATATCGAACTATCCAATCGACTCGTCAGAACCTCATAATCCCCCAAGAGATCAACATCTTGAGTACAGTTTAATAGTATTCCGGTACATACCACAGCGTCAGTGGTCTAGCCGTAGAAGGGCAAACCCAAGTCTCACTAATGGCGCCGCGGAACTGCCGCAAACCCTAAGGTTCAAAGGCTTTCACACTGTCATTATGTCGAGTTAGGGTTTCATTCTTCTAGAGGGTCCATAGAATCGCTTGCATGTCTTTCCGAATACTTTAAACTTGGAATTGGGTTCCTGACATTCGATCGTCTCTATCGACTCTCAACAAATCTGCGTGAAGTCGTCTCTACCTGGAATCAATCTATCTGATGACCTCGCATCGGTGTAAGCAAACGAACCACTTGTCCTAGTCGTTCCTCCTTGGGTGACTAGCGACCTTCCATCATATCTCTAAGTATATACTCATGCTGCAGTAGCTCCAATCATCTGGGCAATATCTCGTCATTTGCAGCAACAACTGGCCCATTCGTCTATACGCTGAACAGCGCCTTAATTATCATGAATAAGAGATATATCAATGGTCATCACATCCCGGATGGCCTCTAGCAGTAGCCTGATCCTCTGGTACCGATCAGCACGTCCGAGAAATCTCGTAAAGGCAATCTGTCAAACGCTCATGGCGCGAAAATACAATAAGACGACGCCTCTATACAATCGTACGTCTCTGGAATCACGCCCTGGTCTGTCCTAGTCTGCGACAAGCTCAAGTTGACGCAACTCTAGCCGTAGCTCTCTCTGCCCGTGTAATCGTAGCAGCAAAAATCATAACCAAAATCGATGAGGATGGATCATAGGAATGAATATAATACTGTGCAGGGAAATGTACATCCTAAGCTTTCTTAAGCGGAGTAGTGTATCGTAAATATGCTGCGGAACATACGTATGGTACGTCACTCTACTTAAGCTACCTACTCCATCAACCAAGGGTCATCCTACGCGACGAAAGTTCGGGTATAATACCCCCTCAACTAAGTCTAAGTTCCGTCAGGTCATGCCTAAGTTACGTATATATATAAAGGCCCTAGGCTCCGCATAGTCAAACTTAGACTCGAACCAAAATTAACCTAGCGCTCTGATACCAACTTTGTCACGACCCGAAATAGCCCGTGACTGGCACTTGAATCATATGAAGTCTATAGGACCCCATCTAACCCAAGTAAGCCAAAATGCCCAGAAATCTAAAACCATTTTTAAGTAATAAATAAGGAAATAGTTTTAAGAAGTGAAGAAAACAAGTTTTTAAAACAAGAGTTGTAAAATAGGTAAACCGAATATGCATTTAAAAAAAATCTCCAGTCTTTTATGAAAATTTCGGCAGAGTTTCCTTTGTAAATACTGGCCCCGAACGGGGTACAACAAGAATAATATATACATAATGATAAAAGGCATCCCCAAGCGGGAGCTAGCTCTTCGTCAATCGACGGTCACCACCATGCAAGCAATATAATATACAACGCCGAAGGGCGAGGATCAAACTCAAAAAAAGAAACTCAACCAGCATGAAAACCGTAATACTACAACGCGCGACTCTAAGGTCGAAATAATACATAACTGGTTTCTAAGTCTGAAACAATATACAAGTTTTGGTTGATGGAATTACTAGATACTACTGAATAATACATATACAATGGTGGTTCTGATACAAAATAACCCGCCTACCAAAGCAAATCACCCGCAAGGGAGCAGTGTGCCAGAAATGCCGCCATGGAACCTGTATGGCAAAACCTGCAAGAAACTGTGGCACAACGGGGGTGAGTTGCCAACTCGTGAGTAGAAAATATTTACAAGCAGAAATCGAATGCATGACATAATCCTAGGTCAATACGATCAGTAATAATATATCCTCAATATGAATAAGTCTGAAGCATGATAAAGTGGCAATGTAACATCTATACATGAGTGTAGCGCCAAGTGCTCATGCCAGTGCCTCAGGTAATAACATATCATAAATATGAGGTATGATCAATGTCGACTATATCATGGAGTCTATGAATATGTGGATATCATCCAACTATGTGATAAATGTCATCAATGTCAATATATGTATGTGGAAATCGTCCACGTGTCACCCAATGACAATAAGCATTATGCATGTAAATATCATAAACGTATGCATGGAAGTATGAGGATGTAAATCAACATGTGACGCTCGCGACATATCAAAATCATAGAACCTGAGTGTCCAGCATCGACACTCGAAAACATCATGAAACCTGTGCCTAGCATCAGCACATAAATCCTCATATATCAGACTTCGTCAGTCCGGATTGGCCCACGGACCCCGTCAGTCTGGATCGGCCCATATCATCTCTTGACTCTGGTCGGTATCCTCCGGATATCCGCCGAGCCCAAATACTATCACCGGTATGTAGTAGTCCCTCTACCAGGCTCACCGTCTACAACACAGCGATCCGTTCTCGCCCCGGGGTACCATACCGGGCCCACCATGTACCCGCAAACGGATCATCCAACTCCTCTAATCGGGTTTTACATGTCGCTCTCAGCACCGAGAAAACACATGGTGGACACACTGAAATATCATATCAAGGGTAACCAGGTTTTTAAAACAATTACATATTCTCTTTGAAATTTCCACGGTTCCCGAATCCAGAAATATCATGGAAACAACATATCTCAATGCGTATAATCAAAAGCATGAGGTATGCGACATGTAAAAGAAATATGCACATATTGAGGGAAACCGCTCTTTTAAAAGGAATCAGTTTTAAAGAGCATCTTGCGGTTCCCAAATCTCTAATCAAGCCAGAATCATCTATGTATGTGCGAATAGGTATGTGTGTACAATAGGTATGTGCACAAGTATGAGTGTACAGTAGATATGTGCACAAGCATGAATATATAGTATATAGGTACACAAGTATACTATGCAAGGTCATATCCTGAATGCAACAGTACTACAGTATAGTGACATGGCAATTATCGATGATAAAGTGTGTGAGCCGACAAGCAGTGTACGTGGAATATACGCATCATCGATAATGGTGCTGGTGTCCTAACAGTATGGTTGTAATATAGCAATAAACACAAACAATGCAATGCAAATAGCATGAATATGCGGAAATCGAATAATCAACGCAACAGTGAAGAATCTACATCAATAAATATATCATGCAGCTTTACCATTTGAAATAAGACGAATCGGGGTTTTTAGTAAAATAAGGGCTACGGTGTTTTAAGAAGAGATGCGTCGTTTGAAAATATCCGTAGAATCCCTTTTGCCTATCTTTAAAATATCCCCGATTCATTAGTTTTGAAATAGGTATGACTCGGTCTAACCGAACATCTACTAAGCAAACTACATCTAACTAACAAGTTAATCAGGAGGGGTATGGGAACCACCTAAATCTGAGTCGATATATATATATATATACAATAGTCGGTGATCCCGCCTCATTAGTATCACGTACGATATAGTATATCATATGACATCCTCGAGTCATTAGTGCGGATCTATCATCAAAGTAAAGCTCGTACGGTAAATCCGTCGTACGGCATTCCAAGTCTGGGTATGGGTCAATATCATATAATCTCATCAATTATCTGGTATCCCTATCATCATATCACAAAATCTGGGGTACTGATCTAAGTCTAGTACAAATCGATACCATCTATATAAGTATGAATGCGTGTGTGAAACACACGTCCAAAGGCCCGCTAAAAATCACATGTCGTATCCCAAATACGAATCATATCATATCACCGATCTCATGGCACTATGCCCAATATCATCGACTCATCTCCAATGTCATCCACTATCCTCATCATCACAGTATAAGTATACCAATAAGCGTGTGTGTGCATGTGGGTGTAAACCTATTCTAAGGTTCGCAACTAGGAACTATACTAGTTTACTTCTAACCTTAATATATCCATGGTACACCTAACACATCTTAATTAACCAAGTTACACAAAAGCTAACATATGCATATAGTATATAAAGTATACTAGACATCGAACCGCGGGGGTGTTATACGCCATCCACCCAACTTCCCCCGTAGATATAATCTACTCACCTGATCTTCATTTGTCGACGTTGCCACGCGCTTGCTTGTCGTCCCGAAGTCTTCATGGGGTACCAACACATCAACATATCGTAAATGCGTATTAAAACCAAATCAAAACTAAAACGACCCATGAAACCAAAACGATACGCTAAAAGACCTATAGGTTAGAACCTATGGGTACGCTTCAAAACCATCAAACGACCCTCGATCTCATCGTGCAAACATCAAGTGATCGAGGCAAAACACAGATATATAAATCCAGAATTCAAAATACGGAATACGGAAACATGAATCCAAACAGCAACTAAAGAAAAAGGCTCCAGATTTCACCCTAGGTCAAATTGGACAATTTTGTATATACCCAGGGTCTAGTCTATAGATGTAGGAGCTACAGAACTAAAACGAACCAAACTGGTGGGACCCAGGCCGCAAATTGCGGCCAAACAGATTAAATCTGCGGCCTGGTTGGGGAGGTAGGGGCTAAGGTTCTGGGGTTAGCTTCCTGGGAGCCTGCATGTATCACTGTCAATCCAAGAATATTTTCAGAGTCTCGGGATGATAGCAGATCTCATATAACCCTCACAGAAATCACAGTTTTTCCGATATCGGTTTCTAAATCCGTATTCCGGGTTTCAAGTCTTAGGTTTGGGTCTTAATTCAAGCACTAGGGTGTTTGTGCAGCCTTTAATGAGCTCAATTTCACATCAAAACTCTCAAATTCCCAAAACCCTAACTAGGTTTTCCTAAGTCCACAAAATCACACGATATCGATTCTAATCTAGCATAGGGGTAAAAGTAATGCAAAAACTAAGCTAATGGTCCAAAAAATAGCTCATTTGGCAACTCAAGAAAATTCTTGAGTTGCCCAAAGTGGCCAAAATCCTTGCTTTCTTGGTCCAATGTGTTGCCCTTGAGCCTGTGCACACTTTTTGTGAAATGAAGATAGGGTTTTGGAGTGATATTCATGGTGTTTGAGGGTTTGAAGAGGGGAGGGAGTGAGGAGCAGGATCAGCAGCAGCAACATGAGGGAGAGAGTGAAGAATGAGAAAAATGGCTAAGTCAAGCATCCTCACCTACTCTTTCTCTCTCTCACCACCTACTACCATTATTCTAATTCAAATCCTTTTCTTTTCTTTTTTCCTCTAAATCCTACTCACACCAATAGTAACCCCAAAACAACATGGTAGAAATGCACAAGTGTAAAACAAAAATAAAATGTGCATGTTTTGCACAAAAATGCTAAAAAACCGATTAGCGGTTTTTAATCGCGATTAGCACTAAATTAGCATATACTTAATCATAAAAACTTTTAAAAAATGGCATAATTCCATAAAATACCCTATTTTAGAATTTTCCATAATTTTTCCAAAATTTTTCCTATTTATCTGTATTTAATTATACCGAAATATTAAAATATTCATTAAAATAATATTAAATTATAAAAATTCCCAAGAATAATACTTTTTTTTTTGAAATGTTACAATCTTCCCCCCTTAAAGAAATTCGGTCCCCGAATTTAAATTTAAACCCCCAAATTTTAAAACATTTCCATAGAAGTCCAAGTCGTCGGGGCTCCGAAATCATCAATACATAAACGCATAATAGCGCAATGCATGCGCATAAGTAATGAGCAGATAACTCAAAATCGAATCTCCGTCAAGCATCCCGCAATCATCGGAGTCATGGTAAAGACACAAATGTCAAATCCAAAACAAAACCAATATGATATAAATCCGAACTATACACGTAAATATCCAATCTACACATATAAATAGCTGAAGTAAATGCATGCCAAACCTTTTAAAGTCGCTGTGCAATGTGCATAACACTGCACAGTGGCAGACGTCTATCATAAGAAAATAACCATATACGTATATATCTTTTGTTTAATATGTACGCTCCGCCGTTTAGGAAACACTTTAGAAGGGTTTCCTTATTTTAAACGTGTCGTGTCATATGAGACACGTAAATAAATACTGAGACTATAGCTCGATTTTTGGAAATCCCTTCGATAACTATCAATGCATGCAAAATATATCCAAGTACTGTCCTCTGACTAGTCCTGCTCAGTATGAAAACAAATAGCAAATATCATAAAAACATACTGCTCCATAAGGAATCAATCCCAAAATGTCTATAAGAATACCTTGTGCGTCTAGTGCGCACGGAAATCAAAATCCATATATGTGCCACACAGGTGCATAAAACAAACAACATCTAGGTGCAACGGGTGTGCACGAATCATCTGTCATAGGCAACGTATGTGCCCGACAGTAAAATCAGGTGCATCTGACATGCACGAAGAATCCTGATTTAGTGCATCTGGTGTGCACTATAATCGTATCTCAAAACATGCGCTCATCACGCGCGAAAATCCAAATCAAATGCACGGAGTGCAAGAAATCAATATCAATATCAGAATCGAAATCGACGGTATACAACACGGCTCAATCCCAATTAGGTATACCGCGGTGTATAATCTTACAACCATATGCATCAACGTGCACAAATTAAATCAAAACACTAAAAGTGCATGAAAACGATGCTGGAAGCATAAATCAATCACAGACATAAAATAGGCATGAAATCATAATCAATACCTCAAGCGTAATAACTATGCGCAAAATATGAACCCAGTAGATGCAACCATGGTGCAAGAAAACAAATATCATTAAACTCAGTCATCAAGACTAAATCATGCAAACAGAACGCCTAAAATACCGAAATCCAAGGTGACGGATACGTGATAATCGAATCACAAAATCACAATCATAAATACCGTCGTCGATATATCCTCCTTCGCAGTCGAGAAGGTGTCGGCTCATCCAATGCTAGCAGCGCAAGATATCTACTTGCCTCTTGCTCACGGTCTAGCGTCCTCTGTCTCTGGGTCCTTATCTTCCCTATGGATTACCTATCTCGCAATCCATCAACTCATCGGCCATGTTAGGTGTGCTAACGGGAACGATTCCGTCCTGGCACTTCTCTGGTCATCTCTCGGTCAATCCTCACGGACACTCGTAAAGCAGCACATCACTGGCGCCGACCTCTGGTCCTCTGAGTGCACATCACACATCTGCTCCTGGTGCAAATCTTATTGCAGCAGTGTCCTGGAAGGAATCCTGCTCAAGGTCTCTTCCGATCTTGCCTAAGCCGAACTGTACGAAGGCTAGTACTCTTGCATAATCTCTTCTCGCTCGATGGACATCTGCGTCCTCAGTACAACATTTACTCGGAAACTGGTCGCATCCCAATGCCTCTGTAGACATATCGCATCTCTAATGTCAGCGGAGTGGAACGTCATCTCGTCGAAATCTCGTGCGAACTCTTTACTCCAATTTATTCCAATGTCGACTGATTCGGACTCGTCTTCTCGTGGCTGCATAGACTGCGCTCCAACGGCTACACTCGTATCTGGAGTCTCCCAAGCAATGTGTCCCATCACATGATATCCGAATGATGTCGAACTATCCGATCGACTCGTCAGAACCTCATAATCCCCCAAGAGATCAACATCTTGAGTACAGTTTAATAGTATTCTGGTACATACCACAGCGTCGGTGGTCCAGCCGTAGAAGGGCAAACCCAAGCCTCACTAATGGCGCCGCGGAACTGTAGCAAACCCTAAGGTTCAAAGGCTTTCACACGGTCATTATGTCGGGTCATTATATCAACCTGCTCCGGAACAACGGGCGTACCGCCCTGATCAGTCCTCATCTTAGACGAGCTAACCCTGACCTCGGCTCTCGCGACCGCTCTCTGCGCCCTCGTAGTCTTCAGCGGCATAATGGATGGAAAAGAAAACAGGATTCGATAAGAATACGGAAATCGAATCATAAGAATGTATATAATCACGAAGGAATTTCAACCAATAAGTCCTAAGGTCACTTAGGCGGAGTACCGTATCGTAAGTATACCGCGGAACATACACACGCTACGCCAGTCTGCTTAAGCTACCTACTCCATCATACCAAGGTCATCCTACACTCCGAAAGGTAAAACCTACACTCTGATACCAACTTTGTCATGACCCAAAATTTGGCACATGACCGGCACGTAAACTACGTAACGTCTACAGGCGTAACGCAATTTAGGTAAGCCGACACCCAGAAATCTAAACCATAAAAGCAGTAATTGATGAAAACATTTATTAAAAACATTTGGAAATTTCAAGTAAAATTTCGGCAGCACCTTTTTTGTAAAAACTAGCCCCGAAACGGGTACAACATAAGATAAGGGTAAAACAATACACGATATGACAAAGAATCCCCAAACGGGAGCAATCACGTCCAACGGCGGCAACAACCACCACAAGAATAATATACGACGCCGTAGTGAAGAAATGGACAATATAAGTGAAAAACAACATAAAAGATGAAACTGCAATATAAAAGTCGGCTCACACGAGCTCGACATCCAGAGTCACAAAATAATATGCAATATCGTCCTCACAACTGGTTTTTAAGTCAATACACAAATGGTAGATGGAGAGTACTAGATACAATAAGGTGTACAATGAAATGTAAACGGATAACCGCAAAACCCACCTATAAGCAAAACGGCTCACACGCCAACTGTAGCGGTATCTGTAGCAAAAAAGATACAATGATGTAGCCCTGCCGCGACTACACTGAGGGTCAACCTGCAAAATACTGTGGCACAACGGGGGTGAGTTTCCAACTCGTGAATAGTAAATAACATATACAGATAATCGCAGGTATGCATGTACTACGATACTCTAACATATGCAATCTGGTAACATCGATATGGTAATCTGGGTATGCAATAATCATGTGAGGTACTCTATCAGGTACTATAAATACATGATGCAGTGCATAACAATGAATGCTGAGCATGGGATACAATATATCTGTTCCCCTCCGAAAGACGGCGCGACGCGATAGAGACGTCTTGCCTGAGATTCGGGGCAGATGCTATTTGGTTTTATCCGTCCACCTTTCCGAAGATGCCAAGTTGATTTATGGCACCGTGTATCGGAGGTTTAAACGGATGCTGCCGATGTAGCAGACTTCGTCAGATTCCCCCTCGTTTGAGGGGTTTTTGATTGTGGGGACGCTCTTCCCTGCAGGCGCAAGCCCCTGCAGTTAATTACGCTACCGCATCGCGGTAACAACTTTCTCCTTCTCCAGATGTTCACTTCGTGTCGTGGGTGTTTGTTTTGTTTGTGGTTGCCCATGGATTGTATACGGAGACTAATTTATGTTGTCGTCCGTAGGACGTGGATTAGTCCAAATCCGTATTTTCTTAGATTTGGTTTTGGGGCTTTGGTTTAAGAATACGTTAGCCATATTTGAGGCTAAGATCAACTTAAACGTTCATTAAAGATACGTTAGTCCAATTTGAGACTAAGATCAACTTAACGGGATCGTTTGGATCCGACAAAAGAGCATTTAGGGGCTCTATTGTTCCAGTTTAGGGATATAGTGCTCCATTACCAGTTTAGGGACATAGTGGTCCATTGCCAGTTTAGGGACATGGTGGTCCATTGTTCCCATTTTGGGGATGAATATTGGTTTAAGGACGCATTAGTCCATGAGTTTAAGGACCCCACAGTCCGTATTACCAGTTTAGGGACATGGTGGTCCAACATTCCCATTTTGGGGACGAATATTGGTTTAAAGACGCCTTAGTCCATGAGTTTAAGGACCCCACAGTCCGTATTACCAGTTTAGGGACATGGTGGTCCAACATTCCTATTTTGGGGACGAATATTGGTTTAAGGACGCATAAGTCCATGAGTTTAAGGACCCCACAGTCCGTATTACCAGTTTAGGGACATGGTGGTCCAACATTCCCATTTTGGGGATGAATATTGGTTTAAGGACGCATAAGTCCATGAGTTTAAAGACCCTACAGTCCGTATTACCAGTTTATGGACATGGTGGTCCAACATTCCCATTTTGGTGACGAATATTGGTTTAAGGATGCATAAGTCCATGAATTTAAGGACCCCACAGTCCGTATTAATGTGTAGTTGTCGGGACCCGTCACCTCTCTGACGACGTTGAAGGATTACAACGACAAATATCAGAGGAGTTCAGAGATGTACCCTTGAACCGGATGTAAATTGATTTAAGAGAGCAGTCGTGCTCAGTCAATTTTAATTTGAGGACTTACGGCCAGTATTGGGCTAAGTCCAGTTGAGAATATTCAACAGTTTTTTATTTGTGTCTGGCCTGTTAGGCCTTTGATTGGGCTCTGCCCTTTGTATAATAATGCAGTGCATTTTTTCTGGCCTATTAGGCCCTTTTAATTGGGCTATGTCCCCCTTTTTTATAATGCAGAGCATTTGTTTTGGTCCATTGGGCCTCTTAATTGGGCTCCGCCCTTTAATAATGCGCTGCATTTAATATTCTGACAGTGCGCCACGTGGCCTGTCAGGTGCTTTGCGCTGATTGAGGAGCACAAGACGCAAACTGATGTGGAGGTGACACGTGTCACGCTCTGGTGAGCGCAAGCGCAGTGCGCTGCGCCATTGCGCTGTTGACACGTGGCGCTCTCTGGTGACTTGCGCCAAACCAAGAGAGCAGTGCTCTGTTTTAGAAGCGCATAGCGCAGTTATTCTGGGGCCGACACGTGGCGCTCCCTGATGGCTTGCGCCAATCCAAGGAGCGCAACAGTGCAAACTTCAAAAGTGCAAGGCACTGTTTAATATTTTGATCAAATTTAGATCAAAGAAAACAAGTTTTTCTTGTTTTCAAGAACCAGTGGTTCATCAAAAGGCAATGAGTTTATACAGAAGTAAATTACTTCTTCTTTCTTCTTCTTCTTCTTATTATTTTTTATCCAAGATCTTGATCTTGTTCGTAGATCAATGATCTTTTTAGAAGAAACTCTTCTTTTTTTTCAAAGGTTTACCTTTTCTCTCTCTGAGTTCTTCTCAAAATTTTTAGAGGAATTCTCTATCTCTTTCTCTGTGTCCATCCCCTTTTAGACTTGGAGTCTAGGGGCCTTTATATAGTGCCAATTGATTTGTTATGTTGGTTACAGAGATATTTCTCTGATTGATCTGGGGATATTTCCCTACCGTCGGATCTTTGATCCAAGGGCTCTGTTTTATAGAAGATAATCTTATTGTTCTAATAAGATCAGAAAGATCTTTCTGGAATTTTAATTCTGTTTTAGTGCTGGCACAGTTGGCGCAAGCGCACCTGTGCTTGACACGTGTCGCGCAGCGCAGAGCGCAGCGCAACTGCGCCGACACGTGTCGCGCAGCGCAGAGCGCAGATCATCTGAAGCATTGCTTCCATTATTTTAACTTTAATTTTAACTTTAATTTCAAAGCAGAGGTTTGCTCTGATTGGGGGAAACAGAAGCGTTGCTTCGTTTCCCGCCTTGGAATTTGAACAGAGCTTTGCTCTGATTAGGGTAAACAAATGCCCCCCCACCGTTGCGCTTACGTGGCCCCAAACGTGAGCGCAGCGGTGGCAGAATTCCAACCGTTGCGCCACCTTTTGAAAGTTGAAACGGCTCTCAATGCCTATAAATAGGACCTTTAGTCCCTTAGATGATTTTCATCTCTTTTCTTATGAATCTTTATTCAGAGCCTTGCTCTTCAATTTAAGAACTTTTCAAGAGTAAAACTCTGTCAACACTTAGGTAAAGTTTAAAAACTTTTAAGAATCCAGGGTTTTACCCATTAACAGAGCTTTGCTCTTCATAGATCTTTGATCTAAAGAAAACCCATTTAGGGTTTCATTAATAGAGTTTTGCTCTCTTCAGATCATGATCTTTTCTTGGGGTTTCTTAGCCCATGAATCAGCGCTCTGCTCTCTTGATGCATGTAGATTTCTTAATCTTTTGTGAAGAATTCTTAAGAGTTTGGTCATGGATAATGAAGATCAAAAATGGAGTTTTATCTTTGATTGATCACATCATCTTTTCATAGCAAGGCTCTCAGCGTTCTCGGGGAATTTCTTTAAATTACCCTCATTACTGAATTTGATAGGTGCCACTCCTGTTTGCAGAGCATTGCTCCCGAGGAGTTTAACTCCCTGTGCCTGTTTTTAATAAGAATTCGCTTAATCAGTCTGTCTACTAATTCTGTTAATTTTCTTTTACAGGAGCAATGGACTCCCACATGTACGATCTCGATGAAATCATCTCTTACGGAGACATCCGCCGACTCGGCCGTTCTCAGAACCGAGAATTTACCAACGCCGAGTGTGCCGAAATCATGAGCCGCTTCGACGCATACAACGGTCAACTGCTTCCTCGGCGCTCCCCTCTCCTGAGGCTTATTGTGGGAGCAATTTGGGAAGCGCTTCCCCTATTCTTTACCGGCGTGCTGCTTAGGGCATTGGACACCGCTGAGGACAAGGTGCACTCGGTGTATCTGATGAACTTAATATCGAAGAGACGGTGAGACAATCTTGTCGATCTCTTGCACCAGGCCTTTCAACAGTCCGCCATTCTTGCTGCCTATCGAAGGGTGGAGGACATCAGTGGGGATCCCGACGCCCATGCTTGCGAAAGGAAGCACACCAGGATGATTCGCCAAGCTTGGAAAGTCTTGGACAAGGTCACTTTCGAGTTCCTCAATCCTTGTCCAGGATCTGAGGTTTTGCCGTTGTAATCATTTGGATAATGTCTTTATTCATTTCTTTATGATTGTAAGAACCCTTTGCAATATGAATGGAAAATTTCTCATTTCAGCTTGTCTTATTTCTCGTTCTGAGTCTTTTGCACACGCATGAATAGATGTGTCTCGAATGCTTGATCAAATGCAAATCGGATGTTCTCTCTGTCGCTTTTTCTTTCTTTTATTATCGGTATGTTACCTTAGTAAATATGGTCGATAGATGATAGAGCGAGCATCCTGTCTTGGCTCCTTCCAGAGGTAGTGATGGCTTAGGAAGCAGGTTCAGATCTGCTGACTAAGACTTTTCAACTCTATGAGCCGTGAGGGTCTCATACCTTCGGCTACTACAAGATCTTTATAAACCAGAGAATTTTCTCCCTACGGATCGAGAGGATCACGTAGGTGTATTTTCTCCTTAGGAATCGTGAGGATTCCTAAGTGCGTTTTCTCTTATAAGTCGTAGGGATCTTATAAGAGAATTTACTCTCTTACGAGTCGTGAGGACTCGCAAGTGATGGGTGAAGTTGCCCTTATCCGCCTTTCACGGGGTCAGGGGTTTGACTCTCGGTCATTGATGTACTGTCGAGTCATGGAACTGGGAAATTTGCCGCGACTCCGCTTTACTGGCATCGTATATTTCTGCAGAGACACTGATTTCTCTGCGGATCGGCGCGAATTGAGATGCTCTCGTCAAGGACGCTGATTTCCCTGAATCGAGGAGGTTGCCAAGGACACCGATTTCCTCGGCGTTGAGACAAGTCGAGGTATTCCTGTAAAGATGCTGATTTCTCTGCAGGCGACGCGAATCGAGATGCTCTCGTCAAGGACACTGATTTCCCTGAATCGAGGAGGTTGTCAAGGACACTGATTTCCCTAGGGTTGAGACGAGTCGAGATATCCCTGCAAAGCCACTGATTTCTCTGCGAGTCGACGCGAATCGAGGTGCTCTCGTCAAGGACACTGGTTTTCCTGAATCGAGGAGGTTACCAAGGACGCTGATTTCCCTGGGGTTGAGACGAGTCGAGGTATTCCCGCAAAGACACTGATTTCTCTGCGGGTCGACGCGAATCGAGGTGCTCTCGTCAAGGAAACTGATTTCCCTGAATCGAGGAGGTTGCCAAGGACACTGATTTCCCTTAGGTTGAGACGAGTCGAGGTATTCCTGCAAAGACACTGATTTCCCTGCGGGTCGACATGTATCGAGGTGCTCTCGTCAAGGACACTGATTTCCCTGAATCGAGGAGGTTGCCAAGGACACTGATTTTCCTGGGGTTGAGACGAGTCGAGGTATTCCTGCAAAGACACTGATTTTCCTGCGGGTCAACGCGAATCGAGGTGCTCTCATCAAGGACACCGATTTCCCTGAATCGAGGAGGTTGCCAAGGACACTGATTTCCCTGGGGTTGAGACGAGTCGAGGTATTCCTGCAAAGACACTGATTTCTCTGCGGGTCGACGCGAATCGAGATGTTCTCGTCAAGGACACTGGTTTCCCTGAATCGAAGAGGTTGCTAAGGATACTGATTTCCCTGGGGTTGAGACGAGTCGAGGTATTCCTGCAAAGACACTGATTTCTCTGCGGGTCGACGCGAATCAAAGTGTTCTCGTCAAGGACACTGGTTTCCCTGAATCGAGGAGGTTGCCAAGGACACTGATTTCCCAGGTGTTGAGACGAGTCGAGGTATTCCTGCAAAGACACTGATTTCTCTACGGGTCGACGCGAATCGAGGTGTTCTCGTCAAGGACACTGGTTTCCCTGAATCGAGATAATGTGTCTTTCGGGTTTTATATGAGTTACCGTCAAGACTTGGCTCCGTTTCCTGATGGAGGAGGGACGCTGTAGTGACATTTTGTCTGTTGTGTAGAGACGAACGACGAAGTGGTGACCACTCCACGCTGGGGTGAGATGATCTCCGGTTGTCTTTCGGGCTTTATATAAGTTGCCGTCAAGACTTGGCACCGTTTCCTGATGGAGCATGGGGAGGGAAGATATGTTTCCTTCCGTATTTGCGCCCCTGGATTGTATACAGGGATTGCTATGATATCGCCTGTAGGGCATAAATTTCATTCATTTTTTTATATTATTATTATTTTATTTCCGCAATGCTCTATCATTTCAGCTTTTATATCGCGAAGGTCGCGATTGCCCAATTATTTCGGCTATTTTTCGCGGTGCCCAATCATTTCGGCTATTTATTTTATTTTTACTCGCTGCTTTTTATTGCGAGTTGCCCAATCATTTCGGCTATTTTGCATGCATACATTTTTACTTGCTGATTTTGTTGCAAGTTGCCCCCATCATTTCGGCTATTTCGTATGCATTTTTAGCTCGCTGATTTTTATCGCGAGTGTGGAACTTGGAATCTGACGCCAATCTCAGCATCGGCATCGCTACAACTGGAATATTGCCAGGAGCGAATCATCATTTGCCAT
Organism: Agapanthus africanus; assembly: GCA_030015575.1. Lineage (NCBI taxonomy): Eukaryota > Viridiplantae > Streptophyta > Magnoliopsida > Asparagales > Amaryllidaceae > Agapanthus > Agapanthus africanus. Next base: position 745,250,625 of record CM057340.1, read on the forward strand.
GAAAGGGCTTGGAATTTGATACCGGTTTAGGCATCAGCATCGCTACAACTGGGATATTGCCAGGAGCGAATCATCATTTGCCTCTGTCGATGTTGAACAAAGGTGGCTTAGTAAACAGGGTTAGGATCCTGTCGACTAAGGCTTTTGACTTCATGAGCCGTAAGGGTCTCACAAAGGTATTTCTCCCTACAAGTCGTGAGGATCTCGTAGGTGCGTTTTCTCCTTAGGGATCGTGAGGATTCCTAAGTGTATGTTCCCCTGTAAGTCATAAGGATCTTACAAAAGGGTTTTCTCCTTATAAATCGAGAGGACTTACAAGGGTTTTTCACCGTATGGACATATCCCCACTCACGGGTGGGACTTGGTTAGGGAAATGTTTATTCACGCCCGTGGATTGTATACAAGGGTCAGTATTGAGCCGCTTGTAGGGCACTATCGTAGATTGTGAGGGTTGCTTAAGAACAGGTTCAGGTCTCCGTAACTTAAGACTTTCAAATCTTATGAGCCGTGAGGGTCCCATAAGAGAGTTCTCCTTACGAGTCGTGAGGATCTCGCAAGTGTAATTTCTCCTTAGGAATCATGAGGATCCCTAAGTGTGTTGCTTTCCTGTGAGTCGTAAGGATCTCACGCGGGTGGTTTCTCCTTACAAGGTCGAGAGGACCCTGCAAGTGTCTTTTTAACGAGGTTGAGCCCTTTCGGGTTTTCACAAACACTCGCCGGTATTCCTGCTGTTATTACTCACGGAGCCCTTTCGGGTTTTCATCCGTGCCCATTTTGCTTATGGACATACCGTTTTTTCTTTTTTGTTTTTTTTATTCTTTTTTTTTCTAACGAAGTCGCGCCCTTTCGGGTTTTCACGAACACTCGCTGGTAGCCCTGCTATTTTTACTCACGGAGCCCTTTCGGGTTTTCATCCGTGCCCATTTTTCTTATAGACATACCGTTTTTTTAATTTTTTTTTCTTTATTCTTTTTTTATTTATCTCTTCAGCCTGAGGATGCTGCGCTAGTAGTTTAAGGACGTTTCGGTCCGTTGCTGAAGAAGGCCGGTTACTACTTATAGAGTTTGGGCTTAGGAAGATAGCGAGCGGACATAGTCGTCGTCATCTATCATTGACCTAGGCTGTGACTCATTAAGCGTAGTATTTGTTTAGGAAGCGACCGTTTATTGGCCTGAAAGGCCTTTCACCGTGCATATCCATGAGTAGATAGGCTCCACCCTAGTAGACCTTGTCTATGATGTACGGACCTTCATAGTTCGGCTCGAATTTTCCCCGCTTGGCGCGATTGGGGATCATAGGACTTTTGACCACTAGCACGAGTTCGCCTCGGTGGAATGTCCTCGGCCTGGTCAATCTTTCATATGAACGCGTCATCTTTGCTTTATAAGCCTCCAGATTTTATTGCGCTATGAGCCGGGTTTCATCAAGGGCATCAAGCTCCTCAAGCCGAAGGTGAGCATTTTCTTCGTCCGTCAGCTCGTAGTGGACTGCCACTCATAGAGAGGGTAACTCTATCTCGAGGGGAAGTACTGCTTCTGTACCGAAGACCAACGCGTACGGCGTTGTGTTCATGGCCGTCTTGAACGTAGTTCGATACGCCCAAAGAGCTTCTTGCAGTCTCTCGTACCAGTCCTTCTTATTTCGGGACACCGTCTTCTTCACGATCTTCGTCAAGATCTTGTTAAAATCCTCAGCTAGACCGTTAGCTCGGGGATTATAAACTGAGGAATATCTCCAGTCTATGTTGTGTTGTTGTGCAAAGCGGCTGATCTTGTGGCTTCTGTAAGCTGTTCCGTTATCGGAGATGATCCGTTGCGGAGTTCCAAACCGATAAATGACGTGCGTCTTGAAGAAATGGAGGATATTTTCCGTCTTCACTTCCCTCAGCGGTACTGCTTATGCCCATTTAGAGAAGTAGTCAGTCGTTGCCAAGATGAATCGGTGTCCCCTGGACGATGCTAGTTCGATGGGGCCGATTACGTCAGTCCCCCACATTTCGAACGGCCAGCTAGCCACTGTTGGATGTAGAGGATTTGGGTGCAGATGGATAAAGTCCCCATGAATCTGGCATGAGTGGCATTGCTTCTCATATTCAAGGCAGTCCTGAATCATCGTTGGCCAATAGTAGCCCATCCGTTTAATTTTCAAATTCATCTTCAGGCCTGCTTGGTGAGAACCGCAGAGTCCGTCGTGAACTTCCTGAATGACTCTTTTCGCTTCGTCGGGTCCCAGAAATCTCAACCACAGAGAATCAAACGATCTCTTGTACAGAGTATCATTGACGAAGGTGAAAGACAGAGCTCGTTTCATGAGCTGATGTCTTGAGGACACATCTTCAGGCGTTCGACTGGATTTGAAGTAGTCTACAAAGACTTCTCTCCAATCCTCAGCCTTTTCCTGGTCTTTTATTTGCATAGCCATTTGCTCAGTCAGTTCCTTTTCTTCGGATGATTCCGGAGATATTTCTGCGGGGGCAAGCACCCGACGGCTTTGTACCACGATCTTTACGTCATCGAGGTTCTCATCGGCCAGTTCTTTAGCGAGCTTAGCTAGTGCATCTGCTTTGCTATTTTCTGCGCGCGGTATGCTTTCCAGCATGTAGGAGGGGATTTGAGTCAGCAATTTGTAGGGTTCCTAGACACACTAATGAGGTCCCACAAGGCATCAACCATTCCAAATTAAATTTTTCCGGTGCTGAGAAACCCTAAACTAGATCGTTAACTAGAGTTTAGGCGAAAACAAAAGCGAATAAACAACTTTACTCTAAAGTGAAAGAGACTACAACCTTTATAGATCCGGTCCTCCATCTCCATAGCTCCGCGTTGACTTCCCTCCGCTGCGATCATCGGATCCCGGACTCTAGTAATGGTTTCGTCGAAGAAATGATCGGGCTAGATCGTCGACTTCGATGCCGAAGATGATCTACGTCGAGGCAACTCAAGATCAAGCTCCAACTTCACCAAGTCATGAAACTTGTGAAGAAAACACCCTATACTACTTGGCAAGTGGTAGAGGATGAAGAAATAGGAAGTGGGTTCACTTTAGAATTGGATTTCTCACTCTTTTTCTCAAGTCACCATAGAAGCTAGCAAGCTTCTTTCTTCTTGAAGAAGAAGAAGAAGAAGAAGAAAAAGAATATGATAAGAATAATGAAAATAGAAAATAAAGTAATTTTTATCATATTTGCAACCATGGTTTAGTGTAGAGAATAAACTAGGGTTTAGTTGAATGGTTAGGGTTAAGGCAAAAGACAAAATGGCTAGACTTTTCAAAGCTTCAAGAAGCTTCAAGTATCAAACAAAGAAAGCCACCATGTTATATTTTGCCAAAAATAAATAAAAAGAATAAATAAACAAGTAAAACCCCTAAACCATCAACTAAACATGGTTTAAGTCTTACATAAACCCAAGTTTGCATGTATCATCAAACATGATACAAACAAGTGCACAAAAATATATCACATATACAACTTGTGCATTTCAAGTGAGAAAATCAATCTTGAGTGAACCAATACTAGTTAATGTAAAGTAATATATCAAATATATAATTATACATTAAATCATTAAATCAACACTTGATTCAATGATCCGGTCATGTCGCATATAACCGACTAGTATCAAGTGTATCAATGTATCAAATCAACACTTGATTCGGTAACCCGGTTATATCATATATAACCGTTCTACGATACAAATCGCGAGAATAGAATACGGTATCACATACACGCATTATTCTCGGTCCCGCACATATCTCATATGCGCTCCTATTTCGTTTCGCTTGAGCCAGGAAACCTCTGTGTAGGACTCTAAAGACTCGTTAATACGCCGGAAGCAGGTGATGATCATATCAAACACCCACAAGCCGCAAGCGGTCTGCTAAACGTAACGGCCACCCGGGTATTGAGCGATCAGAAGATCGACGAGCAAGCCCGCTCACACTCCTGTGAATCCAACCAGTAACACTTACCGTACAGTCCGGTCTGATCGTCTGATATGTCGCATATCTCGCCTAGGGGTGGTAAACGTCAGACCCCAATAGCTCGATAAGTCGTGTCGATATGAGGTCTATAACAGTTCAAGAAACTACTGGTAACACTTACCAGTAAATCTCAGCAACCCTGGCCAGGGATTTCCGGTTATAGCCAATCGAACACAGCGCAACATCAACTCCCTATACCGGGAGAGACGAATCCCCTCCTATCGCTCATTGCCTCCATGTGATTCGGGACTGTACCCAAAAACCACTGTTTTGCATGCCCTCTTGGACGTGGTAAGGTGGAAATCAAAGCATAGTGGGAATCACACAAGACTCTATGACGATCTCGGGTCTACAAACTAACCTGTACCAGTGTCACCAGAGAACTGCCATCTGACGTAAGGTATAATACCATCTGGGAGTTCTCGGCGAGTCCGTCCAGTGTACCCAGTCTCCACTGAGCACCTGTATATCATCTCTGATGTCAAACACCAATGGATATGGGATCATCCACCGCCCATCTGTATGGGTCGAGAAGGTATACACTAGTCTACATTGGTATATCGATGCCCTGTCTCGATACACCCACGACTAGGGACCTTGAAGGATGTACTTATGGACTACCATGTCCCCACTAGTATGATCCGCATCATAGTCCAGGTAGTCAAGTACACATCCTAAGGGCTTTACCAACATGTAACAGAGAGACAATCAGTGTACATGTTAAGGTAAAGAGCAACCAGATAGCATACTATCATGTCGAGCAAGAAAGTCCTCCCTATATATGTCCAAGCATCCACTACAATATACATCCTATGTATAGTAATGGACTCTAGGGCATACATATAACTAACAATCTCCCACTTGCACTAGGGCCATCTGATAGCAGTGGTTGCAGTATCTCATACTCAACCATCCCATAAAAGTCTCTCTCTGGGAAAAGACCTTTGTGAGTGGATCCGCCGTGTTGTCCTCTGAGTCTACTCTCCTAACCTCGATCACCCTGGAGATCAACTATCTTCATGATCAGGTGATGCTGCCTCAGAATATGTCTGGATCACTGATGGGACGGGCGTTCCTAGGCATAAGCCACAACTCCATTGTCACACAATGGGAGGAACGAAGTTCATCTCATGAACTAATATACACCCAAACAGCCTCTTTGGTAGCATCTTAAATAGCGATGTATCCTGCCTTTATCGTCTAGTAAGCCACGTATTTAGCTTGGAACTCTTCCAACATACCGTCCCTCCACTGAGGGTAAAGACAATGCCTGCGACTGACATTCAGTCGTCCTTATCACCCTGGAACACTTCCAGTGATTCTCCCCAGGATCAATTGATACCATCTCACTTCAACTAGTGAGAATCCTAACATCCATTTAGATCTATCTCATAGATCCAAAACCCAGGATTTAGTAGGTATCACTTTGATCCTATGTGGAGAATCATTGTGATAAGCGGAGATTGATCAAGCGTAGCATAGGAAACTCCTTCCCTATCAAGAGTATGCCATCCACGTACTCTACGAGGATCGTCACCATACTCCCTACTACCTTTTTGTTTATACAAGGTTCATCTACCATTTTGATGATGTCAAACTCTTTGACTACTACATCAAAACAGACGTTCCAACTCCGCGATGCCTGCTTTATCTTATAAAGCATCTTGTACACGTTTCCGCTGCTCCCACTGTCTACGAAGCCCTCTGGCTGTGTACTTACAGACGCTCTCTTCTAAAACATCATTTTAGAAAAGCAGTCATGACACCCAACAGCCAGATATCGTAGTCATGGTATGTAACCGTGGCAAGTAGGATCCGGATGGACTTAAGCATAGCCACTGGAAAAGGTTTCATCATTATCCACGCCTGGTCGATGACGAAAACCTTTAACAAGTGTAGCTTTGAAAGTCTCAACTTTTCCATCTACACCAAGTAATCTTCTCAAGATATACTTGCTCCTGATGGGGATTTAACCCTTCAGATATAGCAACCAAAGTCCATACTTTGTTGGTGTATAAGGATTCCATCTCAGATCGCTAAGCATCCAGCCATTCTTATAGAGTCCCACTCCTGATGGCCAGCTCGAAACTAGTTGAGTCATCATCTCATGATGCAATCCTCGCTCCCACTGTTATAGAGAAACTGAAGTATCTCTCAGGTGGGTGAGAAACCCTACTAGATCGGCGGAGAGGCTGAGGTTCGTTGGTATCTACTGAATCCTTTGGTTGTACCAAATTATCTGCTGTAGTTTGCATAGCTGGAACCTTTCCAGTTCTACATAACTGACCTTGCCTCGAGCTTGTCCGGATTTTGCTTTTAGACATAGGCCGGACAACCCTAAATCTTAACTAGCTTAAGACATGGGCTCTTCCCATACCATATCTCATATGGAGTGGTAGGCTGTGATCTGATTCGAACCCTATTCAATAGGTATGCAGCTTCTCAAGCGCATAACTCCCAAAAGGAAACAGGTAACTCGGTAGTACTCATCATAGAGCGCACCATATCGAATAGGGTGCAATTGCTCCGCCCCGATATACCATCGTGCTATGGTGGATACGGAGGAGTAATGCTGAGAGAGAATCTCATTCTCCTTTAGAATAGTCCAGGAATTCCGTGCTCAAGTATTCTCCTCCCTGATCGCATCAAAGGACATAATACTTATACCCTCATTTTGGTTCTCTACTTCTAACTTATATTCCGTGAATATCTCAAAAGGTTCGAACTTGTGTTTCAACAGGAACATATGTCTGAATCTTAAGAGATCATCAGAGAATGTAATGAAGTACAAAGAACCGGTCTTGGCATATGTAGACAGGGGACCTACCATACATCATCATGTATCAGTCCCAAGAGTTAACTAACTCTTTCTCTGTTTCCAGAGCTATGGTCATCTAATCTTTGTGACATGACTGGCAAGTTTCATAAGATGTAAATTCAAACTGATTTAAATATGCATCTACAATGTAACTTAAGCTAGTCAGGTCACATTGATATGACCTAGTCTACAATACCTCAAGAAAGATTCGTTCATTTCTGAACTCTTCCTCTTGTGTGTGTTCTGTATACAAAGAACTGTAGTTTGATTTAGAACGTTAATGCTTTTAGATAACATGCCTGAACCGATCAACTCTTGATATAGGAAATGTTCAAAACATTATCCAACAATACAAAATTATATCCTTTCTTTACTAATAAAGAGACTGATATGATTTTGTATATCGGTTCGGTATCTAATAACATTCGTTCAGAATCAATGTATTGGTAATACAGGATGACAGTGACCAACAGACTTGGCTGCAACACTTGCCCCGTTTTCTGTCTCATGAAACTTATCACCCATTCTCAGTTCTTTACCTATCTGTAGCCCATGTAACAAATTACATATGCGGGATCCTGATCCGGTATCTCATATCCAGGACGTAAAGAATACTGAGAAACAGTTCTGTATAATGAACACACCCGAAGATGATGCATCAGTGTGCACTTTCTTCGTTTAGGCGGCATGGGAATTCTGGTAATCCCCAATTTCCTGCTCTGTCTTATAACAATTATAAGTTGGAGCGGGACCAACATTCCCCAGCTCAGTATAATAAGCGGGTTCGGTCAATATTCCGTATTATTATCTTGATTAAGGCGTGATATGGTCGCTACCTGGAGAGAGAGAGAAGAAAACACTCAGCGTATGCTCTTGCAAGATCAGATTGGTTATTATTTTATCTAATCAGAATGGCTCCCACTGTTTTTTTTATCAAATCTTCCTTCAAACCTTAAAAGGAAAGACTAGCCGGGATTAATTACACACTACAAGTTCGCCAATCTTTCAGCCAGGCCAGTGTCGGTACTTTGAGGGAGGTCCCCCGTGCTTTCACACGAACCTAATTAATGTAAACCTCGTTTTTCCAGAGGCGTAACCTCGTTAACACCTTTCTAGACACCTACTTGATCGGCTAATTGTAATGTGTAAAACTCTCCCAGGAGTAACTCTTACTCGCAGCGGATATCGGGATCCAACTATCTCATAGAAGGTATGCAATCTCATTGCAAATTTCAACACTTGAAATTCCCGATAATTTTGCCCCTAACGTGCTATGACCTTGACGAAAGCCAACAAACCATAGCCCGCTAGTCAAGTTCAACCCGTACATTTCTTGATTGAATTAAACCCACCCGCACGACCCTTGACGAAAGCCAACAAAGCCGCACGACTACCCTAATCCAATCGCATCGTATGCAGCAGATAAGCAGCATATAGCTACCGCACACTACACCTTGACGAAATCCAACAAATGTAGCACGAATACTATATACAACTTATCTGAAATGACGGAGGGCTACGACAGGTTTTTTTGAAAACCTATCGCGTAATGAACTTGATATCGTTGTAGAATCAAATGATTTTAAAATGGAGTGTTTTTTAGGCTTTTCTGGTTTTGCTAAAGGGGTCACTCCCGGTGAAGGGATCGTCGGCCCTTTCCTCGTCTAATGAGGTGCAGGATATATCATATATACCGCTGTGCAAAGCAGAAACTATAGAAGCTATCAAAAGACAAACCGAGTGTGTAGCATCTGCCAGTTATTGCTAAAGGGGTCACTCCCGGTGAAGGGATCGTCGGCCCTTTCCTCATCGAATAAGGTGCAGGATATATCACATATACCGCTGTGCAAAGCAAGAACTATAGCTACCTGTTTTAATTTTTGAAATTCAATTCCACAACATCTTTAGGTTTCTTTTATTTCATTAATCTCATTAATGAAGTCCCATCATTTAAGTACCTAAACATCACAGATAAATACGACGTACACTTATGCCATCCGCATTCGCCTCGATGTCCCCTCGTGCACCGTTAGGTTAGGTGACTAACGGCAGAGCGGGGCAGGGCTAGCGCGGGTGTAAAACATAAGTAACGTCTATATAATATATCATATATACTATATACAGTATTTATCACAGAACATATCACATGATCACATCACAGATATCGCAGCAGAAGAAACATATGAAATATTGGATATACTAGGACGTCCGTGTTTTCAATACGAGCCAGTATAAAACACGGATTCCACGGTCGTGATGAATAGCCAAACCCACACCCCTAGACCCCTACGAGAGCGGCAAGCAACCCTACCAATTCTGGAGTTAGGAGACCCGGACTCGACTCCTCGAGTTGGTCTCCCACAGGACTCCAGAACCCGGTTACTTGTGCTCTCCTCCTTGGGTCTATCCTAGTGCGGAAAAGAAAATAATATACAAAGGGTGACATCTTCCGCAACCTGGAAGTACCCCAATAAAAGAATATTACATACAAGTTTTTACATGAATGAAAATAAAAAAACACTCATCTCACATAAAACCCCCCGGCTATTCAAACACGACAATCCAATATGACATATCCAGCAACACATAACATCACATGTCATCAACTGTCACGCCCCGCTTCCCAGAGTACGCCAGATTGGGCACGCGACATAGCCAACCATGCTACCTGTGGGTAGGAAGTATCCATCCACAGTCACATTACTGCTGTAGAGATATCTAGAACAAGATAAAACTATCTAAAACATGTCCATAATCCAGAATAACAGGAGTCAATAATAAATAAATGCGAAAGCTAATGATCCAATACAAATAACTGAAAAGTGTGTCCCATAATGCGGGCTCACATCAGGAAATAAATGCAGGAAATAAAACTAACTACTACTGAACTCACAGCTCAGCCTGCTGGCTGAAGTACTCCTGCTCGGACTGCAACAGCGGTACGGAATCTGGGCCATGCAAAACCCAGACGTCAGCGCGTCATGTCATCAAGTAATATAATATGAACAGTGTAGCAGGCAATGTAATATAAACATGAATACAGCAAGAATAACAATAATATGAATCATACCAGTACAGGGTAGCGTGCAGTGGGTACTAAACTGTTCTATCAGGTTTTCTATTCTAAAGTCTTTGAAATCAATTTGAGTAATCCTCCATGTAACTCAAAGGATATGTCCCGTTACCCCCCGGGACCACGGATCAGGAATATGTGAACCAATAGTGGTTCTGTCCCGTTACCCCCCGGGACCACGGATCAGGAAAATGTAAGAGTCACGAATGGCTCTGTCCCGTTACCCCCCGAGACCACGGATCAAGCAATACCCTTTTAAGTTACACTTTAGTTTACACTTTTGATTTCCCCATACCCCCAAGTTGTGTATGTCAAGTCAGGTATTCAGTAATCAAGGACTAATGCCAACACAGGATCAGGTAAAAGCAAGTTTGTCTGGATAGACAACAGGAACGGTCCATGAGGACTACATGTCAGGTTTGTTGGCATTAGACACAAGATCAGGTAACGGGTCGAGTCATGGTACATCAGTCAAGTCAACAGTACACGGTACCATGTCAGGTATAGTAGGAAGTGTAACAGGTTATGTCAGGAAGCACAAGATGTCATGTGGATGCTCATAATCAAACTAATATAAGCATGTGTATAAATAAACAAGCATGAGTACTATCAGAACAATAAACTGGAACATGTAATATGATATACAAATAGATATAATTTCAAGGACATGGATGCACAATTATCGATTAGGGTTACATTTATAGTTCCAATATTAATTAGGATGCAATTTATTAAACATGGAGCGTTAATATCACATTATTATGTAGTAATGTGATCTATGGATGCAATTATATGTATCTTAAATGCGATGGATGCAAACGGGTATCCGAAAAGTTATAAAACTATAAAATGGTAATGTGGGATGTACAACTAAGCAATATATGATATAAATATTGATATAATAATATTAATATGGATAGCATATTCAAAGTGATTAATAACTAAAAAAGTGGTATTGATTAACCATGCACAAGAAAGTTCCGTTCAGAAATTCAGCGTCACCCTAATTTGTAAAATAGCTTAAAAATAACAAACGTTCTCCAAAAGGGACGTGTCTTATACCAAAACAAAGATAATTCAATAAGGTTTTCAGTTTTATAAGTATAAGCATCTCAGGTTGTTCCTAAAAAAAGTTATAAACATTCGAAGTTGAAAGTTTGCTGCTGGAATTTCCCTGGACAGCAGTTTGGAGACATTTTCATTTGCATTTTACATTATTTAAACAATTTATTTTGCAAGTAAATATTTCATAGAGTTATAGTATTCTGAGTTAGCTTCGTAACGAACTAAAGAACGTATACTAATGATTTTTCTATGATTTATAATGAATTTTATAAGATAAGGTGTACAGTAAATTTCAGATTTGTCATATCCGATTTTTCAACGACGTTTCATGTGTAAACTATAATATTTTAAATATATATAATATCATAAAATGCAGATTATAAAATAATTAAAGATAATAATAAGAAATATTACGACGATGTATATTTTAATTGATATGGATGCAGTATAATGTAATCTAGTATGTCACAAGAAAAGTTTTCATGATCTAGATTTAATATGATATAAACGGATGCAAACGGAATATCGAAACGTTATAAAATTAAACATGGGGCACTAGATTTAAACTATAGGTATGGTATTTATTTAAATAGGTATAAAATGAATTATATAGCATGTAGCAAGATTAACTTGCCTCGATGGGTCGCGAATCGGGAAAACGGAACGTTAACCGTCGGCGGGGAAAACTCGCGACGGGCGCACGGTTCACGGAATGAACCCAAACGATGAACAAAGGAACCACACGGGTCGGGGTACCTCGCTGGAACGTCGAGAAACGTCACCGGCACGATGGAATTCCGGCAACAAAAGAACAGTTAAAAAAAATGAGAAACGAGACATGAAGTAAGAAGAGAAAGAATGATAAAGAGAAGTACGAGAGAATATATGAGGGGGAGATAGAGAGAGAAAAGGTGGAGAGAGAGAAGAGGGAGAGAGGGAAAGTGGGGCCACGGGGTTAAAGGGGAGGTTGCGATTGGCTGAGAGAATAAATTGAGAAGGATATAAAAGATTGTAAAAATATTATATGGTTAACTTAAAGATTTAAAAGATAGGTAATGAACAGTAAGATATCAGGTTAGTTAGAAAAATATATGCGATGGTTTTAATAATATTAAAATTTGGGATTTTGGCGCCAAATAAAACATTTCCAAATCGCGCCCGGGTCGAGTCCAAAAATTTGAATTGAAATAATAGGATTTTAAGCGGGATCCAAATTTTAAAATTAAGTGTTTTATGATTAAAAAGAATACCCCCAAAACGGACACACGTACGTGCACGTAGCCATCCAAACTCGTCCGTTTCAATGAACGGGACGAGAACACAATGCACGGACGCTACCACGAGGCTAGGGGTGTCAATTAGGCCATGATGAATATTTTCAATTTTATTTTAGATGCCAAAATTTGTTATATGCAGAAATGAATTTACCGGGTAAAAATTTACAGTAAGCAACAAACAAGCAAGTTAAATGAAATGAGTACCACATTATGCTCAAACAGTAACTGAAAATAGTAGCATTGGGATCGGGTGTTACATTATACCCAACTACAAAATGAATTTCGTCCTCGAAATTCCAAGAATACAAAGATAGATAACTACAAGAAAAGGTGAGGAAACTTCTGCCGGATTTCATCTTCTCGTTTCCAAGTGGACTCTCCATGCGAGCGATTACCCCAAGAAACAAGCACAAGGGGGATAACCTTGTTCTTAAGAACATTTTCCCTTCGATCCACGATTTCAATCGGTCGCTCCTCAAAAGTCAAGTCTTCTCGTACTGTTAGCTCCGAATGATCCAAAATGTGTGTTTCATCTCGACATACTTACGGAGTTGAGATACGTGAAACACATCGTGCATATTTGCCAAGGACTGTGGTAACGCCAAACAATATGCTACCTCACCAACACGCTCCACGATCTCAAGGGTCCAACGAATCGAGGACTAAGCTTTCCTCGACTTCCAAAACGAATCACCCCTCTAGTCGGTGATATCTTCAAGAATACCAAATCACCCATGGTGAACTCCAGAGGTCTTCTTGACGTATCTGCCCAACTCTTCTGTCGGTCCTGTGCTGCCTTCATATGATTTCTGATAGGGTTAACCTTCTCAACTGTCTGCACAACCAAATCTGGTCCCAATAATCTTCGTTCACCGACATCGTCCCAACAAACAGATGAACGGCATTTACGACAATACAAAGCTTCAAATGGAGCCATCTGAATAGTTGCCTGAAAACTGTTGTTGTAAGACAACTCCACCAAAAGTAGATGATCCTCCCAAGACCCCTTGAAGTCCAACCTGCATGTTCTCAACATATCCTCAAGAGTTTAGATCGTTCTTTCCGACTGACCATCAGTTTGAGGATGATAAGCTGTGCTAAATTTCAATCGAGTCCCCAAACTTTCCTGTAAACTCCTCCAGAAGTGTGATAAGAACCGAGTGTCCCGATCGGACACGATGCTCACCGGTACTCCATGCAATCTTACGATCTCCTGCATGTACCGCTCTGCCAAAGTCTCTGTTGATTGACCAACCCGAAAAGGAATAAAGTGAGCTGCCTTGGTCAATCGGTCAACAATTACCCATACTGCATTGTTGCCTTTTGGACTCCGCGGTAAAGCCGTCACGAAATCCATGGTTATATGTTCCCACTTCCACTGAGGAATCGGAAGTGGTTGCAATAAACCAGCAACCCTTTGATGTTCAGCCTTAACTTGCTGACACACCTAGCACTTTGCCACAAAGCGAGCAATCTCCCGCTTCATGCCCTCCCACCAGAAATGCTGTCGAATATCTCGGTACATCTTTGTGCCTCTTGGATGTACAGAAGAAGCTGAACTGTGTGCCTCCTTCAAAAGCTCTTCACGAACATCACCCTTTGGCACACACAAACGGCTACCATACCTCAACGAACCATCTTCGTGGATCAATAAATCTGTTCGTAGCCCGGCTTCAACCTGCTCTCGAAACTTTTGCAGTCTAGGATCCTGCGATTGAGCTGCTTTAGTATTCTCGATCAAAGACGAATGTACTTGCAGCTGCAACAACTGTCCCGTAGAACGCGGTAGCACAACCTCCAAGTCAAATCTTCGAAAATCTGCGACAATCTCCTTCTGCGTAGTTAACACCTGAATTACTGGTAACCGACTAAGCGCATCCGGCACAACATTAACCTTCCCCAGATGGTACTTAAGATCAAGATCGTAGTCAGCCATCAGCTCCAACCATCTACGCTGCCTCATGTTAAGCTCCTTCTGTGTGAACACATACTTCAAGCTCTTATGATCTGTAAAAACTTCGACTCTTTCGCCCAAAAGGTAGTGTCTCCAAATCTTCAAAGCGAAAATCACAGCCGCAAGCTCCAAGTCATGAGTTGGATAATTCTTCTCATGGGTCTTCAACTGTCTCGATGCATGCTACAACCTTCCCATGCTGCATCAAAACACATCCCAATCCTTTCCCAGATGCGTCGCTGTGAATCACCAATACTCCGGAATTGTCTGGCACGGTCAGAATAGGGGCGGTTATCAACCTATGCTTCAACGTCTCGATAGCTAACGCATACTTATCCGCCCATACAAAAGGTACCTCCTTGCGCGTAAGCTTGGTCAACGGCTCTGCCAGACAAGCAAAGTTCTCCACAAATCTCCTGTAGTATCCGGCTAATCCAAGGAAACTTCTTATCTCAGCAACATTCTTTGGAATCGGCCAGTCTCGAACTGCTGCAATCTTTTCTGGATCGACGGCAATTCCATCGCCAGACACAACATGCCCCAAAAACCTTACTTCCTCCAGCCAAAACTCGCACTTACTCATCTTCGCATACAATTTCTCCTGTCTCAACGTCTGCAGTGCGATCTTCAAATGCTCAGCATGTTCTTCAAAACTCTTCGAGTAAACCAGAATATCGTCAAAGAATACCACAATGAACTGATCCAAGAACGGTGAAAAGATTCGGTTCCTCAAGTCCATGAATACTGCCGGCGCATTCGTTACTCCGAAGGGCATCACTAAGTACTCGTAATGTCCATACCGAGTTCGGAACGCCGTCTTGCAAATATCTTCTGTTTTCACTCGGACCTGATGATATCCGGATCGCAAATCCGCTTCGAGAATACCCTCGCACCACTAAGCTGCTCAAAAAGTTCTCCAATGCGAGGGATAGGGTACTTGTTCTTAATAGTCGCCCGGTTTAATTCTCGATAGTCGATGCACATCCTTATTGTGCCATCCTTCTTCTTTACTAGAAGAACTGGAGCTCCCCAAGGCGAGTTACTGCTTCGAATCCAACCTTTTTCAAGCAATTCAGTAACCTGTTTCTTTACTTCTTCCAACTCTACTGGCGCCATTGGATAATACGCTTTAGATACTGGCGCTGCACCAGGAATAAGATCAATTGCGAACTCCACGTCTCTCCTCGGCGGTAAACCCGATATATCTTCAAACACGTCCATAGAATCACGAACAACAGCCGGCTCTTTACTTTCATCACTTCCATTGATGCAAGAATATTATTTGTCGGCCTAGCCCTAAACTCGACTGGCCCGACAGAAAAACTCCCCTCCATCCCAGATAAACTCTGCTGCTCTCGGCTGCCGCAATTACTTGTGAGAAAGTGGTCAAACCCAGGGAGACAATCTGCCTCTGGATGTCCACGTCCAGGCTGCGCATGAACCTCCGTGCCCTGTCTGCATCGTTGGCAACTAAAGGTCCAGCTAAACTACTGAGTCTCGTCCATTCTGCTGCATGCACATCTATGGGTGCTCCCTTCTGCTTTAGTCCGATGAACTTCACTTCCATTTCCTCCCGTGCATTCCGCGGGAAGAACTTCTCCAGGAGACTCTTCGAAAAATCCGCCCACTTGATCGGCTTGGGCAAACGGTTCTCCTCAACAAGCCACCATTCTCGGGCGTAGTCCACTAGCTGAATGCGTACCACAACAACCTTTTTGTCATCTGGAATCTGTGCCGCAAAAAGCAAGTTCTCTGTGTCAACTAGCCACTGCTCCACTGGCAACGACTCCTTTAAACCAGTAAATGTAGACGGACCCAACCGCCTGAAATCTGCTACGGTCCCTACTCGGTCAACTGGTCTAGCTCCAACACTGTTCACAGACTGCTGAACGATCTGCAAACCTTCCCGAAATGAGTCCGCTTGCTGCTGGATCAGCTTGGTCTGTTTCTTTGATTCTCCAGCATTCCTCTTATCACTCCAAGCATGGCGGCTTCGTCCACACGCCTCTGGTATGTCTTCAATTTCTTACCGGCCATAATCCTGAACTCAAAATACCCAACATTAGCATGATGATAGATTCTGAATATAGATCAAGGCTAGAACTCCAAGATACTTAAATAGAGTACCGCATTGTAACTATGCCGCGGTATCATAGCCACAATTACATAACTCCATCCAAGTCGCCTAAGTCCTAGAGATAACAAGGAATCAGGTTTTCGAATCGATATGCAAAGGAAGTTTGCACATCGTAAAAGATATAATCAGGAAGAATGTGATTCAAGAATGGTAAAACGGTCAAGGTGGCAGGACATGTTTCCTAAACACGGGTATTCTGATTCGTGTATTGGGTACAATACCCAACTACAAAAGAATCAACCCGACTATCCTATGTCTCTGATACCAAAAGAACCATGTCACGCCCCGCTTCCCAGAGTACGCCAGATTGGGCACGCGACATAGCCAACCATGCTACCTGTGGGTAGGAAGTATCCATCCACAGTCACATTACTGCTGTAGAGATATCAAGAACAAGATAAAACTATCTAAAACATGTCCATAATCCAGAATAACAGGAGTCAATAATAAATAAATGCGGAAGCAAATGATCCAATACAAATAACTGAAAAGTGTGTCCCATAATGCGGGCTCACATCAGGAAGTAAATGCAGGAAATAAAACTAACTACTACTGAACTCACAGCTCAGCCTGCTGGCTGAAGTACTCCTGCTCGGACTGCAACAGCGGTACGGAATCTGGGCCATGCAAAACCCAGACGTCAGCGCGTCATGTCATCAAGTAATATAATATGAACAGTGTAGCAGGCAATGTAATATAAACATGAATACAGCAAGAATAACAATAATATGAATCATACCAGTACAGGGTAGCGTGCAGTGGGTACTAAACTGTTCTATCAGGTTTTCTATTCTAAATTCTTTGAAATCAATTTGAGTAATCCTCCATGTAACTCAAAGGATATGTCCCGTTACCCCCCGGGACCACGGATCAGGAATATGTGAACCAATAGTGGTTCTGTCCCGTTACCCCCCGAGACCACGGATCAGGAAAATGTAAGAGTCACGAATGGCTCTGTCCCGTTACCCCCCGGGACCATGGATCAAGCAATACCCTTTTAAGTTACACTTTAGTTTACACTTTTGATTTCCCCATACCCCCAAGTTGTGTATGTCAAGTCAGGTATTCAGTAATCAAGGACTAATGGCAACACAGGATCAGGTAAAAGCAGGTTTGTCTGGATAGACAACAGGAACGGTCCATGAGGACTACATGTCAGGTTTGTTGGCATTAGACACAAGATCAGGTAACGGGTCGAGTCATGGTACATCGGTCAAGTCAACAGTACACGGTACCATGTCAGGTATAGTAGGAAGTGTAACAGGTTATGTCAGGAAGCACAAGATGTCATGTGGATGCTCATAATCAAACTAACATAAGCATGTGTATAAATAAACAAGCATGAGTACTATCAGAACAATAAACTGGAACATGTAATATGATATGCAAATAGATATAATTTCAAGGACATGGATGCACAGTTATCGATTAGGGTTACATTTATAGTTCCAATATTAATTAGGATGCAATTTATTAAACATGGAGCGTTAATATCACATTATTATGTAGTAATGTGATCTATGGATGCAATTATATGTATCTTAAATGCGATGGATGCAAACGGGTATCCGAAAAGTTATAAAACTATAAAATGGTAATGTGGGATGTACAACTAAGGAATATATGATATAAATATTGATATAATAATATTAATATGGATAGCATATTCAAAGCAATTAATAACTAAAAAAGTGGTATTGATTAACCATGCACAAGAAAGTTCCGTTCAGAAATTCAGCGTCACCCTAATTTGTAAAACAGCTTAAAAATAACAAACGTTCTCCAAAAGGGACGTGTCTTATACCAAAACAAAGATAATTCAATAAGGTTTTTAGTTTTATAAGTATAAGCATCTCAGGTTGTTCCTAAAAAAGGTTATAAACATTCGAAGTTGAAAGTTTGCTGCTGGAATTTTCCTGGACAGCAGTTTGGAGACATTTTCATTTGCATTTTACGTTATTTAAACAATTTATTTTGCAAGTAAATATTTCATAGAGTTATATTACTCTGAGTTAGCTTCGTAACGAACTAAAGAACGTATACTAATGATTTTTCTATAATTTATAATGAATTTTATAAGATAAGGTGTACAGTAAATTTCAGATTTGTCATATCCGATTTTTCAACGACGTTTCATGTGTAAACTATAATATTTTAAATATATATAATATCATAAAACGCAGATTATAAACTAATTAAAGATAATAATAAGAAATATTACGACGATGTATATTTTAATTGATATGGATGCAGTATAATGTAATCTAGTATGTCACAAGAAAAGTTTTCATGATCTAGATTTAATATGATATAAACGGATGCAAACGGAACATCGAAACGTTATAAAATTAAACATGGGGCACTAGATTTAAACTATAGGTATGGTATTTATTTAAATAGGTATAAAATGAATTATATAGCATGTAGCAAGATTAACTTGCCTCGATGGGTCGCGAATCGGGAAAACGGAACGTTAACCGTCGGCGGGGAAAACTCGCGACGGGCGCACGGTTCACGGAATGAACCCAAATGACGAACAAAGGAACCACACGGGTCGGGGTACCTCGCTGGAACGTCGAGAAACGTCACCGGCACGATGGAATTCCGGCAACAAAAGAACAGTTAAAAAAATGAGAAACGAGACATGAAGTAAGAAGAGAAAGAATGATAAAGAGAAGTACGAGAGAATATATGAGGGGGAGATAGAGAGAGAAAAGGTGGAGAGAGAGAAGAGGGAGAGAGGGAAAGTGGGGCCCACGGGGTTAAAGGGGAGGTTGCGATTGGCTGAGAGAATAAATTGAGAAGGATATAAAAGATTGTAAAAATATTATATGGTTAACTTAAAGATTTAAAAGATAGGTAATGAACAGTAAGATATCAGGTTAGTTAGAAAAATATATGCGATGGTTTTAATAATATTAAAATTTGGGATTTTGGCGCCAAATAAAACATTTCCAAATCGCGCCCGGGTCGAGTCTAAAAATTTGAATTGAAATAATAGGATTTTAAGCGGGATCCAAATTTTAAAATTAAGTGTTTTATGATTAAAAAGCATACCCCCAAAACGGACACACGTACGTGCACGTAGCCATCCAAACTCGTCCGTTTCACTGAACGGGACGAGAACACAATGCACGGACGCTACCACGAAGCTAGGGGTGTCAAGTAGGCCATGATGAATATTTTCAATTTTATTTTAGATGCCAAAATTTGTTATATGCAGAAATGAATTTACCGGGTAAAAATTTACAGTAAGCAACAAACAAGCAAGTTAAATGAAATGAGTAC
The DNA here is from genome assembly GCA_030015575.1 of Agapanthus africanus. Lineage (NCBI taxonomy): Eukaryota > Viridiplantae > Streptophyta > Magnoliopsida > Asparagales > Amaryllidaceae > Agapanthus > Agapanthus africanus. The sequence goes on from CM057340.1 coordinate 745,270,216, forward strand.
CACATTATGCTCAAACAGTAACTGAAAATAGTAGCATTGGGCTCGGGGGTTACATCAACGTAAGTAAATATGCGCATCCCAATTGTCGTTGACATATAGCAACGAAACCGGCGATATCACATATTACACTTACAGTCACAGAAAAGAAAGTGTAAAACTACAACAGTTGGAATCCGCAACCTCTTTAGACATCGCATGCCTAACCAAATGAATTTCTTAGACATCGCATGCCTAACAATTATAAACCCCGCATTTCAGTCTCATTATCGAAAACTCTTTTCAAATATCAAGTCGGGCAATTCAACAAGATTCCCGACATCCTGACCGAATACTCGTCGCAAACTTTAGTAGACGGCCGCACCCCCGATACCGTCGACGAAGTGCACTACGGCGGAACACCGCTGCCGCGAGCACCCGAACAGATGCTTTCGGCGACGGAGTTCTCCTACAGTCACTTGGTTGGGGCTATGGGGTGTAGCTGCCTATTAAGTTTACCCGGCGAGTATCCGCGTACGCTACGTGATTGCGACGGACTTTTGATCGCATCAAAATTCCATGGCAACCGATCAAGTGAGACTAAAGTGCTATGTTTATAACATTCATATTAGTTATCTCATAACTATTTGTGAATTCCAAATATTGTATCACATTCCAGATAAATAGAAAATGTTAAACTTTCCGATCGAACATCCAAACACCCAAGTTTTCCCGAAACAGCTCAATACATGAAATAGGTTTTAAGAACATTCACTTCATGCCACAGTACCAACGGTCCAGCCGTAGAAGGGTCAAGCCAACGCCTCACATGTGGCACGCCATACTGTCCCAAACCCTAAGGTTCAAAGGGCAGTTCAAGACGGTCACATAATCGAGTTAAGATTTGTTGTCTTCTAGAGGGTCCATCGCGTTACTTGCACTACTTAGAACGTCTTTAAACTACGGAAAGATCCAACACTTGGAAATTTCCCGACAGGGGAAAAAGTGGGTATTTATATCTGGTCGAATTTTTTAACATGTTCTAAAATTATCCGGAAAAACACAGACGAAGTTAAACTTCCCGATCGAAACACCGAGTCCCCAATACAACCCAGAAAACTCAACTCTTGAGTAAATATTAAAAATTCCCAGAAAATATAGCACTAAAAGAAACAAATTACTATGCAAACCACGTGCATTGATTCATCAATTTGGCCGCGGAATCGCCGCACAAGCCTAGGTGGGGCCGCGGTTCCACGGCGCTTCTGTCGAATCAAGGGCACGTGCTTCACAGTAATTCTTAAAAACGCCTGTTGATTTTTCTGCATATTTTTAATTTTGAAAAATGCACAGTTTTGAAAAATGTACAGAGAAGGCTTAGAATTAGGGTTTCGGGGTTCGATCGGGTTTCTAACATCGTCTACGCATCGCCTAAGGCTCTAGCTAGGCTCTGATACCACTGTAGGGTTCCTAGATACACTAATTAGGTCCCACAAGGCATCAACCATGGCAAATTAAATTTTTCCGGTGCCGAGAAACCCTAAACTAGATCGTTAACTAGAGTTTAGGCGAAAACAAAAGCGAATAAAGAACTTTACTCTAAAGTGAAAGAGACTACAACCTTTGTAGATCCGGTCCTCCACCTCCATAGCTCCACGTTGACGTCCTTCCGCTGCGATCATTGGATCCCAGACTCTAGTAATGGTTTCGTCGAAGAAATGATCGGGCTAGATCGTCGACTTCGATGCCGAAGATGATCTACGTCGAGGCAACTCAAGATCAAGCTCCAACTTCACCAAGTCATGAAACTTGTGAAGAAAACACCCTATACTACTTGGCAAGTGGTAGAGGATGAAGAAATAGGAAGTGGGTTCACTTTAGAATTGGATTTCTCACTCTTTTTCTCAAGTCACCATTGAAGCTAGCAAGCTTCTTTCTTCTTGAAGAAGAAGAAGAAGAAGAAGAAAAAGAATATGATAAGAATAATGAAAATAGAAAATAAAGTGATTCTTATCATATTTGCAACCATGGTTTAGTGTAGAGAATAAACTAGGGTTTAGTTGAATGGTTAGGGTTAAGGTAAAAGACAAAATGGCTAGACTTTTCAAAGCTTCAAGAAGCTTCAAGTATCAAACAAAGAAAGCCACCATGTTATATTTTGCCAAAAATAAATAAAAAGAATAAAACCCCTAAACCATCAACTAAACATGGTTTAAGTCTTACACAAACCCAAGTTTGCATGTATCATCAAACATGATACAAACAAGTGCACAAAAATATATCACATATACAACTTGTGCATTTCAAGTGAGAAAATCAATCTTGAGTGAACCAATACTAGTTAATGTAAAGTAATATATCAAATATATAATTATACATTAAATCATTAAATCAACACTTGATTCAATGATCCGGTCATGTCGCATATAACCGACTAGTATCAAGTGTATCAATGTATCAAATCAACACTTGATTCGGTAACCCGGTTATATCATATATAACCGTTCTACGATACAAATCGCGAGAATAGAATACGGTATCACATACACGCATTATTCTCGGTCCCGCACATATCTCATATGCGCTCCTATTTCGTTTCGCTTGAGCCAGGAAACCTCTGTGTAGGACTCTAAAGACTCGTTAATACGCCGGCAGCAGGTGATGATCATATCAAACACCCACAAGCCGCAAGCGGTCTGCTAAACGTAACGGCCACCCGAGTATTGAGCGATCAGAAGATCGACGAGCAAGCCCGCTCACACTCCTGTGAATCCAACCAGTAACACTTACCGTACAGTCCGGTCTGATCGTCTGATATGTCGCATATCTCGCTTAGGGGTGGTAAACGTCAGACCCCAATAGCTCGATAAGTCGTGTCGATATGAGGTCTATAACAGTTTGAGAAACTACTGGTAACACTTACCAGTAAATCTCAGCAACCCTGGCCAGGGATTTCTGGTTATAGCCAATCAAACACAGCGCAACATCAACTCCCTATACCGGGAGAGACGAATCCCCTCCTATCGCTCATTGCCTCCATGTAATTCGGGACTGTACCTAAAAACCACCATTTTGCATGCCCTCTTGGACGTGGTAAGGTGGAAATCAAAGCACGGTGGGAATCACACAAGACTCTATGACGATCTCGGGTCTACAGACTAACCTGTACCAGTGTCACCAGAGAACTGCCATCTGACATAAGGTATAATACCATCTGGGAGTTCTCGGCGAGTCCGTCCAGTGTACCCAGTCTCCACTGAGCACCCGTATATCATCTCCGATGTCAAACACCAATGGATATGGGATCATCCATCGCCCATCTGTATGGGTCGAGAAGGTATACGCTAGTCTACACTGGTATATCGATGCCCTGTCTCGATACACCCACGACTAGGGACCTTGAAGGATGTACTTATGGACTACCATGTCCCCACTAGTATGATCCGCATCATAGTCCAGGTAGTCAAGTACACATCCTAAGGGCTTTACCAACATGTAACAGAGAGACAATCAGTGTACACGTTAAGGTAAAGAGCAACCAGATAGCATACTATCATGTCGAGCAAGAAAGTCCTCCCTATATATGTCCAAGAATCCACTACAATATACATCCTATGTATAGTAATGGCCTCTAGGGCATACATATAACTAACACAATTGCTGTATTCTCTCTCCATACTTTACCAGTTCAGATTTGCACGTTTGGTAGTCGCCATTTACTTAACTGACGACCAGTTGAGAATCTCCGTATATAAGGAGGTTTTCGATTCCCATGTCGATGGCGATCTCAAGGGCTGCTATCAAAGCTTCGTATTCGGCTTCATTATTCGTCCTTGGCTCTGATAAGGAGAAAGCAAAGTGCATTATCCCTCTTTGTGGAGTTACGAAGATGAGGCCTACCCCCGATTTGATTATAGGGGTGCTTTGTTTGCGCTTCTTCGTGGAAGACGCTCCATCAAAATAGAGTTCCCATCGGATATCACTACCGTCGATCGCATCAAATGCATGTTCGTCTGGCATCTCGCAGTTCAGTGGAGAATCGGCAGGTATCGGATGCTCAGCGAGGAAGTCGGCGATGGCCTGACCTTTCACTGCCTTAAGAGGCTGATAGGTTATCGAGAACTCCATCAAGAGCAAGGCCCATTTAGCGAGTCTCCCTGTCAGTATGGCCTTCGACATTAAATATTTAAGGGGGTCCACCTTCGAAATGAGACGGACCTCAGGCGCCAACGCATAGTGCCTGAGCTTTGTTATCGCGAAGATCAACGCCAGGCAGTATTTTTCGATGGGGGAGTAGTTGCTTTCTGCCCCCTACGAGAACTCGACTTAAGTAATAAAGAGCTCTTTCTTTCCCTTAGTCGTTCTCTTGTGCCCATAATGCGCCTAAGGAACCTTCGAAGGTGGTTGTATAAAGAATGAGAGGCTTTCCCTTGACCGGAGCGGCCAACACTAGCGGATTCTGCAGGTATTGTTTGATTTCGTCCAGTGCGCTCTAACATTTGTGATCCCAAACAAAAGGGGTTCCTTTCTTCGTCAGGTGACTGTAAGGGCGGCACTTGTCTGAAAGGTTGGCTATAAATCGCCGGATATACGCGGGCTTCCCTTGGAGAGATCGCAATTGCTTAAGAGTCCTTGGCGGAGGCATTTCCATGATTGCCTTGATCTTTGACGGATCAATCTCGATATTGTTAGTGTATATGCCCTAGAGGCCATTACTGTATCATACTAGTTTGTATATTACTTAAAGGAAGCTTGGGATATTCACCTTGTATATACAATCTTGCTCAAAATAGTAGTATGCTACTTGGTTTGTTTCTACTTCAATGTGTACATGTGTTTATTTTAGTATATCACCTATACACATTAGTGGAGCCCTTAGAATCTTTGCTTGATTACCAGCGTTGTGATGGCAGTCACACTAGTGGGGGCTGGGGAATCTATAAGCACATCCTTATGCAGGTCCCTAGTCGTAGGACTATCGAGACAGGGCATCGATACTCCGGAGTAGACTAGCGTATGCGCTTCTCATCCCAGTATGGGAGATGGTCTGTCCCACAGCCATCAGTACGTCGTACTGGAGATAGTATGCGGGTGCTCGTTGGGTTACGAGTACACTGGACAGGACTCGTCGGGAACTGACCGGTTGGTATTATACCTATCGTCAGTTATCAGTTCCCAGGTGACATGAGTACAGCTTAGTCTGCTGACTTGACACTGTCACTTCGCCTCGAGTGTGTTCCCACTGTACTTAGATTACTATCCTACCACGGCTCAAAGGAGACTTGCAAACAGGTAGTAGTTGGGTGCAGTCCCGAAGCACTTGGAGGCAGTGACGGTTAGACAGGATTCGTCTCTCCCGGTATTGGGGGTTGACATCGCGCTGTGTCTAGGAGAGCCATTACACGAGTAGTCCCTGGCCAGGGCAAGCGAGATATATTGGTAGGCTTCCAGTGTTATCTCAGGGTGTTTGGGCTTCACTCCGACATGACTTGTACCGCTATCAGGGGACTGACGTTTACCGCCCCCTAGGCCCGCCATGCAATGTATCAGACGAACAGACCGGACTGTACGGAGACTGTCACATTCAGCCTCAGTAGGAATTCAGATGGGTTTCACCTCGTCAGTCTTCTTGTCGGCATCTACCTGGGGACCGTTATGCACAGCTAGTGCCGCATGCGGTCTGTGGTTAAACCCACTGCCAGCATAGTGTCGAGTCTTTAGAGTCCCACACAGAAAGCTATTCGCCTTTAGGCAAAAGAGTAGAGGTCGCATGGTTTTGCGACAGGTCGCATGGTTTTGCGACAGGGTCCGGTCACATCCGTGCACTTGTGCACGTACAGTGTCCGGACAGTTAACACTAGCAGGCTTTGGTTTAAGCCAGACCCTAGTGTACGTTTTGGGATTGGTTTTATCCAGTATGTATTCGTGTTCCTCGGAACGTGGATGCGGGTGTGTATGCACAGTTGACGGAGAGACAGAGGCAGAGGATTCTCATTAGGATTGTTGACCGTTGACTGTTGACTATTGACTTTTTGCTCAACCCTAATGAGAATATGATATGTAATTAACAATAATAATAATTAAGTATTATGGTGACATGGTTGTTGAGGGGTTGACTTTGTTGACTTGTTGACTTTGTTGACCGGTTGACTAAGTTGGACTAGTTGACCATCATGATGACAATGGCTATCATTTCATGGCAAAGACTTTTTGCTTGCGTGTTCTCTTGTGAAAAATGAGTGCATGAAATGATATGGCTATTGTAGCTTAAACCATCACTAATACTTGATTGTTATTATTGGTTATGATGGTTTTGGATTATGAGAGCCAAGAGAGAAAAGTCTTTATAATTCTATCATTTTCATTCTCTCTCTTGTTCTTGAGCTCTCATCTTCTTCCTCTTGCTCTCCCTCTCTTTAGTCTATGGTTCACTTGTCTCATGTGTTGAGAAGCAAGAACCATAGAGAAAAATCCCAACACACTCTCCTCTACTCACTCTAGTTCACAAGGTTTAGCAAACCGAGTGAACTAGTTTCTTCAAAGTTCGAAGAAGAAGCCAAAGGTAGAAGCTTTCAGGTGGATCGATCTTCGGCGAAAGGAGACGACAGGGTGAAGCCGATCCGTACACCATCGAGGTTTGAAGACGAAGGAGTTCAAGAAAGAAAGGTATAACCCCCTAACCGAGTAGTTAACAACTCCTAGTTAGGTTGTTAGTTAGATGTTTAACAAAGATCCGGTTTTGAGTCTATGTTACCGCCTCTAGAAAATTGTTTTTCACCAAATTCCGCATGCCCGAAAGTACCGGGAGAGGTAGCATGGACTTACAGATATCTCAGTGTCGGACGATGAATCCTCGGAATTTGCCCGAGGAAACTCCGAATGCGCACTTGAGAGGGTTCATCTTCAAGTTGTATTGTCGAAGGCGTTGAAATACGGTCTTCAGATGCTCTAAATGCTCCTCATATGATGTGCTCTTAACCACGAGGTCGTCGATATAGTATTCGACGATTTCATGTATAAGGTCATCGAAGATCTTTGTCATGGCCCTTTGATAGGTGGCACCGGCGTTCTTTAGACCGAAGGGCATCACCTTGTAGCAGAATATACCCGAAAGGGGTCCGGAAAGCGGTGTGCTTCTGGTCATCGGGATGCATCTTTATCTGATTATATCCTGATGAGCCGTCCATGACGGAGAAAACCTCGTGAGTGGACGTGCTATCTATCATCAGCTCGGTAAATGGCACTGGGAAATCGTCCTTCGGGCAGGCTTTATTGAGATCCCGAAAGTCTACACATATGCGCACCGTCCCATTTTTCTTCATCATCGGGACGATGTTGGCGATCCAATTGGGATACTGAACTTCCTAGATAAACCCAGAGTCGATCAGCTTCTTAACTTCGGCATTAATGTTCATCTCAAGTTCGAGCTGCATTCTTCTCGGTGCTTGTTTGATTGGTTTGACGTCCGAGGATATCGCCAATTTATGCACAGCAATTTCTGGATCTAGTCCTGGCATTTCGGAATAGTTCCATGCGAAGCAATCTTTATACTGCATAAGCACGTCTTTTAATGAAGCCACCCTTTCTTCAGACAACAGTTCACTAACGAATGTCGGCCGCGGGTCGTTCGCCGTCCCCAACTCAATTTTCTTGAGGTTATCCGCAGTGGTGTGTTTTCCATCTTCCAGCTCTTTCGGCACTGGTGGAAATTCCGAGATCACCCCGTCATTGCTATTTTCGAAGCACCAGGGAAGGTCATCCATATTCTCGGGCTCTTCTTTTGATATTGTTATCATATGACAGGTACGCACTCGCTTCCAAGACCGATGTGGGTCTGGTTCTGCTTTCGTGGCTTTGGGTTCATGCTTCTGTGGCGGCGTTACCCTCCAACTGTCAGATAGAGCGAACTTGCCGAGCTGATACTGATCTTCGACCCAATTCTTGAAGGTGAAGCAATCTTCGAAAGGGCGTCCTATTACCTTGTGATAAAAGCAATAGTTCGGGTGTGAGATTTCGCCTGCTTGTTCGGGGTGTTTAGACTCCGGCAGTGTAAGCATTTGATGTTTTATAGCGAGGTCAAGTATCTTCTTTGTCTTGTCTTGAGGAAAAGAGTATGCTCGACTCATCTTCTTCATAAGGGACAAATCTAGACCGCTCGATTCCCGACTGCGTAGCTTCTTGGTCCCACTTTGTCATTGCTGAATGCCTTTTCCGCTTTTCGACTTGTTTCTGCCTCTGCATCGGGCCTTTTTTACAACAGGCTGACAGGGGGAGGCATTTTCGTCTTTCACAGCTTGTTGGAGGAGGCGTTGCATCATGGCTTTCTCGTAGATAGCCATTTTGCGGTTGTGGTCGTCTCGAACTTTTTGACCAGCTTCCCTTATATGCTTGTTCATTTGTTCTTCGAATGACGGACTGGGCATTTTTGCTTCGGGGACTTTTTTTGGTTCAGGGTTAGCATCCTCCCATTGAGCGTTCTCTTCTTCATCAAAGTTATGCACAACATAGCAGTCACGGAGTAGCTCCCATTTCTTGGACCGAACATATCCAAGCTCGATTGCTTCCATTCTCCCGTTAGGCAATTTGTGTTGAGTTCTGGGAACATTCCAGATCCTATCATAGAACTTAGCTTTTCGAGCGGTCTGTTTGAAGGTTATCCCTTGGCACTTCAATAGACTTTTCAAGCCTTCTGTATAATATCTAGGCAGACGAATGGGCTGAAGCCTGTCAAGCGTAGGATCCGCACCGTGCCAGATTTCTTTTTCCACTCTGGTTTCCCCGGAGCGGTAGAACAGAATCGCCTTTTCACCTTCTCGTCTGGGAGGGATATAGAACGTTCGCAGCTCTTCTACACTGTAGGTGTCAAGCGCGTCCAGTTCTTTTTGATGTTTGGGCGGAACCATGGTGACTTGCAGACTTCGCTCTTCATCAGCGAAAGTTTGTATTGAAGGCCGAGCAGAGAATATAGCGTGGACTTCATCTTCCGAATCACTGCCAAAAATCAACATAGGAGTGGACGGTCCCGGCTTATTGTGTTGGGGTGGCCCAGAATAGACTATCTCTTCGTCCTCCTCGGTATCGCTCCCAAAGACCGGGATGGTGGCGTTAGCTTTGTTCTCCGGCTTGTGACACCTTTCTGTGTCCTCGAAATCCGGTAAGAAGTATTTTTCATCTTAATATTTGCGGACTTCGTTCACAGAAAAGGGGTTCAGCTCTCCTGTTACGGTATACTCGAGACCATCCTTAAAATATTTCATACACTGATGCTGTGTAGAAGGGATGATGTTGTACTCGTGTAACCAGGGTCGGCCGAGCAAAGCATTATAGCATGTCTTGGCGTCTATGACGTGGAATTTAATGTCCGTGATGAGTAGCCCAAAGCGTAACGTCAGTATCACAGACCCGAGAGTCCGTGACGATTGAGAGTCGAACCCGGAGATGGTGATCTTATCCCGAGTGAGGTGCTGGACACTCATGCAAATTTCTTTCAACACCAGTATATTGAGGAGATTGACGGAGGACCCATTGTCAACCAAGATTTTGCCTATCTTTATATCATGGCAGTATCCTGAGACATAGAGAGGCCGATTGTGTTCGCACGTCCCCAGGAGAAGGTCTTCATCACCGAAAGTGACATCGGCTGTGTGCACTTATTCTAGCTCATCCTTCATCCTTTCTTCGGCGAGAAAAGATTGGAATTGCTCTGTCTCCTGTAGAGCTTTGATCAATGATTCTCTTGCTTCTTTCGATAGTAAGAGGGCATCGAGAATACTGAGTTGCGATGGTAACTTCCTTAAGTGTGCCAGAACGTTGTAGTCCACCTTATTTTTCTTTGGCAGGTCCTTGGCGGTTAGCTCTTCCGCAACTTGGTCATCTAAGGCGATATCCTCAGAGACCTTTTCCTTTCCCTTATCTTTTTTATTTGAGGGTCCGAGATTCTTCTCGGGTAGCGTACGATTACGCAGCCGAATATTTTCGCAGGCCTTCAGCTCTTCCTCTTTTCCCGAGGTGGACTCTTTAAAGAGAGGACTAAGAGCCATTTCCTCGTCAGAGTCGCTCCCGAATGTGAGAATTTGCATTTTCCCGGCGTTAACCATGCGACAATTGCCGGTAGTTCCTCTAAGCTCCTCGGTCGTACTTTTCCGCTCCCGGCGAGTTTTGCACTTCTCCCGCTTAAAATATTGCCGGTGAACAACATACCCCTGCCACCATTTATTGAAAACTTTGCACTCTTCGGTGGGGTGCAAAATCTTTCGATGATATAAGCAATAGGAAGGGTGCATTTCTGCTCTGCCGGCAATGTTTCCTTCAGAGGGTGGTAGCTTCATCCCCATTGATATGGCTTTAGCAAACCTTTCCTCGTCTTGAATTTGTTTTTATCCGAAACGGATGTCTTTTGATTTGACGGGAGTATCTCAACCCTTTCGTCTAGTCGCCGGCGCTTGGCCCTTTCAAATATGACCGTCTCGCGTTCCCGATCAGCTTTACTTTTCAAAAGAGCTTCGTTGAGGAATGCATCAATTGTTTCATCTGATGGCCCCAGAAGTTCCGGTTTAGGCTCTGCCCCCAGCTTCTCAGTGCAAGGAGTTTTCTTATCGTCTGTAAACGAATGGGAGATCATGTGACAACTCGCCATGTAACCCTCAGATTCATCCGACGAGCTTTCTCCATCATTTTCCTCCTGAAAGACGTAGCTGAGGAACTCTTAGAGCGTGATGGGAGTCCGTGCCTTTTGATTATACTCCTCCAGCGCATCAATCTGTTTCTATAAGTGAGTGCGCTTGTCTCCAGGTTTCACGGGCTTTTTGGATCTTTTCTTCTTTTTCTTTGAAGATTTCGACGACTGGGTACAAGTGCTTGGGCCATCACCACCGATCTTTGGAGTTGGGCGCGGCTTCAGCATCCCTTCGATGATCTGGGGTTCGAGCGGGTTCTTCCACCTGATCGCCGGGCATGTCTGGAGATCATTCAGCATCCTCGTAGTTTTGGCTGATAGCACAACCTCCCACGGAGCTTCTTCAACAAGGGAGCACGTTGCCCCCGGCGTATTCACCTTTTTAGGGGTATGAGGTTGCGGTGGGTTCACCTTCCATCTTTCGGATAATGTGAACTTGCCTTGCTGATATTGATCTTCAATCTAGTTTTTGAAGACGTAGCAATCCTCGATCAGATGACCCAATACTCGGTGGTAGGAGCAGTAATTGGGATCATTGACGTCGTTTGGCTGCAACGGACGTCTTGAATCCGGCAGATTGATGAGTCTGTTGCGCAATGCCAGCTCGAACAGTCTTCTCGTTTTATCTTGAGGAAACGAGTAAGGACGTCCTAGCCTCTCCTCGAGGGGTACGCGTGGACGCATATTGTTTTGACGGACAACTGGCTTCAAGTTGCTCGGCTGTTGTTGAGCATTGGCGACGACAATCGCTTTTATTTTCCCCTTCTCATTTCGAGAGTCCGGCTTTGGAGGAGACGGCCTATGGCCCATTTGGTCCATCTGGGCTAGCTTGTCGATCAGGGCCTGGAACGTGGTTGGTTTAAAGAACATCATGAACTGTGAAATAGTTGCATGAGGATCTAGGGTGCCCACGAACATGCCTACCGCTGGCACTTCTTCAATGCGCTGTTCGCATTTCGACCACAAGTTCCGCCATCGGATCGCATATTGAACCCAAGTTTCGCCCGGCTTTACTCTTGCATTGATCAAAGCTGTTATTGGAGTACGCTCGCTGGCGCTAGCGAAACGCTGGGTAAACAACAACTCTATTTCAGCGAAAGTTTTGATGGAGTCGTTCGGAAGCTCGGAGTACCATTCAAACGTTGTCTCCGATAAGCTGCCGACGAATTGGCGAAGCAGGAGCTTATCATCGCCGCCGGTGTTGCCACAAAGAGCCCTGAACCGGGCAACATGTTGATGGGGATTGCCTGTCCCCTTGTAGACATGGAACTTTGGGATCGTGTAGCCCGGCGGGTACTTGATCTGATCATACCAGCTCGGATATGGTCGTCCCGTTTTAACGACTTGACCAGCTGCCTCAGTTGCCTGGTGAACTCGTATCTGCTGGGCTATATATTCATCCAGGGCAGCTTTGGAAATTGTCTCCTCCTTGGCTGTTGACAGAGCCGGTGGAGGATTCGACGTTTCTCCTTTGTCATCTTCAAGGACGATCGGAGGATCTTCAGCAGGAGGATCTTGCTGGATCATCATACCCACCATGTCCTGGAACAGAAGGGCCATTCGTTTTATATTGGCTGCTTGTTCTGCAGCCTCTTTGTCCTTCTTTTCCAGTATCCTGCGAAGGAATTCGGCGTCGGTTTCTTGCTCCTGGCGCTGATCCGAGGACGCTTCTGGGCTTTCTTTTGGCCCGGTGAGTGCGGCCATCGCAGTCATCATTTCCTGGAGCTTCTGCTGCTGCTCCTGAGCTTTAGTCACCGATCGCGTAAGCGGTCTATGACCTGTGGATATACGGCTGTCCTCTTTCCCAGACGCCATATAGACAGTGTGTACCACAATGCCCCCGGACTTAGGACGTTTGGGCTCACTACCTTTGACATTCGCCGCAGGCGTTGGGACTTTCTCCGGCCTTCTTCTCTTGTGGGCCGTCGAAGTTGAGGGGGCCATTGCTGTGGGCATCCAGGTGGCCGTCGTCTTCCGTTGCTTGACAGGGGGGTTTTCCTCCCGTTGGCCCTTCGACTTCTTATGCTGGTGAGAGAAATTCGGATCAATCACCGATTCTCGGACTCGTCGCCAAGTCTTTTAGATTCTGGAAGACAGCCATTGAGGAGACTTCTCCGTCTTTTCTGGTTTTGCTTCCACGACGGTCTCTACCGGTGGAGGAGATCTTTTGAGCACCGCAGTTAGCGAATTTCTGCGTACCCTGTTCAGCAGCTCAAAACTGTTCCCAGTCGGAACAGCAGCATTAACTTCCACCGTTGGAGCTGGTGGAGTAAGCCCAGAGGGGGAGTTTCCCCTTGTCTTCCTTATCCGGCGCCAGTGGCGAAGTCGGGCGTGACGGGTTGTCGGTATTGGTTCAGCGACGGCTGTATCTTGCCCCCTGTTCTGGTGAGGGGCTGTCGCGGGTGTCAGCTTCTTGAAGACTGACGTCCGTTGAGGAGTCGTGTCCAGTCGGTCGAAGACAGATTTCTGAGCAGGAGCGGGAATGGGAACAGTCAGTCTCGCAAAGACCGACCCTCTGGGAGGAGAAGCCGCCTTGACAACTTCAGGAGCAGCTATCTTCTTTGGGGTGGCCACCTCAAGTATTATGGGCTTCTTGGTAGGCCTTTTGGAGCTTGAGCTCAGCCTGGTGAAGACTGAAGAATTGGATGACCCGTTGAGAGGGGCCGTGGGAGTAGCAAGTCGATCGAAAACCGACTTCTTTGAAGCTTCCGGTACGGGCACTGGGATGTTAATGTTCACTGGCGGGAGCATGGTCCCAAAGAACAGCCCGGTGGTTGGTTGCCTGAGTCACTTGTTCCACAGGCATAGTGAACAGGGAAGCATCCTGCAGTCCATAGACCACACCTCCAGGTGAGGCGGAGCGTCGGTTGCACTTGCATTTGGAGCAGTTCGAGCAGTTGGACGCCATTGCTGTTTGATTTCTGCGCCAAGCAAGAGACCAAATCTTAGTAACTTGAAACCCGAAGGCAACTATTAACAAACCGCGATTCGTTCGCGAAGACGACACACGAAGTGTGGAGTGGAAAGAGGAAAAGGTCCTACCGAGCGTGCCAGAATCTGTTCCCCTCTGAAAGACGGCGCGACGCGACAGAGACGTCTTGCCTGAGATTCGGGGCAGATGCTATTTGGTTTTATCCGTCCACCTCTCCGAAGATGCCAAGTTGATTTATGGCACCGTGTATCGAAGGTTTAAACGGATGTTGCCGATGTAGCAGACTTCGTCAGATTCCCCCTCGCTTGAGGGGTTTTTGATTGTGGGGACGCTCCTCCCTGCAGGCGCAAGCCCCTGCAGTTAATTACGCTACCGCATCACTGTAACAACTTTCTCCTTCTCCAGATGTTCACTTCGTGTCGTGGGTGTTTGTTTTGTTTGTGGTTGCCCGTGGATTGTATACGGAGACTAATTTATGTTGTCGTCCGTAGGACGTGGATTAGTCCAAATCCGTATTTTCTTAGATTTGGTTTTGGGGCTGCGTGACACGTGTCACGCGCTGGGGCATTTGCGCCAAATAGAATTAAGATTTTAAAGAAATCTTTCTGTTCTTGTTAAAATAAGAAGATTTTCTTTTGTAAAACAGAAGCCCTTGGATCAAAGATCCGACGGTGGGGAAAATTCCCAAAATCACTCAGAGAAAGATCTCTTTAACAAATTTAACTAATTTATGGGCACTATAAAAAGGATCCTAGACCTCAATTCAAAAGCATCAACATTTTGTGAGAAATTAAACAGAGAGAGCTCTGAAGAATTGGAGAGAAATCCTCAAGAACAACAAAGGTAAAAAGCCTTTAGAAAAAGAGAAAATTCTCTTATGAACAGATCATGAATCTAAAAACAAGATCAATGATCTTCAATAAAAAAACAAATAAAAATAGTGCTTTGCACTTTTATGAACCTTTGGTTCTCTGAGATAAGAAAAACAAGAGAAACTTGTTTTCTTTGATCTAAATTAGATCAAGAAAGAAAACAGTGCTTTGCACTTCTGTTATGAACCTTTGGTTCTTGAATCTAAAAGATTCTCAAATTTAGAGTGCCTTGCACTTGCAAACTGCGCTGTTGCGCTCTTGGGAGAGCGCCACGTGTCAGCGTCTGAACCATTTGCGCTATGCGCTTTTGAAATAGAGCTTTGCTCTCTGAAATTGGCGCAACTCACCAGAGCGCGCCACGTGTCAGCAGCGCAAGGCGCAGCGCAACTGCGCTAGCGCATCTGCGCTTGCATGACACATGTCGTCACCACAAGCGCTTGCGCTCTTTGATTGGCGCAAAGCGCCTGAAATGCAATGCATTATTTAAAAAATGGGCCAAGCCCATGTCAAAAAGACCTAACAGGCCAAATTAAATTGCAAAGCAATAAATGGCAGAGCCCAAGTAAAATTGATGTTGCGCATCATTTATAAATGGGCAGAGCCCAAAACAAATTGATGCTCTGCATCCTTCATGGGTAAAGCCCAAATAAAAATAAAAAGAAATGCAATGCAAAAGCAGATAAAATGCTGAACATCTTCAATTGGACTTAGCCCAATCGTGGCCGTAAGTTCTCAAATTAAATTGACTGAGCACGGCTGCTCCCTAAATCAATTTATGACCGGTTCTAGAGTACATCTCCGAACTCCTCTGACACCCATCGTTATAATCCTTCAACGACGTCAGAGAGGTGACGGGTCCCGACGACCACATATGAATACGGACTGCGGGGTCCTTAAACTCGTGGACCGAAACGTCCTTAAACTAATATCGGACTGAAACGTCCTTAAACTAATATTCATTCCAAAATGGGAATGTTGGACCGAAATGTCCTTAAACTAATGATGGACCGAAACGTCCTTAAACTAATGATGGACCACCACGTCCCTAAACTAGCGATGGACCGAAATGTCCTTAAACTAATGACGGACCACCACGTCCCTAAACTGGAATACGGACCACCACGTCCTTAAACTGGCAATGGACCCCCATGTCCCTAAACTGGAACATGGACCACCACGTCCCTAAACTGGAACAATAGAGCCTCCAAATGCTCTTTTGCCGGATCTAAACGGTCCCGTTTAAGTTGATCTTAGCCCCAAACACGGCTAACGTATTCTTAAACATTCAAATGGACTATAAAACTCCAAATCGACTTTGGTTCAAGGGTACATCTCTGAACTCCTCTGACACCTATCGCTGTAATCCTTCAACGACGTCAGAGAGGTGACGAGCCCTGACGGCTATATATTAAATCGATCACCACGTTAAGTTGATCTTAATCTCAAAACAGGACTAACGTATCCTTAACGAACGTTTAAGTTGATCTTAGCCTCAATACGGCTAACGTGTCCTTAAACTAAAAACACCAAACCTAAATCTAAGTAAATACAGATTTGGACTAATCCACGTCCTACGGGCGATGGCATTACTCAGTCTCCGTATACAATCCACGGGAAACCACAAACAAAACAAACACACACGACACGAGGTGAAATTCTGGAGAAGGAGAAAGTGGCTGTCGCGACGCGGTAGCGTAATTAACTGCAGGGGCTTGCGCCTGCAGGGAAGAGCATCCCCACAATCAAAAAACCCTCAAACGAGGGGGAATCTGACGAAGTCTGCTATATCGGCCGCATCCGTCTAAACCTCCGATACACGGTGCCATAAATCAACTTGGCATCTTCGGAGAGGTAGACGGATAAAACCATATAGCATCTGCCCCGAATCTCAGGCTAGACGTCCTTATGTCGCGGCCGTCTTACAGAGGGGAACAGATTCTGGCACGCCCGGTGGGACCTTTTCCTCTTTCCACTCCACACTTCGTGTGTCTTCTTCGCGAACCAATCGCGGTTTGTTAACGGTTGCCTTTGGATTTCAAGTTTACTAAGATTTGGTCTCTTGCTTGGTACAGAAGAGAAATCAAGCATCGATGGCCTTAACTTGTTCGAAGTGCTCCAACTGCAGCTGCAGCTCGCGTCCGGCCTCAACTGGGGGCATAACCTACGGGCCCCAAGCGGCCTCTTTGTTCACCATGCCCGTGGAGCAGATTACTCAAGCCACCACGGGGCTGTTTTTCGGAACTGTGCTTCCCCCAACAAGCTTCAGCACCCCTGTGCCCGTACAAGATGCTCCTAAGAAGTCGGTCTTCGATCGACTTTCAGTTACTGCGGCCCCTCTCAACGGGTCGCCCAACACCGGTGCCTCGGTCTTCTCCAGATTAGACCAAAACTCTCGCGGACCCGCAATGAAGCATGCAGTCTCAGAAAAGGTTATTCCAAAAGGAGTACCCAAACCTGCTCTTGAAGTCGTCAAGGCGACTTCTCCTGCTAAGAGATCGGTCTTTACAAGATTGACCATCCCAACTCCCACTCCTACTCTTGCTGCTCAAAAGACATCAGTTTTCAATAGGCTGACACCGGCAACCGCCCCACACCCGAACAGGGGGCAAGAAGAGGCTGTTTCTCTCTCTGAACCAATACCGACGACTCGTCGCGCCCGACGACGCCACTGACGCCGGGTAAGGAAGACTGGGGGCAACTCCCCTTCTGGGATAACTCCACCAGCTCCAACGGCGGAAGTCAATTCTGCTGTTCCAACTGGGAACAGCTTTGAGCTGCTGAATAGGGTACGCAGGAACTCACCAACTGCGGCGCTCAGAAGATCTCCTCCACCGGTAGAGACTGCCGTGGAAACAGAAAAGCCGGAGCAGCCTCCTCAATCGCTGTCCTCCAGGATCTACAAGACATGGTGACGAGTCCGAGAATCTGTCATTGATCTTAACTTCTCTCTCCAGCACAAGAAGTCGAAAGGTCGGCAGGAAGAAAACCCCCTGGTCAAGCAACGAAAGGCGATGACCGCTTGGGTGCCCAAAGCAACGGCCCCCTCAACTTCTACGGCCCATAAAAGAAGAAGGCCGGAGAAAGTGCCGACGCCGATGAAGAATATCAAAGGTGGTGAACCCAAACGCCCTAAGTCAGGGGCCATTGTAGTTCATACAGTGTACATGGCGTCAGGAAAGGAGGACAGTCGTGTATCCACAGGTCATAGACCGCTTACACGGTCAGTGACCAAGGCGCAGGAGCAGCAGCAGAAGCTCCAAGAGATGATGAACGCTATGGCCGCACTTACATGGCCAAAAGAAAACCCTGAAACGTCCTCGGATGAACGCCAGGAGGAAGAAACCGACGCCGAATTCCTTCGTCGAATATTGGAAAAGAAGGACAAAGAGGCTGCTGAACAAGCAGCCAACATACAGCGTATGGGCCTCCTGTTCCAAGACATGGTGTGGATGATTATCCAACAAGATCCTCCGGCCGAAGATCCCCCGATCATCCTTGAAGACGATAAGGGAGAGACGTCGAATCCTCCGCCAGCTCTGTCAGCAGCTAAAGAAGAGACAATCTCCAAAGCTGACTTGGACGAGTACATAGCCCAGCAAATACGGGTTCATCATGCGACTGAAGCAGCTGGCCAGGTCGTAAGAACAGGGCGTCCATATCCAAGTTGGTACGATCAAATCAGGTACCCGCCCGGTTACACAATTCCTAAGTTCCATGTCTACAAGGGGACTGGCAATCCCCACCAGCATGTTGCCCAGTTCAGGGCACTCTGCGGCAACACCGGCGGTGACGACAAGCTGTTGCTTCGCCAATTTGTTGGAAGTTTATCAGATACGGCGTTCGAGTGGTACTCTGAGCTCCCAAACGACTCGATCAAGACCTTCGCGGAGATGGAGCTGTTGTTTACTCAACGTTTTGCAAGCGCCAGTGAACGTACCCTGATGACGGCACTGATTAACGCCAGGGTAAAGCCAGGCGGGATATAGGTCCAATATGCTATACGGTGGCGAAACTTATGGTCGAAGTGCGAGCAGCGCATTGAAGAAGCTCCCGCAGTGGGTATGTTTGTGGGAACCCTTGATCCGCAAGCAACCATCTCGCAATTTATGATGTTTTTCAAGCCGACTACCTTCCAGGCCTTGATTGACAAACTAGCGCAAATGGACCAGATGGGCCATAAACCCCCTCTTCCAAAGCCGGACTCCCGAAATGACAAGGGGAAGGGAAAAGCGATCGTTGTCACTAATGCTCAACAACAACCGAGCGACTCGAAGCCGGTTGTTCGTCAAAATAATACGCGTCCATACGTGGCCCTTGAGGAGAGGCTAGGACGTTCTTACTCCTTTCCCCGAGATAAGACGAGAAGGTTATTCGAGCTGGCGTTGCGTAACCGACTCATAAACCTGCCAGATCCAAAACGTCCGTCGCAACCAAGTGATGTCAATGAGCCCAACTACTGTCCTTATCATCGAGTACTGGGCCATCCGATCGAAGATTGCTACGTTTTCAAAAATTGGCTTGAAAACCAGTACCGACAGGGCAAATTCGCGTTATCTGAAAAATGGAAGGTGAATCCCCCGCAGCCCCACACATCTAAGGGGACGAACACGCCGAGGGCAACATGCTCCGTCGTTGAAGAAGCTCCTTGGGAGGTTGTATTATCAGCCAAGACAAAGAGGATGCTAAATGATCTTCAATTTTGCCCAGCAATCAAGTGGAAGAACCCGTTGGGACCGCAGATCATTGAAGGGATGTTGAAGCCTCATCCAACTCAAAAGATAGATGGAGGTAGCCCAAGCATTCATAACCAGCCGTCGAAATCTTCAAAGAAGAAGAAAGAGAAGTCAAAGAAGCCCGTGAAGCCTGGCGACAAGCGTACGGGCTTGCAAAAACAAATTGACACGCTGGAGGAATACAACCAGAAGGCACGGTCTCCCATTACATTCCAAGAATTCCTCAATCACGTCTTTCAAGAGGAAGATGAGGAAGAAAGTTCATCTGATAATTCTGAAGAATGCGTGGCGAGCTGTCATGTGATTTCCTACTCGTTCATGGACGATGAGGAGACCCCTTGTACTGAAACGCCGGGGGCAGATCCTGAACCAAAAATTCTGGGGCCATCGGATGAAGTAATTGACGCATTCCTCAATGAAGCTCTCTTAAAAAGTAAAGCTGATCGGGAACGCGAGGCGGTCATATTTGAAAGGGCCAAACGCCAGCGACTTGATGAAAGAGCTGAGACGATCCCGCTGGAGCAAAATGCCTCCAACATCGACAAAAGCCAATTCAAGATGAGGAAGAGGTTTGCTAAAGCCGTGTCAATGGGTATGAAGCTACCATCCTCCGAAGGAAAAATTACTGGTGAAATAGAAATGCACCCCTCCTATTGCTTATATCATCAGAAGGTTTCGCACCCCACTCAAGAGTGCAAAGCTTTCGATAAATGGTGGCAAGGATACATTGCTCATAGACAACGCTTCAAGCGGGAAAAGTGCAAAACTCGTCGGGAGCAAAGAAATACGACCGAAGGGCTTAAAAGAACTACTGGCGATTGTTGCATGGTTAACACCGGCAGGTCACAAGTGCCTACATTCGGGAGCGATTCTGATGAAGAGCTGGAACTTGCCCCTCTCTTTAAAGAGTCCACTTCGGGAAAAGAAGAAGAGCCAAAGGTTTGCGAAAATATTCGGCTGAGGAATCGGACGCTGCCCGAAAAGAATCTCGGACCCCCAAACAAAAAAGATAAAGGGAAAGAAAAGGTCTCTGAGGACATCGCCCTAGATGACCAAGTCATGGAAGAGCTAGCTGCCAAAGACCCGCCGAAGAAAAATAAGGTGGACTACAACGTCTTAGCGCATCTGAGGAAACTACCATCGCAGCTCAGCATTCTTGACGCCCTTTTACTATCAAAGGAGGCGAGAGATTCGTTAATTAAGGCACTACAGGACCCGGAGCAGTTCCAAGCTTTCTTGGCCGAAGAAAAAATGAAGGATGAATTGGAGGAAGTTCACACGGCAGATGTCGCTTTTGGTGATGAAGACCTTCTCCTTGGGACGTGCAAACACAATCGCCCTCTCTACATCTCGGGATACTGCCATGATATAAAGATAGACAAAATCCTGATCGATAACGGGTCGTCTGTTAACCTACTCAATGTGCGGGTGTGAAAGGAAATCTGCATGAGCGTCCAGCACCTCGCTCGAGACAAGATCACCATCTCCGGGTTCGACTCCCAACCATCAAAGACTCTTGGATCTGTGATACTGATGCTACGTTTCGGGCTGCTCGTCACGGACATTAAATTCCACGTCATAGATGCCAAGACATGCTACAACGCTCTGCTCGACCGACCATGGTTACACGAGTACAAAATCATCCCTTCTACACAGCATCAGTGTATGAAATATTTTAGGGATGGTCTCGAGTATACCGTAACGGGAGAACTGAATCCGTTTTCCGTGAATGAAGTTCGCAAATATGAAGATGCCAAATACTTCTTGCCGAATTTTGAAGACACGGAAAGGTGTCGCAAGCCGGAGAATAAAACTAACGCTACCATCCCTGTCTTCGGCAGTGATACCGAGGAGGAAGAGGAGATAGTTTATTCGGGTCCTCCCTAATACACCAAGCCGGGACCATCCGCTCCTACGTTGATCTTTGGTAGTGATTCGGAGGATGAGGTCCATGCTGTATTCTCTGCTCGACCTTCAATACGAGCTTCCGCTGACGAAGAGCAAAGTCTGCAAGTCGCTATGGTGCCGCTTAAACATTATAAAGAACTAGATGCGCTTGATACCGACAGTGTAGAGGAGCTGCATACGTTCTATGTCCCGCCCAGGCGAGAAGGCAAGGAGGCAATTCTATTCTACCGCTCTGAAGAAAACAAAGTGGAGAAAGAAATCTGGCACGGGGCAGATCCTACGCTGGACAGACTTCAACCCATCCATCTACCCAGATATTATACAGAAGGCTTGAAGAAGTTGTTGAAGCGCCAAGGGATACCCTTCAAACAGACCGTTAGAAAGGCTAAATTCTATGACAGGGTCGGGAACGTCCCCGGAACCCAGCACAAGCTGCCTAGTGGCAGGATGGAGACGATCGGGCTCGGATACATTCGCTCCAAGAAACGAGAGCTGCTCCGCGACTATTACGTCGTACACGACTTCAATGAAGAAGCAGATGAACAACGGGAGGACACTAATCCTGAACCGGTAAAAGTTCCTGATGCAAGAGTGCCCAATCCGTCGTTTGAAGAACAAATGGACAGGCTTATAAGGGAAGCTGGTCAAAAAGTCCGAGATGATCACAACCGCGAGATGGCCATCTACGAGAAAGCCAAAACGCAACGCCTCCTTCAACAGGCCGTCAAAGATGAAAGTGCCGCCCCCTGCCAACCTGTTATAAAAAAGGCTCGACGCAGAAGCAGAAACAAGCCGAAAGGCCAAAAAGGCGCTCAACAGCAACAAAGCGGGGCTAAGAAGCCACGCAAGTGGGAGTCGAGCGTTATTGATCTGTCCATCATGAAGAAAATGGGTCGAGCGTACTCGTTTCCTCGGGACAAGACGAAGAAGATACTTGAGCTTGCTCTAAAACATCAGATGCTTACACTGCCGGAGTCCAAGCACCCCGAACAAGCAGGCGAAGTCTCTGACCTAAACTGTTTCTCTTACCATCGAGTAATAGGGCATCCTCTTGAAGATTTCTTCACCTTCAAGAATTGGGTTGAAGATCAGTATCAGCTTGGCAAATTCGCTCTGTCTGACAACTGGAGGGTACCGCCGCCACAGAAGCACGAACCCAAAGCCGCAAGAACAGAACCAACTCCACATTGGGGTTGGAAGCGGATTCGTACTTGTCACATGATAACAATATTAAAAGAAGGGCCCGAGAACATGGACAACCTTTCCTGGTGCTTCAAAAACAGGAATGATGAGGTGATCTCAGAATTTCCGCCAGCTCCGAAAGAGCTGGAGGATGGAATACATACCACTGCAGATAACCTCAAGAAAATTGAGTTGGGGACGGCAAGTGACCTACGGCCGACGTTCGTCAGTGAGCTGTTGTCTGAAGAAAGGGTGGCTGCATTAAAAGACGTCCTTGTACAGCACAAAGATTGCTTCGCATGGAACTATTCCGAGATGCCAGGACTAGATCCAGAAATCGCTGTGCACAAATTGGCGATCACCCCGGACGTCAACCCGGTCAAACAGGCACCAAGAAGAATGCGGCTTGAGCTTGAGATGAGTATCAACGCCGAGGTCAAGAAGCTGATCGACTCTGGCTTCATCCAGGAAGTTCAATACCCTGAATGGATCGCCAACATCGTCCCTGTAATACCCAGCTCCTTATTATACAATATCTGTATTTTGGATTCTCGAATTTTATTTAAGTTATTTCTTCTCAATTATACAAACCCATTTTACCCAGCCTTTTTATATCAAAATCGGTATTTTATGCTCTAGAATTCTATTTATTATTATTTACAATTTTATTCATTTTACTTATAATTTATTATTTTATTTTATTTTTAGTTACAAATTTATTTCATTCCAAACCCTATTTTCTTCATCAATAAAACCTCATTGAACCCAAACCCTAATTCAAATAGATTTTCCCCATTTAAATTCCGAGCTCAGCTCTCCTTGGCCCATCTTTTTATTTTTTTCATTAAAATCTATTTTCTTTTTCAGCCGGCCCCATTCTCTTTCTAAATTGTTTTCTAATTCTTTTCATCCTTTGGCCCGGCCTCCTTTCTCTAAGTCCTTTTCTTTTGATTTTCGTTTGGCTCACAGCCCGGCCTGCCTCTTTCCCCAAATCGAATTTCCCTTGATTTTCTTTTAAACGGCCCGGCCCACTTCCTCCAGCCCGCCTCCTCGTGCCCAACCCGACCCGCTGAGCCACTGTGCACCTCCTTCTTCAAATTCCCAACGTCTCTCTCCGCCATTCCCGCGCGCGTTTCCTCCGCCTTCTCCGCCGCGACTCGCGCCCACGCCCACGCGCTCGCGTACCGTTTTCCCCACGACGCGCACCCCGTCCCCTCAATCTCTTTCTCTCCTCCTTCTACCTCCCCTCACTCTTCCCCGCCACCATCGCCCCATACCCCAAAACCCATCACCGAGCCCCTCACCTCGCCTTATCGTCGACCGCTTCTTCTTCATCATCATCATCAACGTCGTCGTATCATCTCCCTCACCACCACCCTCACGCCCATACCCGAGCACCCCGTCGAGCTCCCTGCACGCCATCCCTGCGCCCGAGCTTGGCCGCCCCTGCGCCGACGACCAGCGAACCCCGTCATCATTGTCGTCACCGTCTCTATCTCTCTCGTTCCCCTGCCTTTCTCTCTCTCTTTCTCCCTGATATCTCTCTCGCTCTCCATGACCTCCCTCCTCCTCACAAGATCCGTCGCCGCCATCATCAACATCACAATCTCCTCCCTCGCCTCCACCCTCGACCACCTTTAAACTCGAGCTCCCCACTCCCTCCTTCATCTTCCACAGAGCCCCATGCTAACTGTCTCTCCCTCACTCTCTTTCTCTGTTTCATTCTCTCTCATTCTGCCTCTCTCACTTTCTCACCCTCAGCTCTCTCTCTCTCTCTCTCCCATTTCTCTCTCTTTCTCACTCTTCTTTCACTCTATCTCTCTGCCTTCCTCTCTCTCTTTCTAACTGCCTCTCTTAACTCTCCCTCTCTCGTACCCACCTTGTGCCCAGCACCATGCCACCATATGCCCAGAGCCCGAGCACGAGCCAAGACCGCGAACCTTGCACGCGTCATTCATCGCGCGTTCACGTCGTTTCCGCTGCCGTGTGCTCCAAGACGTCTCCAGGCAAGTCCTTACTTGCTTTCATGCTATTCCGTATATATTACAAATTAGAATCGTAGATATATTCCATGTTTGCTTGATGTTATATATTGTCACAAAACTGTTCGATGCTTGTTCCCATAGAAAATCATTAACGTATTTGACGGAACTGGACATATTATATTGGCCCGTGTAGAGATGATTAACGTGTGCAAATTTCATTAGAAAATACGACCGTTAACAGTTAAAATGACTACCCCCAAGTTTGATCGTAAAACTGAAATTCTGTTGCACCTGAAAATAGTTAAATTCATCATAAATCATATACATATTATATTGGTGCGTTCGAGGGCTCAAATTGAAGCTAACTCGACGAACTTTAATCCTATACCAGTTTCCAGACATTTCGGTATTTAAACTGTGATGATATTCGGTTCGGAGTGCGACTCTGGACTGCAGTCCAGAGTGACTCCAGTCTTTGCTTGCTGTTTCGTATTGGATACCATAGAATTTCCTTAACTTGTAAGTCATGGAACTCTGCTGTTTATTATAGATAAATCTGTTATCTAGACAACACAATTAATTTCATCCTGTTTCGTTACCGTTTGATATTTAATCTGTAATTTAGAAGATCGGGACACATAACAGTCCCAGCAGAATCAGAATTGACATGTTAATATTAAACAGATTATAACTCCTAATATACAGACGCGATTGAAGATCCGTTTGTTGCGTTGAAAACTTTACTGAAAACCCTAGAATTCTTTTAACTGTAGCGTCGCTAAATTACGATCCCAACCGGGGTTAAAATGCGTTGTGAAATGGATTCCTGATTCTGAAGCCGGATTTCCAGCCGCGCGTGCTTAAAATGAAACAGTTATAACTAATGATCCTGAAACCCGATTGGCTTGAAACAAAATTCTATGGATAGATAA
Source organism: Agapanthus africanus (assembly GCA_030015575.1). NCBI lineage: Eukaryota > Viridiplantae > Streptophyta > Magnoliopsida > Asparagales > Amaryllidaceae > Agapanthus > Agapanthus africanus. The sequence continues at coordinate 745,295,411 of CM057340.1, forward strand.
CTGAACATATTAATTACTTCCTGTTTATCATTTCGCTAAATTATATACATATGCTTTATGATAAATCGTGCAAGTGATAGACTGTTGTTTTTATGATACCCTAGTTGTGCTTCTTATGCTATTCATGCATCATATCATACCTATATCATTACAGTGATAACCTAGTGACATCGTGCATTTACCCAATGTTAGATTTTAGTGGTGATTGTGGCAAGTACGTCAGTGTTCGTGTATCCGTGATTAAGTGAAAGTGATACGTACTTGTGCACAATCAGTGTCCCTTTTATTCTATTGCATTGTCGACGTTTGTGGGATGCGTGTACGTGTGACTATAAGTGGTATGGGACACTTATGGGAGCGCTTGCACGGATGTCACAGATAAGGCATCCGACACTGCCATTTATCTTAGGTATTAGTCGAGACGTGCTTGATGGAGGTCCTGCCTCCAGTTCTCGCGCAGACTTGTCACGGATCGATTAGTATTTAGGGTTGTGGTTAGCGTTTGATGTAGACCTCGGGGTGTGGGGTAGTTCAAGTGTGAATTCAACAGAATCTCGGGAGTCCCATGCCGGCTTATATATTTAGGGAGTTATATGGAGATTTACAGGGTATGTGCTATAGACACCGTGATACATTCGTTACATGTTGGGCCCGTGGTCCCTTGCCCTTGGGTTCTACCCTTGGGTGGAGGACACTCGCGAGTGGTTGACTCTCACACTTGGACTGACGATAGACTTATTGACCTGTGCAGTGAGACTTAGAGACCGATAGGGTTACTGTCATTTACATTCCTTCTATACTGTGTTGACATTCGTGACATATTGTTATACTGCTTTACTTTTCCGTTGCATTGATCTCTGCTCATTTATATTCATGCTGTCACTGATTTACTATTATTCATATTCTTTACCACTGTTAGAACTGTTATTTAACTATATACATTAAAATTGCTATTGTGTCGCTCTGACGACCTGAGTATGCATGCTCAGTGTGAGAAGACGAATTAGCCTGGACCAGTGCATCACAGACTTCTTGACTTGCCGTTCCTAGTTACATCCGTTCGTTCCACTTCAGGTCAGTTTATATTATTGTATCTTTCAGTTACTGCATTTCTCATTACCTGCGCATCGTTTACTGTTTACCATGATAAACTAGAAGCCGAAGTGTGACTACGGCAGGACTTTTCCTTGACCGTAGGAGCATGGCTGGCCTTGTCTACCCCTCGTATTCCGTATTTTGGGAAGCGGGGCGTGACATGGTTTAGTTGGTATCAGAGCCAGGTTTTGCATCAATTGGGATTGCAGTTTTCCGTGTACAGTTTGGCAATTTAAGACATCCTCCGGTTTAGGTTGTAAACTGTCATTCTTGATCCATATTCACATCGTGCGTTCAGCTATCCATTCACTATGGTTTCGGGTGACTTGACAAGGGTACGTGGTGGCAATTGCACTACCATACTCTATTCAAGTGACTTAAAGTGATACAGTTGACTCCCCACTTGTAATGATATTCATCATCTCTGATATTCTTGAATCCTTGTTCTATCCATATCATATTTTGATTCATTTAGCGTGTGACTTATATCATTCTCAAAAATCGTTGTCCCAGGATCATGTCTTCCAACAACTCTTCATCTGTTTCCGCTTCCCAGAATCAGACCATTAAGATTCTGAGTGTACTGCAAGGTCTAAGGGAAGCCCAGGAGCGAACAAACGACTTGTTGGCTGAAGGACTAAGAAGACAGGTGAATCAGGCACCAGCAGGAGTCTTCTATCATAAAGGGATCCCTATTGGACTAGGAAAAGAGAAGAAGATGAAGCGACAACAGAAGCATCAGAAGAACCCTTGCTGTGGATATTGTAAGAGGCCAGGACATCTTCAGAAGGATTGTCGCCGTGCCCATGGGAAATGTCTGATATGCGGTTCCGACAAATATCTCATCAACGGTTGCCCAGAAAGGAAAGAACTACAAGGAGGAAACTCGTCCATACTCCCCACTTCTGCCGAGTGAGAATTGCCGCGTAGTTCGGACTTCGACGATAAGGCGGATCAAACGCAGGATTCAACTCACGCGACGAGAATGCAATGTCATAGTAGCCGAAGAATGATTTTTTTTATGTTATCTACTTTCAGTAATAATATTGTCGTTTTATGAATGTTTCCTTCTGTTTGAATCTTTGTATCCGTCGAACTTTTGGTTGGATGCAATAAAATTTGAATCATAATGTGTGTATTATTCTCATGCTTTCTCGATGACAAATTCTATTCATTATTACAGTATTTTCATTCTGATCTTTCAGTTCCTGCAACCGCATATTTTTCCTATATTTCGTACCCTGAGCTTTCCTTGTTGTATCCCACTACCTAATCATGACTTTTCTTTTCATACCATTGCCCATCCTGGAGCAGCGCCGTATCTGGATGAGGATGCACAGTCATGCGTTTCCTTAGACCGCACACTGATGGATTCCGACGATGAGATCAACGGTCCCCAGGTCGATTTCGAAAACAATGATTCAGGGGACGAAGGAGCAGCCGTCCCAGTGTTCGACATGATAGCTGATTCTGATGAAGAGGGAGAAGATCCCGAAGAGAACCCTGTAGAGGAAGACCAGATAGAAGAAGATCCCGATGAGGACCCGGTAGAAGAAAATCTCGTTGAGGAAAATCAAGTGGAAGAAAACCCAAAAGGAGAAGATCACATGGAATCGGATCTCGATGAAGAAGCTCCATCCGAGGATGAAGGACCAGAAGATCAAGACCCTGCCATGGAAGAACTTCCTTTAGCGATACCTGCGAGGCGCTATGGAAATGGACGCCCCTACCTGAGCGCGCGAGCCTACCGCAACCGACTGAATCTCCACAACCGCGATTGACGGAATTCCCTTTTGATGTTGTTTTTTTTCTGCCCAATAAAATGTATATAGTTAGGGTCACTTTTCGTCTTAAAGAATGCCTTGTTTCAAATTTTCTTGAATGAAATAAATCTTCTGAGTTTGTAAATCTTTTGATTATTGGATCGCTTAATACTTGTTTATTACCCATGCCCATTTATTTTCTGCCAGGGTCCCTGTCTGTCCACCCCTACTCGTTGTATAGTTTTCACCCTCGTTTCGACTGGATAGTACCGCACCCTGATCATTGGAATGAGCCACCCTCCATCCCTCGCCTGTGCCCGTTGAGATCCTTCTGGGAGGAGAACAGTTCCTGTGAAACTTCCGAGTTCACTAACTCTTCAAATTTTGATTCGTGTGTTTTACCGACTGTTGTTTCCCCCACACTTTCCCTTTTGTATTCTTTTGTTGTTCATCCTTACTTCCGGTGCTGACCCCATCCTAATCCCCTTAACATTCAGCCTAAAGCCGACACACTTCAACCTTCTGTTGAGCCACACTTCCTCATAATCATTGCCCTATCTAGCTCTATACCTATTTGTGTTCTTCCTATTACCCTAATTATATTTAGGGACACTGTTATTCAAAAATTTAGTTTTCAGTACTTTGAATTTATCAAAGAGAGCGTGTTATTGATTACTCTATTTCATACATTTTAAGTATGCTATTATTAATCTCGTTTTCGGTAGCGTAAACTAACACTGCGCATGTATTGTGCTATGTTCCACGTTTTCGTTATGTGAGTTTTCTAAGCTGATTTAAGACCATTCGAACGATAAATTACCTTAAAATGTTTTAACCTATCGACTAAGCTTTCACTACCTCATTGTCGTTACTATATTTTCGGGTGTTGTGTCTATGTTTACTATTATAAATGATTGTGTCTTATACTTATTATTTCTACCTTGCTACTTTTAATATGCTTATTTGTACATATTTGGGTTCGAATCTGTCGAACAAGCCTTGAGTATTATTTTCGCTATTGTTACCTAAATTCTCGAATACATGAATTTACCCTTATAGTTGTTCATGCCTTATATCTATTAGACCTACCCTTCCATATGTTGTTCTTACTTATATATATATTTTCGAGTTTCTTCGTCCGCGGATTTTTAGTAAATCCTTATATATTAGTTCGCAACTATGATGGTTTTCGCTTATGTTCTATAACTTACTATTCCTTTAAATTTCGAGGACGAAATTTCTGTAAGGGTGGTATGATGTAATACCCAGCTCCTTATTATACAATATCTGTATTTTGGATTCTCGAATTTTATTTAAGTTATTTCTTCTCAATTATACAAACCCATTTTACCCAGCCTTTTTATATCAAAATCGGTATTTTATGCTCTAGAATTCTATTTATTATTATTTACAATTTTATTCATTTTACTTATAATTTATTATTTTATTTTATTTTTAGTTACAAATTTATTTCATTCTAAACCCTATTTTCTTCATCAATAAAACCTCATTGAACCCAAACCCTAATTCAAATAGATTTTCCCCATTTAAATTCCGAGCCCAGCTCTCCTTGGCCCATCTTTTTATTTTTTTCATTAAAATCTATTTTCTTTTTCAGCCGGCCCCATTCTCTTTCTAAATTGTTTTCTAATTCTTTTCATCCTTTGGCCCGGCCTCCTTTCTCTAAGTCCTTTTCTTTTGATTTTCGTTTGGCTCACAGCCCGGCCTGCCTCTTTCCCCAAATCGAATTTCCCTTGATTTTCTTTTAAACGGCCCGGCCCACTTCCTCCAGCCCGCCTCCTCGTGCCCAACCCGACCCGCTGAGCCACTGTGCACCTCCTTCTTCAAATTCCCAACGTCTCTCTCCGCCATTCCCGCGCGCGTTTCCTCCGCCTTCTCCGCCGCGACTCGCGCCCACGCCCACGCGCTCGCGTACCGTTTTCCCCACGACGCGCACCCCGTCCCCTCAATCTCTTTCTCTCCTCCTTCTACATCCCCTCACTCTTCCCCGCCACCATCGCCCCATACCCCAAAACCCATCACCGAGCCCCTCACCTCGCCTCATCGTCGACCGCTTCTTCTTCATCATCATCATCAACGTCGTCGTATCATCTCCCTCACCACCACCCTCACACCCATACCCGAGCACCCCGTCGAGCTCCCTGCACGCCATCCCTGCGCCCGAGCTTGGCCGCCCCTGCGCCGACGACCAGCGAACCCCGTCATCATTGTCGTCACCATCTCTATCTCTCTCGTTCCCCTGCCTTTCTCTCTCTCTTTCTCCCTGATATCTCTCTCGCTCTCCATGACCTCCCTCCTCCTCACAAGATCCGTCGCCGCCATCATCAACATCACAATCTCCTCCCTCGCCTCCACCCTCGACCACCTTTAAACTCGAGCTCCCCACTCCCTCCTTCATCTTCCACAGAGCCCCATGCTAACTGTCTCTCCCTCACTCTCTTTCTCTGTTTCATTCTCTCTCATTCTGCCTCTCTCACTTTCTCACCCTCAGCTCTCTCTCTCTCTCTCCCATTTCTCTCTCTTTCTCACTCTTCTTTCACTCTATCTCTCTGCCTTCCTCTCTCTCTTTCTAACTGCCTCTCTTAACTCTCCCTCTCTCGTACCCACCTTGTGCCCAGCACCATGCCACCATATGCCCAGAGCCCGAGCACGAGCCAAGACCGCGAACCTTGCACGCGTCATTCATCGCGCGTTCACGTCGTTTCCGCTGCCGTGTGCTCCAAGACATCTCCAGGCAAGTCCTTACTTGCTTTCATGCTATTCCGTATATATTACAAATTAGAATCGTAGATATATTCCATGTTTGCTTGATGTTATATATTGTCACAAAACTGTTCGATGCTTGTTCCCATAGAAAATCATTAACGTATTTGACGGAACTGGACATATTATATTGGCCCGTGTAGAGATGATTAACGTGTGCAAATTTCATTAGAAAATACGACCGTTAACAGTTAAAATGACTACCCCCAAGTTTGATCGTAAAACTGAAATTCTGTTGCACCTGAAAATAGTTAAATTCATCATAAATCATATACATATTAGATTGGTGCGTTCGAGGGCTCAAATTGAAGCTAACTCGACGAACTTTAATCCTATACCAGTTTCCAGACATTTCGGTATTTAAACTGTGATGATATTCGGTTCGGAGTGCGACTCTGGACTGCAGTCCAGAGTGACTCCAGTCTTTGCTTGCTGTTTCGTATTGGATACCATAGAATTTCCTTAACTTGTAAGTCACGGAACTCTGCTGTTTATTATAGATAAATCTGTTATCTAGACAACACAATTAATTTCATCCTGTTTCGTTACCGTTTGATATTTAATCTGTAATTTAGAAGATCGGGACACATAACAGTCCCAGCAGAATCAGAATTGACATGTTAATATTAAACAGATTATAACTCCTAATATACAGACGCGATTGAAGATCCGTTTGTTGCGTTGAAAACTTTACTGAAAACCCTAGAATTCTTTTAACTGTAGCGTCGCTAAATTACGATCCCAACCGGGGTTAAAATGCGTTGTGAAATGGATTCCTGATTCTGAAGCCGGATTTCCAGCCGCGCGTGCTTAAAATGAAACAGTTATAACTAATGATCCTGAAACCCGATTGGCTTGAAACAAAATTCTATGGATAGATAACTGAACATATTAATTACTTCCTGTTTATCATTTCGCTAAATTATATACATATGCTTTATGATAAATCGTGCAAGTGATAGACTGTTGTTTTTATGATACCCTAGTTGTGCTTCTTATGCTATTCATGCATCATATCATACCTATATCATTACAGTGATAACCTAGTGACATCGTGCATTTACCCAATGTTAGATTTTAGTGGTGATTGTGGCAAGTACGTCAGTGTTCGTGTATCCGTGATTAAGTGAAAGTGATACGTACTTGTGCACAATCAGTGTCCCTTTTATTCTATTGCATTGTCGACGTTTGTGGGATGCGTGTACGTGTGACTATAAGTGGTATGGGACACTTATGGGAGCGCTTGCACGGATGTCACAGATAAGGCATCCGACACTGCCATTTATCTTAGGTATTAGTCGAGACGTGCTTGATGGAGGTCCTGCCTCCAGTTCTCGCGCAGACTTGTCACGGATCGATTAGTATTTAGGGTTGTGGTTAGCGTTTGATGTAGACCTCGGGGTGTGGGGTAGTTCAAGTGTGAATTCAACAGAATCTCGGGAGTCCCATGCCGGCTTATATATTTAGGGAGTTATATGGAGATTTACAGGGTATGTGCTATAGACACCGTGATACATTCGTTACATGTTGGGCCCGTGGTCCCTTGCCCTTGGGTTCTACCCTTGGGTGGAGGACACTCGCGAGTGGTTGACTCTCACACTTGGACTGACGATAGACTTATTGACCTGTGCAGTGAGACTTAGAGACCGATAGGGTTACTGTCATTTACATTCCTTCTATACTGTGTTGACATTCGTGACATATTGTTATACTGCTTTACTTTTCCGTTGCATTGATCTCTGCTCATTTATATTCATGCTGTCACTGATTTACTATTATTCATATTCTTTACCACTGTTAGAACTGTTATTTAACTATATACATTAAAATTGCTATTGTGTCGCTCTGACGACCTGAGTATGCATGCTCAGTGTGAGAAGACGAATTAGCCTGGACCAGTGCATCACAGACTTCTTGACTTGCCGTTCCTAGTTACATCCGTTCGTTCCACTTCAGGTCAGTTTATATTATTGTATCTTTCAGTTACTGCATTTCTCATTACCTGCGCATCGTTTACTGTTTACCATGATAAACTAGAAGCCGAAGTGTGACTACGGCAGGACTTTTCCTTGACCGTAGGAGCATGGCTGGCCTTGTCTACCCCTCGTATTCCGTATTTTGGGAAGCGGGGCGTGACAGTCCCGGTGATGAAGAAAAATGGGACAGTGCGCATATGCGTAGACTTCCGGGATCTCAATAAAGCTTGCCCGAAAGACGATTTCCCAGTGCCAGTCACCGAACTGATGATAGCAACACGTCCACTCATGAGGTTTTCTCCTTTATGGACGGCTCGTCAGGGTATAATCAGATAAAGATGCATCCCGAAGACCAAAAGCATACCGCTTTCAGGACCCCTCTAGGGATATTTTGTTACAAGGTGATGCCCTTCAGTCTAAAGAACGCCGGTGCCACCTATCAGAGGGCCATGACGAAGATCTTCGATGACCTTATACATGAAATCGTCGAATGTTATATTGACGGCCTCATGGTTAAGAGCAAATCGTATGAGGAACATCTCGAGCACCTAAAAACTGTATTTCAAAGCCTTCAGCAATATAACTTGAAGATGAACCCTCTCAAGTGTGCATTCGGAGTTTCTTCGGGCAAATTCCTGGGATTCATCTTCCGACACCGAGGTACTGAAATAGATCCGTCTAAGATCAAGGCGATCATGGAAATGCCTCCGCCGAGAACTCTCAAACAGTTGCGGTCTCTTCAAGGAAAGCTCGCATATATTCGGCGATTTATAGCCAACCTCTCTGGCAAGTGTCGCCCTTACAGTCACCTGATGAAGAAGGGAACTCCATTCGTCTGGGATCAAAAATGCCAAGGCGCGTTGGACGAAATTAAACAGTACCTGCAGAACCCGCCAGTGTTGACTGCTCCGGTTAAGGGAAAGCCACTCATTCTTTACACAACCGCTCTCGAAGGTTCTTTAGGCTCATTATGGGCGCAAGAGAATGACCAGGGGAAAGAAAGAGCTCTTTATTACTTAAGTCGAGTTCTACTGGGGGCAGAAAGCAACTACTCCCCCATTGAAAAACACTGCCTGGCGTTGATCTTTGTGATAACAAAGCTCAGGCACTATGCATTGGCATATGAGGTCCGTCTCATTTCGAAGGTCGACCCTCTTAAATATTTGATGTCGAAGGCCATATTGACGGGACGACTCGCTAAATGGGCCCTGCTCTTGATGGAATTCTCAATAACATATCAACCTCTCAAGGCAGTCAAAGGCCAGGCCATCGCCGACTTCCTCGCTGAGCATCCGATACCCGCCGATTCTCCTCTGAATTGCGATCTGCCAGACGAACATGCGTTCGACGCGATCGATGATAGTGATACCCGATGGGAGCTTTATTTCGATGGGGCATCTTCCATGAAAAAGCGCAAATAAAGTACCCCTATAATCAAATCAGGGGTAGGCCTCATCTTCGTGACTCCACAAGGAGGGATAATGCGTTTCACTTTCTCCTTAACAGAGCCGAAGACGAATAACGAAGCCGTATATGAAGCCTTGATTGCAGGTCTCGAGATCGCCATCGACATGGGAATTGAAAACCTCCTCATATACGGAGATTCTCAACTGGTCGTTAGTCAAGTAAACGGCGACTACCAAACGTGCAAACCGGAGTTGGTGAAGTACGGTGAAAAGGTGCAACAACTGTTGACACAAATTCCCTCCTATACTTTGGAAAGCATACCGCGCGCGAAAAACAGCAAAGCAGACGCGTTGGCCAAACTTGCTAAACAACTGGCTAACGAGAACCTCGATGACGTTAGAATCGTGGTACAAAGCCGTCGGGTGCTTGCCCCAGCAGAAATATCTCCGGAATCATCCGAAGAGAAGGGAGTGACTGAGCAGACGACTCTGCAAATAAAAGACCGGGAAAAGGCTGAGGATTGGAGGGAAGTCTTCATAGACTACTTTAAGTCCCACCGAATGCCTGAAGAAGCGTCCACAAGACATCAGCTCATAAAACGAGCTCTGTCTTTCGCCTTCGTCAATGATACTTTATACAAGAGGTCATTAGATTCCCTGTGGTTGAGATTTCTGGGACCTGACGAAGCGAAAAGAGTCGTCCAGGAAGTTCATGACGGAATCTGCGGTTCTCATCAAGCAGGCCCAAAGATGAAGTTGAAGATCAAACGGATGGGCTACTACTGGCCCACGATGATTCAAGACTACCTTGAGTATGCGAAGCAGTGCCACTCATGACAAATTCATAGGGATTTCATCCATCAGCATCCAAATCCACTACACCCGACGGTGGCTAGCTGGCCGTTCGAAATGTGGGGAACTGACATAGTCGGCCCCATCGAACCAGCATCGTCCAAGGGACATCGTTTCATCCTGGCGACGACTGATTACTTCTCCAAATGGGCAGAAGCAGTACCGTTGAGGGAAGTGAAGACGGAAAATATCCTCCATTTCTTCAAGACGCACGTCATATATCGGTTTGGAACTCCGCGACGGATCATCTCTGATAACGAGCCAGCTTATAGAAGCCACAAGATCAGTCGCTTTGCACAGCAGCATAATATAGACTGGAGATATTCCTCGGTTTATAATCCACGAGCTAATGGTCTAGCCGAAGCCTTCAACAAGACCCTGACAAAGATCATGAAAAAGACGGTGTCCCGAAATAAGAAAGACTGGTACGAGAGACTGCAAGAGGCTCTTTGGGCGTATCGAACTACATTCAAGACGGCCACGAACACAACGCCGTACGCGTTGGTATTCGGTACCGAAGCAGTACTCCCCCTCGAGATAGAGTTACCCTCTCTACGAGTGGCAGTCCACTACGAGCTTACGGACGAAGAAAATGCTCACCTTCGGCTTGAGGAGCTTGATGCCCTTGAAGAAACACGGCTCATAGCGCAACAAAATCTGGAAGCTTATAAAGCAAAGATGACGCGCTCATATGAAAGATTGACCCGACCGAGGACATTTCGCCAAGGCGAACTCGTGCTAGTGGTCAAAAGGCCTATGATCCCCAATCGCGCCAAGCGGGGAAAGTTTGAGCCAAACTATGAAGGCCCGTACATCATAGATAAGGTCTATCAGGATGGGGCCTATCTACTCATAGATATGCACGGTGAAAGGCCTTTCAGGCCAATAAACGGTTGCTTCCTAAAAAGATACTACGCTTAATGAGTCACTTCCTAGGTCAATGATAGATGACGACGACTATGTCCGCTCGCTATCTTCCTAAGCTCAAACTTTATAAGCAGTAGCCAGCCTTCTCCTTGACGGACCGAAACGTCCTTAAACTAATAGCGGACCGAAACGTCCTTAAAACTAATACCGCAGTATCCGTAAGCTGACAAGATAAAAAAAAAAGAAGAAGAAAAATATAATAAATAAAAACGGTATGTCCGTAAGATAAAAAGACACGGATGAAAATCCGAAAGGGCTCCGTGAGTAAAAACAACAGGGCTACCGGCGAGTGTTCGTGAAAACCCGAAAGGGCGCGACCTCGTAAAAAAAAGTAAATAAAAATAAAAAGAATAAAAAAAACGGTATGTCCATAAGCAAAATGGGCATGGATGAAAACCCGAAAGGGCTCCGTGAGTAAAAACAGCGGGACTACCGGCGAGTGTTTGTGAAAACCCGAAAGGGCGCAACCTCGTTCAAAGACACTTATAGGGTCTTCTCGATCTTGTAAGGAGAAATCACCCGCGTGGGATCCTTACGACTCACAAGAGAGCAACACACTTAGGGATCCCCATGATTCTTAAGGAAATACACTTGCGAGATCCTCACTACTCGTAAGGAGAACTCTCTTATGAGACCCTCACGGCTCATAAGATTTCAAAGTCTTAAGTTACAGAGACCTAAACCTGTGCTTAAGCAATCCCCACAACTTCCGATATTGCCCTACAAGTGGTCCAATACTGGCTCTTGTATACAATCCACGGGCGCGAATAAACATTTCCCTAACCAAGTCCCATCCGAGATTGGGGATATGTTCGCATAGTGAACAACCCTTGTAAATCCTCTCGATTTACAAAGAGAAAACCCTCTCGTAGGATCCTTACGACTTACAGAGGAATAAAGCACTTAGGAATCCTCACGATTCTTAAGGAGAAAATACACCTACAAGATCCTCACGACTTGTGGAGAGAAATACCTTTGTGAGACCCTTACGGCTCATGAAGTCAAAAGCCTTAGTCGACAGGACCTTAACCCTGTTTGCTAAGCCACCCTTGTTCGACGTCGACAGAGGCAGATGATGATTCGCTCCTGGCAATATCCCAGTTGTAGCGGTGCTGATGCCGATATCGGTGTCTAACTTCAGGTTTCCGGCGAAAAGCCAGTAGGCCGCACATGCATATGAAATAGCTGAAATGATGGGGCAACTTGCAATAAAAAGCAGCAAGTAAAAATGTATGCATGCAAAATAGCCGAAATGATTGGGCAACTCGCAATAAAAAGCAGCGAGTAAAAATAAAAAAAAATAGCCGAAATGATTGGGCAACTCGCAATAAAAAGCAGCGAGTAAAAATAAGATAAACAGCCGAAATGATTGGGCACCGTGAAAAATAGCCGAAATGATGGGGCAATCGCGACCTTCGCAATATAAAAGCTGAAATGATAGAGCATCGCGGAAATAAAAAAAATGATGATAAAACTTTGGCCCTACAGTTAAGATCACATCGATCCCTGTATACAATCCAAGGGCGCAAACGAAGAGGGAACCATACCTTCCCAATAGGCTTCAGCAGAAAACGAAGTCAAATCTCAACAGTCCATCCCAACTCCGAAGAAACCAGTGTCTTTGGCAAACCCCTCAACTCAGGGATACAAACAATCCTTGATGAGAGCCTCCTGATCCGCGTCGACTCGCAGAGCAACCAGTGCCTCCGTGGGAAATTCTCGACTCGTTTCAACACCAAGGAAACAAATAATCCTTGGCGCTAGGGAAACAAATAATCCTTAGCAAACCCCTCAACTCAGGGAGACAAACATCCTTGACGAAAGCCTCCTGATTCGTGTCGACTCGCAGAGAAACCAATGTCTCCGCGGGAAATTCTCGATCCGTTTCAACACCAAGGAAACAAATAATCCTTTGCGCTAGGGAAACAAATAATCCATAGCAAACCCCTCAACTCAGGGAGACAAACAATCCTTGATGAGAGCCTCCTGATGTGCGTCGACCCGCAAAGCAACCAGTGCCTCCGTGGGAAATTCTCGACTCGTTTCAACACCAAGGAAAAAAAATCCTTAGCGCTAGGGAAACAAATAATCCTTAGCAAATACCTCAACTCAGGGAAACAAACAATCCTTGACGAGAGTCTCCTGATCCGCGTCGACTTGCAGAGCAACCAGTGCCTCCGTGGGAAATTCTCGACTCGTTTCAACACCAAGGAAACAAATAATCCTTGGTGCTAGGGAAACAAATAATCCTTAGCAAATACCTCAACTCAGGGAAACAAACAATCCTTGACGAGAGCCTCCTGATCCGCATCGACTCGCAGAGCAACCAGTGCCTCCGTGGGAAATTCTCGACTCGTTTCAACACCAAGGAAACAAATAATCCTTTGCGCTAGGGAAACAAATAATCCTTAGCAAATACCTCAACTCAGGGAAACAAACAATCCTTGACGAGAGCCTCCTGATCCGCGTCGACTTGCAGAGCAACCAGTGCCTCCATGGGAAATTCTCGACTCGTTTCAACACCAAGGAAACAAATAATTCTTGGCACTAGGGAAACAAATAATCCTTAGCAAATACCTCAACTCAGGGAAACAAACAATCCTTAACGAGAGCCTCCTGATCCACGTCGACTCGCAGAGCAACCAGTGCCTCCGTGGGAAATTCTCGACTCGTTTCAACACCAAGGAAACAAATAATCATTGGCGCTAGGGAAACAAATAATCCCTGTCAAATACCTCAACTCAGGGAAACAAACAATTCTTGACGAGAGCCTCCTGATCCGCGTCGACTCGCAGAGCAACCAGTGCATCCGTGGGAAATTCTCGACTCGTTTCAACACCAAGGAAACAAATAATCCTTGGCGCTAGGGAAACAAATAATCCCTGGCAAATACCTCAACTCAGGGAAACAAACAATCCTTGACGAGAGCCTCCTGATTCGCATCGGCTCGCAGAGAAACCAGTGTCTCCACGGGAAATTCCCGATTCGTCTCAACTTACAAGATAAAGCCTCAGGCAGCAGAGACTAAAAGAAAAAAAACTTGCTTCCTGAACAATGGGACCCTGCAAGTCGATCTAAAATGGTCTCTTGCATACTATTCACGGGTCTCACTCTCCAAAGTCGAGTTTCGACAAGGAAGGAAACAACCGCTTACGGGTCCTCTCGACTCGTAAGAGGGAAAAATTCTCTTATAGGATCCTTACGACGTACAAGAGAAAACACACTTAGGAATCCTCACGATTCCTAAGGAGAAAACCCACCTACGAGATCCTCTCGATCCGTAGGGAGAAAAGTCTCTGTGAGACCCTCACGGCTCATAGAGTTGAAAAGTCTTAGGCGGCAGATCTGAACCTGCGGCCTAAGCCATCGTTATCTCGTGAAGAAATCAAGGTGCTTACTCTATTATCTGCTAATTGTGTCAACATGCTGATAATAGGAGAAAGAAGAAAGCGACAAAAGAACATCCGATTTACAAGCGTTCGAGACACACTCATTCACACATAGGCAAAAGACTCAGAACGAAAAATAAGACAAGCTGGGATAAAGTTTTCCAATAATATTGCCGAAAATTCTTACAATCATAAAACAATAAACGAGAAATATTGTTACAATGGAATAACCTCAGATTCGGGGCACGGATTGAGGAAGTCAAAAGTAAGGCCATCCAGAGTTCTTCTAGCCTTTCTGATTATTCTTGTGCGCAGCCTCTCGCGCTCCTGTGTGTCAAGATCCTCGGCAAGCCCCCCCAGCCTTCGATAAGCAGCGACTACGTCGTCTGCTGGAAAATTTGATGTAGGATGTCAACGAGGCTATCCCGCCGTTTCTTCGAGATCAGCCCCGACAGGTACACTGAATGCACCTTGTCTTCGGCATCATCCAGCGCGTTGAGCGGTAGGGCCTCGTGGAACCCCGGGAGTGCTCTCCAAATTGCCCCCAGCACGACTTTCAAAAGAGCAGAGCGGCGGAGGAGCAGCCAACCAACACGTGCGTTCAGACGACCCATGACCTCCGCACACTGGGCATCTGTAAACTCTTGGTTTTGCTGACGGCCCGGGCATGGATATCCTCATAAGTGATGAATTCGTGCAGACTGTATAGACGCACCGCCATAATCCCTGAAGGAAACAGCATTGGAAGATCAGCAATGAGAAAAACACAGAGAGTTAAAACTCCTCGAGAGCAACGCTCTGCGGACAGGAGTAACATTTATCAAAATCAATAATGAGGAGAATTTGAGGAAAACTCCCTCAGAACATTGAGAGCTTTGCTCTGAAAAGATGATATAATTATAATAATAATATAAAATGTCATCTTTAACTTCCAAGATCCATGAAGAATTCTTAAGAGTTCTTCTATATGATTTGGAAGGAGCAAAACTCCATAAAATGCCATCTACCTAAAATTCTCTAAAAGTTTAAACTTTTGAAAGTGTTTAAACAAAGGAACAAGGCTCTGTTGGTAAAACCCCAAAGGGGTTTTCTTTAGATCAAAAGATCTATGAGAGCAAGGCTCTATTAATTGAAATTAATTTAATTCAAGATTAATTTTTACCTAAAAAGTTTCTTTAGGAAAAATATAACTCTGAGAGTTCTTAAAGGCAAGAGCAGGGCTCTGAGATTCTGAAAATAAAAATTTTGGAGATGACGATCATCTGTGAAGGACCAAAGGTCCTACTTATAGGCACCAACTGCCCTTTCAACTTCCAAAGGTTGCCATAACGGTTGGAATTCTGTCACCGTTGCGCTCGCATTTGGGATCATAAAAGTGCAACGGTGGGGGGGCATTTGTTTCCCCCAATTAGAAGGAAACTCTATTTCTAAGACTGAAAAGTAAAGCACCGCTTCAGAAAAGAGGCTAAACACCAAAGGCAATTTATCCTTACAAGAATCACATGCACTTAATAATAGCAAATTAAATTATAGATGCACAAGCACAACAGAGAGCTAAAATAAAAGAACCCTTAATAGATAATGAAATACTTGATTAAAAAGGAAAATACTTGTTCATCATTATTATCGTTATTACATTTAAAAAAGATCACCAAATATGGGATCGGAAAGACAAGGGTTCGCAAAGATAAGAAGAAGATTCTCCAGTTCCTTTTCTGTCTTCTCCACCACATTAAAGCGGCAGTCCTCCCGAGAAGTAGACGCCCAACGATCATCACCACACTCGTCAGAAAAGGTGGCGATGACAACCCGGTGAGCCCGTATCTGGCTCAGCAAGTGGAAAGAACAGTCCCTTAGGGCTTTGGTGATTAAGTGCGCTTCAAAGAAGCACACGATCTTATCCTCGGCGGCGTCAAGCATTGCCGAGGACATCTCTACTAGGGGAGGGGGAAGATCGGCGAGCACCGAGGCAAGGATCATCCGGAGCCAAATGGAGTGCGGAGGAAGAGGAGACCCTACGCGAGTCAAAAGCTCGTACATTGCAGCATCGCACTGCTCATCCATAAAAGAAGGGTCCACCAGGCGCGCAGCAAAACGGGGAACGATGTCCCGAATCGGCACTTCCTATGGTTGTCGGCGAGCATGAGGGCGGTTGCAAGCCATAATCGAAGAAGTTCTCTAAAGATGAGAAAAGAAAAGGCTCGGCCTTGAGTTATATATATAGACCCAAGCGCAAAGAATTCTGTGCACAACGGAATTATTTTCAAGACCCGGGAAATGAAATTTTTTGGAAGATGAAAAGACATCTCAAGTGAAGCAACGCTTCCGATTCGCCCAATCAGAGAAAAGCTCTACTTTGAAAATCTAAATTTTAATAAATGAAGCAACGCTTCGGATTCTTTGAGCTGGGCGCAATGCGCCACGTGTCGGGCGCAGATGTATCAGCGTAGCGCCCAAGGCAGCGCACCCAACCAGAGCAAAGCTCTGTTTAAAGCAAAATCAAAGGAAGCAACGTTTCAGTTGCGCAAGCACTGCGCTGCGCGACACGTGTCAGCGCATATGCCCTAGCGCAGTTACGCAGCGCTGTGCGCTGCGCGACACGTGTCAGCGCAGATGCGCTAGCGCAGTTGCGCTGCGCTGTGCGCTGCGCGACACGTGTCATGCGCTGGGGTATTTGCGCCAAACAGAATTAAGATTTTAAAGAAATCTTTCTGTTCTTGTTAAAATAAGAAGATTTTCTTCTGTAAAACAGAAGCCCTTAGATCAAAGATCCGACGGTGGGGAAAATTCCCTAAATCACTCAGAGAAAGATCTCTTTAATAAATTTAACTAATTTATGGACACTATAAAAAGGACCCTAGACCTCAATTCAAAGGCATCAAAATTTTGTGATAAATTAAACAGAAAGTGCTCTGAAGAATTGGAGAGAAATCCTCAAGAATAAAAAAGGTAAAAAGCCTTTAGAAAAAGAGAAAATTCTCTTATGAACAGATCATGGATCTAAAAACAAGATCAATGATCTTCAATAAAAAACAAATAAAAACAGTGCTTTGCACTTTTTATGAACCTTTGGTTCTCTGAGATAAGAAAAACAAGAGAAACTTGTTTTCTTTGATCTAAATTAGATCAAGAAAGCAAACAGTGCTTTGCACTTCTGTTATGAACCTTTGGTTCTTGAATCTAAAAGATTCTCAAATTTAGAGTGCCTTGCACTTGCAAACTGCGCTGTTGCGCTCTTGGGAGAGCGCCACGTGTCAGCGTCTGAACCATTTGCGCTATGCGCTTTTGAAATAGAGTTTTGCTCTCTGAAATTGGCGCAACTCACCAGAGCACGCCACGTGTCAGCAGCGCAAGGCGCAGCGCAACTGCGCTAGCGCATCTGCGCTTGCATGACACGTGTCTTCACCACAAGCGCTTGCGCTCTTTGATTGGCACAAAGCGCCTGAAATGCAATGCATTATTTAAAAAATGGGCCAAGCCCAAGTCAAAAAGACCTAACAGGCCAAATTAAATTGCAAAGCAATAAAGGGCAGAGCCCAAGTAAAATTGATGCTGCGCATCATTTATAAATGGGCAGAGCCCAAAACAAATTGATGCACTGCATCCTTCATGGGTAAAGCCCAAATAAAAATAAAAATAAATGCAATGCAAAAGCAGATAAAATGCTGAACATCTTCAATTGGACTTAGCCCAATCGTGGCCGTAAGTCCTCAAATTAAATTGACTGAGCACGGCTGCTCCCTAAATCAATTTACGACCGGTTCTAGGGTACATCTCCGAACTCCTCTGACACTCATCGTTGTAATCCTTCAACGACGTCAGAGAGGTGACGGGTCCCGACGACCACATATGAATACGGACTGCGGGGTCCTTAAACACATGGACCAAAACGTCCTTAAACTAATATCGGACCGAAACGTCCTTAAACTAATATCCATCCCAAAATGGGAATGTTGGACCGAAATGTCCTTAAACTAATGATGGACCGAAACGTCCTTAAACTTATGATGGACCACCACGTCCCTAAACTGGCGATGGACCGAAATGTCTTTAAACTAATGACGGACCACCACGTACCTAAACTGGAATACGAACCACCACGTCCCTAAACTAGCAATGGACCCCCATGTCCCTAAACTGGAACATGGACCACCACGTCCCTAAACTGGAATAATAGAGCCTCCAAATGCTCTTTTGCCGAATCTAAACGGTCCCGTTTAAGTTGATCTTAGCCCCAAACACGGCTAACGTATCCTTAAACATTCAAATGGACTATAAAACTCCAAATCGACTTTGGTTCAAGGGTATATCTCTGAACTCCTCTGACACCTATCATTGTAATCCTTCAACGACGTCAGAGAGGTGACGAGTCCCGACGGCCATATATTAAATGGATCACCACGTTAAGTTGATCTTAGTCTCAAAACAGGACTAACGTATCCTTAACGAACGTTTAAGTTGATCTTAGCCTCAATACGGATAACGTATCCTTAAACTAAAAACACCAAACCCAAATCTAAGTAAATACGGATTTGGACTAATCCACGTCCTACGGGCGACGACATTACTCAGTCTCCGTATACAATCCACGGGCAACCACAAACAAAACAAACACACACGACACGAGGTGAAATTCTAGAGAAGGAGAAAGTGGCTGCCGCGACGCGGTAGCGTAATTAACTGTAGGGGCTTGCGCCTGCAGGGAAGAGCGTCCCCACAATCAAAAACCCCTCAAACGAGGGGGAATCTGACAAAGTCTGCTACATCGGCCGCATCCGTCTAAACCTCCGATACACGGTGCCATAAATCAACTTGGCATTTTCGGAGAGGTAGACGGATAAAACCATATAGCATCTGCCCCGAATCTCAGGCTAGACGTCCTCACGTCGCGGCCGTCTTTCGGAGGGGAACATGGGGATATTTCCCCACCGTCGGATCTTTGATCCAAGGGCTCTGTTTTACAGAAGATAATCTTATTGTTTTAATAAGATCAGAAAGATCTTTCTGGAATTTTAATTCTGTTTTAGTGCTGGCACAGTTGGCGCAAGCGCAGCTGCGCTTGACACGTGTCACGCAGCGCAGAGCGCAGCGCAACTGCGCTAGCGCAACTGCGCTGACACGTATCGCGCAGCGCAGAGCGCAGATCATCTGAAGCGTTGCTTCCATTATTTTAACTTTAATTTTAACTTTAATTTTAAAGCAGAGCTTTGCTCTGATTGAGGGAAACAGAAACGTTGCTTTGTTTCCCGTCTTGGAATTTGAACAGAGCTTTGCTCTGATTGGGGTAAACAATATCATCATCACGAATCATCATCGTGGAAACACCCGGTGTTCACCAAATTCACCCTAAATCCCAATAACTCGGGCGTCGTCACTCTAATCGGCCCTTATATCCTGTAGATCTCATGAAACCTAAGTGCCCAATATCGGCACTCGAAAACATCATGAAATACTCGTGTCAAGCATCGACACGCAAATTCACATATATCGGGCTCCGTCAGTCCGGATCGGCCCACGGGCCCCGTCTGCGAGATCGGCCATCGGCACCGGCAGTATGGGTCGGCCCATATCCATCTCTTGACTCCGGTCAGTATCCTCCGGATAACCACCAGGTCCAACCAATAACTGGTAGGTAGTAGTCCCTCTGCCGGGCTCATCTTCATACCCACGAAATCTCTCTCTCGTCCCGTGGTACCATACCGGGTCCACCATGAACCCGCAAACTGATCATCTGCCTCCTCGAATCGGGTTTCTATCACACGTCTCAGAACCGAGAAAACGCATGGTGGACGCACTGAAATATCATATCAAGATAACCGGGTTTTCAAAACAATGCATACTTTCTTGAAAAATACCACGGTTCTCAAATCCAATAAATCACATGAACTCCATATCTCAATGCGTAAATCTATGCAAAATGATGTATGCAACATGAAGCTGTAATATGAGCATATCAAGGGAAAACCGCTCTTTTAAATGAATACAATTTTAAAATATGTCATGCGATTCCTAATTCTCCAAGATCAAATCCAACGTCATCTAGGGATGCACATGTAGCTATAACAAGTATGGGTGTACGCAAGTACGTATGTACACGCAAGTATGAAGATGCAAGTATATAGGTATGCAAATATCCATGCACACAAAGGAACAAGAATCATGTCTAATCATCAATAACGAGGTAAGCTAAATGATGTATTGTTCATGGCAATTCTATAGTGTGGGTGTCATGGTAATTACTAACGGTGTGTGTGTGGCATACAGTTAGTGCTCGTGCAACATGAACCGTTAGCAACAGTGCTGTGTCTCAATAATACTATGTCCGTATGTAACAAGAATGTGGGTATGCAACAATGGTACACATGCGAAATCAATGTGTGTATGTGTGTGTGTGTGTGTGTGTGTATAGTCATGCGGCTATACTATCACATCAAATCCTGACGCAAAACGCCATACGGGTGATTTCCCCGTAGATATTAAATCTACTCACCGGTGATCTCGAGCTAAGTATATCCGACCACCTGCTTTCCCTTCTTCGCGGCGTCCGAAGTCCCCGTCTGCGATCCTAGAATTTACACAAAGCAACACACATAAGGCTAAAATTCAAAAACGCGATATCAAGACCATACAAGAAACTAACGTCGCAAGCTAAACGCGTGTGCATTCGAAACACCAAAACGTGTGTGCATTCGTCTGAAACCACCCCGACATGCTGTGATACACAGCAAACACCATACCCAAACTTATAACGTACGTGTCGCACAAGTTTAAAAGTATTTAAAACAAGGTAATTGGTTCCAGATTTTGATACGAGCTGAACTAGGAAAAGTTGCATATACCAAATACCTTAAATATACAGCAGACACCCATAGCCCAAACCTCGACACCCAACTCCACCCTCTGGCCTCAATTTGCGGCCAGAACCCTTTTATTTGTGGCCTCAGAGGTGAATTGGGGTCTCGTGCTTCGTGTGTATGATCTAAGTCTAGTAAACATGCTCCAGTAATTGCAACTTTTGCCTGAAACTTCTTGTTTGAAAGCAGATCCCAAAATGAATATAATTCTTAACTAAAACACTAATTAAACATTAATTTAATACAATATGGGGTTTTAGTGTAAACTGGTGTAAAGACTTGGATTAAACGACACTAATAACACTTAGTTAAGCTAATCAAACCATAACAACCTTAACTTGACCTACTCTCCACTTAAACCACCTAATTAGCACTAATACACTACTTAAACACTAAATTAAGGTAAATAACTATAAGTTTAGCAAAAAGGCAAATAAGGTAAGCTTTATACCTCAAGTTGGTCTAGTGGTGGCTCAAACTTGATGACCTTGCCTTCAAAGGCAAAGACTTGCCTCAAGAACCAATAAGGAAGTGATTTGGAGTGTTAAACGTGAGATTTGTGTGATAAAAGATGGATTTTTGATGGAGATTGGGGGCTTAAAATGAAGAGGAGAAGAAGAAATGAGAGGGAAGGGGGGCTGCTGGAGCTGCTGCTGCTGGGAGAGAGCGTGTGTGAGGGTGAGAGTGCAAAAAGTCAAGGTTCCCATGCCCATTTAATACCCCATGCCTCTCTTTTCATTTCTTTTCTCTTGTTTTCTTTATTTGTTTGTTTTGTTTTGGTTTTAAAAATGGATAAGAAGGAAAATAGAACCATAAGGAAAAAGAAAATGAAGACAAGTTACAACATTAACCTAAGGTGATTAGGGTTGTGCATGCTAAACTAAAATTTTCGGCTTAGAAAAAACATAGTTTAGGAAATTCGATATATATGTGAACCATAATTTAAATAATAATTAATGAAACACAATTATATATATATTTACATATTTTCACAATTAAAATTAGATTTATTCCATTTTATGTGGAAAATAATTATTAACAAGGTTTTATGAAAAACACGCATTATCGCTAATTAACACGAAATTAACCTAAACGAATTTTAAGATGTTACACATATAGAGCATACGAAATCCTAGCATGCAACTTCTAAGCAATTGAAATAAAAATCAAGAGAGAAATTTCAATCGCAAATACAAGGGTTTATAGTGGTTCGGCGTCCCAATAACGTCTCGGTCCCCAATCCACTTTCTTTAGGCCATCGAGTCCGTTCCTTTTATTTTCACGTCTTATCCAAAGACTACACATCTTATCCAAAGACTACACGTCTCCAATAAGACTACAACACTTCACTCGACATACGAGTGACTCTTCTCTCTCCAAGTCTTGAACTACTTTCTTACCAAGGCACTCTTGCACTCAAGAATCCTCATACAAAGAAAAAATACAAATCTCATTCTTCTCTCTTACAAAGACACTCTTGCACTCAATAGTTCTCACATAAAGAAAAGAAGAGGATTACAATGAAGCAAAAATATTCTCAAAAGAGTTTTCAATAAAGCTCAACTAATACTCAAAAAGATGGATATCAAAATATAGCTCTTGAGTGTGTGTGTGTGTGTGAGAGAGAGAAAGATTTGGATAAGCAAATGAAAGCACAATCAAATTCTCACAAGATGTTGGATTTTTTCTTTCAAAGATCACTTGGGAAAATAGCCACTAAAATTATCAAGTGATTGAAGCCAAAAAACCATAGGCAATATATATATATATATATATATATATATATATATATATATATATAGGCCTCAAAGGAAGCTAGCCGTTATAAACCAAATCAGTCAAAAATAACCGTTATCAAACGTCTGAAATGCAGTCAGACGTTTATATATATATATATATATATATATATATATATATATGCCTCAAAGGAAACTAGCCGTTATAAACCAAATCAGTCAAAAATAACCGTTATCAAACGTCTGAAATACAGTCAGACAAACGTCTAGAGAAGAAACAGCAACGGCTACAAAATAGCTTCAGATGTCTGTTTGAAAGAGCTTCAGACGTTTGCCGATAGTTTTTGAAAGAAGGCAAGAAAAACACATAGAGTAAACTGAAATCTGAAGAAGTGTGGACAAACGTCTGAAGAAGAAATAGTTTTCAAGGATTTTGAACTGCAAACGTTTGTTGATTAAAGCTTTCGACGTTTGTTCTTTAAAAAGTTTCATCCCAATGAAAACACAGAGAACAGACAAACGTCTGAAGAAGCCTTGACAAACGTCTGAAGAAGAAATATTTCCAATTAAGGAATTTGGCACAGACGTTTGTCTAAGGTCCAGACGTTTTTTCTGGAAACACTTCAGACGTTTGTTTTGAAGTAAAAATGGATATTTGAAACTGATATTTGGTTTTCAATAGTAGAAAAATATCTGAACCAATAATAGACAGACGTCTGAACAAGTAAAACACAGAAAACTTTGAACTTGAAAACAAAAATCGTTTTGAATGAAAATCATTGCAAAGTTAAAACCAAATATTTCATGCATGCTATTGTGTGTATATTCAAGATCTCTAATTGATATAACCATAATTTATAGACTACTTACAAGATTCATATGTCAGTTGTTGCAAATCTTCGATTCTTGAATCTTGAAGTCTCTAGCTTTTGAACTTTGACGATCCGCTTCACTTGAAATTCGGAACTCACCAATCCACTCACTAGCGTCTTGAAGTCGATATCTTGAACTTCAAATCTTGGTCTTGAATTCGACGCCTCAAGTTAGACTTCGGCTTCTAGCTTCTCGAAGCTATTAATATACAATTTGAGAATCACTTGTTTGTATCCTCCAACCTCCATTATATATTTCATTTAAGCTCAAATTTCCTCCATCCTCCATTGTAGAGCTTCGTCTCGAGATATCCGATATCCTGAAATGCAATCTCAAAGACCAGGCTCATCATATACAGTGGTATGAAATAAACAAGATATAAACACATGTATATGAACATTCATTATTTCGATATCACAACTATGAATAGTATATCAATATCAAGATATAAATTAAAAGCAAAGCATGAGATATTGATATACCATACATATATACATGTTATATAAAAAACAAGATATAGAACACATGTATATACATTCATATTGCGAATCATCAAAACATTGAATGTGAGTAATATATCGATATCAAAGAATATAACATAAGTAAAGCATATTGATATTGATATATTACTCGATATACACAAGATATAGGATATGGAAGTTAAATATCAAGTGTATACAAGTTTAGTATCGATAAGGTAAAGTAAGATAAATGTATGATACTAAACGACTGTTCATATTTAAGCTATCATCAAAACCAAATAAAAGGATCATTAAAAACCATAAGTTATCACATACATGGTCCCAACCCTATGTGAGGGCTACATGATAGTGGAAAAGAAAGAAATGGGGCCTCCCTAGGTCGGGGCCACCATTCCTATAGAACAAACATGCTTCATGTATGTTTGTACATGAAAATGGGACCTCCCGAGCTCGGAAAAGAAGGTCCTGACCCCATCAGGAGGAGTCCCGATGGTACACAAAGAGCTAAATTTAACTCTGTAGGCTTGGTTTAGCCAAAGAAATGAATTTTCTTTATGAAACTTCATGACCCCCATCGGGAAGGGTCCTGATAGCCATCATGAGGGGGTCCCAATGCTACATAGAGAGCCACATTTTGCTCTCTTGGCTTTTTTTAGCCAAAGAAATGAAGTTTATTTATGAAACTTCATCAAATATGGAAATTTGTATATTGAATTCCATGCACAACATAAAAATGATGTGTTTTCACCATTTTTACAACTTAGTGTGCAGTATGAACATATTTTTTTTTTCCAAAAAAGAACATGAAGATAACATGTTCTAAGAAAGAATACAATGTGTTTGAGTATACTGGGTTTCATTAAAGAGATAATTTTCATAGCTCCATGAAAAGAATATAATTTTTCTATTCATTTATATATATATATTTATTAGAAATTCATTGGGATTTCAATCCATGATTTTTGTTTTTTCATAAACAGAAATGAGTTTATTCTCATTTCTCATATATATGTAGGAGAAATAGAATAACCTATTTCTTTTTTTTGCAGGATATGAGATGGTTCATGTCCTAAGTTCTGTCCATATTTGTCAAGAACATGTAGATTCATATTCTAAAAGTCTTTCATTTTCATCTTCTCCATCAGAAAGGCTCCAAAAAGCCATGATTATGACTGTCTTCTCCTTTAGAGAGGAAACATATAAAGTTTCCATGGAGCTTTTATAGATTCTTGATCAAAATCATCAAGCGATGGAGAGAAAGAGAAAAGAACATGCAATAGAAAGAGGAATGAGACTCCATTCCTCTTATTCTTCTTCTTCTTCTTCTTCTTCTTCTCTCTCTCTCTCTTTTAAATGCTGAGAACACTTAGTTGTTCTATCCAATTTCTCTCTCTCGAATAAATTCTTGTTCTCAATCCTGTTGAATGAGAAGTATATATACTTCTTTAAGAGTGGGAGTGGTTAAACACCACTCCCCCCACGTTTTTAAGATGAGTGGGGATGAAATAACCCTCGACTCCTCCTTAAAAATAGGCCTTAGTGCCTGTTTTTAGGGAGTCTTGACACCATTTATTCAAAAATGGTTCGGGACTCTTAAAAATGAGTGCCTCCCGATGTCGGGAGCCCCCAAAAAGAAAACAATTCTCTTGAATTGTTTAAAGGGTTTTTGCCTCGGGATCCCACATATATATAATAAGTTTTTAACTTGTTAATGATGTTATCCACATCAATTTTTGGTCTATATTGATCAAGCTATTGATCACTGACCTGTTTATTGTTTTTAAATAGTAATTATCATCAAATACTACATAAGTATTTATCTTTTGGGAGTTAATTTTTCAACTCTAACAAATGTTGGCAATCGACGCTAGGATCGCAACACCTGCGGACCGCGGCGGATAACAAACGAAAATTTTATAGACATAACACCAATTGCAAACCCAAAATCATTCATTTACTAATTATTACACAAAATTAGAGAGCAATCACAAGAGTTTAGAGGGCTACAATCTTTGTATCATGTCCACTCACCTAGTGAAAGACCCTAATTATGCTCCGTCGCCTCCAGAACAAGTTTGGTGGCCGACAACCTCGCCGAAGATGATCCATGATGAAAGTAACGACCCAAGCTCCAACTTCAATTTGAACAATTTAAATGTTAAGTAACTAGCTCTAAAATTTTGCTAGGATATAGAGGTAGAGATGATGTTAGTTATTTCCCTCTTTTCTCTTCTTTTCTCTTCTCTTCTTAATCAAGAAGAAGAAGCTTGAAGAACGTGAAGAAGAGGAAGCATAAAAGAAACCTCTCCATTTAGCTCTCAGTTCTTTCATTATCCAAGAATGAATAATGTGTGCCATCCCTTCTCTTTTTCTCTCTCTACTTTTTAATTCATCTAGAGAATGAATCAGGTGAGTTCCCATGCCTTCATTTTTATTCTCTTTCTTCATTTTATGTTCAAATAAAAAGAGTTACACCCGTACCCTTTCTCTCTCTTAAAGGGTGTCATATATTGAAATGGGTGGAGCCCACCTCATAACATGTCTTACACATTTTCATTATATGACATGGTATATGTATCAATATACATATATTAGTATGTATCAAAATACATACATCAAGAGAGAGTAATGGTATATGTATCACACACACACACACACGCTGTAATACCCTGGCACAGTTATATTATATATATTTGGGGTATTTCAAATCTTACGGCAAAATTCTTGATTATTGTTGCTTTTGGGTTGCAGATAGTGCAATTGATAGTTGTGATTATTATCCGACCCGGCCCGCATGGTTGAAACCCAACATGGTTCAAGATTATATCAAATATTTTCTAATACAGAGTATCCATGCAAATCTAGATTTTATACATATATATAATATATTTTAGAATCCACATATCTTTTAAAAATACAATATAAAACCAAATGATATATTTTCTTATCTAACCATGCATGTCATAGTACCTCATATCATGTGGTTGCGTACATATATCATGTCCATATTCTAAGTGTTACATATACTAGTATTTGATCGCTACGTATATTTACGTAGATCCGTATTTGGGGTACATGTTTTTATTTACAGGATATCGCATCATGGTTTAAATTCTTACGTATATTCTCCATATTAAAAAACTAGATTTTTGAAGGGATACGGGTAATATTCAGAATAATCTGGTATTATCTGTAAAATCCTATAATATGTGTGTGTGTGTATATATATATATAAAAGTGTTATATAAATATATATATAATATATTAATTATTTTATATAAATCTCTCAAATCTCTCTCGTCTCTCTCTCTGTCTCTCTCTCTCTCTCTCTCTCTATATATATATATATATATATATATATATATATATATATAATAAAATTATAATACCCCCTCTCTCACTCTCTCTCGTTTCTTCTTCTTCCCCCTACACCCTCGTCACCCCTCGTCGTCGCCGCACTAGCATCGCCGTCGACCCCATCTCCTCGCCTCCCCTACCTCACCCCCTCTCCTCCTTCTTCTTCCCGACAACCACAAGCCACAAGCCCGACCTCCACAGCAAGAACCCATCACCCCCATCGTCGGCAACCCCACGTCGCTGGAAACGCATCAACGCTAACCACCTCTATCATCTTCTCGTATCCCTAGCAACCCCAGAACACCAACACACCACCACCACCGACCCCCTGCTCCTTCCCCGATCACTCTCAAAACCTCATGACCCGCTCATCCAAATGACCTCGCCGCCGCCGACTTCGCCTCATCGTCGTCACCTCATCACCACCATCTCTCCTCTGTCATCGCCAACCCCATAACCCAGCAACAACAACCTCCTCCTCTTCTTCTTCTGTTCTTCTTCTTCTATTCTTCTTTTCTTTTCTCTTTTCTGGACGTCTCGCCGGAGTTGCACACGTCACCGATGATCCGGACGACCCAATCACTGTCGTCATCTAGCCCAGTCACCATGTCACGCAGCTGCTCAACCAGGTCCGGTCCTGCGTGCGTCGTGACTTTATTTGATAAATTAAATAAATATTTATATCAATATCTCGACGTGAAATCCAATCAGGCAATTTCTAAACTTGCAACATGCCATGTTATTATATCAATATTTATTTGATAAATTATAGTGCATGTGTTTTACTGTCCAACAGAAATTACCGATTTACAGTTTTATAGCATCCGTCTGAATCTATACTGATAATAGTTTATCTAGTTGCATGCTGGAACATCACGATATTATCATACCACTATAACAGTTCAATATGTTATCTAGATTGCAATATACATGGAAATGGACGTATAACGATTATTACAGATAGATACATATGCATCCTAGTATTAATTGTGTTTACCACGTTTCGATATTGATTACAATTTTACATTGGTATCTATTTGGTTAATATACAATACATGGCATGTTCACGACACACTACCAGAATTGTTACTTGGATCTTATTGCTAATGCCAACAATTCTGATATTTGTCCTGATAGACGTAACTTGTTATCTACATAGACAAGACTTGTACCTGTTTAATCCCGTGTTGGCATTAGATTTATATCATCAATACCTGACTTGAACACAGAACCTTGGGGGAAAAGGGGAAATCAAGAATGTAACCGAAACGTAACTCAAGAGGATATTATTATTGTTTGCCGTGATTCCGGGCGTGAACGGAATAATCATTGTTTATTGTTTGCCGTGATTCTGGGCGTGATGGAATAATCATTGTTTATTGTACCGTGGTCCTGTGGGGAATGAACGGGATATATTGTACCGTGGTATCGTAGAGAATGAACGGGATATATACTGTTCAGTTATGATGAGTATTACATTAATTGATTTCAAAGACTTCTAGAATAGATAACCAAGAAGCACAGACTTTAGGATACACATCACATACATACAGCTCACTGTTTTATACCTGTGTTATTTATTTACATGCATGTTTAACCATGGCATCATATCCTGGTTATTACTATTATTGTGGTATTTATGACGCACTGACGTCTAGGTTTTGCATGTCCCGGTTCCTCTGACATTATCGTAGGCAGATCAGGAGTACTTTAGCAAGCAAGCCGAGCAATGAGGAGATAGCTATTTAGTTTAGAGATGCTTAGTTTCGTTTATTTCCGTAGTTTTATTTTATTTGATGTGGGCCCATATTGGGACGTGATTCAGATACTATTGTTTATTGGATCTTGAGTCATTTCCGCTTTATGCATTTCTTGATTTTATTTATTGTGGCAGATAGAAATGTGTTAGCTAGATTATATTTTTTTACTGTTCTTGATATCCAATTGACAGCCGTAATGCAACTATAGAGGGATAATTCCTAGCAATAGATAGCATGGTTGGCTCTATCGTGTGCCGTGTTTACGTATTTGGGAAGCGGGGCGTGACAGGGTTTATTTGGCGTCAGAGCCATAGGATTTAAGGTTAGTCAGGTTTGGTTCTTTTATGGTTGGGTATTGAACCCAATACACTAACCAGGAAAACCCGAAATTAGGAATATGTCCTGCCCCATTACTATCTTGCCAGTCTTGAATGTATAGCTATCTTGTTTATTGAATCCTGTTTACCGTTACTAATCCTCTTCAGTGTCTTGGCTTCAGAATTATGGCGGATAGATATTTGTGGTCATACCAGAGGCATGTAGATAACGCCGCATTGGTTGGAGTTGTATGTAGTAAGTTGGAAAACCAGAAGCGTCAAACTGAGCTAAATCAGTGGCAGGACGAGACTTTCCAGGAGGGTTTGTGGACGGTCCAGCAGTCCGTAATTGCAGCAGCCCCCAGGCCAACACAACGTGAGGGCACCGTGGCGGACTTTAGAAAGCTCGGTCCGTCCACATTTACAGAACTGGAGAAGCCATTGCCAGCGGAGAAGTGGCTAGTTGATACAGAGAACCTGCTCGTTGCTGCACAGATTCCAGATGAGAAAAGGGTGGATGCAGTACGCATCCAATTGGTAAATTACACTCGTGAGTGGTGGCTCGTAAAGGAGACCCGTCTGACCAAGCCGACCAGTTAGGAAACTTCTTCGCGAAGTTTCTTGGAGAAGTTCTTTCCGCAATCTGCTCGGGAGTAAATGGAAGAGAAGTTCATTAGCTTGAATTAGAACGGTGGATCCGTTGATGCACGCGGCTGAGTGGACCCGGCTCAGTTGATTTGCAGGGCCTTTGGTTGCCAATGAGGCAGATAAGACAAGACGGTTTATGCGTAGCTTGGATGTGGAGATTCAGAGACACATCATCTCTCTGGGATTGACCACCTTCTCCTAAGTTCTCAAGGCAGCCAGGGAGTAACAGAGTTTATCAGTGAGAGTAACGGGTACTCAACAGCAAGCTTTTATAGTGCGGAAGCCAGCGTATATGCCAAACAGAGCTCCTGTACATCGAGGCATTCTGATAAATAAACAGGGGACAATACCTATGAAAAGGACCTCTGTTTCAACAAAGAAGAAGGATGTGATTTGTGATTACTGCCAATGACTGGGTCATTTCTAGAAGGAGTGCCGAATGAGGCTTGGGCAATGTCTGATTTGCGGAGCTGCTGATCATCAAATTCATACATGTCCATCGAGAGTTTAGTTGAAGGATGATGCTCCGAGAGCACAGCAGAAGCAGATTCCTCAGGGGCCTAACCGAGCACGGGACTTCACCTTGACGGCCGAAGAAGCCAAAGCTTCAGACGATATTGTTTCAGGTATCGTACTTGTCTATAATTTTCCCGCATTGGCATTATTCGATTTAGGTGCATCCCATTACTTCATATCGTCCAAGTTTATTAGTGCGCACTCTATTCCACACATGACCCTGTCTAGTTGCTGGGATATACACACCGGGAATAGGAGAATTATATCTAGTAGTGAGTGCAAGGGTTGCTCGATCGTTATTTGTGGACGGGAGTTATTCGCGGACTTCTTGGTGATTGATACTGGCAGCTATGATATTGTCTTGGGAATGGATTTTCTTGGTACTTTCCATGCTCATATTGATTGTAGGGCAAAGAAAGTGATTTTCTAGATTCTCGAACATCCGGAATCTATAATTTTGGGAGGTAGCAGATCTGTCGGGCCAGTCGAATTTAGGGCTAGGCCGACTAACGCCGTTCTTTTGTCGATGGAAGTAAACAAGGAGGAAGCGCCAGCAGTAGTTCGGGAGTTTATGGATGTGTTCGAGGACATCTCGGGTGTACCGCCAAAATAAGATGTGGAGTTCGCGATTGATCTTATTCCTGGAGCAGCGCCGATTTCAAAGGCTTATTATCCAATGACGCTGGTGGAACTGGAAGAGGTAAAAGAACAAATTACCGAATTACTAGAGAAGGATTGGATTTGCGGTAGCAGTTCACCCTGGGGAGCTCCAGTTCTTCTAGTAAAAAAGAAGGATGGTACACGACGGATGTGCATCGACTATCGAGAATTGAATCGGGTGACTATTAAGAATAAGTACCCAATCCCTCGCATCTGTGAATTATTCGACCAACCCAGTGGCGCGAGGGTATTCTTGAAGTTGGATTTGCGATCCGGATATCATCAAGTTCGGGTGAAATCAGAAAATATTTGCAAGACAGCGTTCCGAACTCGATATGGGCATTACGAGTACTTAGTGATGCCATCTGGAGTTACTAACGCACCGGCAATATTTATGTACTTGATGAACCAAATCTTTCCACAATACCTGGACCGGTTCATAGTGGTGTGTATTGATGATATTCTGGTCTATTCGAGGAGCAAAGAAGAGCATGCAGAATATTTGAGGATCGCATTGCAAACGTTGAGAAAAGAAAATTTATATGCTAAGATGAGCAAATGCGAGTTTTGGTTCGAAGAAGTGAAGTTCTTGGATCATGTTGTATCCGGAGATGGAATTGCTATTGACCCTGAAAAGATTGCAACTGTTCATGATTGGCCAATTCCAAAGAACGTAGGGGAGATCAGAAGTTGTCTTAGGCTTGCCAGATACTAAAGTAGGTTCGTGGAGATCTTCGCTCGAATAGAAGAGCATTGACCAAGCTAATACGAAAGGATGTACCGTTCATATGGACTGAGAAGTGTGCATCAGCTTTTGAAGCGCTGAAACAAAGATTGACAACCGCTTCAACCTTGACAGTGCCAGATAGTTCCGGAGGGTTGGTTATTCACAGCGACGCATCTGGGAAAGGCTTGGGATGCGTTCTAATGCAGCATGAGAAGATCATAGCTTATGCGTCGAGACAATTGAAAACTCATGAAAAGAACTACCCAACTCATGATTTGGAGCTGGTAACAGTGATTTTTGCTCTGAAGATTTGGAGACACTACTTATTGGGCAAAAGGGTAGAAATATTTACAGATCACAAAAGCCAAAAGTATGTGTTCACAGAGAAAGAGCTCAACATGAGGCAGCGTAGATGGTTAGAGCTGATGGCTGACTATGATCTTGATCTAAAATACCATCCGGGGAAAGTTAATGTAGTCCCGGATGCTCTAAGCCGGTTGTTAGCAATACGGATATTGACATCACAGAAGGAGATTATAGCTGATCTTCAGAGATTCGAATTGGAGATTTTACTACCAAATTCTTCAGGACAGTTGATGCAGTTGCACGTACAGTCATTCTTGATCGATAACATTAAAGCAGCAAAGTCACACAATCCAAAATTGCAGAAGTTCCGAGAACAAGTAGAAGCAGAACTTCGAACAGACTTGTTAATTCATGAAGATGGTTTATTACGATATGGTAGTGGTGTATGTGTGCCCAAAGGAGATGTTCGAGAAGAAGTCATGAAGGAGGCTCATAGTTCCGCGTATTCTGTAAATCCGAGAGGCACAAAAATATAGAGAGATCTACGACAACATTTCTGGTGGGAAGGTATGAAAAGGGAGATTTCTCGCTACGTATCGAAGTGCTTAGTGTGTCAGCAAGTAAAGGCTGAACACCAAAGGGTAACTGGTTTGTTACAACCACTCCCGATTTCTCAATAAAAGTGGGAATATATAACCATGGATTTCGTGACAGCTTTACCACGGAGTTCAAAGGATAATAATGCAGTTTGGGTGATTGTCGATCGATTAACCAAGGCATCTCATTTTATACCGTTTCAAGTTGGTCAGTCGACGGAGGCTTTGGCAGAGAGGTACATGCAGGAGATCGTGAGATTACATGGAGTACCCATGAGCATCGTTTCCGATCGTTATACTCGATTTCTATCACACTTTTGGAGGAGTCTACAGGAATGTTTGGGAACTCGCTTGAAGTTTAGCACAGCCTATCATCCTCAGACAGATGGCCAGTCTGAAAGAACGATCAAAACTCTTGAAGATATGTTGAAAGCATGCTTATTAGACTTCACGTGTTCAAGGGAGAATCATTTGCACTTGGTAGAGTTCTCATACAATAACAGTTTTCAGGCGACTACACAGATGGCTCCATTCGAAGCATTATACGGTCGCAAGTGTTGCTCGTCTATCTGTTGGGACTATATTGAAGAAAGAAGATTATTGGGACCGGATCTTATTGTTCAAACGGTGGAGAAAGTTAACGTGATTCAAAATCATATGAAGGTGGCATAAGATCGACAAAAAGTTAGGTTGATACTAGATGAAGACCTCTGGAGTTCGCAATTGGTGATCTTGTATTCTTAAAGATATCACCGACCAGAGGAGCGATCCGATTTGATAGTCGAGGCAAGCTTAGTCCTTGATTCGTGGGGCCTTTCGGTATTATCGAGCGTGTTGGAGAGGTGGCTTATCGATTGGATTTACCATCATCCTAAACGGGTGTTCATGACGTGTTTCATGTATCTCAACTCCGCAAGTAAGTTCGAGATAATAGGCACATCCTAGATCATTCGGAACTGACAGTAAAGGAGGATTTAACCTATGAAGAGCGACCAATGGCGATTGTAGATCGACGAGAAAAGGTCCTCAAGAATAAAGTTATCTCACTAGTACTCGTTTCATGGGGGAATCGCTCGCACGGAGAATCTACTTGGGAACGTGAAGAAAAAATTTGATAGAAGTTTCCACACCTCTTTTCTTAGATCCGTGTTTTCTTGTCTTTTTCTTGTTCCGGGAATTTCGAGAACGAAATTCTTTTGTAGTTGGGTATAATGTAGCACCCTAGCATGGTTATATTATATATATTTGGGGTATTTCAAATCTTGCAGCAAAATTCTTGATTATTGTTGCTTTTGGGTTGCGGATAGTGCAATTGGTAGTTGTTCTTATTATCCGACCCGACCCGCATGGTTGAAACCCAACATGGTTCGAGATTATATCAAATATTTGCTAGTACGGAGTATCTATGCAAATTTAGATTTTATACACATATATAATATATTTTAGAATCCACATATGTTTTAAAAATACAATATAAAACCAAATAATATATTTTCTTATCTAGCCTTACATGTCATAGTACCCCATATCATGTGGTTGCGCCCGTATATAGTGCTGCACAGACTAGTATTTGATCGCTACGTATATTTACGTAGATCCGTATTTGGGAGTACATGTTTTTATTTACAGGATATCGCATCATAGTTTAAATTCTTACGTATATTCTTCATATTGAAAAACTAAATTTTGGAAGGGATACGGGTAATATTCGGAGTAATCTGGTATTATCTGTAAAATCCCACAATATATATAATATATTTTATA
This sequence comes from Agapanthus africanus, assembly GCA_030015575.1. Classification (NCBI taxonomy): domain Eukaryota; kingdom Viridiplantae; phylum Streptophyta; class Magnoliopsida; order Asparagales; family Amaryllidaceae; genus Agapanthus; species Agapanthus africanus. The sequence goes on from CM057340.1 coordinate 745,330,199, forward strand.
TAACTATTATATATAAAACTGTTATATAAATATATGTATATATAATAAATTGAATACTTTATATAAATCTCTTTCTTTCGTCTCTCTGTCTCTGTCTCTCTCTCTTAAATTCCCTGTCCCAACTCCTCTCTCTCTCTAATATATATATATATATATATATATATATATATATATATATATATATATATAATAATAATAATAATAAAATTATAATACCTTCTCTCTCCCCCTCGTTTCTTCTTCTTCCCCACCGTGAACCCTAACCCATGCCCTCGTCACCCCTCGTCATCACCGCCCTAGCATCGTCGTCGACCCCATCTCCTCGCCTTCCTTGCCTCACCTCCATCACCCCCTCTCCTCCTTCCTTTCCCCGACGACCCCAAGCCATAAGCCTGACCTCCACAGCAAGAACCCATCACTGCCATCGCCGGCGACCCCTCGTCGCTGGAAACCCATCAACACCGACCACCTCTATCATCTACTCGTCTTCCTAGCAACCTCAGAACACTAACACACCACCACCGACCCCCCTCTCCTTCCCCGATCACTCTCAAAACCTCATAGCCCCCTCGTCCAGACGACCTCGCCAACGACGACTTCGCCTCGTCGTCGTCACCTCGTCGCCACCATCTCTCTTCTGTCCTCGCTAACCTCATAACCCAGCAACAGCAACCTCCTCTTCTTCTTCTTCTTCTGTTCTTCTTTTCTTTTCTCTTTTCCGGCCGTCTCGCCGGAGTTGCGCACGTCACCGACGATCCGAATGACCCAGTCACTGTCGTCATCTAGCCCAGTCACCACGGCACGCAGCTGCACAGCCAGGTATAGTCCTGCGTGCGTCGTGACTTTATTTCGACGTCGGAACAAGACATTTGTATCTCGACGTGAGATCCGATCAGGCAAGTTCTAAACTTGTAACATGCTATGTTATTATACCAATATTTATTTGATAAATTATAGTGCATGTGTTTTATTGTCCAGCAGAAATTACCGATTTACAGTTTTATAGCATCCGTCAAAATCCATACCGACAATAGTTTATCTAGTTGCATACCGGAACATCACGATATTATCATACTACTATAACAGTTCAATATGTTATCTAAATTGTAATATACATGGTAATGGACGTATAACAGTTATTACAGATAGTTGCATATGCATCCTGGCATTAGTTGTGTTTACCGTGTTTCAATATTGATTACAGTTTTACATTGGTATCTATTTGGTTAATATACAGTACATGGTTTGTTCACGACACACTACCAGACTTGTTACTTGGAACTTATTGCTAATGCCAACAATCCTGATTGTTGTCCTGATAGACGTAACTTGTTGTCTATATAGACAAGACCTGTACCTGCTTGATCCTGTGCCGGCATTAGATTTATATCGTCAATACCTGACTTGAACACAGAACCTTAAGGGAAAAAGGGGAAATCAAGAATGTAACTGAAACATAACTCAAGAGGATATTATTATTGGTTGCCGTGATTTCGGGCGTAAACGGAATAATCATTGTTTATTGTTTGCCGTGATTCCGGGCATGACCGAATAAACATTGTTTATTGTACCGTAGTCCCGTGGGGAATGAACGGGATATATACTGTTGAGTTATGATGAGAATTACATTAATTGATTTCAAAAACTTATAGAATAGATAATCTAGAAGCACGGACTTTAGAATACAAATCACATACATACAGCTCATTGTTTTATACCTGTGTTATTTATTTACATGCATGTTTAACCATAGCATCATATCCTGATTATTACTATTATTGTGGTATTTATGATGCACTGACGTCTGGGTTTTGCATGTCCCAGTTCCTCTGAAATTATCGCAGGCAGATCAGGAATACTTTAGCAAGCAAGCAGAGCAATGAGGAGCTAGCTATTTAGTTTAGAGATGCTTAGTTTCGTTTATTTCCGTAGTTTTATTTTATTTGATGTGAGCCCATATTGGGACATGATTCAGATACTATTGTTTATTGGATCTTGAGTCATTTTCGCTTTATACATTTCTTGATTTTATTTATTGTGGCAGATAGACATGTGTTAGCTAGATTACATTTTTTTTACTGTTCTTGATATCCGATTGACAGCCGTAATGCGACTATGGAAGGATGATTCCTAACCATAGGTAGCATGGTTGGCTCTGTCGCATGTCGTGTTTACGTATTTGGGAAGCGGGACGTGACACACACACACACACACATAATTAAAGAGAGAATAAATGTATCATATACATTAAAATATTGTGAATCATATACATAATATGTACAATTGAAGAGAGAGAATATATGTATCATATACATAAAGAGAGAGTGTGTGTGTATCATATACACAATACTAGATATCATATACACAATACTAGATATCATATCACATATATGGATATTAAGTCAACACTTGACTTAAAAAACCCGGCTTATAAATAAGTCGGCTAGTATTATAAAACGTCCGATTAAATCACGCATTTAATCGAACTCCCGCACGTATCCCCATACGTATGCCACATCATCATTTCTCCTGGACAGACACTTGTTCCCGCCAAAATTTTTGGCTCAAAACTTGTTGTTCGCTTATAAAATAAAGGAAAACCTTCGCATGTTAAACACGTGCACCCACATGCAAAGCATGTAGGTACCGCTGTTCCCCCAAAATTAGAACAGTATAAAATGAGCTAAGCTCTGTCAAATTTTGTTGAGGCAGTGCCTCACATGCTCTCCACGAGGGCGCCAGCGCCAAAACTAATTTTATAGGATTAAATCCTATAGTGGCGCCTCATGCGCTCCTCATGCGGGCGCCAATATGCAAAGCACAAGAGAATTTACTGCATAAGAGTTAGACTCTTATATGGCGCCGCACGTGCTCCTCACGCGGGCGCCAATGTGTAAAGTACATAAGTACCTATCATAAGAATTAAATTCTTAAGTGGCGTCCACGGGCACAACACTTGAGCGCCGGCGTCCAAGCAGAATTAAATTCTACGTTTCCCTAACAAAAAGTTGGGATGCTCTCTGTTAAATAGAGCCATTGGATCAAAAATCCAACAAAGATGATAAATCATCAAAATATGGAATCAAATTCTATTAAGAGAAAATATCTCCCAAATCTTTCTAAATAAGAAAGATACTCTCGGTTGGATCAATGATCTAATAATAGAATAAAAATTCTATTTTAGAAATATATTCTCTCAATCTTTCTAAAGAAAAAGGATTACTCTCTGTAAAACAGAGAACCCTTGGATTAAAAATCCAATGGTAATTAAAAAATCACCACTTGACAGAATAAATTCTGTATATGGGAAAATATTTTCCCAATCTTGTTAAAAACAAGAACGACATATTTTGTAAAACAGAAGTCCTTGGATCAAACATCTAACGGTGGGTAAAATTCCCTAAATCAATTTTGAGTCCAATCAAATCAACTAGAATATCTCAATGAGAGATTTTCTCAAAACCAATTAACAATTTGCCTCCACTATATAAAGGCCCCGAGACTTCAAGTCTCACAGGAGAGAGAGATATAGACACGGAGAGACCACAGATAGAAAGAACAGAGAATTCAATTCTCAAAGAAGAAGATCTTCCTTCTCAAAACCCTAGGTAAAGAAAAAAGATCAAAATATCTTCTTTACATGTCATATCACATCTAAGAGTTTAACTCTTTTAAAAGAACTTAGTTTTTTCTCTGGATCTGAGATCCACAAGACAAGTCTCCTATAAGTTGAGAATTTAATTCTCATCGGGAAGATCTTGTTCTTGAGAATCAAAGATTTAGATAAGAACAAATTTAAAGAGAAAGAAGATAGAGTCTATAATACTCTAGGAATTCAGTTTCTTCAAATTAGGAACTTAGTTCTTTAAAAACTCAACCCGAGATCCTAAAAAAATAGTGATTTTGGCAAGTGTTAATGGTCAAAATACCATTGACAGAGATTTAACCTCTCTGAAAATATCAACAGAGATTAAATCTCCATATAAAAAAAACTAGCGCCTCACGTGCTTCCAACGTGGGCGCCCTTTTAACAGCGCCTAGTGCCTCACGTGAAAAACACGCGGGTGTCCAAAACAGAAGGCCAGGGCCTAACGTGAAACACATGTGGGCTCTGAATAAATTGCTCAGCACACCATATACAGCCGAAAACAACTAAGTGCTTAGCACTGATTGGACAGCGCCCAGCGCCTCACGTGCTCCTCACGTAGGCGCCATATAAAAAGTGCTTAGCACTCCATATACAGCTAAAATGGCAAAGTGCTTAGCACTCAGTGCCGCACGTGCACCTCACATGGACGCCATAGAAAGTGCTTAGCACTTCACATTTAGTCAAAAGGACTAAAATGTTCAACATTCATTGGGCAGCGCCCATGACTAAATGCTTCACATGACATATATGTGAGCATCAGAGTTCAAATAAGTGCTTATCACTTTTACATAAAAAGAAAAGAGCTGAACAAACATAACCCAAATAAGTGCTTGGCACTTATTTGGGCTCTGTTTGTTCAGCCCTTTTCTTTTGAAAAAGAAAAAGAATAAGCAGACTAAGCCTAAATTGGCTAAGTCTTTGAAATTTTCTTGCAGCTGAGCTCAAATACTCTTTTGCTGAATCTTAAGTAAAAATGATCCTTAAAAACATTGTTAAATTGATCTTAGTCTCAAATATGACTAATGATCTCTCATTGATGATATCCAAAATGATATTCATCTCGTATCTCCTAAAGTAATCTTAGTCTCAAATATGACTAACGATTCTTAGGACCACCAAAAACCCTTTCTCTCAAATACGGGATTTGGTTTAAGAGTACATCTTTCCACACCTTTGATATACACCGTTGTAATTTCTCAACGTCTTCAGAGAGGTGGCAGGTCCCAACAACCAATAACTCCTTTCGTCATACATTGATGCACTTTTAAATTGACGTGCACACCTCAAATCGGATCGCTTCCTAAATTGGGCGCATTCGATGTCACCATCGTTCACTCCGCTACGTAACAAATACACATGCGCGTAAGATGAATGTTGGACCAAAATGTTCTTAAACTAACATTCGTCCTCGAAATGGAAATGTTGGACCGAAACGTCCTTAAACTAATATTCGTCCCCAAAATAGGAATGTTGGACCAAAATGTCCCTAAACTAAAATTCCGCCTCAAACATAGCGATAATGAACAATGACGTCATTAAACTAAAATAATTAGGCCCAAATGCTCATATGTTTTAAGTCGATCTTAATCTCAAACCAGATTAACGGTCCTTAAATAAACCTAAGCCCAAATTTAAAATATACGGATTTGGACTGATCCGCGCCCTACGAGAGATGACATAAACCAGACTTCGTATACAATCCACGGGCAACCAAAATAGAAAAACACACACACGACACGAAGTGAACTGCTGGAGAAGGAGAAAGTGGTTATCGCAATGCGGTAACATAATTAACTGTAAGGGCTTACGCCTGCAGGGAAGAGCGTCCCCACAATCAAAAACCCCTCATAAAATGAGGGAGAATCTGATATAGTCTGCTACAACGGTCGCATCTATCTAAACCTCCGATAAATGGCGCTATAAATCAACTTGGTATCTTCGAGGAAGTGGACGGATAAATTCAAATAGCATCTGCCCCCAGATTCACGCAATATGATCTATCCCGGTTCGTTTCTATTTTCGGCGGTGAACAACACTTTCGTTGTGGGATTCTAAAAACCTGATTACAATGGCAGTAGGTTAAACTGGATCATATACGATTGAATCTGAAACACTTTCAGATCAATCCTCTCACGGGTTAACCCACAAGCACGTCAGCGATACTAGATGCACATAACGAATTTCCAGGTATTGATCAAGAGGTAGGTCGACGAGCAAACTCATCCGAACCTAACAAGTCTTATAAGTGACAAATACCATACAGTCTGGTCTTTTCGTAAAAGAGTATCGCATAGCGGATCTGGAAGGAGAAAACAGTCAGACCCCTAAGAACCCAATAAGTCGTGCAAATATTGAACTCATAACCATCAGAGATAAAAATGATAACACTTATCAGTTTATCTCAACTGACATAGCCATGGACTTCTGGTTACAGTCATGTCCTGCACAGCGCAACATCGACTCTCTATACCGAGAGAGATCAATCCCCTCGACCGCTTACTGCCACCATATGCTTCGGGACTGTACCAAACTAAAACCTATTTGCATGGCTCTTTAAAATCATGGTAGGGTAGTAATCAAAGTACAATTGGAACACACAAAAGACTCTATGAAGATCTCAATTCAAAGGACTACCATGTACTATCGTTACCAGAGAACTGCTATCTGACAATAGGTATAGTATCATCTAGAAGTTCTCGGTGAGTCCGTTCAGTGTACTCATTCTCGAATGAGCACATGTATACAATCTCGGTGTCAAACACTAATAGCTATGGGACCAGCCATCACCCAGGTCGGGTCAAGAAACGTATACACTAGTCTACTCTGGAGTACCGATGCCCTGTCTTAATACTTCCACGACTATGAACATTTAAGGGTGTGCTTATAGACTATCCAGGCCCTACTAGTATGATTCCTATCATAATCCTGATAGTCAAGATAGATCCTATGGGCCTCATCAACATGTATTAGCGATACATAATAGTAAGTAAAATATATTCACATGATGATAAAGGCAAACCAAATAGTATATTATCATATCGAACAAGAATGTTCTATCCATATAGGTCATGTACAATTACAATAATTGCCTTCAAGGCACTTATATCCAACAATCTCCCACTTGCACTCAAGGCCAATTATTACAATATCGCATACCCAACTTCTCTAATAACAGTTTCACAAATCATATTTGAGAAACAGCCTCGAAGAGTAGATCCGCTACAATGTCTCAATTTCTTCTCTATTTTTCTTAATCTCATGGAGATTAGCTATCTTCGGAATCAAGTGATACCTGCATGTCACGCCCCGCTTTTCAATAGACGGAAACGGTGACGTGGCAAGCCCGCAACGTATTTACTATGAAACAAATACGTTAAACGTAATTAAACAATATAACAATGAACAAGAATGACAAAAGTAATAAAATAAAACGACAACTTTATTTACATTCAAATTTACATACAACTGTCTGAAAATAAAAGATACATTAAATAAAGCAAATGTCTAAATAGTGGCATACAGAAAGTAAGTGCAGGCTGGAAAGAGCTGGTAATCTGGCTGTGTAGCAAGCCGGTCCAAGTCCTCCGGACTCGGCTCTATCCCCTCAGAGTCCGGTCCTCCTGACGAACATCCCAAAGAAAGAAACAGAAAGGAATGTCGTCAGCGAACTAACGCTCGGTAAGTCCCAAAAGAAGTAAGAGAAGATAGTATATAATGTGAATAGAAACCAAATGAACAGAGAACAGGTAAAATTGTATATGATCATTCGCTAGTATAGGATAGTTATTCTAACGTGGTTATTTGTAGTTTGATAAAAAAAAGATATTCATGTATACGAGAGGAGTCCATCTTGCCCCGTGGACTATGGTAACATGTAGTACAAGGCCCCATCATAACCCACGGGACAACGGCACGTGAATTCATGTAGGTGTTTTTCAAAGTGACCTCTCATGCCATGATATGCGTTCTGTACCAATCTACCCCTTTATCCCTGCGTATTATATTATATAGATTAATATTATAGGTCTTGGCCGAATCCATGGATATAAAATGTTTAGGTTCATGTTCAAGATATAAGCATGTGTTCAAGTATTCATGTCAAGTTATAACCATTGTTTGGTCAAGTCGAGTCAAGTATGCAAGTTTGAGTTTGATATTTAAATTAGAGTATTCAAGTTCATGATTAAGTATACAAGTTCGTGTTTGATTTTGGATTCTGGGTTGAATGTGGATTCCTGTTGGAGTCAGAAACTCGTGAACAGATTTAACTCTTGAATTTCTTAGGTTCGGGAGTAATCGACAACTGCTGCACATAGACGGTAGGATTTGTGTTTTTTTCCAAGACAATTGCCATTGATAGCTCCATTAAGTTCTCTAACTTGAATAGTCAAGCACTCACATTTTCCGGCTCCCTGGAGCTCAAGAGAAATAATACCGCTTAAGCCTATGTTAATTCTATAGTCCTTAAAGTATTGTTTGCATATCTCGACAGGGTTTTATGAGAAATATGTTAATATTGTTCTAAAAATGTCCTCGAGGGTGATTTACAAGATTTAGGGTTTTCATGGACATATATTTTAATTATTGGGGTGTTTTAATGATAAAAACCTAGCTTTTTAAAGGTTTATGGTATTTTTATGAAAACTAAGTCTTTTGGAAACTTGATGATATTTTATTAAAATTTTAATCTTTCATTTTAAAAATATAGTTTCATAATAGGTTTTTATTGAAAATACGGATTCATATTTTTTTATATAATGTTTCAAAAATTAGTTTTGTTTAGTAAAATCGCATTTCTTAAAAAAACCGTATTCTATTTCCTTTCGAGATCGGATACTTCGTGAGGAGTTCTACATCTCGCTCTACTATCCCAAGAATGTGCGATAATCCGCACCATCCATTGGCGGGTCCCCTAATGAACGTTGTAGAGGTATATTTGCCAAGAATTACAAAATACCGATTTAAAAGAAATCCATTTGAAAAAGGTGTGGTATTTTAATGAAAAGCTTATTCTTTAAATTAGTCATATATCTAGAATGTCGTGCTATGAAACCATAGTGTGCGTGTGGGGTAGGTCGTTACCCCGTGAAGTTTTTCTAAAGGTATTTAAACTAATTATCGAGAAGAGGGTGATACCAAAATTTATGGTATTTTAATGAAAAGTTCGTTTTATGATAGTTTCACATGGAAGTTTTCGTTAAACTCAAAGCTAAAAGATTGTAATCGAAATTACAAGTAGGGTGGTAAAGTTAGTTTGACATATGCATTAAGGAAAAGGGAGTTCCAAGTTCTAAACAAAAATGTATCGAAGGTAACTCTACTTTACCGATATATTTTTAGGAGATGATTTGAAATGAAAAGAAGAAAAGATGAGAGGGACTTAAGGCTTTATAATTTCGAGAAGGGACGGGCTTCGTGGCGTCGCGGAAGCTCCGGAAACAGCTTCATTCTTCGATGGAAGGAGCTTGGTTGCTAACTCCACTTGACTCCAATTGCACTTAGAAACTTTTGAGGTGATTTTCTAGAAATTTTCATAATAGAAGGGAGATAGGGTATGGGGTGGTATTTATAGTGAAGAATTAGGGTTTGGTAATTAAAATTTTTGATTAAAATGCATTAAAAAGATGTTAAATGGTGAATTGAAGAGTCTCTGTTTGATTGTAGGAAAATCAAACAGTGCAGGCGAGTTAAGGGGAGTCGAAGGGACAAGTGTACAAAGCACGGAGACGATTGGAGCATTTTCGATCATCGGCGCCGACCATAATGAAGGAATGGGCGGTCGGATCTTGGGGCCTTGCCTCGAGATTCATGCCATGTCTCAAGTTGGGTGTGTACACCTCATTGCGCCTGTTTGATTTTTCTGAATGTTTTCGTTTCTCCGTGTGTTGCACGTGCAACTCTTGAGCTTCCAAAATATTAAAAAGAAAAAATCTGAAAAATAATTGGCTCTGATGGGAATCGAACGCACAGGCTATGTCACAGCAGTGTAGAGACTTTACCAGTGAGCTATAAATTGCTTCTTGATTTTATTTAACAAAAATAACTTTTATCTCTTACATGGGCTGAAATACCCCTTTACTGTGAACTATAAGAAATTTTTTTACAGTGGTTTCAGAGTCGTTACATTCTACCCTCCTTATAAAAATTTCGTCCTCGAAATTTACAATTACATAGGGACTAATTTTGAAAAAGGTAAAGGTATCGTGTACGCATATTTTCTTCTCTTTCCCAAGTTGATTCTCTTGGCGAATCCTTTCTCCACATCACTCAGACCAAGTTTACCTCCTTGTTCCGTAATGTTTTCACCTTTCGGTCCAGAATCTCAACTGGTTGTTGCTCACAGGTTAGGTCGGTTTATACTATGAGCTCTGAGCGATCAAGTATGTGGCTGGGGTCGCTCACATATCGTCGTAGCTGGGATATGTGGAACACGTTGTGCACTCCTTCCAATGATGGTGGTAGTGCTAAACGATATGCCGCTTCTCCAACTCGTTCGAGTATGTCGAACGGTCTTATATATCTTGGACTTAACTTATCCCTCTTGCCAAAACGGATCACTCCTATGTTTGGGGAGATCTTCAGGAATACATGGTCTCCAGATTGGAACTCCAGATGTTGACACTTTGCATCTGCTCAATACTTCTGTCGGTCTTGGGCTATGCGCATCTTTTCCCTCATCGTGCGAACCACATCTATAGTTTCCACGATCATCTCTGGTCCAAGGAATTCACGATCTCCAACGTCGTCCCAACTCAACGGGGAACGAAATTTCCGTCCGTAGAGTGCTGCGATTGGTGCCATCCCAATGCTTGCCTGATAGCTATTGTTGTATGAAAACTCCATAAGGTGTAGGTAATCTTCCCACAAACCTCCGAAGTCTAATATACAAGCTCTTAGCATATCTTTCAGAATCTGAATTGTTCGTTCGGACTGTCCGTCTGTTTGTGGATGATACGCCGTGCTGAAATTCAGACTCGTTCTCAGGCTAGCTTGCAGACTCTACCAAAATTGTGATCGGAATCTTGTATCATGATCTGAAACGATCCAAACAGGTACTTTATGTAATCTCATGATCTCCTGCATGAGTTTATGGGTATCAAATATGGTACATCTGGAAGGTTTTAAATCTTACTTTAGATTTTTACTCACCTTCAAGTAAGTCTCACTCCGATCGCCTTGAATGTCAGCTTTCATGTAGTTTGTGATTTGATGTTACTGTTTAGATTTTCTCTAAGAGAAAGATTTCTTTTAATGGATCTTCTCTTGTTCCTCAATCTTCTGAGAATGCGGAATTGTATTAGAGAAAGTTCTCTGTTCCGAACATTTCTTTGAAGGCATTTCACCTCTAACCACAACTCATCCGCAGATTTTTCAACATCAGCCGGTTCGGACGGTTTTTTGAACAAAGAAATTCATTCGCAAACAACTAAGGGCTATCATCCAGTGCCACCTTTTGTGTTCAAACAACTATGGACTTAGCGAAACCTTGATCTCCCAGAATCCAGGCGCGTAACAGCAGAGTCGTATCCTTCCGGGCTTTTATCGTCAGCTAGACGTAGTTCCCATCTCTCTTCTCTCAAGCCCGTTAGTTGCCTATCAGGTCTAGGTGGAAGGTCCTTACTAAGGTTGGATTCGGACGTTGGGGTTTTGGCCTGCTAATAGCTACTTTCAAAAGATTAAGATCAAGTGGACACTTCGGATAGGATCGGCCAGTTGCACAACTTCATCAGAGGTTCGTACCTTCGGGTCCAACAAGGATGGCTAGGCCTTGCTTTTGCCGCCTATTGAAAAAATATAGAAAGTCGCCTTGCCAACGTCTCAGTTGACTGGCCAATTCTGAATGTAATAAAGTGAGCCAACTTGGTGAGTCGATCCACAATAACCCAAATCGCATCGTTACCCTTCGTACTACGAGAAAGAGCAGTCACGAAGTTCATGGTAATGTGCTGCCATTTCCATTGTGGGATTGGTAACGGCTGAAATAGACCAGCAGTTCTATGATATTCAGCCTTCACTTGCTGACACACCAAACACTTGTCTACGCTCCTTGCTCCTTCACGCTTCATTCCATGCCACCAGTAGTGTTGTCGTAGATCCTTATACATCTTTGTACCACCGGGGTGTACCGAATATGGAGAGCTGTGAGATTCTTTCATCAACTCTTCCGAACAGGGCCGACTGGTACGCATATACGGCTTGCATATCATAAGGATCCATCTTCATAGATGATGAAGTCGGTTCGTAGTCCACTTTCTACTTGTTCTCGGATCTTTTGTAGCTTGGCATCATTTGCTTGAGCTAGCTTAATCTGATTGATAAGAGTGGACTAGACTTGTAAGTTTATCAAAGATGAAGCGTTACCTGGCACAACTACTTCAATCTCCAATCCATGCAGATCTTTTTGTATTCTCCACTGAGCGGTGAGGTTCATTGCTAATGGCTAGCGACTAAGTGCATCAGGAACTACATTCACATTTCCAGGATGATACTGTAGGTTGATGTCGAAGTCCGCTATGAGTTCTAGCCATCTTCTCTGCCGCATGTTGAGTTCCTTCTGAGTAAATACATACTTCAGATTTTTGTGTATATATCCACTCGTTCTCCCAAAATATAGTGGCGCCAAATCTTGAGTGCGAAGATGACGGCTGCCAATTCTAGATCATGTGTTGGATAGTTGCATTCATGGACCTCTAACTGTCTTGATGCAAAAGCCACAACCTTTCCATGCTAGTGTAGAACACATCCTAATCCTTTACCGGACGCATCACAATACACAACGAATCCGCCAGATTGATCCAGTGTTACACGAATAGATGCAGAGGTTAACCTTGACTTGAGTTCTACAAAAGCTTTTTCACATGCTTCTGACCACACGAATGCTTCGTCTTTACATGTGAGTTTGGTCAGGGGTGTTGCGATCTTTGAGAACCCTTCAATGAATCGTCGGTAATATCCTGCTAATCCCAAGAAACTTCTTATATCTTTCACCGTCTTTGGTATCGGCCACTCGCTGACAGCTAACACCTTAGCTGGATCCACCGAGATTCCTTCTCCTGAAACAATATGTCCGAGAAATCCGACTTGATCTAGCCAAAATTCACACTTGATGTACTTGGCGTAGAGCTGGTGTTGTCATAATGTCTCCAGGACAGTGCGTAAGTGCTCGGCGTATTCTTTCCGATTCTTTGAATACACCAGGATGTCGTCGATGAAGATGACAACGAGCATGTCTAAGTACTCTCGGAAAACTTGGTTCATCAGGCTCATAAAGATGGCAGGTGCATTGGTCACTCCAAATGGCATTACGAGATATTCATAATGGCCATAACGAGTCCTAAACGCCGTCTTCGGAATGTCGGACTCCTTGACCTTCACTTGGTGGTAACCCGAACAAAGATCTAGCTTTGAAAAGACACAAAACTCACCTAACTGATCGAAAAGGTCATCGATGCGCGGTAGTGAATACTTGTTCTTAATTGTCACTTCGTTCAGAGCTCGATAATCCACACACATCCTGTAGGAACCTTCCTTCTTCTTCACGAGTAACACCGGAGATCCCCAACTTGAAGTACTGGGTCGGATCCAACCTTTCTTTAGTAGTTCGTCCAACTAAATGCGGATCTCCTTCAATCCCTCCGAACTTAATCGGTATGGAGTTTTGATTACAGGTTGTGCACTAGGTTGTAAGTCAATACTAAATTCAAAAGCTCGATCAGGAGGCAAACCTGATATGTCTTCAGGGAACACATCCTCAAACTCTCAAACTACCTCAGGTTTTTCTTCTTCAGATGGTAGAGAGAACACTTCTGCATTCTTCAGATTAACACGGTAGCTTCCTGGCTCCAAGATTCTATCTCCACTTTTGAAATAGAAGACTGGGTGATCTGGTATATCAAATACTACCCTCTTTTGACGGCAGTCAATAATAGCATAGAATACTCCAATCCAATTCATTCCCAACATAACATCGAAATTTGGTATGTCCGGTACTTTGAAATTTGCGTAGAATTCTCGACCACAAACTACAACTGGGCACTGATCATATCCCAAAGTTGCTTTCAAGACTCCATTCCCGGAACTGACATTCCAGCTTGAAATGAGTGGCTTCACTGGAATCGCATGCGTTCTTACGAATCGTTGTGACATGAAGCAATATGAAGCTCCAGTGTCGAAAAGTGTGAGTGCGGGAAGCGTGGCTGCTAGTATAGTACCTAAGTGGTGTGGGGTTGCATTTAGATATAGGAACATTATAACGATGCGCAAGAATTGAAAGGATGGGAGAATTTACCGGTGATGACTTGTCATGTGGCTTCGGCCTCTTCGACCGTCATTGTAAATTCTTGTCGTCTCGGTACATTTCTCCTTGTCGGAGGCACATTCCTTTGCCCTTGAGGCACGTTTCTTTGTGCCTGATGGAATTGATGATGAGGCTGTGCAGGTGGTCCACGTGGAGCTGGTGTAGGAAAAGCTAGGCGAGGTGCAGGTGCCTGAATGGCTGGCCTCTGCAGAGCTGTAATTGCGGTTGCTGGTGCTATGTTAATACGATATGGGCATGCTCCTGTAGCGTGAGTAGATGCGCCACAAATCAAACACAGGTCATTTGCACGCCTGCAGTCTTTCATAAAATGACCAGTTCTCTTGCAGTAGAAACAAAAATCTGGACTGGACCGGTTAAATGATCCTCCTGGCCTCTTGGGTGTAAAATTCGGCCTAGAAGAGGCTCCTCCCATCATCTATGTAGCAGAGCGTTTGATTCCGGCTGTTTGGGGCTTACCTTTCTTCTTGACCACAGCTTCGTAATGACGTGATGCCTTCAGGGCGAGTTCATGAGTTGGATAGTCACCTGTGACTAAAGCCTCCTGAATCTCCGGGTCTAAGCCCTGTTGGAATCGTCTAGCCCGAATCTCATCGGTCGGGATCAAGTGTGTTGCGAACCTGATAAGATATTGATGTCAGGATAGTGATGTGTCTTACGGAACAAAATTTGATTCGAATTCTTTACCTGCTAAACATGATGAATTCGACAACATATTCATCTAACGATTTTACCCACATGCAACCTTGTTGCGGGTGGATGAACTGTTACTCCATCTCAAAGCGAGCAGTCTTAGGGAAAAACTTCGCATCGAACAAATCGTGAAACTTTTTCCACTCTATGGGCTGTATGAGACGACTTTCCTCAGCTTTCCACCAGACTCTTGCATTGTCGGTGAGCTGGAGCTTGACCGCACGAACCCAAGCAATGTCTGGTACCTGTGCTGCGGTAAGGTCGTCCTCTATACTCTGGGCCTATTCTTCAGCCTCAAGAGGACTTTCTTTCCCTGAAAAGTTTCTGGGATGCAATGCACGAAATTGCTTTACTCCAGGTGCTTCGGCTTCCGGGCGGTTCATGAGAATAGCAGTCTGTTGCTGCTGGCCCTCCAGAAGACTTTTGATGGCTTCTAAAAGCACCGTATGTTCATTAATTGGAGCAACAACGGTAGGGGAGGCGGTAAGGTAGGTGGTGGTGTGTTTCCATTGACGTTGGTACTGGTGTTGTTGGGAAAATCCATTACCTTGATAGAAAAGGAAGGGTTAGGATAGATTCAAGAATTTTGAAATGCAAGAAATGTATAGTTGTTGATTCTTATAATTCTTGTCATATATTGCTTTAGACGTCATACAGAACTGACCCGCATGGGCCGCCAACAAAACCTGTCATGCCCCGCTTCTCAATAGACGAAAACGGTGATGTAGTAAGCCCGCAACGTATTTACTATGAAACAAATACGTTAAACGTAATTAAGCAATATAACAATGAACAAGAATGACAAGAGTAATAAAATAAAACAACAATTTTATTTACATTCAACTTTACATACAACTGTCTGAAAATAAAAGATATAATAAAGCAAATGTCTAAACAATGGTATACAGAAAGTAAGTGCAGGCTGGAAAGAGCTGGTAATCTTGCTGTGCAGTAAGCTGGTCTAAGTCCTCCGGGCTCGGCTCTATCTCCTCAGAGTCCGGTCCTCCTGACGAACATCCTAAAAAAGAAACAGAAAATAATATCGTTATCAAACTAGCGCTCAGTAAGTCCCAAAAGAATAAGAGAAGATAGTATATAATGTGAATAGAAACTAAATGAACAGAGGACAGGTAAAATTGTATATGATCATTCACTAGTATAGGATATTTATTCTAACATGGTTATTTGTAGTTTGATAAAGAAGCTATTCATATATATAAGAGGAGTCCATCTTACCCCGTGGACTATGGTAACATGTAGTACAAGGCCCCGTCATAACCCATGGGACAATAGCACGTGAATTCATGTAGGTGTCTGTTAAAGTGACCTCTTGTGCCAAGATATACGTTCTGTACCAATCTATCCCTTTATCCCCGCGTATTGTATTGTATAGATTAAGATTATAGGTCTTGGCTGAATCCATGGATATAAAATATTCAGGTTCATGTTCAAGATGTAAGCATGTGTTCAGGTATTCATGTCAAGTTCATGTCAAGTTATAACCATGGTTCGGTCAAGTCGAGTCAAGTATGCAAGTTTGAGTTTGATATTTGAATTAGAATATTCAAGTTCATGATTAAGTATACAAGTTCATGTTTGATTTTGGATTCTGGGTCAAATGTGGATTCCTGTTGAAGTCAGAAACTTGTGAACAGATTTAACTCTTGAATTTCTTAGGTTCGGGAGTAATCGGCAACTGCTGCACATGGACGGCAGGATTTGTATCTTTTTCCAAGACAGTTGCCATTGATAACTCCATTAAGTTGTCTAACCTGAATAGTCAAGCACTCACTTTCTCCGGCTCCCTGGGGCTCAAGAGAAATGATACCGCTTAAGCCTATGTTAATTCTATAGTCCTTAAAGTATTGTTTGCATATCTCGAGGGGGTTTTATAAGAAATATGTTAATATTGTTTTAAAAATAACCTCAAGGGTGATTTATAAGATTTAGGGTTTTCATGGACATGTATTTTAATTATTGGGGTATTTTAATGATAAAAACCTAGCTTTTTAAAAGTTTATGGTATTTTTATGAAAACTAGGTCTTTTGGAAACTTGATGATATTTTATTAAAATTTTATTCTTTCATTTTAAAAATATAGTTTCATAATATATTTTTATTGAAAATACGGATTCATATTTTTTTATATAATTTTTCAAAAATTAGTTTTATTTAGAAAAGTCGCATTTCTTAAAAAACCGTATTTTATTTCCTTTCGAGATCGAATACTCCATGAGGAGTTCTGCATCTCGCTCTACTATCCCAAGAATGTGCGATAATCTGCACCATCTATTAGTGAGTCTCCTAATGAGGGTTGTAGAGGCATATTACCAAGGATTACAAAATACCTATTTAAAAGAAACCCGTTTTGAAAAGGAGTGGTATTTTAATGAAAAGCTTATTCTTTAAATTAGTCATATATCTAGAATGCCATGCTATGAAACCATAGTGTGCGTGTGGGGTAGGTCGTTACCCCGTGAAGTTTTTCTAAAGGTATTTAAATTAATTATCGAGAAGAGGGTGATACTAAAGTTCATGGTGTTTTAATGAAAAGTTCGTTTTATAATAGTTTCATATGGAAGTTTTGGTTAAACTCAAAGCTAAAAGATTGTAATCGAAGTTACAAGTAGGGTGGTAAAGTTAGTTTGACCTATGCATTAAGGAAAAGGGAGTTCCAAGTTCTAAACAAAAATATATCGGAAGTAACTCCACTTTATCGATATATTTTTAGGAGATGATTTGAAATGAAAAGAAGAAGAGATGAGAGAGACTTACGGCTTTATAATTTCGAGAAGGGAGTAAGAAAAAGGAAGGGGGCTTCATGGCATTGCGGATGTTCTGGAAACGGCTTCGATCTTCGATGGAAAGAGCTTAGTTTCTAAATCCACTTGACTCCACTTGCACTTAGGAACTTTTGAGATGATTTTGTTAGAAATTTTCAAAATAGAGGGGTGCTAGAGCTTGGGGTGGTATTTATAGTGAAAAATTAGGGTTTGGGAATTAAAATTTTGGATTAAAATGTATTAAAATGGTGTTAAATGGTGAATTAAAGAGTCTCTGTTTGATTGCAGGAAAAATAAACAATGCAGGCAAGTTAAGGGGAGTCGACGGGACAAGTGTGAAAAGCACGGAGGTGATTGGGGCATTTTGGACCGTCGGCGCCGGCCATAATGAGGGAATGGGAAGTTGGATCTTGGGGCTTTGCCTCGAGATTCATGCCATGTGTCAAGTTGGGTGTGTACACCTTATTGCGCCTGTTTGATTTTTCTGAAACTTTTCGTTTCTCCGTGTGTTGCACGTGCAACTCTTGGGCTTCCAAAAAATTAAAAAGAAAAAATCTGAAAAATAATTGGGTCGGATGGGAATCGAACGCCCAGGCTATGTCATAGCAGTGTAGATGCTTTACTAGTAAGCTACAAGTTGATTCTTGCTTTTATTTAACAAAAATAATTTTTAACTCTTACACAGTTTGAAATACCCTTATACTGTGAAATACAAGAAATTTCTATACAGTGATTTCAGAGTCGTTACACTGCCTTAAAATCTGTCTGGATATTTAATAGGACCAAGTTCACAAATGAACTTATTTATACATACAACTTCTCAGGCTGTATCATTCGCTGAGTTATACTCAACATCCAGCGTTATGTCTGCCTCAGTATCCTACTTGGAACCCTTCCAATATTTTGCTCCTCTAAAGAGGGTAAACTTATAAATCGTGACAGACTTTCTATCATCAATGTCACTTTGAAAACTGGAATCGGCAATCGGCTCCATTTGGAGGCTGCCATTATCACACACCAAGAACTTCTCTTTAATGCTTCACAAGTACTTGTGAGTGTTCTTCACTGCATTCCATTTATTTCTCCACGATTGAATTGATATCTGTTTACTACGGTAAGTACATAAGCTTCATCTGATCTAGTACAGAATATCGCATAATTGACCCTACTGTCGAAGCATGTAGAATGTCATCATGCGAGTCCATCTCCTCATCTGTCTAGAAGACATCTTTCTAGAGAGGGTGACTCCATGCTATGCGGGTACACTACCGCGCCAAGAGTCTTCTATTCTAAATCTCTTTAGAATGGTGTCATAGTACATGGATTGGGAAAATCTCTAAATCCGTCCAAGAATGATTGATATATTATCCAGATCCTATCTGGAGAAACAAAATGTGACAGCCATAGTTTAATCGAATTATAGAATATGAACATCTTTTCCTATCTGGAAATGTCATCCACATATAATATGAGAAATGTGACAATTCTCTCTACATCTTTCTTACAAATACCAAATTCATTTATAATTTTGATGAAATAAAACACTTTGACTGTCACATCAAAATAGATGATCCATCTCCGCGATACCTGCTTCAGTCCATAAATGAATTTAAGCAACTTGCTCACCTTTCCATTGCTCCCACTGACTATAAAGCCCCCTGGCAAAGTCATATACAAGCTTACTTCTAAATCTCCATTTAGAAAGGCGTTATAGAAGTTTACCTACCAGATCTTATAATCCGGAAGTACAGCAATGGCAGGTAGTATCCAAATGGACTTCAGCATAGACGCTGGAAAAAAGGTTTTATCACAATCTATACCAGATATTCGACAAAAACCTTTTTCTACAAGTACAACTTTATTAAGTTGCTACTTTTCCATCTACATTGATCTGTTTTTGAAAGATCTACCTGCTCTTAATAGGTTTTACCCATTCAGGAGCATCCAACAAAGTCCATACTTTGTTGGAGTGCGTGGAGTCCAACTCGGATATCTTAGCATCCAGCCATCAGTCGAAAGTCGGTACTCCCTATGGCCTGCTAATAACTAGTAGGGTCATCATCAAACATGATGAAAGCCTCCTTGTAACCGTCTACGAGAAAACCGTAGTATCTCTCAGGTGGCTGAAGTCGCCTACTAAATCTGCGGAGTGATTAAGCTTTGTCGGGTACAATTGAATTGTCACGCCCCGCTTCCTAGTATACGGGCAGAGAACGTGACGAGGCCGCTACGTATTTACTATGAAGTAAATACGCTAAGCGCATCTAAGCAATATAAATATAAATGCACAAGAGACAAGATATAATAAAACAACAACTTTATTTATTCACATTCTTTCTGTATAATTCATGGAAAAGTAAATACAACTGAATGAAAGCAATGCCTAAACAATGGCATAACAGAAAAAGAAAAGTACTGAAATAAAAGTGTACAATGAACTAAAACCCTGGGTCTTCAATGAAGTGGTCCAAGTCTTCACTAGTGGGCTCAATCTCCGGAGTGTCCAGATCACCTGACGACATTCAAAGAAGAAAGAAAGAGAATGTCGTCAGCGAACAAATCGCTCGGTAAGTCCCAAAGATAAGAGAAAAATAGAATAGACAGAATAAGAAGGTAGATTTTAAAGTTGTATTATATTGTTATACTGTTTTATTCATTAACGCTGTTGTTTATAGTTTGGTACAGAAGAATACCAGTGTATACGAGAGGAGTCTCTATACGCTAGGGACTAGGGCAAATGGAAATACAAGGCTCCGTCGATAATACCATAGAACAACGGCATGGATGTGATTACGTCTTATGGTTGCTGTCTTGTGCCACTTCTAATATCTTCCGTACCAATCTACCCCTTAAACCGTGTGATGTCTTGGTTGTATTGTTTGTATTATAAATTGTATTACAACTTGTATTGTCTTGTAATATATATTGTATAATTGGATGACTTGCCGAAACCATGATATTAGTAAATAGATGTAACTGAAGGATCGTGTAAATGGATGTAACTGGATAATCATGTAAATGGAAGTATATCCATGGTTCGGTTCAGTCAATATAGATTGAATGGATTCATATTGAATTGTAGTTTGTAGATTGTAGATTGTAGATTGTACTTGAATCATATTCAAGTCAGATTATTAATAAGACTCAGTCTGAGTCAGAAAATTAGAAAAGTAAATTGAAGTCCTGATTGTTTTGATATTATCGGTAATCACTGCACATGGGCGGCAGGATTTGTGTCTTTTTCAAAGACGATTACCATATTGATAACATCGTTGTTAAGTTATTTACCTTAGATAGGCAATCACCCACTTCTCCGGCTCCCTGAGGCTCAAGAGATTGGTCCCGCTTAAAATTGGTCCCGCTTAAACCTATGTTTACTAGGGTCCTTGGGGTAATTTATAGAACTTGAGGGAGTTTTATGTAAAAATACTTTTATATACTTTTCAAAATACTCCCCAAATATTTAGTTATCGTCTTTAAAGTTATCAAGAATGTAGATTTTATAATTGTGATATTTCTAGTGAAAATATTCTAAATTCATAACAAAGGGTATTTATTTGTAATATTGACTTGTATGAAATTCATGGTATATTAATGTAAAGTGATTCTTGTGATTTTTGAAAAGAGTTGGAATATTTATATTATTTAAAAATAGATATTTTAATGTTACATATATACATAATTATATAAAAATAATTTTAATATATATATTATATTTCTAAAAATCTCATTTTCTTAAGATGTTGTATTTTAATCTCTCGAGACCGAATGCTCCTTGCGGAGGTCTGCATCTCACACTACTAAACCCAGGGATGTGCGATAATCCGCACCATCTCAGTCAGGTTCCCCAAAATGGGTTGTAGCGGCGCTTTGCAAATATTTGTTTAAAAATACTAAATCTTGCAAAAGTGGTTTTATTAGTAAAGGGTATTTATATGTAAAGGTTCGTTTCCCGTATTCTATGTTCCCAAAAAAGTATTGTGCTATGTTTCATATGAGTGTTGTGAGGAGGTAGCTCATTACCTCGTGATCTACTTAAAAGTATAGTAAGTTTATAATGTTTAAATGTCGAAAATGAAACTATATAATATTTTAATAAAAAAGTACGGTAAAATGGAAATAGCAATTTTTTTTGATATGAAACTTGTTCAATATGATTAGTTAGTGTTTAATAGTTAACATGTAATGGTTTAACAAGATTGTATTAAAGGAAAAGTGAGATTTTAGGAAGAACCTAATCGGAAATCGGATTTGTTCCGATTCCGTCGGGTTTTAGAATTTCGTATTTTCAGAAAGAGTACAGAAGGAGGAAGGTGGGACTTACGGGTTTAGCTCAAAGAGGAGAGGGAGAGGGAGTGGACGTAGTTTTCGGTGCGCCATTTCGTCGCCGGGAACCCCTAGGGTTGTCGCCGGAAAAATCGCCGGAGCTTCGCCTCTTTGTTCACTTCAAATGCACACTAGGGTTTCTAGGAAATTTCTTGAGAGTTTGCTCAAAATTTTGGGATGAGGGGGTAGTGTTTAGGGGTTGTATTTATAGGGTTAGGCTAGGGTTAGGGTAGATGAAAAGTTAAAATGAAAAAAATATGATAAATTGTATTAAAATGTAATAAAAATAGAGTAAATAGGGTATTAAACAGTCTCTGTTATTGGTCTAAAGTTTTGAAGTGTGCAGGTGTACAGGGAAGGCCAAAAGACACATCTTCCATGTTGATGACTCGGCGGTCCGGCCGGGTCCGGCCGGGTCCAGCCGGCAAAGGCGGGCCAATTCGGTCGGTCCGCCAGCCGATTCGGCCGAGTCAGGTGGTCGGAGCACTCCTCGTCGGTTCATTAGACCTTTGGTACTATTACTTTTCAGGGTGTAGTGGGGTTTTTATGAGATATGCACGTGTAAACTCTTGGTATTCTAAAAATTCAAAATAAAACAATATTAAAAATAATGTGGGGTATGGGATTTGAACTCTGGTGATTTGGTTCAGTAGTGCAAGATATTACCAATGAGCCACAAGATCCTTCTTGCTATTAATTAGAAAAACAAATATATAACTTGTGCTCAGGCAAAAGTGCCCCTTTCTTTAAATTTTGAAAAATTTGCACAGAAAGTTGTACAGGAAATTTGGGGTTGTTACATGAATTCTTAGGTTCTACTAAATTTTCAGTAACCCTTCGTGGTTCTGTAATCTTTTACACTTCTGCCATACTCCTACTAATTTCTTTTGCAAGAAATTTCTTTTCTAAAAATGTGGCGTGTCAAGAACAAAACAACTTTTGATCCTAAGCATGGTAGAAGTTAACCTTTGTGAATGCTTTAGATAACCCACAAACTGTTACTGAAACATACCTAAGAGTTTGTTCGGATTCTTCTTTCAACATAAGCCGGAACACACCATATCTTAACTAACTTAAGACATTGTCTCCTTTCATTCTATATCACATATAGAATCTAATGCGCAGATTTAGACGGAACCTTATTTAATTAGTATGCAGTTGTTTCCAGCCATACCCCCAAATGAAAAGGACAACTACGGAATACCGAGAATAAGTATTCATATCCTCGATCACATCGAGGAATCTTGATTCTTCCAACGTATGGTCTTCCACTTCATTCTTATACTATATAAAGTTCTCAATAGTTTTGGACTTTGCGTTTCAAAAAGAACACACGTCCAAAACTAGAGACTCATAGGTAAACGTAATGAAGTATGAGTATCAACCCCTTATCTGTATAGTCATCAGACCACATACATAATTATGTATAAGTCCCAAGAGTTCAATAACTCTTATTCCATATGTTGTAAATTTGATAACTGTATTCTGGTTAAAAATATCTATACTGTTATTCTATGCCCTTTACCCAATCAACATTTGATGAAAGTAAATATTAATAACATTATTTTCAAAATTTGAATATCCTTCTTTATCAAATAAATAGAAGGATATTCATTTTATCAAGTTGGTGCATAACAATGGTTATTCAGAGCTAAAAGTTTGCCGCTAAGCAAAACCAGGTGATTTTCCTCATTAGCAGCATTTGCTCCGATTTCCGACTTTGATGATCAAATCACCATTTCCCAACACTTTATTCCTTCTCAGCCTGTAACACCTTACAGATGTGATATCCTGATCCGGTATCCTATACTCAGGAAGTAGAGTTGATTGAGAAACAGTTTTCAATTATAAACACAGTAAAAGATGAAGTATCATATGCTTCAAGGGGGTGGCCAAGTATTCCTAATAATGCCTCTTCCATTGCTCGAGCTCATGACTATGGTTATAATTTCTTTTTCCTTCAACTGCAAACCCTTTATATGTCTCTACGTCTTACCTTCTATACACCATACTCAGCTGGTTGGTTTTTTTCTTTCCCTTCCTTTTAGCTTCAGTCTTAGAATTGGAAGAAAACTATCCAACAAGTGTAACTGTTGTACTCTCTTTATTCAAGGAGCTCTCAACTAAAGAGAAGGTGGAGGGAGAGACAATTGAATTATATCAATATACAATTCATTTTTTCAAGAACCAGTGGCCATTCTCGGACTGAAATTTTTTTCAAGTTCGTATATAACTATAAGAGATAGCCTTCCAAACAATATGGATCTCTGTATCCGATACATAGTATTCTGGGGAAGGTAAAAGGGAAGTAGGAGCGGTAAGGACATATGCAATCTTGTCATGAATTAGGGAAATTATGATATTCCAAAACCAAAGTTTATAAAAAAGGTTTGGTTAACTTGGTTTTACGAGTTATAGTTTAAAGCTAGTCATGGTCGCTGCCACAGAGAGAGAAAATAAACATTTAGTGTGCGCTCTTGAAAAATTAGATTGGTTTATTAAGTTATCTAATTTGGATGGCTCTCACTGTTTCGTCGAATTCTCCTACAAACCCTAAAAGGTGAACTAGCCAGAATCATGTACACTCCATAAGTTCGCTAACCGGTTAGCCAGGCCAGTGTAAGTACTTCGAGAGGTCCTCCATGCTCTCGCATGGACCCAATTTAATAACCTTATTTCCTTAAAGGTGTAACCTCATAAACAACTTTTTAACACTTAATGGGTTAGCTAATTGTGAAATGAAGAGTAACTATTACTCACAGTGAGAATCGGGATCCAACTATTATATAGAAGGAATGCAATTAAATAGTAAGTTTCAACGCTTGAAACTCCCGATATAATTTTTACCACAAGCGGCTAATGACCCTGATAGAGGCCAACAAGCCATAAGTCGCCAGTCATGTTCTACCCGCCATTTCGTGATTAATTTAGACCCACCCACATGATCCTTAGTAGAGGCCAATAAGGTCGTACGACTATCCTAACCAATCGTGTCGTTTACAGTAGACAAATATCATTTATCTATCGTACACTACGTTGTGACATAAGCCAACAAATACAGCACGAATACTAAGTAATCTATCCATCTGAAATGACGGAGAGTTACGGCTGGTTTTGAAGAAAACCTTTAATGTAATGAACTTGATATCGTTGAAGGAACAGTGCGGTTTTGAAAACATAGTAGTTTTGAAAAATGGTTCTTACAATATCGGTTTAGGTTTATTTTCTTTGTATTAATCATATTAACGCGATCCTATCATTTAGATAATAACACTTATTATCTAGAATCCTACCACACCAGAAAAACATGATAGGAAAATAAAAATAGAGAGTTTTATATGCCATTCGCATTCGCCACAGGGCATCGGATCTTCACCGTAAGGTTAGTTAACTTACGACAGGGCGCACGCAGGGCTAGCGTGAATGTAAAACATATAAAAGCACTTATACACACACACACACACATCACAAGCAAGTAATCACATTATAGGTATGCAGTAAACATCAAGTAAATGGATTAGCCTGATATCCAAGAAATCCTGCATTTTATTTGAGCCACAAACG
Organism: Agapanthus africanus; assembly: GCA_030015575.1. NCBI lineage: Eukaryota > Viridiplantae > Streptophyta > Magnoliopsida > Asparagales > Amaryllidaceae > Agapanthus > Agapanthus africanus. Next base: position 745,355,529 of record CM057340.1, read on the forward strand.
AAATGTGACATTCCACAGTTGCGTGAATAGCCCGTACATAACCAAATTATGACCCCTACAAGCATGGCGAGCCACCCGCCAATTCTAGAAATGAGGCAACCCGGCCTCAACACCATAAGGAGACCACCCAAACTTTCTAGAATCCGGCAACTCGAGCACTCCTTCTCGGGTCTAACCTAAACCCCTATAAGCGCGGAAAGAAACCTGCTAATTCAAAACCAGTTTTGGGTGGAACCGTGAATACTTCTTAGCGTGAAAAATTAAAAAGTCAGTTAGTTGGTGGGCCCCAGCTTTTTTTTCATGGTGCTAACCGTGAGAAAAACCAGTTTTGGGTCACGGTTACAACCGTGAACAAAACTTATAACCGTGACCCAAAACACGGAGTAGCTCCAGATATCAGTATCTGGAGCAGCCTTTTGTGCACGATTGTAACCGTGAACAAATGTCTTTAGTCACGGTTACAACCGTGAACAATGTTTTTTTTAATAATTAAATTTTCTGCGCCCCACGCGCATTAATTGCAATCACAACCAGCAATATATAATTTCCATTCACAAGCAGCAATATATAATTTTCATTCACACAATATATTCAAATCTCATATAATATATAATAATCAAAGTAATAAACTTCGAATCGCACACAAATATAAACAAAATATATACATACAATCGATATAATCAATACTCCACTAATGAACAAATGTTTGTGTCAACAAATCAAAAAATGTATGTGTCAACAAATCATATAATATGATCAATACTCCACTAATGAACAAATGTATGTGTCAACAAATCAAAAAATAGAACTAATGCCGTTGGGACGAAGATTCACCTCCATCGTCGCGTGGCTTAAAAAATGCGCTCAACTCATTCCGTATGGCATGTTGGACGGAATAGGAGTGCGACTGCCTCATGTCTCGGATCTCTGCCCTAAGCTCCTACAGCTCATGCCGCGTCTCCTGCAGATCCTTCCGCGTCTTCTGCTACATTTGATGCTGCTTCTCCACCGGCTCGCGGAGCCGATCGATCTCCTCCTGCGACACAGCTGCCGCATCCACCCGCGTCTGGGTCATGGCGTACTCATGCGCGGTCGAACGCCTATCAAAAAATCGATAGGCCTCGGGAACAACCCCACGCTCATACCCACCGTGATGCCCGCTGGATATCGAATCCAAGACAGGGACAATGGCGGTGATCGAGTCGCTAGGGCCAAGTCCCAAGGCGTCCGTCTGCTTCTGGAACTGGGTCTGTATAGAATATATGTAGATATGTGTGTGTGTATGTGTACACAGGTGTCTTTCCCTAATAAAAGAGCAAATCTCTGTTCAAAATTTGAAAGGCAGCGCCAAGAGTTAAAATACTCTGAGGCAGCCCCTCACTTGCCTTGCACGAGGGCGCCAGTGCCAAAATTTAAAAACTCTGAGTCAGCGTCTCACGTGCCTCACACGAGGGCGCCAGCGCCAGAACTAAAAGCTCTCTGATTAGACAGAGCCGTTGGATCAAAAATTCAACGGAGGTGATAAAACCTAGTTCTTCCCGATCGAGCTAATTCCCTTTATTAACTATTACCTTAACACCTAAAAATTCTTAATTAGGGCATAGAAGCGGTGAGAATAATTGTCATTCCAAACTAACCTAATCCTAACCCTAGCAAGAATTTAATCCTAATCAAATTCTACTTTAGTTTTTATTGAAAATCAAACCTACCACAATTGGAATTAACTCGTTAGAACAACTAGAAAATACACAAAATCCCTGTGGACCGACCCGTATTCAACCGGCTAGCTACCAAGCAACACCTTCTTGATTGCGGTTAATTCTTTGATCACAAATAGCGTAAGCACAAAAAAATCACTACAATCAAATGGCGCCGTTGCCGGGGAGACGGTAATCTCCTTCTTTGTGTAATTTCGGGTTAAAAAAAATAAAATAAAATAAAAAAAATTTAAAAAAATTATAAAAATTGAAAAATTTTAAAACAAAAAAAAATAAAAATAAAATAAAAATAAAAATCATCTTTTTCTTCTTGAAAGGTTTTTGTGCAAGTGCGCAGGAAAGAAAACAGACTGATTCAGATCTGGAAAAAACCAGCGAACAAATCAACAAACAGAACATCTGAACAGACAGAGGAGAATCATAACAACAAACAGAAAAATTTTGGGGATCTGAACCAACTTACTCACCGCGGAACCGCGGCACTAACAAGCACTTGGCTGCGGAACCGCGGCAGTTTGCTGACATCAGCGCGTCAAAAAGTCTCTGTAACTATTTTTATCCCCTCTGTAACCCCCTGAACTCCACTGAAAATTTTTCCTGCAGGGTTCTTTGCGCAAAATCTTTCTCCCTCTCCAATAAATTGTTTTGTGCATGATTCTTTGCGCTGCAAAATTATTAAAAAAATTGAAAGTGTTTTAGATTTTTGGTGTGTTAATTACTTTGCATATTTAAAACGGACTTTTAAGGGGCTATAACACCAATTAAGATTGAGTGGGGATTTCATTACCCTTCCTAGGACCCCAAAAATCCCAAAAAGCATTTGCATCAACTTTCGAGTTAATAAAAAATATTAGACTCAACCAATAAGGACGGTCGCGCTCAATAGGACAAAGGAAAAGTTGTAGGCATCGGTCGTTTATCTAAACCTGATTTTGTGGTGCCTACGCTAGACAAGTGGGAAAGGTAATTTTAAAAGGCCCGTCTCACGGTGATTCGTGAGCGGATCCCTCCTTTCTTTACTTGTGCTTACCTGGCCACAATTGACGGTGAAGAGGCGATTCGAGCATCTCACAACTTGCCCTTTGGAACAGTTAGGAGCAGTCTAGTTGACTTAGGAGACCCTAGCTCTAGACTTGATTGTGCATACTTATATTGTGACTGTTTGAAAGTGTGTAGTAGTCCGTACAAATTTTGCAAAAACTCTTTCTAAAAAAACACTTCCACAAATTTCAAAAACCCAAAAACAAATAATTTCTTTAAAAAAAAATTTAAAAAAATCAAAAAAAATCATAACATTCTTTTTCTTCTCCTTTCTTACATCATGGGTACTCCACCCCGCAAAACTTTTACTGAACTTTGGTACCCTCAACCAGACATTAATTCCTACACTCATCGTTTTGGTCGAATTACGGACGACCCCTCCATGCCCAAAATTTCTTTGAAAGATCGAATAGAAGCGTCGAGGAGAAACAGTTGGACTCCGCAATCCACTTTGTATCAACCGTTTCAACTTTCACCACCTTCTTACGTTGATACTCCTTTTTCGAGTCCTGTTGTAACTCCGAAACCCATGTCTATTGCTGAACATATTGAATAATCTCGTAACCGATCTTTCACTCCTTTCAACACTTCCAGTTCTTGGGATCAACAAGTCCATTCACCTTTTTATCCAAATGTTGATCCTACTCCTGTCCAACCATTCAATTCCTACCAGTCCTACCCGACTTTCGCACATTCGCTAGACATTGCTTCTACACAGCCATTTGGGAGTTTCCAGAATCCAAACAATTTTGAATTTTTTACTGAAACCCCTTCACAACCCATGTCTAGTCTGGAACAGTCGTTGGAAGCATATATTGTAGCAACAAATCAACAGATGAGGGATTTGAGTGCGTCCATTGCCGCCCTTATATAGCCTAGTGACCCGGTAGTTAGTTTCCAACTAGCTCCAAAAATTCCAATCTATGATGAGGCGGTTGGACAGATCGAGAATTTGAGTGGAGGGAGTGAGCTATACACCCTTCCAAATCAAACCTACCCATCCCCAATTGAATCCCACAACTCCGGTTTTGAAGGTCTATCAAGTGTTCCAAATGATTCACCAGTTGAAAATAAAACGTTTAATGAGTTGTGCGACTTTGTAGTGCTTGATTTGCCAGATTGTGAAGGGTCCCTTTCGAGTGAAACCATCACCAATCCTTTCGACCTCTACACCTCCAATCTAGAACCTGAATTGATAAATATCCATGCTTTTGATGAGGTGTCCGAAAAAATTGATTTTCACTTGATTGAGGATATTGATGCAGGGAATAATTTGGATGATGAACCCGCAGATTTCGCCGAGTTTTTCTCTCCAATTCATCATCCTGAATCATTAAATGTCTTTCCCGAACTTCATATGCGTCTTGAATTTGATGAGAATTGCATGGATAAGCTAAATTTTAAGGAGAGTATTGAGGATAGTATTGAGGATGAACCAGTTTTGTTTGATGAGTCGGATTTTCCAATTCATCCTCCTGAACTTTTAACTGTTATACTTCCTAAATCACCCCCCTTCATCGTTTCCATCGTTCCGACCACGCAAGAGACCGTATCGCTTTCATTTCCAATATCTGGTTTACCAAGTTCGACGTACCCATGTTTGCTCACGAATCTTGAGGGATTTGACCTCATTTCTCAATGGGTTGATAGATTAGCACAATCGCTTTTTATACATCGGTCATTACAAAATGTGCTAATTTATACACTCCATCTCCACCCTCAAGTTCGTATTCAACTTCTTTCTCCCACTTTCTCTGGTTCTTCTTCTAATCTTCCTTTAATGATACCGAGTGTTAATGAATCACAATCCGATATTTTGAGTTCGATAATTCTAGGAAAACAACTTGATTTAGACTCTTTTGAAAATAAGGTAAATGAGCCTTACGACTATCCTACCTTCATAATTTTTGAAAAATCAAATGTGTTGAATTCTGGCATGACACTTATTGACATTGAAACGTTCAATCGAACCTTCGATGAAAGTTTCGAAGATATTTTCGCCGACGAACTCGCATTCTTAAACGACACAGATTTTGTGATTAATCAACCTACCCCTGAAGAAGTCGAACCACCACCATTTCTTTTTTCCTTCTGCCACTTTTCTCCTCCACCGAGACCGTATACTACTTCTATCTCCATATGGTCTCGTGTGTTTCTCATTTCTTTTCTCTACACTCCATTCTTTCACCAACCACACCATTATAACGATAAAATTTTTGAATGGTTGGTACTAATCTTTGGTCTGTGTAGGCCTTGTATAGCTTGATACTGTGTTTTTTTCGCCTCCCTAACTCTGAACTTTAACGCTTAAACAGTGGAAACACAGTTTCACTTAAGTTTGGGGGGAACCTTTTTGTGTATATATATTTTGTGTTCTTTTTCTGTTAATAATTAAAAATAAATAAACAGGGGAGTGCCGACAATTTTGACCCTCTTAGTGTAGCCTGACAGTGAGGACACTGTCAAGTTTAAGTTTGGGGGTGTGCTCGGTAAACTTTCTTCCTTCGCATTCATGTGTATATTTTTGCATTTGCATACTTATTTTAAAAACCCATAAAAATTGAAAAAATTTAAAAATTATAAAAATTGAAAAATTCAATTTTGACCATAATTGACTTAAGTTTGACAAGACGGTTAACTAGCTAGGAAAAACTAGATCCTAGACTTAGTAAATTAAAAACCCTAAAAATAACCTTTCTTAAAATTTAACGGTAGAAAATATATGTCCTTATAGTTTACTTAGAAATAGGCAAATTTTGAGTTCACTTCTTGGGCTAAGTCAAAATAAGGGAAGAGTATAGAAATTTTTATTGAAGTGTAAGTCTGAAAAATAATTCCGAATCTTAAGTCTAAATTCTAAAAATATATACCCTACAACTTGCACAAATACGAACCTTGAAACTTGGAATAGTAGAGGATACCTTGAAATGCTCTTGTCTAGAATCCTTAGTATGAAGGAAAATAAAATTATGAGTGTGAATAAAGAGATATAAAAAAATGAACACTGATTTTGTAATTACTTAAGACTGCATAAAATAAAAAAATATATAGTGAGGGTGCTTTATCACCTAGTGTCGTAGACCAACTGGTTTGGGAGTCACTGCTAAAGCCTTAGGTATTACAAGACGAGGAATTACGCCTTAATGCGCAAACACATTTTATAATCGGTCGTTAGTACCTCAAGAAGTATTAACGGTCGCATGAAGAATGTGTGAGTAATTTTATCTAAAATACACCAACTAAAAGTACTTTGGACGATGGACAAGAGTATAAGAGCTTGAATTGAATTTCCAAGTGTAGGGGTGACACACACACACACGTAGGGGTATATGATTGGGGTTTGGATGAGAGATAGGAATGAAAAATAGGACTTATATCTTTAATAGAGATGATAAAAATTCCTAAATTGAGATGGAACCTTAGAATGAAAATTCAAAAGATACTAACAGCTAAGTAAATTAACAGAACATATACAATCTTAAATTAAATGATAAGGAAGCGTGAAAAATATGGGTTGATAATTTCTGAGTTAAAGATAATAGAATTTCTTGCTAGAACACCGAATTGAAGAATGAAAGTCAATGGGCCAAATTGATCGGATTTTGTGGGTAGTATCTGCTGAAAACCCTCAGGAGACAACACTCCTTCTACTAGGGACACCTAGAGGTTTAACGGCTTGTTGCACGAGCTCAATGCAATCGCGTTTCCCTGCGAAAGTGAGGTTAGGCTTTTTCGAGAATAAAACTAGTTTTGCTCGGGACGAGCAAAAGATAAGTTTGGGGGTATTTGTTCATATCATAACTTTGCATTATTATATTCCCCATTCTTAATCATTTTACAAATAAATAAGTGCTTTTGATCCATGTCTGCTAAATAGTTGTAGGTTACAGGTTCTCGGAACAATACAGTGAAAATGGTGAAAAGATGCTACAAAAGTGAGACTGCGACCAACAAATAGAAAAATCTTTATCATGCTGCCTACAGTGGAGGGAAAACGAAGATCAATGAACAATTTCACAAAGTACAAAGGCAGTGCAAGATTCAAGACTTCAACACGAAGCAAATGGTAAAAGTCCACAACATTCTGCACTGTGGAAATCTGGAAGAAACTAGAAGACATTCTGAAGAACCAAGTGAAGAAAATACAAGGAAAAACAACATGAAGTATACCGAAAGAAATGAGCCAGCAAGCCCACCAAATGGCCGCGGATCCACGGCCAAACCAGGCTTATGGCCGCGGATCCGCGGCCGTGCGTCGCACGTGTCGGTGCGTCGGTGCGTGTCGGTGGAAGTCGGTGCATTGACCCGGTTTTTCTTAGGGTATTTTTGTAATTCTAGATATGGATCAGATGTAAACCCTAGGGTTTCTATTATCTATAAATATGAATCCTACAGCTCTTTTTGGATCGTGCCTCTTTTTGGGTGCCTTTTTTGAGATGCCTCTTTTTATTTATCTAGTTTAGAATTTTTATTCCCTGTAATTGTCGAAGAGTGCATCAAATAAAAAAGTAAGTTTCTTTTCTGCCCTACTTATTTCTCTAGTAATTTTATTTCTTTGTCGTAGTTATAAATTTTTTATCTGCCGTAGTTGTTAAATTAAAACCATAAAAATGACCTCTTTTATCAATTCCCTAATGAGTGAGTAGTTCTTCACTTGTTAGGGTTAGGTTTGGGTCTCTCACCCCTTTCTTGTCCGTTATACATTTTAAAGTAGGACTCTATACATACATACACACACCGCTCACTACGGCACCCTATCCCACGAGGTAGCGGTGATACCATAGTTAAAAACCGGTTGTGTATGTTTTCCATGGAGGTTGGGGTAACAGTTAAGAAAGGACGGACAAGGACCTAGAGGAAGAAATCTAGTTCTTCCCGATCGTGCTAATCCCCTTTGTTAACTATTACCTTAACACCTAAAAGTTCTTAATTAGGGCATAGAAAGCGGTGAGAATAATTGACTTTCCAAACTAACATAATCCTAACCTTAGCAAGGATTTAATCCTAATCAAATTCAACTTTAGTTTTTATTGAAAATCAAACCTACCACAATTGGAATTAACTCGTTAGAACAACTAGAAAATACACAAAATCCCTGTGGACCGACCCGTATTCAACCGGATAGCTACCAAGCGACACCGTTCTTGATTGCGGTTAATTCTTTGATCACAAATAGCGTCAGCACTAAATTCCACAACAATCAGGACCCAAGACTTCAAGTCTTATACAGAGAAACCCCCCATAAGCTTTAGAGCAAGCAAGAAGAAAGCTTTAAGAGGGAAGAAAGAAGAATACCCCTCTTCGAGGTAAATAAAAATAATAACAGAGATCAGAGCATCTCATCTGCATATCCAAGGGTTTAACCCTCATAAAAGAACTTAGTTCTTTCCCTGGATCTGAGATCCATGAAACAAGTCTCCAACAAATGAGAATTTAATTCTCATGGGGATGAACTTGTTCTTGGGGATCAAAGATCCAGAAAATAACAAAGAATTGAACTCTTCAAAACATAATACACGAAGAAAACCTAGCGCCAAGCGCCTCACGGGTCCCTCACGTGAGCGCTGCTCAATAAAGAGTGCTTAGCACTTAACGGTTGGCGCTCAGTGCCAAGCGCCTCACGTGCCCCTCACGTGGGCATTGCTCAATAAAGAGTGCCTGGCACTCAATGGTTGGCGCTCAGCGCCAAGCACCTCACATGCCCCTCACGTGGGCGCTCCTTAATAAGGAGTGCCTAGCACTCAGTGGTTGGCGCTCAGCGCCAACCGCCTCACGTGCTCCGCACGTGGACGCCATAAAGAGTGTTTAACACTCCATAAAAAAACAAGAAAAAAAGGGGAAAGTAAAGCAAAGTATGAGTGTCAGAACCGATATGAATGCTCAGCATTATTTGCACAGAAAAGAGACTGAGCCCAAGCAAGTGTTTAACACTTTATTCAAAGACTGGGTGGGTTGAGTCCAAGTTGACCAAATCCCTAAGTCAGATCAACCGAGCCCATGTGCTCATCATTTTCCAAATTGGTCTTAGTCCCAAACACGACTACAGATCTCCCAACGGACGTTGGTTCAAGGGTACATCTCCTCACACCTCTGATACATATCGTTGTAATTCTTCAGCGTCTTTAGAGAGGTGGTGGGTCCCGATAACAAATAACTCTTTGGTAAACTCCCAAATTGACGGGCACATCCCACTACGGACCGCAACGTCCTTAAACTAGCTATGGACCGAAACGTCCTTAAACTAACAACGGACCGCAACGTCCTTAAACTAACACAATGGAGCCCAAATGCTCTTGTTGAGTCTGAATGATCCCAAAATCCTGTTGAGTAGATCTTAGTCTAAAATTAGACTAACGTATCTTCAACAAATATTTAAGTTGATCTTAATCTCAAACGAGATTAACGATCCTTAAGTCAACCCAAACCCAAATTTAAGAATATATGGATTTGGACTAATCCACGCCCTACGGGCGACAACATAAATTAGTCTCCGTATACAATCCACGGGAAACCAAAAATAAAACAAACATACACGACACGAAGTGATCTTCAGGAGAAGGAAAAAGTGGTTACGCGATGCGGTAACGTAATTAACTGCAGGGGCTTGCGCCTGTAGGGAAGAGCGTCCCCATAATCAAAAACCCCTCACAACGAGGCGGAATCTGACGAAATCTGCTACAACGACCGCATCCATCCAAACCTCTGATACATGGTGCCATAAATCAACTTAATGTCTTCGAAGAGGTGAACGGATAAACCCAAATAGCATTTGCCCCCAAATTCAGGCAAGACGATCCATCCCGGTTCGTCTCTATTTTCGGCGGTAAACAGATTCTGGAACGTCCGGTGGGACCTTTTCCTCATTCCACTCCACACTTCGTGTGTCATGTTCGCGAAAAAATCGCGGTTTAATATGGTTGCCCTTAGATTCGAGGTACTAAGATTTGGTGTCTTGCTCCATGCAGAAAAGGAGATAACATCGATGACCTCCAGCTGCACTAACTGCGACAGCAACTCTCGCCCCGCCCCTACTGGAGGAGTGACTTATGGGCCCCAGGCGGCCTCCTTCTTTGCAATGCCAGTGGAGCAGGTGACTCAGGCCACCACTGGATTGTTCTTTGGGACCATGATCCCTCCAGCAAGCATTAGTGCCCCAGTGCCACCCCAAGAAGCTCCTAAGAAGTCGGTCTTCGATCGGCTTGCAACCACCGCGACCCCTCTCAACGGGTCGTCCAAGTCTACAGCCTTAGTCTTCGATAGGCTGAGCCTAAGCTCAAGTGGGGCCGTAAAGAGGCTCGTGATACCTGAAAAGGCTATCCAAAAACGGATAGTCCTCCCAACTCCTGCTGCGGGTGAGGTCAATAAAGATGCTTCCCCTGCCAGAAAGTCGGCCTTTGATAGACTGGCTGTTCCCTCTCAGCAGACGTCAGTCTTTGATAGGCTGACACCAACAGCAGCCTTTCATCAGAGCGGGGGGCATGACTAAGCCGCTCCAACGACAGAGGTTATCCCGTCTGCACGATATGCTCGACGTCGCTACTTGCGCCGAGTGAGGAAATCTGGGGGCAACTCCCCCTCTGGACTTACCCCACCAGCTCCAACGGTGAAAATTGACGCTACTGTTCCAACTGGGAACAGTTTTGGTCCGCTCAGGAGGGTGCGAAAGAACTCTCCAACCGCTGTACTGAAGAAGTCGCCTCCGCCTGCTGAAAACATGACACAGGTGAAGCCGGAGCAGCCCCCTCAGCGGTTGTCCTCCAAAATCCATAGGGTCTAGAGGAAAGTCCAAGACTCTGTAATTGACAAAAATTACTCTCGCCGACTAGAGAAAATGAAGGCTCGGCAGGAGGAGGACCACCCCTCTGCCATACAACGAAAGGCCTCATCCACATGGGTGCCTGCTGCAACGGCCCCCTCAACTTCGACCTCCCATAAGAGGAGAAGGCCGAAGAAGATCCCCATGCCTACGGTAAATTTCAAAAGCAGTGGACCCAAATGCCCTAAGTCTGGGGGCATGGTAGTACAAACGGTGTACATGGCTTCCGGGAAAGAGAAAAGCCGTACTTCCATGGGTCATCGACCGCTCACACGGTCTTTGAAAAAAGCTCAGGAGCAGCAGCAAAAGCTCCAAGAAATGCTAATGAAGATGTCAGCACTCACTGGGCAAAGAAAAAGCCCGGAAGCATCGTCTGAACAGCGCCGGGAGTAAGAGACTGATACGGAGTTCTTGTGAAGGGTGCTTGAAAGGAAGGATAAGGAGGTCGTGGAACATGCTGCTAATATAAAACAGATGGCGCTCCTATTCCAAGACATGGTTGGGATGATGATCCAGCTGGACCCTCCAGCCGAAGATCCACCAATAATCATTGAAGACGACAGAGGGGAGACATCAAACCCTCTTCCGGCTCTATCAGCAGCCAGGGAGGAGATGATCTCCAAAGCTGCCCTTGACGACTATATAGCTCAATAAATACGAACTCATCAGGTAAGTGAAGCGGCTGGCCAAGTCGTCAGAACTGGACGACCTTATCCAGGTTGGTACAATCAAATCAAGTACCCACCGGGATATACGATCCCTAAATTCCACGTGTATAAGGGGACAGGCAATCCCATCAGCACGTCGCTCAGTTCAGAGCTCTATGCGGCAATACTGAAGGCGACGACAAACTGCTGGTTTGCCAGTTCATTGGCAGCTTGGCGGAGACGGCATTTGAATGGTACTCCGAGCTCCCAAATGATTCTATCAAAACATTCACGGAGATGGAATTACTATTCACACAGCAGTTCGCAAGCGCAAGCGAGTGCACCCCAATCACGACATTAATCAATGCCAGGATGAAGCCAGGAGAGACCTAGGTTCAATACGCAATCCGATGGCGGAACCTATGGTCAAAATGCGAACAACGCATAGAAGAAGTTCCTACCGTGGGCATGTTCGTGGGGACCCTTGATCCTCAAGCAACTATATCACAATTTATAATGTTCTTCAGGCCGACCACCTTCCAGGCCTTGATTGAAAAGCTGGCCCAAATAGACAAGATGGGCTATAGGCCGTCCTCTTTGAAAACGGATCCCTGGAATGCAAAGGGCAAAAGGAAAGCGACTTTCGTTACCAACGCTCAACAACAACCAAGTGACCCGAAACCGATTGCTCGCCAAAGTAACAAACCACGATCCCTCGAAGAGAACTTGAGACATCCTTACTCATTTCTCCAAGATAAAACGAGAAAACTGTTCGAACTGGCGGTGCACAACTGGCTCATCACTTTGCCGGATCCGAGATGCCCAATGCAGCCTGGTGACATCAATAGTCCCAACTACTGCCCCTACCATAGAGTAATGGGCTACCCAATCGAAAATTGCTGCGTCTTCAAAAACTGGGTTAAGGACCAGTACCAACAAGGAAAATGCGCGCTATCCGAAAACTGGAAGGTAAACCCGCCACAGCAGCACGCTCCTAAAAAGGTGGACACGCCGGGGGCATCATGCTCATTTGTAGAAGAAGCTCCATGGGAAATTGTCCTTTCAGCTAAAACTAAAAGAATGCTGAAGGATCTTCAAGCATGCCTGGCGATCAGGTAGAAAAGCCCGCTGGAGCCCGAGATTATTGACGGGATGCTGAAACCGCACCCAACACTGAAAGTTGGTAGCGATGGGCAAAACACCCAGGTCAAGCCTTCAAAGTCTTCGAAGAAAAAGAAGAAGACCAAGAAGCCTGTGCAGCCTGACGACAAGCGCACGGACCAGCAAAAGTACATTGACGCGCTGGAAGAATACAACCAGAATGCGCGGACCCCAGTCACTCTCGAAGAATTTCTCAACCATATCCTTGAGAACGGAGACAGTGACAATGATGAGGGGAACGACTCATCAGAAGAGCCCGGGGTTTATGTAGCGAGTTTCTACATGGTTTAAAAAATGAAGAGACCCCCTCGGAGTCAGAAAACGGTGCAGAAAAACTGGGGCCAGGACCGGTGTTAAGATCCCTGGAGCCGTCAGACAACTTGATTGAAAGGCTGCTAAACGAAGCCCTTCAAAAGAGCAAAGCCGACCGAGAACATGAAACGGCAATATACGAAAAGGCTAAGCGTCGGCATCAGGATGAGGAAGCTGCAGCAAGGAAGAGTCATGAAATACTCCAACTAGAGCAAAGCACACCCGCGGCAGACAAAAGCAGGTTTAAGAAGGGGAAACGGTTCGCCAAAGCCCTGTCAATGGGAATGAAGCTGCCACCTTTCAAAGGAAATACTCCTGGGAGTACGTCCCTTGACGAAACGGATGTACATCCGAAATACTGCTTATACCATCAGAGGGTCATACACCCTACCGAAGGGTGCAATGCTTTCAAAAAGTGATGGCAGGGATACGTTGCCCACCGACAACACTTCAAGCTAATGAAGAGCAAAGCCCGTCGAGAACAGAGAAGCACGATAGATGAGCGTGAAGGAACAGCCGGTAACTGTCATATGGTTGATGCCATTTTGATGAAAAGGAAATCTCAAGTTTTTACCTTCGGGAGCGATTCTGACGAAGAAATAGCCCTCGGCCCTCTCTTCAAGGAATCCACCTCTGGAAAAGAAGAGGATGTGAAAAACTGTGAGAACATTCAGCTGTGTAACCGTATGTTGCCTAAAAAGAATCTCGGACCCTCAAACAAAGGTTCGGGTAAGAGAGACAAAGGGGAAGGAAAAAGTCCCTGAGGAGATTGCCCTTGATGATTGAGTCATCGAAGAGCTCACAGCCAAGGACCTACCTAAGAAGAATAAGGTGGATTATAATGTCCTGGCACACCTGAGGAAGATACCTTCACAACTGAGTATTTTGGATGCCCTTCTCCTGTCTAAAGAGCCATGAGATTCTCTGATCAAGGTATTACAAGAGCTCGATCAGTTTCAATCCTTCCTTACAGAAAAAAAGATGAAAGATGAGCTGGAAGAAGTTCACACAGCTGACATTACATTCGGAGATGAAGATCTCCTCCTCGGAACATGCGAGCACAACCGTCCTCCATTTGTCACCGGGTACTGTCACGACATTAAGATAGGCAAGATCCTGGTCGACAACGGGTCCTCTGTCAACCTTCTCAATATGAAGGTGCTGAAGGAGATCTGCATGAACGTTCAGCACCTGGCCCGGGACAAAATTACCATCTCTGGGTTCGACTCGCAATCATCAAAGACGCTCGGGTCTGTAATACTGACATTACGCTTTAGGATGCTCGTCACTAACATCAAATTTCATGTCATCGACACCAAGACTTGCTATAACGCTCTGCTCGGCCGGCCTTGGTTACATGAATATAACATCATCCCTTCTACACAACATCAGTGTATGAAGTACTTCAAAGACGGCCTTGAGTACACAGTTACATGGGAGCTAAACCCATTCTCCGTAAATGAAGTCCGCAAATATGAAGACGCCAAGTACTTCCTATCAGACTTTGAAGACACAGAAAGATGTCATAAACCGGAGGATAAACAAAAATCCATCGCGACTATCCTGATCTTTGGGAGCGATACCGAGGAAGATGAAGAAATAGTCTACTCGGGGCAACCCCAAGGCAACAGGCCAGGACCATCTACTCCTATTTTTGTCTTCGGCAGCGACTCTGAAGACGAGGTCAACGCAGTATTCTCTGTTCGTCCATCAATACAAACCTTCATTGGAGCTGATCAGGGTTTGTTAATCACCACGGTTCCACAGCAACATTACAGGGAACTTGATGCGCCCGAAACATATGGCCTGCAAGAGCTGTAGACCTTCTACGTTCCTCTTAGGTGGAGAGATGAAAAGGCGATCCTTTTCTATCAATCCACGGAGACTAAAGTGGAGAAAGAAGTCTGGCATGGTACTGATCTTGCGCTTGACAGGCTTCAACCAATCCGTCTGTCCAGATACCATGCAGAGGGATTGAAGAGGCTATTAAGATGCCAGGGCATACCCTTTAAACAAACCGCTCGACAAGCCCAGTTCTACAACAAGATTTGGGACGTTTTCGAGACTCGGCGAAAAATGCCCAACGGGAGGATGGAGAAAACCGGGCTTGGATACGTTCAGTCCAAGAAATGAGAGCGATTCCATGGCTGTCATGTTATAAATAACTCCGGTGGAGAAGTGAATGCATTTCCAGATAGCACAATATCGAACCAGAGCGAGATCCCACCGTGAGAATACCAAGCCCGTCATTCGAAGAACAAATTAACAAGCTAATAAGGGAAGCGGGTCAAAAGGTTCGGGATGACCACATCCGCGAAATGGCCATTTACGAGAAAGCCAAGATGCAACGTCTCATTCAGCAGTCTACAGAAAGAGAAGACGACGATGCCCTTCATCCTCAGCCTGTTGTGCGCTCTCGTGGCAAGGAAAAAGTCTGACGCAGAGGAAACAACAAGATCAAGAATGGGAATGGCGTTAAAAAACGGCTAAGCGGATCCAAGAAGCCATGCAATCGAGAAAAAGTCGACTAGAATCCATCTTTTATGAAGAAGATGGGTCGGGAGTACTCTTTCTCTCAAGACAAGACAAGGAAAATCTTCGACCTTATCATGAAGCATCAAATGATGATGCTCCCGGAGTCTCGATACCCTAAATAGATAAACGAGATCCATCACACGGATTATTGCTCCTACCACCGAGTAATAGGACATACGCTTGAAGACTGCTTCACCTTCAAAGACTGGGTTGAAGATCAGTATCAGCAAGGCAGGTTTGCTCTATCCAACAGTTGGACGGTATCCCCACTATGAAAGCATGAGCCAAAAGCGACCTACATTGCGAGGGTAAGTCCAGATCAACATCGAGCTTGGAAACGAGCTCGTACCTGCCACATGATAACACTGTCGAAAGAGGGACAGCATGAGAATGTGGACAACCTCTCCCGTTGCCTCGCAGATGAAAATGGGGAAGAGGTGATCTCAGAATTTCCACCGACGCCAAAAGAGCTGGAGGATAGGATACATACCACGGCGGAAAATCTGAGGAAAATCGACTTGGGGATGACAAACAATCCGAGGCCAACGTTTGTCAGCGAGCTGCTGTCCGAAGAGCAGGTGACCACACTAAATGATGTGCTTATGCAGTATAAATACTGCTTCGCGTGGAGCTATTCCGAGATACTGGGACTAGATCTAGAAATAGCTGTGCATAAACTGGCTATATCGCCGGACGTCAAGCCAGTCAAACAGGCGCCAAGAAGAATGCGGCTCGAACTCGAGATGAGCATCAATGCCGAAGTCAAGAAACTAATCGACTCCGACTTTAACCAAGAACTTCAATATCCTGACTGGATCGCCAACATCGTTCCAGTAATGAAGAAAAATGGAACAGTACGCATCTGCGTGGACTTTTGGGATCTCAACAAAGCTTGCCCGAAGGATGACTTCCCAGTACCTGTTACCGAGCTGATGATTGATAACACGTCCACTCATGAAGTCTTCCTTTATGGATGGATCTTCAGGGTATAATCAATTAAAGATGCATCCCGAAGACCGAAAGCATACTGCCTTCCAAACCCCGCTAGGCATATTTTGCTATAAAGTGATGCCCTTCTATCTGAAGAACGCTGGCGCTACCTACCAGAGGGCCATGACAAAGATCTTTGATGACCTCATACACGAGATTGTTGAATGTATATAGACGACCTCGTGGTGAAAATAAAACCGTACAAGGAGCACTGGGAGCATTTGAAAATAGTGTTCCAGCGTCTTCAGAAATATAATCTGAAGATGAACCCTCTGAAATGCACGTTTAGAGTCTCCTCAGGCAAATTCCTAGGATTCATCGTACGACACCGAGGCATCGAAGTAGACCCATCAAAGATCAAGGCGATTATGGAAATTCCCTCGCCAAGAACTCTTAAGCAACTGCGGTCTCTCCAAGGAAAGCTCGCGTATATCCGACGGTTATAGCTAACTTCTCCGGAAAATGCTGTCCCTACAGCCATCTAATGAAAAAAGGGACCCCATTCATTTGGGATAGTAAATGCCAAAGTGCACTGGACGAAATCAAGCAATACCTGCAGAACCCGCCAGTACTGACCGCTCCGGTCAAGGGAAAGCCTCTTATCCTGTACACAACAGCCATTGAAGGTTCTTTAAACGCACTATGGGCAGAGGAGAACGACCAGGGGAAGGAGAGAGCTCTCTATTATTTGAGTCGAGTTCTCCTGGGGGCAGAAAACAACTACTCCCCCATCGAAAAGCATTGCCTGGCACTGATCTTCGCGATAACGAAGCTTCGACATTATGCTTTGGCACATGAGGTCCATCTCATATCCAAGGTGGATCCTCTCAAGTATTTGATGTCAAGAGCCATATTAACAGGAAAGCTTGCCAAATGGGCCCTCCTCTTGATGGAGTTCTCGATAATATATCGACCCCTAAAGGCAGTAAAGGCCAGGCCATCGCCGACTTTCTCGCTGAGCATCCGATGCCAGCCGACTCTCCCTTAAATTGCGAATTGCCAGATGAACACGCGTTCGACGCAATCGACAGAGAGGAGGAAGGAAATAATGCTTGATGGGAACTCTACTTCGATGGAGCATCTTTCATGAAGAAGCGAAAGCAAAACACCCCCATAATCAAAGCTGGGGTAGGCCTTGTCTTTTGTGACCCCGCAAGGAGGGATAATGCGATTCGCTCTTTCATTGACAGAGCCAAGAACAAACAACGAAGCGGAATATGAAACTTTTATAGCAGGTCTTGAGATCACTGTCGACATGGGGATCGAAAACCTCCTCATATATGGAGACTCTCATCTGGTCATTAGCCAAGTAAATGGCGACTATCAGACGTGTAAGCCAAAGTTGGTAAAATATGGCGAAAGGGTGCAGCAACTGCTGACTTAAATTCTATCCTCCATTTCTTCATAACTCAAGTCATTTATCGGTTCGGCACTCCGCGACGAATTATCTATGATAACGGGTCAGCCTACAGAAGCCATAAAATCAGTCGCTTCACACAACAGCATAAAATAGATTGGAGATACTCTTCAGTCTATAATCCCCGAGCTAATGGTCTGGTTGAGGCTTTCAACAAGACCTTGACGAAGATCATAAAGAAAATGGTGTCTAGAAACAAAAAGGATTGGCATGAGAGACTACATGAAGCTCTCTGGGCATATTGAACCACGTTCAAAACGGCACGAATACTACGCCGTTCGCGTTGGTATTCGGCACGGAAGCGGTACTTCCCTTGGAGATAGAGTTACCCTCTCTACGAGTAGCAGTTCGATACGAGCTGACGGATAAAGAAAATGCCCATCTTCGACTTGAGGAGCTCGATGCCCTCGATGAAACTCATCTCATGGCACAGCAAAACCTGAAAGCTTTCAAAGCAAGGATGACGCGTTCATACGAAAGACTAACCAGGCCGAGAACATTTCGCCAAGGCGAACTCGTGCTCGTCGTAAAAAGACCTATAATCCCAACCGTGCAAAACGAGGGAAGTTCGAGCCAAACTATGAAGGCCCATACATCATAGACAAAAGGTCTACCAAGATGGAGCCTACTTGCTCATGGATATGCATGGAGAAAGACCCTTCCGGCCAATAAACGGTCGGTTCCTTAAGAAATACTACGCTTGACAAGTCACGGCTCAGGTTAATGATAGATGACGACGCTCGTATCCGCTCGCTGTCTTCCTGAGTCCAAACTCTGTAAATAGTATCCGGCAAAACTTTGTCTCGAAACTAGCAACGGACCGAGATGTTCCTAAACTAACAACGGACCGAGATGTCCCTAAACTAAAAATGGACCGTAATGTCCTTAAACTAAATACATCGCTTCAAGCACGGCGATAATAGAATTCAAGTCCACAAGTCCCAGCAGCGAGGACTGCAACTCAAATCCCGCTGGCTATATAGCTACCCTGGTGGCGAAGTCCCCCTAAGTGCCATTAGCAAACAGAAGGGTAAAAAAAACGGTACGCCCATAAGCGAAATGGGCACGGATGAAAACCCAAAAGGGCGCCGTGAGTAAAAACAGCAGGGCTACTG
Source organism: Agapanthus africanus (assembly GCA_030015575.1). Taxonomy (NCBI): domain Eukaryota; kingdom Viridiplantae; phylum Streptophyta; class Magnoliopsida; order Asparagales; family Amaryllidaceae; genus Agapanthus; species Agapanthus africanus. Next base: position 745,374,281 of record CM057340.1, read on the forward strand.
ACGAGCTTGTGAAAACCTAAAAGGGCGCAATCTCGTTGTAAAAAAGAAAAAAAGGTACGTCCACAAGCGAAATGGGCATGGATGAAAACCCGAAAGGGCGCCGTGAGTAAAAACAGCAGGGCTATCGGCGAGTTTGTGAAAACCCGAAAGGGCGCAATCTCGCTAAAATAAAGACGCTTGCAAGGTCCTCTCGACCTTGTGAGAAGAAAACACCTGCATGAGATCCTTATGACTCACAAGGGAGCAACACACTTAGGGATCCCCATGATTCCTAAGGAGGAATTATACTTACGAGATCCTCACGACTCGTAGGAAGAATCCCTCCCTATGAGACCCTCACGGCTCATAAGATTCAAAAGTCTTAAGCTACAGGGATCTGAACCTGCTCTTAAGCTGTCATATCTCCCAAGTTGCCCTACAGGCGGTCCAATATCGGCCCTTGTATACAATCTATGGGCACAAATAAATGCTCCCTCACCTAGTTCCACCAATGGCGCAAAATTTCCCCATTTGGTGAACAACACTCGCAGGTCCTCTCGACTTGTAAGGAGAAAATACTCTTGTGAGCCTTACGACTTACAAGAGAAGATATCACTTAAGAATCCTCACGATTCCTAAGGAGAAAATACACCTGCGGGATCCTCATGACTCGTAGGGAGAAAATACCTTTATCAGACCATTACGGCTCATAAAGTCAAAAATCCTTAGTTGACAGGATTGTAACCCTGTTTGCTAAGCCACCTTTGTACGAATCGACAAAGGCAAATGATGATTCGCTCCTGGCAATATTCCAGTTGCCGTGGTGCTGATGCCAAGATTGGTGTAAGATCTTAAGTCCCATACTCACAAAAAAATTAGCGAGCAAAAAATGCATATGAGATAGCCGAAATGTTTAGTCAACTCGCAATAAAAATCAGCGAGAAAAATATATGCATATAAAAACAGCCGAAATGTTTGGGCAACTCGCAATAAAAAACAGCGAGTAAAAAGAAAAAAATAGCCGAAATGATTGGGCGCCGCGATAAAATAGCCGAAATGATTGGGCAATCACGACTTTCGCGATATAAATAACTTAAGTGATGGAGCATCGCGGAAATAAAAAAAATGATGAAACTTATGCCCTGCAGGTGAGTCCACATCCACCCCTGTATACAATCCATGGGCACAAATGAAAAGGGAACCACATTTTCCCACTGGGCTCTGTCAAAAGGGAGAGTCAAATCTTGACGGTACATCTACGGCCTAGAGATCACCACGGCGTTCCTTCTCACTCAACCAGGATGCAGACGCAACGTCAACAACCGACCCCAGGGTCAAAACAATGAAGCCATGGCAAAGTCCCTAGTTCCAAGACTTGACGGTTCACATACAACCTAGAGACAATCTCGACATTCGTCGCAATATAGCAGACACAATGTCAACAAATGAAGTGAAGGAAGATTCTAGCTTCAGGGTCTCAACGGCGACATCTACAGCCTAGAGATCACCAAGGCATTCTTTCTCACACCAGCAGGATGCAGACGCAAGGTCAACAACCGACCCCAGGGTCAAAACAATGGAGCTATGGCAAAGTCCCTAGTTATAAGCCTCGACGGCAATATCTACAGCCTAGAGATCAACAACAACGTTCCTTCTCACCCCAACAGGATGCAGACGCAACGTCAACAACCGACCCCAAGGTCAAAACAACGGAGCCATGGAAAAGTCCCTAGTTCCAAGACTCGACGGTTCACAGACAACCTAGAGACAACCTAGACATTCGTCGCAATATTGTAGACACAATATCAACAAACGAAGCAAAGGAAGATCCCTAGCTTCAGGGTCTTGACGGCAACTCAAATAAAACCTGAAAGACCATCGGAGATCATCCCACACCAGTGCGGAGTGGTTATGACTCATCAGGGATCCTAAATTGAGCTTAACCTCAAGTAAAAAGCGGCATGGAAAATCCCTAACGCTTTCTCTTCCGAAGGTAATATAACCTGGAAGATTACTTGAAGACGTCTTGTCCATCCCCTGAAGGGATCAGAGACACGATAGTCACGGGGCTATAAGAACAGCAAGATTACGTATCGGGGAATGCCTCAGCCAACACGACGGTACGACGGACAAAAACCTTAGTACCACAGATGTCACGCCCCGCTTCCCGATGTACGGCGAAGGGGACGCGACGAGGTCCGCTACGTATATACTCAGAAGTACATATGCTATGCGTATCTAAGCAATATAAAAGTAAATCACAAGAGACAAGAGATATAGAAATAACAGCAACTTTATTAATAACATTCTTTTGTACAATGCATGAAAAGTAAATACAACTGGAATGAAAAACGATGCCTAAACAATGGCATAACAGGAAATGAAAATACTGAATAGAACAAGGTACAATATCTAGAGCTCGGGGTCTTCGTGAAACTGATCCAAGTCTTCACTAGTAGGCTCGATCTCTGCTGGGTCCAAAACACCTGACGACATTCAAAGAAGAAAGAAATAGAATGTCGTCAGCGAACAGGTCGCTCGGTAAGTCCTAAAGATAAGGAAGAATTAGAAAAAAGACAAAATAAGAGGTATCCTCTAAAGTATAATGTTATAGAATATTATGTTCACGCTGTTGTTTGTAACTTGGTACGGAAGGATGCCAGTGTATACGAGAGGGGTCTCAATATGCTAGAGACCAGAGCAAACGGAATGTACAAGGAACCGTTAAGCCACGGTACAACAGCAATGGAATATAGGTTAGGTGTCTTAATCTTACCGTCTCGTGCCACTTCTAACACCTTCCGCACCAATCTACCCCTTAAACCCCGTAGTGTTTTGATTGTATTGTTTTATTGTATTGTATAAGTTGGATAACCGACCAAAACCATGATATCAGTAAACAGATTATAACTGCATAATCAGGTAAATGGGATAACGGAATAATGGATATATATCCATGGTTTGATACAGTCAAGTTATATAGATTGTTAACTGGATTCTGCGATTCATGTGTTCATATTGAGTTGGAATATTAAAGAATGTAGATTGACTTGAATCATATTCAAGTCAAAAATAATCAGACTCAAACCCGAGTCAGACCAAAAGAAATGTAAGTCGAAGTTCTATAATTGTTAGGGTCTTTATTGTAATTTATAAAACTTGAGGCGGTTTTATGTAAAAATACTTTTGTATGGTTTTCAAGATACACCCCAAGTATTTATTATTCATCTTTATAGTTATAATGAGTGTGATTTTTATTTGTGATATTTCTAGTGAAAGTATCCTAATTACATAAATAAAGGTATTTATCTGTAATTTTGATTTATTTGAAATTCATGGTATTTTAATATAAAAATCTAGTCTTGTGATTTTTTAGAAAAAGTAGGATATTTATATTATAACAAAATAGATCCCTTAATGATAATATACATATATTTATACAAAAATAATTTCAATAAATATTTTATATAAAAAATATCATTTTCTTAAGATATCGTATTTTAAACCTTTCGAGACCGAATACTCCTTGCGGAGGTCTGAATCTTGCACTACTAAGCTGAGGGTGCACGATAAACCATACTAACCCTAACGGGTTCCCCAAAGGTGGGTTGTAGTGGCACTTTGCAAAGATTTATAAATACTAAACCTTTAGAATACGGTTTTATTAAAGTAAAAGGTATTTATTTGCAAAAGTCGATTTTCCGTATTTAAGGTTTTAGGGTTTCCTTATTTCAACTAGACTAATTTTAAATGATCTAAACAACAAGTTGTTAGAAGCCTCAAATCGTCTCTTCACCGCCAATTGTGGCCAGGTAAGTACAAGTGAAGAAGGAGGGATCCGCTCACGAATCGTGAGACGGGCCTTTTAAAGTTACCTAAGCTCACTTGCCTAGCCTTAGACACCATAAAGTCAGGTTTAGATAAACGATCGATGTCCACAACTTATCGTATTTCCTATTAAAAGATATTGTTTTAAAATTGTATATAACTTAGAACTTTTAGAAAAGGTTTTATTAAGAAAATTGTATTTTAATGTAAAATCTTGTTTTATCGTATTCTAAGTTTTCAAGGTAGCGTGTTATGATTGCATATGAGTGTGTGAGGAGGTAGGTCATTACCTCGTGATCTACTTTAAGGTTTAGCAATGTTAAAGGGTTAAATGTGAAAACTAAACATTATGGTATTTAAGTGCAAAAATACGATATATTGCAAAATCTATCATTTCATGTGAGAAAACTTGTTCAAATTAGTTGTTAAGTGATTAATAGTCAACATAAAGATGTTTAAGCATTATGGAATTGGTGATAAGTGAGATTTTATAGAAAACCGAATCGGAAAGCGGTTTGTTCCGATTTTCGTCGGGTTTGTAAAGTCGTATTTTTATGAAAGAAAAGAAAGGTAGAAAAGAGGGACTTACGGGTTTGGATAACACTAGAGAGTGAGGGGGAAGTATAGGGTTTGCCGATGCGTCGAATCGTCGTTGAGAGGTCCTAGCACGATCACCGGAATTTCGCCGTCGATTTCGTCAGTGCTTCGCCTTTCGCTCGTTTTCTAGTTCTCTTGGAATTTTGAGAGAGTGGACTTAGGAATTTAGGATGAGAGGGTAGAGGGTAGGGGTGTTTATATAGGGTTAGGCTAGGGTTAGGGTTTTCAATTAAAAAAATATAAAATATCATTAAAAATCATTAAACTTTGGAGTAAAAGAGTTTTATTGGGCTTTCTGTAACCGATCTAGAGATTTAGTGTGTACAGGTAGAAAGACCAGTCAAAGATGCTCACTTCCTATGTTGACGACTCGGCCGTCCGGCCGAGTCCGGCCGGTCCGCCGGCCGAGTCGGGCCGAGTCGGGGTGTCGGGGGCCGGGGAATCTCGAGGGGGGATTTATGATATATTTACTTTTTAATGTTCAGTTCAAGTTTTGTGAGTTATGGTGTTTTGACTGTTGGGCTTCTAAAGGATTTTTAAAAAAATAAATACAAAAATAATGTGGGGCATGCGATTTGAACTCTGGTGGGTTGGTTCAGCAGTGCAAGGTGTTACCAATGAGCTATAAGCTCCTTCTTGTAATTATGGAGTAAAATAAATACTTAAAGAGATATCAGCCACAATAAATACTCTAAATATACATTGATTTTAAATCAATTCTTTGTACATTAAAAATGGAGTTGTTACAGTCTACCCTCCTTACAAAAATTCCATCCTCGAAATTTACAACTTTTATTTGAGGACTAGTTTACAAAGAGGTGTGGATATCTAGTACGCATTTCATCATCCCTTTCTCAAGTGGACTCTCCTGGAGTGTCTTTCGTCCACATCACTCGAACCAAGTTAACCTGCTTGTTCCGAAGTGTTTTCACTTTTCTATCCAGGATCTCCACGGGCTGTTGCTCACAAGACAAATCGGGCTGTATAGTGAGCTCGGGATGATCGAGAACATGGCTGGGGTCACTCACATACCTTCTGAGTTGGGATATGTGGAACACATTATGCACTCCTTCCAATGAAGGTGGAAGCGCTAAACGGTATACCACTTCACCGACTCGTTCGAGTATGTCGAACGGTCCAATATATCACGGACTCAATTTACCCCGTCTTCCAAATTAAATCACTCCGCGGTTCGAAGATATCTTCAGGAATACGTGATCTCCTGGCTGGAACTCCAAGTGTCGCCTCTTTGCACCAGCCCAGTGCTTTTGTCGATCTTGGGCTATGCGCATCCTTTCCCTGATAGTACGAACCACATCAATAGTCGCTACTATCATCTCTGGTCCAAGAAGTTCCCTATCTCCGATGTCGTCCCAACTTAATAGCGATCGACACTTCCTTCCATACAGTGCTGCAAAAGGTGCCATTCCTATGCTTGCTTGGTAGCTGTTGTTGTACGAAAACTCCACAAGATGTAGGTGATCTTCCCACGATCCTTTGAAGTCTAACATACATGCTCTGAGCATATTTTCCAAGATCTGAATAGTTCATTCCGACTGACCATCTGTTTGTGGATGATAAGCCATGCTGAAGTTCAGACTTGTTCCCAAGCTTGCTTGCAGACTCTGCCAAAATTGCGATCGGAACCTGGTGTCACGATCGGAGATAATGCAGACCGGTACTCCATGAAGTCTCACAATTTTCTGTATGAGTTCATGAGTATCAGAGATAGTACATTATGAAGAGTTTAAATCTTAAGTAGATTATTACCTCCATATACTTCTATGCTAGTGTCTCAGTAGATTGGCCAACTTGAAATGGGATGAAGTGAGCCGACTTTGTGAGTCGATCTACAATGACCCATATGGCATCATTACCCTTTGTGCTGCGAGGAAGAGCAGTCATAAAGTCCATTGTGATATGTTGCCACTTCCATTCTGGGATTGGTAACGGTTGAAGTAATCCACCAATCCTGTGATATTCAGCTTTTACTTGCTAACACACCAAACATTTTGCGATGCTTCTGGCTACTTCACGCTTCATTCCATGCCACCAATAATTCTGACGTAGATCTTTGTACATTTTGGTACCTCCAGGGTGTACTGAGTAGGGAGAGCTGTGAGCTTCTTTCATTAACTCTTCCCGAACAGGACCTTTTGGTACACACAATCTGCTGCCGTATCTCAAAGATCCGTCTTCATGGATGATGAAGTCTGTTCTGAGTCCATTCTCCACTTGTTCTCTGATCTTTTGCAACTTAGCATGACTTGCTTGAGCTGCTTTAATCTGGTTGACAATGGTTGATTGAACTTGTAAATTCATCAAACTTAAAGCATTACCTGGCATGATTACTTCAATCTCTATCTGATGCAAGTCTTGTTGGAGCTTCCACTGAGTGGTGAGATTCATTGCTAATGGTTGGCGACTAAGAGCATCGTGTACTACATTCACCTTCCCTGGGTGATATTGCAAGTTGATGTCAAAGTCCGCCATGAGTTCTAACCATCTTCTCTACCGCATATTCAACTCCTTCTGAGTAAACACGTACTTTAGGCTCTTATGATCTGTGTAGATGTTCACCCGTTCACCAAGTAGATAATGACGCCAAATCTTGAGAGCAAAGATGACGGCTGCCAACTCCAGATCATGCGTCGCTCATGAATCTTCAGCTGTCTTGAAGCATAAGCCACAACCTTACCGTGCTGATGTAGAACACATCCTAATCCCTTATCGGATGCATCGCAATGCACTTCGAATCCTCCAGATTGATCCGGTATGACGAGAATAGGTGCTGATGTCAACCTTGACTTGAGTTCTACGAAAGCTTGTTCGCATGCTTCTGACCACACAAATTCTTCATCTTTACGTATGAGCTTGGTCAGGGGCGTTGCTATCTTCGAAAAGCTTTCAATAAACCTTCTGTAATATCCAGCTAAACCTAAGAAACTTCTAATATCCTTCACTGACTTTGGTGTAGGCCATTCGCTAACTGCTGAAACTTTCGCTGGATCCACAGAGATTCCTTCTCCTGATACGATATGTCCAAGAAAACCAACTTGATTTAACCAAAGCTCGCACTTGCTGTACTTGGCATAAAGCTGATGTTGACGAAGAGTTTCCAGGACAATTCGTAGATGCTCTGCATGTTCTTTCCGACTCTTAGAATACACCAGGATGTCGTCGATGAAGATGACAACAAACATGTCTAAGTACTCCCGGAAAACTTGATTCATTAGGTTCATGAATATTGCGGGTGCGTTGGTCACTCCGAATGGCATCACTAGAAATTCGTAATGTCCATAGCGAGTTCTGAAAGCTGTTTTGTGAATATCAGCTTCCTTGACCTTTACTTGATGATATCCTGAACGAAGATCTAATTTAGAGAAAACACAAGATCCATTTAGCTGATCGAATAAATCATCGATGCGCGGGAGTGGATACTTGTTCTTTATAGTGACTTCGTTTAAGGCTCTGTAATCGATGCACATTCTTTATGAAACTTCCTTCTTCTTCACAAGTAATACAGGTGATCCCCAACTTGAAGTGCTGGGACGAATCCATCCTTTCACCAGTAATTCTTCCAACTATGTTCGGACTTCCTTCAAACCTTCCGGACTTAAACGATAGGGTGCTTTGATCACCGGTTGTGCTCCTGGTACTAAATCAATACTGAATTCAAGAGCTCGATCGGGAGGCAAACCTGATATATCGTCAGGAAATACATCGTCGAACTCTCGAACCACATCTGGTCTTGATTCTTCCTCCGCTTGAGCTGCCGCAACTACTGCTTCTCTTGGCTTCGCTTTGTAGGTACTTGGCTCCAGTGTACGGTCTCCGCTTTTGAAATAGAAGACCGGATGGTCTGGAATCTCGAATACTACCCTCCTTTGACGACAGTCTATGGTAGCATAAAAAGCTCTAAGCCAATCCATTCCTAGAACCACATCGAAGTTCGGTATGTCCAGCACTTTGAAGTCAGCATAAAATTCTCTGCTGCAGACGACGACTGGACATAAGCTGTATCCCATAGTTGCCTTTAGAACGCCATTTCCTGAACTGACATTCCAGCTGGATACAAGCGGTGAGACTGGAATCGCATGAGTTCGAACAAACCGTTGCGACATAAAGCAGTGTGATGCTCCAGTATCAAACAGTGCAAGTGCAGGGATTGAGGATACTAAGATTGTACCTAAGGTATGTGGGATATGTTTTAGGTATAGAAAATATGTGGCTAAGTAGCAGGATAGAAAAGCAAAGTTTGAAAAGAAAAGTTTACCAGTGATGACTTGGCCAGTGGCCTCAGCTTCTTCCACGGACATTGTGAAAGCCTGGCGCCTTGGTACATTCCTCCTGGCCTGAGGAGCATTCCTCGGAACGTTCCTTTGAGCTTGATGGAACTGACGAGGAGGTGGTGCAGCTTGTGGTCCTCTGGGTGGTGCAGGTAGTGCAGGTCTGGGAGCAGGTGCCTAAAGAGTTGGTCGCTGCGGATAAGTAATTGCTGGCCTGGGTGCAGCAACTGGGTTCTGTCTTTGGGGACAAGACCCAATATCGTGAGTAGCTGAGCCGCAGACTAAGCAAAGGCGGTTGGCTCGATGACAGTCCTTCATCATATGTCCGGTTCTTATGCAGTAGGTGCAAAAGACTGGGCTGGGATGATGGTTTGGTACTCCGGGTCGCCTTGGCACGAAAGGTGGCCTGGACGAGGCTCCACCTGCCATCTGATTGGCAGGGTGTTTGATTCCTGCAGACTGAGGTCTGCCCCTTGCTTTTATCACTGCCTCATAACTGCGGGCAGCTTCCAGAGCATCCTCATGAGTCAGAAATTTTCCCGTGGCTAGAGCAGCCTGAATCTCCGTGTCCAGTCCTTGTTGAAAGCGACGGGCTCTGATCTAGTCCGTCGGTATCAAGTGTGCCGCGAATCTGTTTAAAGATTGTGTTAGCTGTGTAGTATATGAGATTTAAAAATTGAACTGTTGTGACATATCTTACCGGCTTAGCATGGTGAATTCAGCGTCGTGCTCATCTACTGATTTGTCCCACATTGAACCCTGTTGTAGATGAATGAACTGCTGCTCCATGGCAAACTCGGCAGTCACAGGGAAGTATTTCGCGTCGAACTTCTCGCGAAAAGTCTTCCATTCAATCGACTGTACCAGACGGCTTTCTTCCGCCTTCCACCAGTTGCGAGCATTGTCCGTGATCTGTAGTTTTGCCATACGGACCCAAGCGATGTCTGGCACTTGAGCTGCTGCCAGATCGTCTTCTATGCTTTGTGCCTATTCTTCAGCTTTAAGTGGGCTTCCTTTACCAGAGAACTGCTTGGGGTGTAAAGCCCTGAATTGCTTTACCCCTGGTGTGTCGGTCTCAGGACGGTTCAGGAGTTTTTGTTGTCCCTCAAGAAGGCTGCGGATCGCCTCAAGTAGCACTGTTTGCTCGGTGGGTGGCGCAGGAACAGCTGTTGTGAGAGGTAGTGCTGAAGGTGTGTTGTTGACATTGGTGCTGGTGTTGTTCGGGGAATCCATAACCTTGAAGAAAATTTTGGGTTAGGACAGATTCAAATACATGAAATGATAAGATTCAAGGAATAGAAATTTGTAAGATTCAAGAAACATGAATTGTAAAGAATGTTTTAGTTGCTGGTTCTTGTGTTATATTGCTTAGCTTGTTCACGCAGACCAGAACTGCATGATAGGGATTCATACAGCTCGGACCTGCATGGGCCACCAACAAAACCTGCCACGCCCCGCTTCCCGGTGTATGGCGAAGGGGACGCAACGAGGTCCGCTACGTATATACTCAGAAGTACATACGCTAAGCGTACCTAAGCAATATAAAAGTAAATCATAAGAGACAAGAGATATAGAAATAACAGCAACTTTATTAATAACATTATTTTGTACAATACATGAAAAGTAAATACAATTGGAATGAAAAAAGATGCCTAAACAATGGCATAACAGGAAATGAAAATACTGAATAGAACAAGGTACAATATCTAGAGCTCGGGGTCTTCGTGAAACTGATCCAAGTCTTCACTGGTGGGCTCGATCTCTGCTGGGTCCAAAACACCTGACGACATTCAAAGAAGAAAGAAATAGAATGTCGTCAGCGAACAGGTCGCTCGGTAAGTCCCAAAGATAAAGAAGAATTAGAAAAAAGACAGAATAAGAGGTATCCTCTAAAGTATAATGTTATAGAATATTATGTTCACGCTGTTGTTTGTAGCTTGGTACGGAAGGATGCCAGTGTATACGAGAGGGGTCTCAGTATGCTAGAGACCAGGGCAAACGGAATGTACAAGGAACCGTTAAGCCACTGTACAACAGCAACGGAATATAGGTTAGGTGTCTTAATCTTACCGTCTCGTGCCACTTCTAACACCTTCCACACTAATCTACCCCTTAAACCCCGTAGTGTTTTGATTGTATTATTGTATTGTATTGTATAAGTTGGATGACCGACCAAAACCATGATATCAGTAAACAGATTGTAACTGCATAATCAGGTAAATGGGATAACGGAATAATGGATGTATATCCATGGTTTGATTCAGTCAAGTTATATAGATTGTTAACTGGATTCTGTGATTCATGTGTTCATATTGAGTTGGAATATTAAAGAATGTAGATTGACTTGAATCATATTCAAGTCAAAAATAATCAGACTCAAACCCGAGTCAGACCAAAAGAAATGTAAGTCGAAGTTCTATAATTGTTAGGGTCTTTATTGCAATTTATAAAACTTGAGGGGGTTTTATGTAAAAATACTTTTGTATGGTTTTTAAGATACACCCCAAGTATTTATTATTCATCTTTATAGTTATAATGAGTGTGATTTTTATTTTTGATATTTCTGGTGAAAGTATCCTAATTACATAAATAAAGGTATTTATCTGTAATTTTGATTTATTTGAAATTCATGGTATTTTAATGTAAAAATGTAGTCTTGTGATTTTTTAGAAAAAGTAGGATATTTATATTATAACAAAATAGATCCCTTAATGATAATATACATATATTTATACAAAAATAATTTCAATAAATATTTTATATAAAAAATATCATTTTCTTAAGATATCGTATTTTAAACATTTCGAGACCGAATACTCCTTGCGGAGGTCTGAATCTCGCACTACTAAGCCGAGGGTGCACGATAAACCGTACTATCCCTAACGGGTTCCCCAAAGGTGGGTTGTAGTGGCACTTTGCAAAGATTTATAAATACTAAACCTTTAGAATACGGTTTTATTAAAGTAAAAGGTATTTATTTGCAAAAGTCGATTTTCCGTATTTAAGGTTTTAGGGTTTCCTTATTTCAACTAGACTAATTTTAAATGATCTAAACAACAAGTTGTTAGAAGTCTCAAATCGCCTCTTCACCGCCAATTGTGGCCAGGTAAGTACAAGTGAGGAAGGAGGGATCCGCTCACGAATCGTGAGACGGGCCTTTTAAAGTTACCTAAGCTCACTTGCCTAGCCTTAGACACCACAAGGTCATGTTTAGATAAACGATCGATATCCACAACTTATCGTATTTCCTATTAAAAGATATTGTTTTAAAATTGTATATAACTTAGAACTTTTAGAAAAGGTTTTATTAAAAAAATGGTATTTTAATGTAAAATCTTGTTTTATCATATTCTAAGTTTTCAAGGTAGTGTGTTATGATTGCATATGAGTGTGTGAGGAGGTAGGTCATTATCTCGTGATCTACTTTAAGGTTTAGCAATGTTAAAGGGTTAAATGTGAAAACTAAACATTATGGTATTTAAGTGCAAAAATATGATATATTGCAAAAGCTATCATTTCATGTAAGAAAACTTGTTCAAATTAGTTGTTAAGTGATTAATAGTCAACATAAAGATATTTAAGCATTATGGAATTGGTGATAAGTGAGATTTTATAGAAAACTGAATCGGAAAGCGGTTTGTTCCGATTTCCGTCGGGTTTGTAAAGTTGTATTTTTATGAAAGAAAAGATAGGTAGAAAAGAGGGACTTACGGGTTTGGACAACACTAGAGAGTGAGGGGGGAATATAGGGTTTGCCGGTGCGTCGAATCGTCGTTGAGAGGTCCTAGCACGATCACCGGAATTTCGCCGTCGATTTCGTCAGCGCTTCGCCTTTCGCTCGTTTTCTAACGTACCAAGTTCTCTTGGAATTTTAAGAGAGTGGACTTAGGAATTTAGGATGAGAGGGTAGAGGGTAGGGGTGTTTATATAGGGTTAGGCTAGGGTTAGGGTTTTCAATTAAAAAAATATTAAAAATATATTAAAAAATCATTAAAAATCATTAAACTTTGGAGTAAAAGAGTTTTATTGGGCTTTCTGTAACCGATCCAGAGATTTAGTGTGTGCAGGTGGAAAGACCAGTCAAAGATGCTCACTTCCTATGTTGACGACTCGGCCGTCCGGCCAAGTCCGGCCGGCGGCGCCGGCCCGAGTCGGCCTGTCCGCCGGCCGACTCGGTCGAGTCGGGCCGAGTCGGGGTGTCGGGGGCCGGGGAATCTTGAGGGGGGATTTATGGTATATTTACTTTTTAATGTTCAGTTCAAGTTTTGTGAGTTATGGTGTTTTGACTGTTGGGCTTCTAAAGGATTTTTAAAAAAATAAATACAAAAATAATGTGGGGCATGAGATTTGAACTCTGGTGGCTTGGTTCAGCAGTGCAAGGTGTTACCAATGAGCTACAAGCTCCTTCTTGTAATTATGAAGTGAAATAAATACATAAAGAGATATCAGCCACAATAAATAATCCAAATATACATTGATTTTAAATCAATTCTTTGTACATTAAAAATGGAGTTGTTACAACAGACCCTAACATGTTAGTGTATATGCCCTAGAGGCCATTACTGTATCATATTTAATGGAAGCTTGGGATATTCACCTTTGTATAGACAATCTTGCTCAAAATAGTAGTATGCTACTTGGTTTGTTTCTACTTCAATGTGTGTACATGTGTTTCTTTTAACATATTGCCTATACACATTAGTGGAGCCCTTAGGATCTTTGCTTGATTACCAGCGTTGTGATGGCAGCCACACTCGTGGGGGCTGGGTAATCCACAAGCACATCCTTATATAGGTCCCTAGTCATAGGACTATCGAGACAGGGCATCGATACTCCGGAGTAGACTAGCGTATGCGCTTCTCATCCCAGCAGGGGGGACGGTCTGTCCCACAGCCATCAGTACGTCGTACTTGAGATAGTATGCGGGTGCTCGTTAAGTTACGAGTACACTGGACAGGACTCGTCGGTTGGTACTATACCTATCGTCAGTTATCAGTTCCCAGGTGACATGAGTACAGCTTAGTCCGCTGACTTGACATTGTCACTTCGCCTCGAGTGTGTTCCTACTGCACTTTGATTACTACCCTACCACGGCTCAAAGGAGTCGTGCAAACAGGTAGTAGTTGGGTGCAATCCCGAAGCACTTGGAGGCAGTGACGGTTGATAGGATTCGTCTCTCCCGGTATTGGGAGTTGATATCGCGCCGTGTCTAGGAGAGCCATTACACATAGTCGTCCCTGGCCAGGGCAAGCGAGATGCACTGGTAGGTTTCCAGTGTTATCTCAGGGTGTTCTGGGCTACACTCCGACACGACTTGTACCGCTATTAGGGGACTGACGTTTACCGCCCCCTAGGCCCGCCATGCGATATTCTCAGACGAACAGACCGGACTGTACAGAGATTGTCACATTCAGGCTCAGTAGGAGTTCAGATGGGTTTCACCTCGTCAGTCTTCTTACCGGCATCTACCTGGAGGCCGTTACGCACAGCTAGTGCCGCTTGCGGTCTGTGGTTAAACCCACTGCCAGCGTAGTGTCGAGTCTTTAGAGTCCCACACAGAGAGCTATTCGCCTTTAGGCAAAAGAGTTGAGGTCGCATGGTTTTGCGACAGGGTTCGGTCACATCCGCGCACTTGTGCACGTTTAGTGTCCGAGCAGTTATTACTAGCGGGCTTTGGTTTAAGCCAGATCCTAGTATACGTTTTGGGATTGGTTTTATCTCATTTGTATTCGTGTTCCTCGGAACGCGGATGCGGGTGTGTATGCACGGTTGACAGAGACAGAGGCAGACGATTCTCATTAGGGTTGTTGACTGTTGACTTTTGCTAAACCTAATGAGAATTAGAAATATGATTAATGATAATATTAATTAAGTATTATTGTGCCATGGTTGGGTTGAAAGGTTGACTTTGTTGACTTGTTGACTTTGTTGACCGGTTGACTAGGTTGGAATTGTTGACCATCATCATTACAATGGCTATCATTTCATGGCAAAGACTTTTGCTTGCTTGTTATACTTTACGAAATGAGTGCATGAAATGATATTTCCATTTGATATGATATGAACCATCACATAATACTCAATTGCTATTATTGTTATGATTATTTTTGTGTTATGAGAGGATGGTGGGAAAAAGTCTTCTTCATTCTTTCATTCTCATTCTCTCTCATCCTCAAGCTCTCCCTTTTCCTCTTGCTCTCTCTCTAGCTCAAGGAAACTCCCTCTCATGAGTTGAGAACCATTTCCTTAGAGATAAAAACCCATAACACTTCTCTACTCATCCTAGTACACAAGGTCTAGCAAGCCAAGTGTTCTAGTTTCCTCTAGTTTGAGGTTGAAGCCAAAGGTAGAAGCTTTCGGGTGGATCCATCTTCGGCGCAAGGAGACGACGAGGTGAGGCCGATCCGACTACCGCAAGGAGTTGAAGAGAAGGAGTTCAAGTTAAGGTATAACCCCCTAACCGAGTAGGTAAAACTCCTAGTTAGGTTGTTAGATAGTTGTTTAACAAAGATCCGTATTTTGAGTCGATGTTACCCCCAAAGAAAAATAAATCGTTTTTCACCATTTCCGCAACCCCAAAGAACCGGGGACGGGTAACGTGGACTTACATAACAGACTTCTATCAGTAGAGGTTAACTGTGACGTTAGAATATTCTTGTGAGAACTTCTCGATTCATCTCGACTCGTAGGGAAAACAATGTTCCTACGAGAGCTTCTCGATTCGTCTCGATTTGTAGGGAAAAACATCTTCACGAAACCTTCATAAAGGTGAAAAGCCTTAGGCAACGGGGATATCAACCTGTTTCCTAAGCACTGGGGCCCTGCAAGTAGGTCCAAGATGGACTATTGTATACTATCCACGGGCCACACTCTCCAAAGTCAAATATCGACAAGGAGGGAAAAAACCACTTACGAGTCATCTCAACTTGTAAAGGGGGAAAATTCTCTTGTGAGATCCTTACAACTCTCAACAGAAAACGTCCTTAGGAGTCCTCACGACTCCTAAGGAGAAAATACACCTACGGGATTCTCTCGACTCGTAGGGAGAAAAGTCTTTATGAGACCCTAACGGCTCATAAAATTGAAAAGTCTTAGGCGGTAGATCTGAACCTGTTTCCTAAACCATCGTTGCCCTACAAGGAAGTCAAGATGGACTATCTACGGGTCACATTTGCCAAAGTTACATGCCAATATGAAATAAAATATATCTTTTATTCATGAATTCAAGTGAATACAAGATACATTTCATAAAGGAATCAAAATGAATACATGTTATTCATGAATCACAAGTTTACAGTCAGTACAAAAAAGGTACAAAGACGGTTATTAAGGAGGAAGCGTCTTCAGCAAATCAGCAGGCCGCTCGCGCGCTCCTCTCAATCCTTTCTCTTGGTCAGCTACCGCGGCCAACTCCGCTTCAACTTGAGTCCATTTCCGCAAACAGGACGAAAGCTTTTCATCGGTTTCTAGCAGGGCAGCTTCGCAATCCTGCATGACCCACTCGGTGAAGTCAAGCGTCCGCCTCAGCGTCAACCCATCCGAGATACATCGCTGGAGGTTGTCGAAAATAGCTTTTAACTGCGCAGCATTCTCTTCAACCTTGGCGCGCAATCGGACAGATTCGCTCGAATCCACCTCATGTTCTTTTCGTTTCTGGGTCGCCTCTTGTTCAAAATGGAGAATGAAAGGAACACTATGCTCGACCCACGTAGCCCGCTGGGAGTTCGAAGCCAACACCTCAGGAGCGAGACACTTAAGCTCAATCTCGTGCAGGCAAGTCTCGATCTTTCTGTAATAATCAACCCAAGAGCCGAAAAGATCTTCATCATAGAAGTTCACGAGTGTTGCCGGCATTGGATTGACTTCAACGGAAAAATCCATAGCAGAACTGAGGGCCTTAGCATTGAGATCTTCGATAAATTCGCTCAACATTCGCCGGCTATTTGCGGCGCCCCTGGAAGATATGCATTTAGCGAAGGGCTCTACAGGCATTGGAATGCGAGACTCAAAAGGAGCTGGAGCAGGTGCAATTGCTGCAAAATAAATTATAGTCAAATGTCGACTCGGGAGGTAGAGAAAACACATGAGAGATGGAGTCTATTATACCGGCTGTGACAGGCAGCAGGATGGGGAGTACCGGAGGCACGGCCATTCTCTCGTCTCCTCCTCCAACCCATGATGCAATGATCAATATGAAGAAGACTTAGCAACAATACTTCTATCCATAAAAGAAAGGGGGGAGACATTAGCTGAAGAATAAACTAACCAATACCCGAAGGTGGGACGATTTCTGACCGAAAGGAAAAATGCGGGTTCAACACCTGATATAAATGGTCGAAAAGGACTCCTGCAGAGTTATGACAATATACTGTTAATACAAGGAGGATGGTACCCACAGTGAAACAAATAAGTCACAAACCCATACCTTCCAATATTTGAGAGGGCACAGAAGAAGGCGAGGGGACAGCGACCGTTTGAGCAGCTACCGGCGACACTTCTTCAGACGGTATAGCCTCAGGGTCATGCCTATGCTCAAGCAAAACAAAATATCATCAGAAGGGCTGAACATGATTGAAAAACTCAAAAATAGTGACCCAATGACTACCTGATAGATCATGGACCAAAATCGTGACGGAGGCGTCACCAGGTGTAATGGCTTCTTCATACTCTCTCGGAGGAATAGATTCTGTGCCCATAGCCTCATCCCCCGACTCGACGAGGGCCTTCGTAACGCTTGCGATGCACGCCAATACCAAGGAGCCACAGGGAGAAAGAACAGTGGTCTGGACAGTCCGAGATTCCCGAGAAAGAGTAGCCACTTTGGGCTCTGTAATCGCCAGCGTTTCACCTGCCATCCCATCGCCAGGACTTGGCCATGCAGAAAATGTGTATGTCAGAATTCGAGGATCGAGTTCTAATAAAAGACTGGGCGTTACGTTACCTTCAAGCAACTTTTCAGTTTCTTCCCGAGCCGTGCATGCAAACTGTCTACGAGCGGTAGACAGGGCAGAGGGAACATCTTCCGAAGGAGTAGGAATACTGCTTGAGCCTACACCTACGCCAAACCGACATCGTGTTCCCCCGCCGCATGCTTCCTGCGCTTCCTTTCGGTCTGAGCGGTGAGAAATGATCTTCTTAAGACTTCCGACAAGGGGACGTCGTTGTCCGAACCGAGTTCTGCCTCCAGAGCCGCTACGGCGTCCATCATCGGCTGCTTCAGCAAAGCCTCCTGCGGTGACTTTGGGAGAGCCATGGCCACAGAAGCTAGCCCTAGAAGTTTTGCTGCATCGCCACTCGAAATCAACACTGCACTTGAAATAACCTGAGTTGAGATAGTCCCTGCAATAAAATGAAAGAAAGGGTCAGAGCATGAATAAAAAGAATAAAGGTTTAATGAATCAACTTATACCAAGACCCAAAGAAGCGCGGAGCCTCTCTTTCTCCTCAACGTCCTGAGGGAAACTGTGAGAGCCTCTTTGGCAGAAATACCTGTTGAAGAAGAAAGCGTCAATAGAAGCATAATAAAGAGAAAGGAGATAGCCGTGGAAGAATATAACTGAAGTATACCTGACTTCGCGATAGTGATCAGTGCCGCTTCCTCGCGAGCCAGTTGCTCGGAAGCCGCGAGGGCAGCCTGTAGATCAGTATCAGTCGCAGGCGTGTCGAATAAACCCTCGTTGGTGCCGTATTGTCACAAGCCCTCGCTGTAGGGAGCATGTGGCTCTTGGCCGAATATGACATCGGCAGAAAATAGAGACTTCTTCTTTTTCTGCTAGTGGACACCAGCGGGCAATGAAAAGAGCTTACGTTTGACAGGCATTTTCGGGCGACGGGTCCCGATTTCCGTACCAGCGCCAGATTCTGGGGATGCCACAGCTACCGCATCTATGGGAACACTAGGTTGAGGCTTCTCAGGGAAGGCACGCGGGACCACATGTAACATTTCAAAAAAATAAAATATTATTTTTGGGAATTTTTATAATTTAATATTAATTTTTAATGAATATTTTAATATTTCGGTATAATTAAATACCGATAAATAGGAAAAATTTTGGAAAAATTATGGAAAATTCTAAAATAAGGTATTTTATGGAATTCTGCCATTTTTAAGTTTTTATGATTAATATGCTAATTTAGTGCTAATCGCGATTAAAAATCGCTAATCGGATTTTTAGCATTTTTTGTGCAAAACATGCACATATCATTTTTACACTTGTTACATTTTCTTACATGTTTTGGGTGTATGGTCATTGTTTTGGGTTTACTATTGCAAGGAGAAGGAAATAAAGGAAAAGAAAAGAAAACGTAAGGTATGATTAAGAGAGAGAAAGAGTGGGTGAGGGGTTTACCTTTGACTTGTTAAACCATTTCTCCATCATTCTTCTTCTCATTTCTCTCCCCTCTCCCCCATGAGCTGCTGCTACTGCCCCTTCCCTCTTCCTCCTCCATCTTCAAGCCCAAAACACCATGAATACAACTCCAAAACCCAAATCCCATTTCACAAAAAAGGTGCACAAGCCCTCTAGCTACCCAATAGACCAAGAAAAAGTCGATTTTGGCGCTGTTGGGGATTCATGAGGGTCTAATAAGGTAAACCCTTTCACAATTAGTGTAGTATTTCAAGTGTTTAAGCCTCATTTCAAGTTTGATATCGTTTTGGCGAAGTTTAGTGAGCTTTGAAAACTCAAGTTATGAATTAGGGTTTAATTGAGTAGAGATGGTGTAATAAGCCTTATTAGTGACCTTAAACCCCTCCCAATTGTTAGCAAACCCTGACCTAACAACTTGAAACACAAAAATATGGAATTACGGGAATTTCATGTCGGTTTGTGAGGAATTGGAGCGTGCAGGGAAATCTGGAGTGATCCGGGGCCAAAAATAGAAAAATAAACAACTCCAGAGACCCATTTGAGACCATAGGAACCCACTGAAGCGAGACGAACACCATGGGATCACCCTGGGCTGGCCTGGCCGGATTTTCCCTTTAGAGGGCTCGGCCACTTAGTGAGGGTATGGGTCCAGGTTGCTACAGTAGGTCACATACACCCTATATATCACCCTAGTGTTGTTTTGGAACCTTGGTTTCACCTGAGACAAAATCTGGGAATACTTTTATAAGTTGTTGCTTTGAATTTAGTTATGGTTTTCCGTATTTCGATTTTCAGATTTTTATATTTGTGCGTTATCTCGATCGCGTGACGTTTGTACGTCTATATCGAGTGATTTCGGGTTGTTTTGCGAAGGCTAACCATAGGTTCTAACCTATAGGCTTTTAAGCGTACCGTTTTGGTTTTCGTGTGTCGTTTTGGTTTCGATTTGGTTTTAATGCGATGCGATACGTGTGACATGTAGGTACCCCCACGGTGATCCGAGACGATGAAGAAGAAGTGGCGACATCGACATCGGCAGGCAAGATCAAGGTGAGTAGATTTATATCTACGGGGAGAAGTCGGGTGGATGGCGTATAGCACCCCCGCAGTTCGTGGTGATGTATACGAATACGTATACACACATATATTTATTATATGTTGTTTGAGTTGATTGATGATAAAGATGGATTTTTGGTGTTCTTGGATTGGTTTAGTGTTAGTTGCGAAACCCTAGAGTAGTAGTTGCACCCACACCCACACGCACACATATACTTGCATACATTCTTTCTTTCACATATGCGTATATTTATGTGTTCACATGTGTATGGGACTATATGTTCATATACTGGATTTGAGGATAGTACTTGGGATTTGAGATGAGTCGATGAGATTTGATTTGAGGCCGTGAGATCGGTGATATGGCAGGGTTCGTGTTTGAGATACGTCATGATGTTATAGCGGATCTTTGGACGACGATACCATATGAGTAGTGATATACATAGAATAGTTGACTTATGATCGAGATTGAGATAAGATATGTTAAGATATTTATAATAGGTCGCATTGGGCGATCTATACTTCTTTATGATGAAATGTGTTGATGACATCGGTTTGTATGAGGCTGTAAATCAGTAGTCAGATCATGATTATATTGATGATATCAGTATTGTACTAGACGTAGATCAGTACCCCGGATTATGATCTTTGATAAAGAGGATACCAGATGAATAATATGATGAATATGATATTGACCCGTACCCAAATTTGGGATGCCGTACGACGGATTTACGTACGAGCTATATAATGATGATAGATCCGCACTCTTGACTTGGGAATGTCTGATTATAGATATGGTATCGGATGTGATATTATTGAGGCGGGATCACCGACTAATATATATATATATATATATATATATATGTATGTATGTATCGACTCAGATGTTAGGCGGTTTCCTTACCTTCAGTTAGCCTATTAGCTCAGCCCTATAGTTTAGTGTAGTTTTCAGACTAGATTCGGTTCCTACCTATTTCAAAAACTAACGAATCGTGGGTATTTTAAAAGACAGGTCAAGGGATTCTATGGATATTTCAAAGAACGTATCTTTTCTTAAAAACACCGTAGCCCTTATTTTCAAAACACCGCGATTCGTATTATTTCAAAAGGCACTACTGTATGATTTATATTTATATTAAATGCAGATTAGTTATCGTTGTGTCTAGTATTCAGCTCCCGCACATTATTGATGTTCGATCCGCATCGCATACTTATTTTGTGATTCATATACCATTATTGATATCATACTGTTAGAACACCAGCACCATTACCGATGATGCGTATGTTCCACGTACACTTACTTGCCGGCTCACACACATCATCATCGGTAATTGCCATGTCACGTACACTTTAGAAATACTATTACATTGATATAGCTTGTTAGCTAATAGCTTAGACATGATATTAGTGTACTTGCCTTATATGCCAGTTTAGACATTGTAGTTATTACTTGCTACTTCATGCATATTGTTACTCACTGTTATGCCGCATTCATGGATTTTTATGCCTATATTCACTGTTTTACGGGCTATTGATGATTTGGATTCGGATTTTCATGAGATTTCCAGGATTTGGGGGAAAACCGCAAAAACATATATAAACTTCTTCTCTCTCTTTTTAAAAATGAAAAGTCCGGTTTTCCCATGATGTATGAGTCGTCCACCATGAGTTTTCATGATTGTTGATGGATTTCGAGACCCGATTTGAGGAGTTGGATGAACCGTCTCGGGTACATGGTGGACTCGGTAAGAAACCCCGGGGCGAGAAGGTCGCAGATGATGGCGTTGAGCCTGGCAGAGGAAGACTACCTACCGGTGATTTTACCTGACGCGTCGGATATCCGGAGGATACCGTCGTGGTCTTGAGATTGATGGTAGGGG
The DNA here is from genome assembly GCA_030015575.1 of Agapanthus africanus. NCBI lineage: Eukaryota > Viridiplantae > Streptophyta > Magnoliopsida > Asparagales > Amaryllidaceae > Agapanthus > Agapanthus africanus. Next base: position 745,396,280 of record CM057340.1, read on the forward strand.
CCGGTCCGGACTGAAGGCGCCCTAGATAGTGAGATTGCGACACTGAGATATTGAGATATTGGGATTTATGTTTTGTGTCGATGCTAGACATTGTTTATGCTGATTTCAATTATGATACCTCGTTTTAAATATACAGAAATCTCACTAAGTTATGGAAGCAGTTTTCTTCAGTTTCATGTATTCTGTTTTCATGCATTCATACCTCATCCATATGATATATTGCTACCTGAGGCACTGATACGAGCACATGGGATTACACTTGGGTTAGATATTTACCCTTGCCACCTTTTCATGCTCCAGACTTGTCATATTTGAGGATTATATATATATAGTGATCGTATGACCTAGGATTGCGTTGTTCATGCAATTTCTGCTCGTAGATGTTTTTCTACTCACGAGTTGGCAACTCACCCCCGTTGTGCCACAGTTTCTTGCAGGTTTTGCCGTACAGGTTTAATTACGGCTTTGATGGCACACTGCTTTCTTTCCGGGTGATTTGCTAGTAGGTGGGTTCACTTGTATCGTGACCATCATTATATTTTGTATATTATTATTCTGTTGTATTTAGAAGCTCAATCAACCAAACATGTATTTATTTCTGAGATAGAGACCAGTGATATTTATTCTTTCAACCTTAGAGTCGTGCGTTGTATTTCTATGGACTTCATGCTGTTTTGAGTTTCCTTTTCTGTTGTGATCCTCGCCCTTCAGCGTTGTATATTATTGCTTGTGTGGTTGTGACCGTCAATTGACGAAGAGCTAGCTCCCGCTTGGGGATGCCTTTATTCATCATATATGCTTTATCAGGTTTTGTACCCATTTGGGGTCTGTTTTTACAAAGGAAACTCTGCCGAAAGTTTTAGAAAAGACTTGTGATTTTAAAAGGCACATTTCGGCGTATGTTGCAAACTACTTGATTTAAATTGGTTTTTCCTTCACTCTACTACTTTCTTGGTTTGGATTTCTGGGCTTTCGGCTTACTTAGATTACGTACGCCTCGAGACGTTTCGTAGTTTAAGTGCCGGTCATGTTCCGTACTTTCGGGTCGTGACACCACAACCGTAGTGATTTCTCTTAAGGAGGGACGAACGGCGGTCCGTCGCTTTAAAGGAACCGCTGGATTATCAGCTCGGACAGCATTCTTATGATCAAGTAATAGCCGCCTTTCTTCCCTGATAACGGCACTCATCGCATGCTGGCACCACGCCACGTAAGCATTCGAAGCTTTTGCACATAGCTCGGCTCGCTGATGAGAAAGTTGGACCCCGTATTTAGTCGCATAAACTGATGCAGCGCACTACGAATACCTTCTTCTGTAGCGACTGGCTCGGCTAAGAATGCCTTGAGAGGAACACCCTGATTGTAGCCCGACTGTTGAGCGAAGCGGTGCGGGTTATACTTCATAAACAGTGCCGAGGCGTTTTGCCTGAACACTAAAAAGCCCGGCCTAATAGAATACAAGTGCAGGATTTCCCAAGCCTTCAATGTAGGAGCCCCGTCTTTGAAAGTATCACGCAGCGGTAGCACTGCCTTGGTAGATTCCTTGCCGATAGTTAAGACTCTATCGACAAAAGTCATACTATTCCCGACCATACGCGGGCGAAGGACCAAACGTCGAGCCTCTCGCTGGGACGGATCTAACGCAGAAGCTTCAACTAGAAACATGACACGGGAAAAGTTGTAGCTGTCATAGAAGTGGGGTTGTTTATGAATATCGAAAGCACCAAGCACGTGCATCTCGACCCAGGACGTGAAGTAGTGCAACGGAAGATGTACAGGTTTTACCCCTGGCTGAGTAGTATCTGCCGCTAAGCTCAAGCCGTGATATAGATGGGCTAGCCCCGCAATCCCGATGGCCACACGCGTCCTTATGACCATGCGGTAGGCCGGATAAAAAACGGACGGCCTCATGTAGCGAGGGTGCATCGGAAGCACAAACCAGCTCAACCACAGGCCGATGAACCCCAGAAAGAACGTCTCTTTATCGACGTCTGAAGCAGCAAGTTCTGCAAAAGGGACAACTAGAGTGTCTGGAATAAAGAAATTTTTTAGATCCGCTTCCGCTGTTGGCTGGTTATCCAAACCAAAACCAAATGGGTCATCAAGCTTGGCAAATTTTGCGGCTTATTTTGACAAGACTTCAAGGCGAAGGAAGCAGGCGATGAAATCTGCGAAGCCGACTCCGTGCCCTCCAGACTCTAAAAACAGACTCTCATAAATGTTCAACACTTTGATTAGGCTCGGGAACCGGTGTTGAATGGCATTCTCCGGAGTGAGGCCCATTACCACTGATTTGGTGGCAAAGATGTACTCATCAGGGGGAAGTATCTCCTCGTAATGTTCCACTCTGACGGGTAGGCCTAAAATTTCCACAAACTCCTCGAAGGAAATAGAGACTTCCCGGTCTGACAGAAGAAATGTGTGGGTTGGGATGTTCCACTGTTCCAGAAAAGCCTTAACCCACCACACATGAGGTGCGGGATATTGGAAGAGGGAAGTATATATGGCAGGATATAGCCCAAGTTTAGTAGCAGCGACTTCTTGGCCGACAAGATATGCCGGGCCCACTTCAGGTAGACGGCTGATTGGCAAGGAGTTAACCCAATCATATAGACTTGTCCCCAAGGGCGTGACTCGCCTTGACATATGTGCCGCCCCAAAATATCCAAAGCCATCGGCGGCTGTATGGGTATTGATGTCATAGAAGGCTGAAGGCGACCCTCCAAAGTCCAGTTGACCTCTTCTACAGCATAATTCACTTGAGGCGAATCGGCGTAATGAATTGCCAAAATGGGCTCTAAGGGAACTTGTAACAACCCTAAACTTTCTGTACAATTTTTTCAAAAATACAGAAAGGGGTACTTTTGCCTGAGCACAAGATATAAGTTTGTTTTACTTTTTAATAGCAAGAAGGAGCTTGTAGCTCATTGGTAAGACCTTGCACTGCTGAACCAAAGCACCAGAGTTCAAATCCCATTAGCCAGACACGTGGCAACGAGCCCCGGCCCGACGCGGCCGACTCGGACCGGCGACTCAGCCGACTAGGCCCGCCGCCGCGTGCCGAACTCGGTCGGATCGCCGAGTTGCCTTCATGAAAGTTCTGCCTTTTTGTATTTTAATAACCCCTGTATACTTTAATTTCTCTACACAGTAACAGAGACATTAAAAAAAACCCCATTAACTTATTTTTTAATACAATTTTAATACAATTTTCATACAACCTTTCACCTACCCTAACCCTAGCATTACCCTATAAATACCACCCCTAAACACACACCCCTCACTAACAATTCTGTCCAAACTCTCAAGAAAACTCTCTAGAATTTTGTGTGCAATTGAAGTTAGCAAAGGGAGAAACTCCGGCGAAATTCCGACGACGACCTAAGAAGCTCTCGGCGATGAAACGACGCACCGGCGCCTCCTACCGCTTCCTCTCCCTCTTTTCTAAGCTCTAATCCCGTAAGTCTCACCTCCCTCTTCTCTATTTTTTTCTAAAAACTCGTATTACTAAAACCCGATGGAATCAGAGTTAATCCGATTTCCGATTCGGTTCTTCCTAAAATTCAACATTTTCTTAAATACAAACATACCAAACCCTTACCTGTTGACTATTAATCATTAAGAAACATGTTGAATAAGTTTCATAGTAAAATATTTCCTATTGCAATTTTTACCGTACTTTTTCAGTAAAAAAACCATTTAGTTTAGTTTCGTCTTTAAAACATCATTAACCTTGCAATACCTTTAGATAGATCACGAGGTAATGACCTACCTCTTCACAACACTCATATGCAACATAGCACAATACCTTTTAGGAAATATAGATTCGGGAAAATACCGCTTTACACAAAACTACCTTAAACTTATAAAAACCATTTTTACAAGATTATGTATTTTAAACAATCTTTGCAAAGCGCCGCTAAAACCCATTTGGAGAACCCGATCGGGATAGTGCGGATTATCGCACATTCTCGGGCTTAGTAATGCGAGATGCAGACCTCCGCAAGTAGCATTCGGTCTCGAAAGATTTAAAATACAAATATCTTAAGAAACTGAGATTTCTAGAAAATAATAAATTAAAAATATTTTTATAAATATATATATGTATAATCAAAATATCTATTTTTGTAATAATATAAATATTCCAACTTTTCTAAATCACAAGAATCATTTTACATGAAAATACCATGCAATTCCATACAAGTTCAATATTACAGATAAATACCATGTATTATGAAAAATAGGCTTTAATCACTAAAAATGTCACAATTATACAATCTACATCTATGAAAACTTTAAAGACGATAATGAAATACTTGAGGTGTATTTTAAAAACTATACAAAATTATTTTTACATAAAACCCCCTCAAGTTTTATAAATTACAATAAGGACCCTAGTAAATATAGGTTTAAGCGGGACCAGTCTCTTGAGCCTCAGGGAGCCGGAAATATGGGTGCTTGCCTATCTAAGATAGACAACTTAACAAACAGTGTTATCAACACGGAAATCGTCTTTGAAAAAGATATAAATCCTGCCGTCCATGTGCAGCGGTTACCGATAACATCAAAACTTAATTCATGATTCAATTTCTTTTCTAATTGTCTGACTCAGACCAAGTCTCATTATATTAATCTGACTTGAATATGATTCAAGTACAAACTACAATTCAACCTGAATCCGTGAATCCATATATTCAATTTATCAATCTATATAACTTGACTGAACCGAACCATGGATATACTTCCATTTACATGATTATCCAGTACATCCATTTCCATTTATACGATATCATGGTTTCGGCAAGTCTTCCTTTTTCAACACAAGTCATCCATCTATATACAACAATACAAACGAGACATCGCGGGGTTTATAAAGGAGTAGACTGGTACAGAATATGTTAAAGGTGGCACGAGGTGGTCACTTAAGACGTAATTACATCCATGTCGTTGTTCTGTGGTATTATCGACAGAGTCTTGTACTTCCATTTGCCTCTAGTCTCTGGCATATAGAGACTCCTCTCGTATACACTGGCATCCTTCTGTACCAAGCTACAAACAACAGCGTTAACACTAAATACAACTTTAAAAGCTATACTCTTTCTCTTACTCTCTGTCTATTCTACTTCTCCTTTATCTTTGGGACTTACCGAGCGATTTGTTCGTTGACAACATTCTCTTTCTTTCTTCTTTGAATGTCGTCAGGTGATTCAGACCTTCCGGAGATCGAGCCCAGCACCGAAAACTTGGACCAATTTATTGAAGATCCCGAGCTGTAGTTTCACTTGTATATTTTCCTTTTCATTCCAGTACTTTACATTTATGTTATGCCACTGTTTAGATATCGCTTTATCCCATGTATTTACTTTTCCATGTATTGTAAAAAGAATGTGAATAAATAAAGTTGTTGTTCGGTTATACCTTTTGTCTCTTGTGTATATTTCTTTTATATTGCTTAGATACGCTTAGCGTATTTACTTCAGAGTAAATACGTAGCGGCCTCGTCGCGTCCTCTGCCCGTATACCGGGAAGCGGGGCGTGACAGGTTTTGTTGGTGGCCCGTGCAGGTCAGGGTTGTATGGAACACTACCATGCAGTTCTATTCTGCGTAAACAACCTAAGCAATATAACACAAGAATCAGCAACTAAAACATTCTTTACAATTCACATTCTTTGAATCTTATCATTCTATATACTTTGAATCTGTCCTAACCTAAATCTTTCTTTTAAAGGTTATGGATTCCCCAAACAACATCAGCACCAACTTCAACAACACTCCACCTCTACTATCAATCACACCTACCATCCCTGCTCCGCTCAACGAGCAGACGGTTCTGCTTGAGGTGATCCACAGCCACCTAGAGGGACAGCAGCAGCAGACTGCTCTTTTAATGAACCATCCCGAGGCAGAAGCACCTGGGGTGAAGCAATTCAGGGCTTTGCACCCGAAACAGTTCTCAGAAAAGGAGAGCCCACTGGAAGCTGAGGAATAGGCTCAGAGCATCGAAGATAATCTGGCAGCAGCACAAGTGCCTAGAGATAGCTTGGGTCCGTGTTGCGAAACTACAGCTCACGGACAATACACGGGTTTGGTGGAAGGCGGAAGAAAACCGTCTTGATCAACCCATCGAATGGAAGACTTTCCGTGACATGTTCGACGCAAAGTACTTCCCTGAGACTGCCCGCTTCGACATGGAACAACAGTTCATCCATCTGTAACAAGGTTCAATGTGGACCAAGTCAGTAGATGAATATGACGCTGAATTCACCATGCTCAGTCGGTAAGATATGTCTCAATTTTCGATTTTATATCACATACTACACAGCTAACATAAGACCATAACAGGTTTGCAGCCCATCTCATACCGACTGCTGAGATCAGAGCTAGATGATTTCAGCAAGGGTTGGACCCGGAAATCTAAGCTGCCTTAGCTACATGGGATTTCCCAACCCATGATTTGGCTTTGAAAGCTGCTCGAAGATACGAGGCAGTAGTAAAGAGAAAGGGCGGACCTCAATCTGCCGGTTTGAAATGCCTTGCCCCTCAAATAGCAGGAGGAGCCTCTTCCAGGCCATCGTTCAAACCTAGGAGAACTAAAGAAATCAATAACCAGTCGAGTCCAGACTTTTGCTACTACTGCAGGAGAAAGGGACACTTGTGGAAGGACTGTAGGTGAGCAAAAGGCCTATGTATAGTTTGTGGCGCGTCCAATCACGGAATTGGAAACTGTCCTTATAGACGCAATCCAGATCACATACCCATCAACTACCCGAGCAGCCAACTATCCAGGACCCTGCACCTCGTCTTGCACTCACAGCTCCACCACCTGCACAGCCTGCTCGCCAATACCAACAATGGGAGACATGCCTCGAGGGCAAAGAAACACGCCCCAAGGACAGAATGTGCCTCCAGCCAGGATGAATGTACCACGGCGACAGACATTCACATTAGCAGCTATAGAAGCCGAGGCTGTAGGTCAAGGTAACACTAATAAGTCTCTTTCATATTTTTAAAACCCTTGTATCACTTAGTTATTTTTCATACACTATCAGTACTTCAGTCACCAAACTTTCCTTAAATCTGTTACACTTTCCTTTTACAAATTTCGAGGACGAAATTTTTATAAGGAGGGTAGAATGTAACAACCCTAAACTTTTTGTACAACTTTCTGTACAATTTTTTCAAAAATACAGAAAGGGGTACTTTTGCCTGAGCACAAGATATAACTTTGTTTTGCTTTTTAATAGTAAGAAGGAGCTTGTAGCTCATTGGTAAGACCTTGCACTGTTGAACCAAAGCACCAGAGTTCAAATCTCATTAGCCACATTATTTTTTAATATTGTTTTAATTTAGATTTTTAGAAGTCCAAGAGCCTACACGTGAATAACTCGTAAAAACCCCACTACACATATAAAACAAACTGACCCAGGGGCTACACCAAGCGACGAGGGACACGTAGCAGCGAGCCCCGGCCCGACTCGGCCGACTCGGCCTGCCTCCACCGACCGAACTCGGTCGGATCTCCGAGTTGCCTTCATGAAAGTTCTGCCTTTTTGTATTCTAATAACCCTTGTATACTTTAATTTCTCTGCACAGAGACATTAAAAAAACCCCATTAACCTATTTTTTAATACAATTTTAATACAACTTTCATACAACCTTTCACCTACCCTAACCCTAGCATTACCCTATAAATACCATCCCTAAACACACACCCCTCAGTCACAATTCTGTCCAAACTCTCAAGAAAACTCTCTAGAATTTTGTGTGCAATTGAAGTTAGCAAAGGGCGAAATTCCGACGACGACCCTAGGAGCTCCCGGCGATGAAACGACGCACCGGCGTCTCCTACCGCTTCCTCTCCCTTTTTTCTAAGCTCTAATCCTGTAAGTCCCACCTCCCTCTTCTCTATTCTTTTCTAAAAACTCGTATTACTAAAACCCGACGGAATCGGAGTTAATCCGATTTCCGATTCGGTTCTTCCTAAAATTCAACCTTTTCTTAAATACAAACATACCAAACCCTTACATGTTGACTATTAATCATTAACAAATATGTTGAACAAGTTTCATAGTAAAATATTTCCTATTGCAATTTTTATCGTACTTTTTCAGTAAAATACCATGTAGTTTAGTTTCGTCTTTAAAATATCATTAACCTTGCAATACCTTTAGATAGATCATGAGGTAATGGCCTACCTCTTCACAACACTCATATGCAACATAGTACAATACCTTTTGGGAAATATAGATTCAGGAAAATACCGCTTCATACAAAACTACCTTAAACTTATAAAAACTATTTTTACAAGATTATGTATTTTAAATAATCTTTGCAAAGCGCCGCTATAACCCATTTGGGGAACCCGATCGGGATGGTGCGGATTATCGCACATCCTCGGGCTTAGTAGTGCGAGATGCAGACCTCCGCAAGTAGCATTCGGTCTCGAAAGATTTAAAATACAAATATCTTAAGAAAATGAGATTTCTAGAAAATAATAAATTAAAATTATTTATATATATATATATATATGTATCATCAAAATATGTATTTTTGTAATAATATAAATATTCCAACTTTTCTAAATCACAAGAATCATTTTATATGAAAATACCATGCAATTCCATACAAGTTCAATATTACAGATAAATACAATGTATTATGAAAAATAGACTTTAATCACTAAAAATGTCACAATTATAAAATCTACATCTATAAAAACTTTAAAGACGATAATGAAATACTTGAGGTGTATTTTGAAAACTATACAAAATTATTTTTACATAAAACCCCCTCAAGTTTTATAAATTATAATAAGGACCCTAGTAAATATAGGTTTAAGCGGGACCAGTCTCTTGAGCCTCAGAGAGCCAGAGATATGGGTGCTTGCCTATCTAAGATAGACAACTTAAAAAACGGTGTTATCAACACGGTAATCGTTTTTGAAAAAGACACAAATCCTGCCGTCCATGTGCAGCGGTTACCAATAACATCAAAACTTAATTCATGATTCAATTTCTTTTCTAATTGTCTGACTCAGACTGAGTCTCATTATATTAATCTGACTTGAATATGATTCAAGTACAAACTACAATTCAACCTAAATCCGTGAATCTATATATTCAATTTATCAATCTATACAACTTGACTGAACCGAACAATGGATATACTTCCATTTACATGATTATCCAGTACATTTATTTCCATTTATACGATATCATGGTTTCGGCAAGTCTTCTTTTTTGAACACAAGTCATCCATCTATATACAACAATACAAATAAGATATCGCGGGGTTTATAAAGGGGTAGACTGGTACAGAATATGTTAAAGGTGGCACGAGGTGGTCACTTAAGACGTAATTACATCCATGCCGTTGTTTCGTGGTATTATTGACGGAGCCTTGTACTTCTATTTACCTCTAGTCTCTGGCATATAGAGACTCCTCTCATATACATTGGCATCCTTCTGTACCAAGCTACAAACAACAGCGTTAACAATAAATACAACTTTAAAAGCTACACACTCTCTCTTATTCTCTGTCTATTCTATTTCTCGCTTATCTTTGGGACTTACCGAGCGATTTGTTCGCTGACGATATTCTCTTTCTTTCTTCTTTGAATATCGTCAGGTGATTCAGACCTTCCAGAGATCGAGCCCAGCACCGAAGACTTGGACCAGTTTATTGAAGATCCCGAGCTGTAGTTTCACTTGTACATTTTCCTTTTCATTCCAGTACTTTACATTTCTGTTATGCCACTATTTAGGCATCGCTTTATCCCATGTATTTACGTTTCCATGTATTGTAAAAAGAATGTGAATAAATAAAGTTGTTGTTCAATTATACCTTTTGTCTCTTGTGTATATTTCTTTTATATTGCTTAGATACGCTTAGCGTATTTACTTCAGAGTAAATACGTAGCGGCCTCGTCGCGTCCTCTGCCCGTATATCGGGAAGCGGGGTGTGACAGCACTGCACAAGAAAAACTGCGCCGACTCTGGATAATCTGATTGTACCACGACCCCCATAGGTGAAGAGATTTCTGCTCTGGGTCATGATCTTTAATAAGCGCAAAGACTTCCCGATCCACGGACGCGTCAGCAAAGGCGCTCTCTGAACGTACAAAAGGGAAAGAAGAGTCGGAAGCCATAGTACCTACACAAAGAGAGACGAGTGTTAGTTATCAACGCTATGTTCTGAACTCTGACACTTGGTACTTAAAAATTGTACCGCACTGCAATGCAGAATAAAAGGACAAAAAGGGGACCTACAATATTAAGGTGACATCCCATCATTGATAGGACAGTCACTCATTAAAGATGAAATCCTAAGAGGATTCTCATTTAATAAGAAACCTCATTGGGCTAAGGAGTTAAACTCTCTTGAGAGATATGCTCTGCAAACAGATTTCATATCTGCCAACTTTAATTAAGAGGGGAATAAAATTCCCCCAAAAATTTCTAAGAGTTATGCTCTATAAAAACAATGGGATAATATACTAGAACCCTCAAAAGCAAAGCTTTTTAACATGGGAAAACCCCAAGATCTTTAAGATCTACAAAACAAACTCTAAGAGTTTTTCATGGAAGATGAGCAAAGCTCTGATTAATGAGTTAAGAAACCCTAAAATACATCTTAAGATCTACGATCTATGAAGGGCAAAGCTCTGTTCATGGGTTCGATTAAAATCCTTACCAAATTATGGGGAAGAGTTCTAACTCTAGAAGGGATTTCTTTGGGCAGAGATCTACGCTCTGAAAGGAGAATTAAATTATCAGAAAAAAGAAGAACAAGAGAAGATGAACAGCAGTCATCTTAAGGGCCAAAGGCCCTACTTATAGGCACAGGAAGTCGGTTCAACTTCCAAGAAAATCCAACGGTGGAAAAGCTGTCACCGCTGCACTCACGTGTGACTACGTGAGCGCAACGGTGGGGGGTATTTGTTTCCCCAATAAAAGAGCAAAGCTCTGTTCAAAATTTGAAAGGCAATGCCAAGAGTTAAGGCAGCGCCTCACCTGCCTTGCACGAAAGCGCCAGCGCCAAAAGTTAAAAACTCTGAGGCAGTGCCTCACGTGCCTCGCACGAGGGCACCAGCGCCAAAACTAAAAGCTCTCTGATTAGACAGAGCCGTTGGATCAAAGATTCAACGGGGGTGATAAATCACCAAAGTGCAGAATTAAGTTCTGCTGAGAAAATATTTCTCAAATCTTTCTAGATAAGAAAGATTACTCTCTGTAAAACAAAGCACCATTGGATTAAAAAAATCCAATGGTGATTAAAAAAATCACCTATCTGCAGAATAAATTCTGTATGGGGAAATATTTCCCTAATCTTGTTAAAACAAGAAAGATATCTTCTGTAAAACGGAACTCCTTGGATCAAAGATCCAATGGTGGATAAAATCCCCAAATCAATTAAATATCTCTCAATGAGAGATTTCTTTAACTAAATCAACAGACTAGCCTCTACTATAAAAAGGACCCAAGACTTCAAGTCTTATACAGAGAAACCCCCCTATAAGCTTTAGAGCAAGCAAGAAGAAAGCTTTAAGATGGAAGAAAGAAGAATACTTCTTTTCGAGGTAAATAAAAATAATAATAGAGATCAGAGCATCTCATCTGCATATCCAAGGGTTTAACCCTCATAAAAGAACTTAGTTCTTTCCCTGCATCTGAGATCCATGAGACAATTCTCCCACAAATGAGAATTTAATTCTCATGGGGATGAACTTGCTCTTGGGGATCAAAAATCCAGAAAATAATAGAGAATTATACTCTTCAAAACAGAATACACGAAGAAAACCTAGCGCCAAGCGCCTCACGGGTCCCTCACGTGGGCGCTGCTCAATAAAGAGTGCTTAGCACGCGCTCAGCGCCAAGCGCCTCACGTACCCCTCACGTGGGCGCTGCTCAATAAAGAGTGCTTAGCACTCAATAGTTGGCGCTCAGCGCCAAGCGCCTCATGTGCCCCTCACGTGGGCGCTGCTCAATAAGGAGTGCCTAACACTCAATGGTTGGCGTTCGGTGCCAAGCGCCTCACGTGCTCCGCACGTGGGCGCCATAAAGAGTGTTTAACACTCCATAAAAAAAACAAGAAAAAGAGGGGAAAGTAAAGCAAAGTATGAGTGTCAGAACCCATATGAATGCTCAGTATTGTTTGCACAGAAAAGAGACTGAGCCCAAGCAAGTGTTTAACACTTTGTTCAAAGACTGGGTGGGTTGAGTCCAAGTTGACCAAATCCCTAAGTCAGATCAACCGAGCCCATGTGCTCATCATTTTCCAAATTGTTCTTAGTCCCAAACACGACTACAGATCTCCCAACGGACGTTGGTTCAAGGGTACATCTCCTCACACCTCTGATACATATCGTTGTAGTTCTTCAGCGTCTTCAGAGAGGTGGTGGGTCCCGATAACCAATAACTCTTTGGTACACTCCCAAATTGATGGGCACATCCTATTACAGACCGCAACGTCCTTAAACTAACTGTGGACCGAAACGTTCTTAAACTAACGGACCGCAACGTCCTTAAACTAACACAATGAAGCCCAAATGATCTTTTGTTGGGTCTGAATGATCCCAAAATCCTGTTGAGTAGATCTTAGTCTAAAATTAGACTAACGTATCCTCAACAAACATTTAAGTTAATCTTAATCTCAAACGAGATTAACGATCCTTAAATCAATCCAAACCCAAATCTAAGAATATACGGATTTGGACTAATCCACGCCCTACGGGCGACAACATAAATTAGTCTCCGTATACAATCCACGGGCAACCAAAAATAAAACAAACACACACGACACGAAGTGACCTTCTGAAGCAGGAGAAAGTGGTTACCGCGATGCGGTAACGTAATTAACTGCAGGGGCTTACGCCTGCAGGGAAGAGTGTCCCCACAATCAAAAACCCCTCACAACGAGGAGGAATCTGACGAAGTCTGCTACAACGGCCGCATCTATCCAAACCTCCGATACACGGTGCCATAAATTAACTTGGCGTTTTCGGAGAGGTGGATGGATAAACCTAAATAGTATCTACCCCTAAATTCAGGCAAGACGATCCATCCCGGTTCGTCTCTGTTTTCGGCGGTAAACAAGGTGCTAACTTAAAATAAGTAATCAACTTGATTATATGAAACTTACCATGTGCGCGCCCGTGCTCTTATATAACATGGCTCACCCCTTGGCTTCATTGTAGTTGGTGGGGTCTTTCTTTCTCTGCGATGAAATTAAGATTTAGTTTAATAATTAATTAACGATATAGAAAACATATGGAATTAAGCGTCGAAATACCCACCAAGTACCACCAAGCGTTGTCCTGTGAGCGCTTCTCTTGGATCGGGATAGCGCGTTCTCGCACGCTGTTGTTCCAGTTCTGCTTATTTCGAACCGACATCATCTTGCAAAAATAAAGATTATAATATATTTTAGAATATGATTTCATGTATATTATTAAAATCTTAAAAATTAAATTAATATCTGCACATCATCACGCTCAAAATAAGTGATAAGAAGCGGCCAATCCTCTCTCGGGATCTCCAGCGCTATGGCCTCCATCAAGTGCCTCCACTGATTCTCGGTTGCCGCGGCCTAGGAAAGGTAACGTTCACTCTTCACTTTCCATCGGTGATGTCACTTGATCACTTGATACTAGCCTAGAAAGTCAGCAAGGGCGCAATCTATATCGAATGGCTTGTACACGCTATTCTCGCCTGGCTCGCCAACGAATCTGTAATTCTTCCTGGTCTGAAATTGAAATATATTAAACAAATAATTATATGTATATAATGAAGATTGAAATTTAAATGTGTGAATGGATATATCATACCTCCTCGGACCCAAAAAACAGCATAGCACGCTTGGACTGGGCCTTGTTCCACCGAATATAAAACGATTACTTATAATAAGTACGGATCTCCTGCCTAATATAATCCCCCCACTGGGTCGCTTGCTCTCCAACAGGCATACATGCCGCATCAAAGAACAGATCGTATGGCCCAGCATTCATAGACCGCCTGCAGCAGTCGGGCCCAGTAGGACCCCTCATCCTAGCACTGCTCGAGCCTATGAAAAATTAGATATACACGCACAATATTATCCTATTTACAATATGAATATAGAATTTTACAAATTTAAATTACAATCGTTATTTAAAAGCTTTAAGAAATAAAGATTATACCTGTCGTTCCGGCATGACGCTGGAACCGGCGTCAGATGTCATCCCGAGAGTAGAATGCGGATCTGCAAACAATAAACTATTAGTTGATTCAATATCCATCTATAGTGTAATGATGTATCAAATTTTAAATGAGTAAACTACGCACCATGCATAGGAGTGACTGGGATATGAGAACCCGTTGACGCACTAATAGGGGTAAGGGGAGGCGGCGGCGCTGCGAGTGATCTGGCGGTAGTATAGAGAGCGCTAGTAAGAATAGTAGGGACAGTTAGGGGTGATGCGGTGTGAGTAGGGAGGCTATGGGGGTGATATGGCAGTAATAAGGGGAGCGCTGCTAGGGATAGGCGCTGCTGCTGCAGCTCCCGTACTTGCTGAGGCTCCTGCGACAGTCTCGTCGGCGAGTATGGATCGACTTAGAATGTCCTGTAGATGCTGTCTCTTGTGGCGTTTAATGACTTTGCCTGCGCCCATGATCAAATCCTACATATATGTCTAAATATTATTTCATTACTTATAATCATTATACAATTTAAAACATTCAATTTAACTTCATTACCTAACACATTTATATGGTACATTATCTGAAGATTCGTTGGGTGGATTCTTAAAATCTTGATCCGTGACAATCAATTGACCGATACCACTTCTTACAATGTATGGATGGACGGCGCGGAATAGTTTGGATCCCTGATACGTTCAATAGATAGACTGAGACGTGTTATCGCGAGATCTTCATCATCACTCTCATCTTCAGAGCCATTCAACATCAGCACATTATAATAATCTCTCGGTTTCCAACAACAAACAACATCCCAATCAACCTTCTGCTAGTCCCGAGAATAATATATTTCTGTTGCTATTGTGGGAAAGATAAAACTGTCGTATTTTGGTAACATCCGTTTGGTGTTTACCAAAGTTAGACAGTATTGATCGACCTTCATACCCCGGTCAGACTTGGTATCGTACCATCTGCATTTGAATATATAAAATAGGACAGTCGTATGCTGGTATGAGACCACTATAACTTCATCAATAACACCGTAATAGGGATTTCCATTCTCGTCGATGGTTGTGATACAGCTATTGCGTAGCTCTAATACGTTCCATACTTTCTATCTCAAATTTATATCCGGATACCCCGTACCTATTGTAAAACCTAGCTACAATCGTTGGATCATTTAAAAAGTCGTTGACCTCTCTATCAATCTGCTCTCTACGATTCAATTGGTCGTTCACTTCTTTTATAGACCAAGCGGCGAAAGTGCGTCTCTGTTTTTCGTCGATCCTATTATTCGACCACATCCTAGGATTTGTCTCTTGAGTATATCTTTGTGGGCTTTGTTTGTTAATATACAGTTATATTAATTAGATTAAATTTAATTTTGAACATTTAAAATGATGAAATAATAAACACTTATTCTATATAATTAGCAAAACATTCGTTGTTTATCAAGATGTACGCATGTACACTGGCCACGAGATCGTAAAACATGTTTTTTAGCCTTCATGCTCCAATTGGACCGTCAGGAACACTCTGCGGTTTTTTCAGTTTCATTCTGACATCATCGTTCAGGAAACAAGCACAGAAAGACGTGACTTCTTTCAGGAGATAATCTTCCGCAGTCGAACCTTCAGGACGATACTTGTTGTGGATATAAGTTTTAAAGTTAAAAGCTATCTGTTGAAAATAATAGTTATTAATAATTCATGATAATTCTTTGCAATTTAAATGATGAATAATAAACGTCAATAACACCTCTCGATTGGATACATCCAACGGTAATGGACCGGACCGCCCATCCTGACCTCGGTTGCCAGATGGACGGACAAGTGAACAATAATGTCGAAAAAGAAAGGTAGAAAGATAATTTCGAGTTTACAAAGGATCAAAGGAATATCTTTTTCAAGATCTGCTGTCTCATTGATGTCCACGTTTTTGGAACACAATTGGCGGAAATACGTGCAAAAGTCGTTAAGCACGAGACCGACTTCTGGTTTTACTGATACTCTGAGGCATAAAGGAAAAAGATGCTGCATCAATATGTGGTAATCATAGCTCTTGAGTCCTATGATTTTTCCGTTTTCTACCTACACTTATTTGGAAATGTTTGATGAGAAACCGTCAGGGACTTTCAATTCTTTCAACACACGCAAGAACCGCCACTTCTCCTTTTTGTTCATGTTGTAGATTACCTGTGGGATCTCGTAATAACCCGGTTTACCAGCCACAGGCCAAGGTTGTACTTCTTTTCTAATGGACAAACCATCCAAATTCTCCAAATCACGACGGATATTGAGATTGTTCTTCGTTTTTCCATCTTTACACAGCAGAAAATTGATGATGACTCAAAGACGCCCTTCTCGATATGCATGGCATCTAAATTGTGGCGCAGCGGTAGATCGGACCAGTACAGAATTTGAAATAAACCACTAAACTTCTTCCAGTCAGATGGGTGTGGCATTGCATCTTTATTCTGTTTCTTTCCGAATGTGATATTCTGAAAACCTCTCCATTGTTGCAGTATGTCGTTACCGGACAATGATTCAGGCGGTATATCGGTCTCCGTCTTTCCATTGAACATTTCTTTATTCCTTCTAAATCTATGAGTTATAGGCAAGAATCATCGGTGACCCATAAACGACTCTTTCCCGCTAAACTTCAAGCGTATGCTCCTCGTATGAATATGATAACCAGAGCAAGCAAGCTTATCTTGAGTTGTCCATCCCGATAGCATGCCGTAGGCTGAAAAATCATTAACCGTCCACAACAAAGCAGCACGCATTTGAAAAAATTGTTTACCATCTGCGTCATAGGTTCCCACACTAGGTTCTCACAGCAACTTTAACTCATCGATCAAGGGTTGAAGGTACACGTCGATTTTTTTTCTAGAATACAAGAGACCGTCAATTAAAAGCGCCAACATAAAATAAGGCTGAGTCATAGCCCTCCATAGCGGCAGATTGTATATAGTCACCACAACGGGCCAAGTATTGTGAGTACGCCCGCCGTGCGCCATCCCAAATGGACTAAAACCGTCGCTCGCAATTCCCAGCCTCACGTTATGAGGGTCTGCGCTGAACGAAAGATATTTTCATCTAAAAATTTCTATGATATCGAATGTTTAGGATGACTCATTTTTCTCTCTCCATGAGGCGCTTTATAGTGCCTCTGCATTTCGGAAGCCGTCTCCTCACACATAAATAACCGTTACGGTCTCGGTATTAACAGAAAATGACGAAGAATTTTCACGGGCATATCACTCGAACGGGAGTCTTTCTTAAGCTTGAATCGGCTTTTTCTGCACACTGGGCAACTTTTGAGTGCGGCGTGTTCTTTCCGGAACAAAACACAGTCATTCTCACATGCATGTATCTTGTCACACTTTAGGCCGATATTTATGATTATCTTTTGCGCTTCATACTAGCTCGGTGGCACTTCATTTCCGTCGGGAAAATCTTCCTTCACCAATACTAGGAGATTAGTGAAAGACTGGTTATTTCATCTGTTCTTGTACTTGATCTGGAAGAGATGTACGAAAAAGGATAGTATCGAAAACTCTTTACAATTTGGATATGGAGTGATTCTCGAGAAAGCTTGTACTTCTCCAATAATCCTGGTCCAGTGCTTTCCGTATCATAAGAAAGTCCAGCGGCATTTATAAGCCCATTCATATCATCGACCGGCGCGAACACAGCATCATCATCTTCGACGGGTTCGTCTTCTTCAAACTGCCATTCCTCTTCTTCATCCCCTTCTTCTACTATCTCTTACCACTCTTCAGTTTCTGCTTCAATGAATTCGTTTTCCATCTCATGCACTGGCCCTCCATCGTCATTTTCTCCGTGAATATCCCACTTTGTGTAATGATTAATCGTGCAAAAAGTGTTTTGTAAATAACCGCAATCAAAACGGTGTCGCTAGTAACTAGCCGTGATGAGTATGGGTCGTCCGCAGAAAAACATGAATTCTTTTCTTGCTTTAGACGAGTTAATAAAAGAGATGGGTGATTATTGTTATTCTATTTTGAGACGGATGTAAAATTTATAATAAAAAAGCTTTTGAGGTTCATAGGACTTAGTAGTTAATGGATGGATATTTAAAAATGACTCTTTTTATCTTTTAATAGTTTAAAGCTAGAGAGATAGCGATGAATGTGGATTAGGGTTCTTGGAGGGAATTAGTGTTTCCCACTACCGATCCTTATCCGTCCATTGATCTCTATTCATGTCAAGCCCTTAACAAAATAAGTGTTTAACCAATCTCAAATCGTGGTCGTGACTATCAATAAATTGATAGCGTGTCCGATTAGGAGGTTAATATTTATTTTGCTAAATTTTATAAACTTTAAAATGTTAAAAAGAACTTAAAAGATTTTTCGTTCATTATTCTACCCTATCCTACAAATCCTAGCAAGTAAGGAATTACTCGCTCATGATTAATAGTGAATTAGAAGAAATGTTGAAAATGAATGAAACCATAATTAAGATGCAGAAAAATAATGTGTAAAGTAAATGCGGAAATTAAATGCAGAAAAATAAATGCAAAAAGAATTAAAACAAAAAAAAACTACCTTTATTAATCAACTATTGCATTAAAATTCTCTTCTTAGAAAGTAGATTAGAAAAACCCTAGTTATTCTAGATCTCTCTTTCTATGGAGGTAGATGAATAGATGATTATGTAATCACTTGGATGATTTTGAATGCAGAGCTCTCGGTCCTTTATATAGTCTCTGAAACCAAAAACCCTATATTCCATATATGAGTCGATACGGTTAAGATCATGATCCCAAAATCCCACATCCAACGGTCCTGATTTGACCGCGAAACCGCCGCATTATGCCATGTTTGGCCACGGATCAGCCACTTCCTGGTGGAATCTGGTTTTGAGATTTTTTCTGGCTTTATATGTTGATATTTGGAGATCTTTTTGATATATAGATTCTGAAAATATTGCTCTGGATCTCTGTCGTTGTTAGATTTCTCGATTTGCTTCTAAAATTTGGCAGATTCGGTTCCGATATCCCGATTTGACTTGGATCTCTTACTTGGATTCCAGACCCGAGCTAATACCTGCACAATATCTCAAATCAAATTATTAGTAGCATTTTATATTTTTGAGATATTATTCCAACCATTTATATGATATTAAATATTAAGAATATTGATTAGGAATATTTGATATGATATGCATATTTTAATTACTAATATTTCATTTAAATATTATATGCATATATTTTCCCTAATTATATTAATTATAAATGTATAAACATATGATAATAATCTTTTAACAAATAAACCCACATATATTCTTTATTTACAATTAACACCTTTTAGTAGTTAATAATAGTGGGGAAAATATTCATATAAATGTGCAATATTTTAGACTAATCATGTAATCTCTAAGAAAACCATTTTTCATGATATGTGACTCAACATCCGACTTCTTTTATAATCGCATGTTCATACACTTATAATAAGGATAACAGATTTCGTGTTCTTTCGGTATCCCAAGACATGCATAGGCAAAATCGGTGAAAAAGTAATCACCGTTAAGGAAAAAATTAGTGGCTCTCGAAAAAATATCGATGTACATAGCCTTTCTTCCTGTCTATATCTGGTTGACAACGACAAAAAACTTTGATTCTTATAGTTCGCTCAGTACTCTCAAGCGCCGAGGGCTAGGTGCGCAGTTGGGGCCCCAAAGGACTAAGTTCGCCTTCGGCGATTGAGAATACCAACCCTTTGATCGGTGCGTTGGGGTACAGGAATGCCATATTGGAAGAAAATGGAACGTAGTAAGGTTCCTATAGATAAAAGTTATGGAATTAAGATTTCGTGACAAATTCAAGATAGACGGATAATAAGAAGCGTTAGTATTAAGTTTAATTGACGACTTAGTTAAGTTTGGTTTCAATTGTTAATGGATTGGGCTCTCCTCCAGCTCCTATTGAGAATTTTCTCCTTCTAATCTCCTCCAGCTCCTATTGAGAATTTTCTCGTTCTAATCTCAAAACTCGAGAGTTGGATTCTTCTTCCAAGAAAGATGATAATATTAAATGTTCTTTATTAGATGTCAAGAGTAACAGTTGTAGGGGTAAGGCATACATCCCATTAAGAATGTATAAAGCATACACTCATTTACTTGTACTTTCATCCATTTCGAGAAAATTTCGGCAGCACATCCCCGCTATTCTCAGAATACACTGTAATAGAACAGATAATTGTTTCAATACTGTGAAACACCATTGAAATGAATATCTAATCTATCGTTGTACACGGAGAACCAGCGGAAAGGTACCAACGAAATATCCCGAAACGAATGGAAAAACACAGGTGAATGCAACTGTCTGCTTTATACATTCCTAAGTTGTCCACACGGGACAAATCTATCGGTTATCATACGATCGAATATTAATTCTTGTCACATAGACTACGCGATGGTTGTTAGAAACCGAACGATAACGTCCAGTGTTTAACAACCTTCGTGTAGTTTTATGTCATGGCAAACACCGAACGTATGTTAACCGATAGACGGGAACTGTGTCACGTTTTCATTTTCACATATGATTAATTATCGATGAGAATATGAAAATTTCATATTATCATCGAAAATCATACACTTAGTTTAAGATTTGATTTCAATTAGTTTTACATTTACGTTTCAAATACAAGGTTTTGAAATTCTAAGTTTAGGGTAATTTTTTATTTAAAGATGGCGGTTTTCTTAATCGAGTTTAAGATTTTGAATTTAGGGAAAAGGTTAGGATGAGATTTGACAAGAGTTTTATGTAGAGGAGAATGATGATGAATTAGGGTTTAGCTTTGTTCGTATGTGTGTGTGTGTGTGAGTGTGTGTCTGGGGTTAGGGTTAGGGTTAGGATGGGATTTGACAAGAGTTCTATGTAGTGAAGAATAATGATGAATTAAGTTTTGGCCTTATTTGTATGTGTGTGTCTCTCTCTCTCTCTATATGTGTGTGTGCGCGCTTTTGTGTGTGCGCGCGCGCGCGAACACACATGCACACACACACATTTATTAAATTACTATAAAATACCTTATAATGTTTAACTAAACTACCATTGGTTATTATTGTTTTGTCACTAAACTAACTTAACGAGGGTCCTAAACAACCTATTTTTTCAATTTCAGTAAAATACACTAAAACGTCCTTAATTATTGTTGGTTTTTTACTGAACTACCTTAAAAAATTTAAATAAACAATTCATCTTCTTGAATTAACTAAGTTATTATAAATTTCATTCAAATACCATTAACTATTGTTGTTTTTCACTAAAATACTATAAACTATTGTTACTTTTCAATAAATTACTTATAAAAATGCGCCAAATTACTCGAACCCTAAACCTAACCCTAACCATTACCCTAAATCTAACCCTAACCATTAACCCTAATTAACCTTACTATTAACCCTAACTCTAATCATACCCCTAACCCCGCCCTAACCCCAAAACCCAAACCCGGCCGGCCCTAATTAACCCCCAACCAAAACCCAAACCCTAACTAATATCCAGCCAGCCAACTCAAGGCGGGCTCAACAACAACAACAACAATAACAGAAACACCAGCAACACCAATAACAGCAGCAGCAGCAACAGCATGCGACAACAAAAATTTTGGGATCAATCGAGCACAACTATTAAAATTAAACAAAAAAAATTAAAATTTTACCGGTTAATTTATACTTACCTCTTCGACGAGCAAGCATCGAGCTCGATCGAGCAGCAGCGAGCTTCGAGCTCCGAAGGCAGCAGCCAGGACGGTTTCAATCGATGGCGGAGAGCTCCGTAGGCAGGCTTCGAGCTCCAGAGGAGAGGAGGAGAGGAGCCTCGACACCGGAGGGTTTCGATCGATCGACGACGGCTAGGGCAAGAAGCGTAGGCGGGAGAAATTTAGGGGGAAATTTTTGGGGCGGGGGTGGGGAGAATTAGGGCCCGAGGGTTTTGGATGAGGGAGAATTGGGTTTTATCGCGTCAGGGTTGTGGGGTCCGTTACATTATGCAATTGGTCACGATGCCGTGACCAATTTTTGTACGACCGTTACGATAAAATGGTCACGGTTTGAACCGTGACGAAATCCCCATGACCTTTGAGCACTTTTGTAGTATTAAGATATTTTGACCTTATACAGTAAATTAAGAAACTGTTTATTCACTTGATACCTGCTTTGCATAAATTGATAAATGAAATGCCTGATTTTGATAACTAGTTATTCCCTTTCTTAATTTAATAGAATTTATGCAACTTGCAACAGAATTTTGGAGAGGCATATTCGTAGCACCTTGTGTTTTATGTAACGGTAATGGTAATTGACTGTGGATAAATCGGTCAACGTAACTCCATCAATGAACAAATTTTGGGCACAAATAACACCTAGGGCAGCTTCATGTTTCGCTCTGCAAGCAGACCGAGGCGATGATATCTTATCTGATCCGAAGATTATTGAAAGTTCAGACAATATATCTACGAATACAAATTCTTTTGGCTATAACAATACCTATAATGATTTAGACCGACTCACAAAAGGGTATTCCTCGATCTCGGAAGCCATTGAGGAGATATTAGACAGGGAAAGGTTAGTGAATATTAATCAAGTGATATTTAGATAAAATTAAGATTATATATTTTCTTAATCGCATGTACATCATTTACATTGTTTGAATCTACAGTTTGTGATAGTTGTGAATGCCGAAGCTGAAGAAATAGAGGGATACCTTACAATTGCTGTGGATAAAACCGGAGAAGATGCAATACACGGAGCAATTTTTTTACGACCGATCAACACGATCAAACCACGTAGAAAAACAACGAAAGACAATAAAACGATATTAAAGTGAGAACAAATAGAATCACAAACCAGAGACAAGAGATTTGTTAATAAGGTTCACCCACCGTATAGATAGTCCCCGGTATAGCGGAATCTGCAAACTTCTACTAGATTTTTAATCAAGTTTACACCAAAAACAACCTTAGAAGATTTCTCTCAAATCTCTCTAGATCTTAGCCGTCACCCTCTCTCTACACAATAATTTTTCAAATTGGCAGTACATATAACAAAGGAGAGATCCATATATATAGACAAATCTTAATTCTACTTTAAATAAGAGATAAGCCCAAATAAATAATATTCGGTTCGCACAGAAAACCCGTCGACAGACATCTGATCAATATTTGGTCAGACATCTGCCTCTTCTCTGCTTCTCTTCAGCTCCTTGCACGGACGTCTGCACACTTGCCGTCAGACGTCTGTCGTTACTCTGGATTGGGCTTCGGCTTCTCCCGATGTCTGCTACAGACGTCTGGCTACGCTCTGTGCTTTTGCTAAGACTTTCCAGCACCTCCTGTTTGAGACTTATGAGGAAGACTTTCTACAATTCAACAACAATGGCATTATGTGACACCCGATGCAATGGAATTTATTTCGAAGCACGGCAACGGATTTGTTTGTGTAAGCATGAGAGGAGAAGATATCGAAAGGTTACAGATTCCTCTAAAAATTTCAGAAATCGAAACCGAGGAGATTAAGCTACATAATAGTGCTCCTATCTCTCAAGTATGCATTTTCATTGATTTTCGATAAAGAAACTATATCTCGGTATGTCAAAAATGACTAGTGTTGATCAGAAGTCTTTTCTTGATATTAATCTTCAACTTGTTATATTTTATTTTATTTTTTCGGATATAATTAGTAGAGACTAAGAGACTTGTATGTATACATGAGAGTTAACCCTCATCATCTATCAATTAATGTTTTGTAGGATATGCTAAGGATGATACAAATGTTCATCCATCAAAAAAAGTTGCGGCTCTAGCATCTCTTCTTTCAAAGCTTGAGGATTTCAAATTTCCTGGATATATCTTGCCATTGAAATACGATGAAGGCGGTGTTTTAAAGCGAGCTTCTCATATAGAAGCATCAATTGATATCGCTATGTTGGCTGGTTTAACTCCCTCTTGCTATTATATCCGAGATGGTGGCTGACTCTTTGCGTCTTCGTGAATTCGCAAAGAACGAGAATTTGACAATAGCCACAGTTTCGGACTTAGTTCGGTTGCATATTCTAACTAGCTTATTCATCTCCCCTTAATTGAAATTTACTAAGTGATTTTGCAGTTATAGAAGGATGAGTGAGAAGTTGGTCGAGCGCGTTTCGGTTGCACGATTACCTTTAAAGTGGGGCTCTGTCAGCGGATATTGCTATCGCTCTTTGACCGATGGAATCGAGCATATTGCAATGGTTAAGGTAGGTTTCTTTTTGAAACAAACATACCCTTTTCTTAGGGAAATTGCATTAATTAATTACCCTTAACTTCAGTGATTGCCACTAATCCACCTTAGATTTTTTTATTTCAGTGTAGTCCCTTAAACTTTGTGTTTAAAGGAGTTTTACATTGAATTGTCAAAGGTAGCAGTTTAAGGGAGCTAACTGTAAAAAAAATGAAGGTAGTTTAGTGACAAATACTGATAGTTAAGGGTTTTTACTGTAGTTTGCCCTTTTCTTAAGATAAACCAGGAATCTCCATCCAGTTTCATTAAAGAGCCAAAAAAAATTGGGTTAACTGATACATAATACTCCAACGTTTCACCTACTTTGCATTTATATACCTTATTGATTTTTTCGCTGCACTTAGATACCCTAAAATACAAACCGTATGGATTTTGTTTAACATAGTGATGGATTTGATGATCAACTGAAGGGAGGAAAGTATTAACGGTTTGTACTTTGGGATATATAAATGCAGCGAAAAAATCAATAAGATATATAAGTGCAAAATAGGTAAAACATTGGTGTATTATTTAGTAATTAACCCATAAAAATTCTTAAAGCAAATATATTGCGACAATTCATAGTACCATTAATTTTTGTATAGGGTACAAAAAGAGATGGGCATGAAATCTTAGTGAGGCTACACTCCGAGTGCATCACCGGAGATATATTTGGATCGGCTTGATGCGATTGCAGGGCCCAGTTGTCGATTGCAACTGAGCAGATTGAAACTGAAGGCAGGGGAGTACTTATATACATTCGAGGTCATGAAGGACGAGGCAATGGCCTCGGCCACAGGCTCCAAGCTTACAATTTAATGGATGATGGTTTCGATACTATCGAGGCCTATGAAGTGTTAGGAATCTTCCCCTCCGATACGTATCGTAGAATGAAAAATCACGTCCTTAACGTTCGAGCAAGCAAGACAGCGATCCATAAGAAGCAATCAATATAGAATATTTTTAACGTGGTTCGACCGACCGGCCTACTCCACGGAACAAACATGAGGATTCCATTGATATAAGAAAAAGTACATCTGACGCCTTATCTTCTCTTTGATTTGATCATCTAAAATAACAGCATCTCTCAAATCTAGATTAGACATCTAATCTCTTAATGAAGGTAAAGCTTATGGGATCTCATACATCTCAACTCTCTCCCACATCATCTCATATTCCCTGTCTTGATCTCACCTCAAAAAAGAGGAGTTACAGCCCTCATAAATTTAGAGACTACATCTTTCTTGCCTTTGCCCGTCTGGGCATTTCCTCGTTCACTGTTTTGCCAATTCGCCTTGATAAAAATATCTCTCTGTTTATAGGATAGAATAATTCTTCTCCTACTTAGATTAGAATTAACATAAATCTTATTTATCCTTATCTAATAGAATTTTTCTCTTATTTAAATTAGATCTAAATCATTATTTAAATAAGATACATATCTTAATTTTATCTATAATATCTAGCTATTTAGATTTAAATTAATCTTAACAATCTCCACCTTAGTTTAAATCTAAATAAAGTCTTTGAGCATGCTCTTATCTCCATATCCATTGGTAGTCCACACTAATGGATTTTTTTGGCCCAACTGTCCTAGTTCAATATGGACTCTTTATAATCCACGAACTGCGGATAAGTGATCAACTGGATATGAGATATGACTCCAACAATCTCCACCTTGATTCAATTTCGTTGAGCCTAATAACTTGAGATTAATTCATTGTTGTTCTCATCATCATCCTTCGCAAACGACCACGCATATACACCTTGCTCCTTCTTGAAACCCTTGTATCGTCTCCGTTATTTCCATCTCAAGCATACGATAAGATCGTTGCTTACGAGTACTCACGATCACTATCCCCAAGCACTTATGACCACTACACTGTACTCCACCTTGGTCCAAAATATTGGAACCCCTTATTTGGAAACACGCAAAAAAGTACTTGTAATGTGTCATGTCTGGAAGCAACCCTCCACTTATCAACATGAGATTGCACACCTCGCTATGAATCACCATGCAAATCTCAAGCTATCCTTGATATTTAACCTCTACCATATACTCAATCTTTATTGTCGACAACATCATAATACCCCACAACGTTTCTCCAACTAATGGACTCAACCATCTAACGAGTAATGACATGTAGTTGATCCTTTGAGCATTACAACCACGTGCATAGTCTTATCTATTTGCTCGATCAAAACTACAGTGCACTTAATACACTTCCTTTAAATTCGACACCTATCGATCTATCAAGCCAACAACAAATAATTATCATCTAACTTGGTTCATATCATATCATATACGTGTGATCCCACCGCTCTTGCATATGATATCCAGGACATCACTCTCTTCTTTGCTAGATGGATACACTATGAAAAAGAGTCAAAGTGGTTGACGATAAGGGTACTCACCAACCAACTCCTCCATTCTGAATCGCTTTAGAATCATCTCAATGCACATCCTTCAAGATAGCTTTAGCCGACGGCTTCCATGTCCCGCTCTATGATCAGTATTTTCTGCAACATCAAGATCCTTCGTGTCGAACTCTAATCTGAACTGATGACTCAGTTCCCTGATGGGTAACATACTCTTCGCCAGCACCACAATGATGAAAGTATTCTTAAGTACATGAGAAAAATTCTCATCATAGCCATCCTCTTGTTTTGGACATATCCTTTGGCCACTAGCTTGACTTATATTGTCTACATCCTTTCTTTTGAAATACCCATACGTAATTTATAGCCATCGTCTGCCGTAGTACATCCGTTGATCTTCACGTCCATACAATGTGGCATCTATGATCATCGACATGCTATATCCTTTACTTGAGTTTTATGGATTTGGTAATAATCATCTGCATTGGGCTCCAAGTCCGCCGAAACATCCTCTGGCTCTTTCGATGTTCCGTGTCCCCATCATGTCTCCGAGAATCATATAACTCCACCTTAATTAAAGTCTCCTTGCACACTTTAACTCCATCATAATTAAAGTCCCTTACGCTGCAGTAACTTTGACTCCAATTTGATGACACGTGAATAAGGATGGCACATAAACACTCTTTGCGAATCATAAAATACAGAATCTTCAATCCATATCTCCTCCGGGGTTTGAAGATATATGGCTATAGACGAAGATCAAATCACCAAGTGACACGCATGATTAACGTCTCCTGCCCAAAAACCAGCAATTCAAATTGCACTTTCATACTACGAGCTCTCTGTAATGTGTCCTAATTCATACGCTCCGCCACCTCCCACCTTGCTTTAGCCTCCTTAGCACTATAACACCCTTATCTTTGCAGGACTTTGCGGTAACTTTGGAAGAAAACTCTTATAGATGCAATAACCTACTCTGAACAATGGACTTCTCCTATCACATGCAATACATGTTATTAACTTTGAATCCTTGTCTTCTTTTGCTTCACGTTCCACCGCCAAATATCGCATGGCCAAAATCTTGCATGCTTGAGCGCCATTGCACATGGAAATTGTGCAATCTAGCGCATCAATGCCACCATGCCACCGCGAACCACCATTTTCGCCAACGATGAATGCAACACACACCGTTATCTTTCGCGACACTTGTACCTGCTTGCTTTCTTCCTTTGTTCTGCTTCACCGCTCGTTGTCCTCGTACTCAAATCTGATAGAATCCGAACACTCTTGGTCGTCTAACACAAGATGTGCTCTCCAAACGTCTTCACTAACATAACTTGACCAATCTAATTTTGATAACCGCCAATCCGACATTCCGTTGGATCAAACCTTCTTTATAATGCCTCCGCCGCTCCAACTTGACATCACAGCGATCGTCTAATACAAGATCGGGTCTCCAAATGTCTTTGCTGGTATCTCCTTGACTAATCTAATTTCGACAATTGCCAATCCTATGCTCCGTCTGATCAAACCTTCTTGATGAGGCATCTGCCACTCCGACAAGACATAACATCGATCATCTAATATAAGATCCAGTCTCCAAATATCTCCGCTGGTATCTCCTTGACCGGTCTATCTTAACGACTACCAATCTGACGCTCTGTCGGATTAAACCTTCTTCTTTACAACACATCCACCGCTATCTCGCGAACTCGTAATTTCGATCGAACACCATCAGCGCTCTGATACCACTTGTTGGAATCTTCCTCTCCGGTACGTATCGTCGAGGGAAAAATCATGTCTCTAACGTTCAAGCACACAGCGATCCATAAGAAGAAATAATCAGCAAAGAGTATTTTTAACATGGTTCGATCGACCGGCCTACTCCACGGGGTAAATATAAGGATTCCATTGATATAAGAAAGTGTACAACCGAAACCTTATTTTCTTCTTGATTTGATCATCTAAAATAATAGCATTTCTCAAGATTAGACTCATAATCTCTCAATGAAGATAAAACTTATAAGATTTCACACACCTCAACTCTCTCTCATATCATCTCATCTTCTTTTTCTTGATCTCACCTCAAGAGAGAAGGGTTACAACCCTCATAAATCTATAAACTATATCTCTTGTTTTTGCCCGTCTGAGCTTTTCCTCAGTCGCCGTTTTGTCAATTCGTCTTGATAAAAGCATCGCCATATTTATAGCATAGAATAATCGTTCTCCTATTTAGATCGGGACATAAATCTGCTTTATCCTTATCTAATAGAATATTTCCTCTTATTTAAATTAGATCTAAATCTTTATTTAAATAAAATACATTTCTTAATTTTATCTATAATATCTAACTATTTAGATTTAAACTAATAATCTCAACATAAGAACTAGGATTTCCTGTCGATTCCAGGGATTATACCATCGCCGCAAAGGTAGATAACATCCATTGCTATTATTCTTATCCTACATAATTAAATACAAACATTATTACTAAACAGTACTCAAACTGAGTTAACCCAATTCTGATATAAAAAATCCAAGTTCAAATTAAAATTGTTTTTCTAGTATAGTAAACATTCTGCGAAATCTTAAATATTTTCACTCTGTTATGATTCTCTTTTTGTTCTTAGATTTATTTCCCCCTCTTCTGATTCAAAAAGAAGTACATGCATACATTTTAGTAAAAATAGTGATATGTATCAGGCCATATATACCAGTACTATGATTATTTCTTCTTTTGCGTCTAATTTATTATGAATTGTTTTAGCAGATTTTACAGGATCTCAGCTTAAATATTGTGAAGTCGATGACAAACAACCCTTCGAAATATGTTGAGCTCAAAGATTGTGGATTAAGAGTTGTAGACTTTTAGCTCCAATAACTAATGAGAATAAGAAATACATGGAGACGAAAAGAGCGAAAATGGGACACATTTATGGACCTGATGAGTTTGATGCCAACTTTAATGGTTTAAAATGAAAAATCTGGGATAAAATGAATAGATTGCTCTTAATTTCATGTCAACTGATTGTATTTTTTATTTTTCTTTTGGATTATGCTTTAGTACAAACATCTATTAATTTTGGGTTTGATTGCATTTCCCTTGGTAAACTTTTGGTCTACTGCTTTTTTCTTTCTGTATCATGTTAGGATTAATTACATCTAAACTGCCCATGTGAGCATTTTTATTAAACTACTTAAAGAATTTTATTACTGTAAGCTATCTTCACCGTCTTCATTTAAAGGTATTTTACGGAAAGAATCCCCTTAAAAATGTAGTGAGGTTGTTTTGGTGGCATGCATTGATAGTTTAATCTAGCCTTGGCCTTCATTTCTTTGCTTATTATCTCTTTGCTTCTTTGAAATCTTTTAACGGTGGTGGATATTATATAGAAATGTTTTGTTTATGTCACATGTTGAAATCATATCGGTACCATATTTCAAGGAACTAATTAATCTTGAAACGAAACTTCTTATGATCAGGCAAAATGTCAAGAAGTTTGAATCTTCCTTGCAAGAAAAAAATCAAGAAAAATAAATTTATTTGGTTACACCAAACCATTGAGGTGGGATCCACAACATTGTTATGTCCCGCTATTCCGGATTTTCTTGTTTGCTCTGGTGCACGGGCCTTTCCTTGTGAAAGAGAGCAGTTAGTGTATCCGCTTTATCCTTAAGGACTCCTTTATTATCTTCAATTAATCAACAACTCATGCCAATAGTTTTCTTGCCCGTCAATAAAATCTAAAAATGTTCCTCTTAATTCCTCTATATCTCAATCATTAATTTCTAGCCACATGCATATTTCACTTTAAAAAATTATGTTGTGAAAACTTTGGAAAAAGTTTTGATGCGCCACATGTGTCTGGGATGAAAAAGGAAAAAATAGTTCTTTCCTGCCCTGGCCTGATACATTGCTTATGAAATATCTAATAATTTCTACAAGCTTGATTCGGCTCTTCTTCTTCTTTTTCCCCTCTATCTATCTTTGCGTTGTATCTCAAGAAAAAATAACATAAAATAGAAACAAGTTTTCAAAGAAAATAAAAAAAATACATGAACTTTTTCTGTGATTTACCATGTAAATACTAATCCACTTTCCTTTTAAGCTTTGCAAGCATGAACTTTATTTACATTTATAAACTAAAGCATGAACTTTATTTACATTTATAAACTATGGTATTAATATGATAATCCATGCTCAAATTTTAGCAAAAGAGTATACTCAAAAGCATGATTCGTCTTCAAACAAAAAAAAAGATTTACGGGAGTGGCTCTTATGTTAATGGGTTTTTTTTTGAATTATTATAAATTTAAAATTATATTATAAAAATAGGGGGGGAAAAATTATATTTATCAAAATAGGATGGTTTCATCCCCACCACCCCCACCCCCAGTATAGGGGGCGGGTTCCCAGAACCCGCCCTCTATAGTTTTCTATAGAGGGCGGGTTCTGGGAACCCACCCCCTATACATTTGTATAGGGGGCGGGTTCCCAGAACCCGCCCCTTTTTTTTATAAAAGATTTAATTTAATTATTAATTATAATTATTAACGATTATAATTATAATATTATTATAATTCTTAAAAATAAAATAAAATTAAATAGACAAAAAAAACATTTAAATTAAATAATAAAATTTCACTATATCAAATTTTTTTTTACAGAATGAATCCGTCAAAATTTACAATGCCAAAAAATCCTATCTATTTGTAAAATGTAAATGCTACATCGACGGTCAAATTTATAATAACAAAATGAATCCGTCAAATTTATAATACAAAAAAATCTGAGTGCACTTGTCACGATCCTGAAGGTCCCGCCCCTGATGCATATCCTGGACATCTGGTCCTATAATGGCCTGGTTGTTTGCATAGGCTACATCTGGATTGCCTTTGCTGAGGATCAGCATCCATTGTCATTCGATCTCGACGTACCTTAGGTCTTCCGGGCCTTATATTTTTTTCCGGCGGTAATACAGTCGGTGTTTGTCTGTTGGCAGTATAATAGTGCCAATAGCGACTGTCCGGTATATGATGAAATTTTGGATCGTATGCACCTTGGTAATTAGAAACTGTATAGTAATGGGAAGCAAAATTGTAATGTGAGGTATGCATACTGCTCGCAGCAGCAATTGCGTGGGCACAAGGTAAATGTTGTTGCTGGAAAAGACCGCATGTACACGAAGAGAGCCCTTCATCTCTAAAGTTCACAGTATATTGATTCCCATTACCGCCCGTCACCTGAAACTCCGCCGTGTCAAACCTTTCGGATCTGTAGTATTGTGCTCTGCGCTCTCTTTTCCGAAAGATATCTTCGTAATACGCGGTGAGCGGAGTGTCCATCGCCAAGGACTTTTCTCTTCTGTGCACAAAATAAGTATTCATCCGGAAAAATGTTCGAACAATCAACCCCTGTATCGGTAAGCCTCTAACCCCTTTAAGGACCCCGTTGAAACTTTCAGACATATTAGTCGTCATTAGGAGATATCTGCACCCATCATCATGTGCTTGTGACCACATGCGTACTGGATACTCATCTAACCACGCTTTCGCGGCTTGACTCATCTCCCCAATTTTCGTCATGTATATGTCGTGAACATTAGGGTCAGGCGTTTCACCGGCTCTGTACATAAGTTTATGTAGATCCGAATTTTTAAATTTTCGATCAAAATTTTGCCTGAAGTGTCGTAGGCAAAACCTATGTGGGGTCGTCGGAAATACAGATCTCATTGCAGCTAGTATTCCCAGATGTCTATCAGATATGATGCATAAATCCATTCTATGAAGAACAGATGGGATATTTTTGAGGTTACGGAAAAACCATGACCAGGATGATGTATTTTCACCCTCGACAATAGCAAATCCCAACTGAAATATACCGTTATTAGCATCAACACCTGTAGCAATTAACATGCAGCCTCTGTACTTACCGTATAGATACGTACCATCAACGCACAATACCGGCCGACAGTGTATGAAACCAGCCGCACATGGACCAAATCACCAGAAAATTCTTTGAAACCTGACAGAGCCCTCGACATCTGTTTCTGTGGTTTTTAACCGATATACGGTCCCCGGATTTGATGCTTTCATGGCTTCCATAAAAGGGACTAGTGAGTTGTACGAGCTTTCCCAGTCCCCGAATATCTTGCACAAAGCCTTTCTACGAGCATCCCATGCCTTCACATACGATATCTGAATTTTATGCTCTCCGCTAACCAAGAGCCGTATCTCTCGGGGAGTCATCGCCACATCTGTACGGATCAGGGGCATGATTAGCGAGCAAATGTAAGATGAAGTGCAATTCCGGTGATCCTGTAACATAATAGAATTGATGCAAGTGTGTTCTTGGTTGTATTTCGTGACCTTCCAAGCCTTGGCACTTTTGGAACAACATGCATGCAATCTCCACTGACATTCAGGAGCTTTCGTACATACCACAGTATAGTACGTCTTATTTGACTCTTCGGTTTTAAATGTAACGTTTTGCTGAATGGACCACGACTTCAGCTTACAAATAAGATCTCCTTTTTCCTGAAACAAATCCCCGACGCTGATGCAATCTTCGCTTGCTGCTGTCGCGTCCAAATAGGGTGCCGTATTTACTTCTGCAACGGCTAAGTCTACCCAACCATCATCTTCCAGCGGATCTAGGCCGGGATCTTCTAGTTCGACAAAATCGTTATTCGCAAGCATACCATCAAAGAATGCTACCTCATTCAATCCAGCAGCATATTCCACGCTATCCTCCCCCTGATGACCTTCACCGATTTCATCATCATCACTGCCACACATATCAATATCACCCGTAGCAATATAAGGCTCGGGTGCAATATATGATGGTTGTGGTCGGTGTAATGTGGATGGTTCGGGGTGAGAAGACCGGAAAGATGTGGACGGACATGCTTGAAATGCGCTGCTTGGATCGTGTTGGAATGATGCGGAGGTGTGGGGAAATCTGCGTTTAGTATATAAATTGTTATTATAATATTATTCCTTAATATTTTCGTAACTAAATCATCACTTGTTTCAAATTTATTTACCTGTGGAAGGCTGTGTATGGTAATTCTTGTTGTTCTTCTGGGGTGCATGTAACTGCAGCAGTCGACTGGAAGAACCTGGATTTATGCATTTTATTAAATGTTTGAATATTAGTATATAGGTATTACTAAAATGTTTAAATATGGGTTTATAAAATGTTTACCCATGTGCTTGAAGATTTGAATAATGTTGTGTATAGTCATATCCACCGGCACTGACGGCATCATCGTTGACCATGTGACCATACCCCCAGGAACTATCTCCAGCATTACCATCAAAATTATCCGTTGGAGGGACATCTGATACTTCCAATTGCTCCTTCTGAACCAAAAGTTCGAAAGAATGCTGGGTGCTCGAGAGACCGAAATCTGTCATCGAAGATATTGATGCATCGTCTATAATTTCAACCAATGCATTTCCACTGAACATAGGCCATATACAACTTAACTTAACCCTACTTTCACGGGGATCGTATTTCGTAATTTTGAACACTTTAGCCTCTAGTTCATCATAAGTCGTTGATGCTTCCAATCGCATGATTCGTGCAGACCCGCCCATATACTCGGGACCTTGTGCACTTGTGATAACCTGGCCATCGTATTTACATACAACAAATATACTTGGGGAAACCATAATCCTGCACAAAAAACAGTTATATTTTTTATGTTGTGTTGAAATTGCAAAAAAATTTCAAACTCGAAGATTGCTTACTTCCAATACTTTATGAACTGTTCTACTGATCGAAGATTGCTTACTCCCAGACTATGGTACTGAACTTCACCTTCGTCTAAAACTCCACACTTACACAAAATTGATAGCGGAGAAGAATTGATCGAAGTAAATGGATAGTGAGCGGTGTAGGATGAAAATTTGACAGAGATGAAATGAAATGGGTAGTGCGGAGACATATTTATAGCGGCAAGATATTGAAGAGAGCGGGTTCTAACAACCCGCCCTCTAATATTATTGAAGAGGCCGGATTTTAATAACCCGCTACACAATTAATGAAGAGGGCGGGTTCGATTTTAATAACCCGCTACAAAATTAATGAAGAGGGCGGGTTCTTGGAACCCGCCCTCTTCAATATGATTCAAGAACCCGCCCTCTTCAATATGATGTTCTGCAGATTTGACAAGACAATATAAAAAAATAAAATTAATGAAGAGGGCGGGTTCCAGGAACCCGCCCTCTTACTTTCTGAAAACTTTTGTAATTGAAATAGTATTGATGTGACATATCAATATTAATTGCTTAACAAAGGACAAATACAATACACATATCAACGTTACTTCTGCACGCTTACACTTACATTAAATTGATTTGACAAGACAATATAAACAAACAAAATTAATGAAGAGGGCGGGTTCCAGGAACCCGCCCTCTAACTTTCTGAAAACTTTTGTAATTGAAATAGTATTGATGTGACATATCAATATTAATTGCTTAACAAAGTACAAATACAACATATCAATGTTACTTCTGCACGCTTACACTTACATTAAATTGATTTGACAAGACAATATAAACAAACAAAATTAATGAAGAGGGCGGGTTCCTGGAACCCGCCCTCTAACTTTCTGAAAACTTTTGTAATTGAAATAGTATTGATGTGACATATCAATATTAATTGCTTAACAAAGTACAAATACAATACACATATCAACGTTACTTCTGCACGCTTACACTTACATTAAATTGATTTGACAAGACAATATAAACAAACAAAATTAATGAAGAGGGCGGGTTCCAGGAACCCGCCCTCTTACTTTCTGAAAACTTTTGTAATTGAAATAGTATTGATGTGACATATGAATAGTATTGATGTGACATATGAATATTAATTGCTAATTGACAAAGGACTATCAACGTTTGACAAAGGACTATCAACGTTACTTGAAAAAGGACAAATAGTACTGAAATAGTACTGATGTGACATCTCACTAATTAATGAAGAGGGCGGGTTCTTAGAACCCGCCCTCTTCTTTGTGAATAAGAACGCTCTCTGTAATTTTTGAAGAGGGCGGGTTCGAGGAACCCGCCCTCTTCATTAATTAGTAATTGATTTGACGAATTATTGAAGAGGGCGGGTTACTCGAACCCGCCCTCTTTGAACAAAGACGGGTTCCTGGAACCCGTTCACCCTCCCTCTATAAAAGCCGAGCATCCACACTTTCATCAACCACACTTTCACACTTTCTAACTTTCATAAAACTCTCGACAAATCTCTGCTCCAGTACATTTCAATGGAGAATCAACCATTCGACAAATCTCTGCTTGTGCATCAAAACGAACACAGATCGTTCAATATATTACACGGGAAGGAAATATTCTAAACTTAGTTAATTTTTTTAATTACACCTTTCATTTAATTCTAATAGTTGAAAATAACATTATTTAATTTTGCAGGATGGAGATAATCTCACCGTCGTCACGCATAGCTCAGACAAATGGGTAGTTAGCGACCAACGAATAAACCATCGGCTTAGACGGGCCGGATTTTATGAAGCGTCGTTGATTCGGCATATCCAAATCGACCACGCCCTCGTCACCTCTCTGGTCGAACGTTGGAGAAAAGAGACCCACACATTTCATCTAAGATGGGGTGAGACCACAATCACACTCCAGGATATTGGCCTCTCACTCGGTTTACGGGTCAATGGGCTTGGGTTGGTCGCTGGAAAAATTGTTGGTCCAGATACCGACCACCCATACTGGGATACATATGCCGAGTATGCTCTCGGACAGGTAAACAATTTCATTCTGCTTTCCCTATTTAGTGTACCTATTTTATGTTTTACATTATTTCTAGCTTTAATATTTAAAAAAATGCTAATATCAGGCACCAGGAGGCTACAGTAAGGGGTATAAAATCAATTTGAACTGGTTAAGAGATACATTTAGTAATATCCCTGATGAAACCACCGATGAAGTTTTGGATAGACATGCACGTGCCTACATTCTGTACATGATCGGTTCTTGGTTGATGCCGGACCAATCAGCAACGCATGTCCATCCGTTATACCTTGGCTTCCTAGCGGATTTTGATGTCTGTGGCCAATATGCTTGGGGAGCAGGGGTCCTGACCTTTCTTTATAAGGAACTCGATAAAGCATGTGCTCCTACGAAGAATAAAATTTGTGGATGCAGTACATTACATCAGGTAAATTCTTTATTTTTCACAGCTAGAATTTTGCAATATTGGTTTTCTCTTTTATAATCTGAAACTTTATCTGTAGATCTGGTCGTGGGAGCATATGTATATAGGAAGACCAGAGAATATTAAAATAACCGGCTTGGATATCCCCGGAAAGCCGCTCGGCTGCTGGTGGAATGGGAAGAAAGCGTATAAGGCTCCTCGTCGAGTGCTTAAGTACTATAGAGATGAGTTGGATCGCATGGAGGCGGCTCAGGTAATCATAATTTAGGTAATTTAATTTGTTTTACAATTTTGAAATACCTAAATCACAATTTTTTTACTATGTTATTTGCGCAGTTTCTGTGGACGCCTTATACAGCATATCGTCTAGAAAACTTACCCGGCATCTGTCTCGAAGGAGAGCCGGTTTGGCGGGCTCGATGCCCACTCCTCTGCATCAATGTCGTTGTTATGCACCTCCCGGATAGGGTATTGCGGCAGTTTGATAAATTGCAACATATTCCTGTCCCGCCGCCTTCGCCTATGACAGTAGAGGGAGACATGCGAGGAGGAAATACGGAGCGTGATTGGAGGGAGCATCATCATCAGTATTTGCTGAGATGGGAGGATAGGCAGCATAGTATTGCCTTACAGCAAATAGGTGACCACACAGCTACCGACGCTACCAAAGTATATCTACAGTGGTATAAGTGTGTCACCATAAGATATCTTTCTGCTCCTCCCAAA
Organism: Agapanthus africanus; assembly: GCA_030015575.1. Taxonomy (NCBI): domain Eukaryota; kingdom Viridiplantae; phylum Streptophyta; class Magnoliopsida; order Asparagales; family Amaryllidaceae; genus Agapanthus; species Agapanthus africanus. The sequence continues at coordinate 745,434,050 of CM057340.1, forward strand.
AACTTCCCAAACATCTCGCGGTATGAGCCTAGAGGCCACATGGAACGAGATTTGGTAAGCCGCCCTCTTTATATCATATTACTTTTTAACATCCGGCGGTATGAGTCAATACTTATTTCTTATTTCTAATGTAACGACAGGCTCGTGGGTTGCATCTCGTACAAACAATGGTGCAGGAACCATACCCGACTGATGCTGGTCCGGCATCTCAGGCTCGATTTTCAAATGTCGACCAATTTATTGGTGATGTATTTGGTTCATATGGTATTTCTCAACATTCATCGCCGGCACCGGAGCCGCAGTATCAGCCGGCACCGGAGCCGCAGTATGAACCGGCACCGCAGCCGCAGTATGACCCGGCACCAGAGCCGCAGCATCAAGGAGATCCAGCGCAGCAGGATCAGTGGTTTGGATCACCATACCGTCAGCAGCAACCCTGGCATACCGGACAGGCGCAACAACACTAGTCTTGGGGATCAGGTTTTGCAGAACAACCGTCTTGGGGGTTAGGTTTTGCGCAACAACAGCACCTTTGGGGGTCAGGATTTGCGCAGCAATGGGGCCAAGTTTTTGTGCAAAATCAGCCGCATGAAACCGGGACAGGTTCTTCGCTACAACTGCCCAGTTGGAACACGGATTTAGCGTCCTACGCAAATTTGTTGGGAAGCAGCACATATCCGACACCTGTCCCACATTCAGGTTCAGGATTTGTGGATCAACAGCCTGTCCAAGACGTTGCTGAAGACGAAACTGAAGCAGAACCCGAACCCGAAGCAGCAGAGCAGACGCCGCCGCCGCCGCCGCCATCTATCCAAGAAACAGGTGGTTCCTCCAGTCATCCCAGAAGGCATAGGCTTATGTCAAGCCTTCTCGGATTTCATAAAGGAAAAGGAAAAGGAAAAAAATAGTATTTACATTTTACAAATAGATAGGATTTTTTGGTATTGTAAATTTTGACGGATTCATTCTGTAAAAAAAAAAATTGATATAGTGAAATTTTATTATTTAATTTAAATGTTTTTTTTTGTCTATTTAATTTTATTTTATTTTTAAGAATTATAATTATAATTATAATTATAATAATAATAATATTATAATTATAATCGTTAATAATTATAATTAATAATTAAATTTAATTTTTTTTTAAAAAAAGGGGACGGGTTCTGGGAACCCGCCCCCTATACATTTGTATAGGGGGTGGGGGTGGTGGGGGTGAAACCACCCTATTTTGATAAATATAATTTCCCCCCCCCCCCCTATTTTTATAATATAATTTTAAATTTATAATAATTCAAAAAAAAACCCTATGTTAATCAAATTATCAATATTTGGAGAGACCGTGGATTGTGATGTTTAAGCTGCATGCTTTCTCGGTTTGGTTATATGTGATTTATAAGGTTGAATCAGATTACTGGATTGCTGTTTTAGCTTCTCACATTTTGAGCTTATTTTATCTGGTCTTTAAAACCATTTTGCATCAAAAAGGAAAACGAAAAGGTATGATAAAACTTCTCTTTCTCAATAGGAAACATAAAAAAGAGAGCCTTTTCTTCTGTGTTCCCGCCTCATCTCGTACCTTCGGCTATAAAAGCGTGGGCCTTCTCTCATTCTCATTCTCTCTAGCGATTTCGATCGCGGACGCCTCTTACTACAAACCCTAGGCTTGAGGTATGATCTTACTCTTTCTTGTTGCTCTTCAGCTCGATCGATTTCGTTTCAGGGTTGTGTTATGGTTTGGGATTAGGGTTAGGGATTAGGATTTTCCCTAAATTGATGTCCTTTCCTTTGATTGTGTCAATTTTGCTGCGGATTATGTTCAATTTTTACTGTTTTTGCTCCATAATTTGGATTTGTAATTAGTAGATCTGGAATATCTTTTGGATCTCTCATTCTCAATTCAGCGAAAATTTTCATTTGTTGTCTACAAATGATCTTTTTGATAAATTTGGCTCAAAGGCGATGACTTTTTGATAACTTTTAGTAGATTCTGGAATAATTGTAAAGTAAATTATAAAATGAATCGTCTTTATGAGCCGAGCGTGTTAGATTTTACTGCAGGCACTAGTTTAGTGGATTGAATTGCAAGTTTGCAGAAGAAGAGGTTTTGAAGGAAGTGATCAGGAGTGATGGCTTCTATTGTTGCCTCTTCTTCCATCATCGGGATCTCTTATCCTCGGTAAGCTCTAGTTTGCAAGGCCCGACCTCCACTTTAAATTTTAAATTTAATGAGGTGTTTGGCAATGGAGTTGTCCAAACTCCAAAATTTTGCTTTGGAGTTTTCTAAACTCCAAAATGAATGTTTTCTTCACATTTTTTTAGAGTTCAGAAAACTCTAGTTGGATTGGAGTTTAGTAATTAGTAAACTCAGAATAACTATCTCAACTAACCGGAGTTTTCTAATCTTCAAAATGAGAGCCAAACATGGCATAGTTAGGATTTTAGAGTTAAGTTTAGATAACTTTATGAAACTCCGGTTATCTAAACTCAACTCCATCCCTGTTTGGGTATAGAGTTAGGAAAAGTGGAGTTTACTTTTAAGTGGGATAGAGGTGATGTAAACTCTAGTTTGCAAGGCCCTACCGTCCTTTTAAAAACTTAGCTTTGATGGATATTTGGCTTTGGAGTATTCTAAACTCCAAAATGTTGTTTTGGGGTTATTTAAACTCCAAAATCGGTGTCATCTTCACAAATTGTGGAAGTTTAGAAAAATTTGGCTGGATTGGAGTCTAAACTCCGGTTAAACTTATCTCAACTTTGGAATTTATATAACTGTAGTTTTCTAAATTCCAAAATCCATGCCATGATACATGATTTTGGAGTTGAATTTAGATAACTTCATGAAACTCCACGTATCCTAGCTTAACTCCATTCCCAAACAGGGACTTTGAAAAGGTGATGTCAAGTCAAAACTTTAGAAGGTTTCTGGAGCCTTTTTTTGTGTTTGTGTTTGGGGTGGGTTGGTTTTGGGGGGGAGGGGAGGCTGCCCACCCCTGGCTCGGCCCCAGTTAGGCTATATACACAACAAACCAAACATCTTTGTAACCTTCATTGGACATCAATGTGATCTCATCAGCAATATATGCTCAATCGCATGTTGTCAACAGGCTGGTTTTTTCTTTAAAAAACATTTTAACATGTTAAACATTGAATAAGTTACTGCAGAAGTATATTCTTATTTATTTAATGTTGTATGATAAAAAAACATCTGATACCATTCTAATTTTAGGGGGTATAGTTGCTTTGGGAAATTACGGAGGCTGCAGTTACTTAATCCATCTACTGCAGGCAGGAGAGGTTGTAATGTCAAACCAATCAGCCTCAGGACAGCTACATGCACTGCTTTTCAAGGCGATGTATCAATTGATAGCATTCTTCAAGCAGATAATGTCGCAGTTGACACAAATGTAGCACATATGGGTTCTACAACTGATGAATTTTCTAGCTATGATACAGAACGAGATTTAGACTGCCCTACAGAAGGGTTCTCTTCAATCCCAGAGGCCATTGAAGATATTCGTCAAGGCAAGGTTGAAAATGATTTTTGGATTATTGCTTGATTTCTATATTCTTCGTTTGTGTTTCAGCACTGAGCTTGTACGATATTTTAGTTTGTCATTGTAGTAGACGATGAAGACAGAGAGAATGAGGGAGATCTTATAATGGCTGCATCTAAGGTAACTCCAGATGCTATGGCCTTTATTGTAAGACACGGGACTGGAATTGTGTGTGTAAGCATGAAAGGAGAAGATCTGGATAGGTTACAACTTCCTCTTATGGTGACAACAAAGGAAAATGAGGAGAAACTTTGTACAGCCTTTACTGTTTCAGTGGTATGTACTTCATCTTGTCAACTCACCTTTAATTAGATAATCATCAAATAAATTTGTTATAAGAACTAGTAAATATGTGCATTTTTTTAATGTAAAACGTAATATCATCCACCATATGAGGTAATTTCTCCTACGGCAGTCAAAAAATTCAACCTCGCACTTTTTAATTTGATGATCAACACCATAAATATCTATCATGGTCTAGAGCCTATCAGTAATTTCCAGCTGTTTGCTCACCCATCTAGAGATATAAAATGTTATATCATAGAAAACCATTAATTTTGGCACCATCCGATAAAAGGTAAATATCATGTAAATGATGGGATTTTGGTGTACGTAGATTTTAGATTATGTAGATCATAATGAATGATGTAGATCATCCATCCACAATATGAAAACTGAACTTTTTGGCAGAGCAAAATCCCTCCTATAAAGGCTAATGTTCCTTTTTTTCTTTAGAAATATAAAACAAACATGCTGAATTGACTGTTATTATGTTCTTACTTTTATCTCCCTCTTTTTAATGGTCAAGAGCTAGTTTTTTGTACTTCCTGTGTTTGCACTTAAAATCATCAGTATTAATTAAATATATCTATCCTGAACCGCGGTACATAATTCATGGGATTTTCTATGTGGTGTAAAAGCAAATATGGCATTTAATGTCGATTAGATGTTATGCTGCAAACACCTTGATGGCTTCTAGCTTCTAACATGTTTTATGTACTAATTCTCCATAATCTATTTCTATTTTCTACAGCAAGGCTGTCTTTTAATAAGCTCTATGTGATACATGATAGCACGGTGATGCTGTGGCTGTCATTCATCAAAATTGTGATTGCTAATTGAGGATTGCTATTATGTCTTGATATAAGGATTCAATTGTTCTTTTTTGGTTTTATTTTCAGTAAGAAAAAAGGTTTTGTTTATTGTCTCGGAGCTTGGAACTTATTACTGGGTTTATGCAGGATGCTAAGAAAGGAACAACAACTGGGGTTTCTGCTAAAGATAGAGCCAATACAATTTTGGCTCTTGCATCTTCTGACTCGAGACCTGAGGACTTCAATCGCCCTGGCCATATATTTCCCTTGAAGTACAGAGAGGGGGGTGTATTGAAAAGAGCTGGACATACAGAAGCATCTGTTGATCTCACTGTTCTTGCAGGGTTAACTCCTGTTGCCGTTCTATGTGAAATAGTAGATGATGATGATGGTTCCATGGCTCGGTTACCAAAACTTCGTGAATTTGCGAAGTGGGAGAATTTGAAAATCGTTTCAATTGCAGATTTGATTAGGTACGTTTTGCGGTATCTCATTGGTAGTGCCAAGTTAACTTGCTGAGGTATATCATGTTTTTTTATCGATGGTTAACAACTACAATTTCCATGGGGAAACGGGGACTATAAGGCTCATTTTATAGGTATGTTAACCTAGTAGTGATCCTCCAAGGCACAACTCTTTCTGAAAATTAATGCTCCTGTGCTATTGTTCTTTTTTCCAAACTAAGTCTTTTTTAAAACTAAAGTAGTCAATTTGCACTCTGCTAGGAAAAGTGAAGACGATAATAGTATGCAAGGTAACCACTAAATTACTGATCTGTTTCCTCAGTCCTTAAATCCATAGTTCTATTCTACTCATTTCTCAACAAATTTCACTTGGTGTCTCAGCATTCCGATAGAGGTTTACATATTGATGCTTTTAGTGGGGACAGAGCTTTTACTTCCCACTGCTCTTAAGATTAAGTAGTAAAGGCTTATATTTCTACTTTTCCAAGCATCATTCCTACAAGGCTTAACTTGTATTTCCAACGATCCTTCTTGGTTTTGATCCTGTTTACCATATTTTTTTTCAAGTAATAACCTCCTGGAGTTTAAAATGTGTTAAATTCAACATTTAAAAAGGGGGGTGCCGGGGGTGGGGGTGGGTGGGATTTCCCTTCTACAGTTTAATCATCATCATAATGAACAGCAAAATTATAGTATTGAAATGAAGTGCTGTAACAGATATAGAAGGAAGAGAGAGAAATTAGTGGAGCGTGCTTCAATTGCGCGTTTACCTTTAAAGTGGGGAAATGTTGAAGCCTACTGCTATCGGTCACTCCTTGATGGGATGGAGCATATTGCTATGGTCAAAGTAAGGTTTTTTTTTTCTTCCCTTTCTTTTTCCTTCTAAACTCTAATTTATTGTCTTTCCATCTTTGTTATATTTTGCATTTGTTTTTCTGTTGTGCTCCCATTGTACTTTGGGAAGTATTCTTGTAGACCAGTGGTATTTTTAGAGAAGGAAAAGAAGGTCCATTATGTTGTATTGGTATAGAGTTAACAATTTTGAGTTAGGCATACTGTAGCAATTTAGAAACCCTGCACCGCCACACCCCCTAGCAAGCGTCCATTTTGCGACCGGTTGGAAAAATCTTTCATATGGTGCCCATAGGGCCATCATAAAGTCTAAGGTATAGTATATTAAATAAAACACCATCAAACTTTCAAACATCAGTAGAACACAAATAAACTAGAAGCAACTTACAACCTCTTGAACTACCATTCCCTTTGCAAAGTTAAATGAGTTAACCTTTGCCTGTAAGATGACTTTATTAATCCCTTAAATACCCCTTGTAAACAAGTTAAGAGGAGGATAAAGATGGGGGTAATTTGGTGAAATCGCCTCTTTCATGCTAACACCGTTATGGTGTTAAGTGGAATAACGAGATATTGGTGGCGTTAATTGTATTTTTCAAAGTTCAATGATGTTTCAATGAAAACCAAAAACTTCAGTCATCATCATCATCAAACCCTTTTCCCCTCAAAATGCGGTCGGGTGCGAAGCAAATCTCCAATAAATATTTGACAAAGTTTTACAACCTATTGTCGACCCGGCATCAACCCTCTCCAAATAAGTTTCAGATCCTAGTTTAGAGAACTATGATAATAGAGGGCTTGTCAAAGTCTTAGATGACCATGTGGCATCCCCAAAATTTGTTATATGGCATTATATTCAACTTTAAGGCACAAATATAGCCAAGAGCGAAATGGAACATAATTCATTATAATTGAAAACTTCAGTGTCTTATGTTTTACCCTTTAACTTTTTTGTAAGGTTTGAATAATAGGGACGATCTTTTTCTTTGCATTAAGTACTTAGTCTTCTTGTGCATATGCTTTTCCTCCCTAACTTGCGTTGTTTATTACCATGATGGCAATTCTTTGAAGTAAATTATATCAAACACCATTATACATTTTTTGCTTCTCATAGCACACCGTTAAACCTTACCCTTGAACACTTAAAAAGCATATAAAAAGTTACATAAAACACCATTTGAAAGTCGCATTAATCAGTACAATAGTGGTGGTATTCACTATTCGTATTATTCAAAGTTCAATTGCTGTTTTTTTTGGAATACTGAAGTTTGATGGTGTTTTATCCAAGTTACGTGATTATCTGTTTAAAAAATAAAACAGGGCGACATAGGAGATGGACAAGACATTCTAGTGAGGGTGCATTCCGAGTGCCTAACTGGAGACATATTTGGATCGGCCAGATGTGATTGCGGCAACCAGTTAGCCATGGCCATGAAGCTGATTGAAAAAGCCGGAAGGGGTGTCCTAGTGTATCTCCGCGGACATGAAGGAAGGGGCATTGGATTAGGTCACAAGCTACGAGCTTATAACTTACAGGATGCTGGGCGTGATACCGTGGAAGCCAATGAGGAATTAGGGTTGCCTGTGGATTCACGTGAATATGGCATAGGCGCACAGGTAACTTGTGATATCCTATGCTTCTTGTTGCTATTGGATTGTTACTATGAAATGGACCCGCAGCCTTATCTATCGCGTTTTTTTCACTAAACTGACTTTTTTTAAAAACTTTATGGCAGTGTTTTTAATGCTGTGCCTATATGCTGTATTGGGTGTGTATGGAAAGCTTTATTCCTTTGCAGCTGGTTTTCCTTTTCCAAAACCCTATTAAATAATCCAGAGATAAGAGTTAAATGCATCTGTGCAGTTCTATTCCATAAGAGGAAGTATGTAGAACTTAAATGACTTCTATCCTCTCTTAAGTAGATCCGTTTATAGCTCGAAAATAACCTAAACACACCGAGCTTGAATTTAAATCTAAGCTTTATAAATTGTTGAACATTAAATTGTTTGTTTGGAGTTGGTCTCGTTTTCATACTCATGTGAGCTCAGATGGGGTTGCAAGTGAGCTAGACTTGTATTTGGCTCAATTAGTATCTAATGATAATAAAATAATAAATACTTATGAGCCTGTATATGGCTCTTCGAGACCATTGCCAACCAGTTATTCACTCATCTAACTTAAATTGCTAAACTTGCTATGATTTAATACTATATAGTATATAAATACTACTATAGTTACAATCTTGAAAATTTTAAGCAATAAAAAAATCAATAAAATACAGCTAAACAATCTATAAACGAGTTGCTTTTCCAAGCTTAAATGCAACATTTTATTCGGACTTGAACCGAGCTATAATCGGGAAAACTAAATGAATGAAATGAGCTCGAGGTCAAATTATCAATAGCTGGAACATGCACAAAAAAGCAAAGTACCAAACTTGGCTTGTTTCACTCACTATTCTACTCGAGTTCTCGTTAGGGTCATTTATTAATTTTGGTTTTGTGTGTGTGTGTGTTGGTTCATGTCCCAAATTAAGGCTGCTGCTCTTGGTACGGCATTAAGGCTGCTGCTCTTGGTACGCCCATCTTATTTATTTTGAACCAGATTTCAAGCATGTGTATAAAAAAGAAAGGAGTTGTGAAAGGAAGTTGTGATGTTTTTTTAGAGAAAGTTCTAATGTTGAATTGGAATTTCCCCCCCTTTTTTAATTTATTGAAAAGAAGAAAAATCCAAGTCATCAACCAAACCAAGATTTGAAGAGCTTTTCTCTCTTGTTAAAATAATACAGAGTTTTAGAGATTTCTGAAGATAATCTTTCTTGTTTGTTCACAGATATTGCAAGATCTCGGGGTTCGAACAATGAGATTGTTGACAAACAACCCAGCAAAATATATCGGGCTGAAAGGCTATGGGTTGAGTGTGGTTGGAAGAGTCCCTTTGTTAACTCCGATAACCAAAGAGAACCAAAGATATTTAGAGACAAAGCGAAAAAAGATGGGGCACATCTATGGATCTGAGTTCGATGGTCGCTTAACTAATTCCACTGAAAATAATGGCACCGATGAGCAGCAGAAATCTTAATAGTTGGAAACACAACAAATTGCCTCTCTTGAACAATAACTTAATAAAGGTTTAATGTATTTTTTACTCCCCCTTTGGCGTTTGCATTTAGAGTTGGTGATTAAGGTTGTGTTGTTTCCGCTTTTTACAGCTTTTGTATCAGGCTTTGATTGACATGATGATTCTTAATAAAGGATGAAGTTTATTATGTTATATAAGTCAATATTGTGAAAACTAATGTATTTTGGGGCCTGAAAGAAGCATCTCAAAAATATTTTATGTTGCCTTCAACTGTTTCAATATATAATATTAAAACTAATATATATATTGTCAGGACTTCAATGATGAATGTTCTCATTTCTTTTAAATAGATCCCTTTTTTAACTTTTACTTTTGCCAGCTTTTCACTTGTTTGTGGCAGAAAAATTGTTAATACACAGGCCATTGTTATATGGGCAGGGTACAAAATAAACATGAACTTTTTAATTGCAATTCAGAAGCTGCAGGCACTCCTCAAGAAAGAGCCTGAGACTCTGTCATCGCCGCGAAATCATATTGAGTTTTTTGAGAACCTCATTACCTCATTCAGTTATTATTTTTTATTTAATTTTTTTTATTTATTTCTTTTATCCTTAGAGCTTGGAACCAGCAATCAGCAATTTCCAAGTTGAGTGATCACCTGTTTCTTGTTTAGAGTTTATGATGGATCACCAAGCGTTTCTATAGGGGAAAATTTAGCTTTAAAATTTCTTCATCGGTATACTTTTGTTATATTTCATTTTGGCACTCTACACAAGTCATTTCCGCTGCGATTTTGCACAGGTGATGAACATACAACTCAGGTTGTCGATATTAATCCAACAGGGAGGACACTACCAAATTAATCCAAACTAGACTAATAAGTAATAACACTTCCATTTTATGTTGCTCACAAGTCTACTTTAAAATTTAGATAAAACTAACACAGACCTCAAGAGCTTCAAGCAAATTTCCTACATGTGCATTCTTTAAATTGAAATAGATATCATAAGGGGTATTGTATAATAACATCATCCACATTTCAAGATCAGTTTGTTACCACATAACATCATCTAAAATATTATAACAGAAAGAGAACATGTCCAAACTGTAGCAATCCCTCTAAATTGAAATTTCTGTCAAAATGTTTGTGCTTAATACTTCATAGAACTGACATTATAACTGTAGTATGTATACATCGATTGTGTTTGTAATCAATAAAAGATGAATGAATTGGTCAATGTATATGTAGTTGTTTAATCGGAGCAGCATATCAGGTACAAAATATTTGCTGTCGTCCGCACCTCAACATAATAATGAAGGAAAAAACAAAAGGCGTCGAAACTTTTCCTTGGTTGAGATACCCTTGATTGTGTAAGAATCTGAGAAAACTCAGTTTGCAGTAGATTTACAAAACTGCAGCTCATCAGAAGACGTCGAAAACAGAGCACAACAAGAAGAGATATCTATGACAGCCACCTCCATAGCATTACAAACCCATTCCGGGATGTCGCCCTTCGGAAACTGCAAACATGAAGAATTTAGGATGAGTTCAAAGTTCAAGCACAAGCAAGCAATTAGTATCTGTACAATTAGCAACAGTCATCGAACTATGTGATCTATTTGCAAACAGTTCACATTTTGAACTGGTTATGGCAAAAAAACCGGGGGGGGGGGGGGGGGGCGGGGGGGTATATGGTCCTATGGAGAAGAAAACATAATAATTTTGAGTGATAACAAAAACTAACGTGAATGACAGATGCTTCTGTGCCCAGCTTTTTTCTCAAAAAATAAAAATAAAAATAAATAAATAGCATGAATGATCATTCTTTACCTTTTTTCCTCTATTATTTTAAAGTTGTTTATTTGGGATCATCCCTTCCACTAAATAATTAGGGTTTGTCTCCTCACCCCAGTGTTGGTATATGCCTTGTCCATGTGATCTTGTCATAACTCATAATTTCATTTATCTATTTCTTGAAATCATCAAGGCATATTCTACAAATACGGAAAGTTCTGCCAAATGTCTTGACCTATTTTCGTTTTCTCCCCTCCTGAACCAATCGGCTTGGCAATTAGGATTGGACTTGGCGACGGAGGACCATAAATGCATCAGTGTTGAATCTACAGGGACATAAGTCTAGGAGTTGTGAGAAGCAAGGGGTCTTGTGTCATTAAAAAAAGGAAGCAATAAACTCCCAGGTTTATGTCAGGTAGAATGTGTAGGCAGAATGTGTCAAGACTTATTTTATCATGTATGAGCCTATATAAAGGCCAAGTTATCTTGTATGGAGGCAGATTATAAATGATATGATATTTCAAATAAACAATTGCAAGTTTGGCTGCTAGGTTGGTGGGAAGCGAAGCCAATTTGGAGGTCATACATATTTGAGTTAGATTTTAAGGCAAGGGCAGCATAAGACAACTCATAGTTCAACTTTGAGTTTTAGTTGGTCTCTATTGCTTGGCCTGAAATCAAAACAACTCTAAGGTAGAATTTTGGCTTCTTTTGAGATTTAATGGCAGTAATCTAATGGCTAAAAGTTTACCCCCACTTTTGCCAGAAAAGCAGGAAAACCCCCTTAAAGTCTAAGCCTGCGCTCTACCACATAAACCTTAATACCGTTAGTTCTTCCATCCATGAGACTTTTTATGTACTGAATACTATAATGGACTGATCAGATTACTCTCATTTAAAGCTTACTGGGCTTGCGAGCTCCGCAGGCCCATTTTTGTCTTCTTTTATTCTTCTTGCTTTCAAGTTCACATTCACTTCAATCCATGCTCACTCGGTGGAAGAGAGGAGAGAGGGTAGATAGCATATAGAATTGAATTGAAGGAAAGAAATTTGGAGGAAAAATGATTTTAGGGATCAAGAAGGAAAAGAAATTTGGGGAAAAACTAATCAAAGGGCATTCCAGGAAAAACACACTGAAAAATATTTATGGTGTCAAATTTGTTGGGTAAAGTGTATGTTTTTGAAGTTTAGCGGGATTTCCTGCTTCCGGACAAATGTGAAGCTGCATTATAGCATTTTCTAATTGGAACCAGATTAGGGTTCAACTCCTAAAACTAACGAATACTTTAAGGACGCTGGATTTAGTCTATCTGACTCTCAATTTTCTTTAAAATATATTTGGAGTCTCGATAACAAGTGTATAGTAATTTGCGATTTTGCATTCTCAAAAGACTGCCTTTTATCACATTATGTCAACTTTAATTTTCTATAAATTGAATGCCGATAATGGGCTTATGTTCCATGTTATATATTTCTTTCAAATATATAAGGTTGGATTACAAAAATTTGTATTGACCATATAGATTGCAACTTGCATTAGTTACTATTTTCATTGCTTCATACGGAGTTTCTTGTTTAGACAATGCACCTGCACTATCACCTGCTTACTTTAACCATACACGCTCACATTCTCAAACACATTTAGTAGTCGCCCTTCTATTCTGTCCAGCGTCCCTTGGTTGTCAGCAATTAGGTGCCGCTTAAGAATTAGTCTAAAGCAGCATTCTTGAATTAGGAGACCTTTCGATTTGATGGTTCACGTAAGAATTCTAAGAATATCATTAATCTAGTAGATGTAACCTCCATGGATTTTGCGGAAATTAAGAAACTGGCCACCATAAGAAGCTAATTAGCGCAAATGATAAATTTCATTGCAAATACTGATTATGAGATTGACTATGAACAGAGGTGGAGCGAGATTGCATGTCAGGTGTGCAATAAATATGCAAACGAAAATTGAGTGGTAATTCGAAATGAAAATTGAGTGGTAATTCCGATTAACAATCCAAAAGCAAGTATGAAGAGCCCTTACTCTGGAAATCTTCCCTCAATTATTGACACGTGAAGGTCCTTGCTTAGCTGCAATATATAAAAGGTGGGAGGCGGGGGGGGGGGGGGGGGGGGGGCAGGGGGGGCGGTTTAAAAAAAATCTGCCACTATATCTGAAAGCGAGACAAGTGAAGGTCTTACTCTCATCATCTAAGACAAATTATGGTAAGAGAGATGTTGAGAACCCATAGCATCTTTCGTTACGAGGCAATGTAAGTAAGCCCGTGTATAATTCTTACACACACTGAATAAATATATTAAGGTAAGGCAAGTAGTAGGACAGAATAAAATTTCACCATTTGCTCATCCATGAGTAAAATGTGCGCTTACCATACATGTACATGTGGGATCAATTGGTTGTTCGTCTCTGGCCATTGCTCGGTGTTTAAGCTTTAAAACTCCCTAAAAGCAAATAGCACTCAGGGTTTGGAAATGATGATCAATTCATCTTCTGGAAACAACAGATATTCAATTTATTAAACTAGTATTCTAGATTCTACTTGCAAGTTGTCGTAAATGATTGCAACAGTAAGTACATGCATATTTAATTAGTCCAGTAGGATATTCCTATTGTATTAATCAAAAGACCGTGTCTACCGCTCAAAAGGAAACTAATGGATAATGAGATACATTTCCATAGCTTGTCTTATCTTTTATAGTCATATGCTCCAAATTGTACTGGAGAAATATCTCATGTCTAACCACTAAACTACTTGATCAGCTTTATAGAGTGTAATGGGTGATAAAGGCTATTGTTGTTGTTGTTTTGGTGAAGAGGCCTTGATATTGGTGAAAAGGGTTATAAAATTTAGAGTTCGACACTGCCTATAAATAGCAGCGATAAGGCATTCACTAACAAGTAATAACGGCTTGAAGCGGTAAGTATCCTGTGGAAGAAACAGGGGGGGGGGGGGAAGAAAAATATCAAGATAGTTTCACAAAACTACTATTTAAGTGAATGTGAGCGAAGAAAAGGAAAATTTTCCCTCTGGCACGAGTGCGTTCATATGGATGCAATGAACATTTAAGTGAATGTGAGCGAAGAAAAGGAAAATTTTACCTCAGGCACGAGTGCCGTACCAAAACGAGCAGTCCTTGTAGGATAAACACAGTCATACATGTCTGCACCTAGGGCACTGCATACCACAATATCAAGAGGATAACCAACACCCTGCAAACCATGTAAACATGGATTCCACGAGTACACAATAGGTCGTTTGGCTTATATCTAAAGTACCATTAAATATCACTGTTTTTCGCTAAATTACCTTAACGATTTATTTTTAAATTACAGTAAGCTTCCTTAAAGCGCTACATCTGTGTGTATTTTAGTGGGGGGAAAGCATAATATAAAGTTTTAGGGAGTTTACAGTAACAAAAACTTGCTGTAGTTTAGTGAAACACAACAATGGTTGAGGGAATTCTACTGCAATTGAGCCCAGTTTTTAAACCCCCAAAAAAACCTCCTATGGTGCTGGAATGTCACAAGAAACTACTAGAAAAACTGGTCATAGTGATGATGCTTGATATCGTCGATTTCCCAGATCGTGACACGTGGCAGATGACGCTAGCAAGAAAGGACCAGGAACGGTACGTCGGTAGAATACTCCGGGTCTGCGGCCCATGAACGTGGCCGACCTTCTGTGACTGTCCACACCACTCATATGCCCGCCTTACAAACAACCGTTAGCTCACCTCCGAGCCCTCTGCACAATTGACCTTCTCAGCCCTCTCAGCTCGTCCCCGAGCTACCGCAGAACCAAGATGCCTCGGCCTCCCGCTCGTTCCCGAGCCACCCGCCGAGCTCATCTTCCTCGGTTCCATCGACCGACCAGCAGCACCAGTCGCAGACACCTCCGCCATGTCTCCGCGAATCTTGCCATACGCGAGATATCCGCCGGTCACGTCCCGCGTTCCACGCCATCACGATCCCCCATTAACGAGCCCGTCTCGTCATTAATGCGGGACTCCGCCTATCACGCGAGCGTAACGGCCGGCGTGATTCTCGCGCCCGCCTGCCATTCGCTGCTGGGTATATAAACCCCTTTTTCAGGCGACTCAAGTAAGTCATTTTTTCCTCACTAGGCCGTTACTCTGCTCAAAAATCCGGTCTAACTTGAACGTCGGAGGGTCCTCAGTGGTACAACCACCCCGGGACTTCCTTGCAGGTAGCTCGGCCTCAACCACCTTAAACCCATTGAGATCCACACGTTTCAGGAGGCAACTTCCAACTCAATCTCAGTCATCCATTGTCGCTTGCAGCAGATCTACGGAAGGTATTATCTTGACGAGATCCGACATCCGTCAGCTGGCATCGTCTGTGGGAATTTCTTGATTCCACTCAACAAAGTTCATCTTCCGATCTCAACTCAATGGCGAGCGATCACCACGACGATCCAAGCACTAGCCGCCGCCTCCCCCACAACGGAGGCGCGGACGAATCTCTTCCCCCGAACGCCATCAACGCCCTAACCGTCTGAATAGATCGACTCGCATCCGTAGTGGATGCGCTCGTCCGTGTCCAAACGGCAGGGCAGGCTCTCCAGGTCGCCGCTCCCCCACCTCGGGACCGGGACCCCTACAGAGAGAGAGAAGACTCTGCTCACGTCGGCACTGCCGACCACCGCCTCGCTGCCTCCCACGGCCGCAGATCTCCCGGGTCAACATATTCTATGACCCGCTGGGTGCCCCACAGTTCAACACCGAGGTCCGTCGCCAGAGTGCCTCGCCCCGAGCCCCTTCGCGCCCCTGTCCTTCCCGAGGAGATGTCTGTCAGCTCGCCTGCGCCCAAGCATGACCGACACCCCCTCCCTCGACGGGGTCGTGCGGACGGTACTCATCACGACAGCTCGAAGACTATCTCGCCACGGGACCTAAGGAACCTCATCGAAAGGAACCGGGGCCGCGGCCAGACACAGGTCTCCAACAGCAGAGGCCAAAGATCAGAATGTGTCGAATCGTCAGGATACCACGGCTGACTCGACGCTCTCGAGAAGAAGATCGAAAGTATGCATCGGGAGGGTCATCATTCGAGCGACGGGGCTAAGTACGCCGCTGAATCGCTCACAAAACCCTTCACCGAGGAGCTGCTCGCCGTCCATGTCTCCTCCCGGAACAAACCTCCGAAAGTCCCTCTCTTCGACGGTAAGTCTGACCCGAAGGACCATTTGGACGCATTCACCGCAGGAATGAGCTTTTAAGACAACACTGACGCCGCCCAATGCCGAGCTTTCCCGGCCACTCTCATCCGCTCCGAACGAGACTGGTTCCGAGGACTCGCGCCACGCTCGTTCTCAACCTTCGACGAACTGGCTACCCAATTCCTCGGCCACTTCGTCGGGAACAGACGGCAGAAACGGACCGTCGACCATCTCTTCACAAACAAGAGCAGGGACAAAGAAACATTCAAAGGGTACGTCACCCGTTTCTACAATGCCCTTCTCGAGGTCCCAGAACATCGGGACGAGACGGTCATTACAGCACTTAGGTCTGGTCTTAGGCACAAGGAGTGGTTACGCTCTTTTGCACTAGCGCAACCTAAGACCATGGCCGAGGTAAAAGCCTGGACCGAGCATGAGATCCAGCTCGAGTCCGAGGTGAACGAAAATCTCCCGGGACAGAGCAAACTGACCAAAAGAAAAGGGCGAGAGAAGAGAAAAAGACTTGAGCGGCCAAAGCCCTACTCCCCGAAATTTCAGGAGTACACCCAGCTCAATGTCTTCCAGACGGTACTGCTTGAGAAGGCTAAGGGCGAAGGGTTCTTCAAGCTCCCCCCGATCTCGCGCATGGCGGCAAAGCACACCCGGGACTCCTACTGCGGTTTCCACAGGTCTCAAGGCCACAAAACAGAGAGCTGTAAATAGCTCCGAGACTACATCGAGGAGCTCATTCGTTCGGGACACCTGGAAGCGTACTTGCGGGACAAGCGGCAAGCTGACCGCGAGCAGGAGCAGCGTTCCCCTCCCGGCGAGTTGACAATCGGCCAAATTATGGTCATGTCGGCGGGGGTACGTCAAGTACCTACGAGGCTCGACACCCCACGCCGGTTGTGGAGGCCAACAACCATCCGAGGATGAAGGCCAGGAAGACCGAGCCGATCGTTTTTGACGACCTTACACCGCCAAGAAGCTCAAACCGTACCAATAAAAAGAACATCTACTAGCGTGTACTTTTTTTACTAAGGTAATGTAAACTTTTCTCAAGATCTTTCTCTTTATATAATAAGAAGAGATCAATAAAATATTGCAAAAAGAAGAGTTTTGTTTATTTAAAGGGTACTATAGGCTCCTCAGCCGTACATCAAAAAAGAAAAATTACAATAGCGGGGGAAGAGGTGCAGAGAACATTGCTCGTGGTACTCCGAGGATATTTCCGCCAGCCGAGCCCTCGCGGCCTCAGACCTCTGCCTCTGATGCTGCCCGCGAACGCCGGCATCGTGCCTCAATTGGTAGCACTCAAGGATGAGCACCACCGAGTGATCCCGCCGACCCGCGGAGATCAGGCCGAAGCGCCGCAAAGACCTTAGCTTACCAACCGCCTCGTCCTTCAGCTGTTCGGACAAGGGGTTGTAGAGCCCCGGCGACACCCTCCAGATGGAGTACATCAACAGCTGGAGCATGGGAAGCGCCAGGAAGCAGTCGGCCGAAATGATCCTCAATGCGGCCTATGACTAACTGCACCGTGTCCTCGGTGCAGTATTGATCGTAGAGGTACACGTCCTCGAAGTTTACGATGTCGGGATGGTAAAAGGGAATTCCTCCATTCTTACGTTTTGGATGTGAAGGAAGGAGTGATCAATGCTCTCTCCGTTTTATAGCCCACAACGCCCCACGAGTTCAACAGTCGCTCATTTCATCCACAACTGTACCGTCACGTGGCAGACATCGAGCCTTTCTCGGCGAAATCAAAATGACACGGCTCCAGCGCTTCGCCTCCCCCACGCGTTCATTACACGTGTCGCCCGCGACTGTCCCTATTCCCTATACTCACACCGGGAAGGTCGGACAGAACCTCACGAATCGACCGAGCGGCTACCCTGCTCGGCTATCCCGGGCTGGTAGTTCACTACCCCCGCAACGCCAGGGATCGAAGCCCTCACCAAGAGGCAGTCGAATGGCTACCCTGCTCGGCTATCCCTGACTGGTAGTTCACTGCCCCACGACGTCAGGGATCTAAGCCCTCGCCAAGAGGCAACCGGGAAGCAACCCTGCTCGGTCCATCTTTAGCAGGCCTCTTGCGGCCCCTCCCGCGCTAAGGATCCAAGCCCTCATCAAGAGGAAACCGGGCTCGCCCTTGCTCGGTTATCACTGGCCGGTAGTTCCCTACCCCGCAATGCCAGGGATCGAAGGCCTCGCCAAGAGGCAACCGGGCTCTCCCTGGCTGGTAGTTCCCTATCCCGCAACGCCAGGGATCGAAGCCCTCACCAAGAGGCACCGGACAATAACCCTGCTCGGCCCGTCCTTAAGGATCCAAACCCTCGCCAAGTGGCACCGGGCAGCAACCCTTCGGCCCGTCCTTAGCAGGCCTCCGACGGCCCCTCCCGCGCTAAGGATCCAAGCCCTCGCCAAGAGACACCGGGCAGCAACCCTTCGGCCCGTCCTTAGCAGGCTTCCGACGGCCCCTCCCGCGCTAAGGATCCAAGCCCTCGCCAAGAGGCACCGGGCAGCAACCCTGCTCGGCCCGTCCTTAGCAGGCCTCTTACGGCCCCCTCTCGCGCTAAGGATCAAAGCCCTCGCCAAGAGGCACCGGGCAGTAACCCTGCTCGGCCCGTCCTTAAGAATCCAAGCCCTCGCCAAGAGGCAACCGGACAGCAACCCTGCTCGGTCCATCCTTAGCAGGCCTCTTACGGCCCTTCCCGCGCTAAGGATCAAAGCCCTCACCAAGAAGCAACCGGGCTCACCCTTGCTCGGTTATCCCTGACTGGTAGTTCTCTACCCCACATCGCCAGAGATCTAAGCCCTCGCCAAGAGGCAACTGAGCAGCTTCACTGCTTGGTCCATCCTTAACAGGCCTCTTACGGCCCCTCCCGCCCTAAGGATCGAAGCCCTCACCAAGAGGCAACCGAGCAGCTACCCTGCTCGGTTATGCTGGCTGGTCGTTCACTACCCTACGAAGCCAGGTATCTAAGCCCTCGCCAAGAGGCAACCGAGCAGCTTCATTGCTCGGTCCATTCTTAGAGGACAACCTCGACGAATATTCACTACGCGACCCCCACGTCGACTTCGGGGCCACTAAGACACCGACCTCGTACCGGTCTTTGCACACTTAGGCAATTGGCAAAATGGTTAAATTCAACTCGACGTGCGGTCGCCAAGTGAAATTCTCTAAGGTCAGCACCGTGCAAACAGAGATTTAACAACAAGCAAAAGGAAAAACTATGCCAAACACCGCAAAAAATGTTTCATTCAAAAGTCTTTACAAAGGTATTATTGGCCCCCCGGCCTTACAAAAACGCCCGGAGGCTTATAAGATTTCCGAAGCAACAAAAAAAAGATATAAGAAGACGAGGGGTTTCAGGCCTCAAGGCCGGGCGCAACCCCGAGGAGCTTCGTGTCCACCACGACCTGGGCTTCGTCTTAAGGATCTGCGCCCATCGCAAGAGCCTCGGTGCCGCCCTCGTCGGGGGCATCTTCCCCGGCTGCGCTTCCAGGGGCATTTCCCTGTGCATCATCCCCGCGAGGATATTCATCCGGAGCTCTTCATCAGGGAACTCCGGCATCCGAGCCTTGACGGCGTCGAGGGTATCGTGCCAGATGAGGGTAGAGGCTGCAGCTAGGTCGGTGTAAAAATGGTCCGACTTCTTATAGTTCTCTACCGCCTTCGACGCTCTAAGCTCGGCTCGCTTCATCCCCTCCATCGCAGCCTCGCACTCCTTCCGGAGGGAGCTTGCCGACTTCTTCAGGGTGTCGACGAGCACCTTCGAGTCCTGAAGCTTGGCCTCGGCGGCCCGGACGGCCTCACGGTACTTAGCAACCTCCTGCTTCCCGGCTGCCACCTCGTCCTCAAGGGCGGTGACCTTCGCCATCGCCGCCTCCAGCTCCAACTTTGAGCTCTCCTCCAGCGAGGAGAACTCGCCCGCGGCCCGCATCGCCAGGGCAATTTCCTCGTCCTCCATTTGGACGACGAGGGCGACGTGCTGGAGGACCTGAAGAAATCAAAAGGGGGTCAAAAAGGAAAGGGAGGTACCCAATCTCACGAATAAATAAGACGCTGAATGAAAACCCAAGTAGGGTGCGAGCACTAACCTGCACGGCCTCTTGGGCGATGGCTGCCATTTGCGCCCTGAGAGTCCCCCGAGGGGTTTTGCCCCCGGCCAACCTCTCCATCTCTATCAGCAGGCTGTCAGCAACGGAAAGCCCCGAGGGCACCTCAAAGCGGAGGTCCCCCTCGTCCACCAAGATCGGGGTGGCCGGGGTGCGCGGAACTGTCCGGTGAAACCTCTTGAGGGACGACGCCGGGGAGTCGGTCTCTATCTCCGAAGCCCAAGGCTCTTGTTCCCGAACCCGCTTTCGGCTCGGCGTCTGGCTAGACTCCGGGGCACGGGCCGCACTCGTACGCCTAGGTGGAGCGGCTGCCGGGGGAGTCGGGGCCGACGTCGGACGGGAGGAGCCGGCACCTCCAGCCCTCGATCCCTTCTTCTGCTCATGCATGGCCACTCGGAATTTGCTCACGTCCATGGGTTCTACACAAGACAAGGTACAGTGGCGTCAGCAATGCAAGTAAAAATAAAAATAAACGCAAATCTAACAGATCGCCTGTAAACTCCCAACTTACCCGCGAACTGGGCGGGGCTGAGCTAAGCCCAACTAAGGGCCTGCTCAGAAAGCAGCACGTCAGTCCGGGGAATGGGCTCCCACTCCGCCACTTTCACTGCGTCGGGATCGTTCGACTGACTCTCCCGACGACAACTATCTCTAGACCACTGGGTGGGCATGGGCCAGTCCTCACCCTCGGGCGGCCTAACAAAGAAAAACTTCATGATTGGAAGAAGGTACCACGACGAATCCCGACCCGGCAGCACTTCCCCGTTGTTTCCTAAAGGAGATGTATACCCACCTCGGCTCGCCCGTGCGAGTGCTGGGGTGACTTTTGTAACAGAGAGAAGAGGCAAGGGTTTTCAGCCTGAAAAGGATCATGTGCAACTTCAAACGGACCAGGAACCCAAGGAGAATCCTTCAGGAGTTCGGCACTAGCTGACCCGGGGCTAGCCCAAAATGGTTCAGCACTCTAACAATCTTGGGAGAGAAGGGCAGACGCATTCCGGTACAAAAGGCTTCCAGGTATAGGGCAATCTCCTTATCTCGTACCTGATCTGCCTTCTCCCCTTCCTCGGCCAAACGTAGCGTATAGCCGGGAGGAATGTGGAAACGAGCCCGAGCGGTGGAGAGCTCATCCTCATACCTCACCGTGGACGACACACCAGGGGCATCTACGACCTCCGCTCTGGGAACCGCCCCCGACGCGCGACCCCGAGAAGAGGATCCGGCCCTAACTTCTCGGGAGGACTCCGACTAAGAAGAAGAAGAAGAAGAAGAAGAAGAAGAAGAATCTACGGGGGCTCCCTAGACTCTACCCGATCTATTTCTACAGACTCTTCACAAGAAAACATCTAACCTGATGGAGGGGATGAATCCTCGGAAGAGCAAAGCGCAGATATCCCGACCTAAGAAGGAGAGCGCCGAGTTAACGAGACTCAAGACGAGAAAATTATGAAGAAGTATGGGCCCTGATGAGGACCCCACCTCTATTTATAGCCGCCGGCTGTGCACATCCAACGACGATAGTTATCTCTCGACGAAACGACTCATCGCATTCGACGGCCTCCATCGCTCCACCTGTCGCGCACGCATTGGGCGCACCCCGTCGAAAACGGGAAATCTGCGGCCTGTCGCGTCAGCCAACCAGCGCAAGGCACGTGGGCAGTCGCTTTGGTGAACGTACGCACGATCCGGCGCATCCTCTTTAATGCAAGATCTGGCCCCTGATCCGCTGACGTCTTTAAGAAAATACAGTTGATTGCCCGGGAATGCGCACTTACAATATCTTCGAAAAGGAGCTCACCTCGGGGACCCGGCAGACCACTCTCGACCAGACCCGTGAACACGTCGGGACGAGAGTGGGGGGCTAATGATGATGCTCGATATCGTCGATTTCCCAGATCGTGATACGTGGCAGATGACGTGTCCCGAAGCTAGTAAGAAAGGACCAGAAACGGTACATCGGTAGAATACCCCGGGTCTGCGACCCATGAACATGGTCGACCTTCTGTGACCGTCCACACTACTCCTATGCCCGCCTTACAAACAACCGTTGGCTCGTCTCCGAGCCCCTTGCACAATTGGCCTCTTCGGCCCTCTCAGCTCGTCTCCAGGCTACCGCAGAACCAAGATGCCTCGGCCTCCCGCTCGTTCCCGAGCCACCCGCCGAGCTCATCTTCCTCGGTCCCATCGACCGACCAGCAGCACCAGTCGCAAGCACCTCCGCCACGCTCCGCGAATCTCGCCATGTGCGAGATATCCGCCGGTCACGTCCCACGTTCCACGCCATCATGATCCCCCATTAACGGGCCTGTCTCGTCATTAATGCGAGATCCCGTCTATCACATGGGCGTGAAGCTGGGGACGTAACGGCCGGTGTGATTCTCACGTCCGCCTGCCATTCGCTGCTGGGTATATAAACCCCTCTTTCAGGCGACTCAAGTAAGTCATTTTTTCCTCACTAGGCCGTTACTCTGCTCAAATATCTGGTCTAACTTGATCGTCGGAGGGTCCTCGGTGGTACAAGCACCCCGGTACTTCTTTGCAGGTAGCTCGGCATCAACCATCTCAAACCCATTGAGATCCACATGCTTCAGGAGGCAACCTCCAACTCAATCTCAGCCGTCCATCGTCGCTTGCAGCAGATCTACGGAAGGTAACATCTTGACGAGATCCGACATCCCAAACATAGCATCGGATAATCATAGCATCTAATAAAGTCAATACCATCACGTATCGTGGTTTATCCTCTGGCAATGCAGCAGTGCACTGGGCAACAGAACGCCAAAATGAATCCTTGTCTTCACCACCGGCAAGGCCACCAATAGCATATCTGTCATAGAAGAAAATTAGATAGGTTTCTTGTCTGACCATCAAAAACCCTATTTTCTTTTTGACTAAGAATAAAGTTAACATTCTTAATCGCAAACTTTATTTATTCCTTAAAATTGAACATAGCTTTTTTATAACAAATTTATTGGTTTTCGCGTTAATCTACTCACAGACTGGGAGTCGACTACTAGTTTAGGAGTATGGAAAACCATCCTCCAGTCTCGAATTTCCTCGGCCAAATATTTGAGACCCTTTAGAGAGTTTCAAGAGAAAATACTCCGGCGAAAGAAATAGAGAGTTTCAAAAGGAATACTTAGTGGGAAATAGAATTCAAAAGAACGTACTGGAGAAAAATATGAATATCTATAGAACTTGAAGGCCAACTGTACGATGAATGTGGCAACTACTCATTACAGTGGTAAGTTAAATGTGTACAGGGCATGCAACAGCCCAGTAAAATTGGTGGCGGCGGCAGATAGATGTCTTCAAAGGCTCGTATAATTAGCAAATCTTGTTTCATTCCCTTTAGAGCACATTAGCTTTGATAACATAATGGAGATCCTGCATTATTAACATGATCTAATAGATTAGTGATGTGAAGATAAAAAAAAAGTGTATGGCATGGCCAAGCAAGAATAAAAGGATGAGCATGAGCATAGGAAATAGGCTCCCTAATTACGTGCTTATAATATATTGGCACCAATCCGGTGAAAATATCTTACCAGCAATACATCTATCGATCCAACGAAGAGTACGGTACATAGCCTCCTCGATTCGTGGACCTGTAATGGTGGTTCTCACAACATCATCAAGGGCCATGATGATATCAGCTCCAATTTTATGCTGTATGGGATCTAAGCAAAATTAATGAAGAAGCATGTGATTTATATAACATACGGTAGATGAGAAAGGTGGAATATGTTTCATTACGTTGTTGGCTATTACCGTGCCGTAGAGTTGAACATTATTCCATATAGCAAATATATCATCTAATCCCCTTCTTGTAAACTTTTCTATGGTTTATAAGAATTTGGAGGATGCCAAGTGATCATCTACGACTATGACAAGCCCCTCTCTTGTTATGGTTTGAACGAGGAATTTGGTACTTACTCATAGAGGGTTGACGTCGGGTCGACGGTCATAAAACTTTGTCAAATCTTTACTGGAGTTTTGCTTCATAGTCAATCCCATTTAAATGGGAAAAGGCTTAGATGATGATGACGGCGACGATAGATGGAAAGAAACTTGTGTCATTGAGAACCAGTGTTTCGAGGAAAAAGAACATAAGGTACATTTATAGGAGAGACAACGGGATGAGGCTTCAATAGAGATGTGTACCCCAAATCTACTAAACCCAAAATGACTACATTCTTGGTAACTACCTTATTAAATAAATTTTCGGATCTATGAAGAGAACCGTTACATGGTAATTAGCTTAAGCTAATGAAGCCTGAGTGTAATTTGCGACTTTGAATCGCATTGTTGAAACATTTTATTAAAATTCAACCTATAAATAAATATAGAAGCACAAGTTACTCATAACATATAGCTTCTAAAGAGCGCCAAACTGTTAGCCTTTAATTAACCCACACTTCGGCAATCATACCTTCTCTAAGTAGCGATTTATTCAATTTTGCAGATCTTAGCTTTAGGCGAACAGTGATAGGATTATAATTTATGATACATATTAACTAGGGTGCAGGATGTCTGTGGAGAAAGCTAGTAAAAGAAATGTATCCCATGACTAATTGTAGCGGTACAAAAATGTACAATGGCAAACCAAAAATAAGAGTCATGTGAAACTGTTTGTTCCATAAAAAGAACAAATTCTAAGCAAATAGAAACATCAAGCAATTGGCAATTACCTGAATATGTATCGACTCTTTAGGTGTAAGAAGCATGGGCTTTCCATCAACAGGAGACTGCCATAAAAAAGACGTTCAGAACCACATTGAATCCGAAAGAAAACATACCAAAATGGGAAGAACTATCTTTGTGAAAAATATGTAACGTGATACATATAATTCAAGGCTAGCAATTCAGGTCAGCAAAAGAACAATGAGATAGACAAAAAAGCTGGAGAAATAAACTCCAAACAGAGAAGAAATACATGTGCCCACATGTACTTATTGGAGTTTTCTCTTGTTGCAAAGAGAATGCATTGGCAGCTTCATTTACTATGTAGGCTAAAACTACCTTTGAGAAGAGAGTTAAGGATGATGACATAATGACAATTCTACTAGCGTTAAGATTAGAGAAGATGAAATAATGTTTGAAATTACTCGCTGGGTTGGTCCTACAACAAAAGGCATGGGATTAGAGAGCCATTACTTGGGCTCCTACAGAGAGAAATCAATGATACTAGACATAGGTGACACGCTTACTGGGACTCTTGTTAATAAATAGAAATCAATGATCCTAAACTTAGTGACACGCTTGCTGGGACTCTTGTCAATAAATAGAAATCGATGATACTAACATAGTGTCACACCGAGGGCATGCCCATGAGAGATGTCAATAAATAGAAATTGTATATTACGCTCTTCATTATATTAACTATATTATGTATTCTATGGTATTGTAAAATAGAGTGGTATTAGTAAAAAGAATAATGAGAGGTGTTTAGAAATAAATGAAGAGAAAACATTAGGTAATCCTCCTAATACTGACTTTAGCAAGTAATAGATGAGGAGAGAGAGCTAGAATTTGACATTGGAACTGCCTAATAAGTATCAAACATACAGCAAGCTAGATTAATGAAGAGCCAACTGTACACAGTGCACTCATTCTTCTTTCTATGTCATTTTCACATTTAGTGGCTTTAATAGAAAACTCATGATCATCTTCTAATAGCTTTAACCCCTCTCAGTCCTAGATCTATAGATCTCCATTTCTCCATGAACTTACATCAACAAGCCCCCTCCCCACTACTCCAATGTTTTCATGGCAGCAGGGAAAAAAAGATCGCGGCTGTGGAAGTTGGTTTGGACTTTGAGAACAAACCTGTGCTTGGTCTGGACCATCAAATTGGTAGAGAAAAATTTGTTTGTATTTTGGCTTCATTTTGATTTCTGCAATGGATGTAGATATTTGATTGATACTGGATTGATTTTTCTGTTTTATATATTACTTTTTTCAGAGATTTATTCGAGTATTTGGTACGAATAGAAAATAAATGAGGTTCGTTAAAACTTTAAATTGTTCCCGTCTTTGTGGCACATCTAACATCTTATTCTCCAAAAGTTGCGCTTTAAGAGACTGCTTTGTGCTTTTAATGTTAAGGATAATTGTTTTTTCCCCTTTTAACGAGTCCAAATTTTGGTAATGTTACGACTTCCAACTACGTACTTAATCGATACACTCATACACCTTTGCTTGGTGAATACACCCACATGGAAAGTTTCCAATTTCTAGTTTAAGGAGTGTTGCTTTCTTAACAGCCATGACATCTTTAAGGAGTGTTGCTTTCTTAACAGCCATGACATCTTTCTACTAGAGCTAGCAAATTGATCTAAATGCTCGCTGGGGGGGGGGGGGGGGGGGTGGATTAAAGTTTGCTTGGTGTAAGTTTTGGAGCTAGAACCTATGAGCCGAACTTTCCAACATGGTGGTTATATAATAAATAGCATCAAAGAGTTCCAGTGTACCATTCTCCAAATAAATCGAGGCCACGACAATGTTGTAAGCTATAAGGATTAAGGACATCTGAGATAAGGTTAACAAAAACCAAAGAGGAGGTTTTGAATTCAAAAATAAATGCAGCATACCAATATGCTGTATATAAGCATCTAAGAAGTTAACATATGTCAATATTTAAAATTTGAAACCTAATTAGTGAGAAATTAACAATTAAGAGCTGCATTTTTTTGCTGGCCAGTGATGTATGTCAGAATGATTAAAATTGAAGCAATAGAAAGTGATTACTAGCCTGGCTATTCAATTATGAATGGACGTAAAAGACAACAACTTATAAGAATAACAAGACAGATCAAGGAGATCAACTACCATTTGAAAACCGCCAGAATCCGTAAGCAACGCTCTTTTCCAATTCATAAATTTATGAAGACCGCCCATGCCACCGTTCATTAACTTAAGCTTTTATATATAATGGTGACCAACTTGGTCTCACGCCCATCCGAGTAGCCGCGGCATGTGTGCATGTGTGCATGCGTGGATGTGTAACATATGTTGTCTTCATGAGAGCGATGCATGTTTGCAAATCTCGTCTGATTCCAATCTGGGTGTCCGATTCCAATCCAAAAATCATCATTCGAGTTCCAAACCGAGATCGCTCCGAATTCCAAGATGAAATTTTTAATTGATAAATCTATCCGACTAACGAGAATTCAATTTAAATTCATATAATTTTCAAGTAATCTCATAATATGAGTAAATTACAAGCTAACTTAAATTTTAACCACACATTTTTGGAAAATAATTTGTTGCAAAATCATTATGACGATGGTGATGATTTTCTTATTACACTGCTGTTTGTTGCAAAACCCACCGTTGCCGGTTTTAAGTCCGGATAAGAAAGGATGAGGGTTGTGGTAGGCTTGTGACAGCCAGCGTAAAACTTTGTCACATTTTATGGCATGAACCACAATAAGACTACTATTTCCTTTACGTGTTTTTTTTTTTGGAAAAATTGAAAATAATTCTAATAAGTATTATTGCTAGTAGAAAATTTTTGTTGCTACATTGAAACCAGCTATAGGCATCATAAACTTAATGGAAAAATATGTCAAATATATATATCTAGTATACCGCATTTTAAAAAAAACACTCTATGACTCTAAACATTATCAGTTTCTGAAGATATGTAAAAAAATTGCAGTTATTTAACATTATTGTTTTTAAGAAAAAAGAAGGCTGTGTGATTAAAAAAAATTCTAATATTCCAATCCAAGAGGGTCGATACAAATGAGATGCCCGCTTTCAATCCCAAATAACTGTCTGACACAAGAATTTAGACCTTGTTATGCTATAAAACTAGTGTTAATCTGCTATTTAATAGTTTAAACTTTTGGCTGAGTATCAACAATCATAGACACCTTTTGCTCCTGTTCTACGATCATGAAACTTCTGTACTTTTTTGTAAGACTCTCCGCTATCAATATTAGTTCGTATTGAGCTAATACATAGCTCAAGGTTAGACTGGGAACAAATCCTATTAACTTTATAGCCGTTAGATACCATAGGGAATTTGGGACATGTGCAAATAATTATGAAATTTATATTCTTACCGAATATGACATTATTGTTTGCACACATCCCAATGTGGATCTAACGGCTGGAAAGTTCATAGTTCATGAATTCCTTAATTCTAACTTCTAAGCAGAAGTGTCAGTCTTGAAAGTATTATAAGATAAATGGGCAAATGTTTTACACAGCATACATACACAGCAATATTATTGTACCATATGAATTAAGATGTGAAGCTTGTTGGTCAATCTTTACATGATTAGTTGTATCTTTCTTAGAAAACTGGCCTTTCAACCCCTCTCAAATTTTCTTGACATCTATTCGACATATACACTTGCGCATTAGTGGAACCAAAAGAACAGTTACTTGAAAATCAAATTTATCTCTGGGGAGAAACCCGCAATGATTAGCTGATCACTCATATAAGAAAGTGCGGACCCTTTAGCAATTGGTTTGCCAAATAAACTACTACATGCTCGATATTTATTTCAAAAAGTAGCTGCTGAAAGAACTTCTGTAACAATACTAATCAAGTATAACAGCTAAATGCAATGACGGCTTTTTGAGAATATATATTAGTATCACATAAAATTACCTGCACAAGGCTGCAGAATAGGTCTAATAAGAGGTATATGATACATAAAGGAGTGTTTAACAAGAACCTTGTGTCTCCACTGGCATAAACATTGGCGTTTGGACAACAAAGTGAGGAAGTGTTAGTCGAGCTGCACGAGCACGATTGAACCTCCCAAGGATCTGCATGTATGGAACATCTAGTAAATTGTTTTCCAACAAATAAGCATGCAATCTACTTGGAACACGATCAATTTGTTCCCACAAATGTTACAAAATGTGGTACGTGTGGGTTATGGATTGCATTTATTAAGCACATACGGGATTTCTTGTAACACCCATTAGACTGCACACAGGTATCCTAAAATTCAGAAAATTTAAAATGCACATGCAGTTGCTAGCATCAAAAATACCATATAATTATATAGGGTTAATTGCACAAAACACCCATGAAGGTTACCCCGTGTAGCAATTATTCTCTGTCAAGGCATTATTAACGCAAACATGCCCTCTGCTAATCGACCAATCCCCATAAAACACTCGAACTCAACTCTAAACAACTCAAATGACTGTCTAATTTAACTCTGGAATTTTTTGTTGTTTTGAGTAGAATTTGAGCGTCTGTTAAGGGTTTCAGTCTGTACAAAGGAGGTGTTAGGGCAAATCAATAACTTGAGTGGGTATAACCATGAGGGGTAATGAAAGGGTTGTTTAGTGCAATTAACCCAATAATATAAAACTTATAATTTACTAGAGACGAAAAATTACATTAAGTGATAATAAATTAACAAATAGTAGGAAAGGACATGAATATATACAATGTGAACATATGCAATACGTCAAAAAGAGAAGAATATGAAAGCATGCATAACCAATTATTCAACTTTGATGATCTGATCAGATGTCTACAGAAAACCATTAAATGATGGCATCTAACAAACTATGACTGATAATAATCTAATACCAAAAGACACAATTGGCCACTAATTAAGTTAAACAGGTCAATTTTCAGGTCTTAGAAGCAGTCACGATATCTTTTTGATGGCATGCATTTAAAGAAGCAGTCACAGTACCGCGGTTCACAACATATGCGTTGTGTACATGGAAACATAGATAGTTTATATGGCCATATAAATGGACACATGTGGCCATTTTATGTGTTACCTGGGTTGCATGCGAAAATGTGGAAGCACATTGTTGGAGAAATGGAATGACTTAATTTTTATTAGCTTAATAGCAATGTATTTATACATGATGAAGAGTAACTGCTAGACAAACAAATAGCTAACTAATAACTTAGCTAACAAACTCTAACAAACTAACAAATTACTTTCTACACTCCCCCGCAAGCTGGAGCATATATATCTAAGACTCCCAGCTTGGAGAGAAAATGAGTGGAGAGGTCTGGACAGGGCCTTCGTGAAGATATCTGCTAACAGCTCCTTAGCTGAAACATGATGCATAAGTACATCCTTAGCTTGAACTTTCTCTCTGATGAAGTGGCAATCAACTTCGATATGTTTTCTCCTCTCATGGAAGAATGGATTCTCGGCAATATGGATCAGCTTGGTTGTCACAATAGAGAGTAGCTGGAGAGGAGAGATACCAATATCTTTGAGAAGATGAGTGAGCCAGGTCAATTCTGAGGTAGCATGGGCCATGGCACGGTACTCGGCCTCAGCTGATGATCGGGCCACTACAGTCTGCTTCTTAGCTCGCCAAGTAATGAGATTACCGCCAAGGTAGGTACAATAACCACTAGTAGATCGACGCTCATCAACGGATCCTGCATAATCCGCATCAGTGTATGTTGTCAAGGAGAGAGAAGTCATTGGCTTGTACACCAGTCCTTGTCCTGGGGATTTCTTTAGGTACCGGAGGATGCGCTCAACGGCTTAGAGATGGGTTGTCTGGGTACGTGCATGAACTGGCTGACTACACTCACAGCAAAGGAGATGTCAGGACGAGTGACTATGAGATAGATGAGTTTGCCCACTAATCTTCGATACACTCACAGCGAAGGAATTGGGAGGCCAGCTCGTCGAAGGTCGAGATGGAGTGTGGCGTGAGTCCTCGGAACCAGTCCCGTCCAGCCCGGATGAGGATGGTGGGAAAGGCTCGGGATTATGCCGCGTCGGAGTTATCCTGAAAGCTCATGCCCGTCGTAAATGCGTCTAAGTGGTCCTTCGGGTCAAATTTCCCGTCGAAGAGGGCCATCTTGGACGGTTTGTTCCTGAACGAGACGTGCTCGGCCAGCAGCTCTTCCGTAAAGGACTTCATCAGTGAATCGGCGGAATATCGAGCCCCTTCGCCAGACGTTTGGCCATCCCGGCGTTTGCCCTCGATTTTCTTCTCGAGGGCCTCGAATCGGTGGTGGTAACCCGAGAATTCTGTGCAGTCGGAGTGGTGGCTTCCCTCGCTCCGGGTTTGTGCCAGAGTGCGGCTTCGATTCCGCTCTATCAGGTGTCTCAAATCCTCGGACGAGACCCTTCTCGAGTGGTCTCTGCGTTCGTCGTTCGTGCGATCCCGACGAGAGTGGAGGCGTCGGTCATGTCTGAAATCAGGCGAGCTGACCGACACCTCCTCAGGAGGAGAGAACGCGTGACGGGCATTGGGGCGACAGCCTAATCTTCCATGGGACCGCGGTGTGGAGCTGTCCGGCACCCAGCAGGTCATGGAATCAATCGCCGCGTGTGGGTTAAGGTGGCTGGAGTTGTCCCGCCGGTGCTCAGTGGTGCTATGATGAGGTAGAGGTAGATCGAGGGCTTGAGTATACCCGTCCGTCCTTCGGCGGACGTCGTTATCCTGGGAAGGGGGAGTCGTGCTCTGGTGGGTAGGGCCCGCCGCTTGAACACGGACGAGGGAATCTACCAGCGTCGTAAGCCTGCCTATCCGGACGGACAAGACGTGGATGGTATTAGGAGAGGGAGGTGAGCCGCTCCCGTCTCTGTTGTGGCGGCTTGTATTTGGATCGTTGCGGTTGTCGCTCCCTATTGGATCGAGGACGGAAAGTCAACTTTTTCGATGGAACAAAACAAGTCTTTCGTTCCCACAGACAGCGCCAACTGATGGAGCTTCGGATCTTCTTCAGATGCTGTCCTCCGTCGATCCTGCGATGGCGGTATCAGACGGCTGAGATTAGGTTTGGGATTTGTTGAGTGTGGATCTTAATGGGTTGGTGTTGGACGCCGAGCTACCTGCAAAGAAGTCCCGAGATGGGTGACCACCGTAGGACCCTCCGACGATCAAGTTAGAGCCGAGGTATATGTGCAAAGTGGCTGTGTATTGGAATAATTTTTCCTTAACTGAGTCGTCTAAGAGAGGGGTTTATATAGTGGCCACATGGAGTGAGCGGAAGCGAGATCCTCGCTTTCAGTTACGCCCCCAACATTATCCTCGCCTTAAATGGCGGGATGCACCCATCAATGACGGGATGCGTCCATTAATGGTGGGATGTGGATCATAGGGAGGCAGATATTTCGCCCTGGCGATATACGCTTAGCCATTGCGGGACGCCTGGGCTCCGTGCTATTGTTCGGGGGAAACCGAGGTGGTCCGGTCCGTCATAGCTCGAAGGCGAGCTAGGAGGTTGAGGAAGCACGGCGCACCAGGAGCTCGGAGGCGAGCTGTGTGGCCGAGGAAGCTCGGCGCATCAGGAGCTCGGAGACAAGCTGGAGGCCCAGGAAGCTAGGCCCGTCAGAAGGCTCGGAGACGAGCAAGGAAACTGAGAGAGCTCGGAGGTGAGCTATTGGTAGATTGCTAGAGTATTCAGGAAGGTCTCTTGAAAGGTCGGATCGGTCCTCGGAGATCCGAGGACCCGAGGAATCCTCCCAGTGCAACTCATTTATTCCACCTCCATAACCTTCGGGACACATCATCCGTCACGTGTCGTCATCTGAGAAGATACCATTCTGGAGCGTCATTAGTGATAATTTCTATCAATCTTGCATTAATATGTGATCATTGGAAATATACTTTTATTTTTCATCGAACTATTTAATATTCAATAGCAAAGCTACACGTGACGGTTCTTATTGAATTACTTCTGCTCGAGTGTCCAATAATGAAGAAAAATGTCAAGGATAAATGGATCAGTGAGTAGGCAGGGGATCTCTTAAACTAGTTAGGTTGGCAAACCTGTGTTACCATAAATAGCTAAACCAGTAGCGATTTGCAATTTGGAAGAATCATTTCCAATCGGTGAACTATATCATTCCGGATTGGAAGAATCACCGTTCCGATATAACCCATTAAGAACTTAAGTTAAATGGGCATAAAGTCAAGTTTGCGTTAAATTATTCTAAAAATTATTTAATTCCTTTTCACGAAGGTAAATAAATAGAAAAGAAATTAAATCACGCAAAAAACCCAAAAAACACTCCATGTCGCAGAGTTATGTTTTTTGTCCCGTATAAGCATATAAAAAAAGACTACTCTTATTATACCGGTTCCAAGATAAGTGGCGTTATACGTTCCGCATACCAAAATGTTCCATGTTCTGGGTAACAGTAGGCAAACTTGTCTACCAGCTAGAATATAATGGTCAAGCAGATCTGCAAGCTGACTAGGTTGGTCATATGTCAGCAGTGCATATATTGAATAAGATGAGCACAGAAAGTGCATATGCTACCAAACTTAGCTTTTCCATATAAAGGGATAAGCCTAAAAGGTGCATTCTTTATACTAAATGCTGGTTTAAGACTCAGTAATAGGTTGAGCTTGTCTGGTGTTGTGGATTTTCCTGCAAACATGTGTCAAGGGTAATGAACCCACTTACTAATATTTCAATGTACAAACTCGTTATAAAACCCAGTTTCCTGAAGGATAGGATTCAAAAGATTGCCACAAATTCATTGACTGTTTTTTCATGGAAACCAAAACAACCTGTGGGATAAGACTGCCTTCCAGAGGGTGTCATGCGCTTTGGTTTTGTTTTTTCCCTCTTTTTTTATGTTTTGTTTGGTTTTTTATGGGTTTTTTTTGGGGGGGTATGGAGGGATAATATATTTATTTTATCGTGAGAAGAAAGAAGAAAATACGTGGTATAATATATTTATTCTTCATGTGGACAGTTCCCAAGAATAGCATCTTTGACTAAACTGATTTTTATTATGATAAGGAGATTTTTGAAGTCCTTTAGTAATTAAGGTTTCCTTGTAATAGGAGAGTTCTTATTGAGTCATTCTACTATTCAAGTCATTCCATATTCTTTCTAAATGTAAGAGGTAGATGATCGTGTGGAATTTGAAGATCTTGTGATTTGTAGGGTGGCAAGGAGGAGGATTAACCTGATAAACAGTTCTTGTTTTGCGATGATTCTTGTCCAAACGGACGGTACTGCTGACGTTTGTAGATGGGACTCATCGCTCATGCAAGTGCATGGCCTCAGGACTTTGGAGAGCTCAAGTCTGCGGGTTAGCACTAAAAGTGTGGTCCTTTGAGGGTTAACACCGTGTTGAAGTACTGTTTGCATGGAAACAAGCAAAGATGATGACGGCTGTAATTTAGCATTACTGTTTTAGGTTTTTAAGATGCATGTTGCATAAGTTATATGTGAATCTTGCCTATTATTGAAATTTGCCTAATTTCTTTGCTCGGGATTCTTCAAGCCAAACGAGATTTATATCATGGTTTTTAATCTTGGCCGGTCTTGATCCGAGATGACCAATTCCGATCCTAAAGATGCATGTCTTAGTTCTAATACCAAACTTGATAGAGATTTTAAAATTTGGTACGGTTTTAGTATTAATTTTATTAATGGGTTAAGGGATTTATTAATTGATTAATAAGTTTATCATTAGTTCATTAGATAATTAATTACTAAAAAATCTAAAAGCTTATAGTTAGCTTTACATCATATTTAGAAAACACTTTAGACTTCATTAATCACTAAAAGAACATCTTGAATAGTTTATATCATTTTTATTTTTTACTAATTTTTGGAAATTTGTTTAGCCAAACAATAAAAATTCTGGTATTCCGATCCAAGATGGCTGATATAGCCGTGATAACCTATTCCAATACCAAAAATGACCATCCGAGATTTTAGGCCTTGATTTTTGTGAGTGGGAGCTTTGTTCCTTGCTATACATTAGTTGTAAGCTGAAACTTGGACTGGTCTTCTTGCGTTCAGGGCACTTCTTTGATTCGATAAGACTCTGCCTTTCCTTTTCTACTCGACTGGTCATGCTGGCCACTTTGAACGTGGAAAAATCATTTCACGTGTCTGATCTTGATGACAGATAAAATTTATTCATTTATTTTCATGCATTTTTCTTGAATATTTCCATGCTACACATTGAATCAAAGAGTATTTCACTTCATTATGGCCATCTCCATCTCCATCTCCATCTCCAATCAGTTCAGCTTCTTAATGATGTCCTGCAATCAAACCCTGTACTGGATAATCCAATCTAACATTCTACATATGTAACAGGTAGGGTCTTGTTAGAATTTACCTGTAGACCTTGCTCTTTCTATCTCCCTTTCCCTCTCTTTTTTGTGTATGTGTGTGTGTTCTGCAAAACTCTAGTAGCAATGGAATCAAAATAATCTCACAAGTGCTATTGAAATGTAGGTATCGGTTTATATTGTGCTGAATTTGGTTTCAAGGATGCACATTACCCAACATTCATTTGTCATGGTGTGATTCTAAAGTTCCATTTGCCTCTAGATTTATGGTATCATCTTGTTGTAACTTCATTGAACTGTTTATTAGTATTATAGAAACAAATTGCTAATATGGGCCACACACATGTGAAGCCCAAAGTTTCTACAAAGTGCTCTCTGATAGAGAGTATCTCTTTCTTGCAAGCAAGGCTCGCCTTCTTAGGAGCGGGTTCTCTCTCTAGGCACTTGGACAAGGTTGTTTCTTATACCATATATCAACTTCCTTTATTGATCTTCATGTCAAATTATCAGAAACTGTTTCTCACGCAAATTGGATAAATGTATGGAACAGGACCTACTCGGAATGTCTCTTGGGAACTTGTGAAGGTTTTTTGTTGAAAAAACCAATTGGATAAAGTGGGCTATACACCTTTGTTAGATTTTGATATTTGGGAGTTGGCCTTGTACGGGGGCACAAGGGTTTACAACATAGCTGAAATTCCATCGTAAAGGACTAGAGCCAATTTGGCAAGATTCATATCTATATCTTATACCCATATGCATCTATTATTGTTTTCAATGTGGGATTATTCTTACGATATTGTGAGATTCCCCTTCCATTATACGAAAACTCGACAATTCTAATTAGGGTTGAGAGGACATATTTAATTTTCTAGCACGTCCCTTTAGGTGGAAGGCCCTTTGGGCTGAAAACATGGGCTTTTGCGCAACAATATTTTTAATTTAAAGTAATTCGTATTTAATATACGTCCCGTGGGAGTCAAACTTGACTTGCTCTATACTGTACCATATGAGATGCCCCTTCCACTGCACCAAAGCTCTTAAATTATGATGAGGTACATGTCCAGGTTAAATATAAGGAGATATTTCTATTAGCATTCAAGAATAAATTTCATTTCAGCAAAAAATGTGATATGCATCACTTCAGCTGAGTTTGAAAAACACATTACTATAATGGAGACTTGTGAGAAGACATGTATGCGTCTCCTTTTCTCGTCCCTAATTGTTTTTTATGTTGTTGCAGTAGCTTGTAAATTATTGTTCTTCTTTTTTGCCACGCAATATGGAAAATACAATAAGATTTTGCTTAAGCTGGTGCAAGAAATAATTAGTTTTTTTTACTGTATTAGTTGTATTATAATTTGGTCAATCATCATCATCATCATTATTTTGATGATTATATGTTGTTTTCCCTTTTGTAATCGATATAACTTGATTGTCTTTTCCAAGTATGTAGGTGAAACTAATGATGTGAACATCATAAACTTACGTTCCGGACAAATGGAGAACTTCCACTTGGCATTAATTTATTTTCAGAATCCTTGTGTATATTCGTAAACCCAAATTACACTTTCCAAATTATCAATGGAGCCTAGGAAAATGTTACAATTATGGTGTTATGTGTGCCTCACATTTATCCCTATTGATTACCCTATTTGATCCGGTGTTATCACGAAGCAAATTTGAAGTTACCTCCAGGATAGACGTCCGCCTCGCTCTGTCAATTCTGGAGTTTCGGTAAATACCCTACAGACGTCTGTCTTACTGTAGCAGACGTCTTTAGGCCTAAACATAGAGTTGATATTTCTGAATATATTCTGACAGACGTCTGCCAACAGGAGATATACATCTATCGTCGGACCGGATACGAAATTTCCTTATTTAGGAAATTAGTTTTTAGGAAATATCTTTTGTATGTTATATATATGATAGCTTATTTTAGATCCAGATAGGATATCAATTTAATTATTGGTGAGAATCCATTGTTATCGTGAGAGATCTAGGATTTGAGAGAGATTTATGTTTTCTCCATCGATTTGTACTCCTCCGTATTTGGATTGTTATTAAAGTTTCGCCTTTATCTATTTGTTTTGCAGTAAGTTCTCATATTTTCATCTTGCCTGTGATTTGTTTCTTCTTCTCTTTAACGTTTGTTTTGTGCTTTGTGATTGCCTTATTTGCAATAAACTGATATCAGAGCTATTGTTGCGTTGTTGTGTGATTTTTGGTTGATCCATTAGGTTTTTGATTTTGCGATTTAGGTCAACGGTAGGTAACAACAACTACGTTCTTTTCCCCACTTTCTTAGATCGTGATTTTGAAGTTTAGGGTTCGTTAGTACTCAAGGTATTTTGATCTCACATCATATCTCCGACAATCATGAAGTTTGGTATTGAGCAGTTCAATAAGAATATGAGTTTCTATTTATGGCAAGTCCATATGGCAGTCATTCTGACTCAAAATAATTTGAAGAAGGCAATTCATGAGAAGAAGAAGCTTTCCATCATGACGGGGGAAGCTTAGAAAGAAATGGATGAAAAACCCTTCACAGCTATCCATTTATGTCTGACGAACGAAGTACTACAAGAAGTTTTAGTGGAGAAGACGGCGGCTGATTTATGAAATAAATTGGAGAATTTATATTTAAGGAAATCTCTCATGAATCAACTCTTGTTGAAGCAGCGTTTCTACACACTTCGCATGTTAGAAAGCTCTTTAATAAAATCTCACGTTGGTGAGTTTAATACGATCATTATGGATCTGGGTAAGATCGATATTAAGATTGATAATGAAAATCGGGCTTTTCTCTTATTGTGTTCGTTGCCACTCTTATATAAGCACTTCCGTGACACCATAGTTTATGAATGAGATACGATCTCAATCAAAGCTGTCAAGAAGAATTTGATGAACAAAGAGAAAATTGATAAATAATTGACTTCCACCGAAGCGGATAGTTCATTGTCTGGCTTATTTGTTAGAGGGTGAGCGGAAAAGAGAGATTCGAAAGCAAATAGAAAGAAGTCGCGATCAAAGTCCAAAGCTAAGAACGTCACCTGCAAATATTGTAAGAAGAAATAACACTTCAAGATCGATTGCTTTAAGTTGCTGAACAAGCAGAAGCAGGAAAAGAAATCCAAGAAAGAGTTTTCGGCTGAAACGAGTATAGCGGAAGGAGAAGAAGATTTTCTTGTGGTCTTTAACAACACACAACGATTCAATGACGAGTGGTTCATGGATTCAGGTTGTTCTTACCACATGTGTCCTAATAGAGATTTGTTCACCACGTACGAGTCTATTGATGGTGGGGAGGTTTAATGGGCAACAAAAGCTCGTGCCGAGCTATTGGCAAAGGGACAATCCAAATCAAGATGTTCGATGATATTATGAGTACATTGGGAGAAGTCGGGCATGTTCCTGACTTGAAGAAAAACCTCATCTCTTTAGATGCACCCGACGAAAAAGAGTTAGAAATTTTCCGCTGAATGTGGAGTTTTGAAGGTAATCAAAGATGCTCTCATTGTGATGAAGGGCTTGAAGAAAGGGTCTTTGTATTCATTACAGGGTTTGATAACTTCCGGATTGGCGGCGATTTTATCATCCAAATCTATGACCGATTCTGAAACTACCAGATTATGGCATATAAGACTCAGGCATATGAGTGAGAGGATTGACCGAGTTGTTGAAGCAGGGTCTACTTGTTGAGAAGAGTACGATGAAACTGGAGTTTTGTGAACATTGCGTATTTGGAAAGTAAAAACGCGTTAGCTTCAGTTCGGTAGTGCACAATATGAAAGGTACTCTAGATTATATCCATTTGGATTTTTAGGGACTCTCTCCAATTGCTTCTAAAGGAAGCGGTGTCAAGTATCTGCTTACCTTCATTGCTGATTTTTTTAGAAAGGTTTGGGTCTATCTCTTGAAACATAAAAGTGATGTGTTTACTATATTCAAGCAATGGAATACGTTGTTTGAGAAGCAGACATGGAAGCATATCAAAAGACTGAGAACGGACAATGGATTCGAATTTTGCGGTGGAGATTTCAACAATTTCTGTAAAAACGAAGAGATAGTTCGGTATCGTACCGTTTTCTACACACCACAGTAAAACGGAGTTGTGAAGCGAATGAATCAGACTCTTTTGGAGAAAGCACGGTGCATGTTGTACAACGGAGGGCTCAGTAAGGAGTTTTGGACAGAAGCGGTAAATACAGCGTGTTATATTGTGAATCGGTCATCTTATACATCTCTAGGTTGTAAGACATAGGATCAGGTATAGCTGGGAAAACGCGTTGATTATTCAACATTTAAGGTGTTTGGTTGTTCCGCTTATCCACATTGCTGTAAAGGAAAATTGGATCTTCAAGTGAAAAAATGTATATTTCTTAGTTATGCTACCGACGTTAAGAGTTATAGGTTGTGGTGTTCAGATCTTAAGTCGCCTAAATTTATAATTATCAAAGATGTGACTTTTGATGAATCTGCTATATTGAATCCGAACAATAAGGAATCTCCGGTTGAAGACGATTCGAAGAAGGAGCCGAGATTGATATTGAGGTCGGTGATATCTCGGGTTCGCAGATATCTCCTTCACCATTATTGTGTGCCATGGGCATCCCCACCATGGCCCATGCTAAAAAGTTGTGTGTACACTTGTATTGTGTTGGACCAAAATTTTGTGCACACATTTATTTGCAAAAGAACTCTTTGGATATCATCGGTTTCCTGTTCTGCTTGCAGTGTCGGTTTCCAAACGTTCTATCCGTAATTTTGAATGTGTTTCCAGTATTTTATCATGAATACCTATAAACTGTAATTACTGAGCAGACACTGATTAATAGTACCGATATATAACAAAATATATAATGAATGAGCGGTAGTAAAATACAGTTTTCTGAGATGAACAAATACCCCCAAACTTATCTATTGCTCGTCCCGAGCAATACAAAAAATCCTAGCCTCACTTTCGCAGGGAACGTGATTGCACTGAGCATGTGCAACAAGCCGTTAAACCTCTAGGTGTCCCAAGTAGGAAGAGTGTTATCTCCTGAGGGTTTTCAGCGGATTATACCCACAAAATCCAGTCAAGTTAGTATCGTGGAGAAACTGTTGATTCTAATCTTAAGCTAGAGATCAAAATTGGAAGTTCTATCACCCAAGTTAGAAACGTTAGACCTTATTTTTCACTCCTCACAATTTTGTTTAACATAAACGTATACGCGTCTTTTCGTGATTGTACGGATAGTGTCCATAAGTATTTTAAGAACATTAATTAGGATCATCATGTCATAATTACATATCAAGATAGACTTCTAAAGGATCACACGAGTTTGAAAGGAGTTAAGATTTTCTCAAGTTTTATTCTCCAGTTAGGTTTCAAGTCAGAATATATATCATTTCTAACATAGAACTTAAGTCTTATTTTTCACTCCTACCTTTCACCTGTTGTTGTTCATACACACCTTTCGTTATCGTGCAAAACGTTTTTTTTATAAAAATACTTTCATATCTTCACGAAAAACTGTGTTAATATAAAACCTGTCTCCGCCAAGATTATTCTCCCACAAAGAACCATGAGGACTTTTAACTCAGAGAGAACACTTGCTTAGCTTGTTATATTTGGTGATCGGAAACTTAGCGAGATTTGGGTCAATGACTCACAAACCAGATGGTTTTAGGATATTAGGTACCCCAAGGACTTAATTATCCAAGTTACCAAGGCCACAAAACAAAAGACTCGTTTTATTTTAAAATATTCTGAACTCAGTGAAAACGGAGATATAGCCAGTATTTCTTTTAAATCCGAAGACGTTATATGTGGATAAGGTGTGTAATTACTCCAAAAAGGTTCCAGATGGATTATTTTTCAGACTTATAGCTTCTATTAAAAGCTCAATAATACCCTTCATATTCACCATGCTTTATTAATTATTCTTGATATTTATTTAACTCAGAACAAATCTGTTTGATCCTAAAAATATTTATCAATTTTAAAAGTTTACAGACATGTCAGATTTTTATCAAATTCTCAAAAAAATACGACACGTGTAAAGTGTTATAAAAGACATATATCAGCTATGGTTAAACACAAAGGAGGGTTATTTTTCGGGTCGTCAGTCTCACAAAAAGGATTTAGTTATTTCTAACTTATCAACCGAACCGTCAGACTTTGAATCTAAGTTTCCCCGCTAGCTAACATGAAAAAGATTTTATATTTTTGGGAAACTTTTTTCAAATTTTTTGGGTTTTTTAATATGTATGCAATGCAGAATATACATATGATGCAGCAAAATAAACGCAGGGATCACCCCCAAACCTGAGTTTTACGATGTCCTCATCGTTGCCCCCGTCTCCGGTAGCTAGACTTAGACATCAGGGTGAGAATTTTATTCAAAGAAAAAGAAAAAAACCTAAGACTAATTACAGCATATTCAGGTTAAAAGATTGGGTTAGCCCAGAAATTAATATCAGTCATTTAAATATTTTGTCTATATAGTGCAATGGCTGGTAAAAGAATATGTATATAAAAAGAAAAAAGAAAAAGAAAAAGTATATGTTAGATGTTAGTGAAGGGCATGGGCTTGTGAATATAGGGATCGGAAGACGTTGAAAGTGAAAATGAAGTTTTGAAGAGTTCAAAGAATTGTTTTCTGAATGAATTGAGTGTTTAAGAAGCACAAATTGAGTTACGAAATCAAGTTCGTTTAAAAACCGGAGTTCATCAGCAAGAAAGTTCAGCAAAAGAAAGGTTTTTAGGATGTTCCCAAATTGATCCTGACTCAAGCTCACCCAGAATATCAAGTTCATCAGCAAAAAATTCCTCAAAACTCGACATGAAAGAATGTTTTTCAAGGTTTTCATAATCCTATTCCAATTGTTACAGCTCACAGACTCTCCCAATACAATTTCTCGCTCATCACATTCATAAATGGGTAAGTTTATGTCATCTAAAAAAGTAGGTTCCTACGCAAACGTTTCTTCCGAAACAATATCACTAGGTGATACAAAAATTGTGGGTTCCTGATCATTGATCTCTTCTAACAATCTATCCAAACCACTAAAATTGGAATGCAAAAATCAGTATGAGGTTTTTCTTGTGTGTCCTAATAACACTTAGTCAATTCAATTGCATCGTCTTCTATGAAATTATCAAAATTCAATTGATCGTTTATCTCACTTGGATGACTTCCTAGATGACAGACATTAACATTATTAGGTTGCGATTGACTGTGTTCACTCCCTAGAATCCACTCTGCTATATGTTTCGCTTGTTCTTCTATTCTAGCCAAAGATTGAGCTTGAGCGTGAAATAATTGCTCAGACTGCTGTATACATAAGGCTAGCGTAGCAGCTGTTTGATTCTCGACCTCAATCATCACTTCAATACCCTTCTCTAAAGCGATCAACTTAGCATCCATCTCACTATCATTCCCTAATGATGGTTCAGTTATTTCGGGTTGAAGGGGTTATGATGATGGTGATGCTAAAGCAGTCAATCTGTCGAGCTCTTTCTCTAAATTTTCAATCATTTAGTCTATGGTTGAAGTGATACTGGGTTCAAGAGTGTTAGGTGGGCGACCATTATCAAAACTTTAGGACGGTTGGCCACCCCCTAAGAAAGGACAGTTGTCATGAATGTGAGAAGAATTTTGGCAATTTGAACAAGTGAATTGGGATTGAGTATAAGCAAAAGAATAAGAATCATGAAAAATTGAATTGAATTTTGTGTCACCCATATTAACAAGAATTCACAAATGTCACAAAAACAAAGAATATCACACCCCTAACAAGTTATGTTATTCTAGTCAACTAGACCTGCTCAAGAACCTGATTGTTGAAGTAAAACTGTGTCAAGAAACGGGCTTAAGATATACGGATTACGAAGCCAGGTAAGTGCAACAGACAAGGGGAGGTTTTCTAACACTTTCGCGAAATTCCTTAATTAGATAACCCTTTCTCTTGAACACTTGTCTAGACACCCTATGAACAATATACCATTAAGCGGTGTTCTAAACATAGTCAACTTCTCCTAATGAGCGCGAAGTCCTTAAAGTCAAAGTTCTAGTAGATTTTAAATTACTGTGGGTATGCAAGAATACAGTTTTGTGATTTGTGGGCTACGGAAAAAGGTGATGAAATCCTTTAGTGCATCTTGTTTGGTCTTTTTGCCCTTAAATCTGTATTAAGATGTAAATGCGCAATCAATAAAAGAATTCATGACATCAATCAATAAATCAATTCTTTTTCAGTTTAAATTTAAGCGCTGCAAAAAATTGTAGGGTTCCTAGGCACTCTTGTGAAGGTTCATAAGGCATCAAACATGCCCGGATTAAAATTTAGACGTGCCGAACAACCCAAAGCCGGGATCTTTGCTAGATTATTAGGGTTTAACATGCAAGATGATAACTTTTATCTAAGTGTGAGGGATTACAACCTTTGTAGTCCGCTCCTTCACTTCACAAGCTCCGAGTAGAAGTCCCTTTGCCGCGATCCACGATCTCCCGGACTCATGAGAGGCTCCACGACTCGAACGATCCATGCTAGCTCGAAGTATTCCAAATCTCCGATGATCTACCTTGAAGTTGCAACGACTCAAGCTTTCTCACTCAAAAGAGATGAACACACTAATCCCATGGGCTAGATGAGATGAGGATGAGAGAGTAGTAATTTTGCTTTCCTTTTAAATCATTTTCTCATATTATTTCATCACATAAAGAAAAACTAGCAAGCTTTCTTCAAGAGAGAAGAAGATGATAATGGAAAATCTTATGAATTATTTTCTTTTGTGATGAATAGAAAGAAAGAGTGTATGATTGATTATCAACCATGGTCAAGGATGAGTGGCTAGGATTTAGTAGAGAATAAACTAGAGTTAGGGTTTGGTTGGGTTAAGAATGTGTCATTCTAAAATATCTTAAGAATGACAAAAGAATAAAGCTTCTAGAAGGTGCATGAAGCATCTAACCCTAATCAAACCCTAACCTCAATTAATCATCCTTAAACATGTTTAACAATTAATCATACCATGTCACAATAATATATATCACATATATATTATATATTTGCAACAAAGGAAAATAATACAATTAACATATATCGCATATATATCAATGTATCATCCACTGAGAAAATGAAATAATAAAGCGAGCCAATATTAGATAATGTAATACAATATATCATATATATTATTATACATTAAATCATCGAATCAACACTTGATTCGACGATCCGGCTATATCGAATATTACCGACTAATACATCATGTACCGATTCATCGGATCAACACTTGATCCGATGAACCGGTTCATAACTAATTATCGCGAGAATATAATACGGTATCCCATATCGCATTATTCTCGCTCCTGCGCATATCACATATGCGCCACTACTCCGTTTCGCCTGAGCCAAGAAAGCTCTGTGTAGGACTCTAAAGAATCGTCTATACGCCGGTAGCAGGTGATGATCATATCAAACACCCACAAGCTGCAAGCGGTCAGCTAAACGTAACAGCCACCCAGGTATTGAGCGATCAGAAGATCAACAAGCTAGCCTGTGCGTTCTCCTGTGAATCCAACCAGTAACACTCCCGTACAGTCCGGTCTGTTCGTCTGATAT
Source organism: Agapanthus africanus (assembly GCA_030015575.1). Taxonomy (NCBI): domain Eukaryota; kingdom Viridiplantae; phylum Streptophyta; class Magnoliopsida; order Asparagales; family Amaryllidaceae; genus Agapanthus; species Agapanthus africanus. The sequence continues at coordinate 745,478,829 of CM057340.1, forward strand.
GTCGCATATCAAGTCTAGGGGTGGTATACGTCAGACCCCAGTAACCGATAAGTCGTGTCGATGTGTGGCTCATAACGGGTCAAGAAACTACTAGTAACACTTACCAGTAAATCTCCATATCATCCCTGGCCAGGGACTTCCAGTTATATCCAATCGAACACAGCACAACATCAACTCCCTATACCGGGAGAGACGAATTCCCTCCTATCGCTCATTGCCTCCATGTGATTCGGGACTGTACCCAAAAGCCACCGTTTTGCACGCCCTCTTGGACGTGGTAAGGTGGAAATCAAAGCACAGTGGGAATCACACAAGACTCCATGACGATCTCGGGTCTACAGACTACCCTGTACCAGTGTCACCGGAGAATTGCCATCTGACGTGTGGTATATCACCATCTGGGAGTTCTCGGCAAGTCCGTCCAGTGTACCCAGTCTCTACTGAGCACCCGTACACCATCTCTGATGTCTAACACCGATGGATATGGGATCATCCATCGCCCATCATATGGGTCAAGATGCGTATACGCTAGTCTACTCTGGTGTATCGATGCCCTGTCTCGATATACCCTCGACTAGGAACAGTTATAGGATGTACTCATCGACTACCGTGGCCCCACTAGTATGATCTCATCATAGTCCCAGTAGTCGAGTACAGATCCTAAGGGCTTTATCAACATGTGAGAGTAAAACAGTAAACCAATACAAGTCAACATGTTAAGATAAAGTGAAACCAAATAGCATACTATCATGACGAGCAAGAAAGTCTTCTCTATATATAACCAAGCATCCATTATAATATACATCATATGTACAACAATGGCCTCTAGGGCATATACATAACTAACAATCTCCCACTTGCACTAAGGCCAGCTGCTGTAGTATCTCATACCTAGCATCCCGAATAATCTCTCAAACTGTATCTGGGGAATAGCCTTCGTGAATGGATCCGCAGTGTTGTCCTTCGTATCTACTCTCCTGACCTCGATCTCCCGGCGATCAACTATCTCCCTGATCAGGTGATACCGCCTCAGAATATGTCTGGACTTTTGATGGGATCTGGGTTCCTTGGCCAAAGCCACAGCTCCATTGTTATCGCAATACAGAGGTATTGGATGCTCAATGGACGGAACCACTCCAAGTTCACTAATGAACTTCTTGATCCAGACAGCCTCTTTGGCAGCATCGTTGGCAGCGATGTATTCAGCCTCCATCGTTGAGTCTGCAACGGTATCCTGTTTGGAACTCTTCCGACATACCGCCCCTCCATTGAGGGTAAAGACAAAACCCGAATGCGACTTAGAGTCGTCCTTATCACTTTGGAAGCTGGAATCGGTAAAGGACTCCACCTGGAGTTCTCCGTTACCATACACCAAGAACATCTCCTTAGTCCTTCGTAAGTACTTGAGAATGTTCTTCACAGCTATCCAGTGACTCTCTCCAGGATCTGCTTGATACCGACTCACTACACTTAGTGAGTATGCTACATCGGGTCTGGTACATAGCATCGCATACATGATAGAGCCTACTGCCGAAGCATAGGGTATCCCTTGCATGCGAGCTCTCTCCAAATCAGTCTTGGGAGACATCTCTTTGGAGAGAGTGAGTCTAGAGATCGTGGGTTGGTTCCCACGCTTGGATTCTTCCATACTAAACCTCTTTAGTATGGTGTCAATGTATCTGGATTGGGACAATCCCAGTATCCGTTTAGATCTATCTCTATAGATCATGATTCCCAATATGCAGGAGGCATCACCTAGATCTTTCATTGAGAATCTCTGTGATAAGAAGAGCTTGACTGATTGCAGCATAGGAATATCATTTCCTATCAAGAGTATGTCATCCACGTACAATACGAGGAAGACAACCTTACCCTCTGCTACCTTCTTATAGATACAAGGTTCATCTATATTTTTGATGAAATCAAACTCTTTGACTACAACATCAAAACAGATGTTCCAACTCCGCGATGCTTGCTTTAACCCATAAATGGATTTAAGCAGCTTGCACACCTTTCCGCTGCTCCCACTATCTACGAAGCCCTCTGGCTGAGTCATGTACACGCTCTCTTCTAAATCACCGTTTAGAAAGGCGGTCTTAACATCCATTTGCCAGATTTCGTAGTCATGGTATGCAGCAATGGCAAGTAAGATTCGGATGGACTTAAGCATAGCCACTGGAGAAAAGGTTTCATTATAATCCACACCTGGTCGTTGACGAAAACCCTTTGCTACAAGTCTAGCTTTGAAAGTCTCAACTTTTCCATCTACACCAAATTTCTTTTTTTTAAAATCCACTTGCTCCCAATGGGTTTTACCCCTTCAGGAGCATTTTCTAAAATCCATACTTTATTGGTGTACATGGATTCCATCTCAGATCGCATTGCATCCAGCCATTTTACAGAGTCACCACTCGTGATGGCCTGCTCGAAACTAGTCGGGTCATCATCATCCATGATGCAATCCTCGCTTCCACCATCAATGAGAAAACCGTAGTATCTCTCAGGTGGACGAGAAACCCTACTAGATCGGCGGAGAGGCTGGGGTTCGTCGGGTACTACTGAATCTTCTGGTTCCAACAAATCATCAGTTGCGGTTTGTGGTGCTGGAACCTCTTCCAATTCTACCTCTTTGCCACTAATTTCTTTTTCAAGAAATTCCTTTTCTAAAAAGGTGGCATATTGAGAAATAAACACCTTTTGTTCCTCAGCGTGATAGAAAATATATCCTTGAGAATTCTTAGGATATCCCACAAATTTGCAAAGAACTGATCGTGCCTCGAGTTTGTCTGGATTTTGTCTTTTGACATAGGCCGGACAACCCCATATCTTAACTCGTTTAAAATATGGTCTCTTCCCACTCCATATCTCATATAGTGTGGTAGATACAGATTTGGACGGAACTAGATTCAATATGTATATGGCTGTTTCCAGCGCATAACCCCAAAAGGAGATAGGTAACTCAGCAGTGCTCATCATAGAGCGCACCATATCTAATAGGGTGCGATTCCTCCGCTCTGATACACCGTTGTGCTGTGGTGTATAAGGAGGAGTAAGCTGAGAGAGAATCCCATTCTCTTTTAGATAATCTAAAAACTCACCGCTTAAGTATTCACCTCCTCGATCAGATCGAAGAATCTTGATACTTTTGCCCGTTTGGTTCTCTACTTCGTGCTTATATTCTCTGAATTTCTCAAAAGCTTCAGACTTGTGTTTCATCAGAAACACATGTCCGTATCTAGAGAGATCGTCAGTGAATGTAATGAAGTAGGAAAAACCGTTCCTGGCATGCGTAGACATGGGACCGCATACATCACTATGTATTAGTCCTAAGAGTTCGGTAACTCTTTCTCCGTGTCCACTAAACGGAGCTTTGGTCATTTTTCCTTTGAGACATGAATGGCAAGTATCATAAGATGATAATTCGAACGGATTCAAATAACCATCTTTATGCAACTTAGCCAGTCGTGTCGCATTGATATGACCAAGTCTACAATGCCACAAGTAGGATTCGTTCATTTCTGAACTTTTCCTCTTGTGTGTGTTTTGTATATTCAGGACTGTATTCTGATTTAGAATGAATATACCATTATGTAACGAGCCTGATGCAATCAACTTTTGATCTAGGAATATGTTCATAACATTATCCTGTACTACAAAATTATATCCCTCTTTACTCAATAAAGAAACTGATATAATGTTGCACATCATGTTCGGTATATAATAGCACTCATTTAGAATCGGTGTATTACGACTTGGTAATACAAGGTGATATTCGCCAACAGCTTTGGCTACAATACTTGCACCGTTCCCTACTTGAACGGAATGATCACCTTTTCCCAGTTCTCTACCTTTTCGTAGCCCATGTAACAGCTTACATATGTGGGATCCTGATCCGGTATCTAATACCCAGGACGTAGGGTGAACTGAGAAACAGTTCTCAATAACTAACACACCCGAAGAAGATGCATCAACATGCATGTTCTTTTGGGCGGCGTGAGAATCCAGATATTCTTCTATTTCCTGTTCAGTCTTATAACTCTTATAAGAAAGAACGGGTCCAACATTCCCTAGCTCAGTACAATAATTGGGTTCAGTCAATACATCCATATTATTATCTTGATTATGGCATGACATGGTCGCTACCTGAAGAGAGAGAGAAGAAAACACTTTAGCGTATGCTCTTGCAAGATTAGATTGGTTATTATCTTATCTAATCAGGATGTCTCCCACTGGTTTTATCAAATCTACCTTAAAACCCTAAAAGGTAAGATTAGCCGGGATTAATTACACCTTACAATTTCGTCAATCTTTCAGCCAGATCAGTGTCGGTACTTTGAGGGAGGTTCCCCGTGCTTTCGCACGGACCTAATTAAAGTAAACCTCGTTTTCCCAGAGGCGTAACCCCGTTAACACTTTTCTAGACACCTACTTGAATGACTAATTGTCCTGTGTAAAACTCTCCCAGGAGTAACACTTACTCGCAGTGGGTATCGGGATCCAACTATCTCATAGGAGGTATGCAATCTCATTGCAAATTTCAACACTTGAAATTCCCGATAATATTTTGCCCCTAGCGATCTATGACCTTAACTAAGTCAACAAACCATAAATCGCAAGTCAAGTTCAACCCGTACATTTCCCGATTGAATTAAACCCACCCGTACGACCCTTAACTGAGTCAACAAGGCCGTACGAATACCCTAATCCAATCACATCTCATGTTTTAGCAGATAAACATTACTTAGCTACCGTACACTATGCCTTAACTAAGTCAACAAACATAGCACGAATACTAAATAATATCTATCTGAAATGACGGAGGGCTACGCAGGTTTTTCAGAAAACCCTGAGCGTAATGAACTTGATATCGTCGTAGAATCGAGTGAAGTTTTGAAAAGGAATGTTTTTGAGGCTTTTCTTAGTTTCGCTAAAGGGGTCACTCCCGGTGAAGGGATCGTCGGCCCTTTCCTCATCGAATAAGGTGCAGGATATATCATATATACCGCTGTGCAAAGCAAAACACTAAAAGCAATCAAAAGACAAACCGCGTTTTGTAGCATCTGCCAGTTTTGCTAAAGGAGTCACTCCCGGTGAAGGGATCTCGGTCCTTTCCTCATCGAATAAGGTGCAGGATATATCGTATATATCACTGTGCAAAGCAAAAACTGTAGCTACCCCTTTTATAAAGTTTTTGATTCAACAACATCTTTAGGTTTCTTTTCTTTTTATTAATCTCATTAATAAATATCCCATCAGCTTATGCTTCCTAAACATCACAGAAGAAACGAAAGCAGTAATATTTATATATCAGCATATATATATAGTATAAGCATTCGTCTCAAGCAGTAATATGATCTCATCACAGAACATTGCAGCAGAAGAACATATATGAAATATTGGATATACTAGGACGTCCATGTTTTTAATACGAGCCTGTATAAAACACGGATTCCACGGTCGCGACGAATAGCCAAACCCACATCCCAAGACCCCTATAAGAGTGGCAAGTAACACTGCCAATTCTAGGGTTAGGAGACCCGGTCTCGACTCCTCGAGATGGCCTCCCACTGGACCCTAGAACCCGGTTACTTGTGCTCCCCTCCTTGGGTCTACCTAATGCGGAAAAGTAAATAATATACACTGGTGACATCAACCGCAACCTGGAAGTGCCCCAAATAAAAGAATATTACATTACAAATGAATTTTACATGAATGAAAATAAAAACCCTCATCTCACATAAAACCCCCGGCTATTCAGAACGCGACGATCCAATATAACATATCACAGCAACACATAATATCACATATCATCAACGTAAGTAAATATGCGCATCCCAATTGTCGTTGACATATAGCAACGAAACCGGCGATATCACATATTACACTTACGGTCATAGAAAAGAAAGTGTAAAACTACAATATTTGGAATCCACAATCACTTTAGACATCGTAAATCCGAAATATCACATACTCCGCATTTCATGCCTAACACTGTGAATTCCACATATTGTATCACATTCCAGATAAATTGACAGTATTAAACTTTCCGAACAGATAATCAAATACCCAAAATTTCCCAAAGTGCTCAACTCTTGAGCAGAGTTCAAATAATCCCAGAATATGTCACAGTACCGGTGATCCAGCCGTAGAAGGGTCAAGCCAACGCCTCACATGTGGCATGCCGTACTGCCCCAAACCCGAAAGTTCAAAAGGCAGTTCAAGACGGTCACATAATCGAGTTAAGGTTTGTTGTCTTCTAGAGGGTCCACCACTTAACTTGTACAATTTGTCCGAAAGATTTAAACCCGAATAAATTTCAACACTTGAAAGTTTGCCGTACCGGGAAACAGTAAGTTAATGATATCCGTTCAAATAGTTTAACAGTTTATAAATATCCGGAAAGAAATACGAATTTAAAATTTCCGATCGAGTCTACTATTACAAAACAAACCCCAGAATTTTCAACACCTGAAACAGATTAAAAATACCCAGAAGCATCAACAAGTACCTACGGATTATACCATGAAGCCACGTGTCACAATCCTATAATTCGGCCGCGGAACCGCCGCTAGAACCATGTTCCTGCCGCGGTTCCGCGGTGAGTTGGTGGAATTATGGGCCCGTGTTTCATGGTAATTATTAGAATTCCCTGCTAATTTTTTTACGTATTTTTAATTCAGAAAAATCCCAAAATTTAAAAAATTTCCAGAGAGGGGTCCAATTTTGTCGTTTCGGGTTCGATCGGAGTTTTAACTTCGTAAACACATCGCCTAATGCTCTAGCTAGGCTCTGATACCACTGTAGGGTTCCTAGGCACTCTTGTGAAGGTTCATAAGGCATCAAACATGTCCGGATTAAAATTTAGACGTGCCGAACAACCCAAAGCCGGGATCTTTGCTAGATTATTAGGGTTTAACATGCAAGATGATAACTTTTATCTAAGTGTGAGGGATTACAACCTTTGTAGTCCGCTCCTTCACTTCACAAGCTCCGAGTAGAAGTCCCTTTGCCGCGATCCACGATCTCCCGGACTCATGAGAGGCTCCACGACTCGAACGATCCATGCTAGCTCGAAGTATTCCAAATCTCCGATGATCTACCTTGAAGTTGCAACGACTCAAGCTTTCTCACTCAAAAGAGATGAACACACTAATCCCATGGGCTAGATGAGATGAGGATGAGAGAGTAGTAATTTTGCTTTCCTTTTAAATCATTTTCTCATATTATTTCATCACATAAAGAAAAACTAGCAAGCTTTCTTCAAGAGAGAAGAAGATGATAATGGAAAATCTTATGAATTATTTTCTTTTGTGATGAATAGAAAGAAAGAGTGTATGATTGATTATCAACCATGGTCAAGGATGAGTGGCTAGGATTTAGTAGAGAATAAACTAGAGTTAGGATTTGGTTGGGTTAAGAATGTGTCATTCTAAAATATCTTAAGAATGACAAAAGAATAAAGCTTCTAGAAGGTGCATGAAGCATCTAACCCTAATCAAACCCTAACCTCAATTAATCATCCTTAAACATGTTTAACAATTAATCATACCATGTCACAATAATATATATCACATATATATTATATATTTGCAACAAAGGAAAATAATACAATTAACATATATCGCATATATATCAATGTATCATCCACTGAGAAAATGAAATAATAAAGCGAGCCAATATTAGATAATGTAATACAATATATCATATATATTATTATACATTAAATCATCGAATCAACACTTAATTCGACGATCCGGCTATATCGAATATTACCGACTAATACATCATGTACCGATTCATCGGATCAACACTTGATCCGATGAACCGGTTCATAACTAATTATCGCGAGAATATAATACGGTATCCCATATCGCATTATTCTCACTCCTGCGCATATCACATATGCGCCACTACTCCGTTTCGCCTGAGCTAAGAAAGCTCTGTGTAGGACTCTAAAGAATCGTCTATACGCCGGTAGCAGGTGATGATCATATCAAACACCCACAAGCTGCAAGCGGTCAGCTAAACGTAACAGCCACCCAGGTATTGAGCGATCAGAAGATCAACAAGCTAGCCTGTGCGTTCTCCTGTGAATCCAACTAGTAACACTCCCGTACAGTCCGGTCTGTTCGTCTGATATGTCGCATATCAAGTCTAGGGGTGGTATACGTCAGACCCCAGTAACCGATAAGCCGTGTCGATGTGTGGCTCATAACGGGTGAAGAAACTACTAGTAACACTTACCAGTAAATCTCCATATCAGCCCTGGCCAGGGACTTCCAGTTATAGCCAATCGAACACAGCACAACATCAACTCCCTATACCGGGAGAGACGAATTCCCTCCTATCGCTCATTGCCTCCATGTGATTCGGGACTGTACCCAAAAGCCACCGTTTTGCACGCCCTCTTGGACGTGGTAAGGTGGAAATCAAAGCACAGTGGGAATCACACAAGACTCCATGACGATCTCGGGTCTACAGACTACCCTGTACCAGTGTCACCGGAGAACTGCCATCTGACGTGTGGTATATCACCATCTGGGAGTTCTCGGCGAGTCCGTCCAGTGTACCCAGTCTCTACTGAGCACCCGTACACCATCTCTGATGTCTAACACCGATGGATATGGGATCATCCATCGCCCATCATATGGGTCAAGATGCGTATACGCTAGTCTACTCTGGTGTATCGATGCCCTGTCTCGATATACCCTCGACTAGGAACAGTTATAGGATGTACTCATCGACTACCGTGGCCCCACTAGTATGATCTCATCATAGTCCCAGTAGTCGAGTACAGATCCTAAGGGCTTTATCAACATGTGAGAGTAAAACAGTAAACCAATACAAGTCAACATGTTAAGATAAAGTGAAACCAAATAGCATACTATCATGACGAGCAAGAAAGTCTTCTCTATATATAACCAAGCATCCATTATAATATACATCATATGTACAACAATGGCCTCTAGGGCATATACATAACTAACAAACATACGGTTAGTTCTCTGTGCAATTGGTGGCAAATTTGTGCGAAGAATCCTACATAAGATAGAAATATTGGAATACGTCGGATTCGAGAAGAATGTGTTAGGAAATACGTACCGATGTGATTTGGGTTAAGAAACCCCTTTGAAGTGATTACGGGTATTTGAATGTTCGCTTGCGTGGATCAAACTGCCCGGATCTTTGGCACTATACTTCACTAACGTTTTGCAATTGAATTTGAGCCTCGCTCCGCACGATCGCTGGTCGTAATTCCTTTAAAACTAAAATGTCAAAAAAATACGATATTTAGTGTCAAAAGCGATATATCTGCCCTAATTTCTGCACACTAAAAATTATAAAAATCAAACAATACCACTGGAATACCAACACTGCACTGGAGATCACACAAAATAAAAAATCCCAAATTACCTCACTGGACTCGGCGGCGCCGGACTATTTAGCAAGATCGCCGGTCGAATTCCGAGGAGAGGGGCTATAATTTTGTATGGGTTCTATAGGCACTATTAGTAATTTATTGGTATACTTTGATTTTTTAAATTAAGTTAAGGGTGATAGCAGACTGCAAAGACAAAGAACAAAGTGAAAAGAATTTGTTAGTTTTAGTTAGTTTTGAAAAATTTGAGTTAATAGTTAGTTTTGTTAGTAAGAACCAGAAATAACAATACCCAATACTACCAACTCCTCGGCAACGGCGCCAAAAACTTGTTGTGTGTACACTTGTATTATGTTGGACCAAAATTATATGCACACATTTATTTGCAAAAGAACTCTTTGGATATCGGTCGGTTTTATGTTCTGCTTGCAGTATCGGCTTCCAAACGTTCTATCCGTGATTTTAAATATGTTTCCAGTATTTTATCATGAATACCTATAAACTGTAATTACTGAGCAGACACTGATTAATAGTACCGATATATAACAAAATAGATAATGAATGAGCGGTATTAAAATGCAGTTTTCTGAGATAAACAATTATCTTAAGAAGCTTAAGATGAGCACTCCCATGATGAGGAGTATTTGCTCGCTCATGACCGAAAGAGAGAGGACATTAAACTGTCACAAAGGTATAGCTATGATGATCTAGTGGCGTATGTGCTGTTTATTGCAGAGACAGTTGATAGTAGCGAGCCGACAAGTTATAAATAAGCCATCCCATCCGATGAAGTAGCTCGTTGTCTAGTCGTTATGAATGAAGAGATTGAGTCTCTTCACAAGAACCAAACTTGGAAGCTCGTGAAACCCAAAGGAGGAAAGAAGATTGTTGGCTGCAAGTGGGTTTTCAAGAAGAAAGAAGATACCAAGGGGCGGTTGATACGAGATACAAGGCGCGCTTGGTAGCTAAAGGCTACTCGCAGGTGCATAGAGTTGACTTCACTAGGATGTTTTCTCCGGTTGTTAAGCAAACCTTTATTCGTTTCTTACTCGGTTTGTTAGCTATGTAAGATTTGGAGCTTGAACAGCTCGATATGAAGACCACTTTCTTGCACGGTGATTTGGTGGAGAAAATCAGCATGCAACAGCCTGAAGGTTTTGAAGTTGAAGGAAAAGAAGACCACGGTTGTTTGTTAGAGAAGTCTTTTTATGGTTTGAAGCAGTCACCTAAACAGTGGTATAAGAAGTTCGACTCCTTTATGAAAGAAGTTGGGTTTATAAGAAGTATGGGCGACAGTTGTGTCTATATGAAGAAGCTCGCCGATGGTTTTTCATATACTTACTACTTTATGTTAATGATATATTGATAGCAGTAACATATATGGTTGATATTAAGATTTTGAAAGAACGGTTGAAAGGAATGTTTGAGACCAAGGATTTTGGAGCAGCCGAGAAAATACTTGGTATGGAGATCAGGTAAGATCACAAAGGAGGAAAGCTATATTTGTCTCAACAATGATATGTTGAGAAAGTTTTGGAGCGTTTCGGCATGGCAAACGCTAAATCTGTAAATACTCCGTTGGTAGCTCATTTTAAACTTTCAGCTCATTCATAATCGCAGACAGAGGATGAGATTAGATATATGTCGAATGTTCCATATGCGAGTGCAGTGGGTAGAGTTATGTATGCCATGGTTTGTACACGACCCGACATTTCATACGCTGTTAGTATTGTTAGTCACTATATGGAATCTCCTGGCAAAAGTTATTGGCAAGCGGTGAAATGGATATTATAATACCTGCGAGGTACATCTGACGTGGGGTTGGTGTTTGGAAGGAACGATAAAAATTTGGTTAGATTCAACGACTCCGACTATGCGGGTGATCTTGACAGACACAGATTGATCACCGGTTATGTGCTCTCCTTAGAAGGATGTGCTATCAGTTGGCATGCTTCTTTGCAGCCCATGGTAGCATTTGTTAGGAATATGTATGCCCTAGAGGCCATTATTGTATGATATAGTGGATGCTTGGACATATATATAAAGGACTTTCTTGCTCGGAATGATAGTATGCTATCTGCTTGCTCTTTATCTTAACATGTGCACTTGTATTATAATACCATCTCTCTGATACATGTTGATAAAGCCCTTAGGATGTTTGCTTGACTACCAGGACTATGATGCGGATCATACTACTGAGACTTGTGTAATCTACAAGCATATCCTTTAACTGTTCCTATTCGAGGGAGTTTCGAGACAGGGTATCGATATTCCAGAGTAGACTAGTCTGTACGTTTCTTGACCCTGTAGGGGGCGATGGTTGATCCCATAACCATTAGTGTTTGACATCAAAGATTGTGCACAAGTGCCCATTAGAGAATGGGTACACCAAATAGGACTCGCCGAGAACTCCTAGATGGTACTATACTTATCGTCGGATAGCAGTTCTCCAGTAACACTGGTACAGATTAGTCTGTAGACCCGAGATCGTCACAGTGACTTGTGTGGTTCCCACTGTGCTTTGATTTCCTCCCTACCACGGCTCAAAGGAGTCGTGCAAACAGGTGGATTTTGGGTATAGTCCTGAGTCACATTGAGGTAGTGAGCGATAGGAGGGGTTTCGTCTCTCCCGGTATTGGGAGTTGATATTGCGCAATACTCGATTGGCTATAACAGTAAGTCCCTGGTTAGGGCTGATGAGATTTACTGGTAAGTGTTATCAGTAGTTTCTCGAACCGTTATGAGCCACATATTGGTATGGCTTATCAAGTTACTGGGGTCTGACGATTCCACCTCTAAACTCAATATGCGACATATCAGACGAAGAGACCGGAATATACGGTAAGTGTTACTTATAGGCTTCACGGGAGTTTGGACAAGCTTGCTTGTTGATCTTCTATTCGCTCAATACCTAGGTAGTCGTTACGTCCAGCTAGTACCGCTGACGACTTGTAGGTAACTGATGTGATCATTAGCTACTGCTGGCATATTGAAAAGTTTTTAAAGTCCCACATAGAGGTTTCATAGTTCAAGCGAAACGAAGTAGGGCACATATGCTGATATATGCAGGAGCCTGATTAAATACGAGTATGTGATACCGTATTTTAATCTGACGTCATATGATATCGGTTAAGTTATATGTGATATAACCGGATTATTGAATCAAGTGTTTATTTGATAATGTGATATACAGATAAATGATATTAGTTGGTTATATGTGATATAACCGGATTATTGAATCAAGTGTTGATTTAATAATATGATATATATTTATATTTGATATAATTATATATTAACTAATATTATTTCTCACTAATTATTATTCTCTTAATATATAATTGTGTGTGTGTGTGTATTGGATTTTCTATTTTAAGAATATAGAAAAGATGAGGTGAAAAATGAGAGATATTTATGGAATGGGTGAGGCATGGCTTTTTCTTTAGTTTATTCATTTGTTGTCACTATTGAAGCATGGTTCTAATATATTATTTGATAATATTGGATGCTTCAATAAGTGAGGAAAAGTGAGAAGCCATTCTTCACATCTATTTTTCCTTGAGCTCATTTCATACACTTTCTTGCTCTCTTCATCTTCTTCCTCCTAAAAGCCCTAATCCTTACATGTGTTGTGAACCCTAGGGCTTTAGAGTTTTTCTTAGTGAGCTAAACACCCTACTTCATCATCCTAGTCTATATTAACACTTTAGACTAGGTTGTTTACTTCACAAATACTATATTAGTAAAGATGTAGCTTGACCTAAAGAAACTTTAGGTGGATCATTTTCGGCGTGGAAGATCAAGGAGCAAGCTCGATCCTTCTTCAAGTGGAGCTACGAGAAGTCATAGGGACTACTACCAGGAGCTTTAGAAGTGAAAGACTTGATCTACGAAGGTTGTAGCATTCTTCGCTTAGTGTAGTTTTTGTTATATCATACTTTAAACCTTAATACTCTAGTTAAGATTCTAGGTTGGTACAGCTTAGCACACCAAAATTTTAAAAACAGTATGCTTGATGCCGGATAAAACCCATTGGTGGTGCTAGGAAACACTTTCATGGTATCATGTATAGAAATTACGAAACCGAAACGACTCCGAGACATCGAAACCAAATTCCTAGTTTCTGTCGATTTTAAAATGTCCTATGAAATTTTTTTAAACAAGTGCAGAATGTTACATTTGATGTAACTATAACACTGAAGAAAAACGAGACCATGAATCAACTTTTTGGCCGGTGAAAACCTTAAAATGTCCGGCGTGGCCGGCCCCCCATACTATTTTTGATCTCGTATTTTTTTGGTGTTCTGGAAGCTAAGGTTTAGGGTTTCAGGTTATGTTTGTTTTGCCCAGATTGCATGTGATGTTATCTTTAGTGTTGGGGTAATTCAGACTATTTCGTAGTCGCAATTTTAACATCGTTCGGGGTTTGTGTTTAATATGTTTTACAATATTTAGAACCCACATAAATTAGTTTTGTGAAAACTAGTTTGTAATTAGTAAATCTAGCATTTTAGTCTCGGTTGATTGATTGCCATGGAATTTTGATTCGGATCAAAGCTCTATCGCAATCTCGTATAGTATGCGAACACTCGTCGGGAAACATTACTAGATAGCCACGTCCCATAGCCTCAACCAAGTGACTGTAGGAGAGCCCTGTTGCCAAAAGCATCCACTTGGATGCTCACAGCCATGGTGTTCCGTCTAAGTGCACTTCGTCGATGGTATCGGGGGTGCGGCCATCTACTAAAGTTCCTGACGAGCATTCAATCAGGTAGTCGGAAATCTTATTGAATTACCTGACTAAGTTATTGAAAAGTGTTTTCAATTTGAGACTAAAATGCAAAGTTTATACGGCTAGGCATGAAATTTGGAATATGAGATATTTCGGGTTTATGATGTCTAAGCAATATGCGAATTCTAATTATTGTAGTTTTTCATTTCTTTTCTGCAACCGTAAGTGTAATATGTGGGGTATCTCCAATCTCGTTGCTATATGTCAACGACATTCGGGATACGCATATTTACTTACGTTGATGACTTGTAATGTTATGTGTTGCTGTAATATGTTATATTGGATCATCGTGATTGAATAGCCAGGTTTTTACGTGAAATGAAAGTTTTTGTATTTTCATTCATGTAATAAAATTGTATGTAATATTCTTTTATTGGGACACTTCCGGGTTGAGGATGATGTTACCATTGATATATTATTTACTTTTCCTCATTAGGATAAACCCAAAGTGGGGAGCACAAGTAACCGGGTTTTGGAGTCCAGTGGGAGACCATCTCGAGGAGTCGAGTCCGGGCCGCCTAACTCTAGAATAGGCAGGGTTGCTTGCCGCTCTCGTAGGGGTCTAAAGATGTTGGTTTGGCTATTCAGCATGACCGTGAAATCCATGTTTTTCATTACTGGCTTAGTTTAAAATACGGACCTCTTAGTATATCTAATACTTCATATGTTTGCTTCTACTGCTTGAGTTCTGTGATTTGATCATATAACTGCGTGAGACGAATGCTATATATATATAACGTTGTTTATGTTTTGCACCTGCGCTAGTTCAGCCCCCGCTCTGCCGTTAGTTAAATAACCTAACGGTATATGACGGGCCCCATGGCGAATGCGGATAGCATAAGCGTGCGTTCTATTTTCGTTTCTTTTCTGTGATGTTTAGGAAACATAAATGATAGGACTTCATTAATGAGATTAATGGAAAGAAAAGAAACCTAAAAATATTGTAGAATCAAAATTTTCAAAAAGGTAGCTCTAGTTCTTGCTTTGCATAGTGGTATTCCTTGATGAATATCCAGCACCTCATTCGATGAGAAAAGAGCCAAGATCTCTTCACCGGGAGTAAGCTCTTTAGCAAAACTAGAAAATGCTACAACCCACTCGATTTAGTTTTGATAACTTCTCTAGTTCTTGTTTTGCATATTGGTATTCCTTGATGAATATCCAGCACCTCATTCGATAAAGAAAGAGCCGAGATCTCTTCACCTGGAGTGACCTCTTTAGCAAAACTAGCAAATGCTACAATCCACTCGGTTTGTTTTGAAAACTACTCGATTTTAAAAGCGGAGCTTAAACCACTCCTTTTTCAAACTAAACCACTCATTTTTCAAATCACTAGATTTTATAACGATATCAAGTCCATTACGCTAAATGTTTTCTTCAAAACCAATCGTAGTCCTCCGTCATTTCAGGTAAGTGCTATTTAATATTCGTACTGCGTTTGTTGACATTGTCAAGACGTAGTGTGCAGTAGCTGATTAGTGCTTATCTGCCGCATGTGATGCGATTGGATTAGGGTAGTCGTACGGCCTTGTTGATCTTGTCAAGGGTCGTGCGGGTGGGTTTAATTCAATCACGAAATGAAAAGGTTGAACTTGACTTGCGATTTATGGTTTGTTGATCTTGTCAAGGTCATAAACCGTATGGGGTAAAAACGGATATTGGGAATTTCAAATGTTGAAATTTGCAATGAGATTGCATATCTTCTATCAGATAGTTGGATCTTGATACTCATTACAAGTAAGTGTTACTCCTTGGAGAGTTTTCCACTTTACAATTAGCCGATCCAGTATGTGTCTAAGAAAGGTGTTAATAGGGTTATGCCCATGCGGAAACGAGATTATTTAATTAGTTCCATGCGAAACCATGGGGAAACTCCTTCGAAGTACCAATACCTGCCTGGCTGACCGATTGACGAACTTGTAAGGGTGTAATTAATCCCAGCTAATCTTACTTTTTAGGGTTTGAAGAAAGATTTGATAAAAACAGTGGGAGCCATCCTGATTAGATAAGATAATAACCAATCTAATCTTGCAAAGAGCGCACGCAAAAGTGTTTTCCTTCCTCTCTCTCTCTCTCCTGGTAGCGACCATGAAACGCCTTAATCAAGATAATAATATGGATGTATTGACCGAACACGCTTATTATACTGAGCTGGGGAACGTTGGTTCCGCTCTATCTTATGACTCTCATAAGTCTGAGTAAGAAATAGGGGAATATCAGGATTCGTACGCTACCCGAACGAAGATAAAGCATTATGATGCATCTTCTTCGGGTGTGTTCGTTACCGAGAACTGTTTCTCAGTATGCTCTATGTCCTGGGTATTGGATACCGGTTGGATACCGGATCAGGATCCCACGTTTGTAATTTATTACATGGATTAAGAAGAAGTAGAAAACTGAGAAAGGGTAATAAGTCCCTCGTAGTAGGGAATGGTGAAATTGTTGCAGCCAAAACAGTTGGCGAATATCACATAGTATTACCAAATGGTAATACAATGATTCTAAAACGACTGTTATTACGTACCAAAAATGATGTGCAATATAATATCAATTTTTAATTAGATAAAGAAGGATATAACTTTGTATTAGAGAAAAATATTATGAACATTTTTTTAAATCAAGTGTTGATTGGGTTTGGTACATTGTGTAACGGTATATACGTTCTAAATCAAACTACAGTTATAAACATATATAACAATACACAAGAGGAAAAGTTCAGAAATGAAAGAAACCTTCTTGTAGCATTGTAGACTTGGTCATATCAATGCGACAAGACTAGCTAAGTTGCATAAAGATATATATTTAAATCCGTTTGAATTTATATCTTATGAAACTTGCCAGTCATGTCTCAAAGGCAAGATAACCAAAACTCCATTTACGGGACACGGAGAAAGAGCTACTGAACTCTTAGGATTGATACATGGTGATGTATGTGGTCCTATGTCTACACATGACAGGAATGGTTCCTCGTACTTTATTGCATTCACCGATGATCTCTCAAGATTCGGACATGTGTTCTTGTTGAAATACAAATCTGAAGCTTTTGAGAAATTCAAGGAATATAAGTACGAAGTAAAGAACCAAATGGGTAAAAGTATTAAAATCCTTCGATCCGATCGGGGAGGAGAATACTTAAGCACGGAATTCCGAGATTATTTAAAAGAGAATGGGATTCTCTCTCAGCTTACTCCTCCGTATACACCACAACACAATGGAGTTTTGGAGCGGAGGAATCGCACCCTATTAGATATGGTGCGCTCTATGATGAGTATTGATGAGTTACCTATTTCCTTTTGGGGTTATGCACTTGAGACAACTGCATACCTATTGAATAGGGTTTCGACCAAATCCGTGCCTATCGCTCTATATGAGATATAGAATGAGAAGAGACCATCTCTTAAACGAGTTAAGATATACGGTTGTCCGGCCTATATCAAAAAGAAAAATCCGGAGAAGCTCGAGGCAAGGTCTGTTTTGTGCAAGTTTGTGGGATATCCAAAGGATTCATATGGATATATCTTCTACCATACTGAGGAACAAAAAGTGTTTGTTTCTCAACATGCCACCTTTTAAGAAAAGGAATTTCTTGTGAAAGAAATTAGTGGTAATGATGTAGAACTGGAAGAAGTTATATCTGCACAAACAATAACTGACGATTTGGTAGAACCGGAGGATTAAATAGTCCCCGACGAAGCTCAGCCACTCCGCAAATCTAGTAGGGTTTCTTATCCACCTGAGAGATACCACAGTTTCTTTATAGACGGTGGGAGTGAGGATTGTATCATAGAAGATGATGACCCAACTAGTTTTGAGCAGGGCCATCACAAGTGGGGACTCTGTGAAATGGCTGGATGATATGTGATCTGAGATGGAATCCATGTACACCAACAAAATATGGACTTTGGAAGTTGCTCCTGAAAGGGTAAAATCCATTGGGAGCAAGTGGATTTTTAAGAAGAAAATTAGTGTAGATAGAAAGGTTGAAACCTTCAAAGCTAGACTTGTAGTAAAAGGTTTTCGTCAACGACCTGGTGTCGATTATGATGAAACCTTTTCTCCAGTTGCTATGCTTAAGTCTATCAGCATCCTACTTGTCATTGCTGCATATCATGACTACGAAATCTGGCAGATGGACGTCAAGACCTCTTTTCTAAATGGTGATTTAGAAGAGAGCGTGTATATGACACAGCCAGAGGGCTTCGTAGACAGTGGGAGCAGCGGAATGGTGTGCAAGCTGCTTAAATCAATTTATGGATTAAAGCAGATATCACGGAGCTGGAACATCTATTTTGATATAGCAATCAAAGAGTTTGACTTCATCAAAAACGAAGATGAACCTTATATATACAAAAAGGTTATAGAAAGTAAGGTTGTCTTTCTCGTATTGTACGTGGATAACATACTCTTGATAGGAAATGATGTTCCCATGCTACACTCGGTCAAACTTTTCATATCACAAAAGTTCTCCATGAAAGATCTAGGTGATGCCTCCTACATCCTGGGGATAAAGATCTATAGATATAGATCTAAGCCGATATTGGGATTGTCCCAATTCAGGTACATAGACATCATACTAAAGAGCTTTAGTATGGAAGATTCTAAGCGTGGTAATTTACCCGCTTGTTCAGGAATAAATCTCTCCAAAGAGATGTCTTCCAAGACTGATTTGGAGAGGGCTCGCATGACAGTGATACCTTATACTTCTGCAGTTGAGTCTATTCATGTATGCGATGTTATATATCAGACCGGATGTAGCTTACGCACTAGTTGTAGTGAGCAGGTATCAATCAGATCCTGGGGAGAAGCGCTGGACAGCTGTGAAGAACATTCTTAAGTACTTGAGAAGGACTAAAGATATGTTCTTGATGTATGGTAACGGTGAACTCCAGGTGGAGTCCTTTACCGATTCGAGCTTCCAGAGTGATAAGGACGACAATAAATCGGTCTCGGGTTTTGTCTTCACCCTCATTGGAGGGGTGATATATTGGAAGAGTTCCAAGTAAGATACCGTAGCAAACTCGACGATGGAGGCCGAATACATCGCAGTCAATGATGCTGCTAAAGAGACTGTCTGGATAAAAAAGTTCATTTAGACCGGGCCTGCTTCTCATTCATTCCTAAACTTGGTGTGGTTCCATCCATTGAGCATCCAATACCTTTATATTGTGATAACAATGGAGCAGTGGCTGGGTCCGCTACGTATTTACTCAGAAGTAAATATGCTAAGCGTATCTAAGCAATATAAAGTAAAATGTACATAAGAGATATAAATATCAATGAACAGCAACTTTTATGTATTCAACATTCCTTTACAATACAACTGAAAATATAAATACAAGTATGGAATGCAATGCCTAAACAATGGCATGAACTGAATGAAAAGTAAGTACAAGTAAAGTCAATGCTCAGGGTCTTCTGTGAACTGCTCCAAGTGCTCCTGGCTGGTCTCAAATTCCTCAGAGTCAGGTCCTCCTGACAACATCCCAAAGAAAAAGAGAAATAGGAATGTCTTTAGCGAACAATCGCTCGGTAAATCCTAAAGAAAGAAGGAGAAGAATAGACAGAGAATAGAACAGGTGAAGTAGGTAATGTTATATTTGTTATACTAACGTAGTTGTTGTAGTTTGGTACAGAATATGCCAGTGTATACGAGAGGAGTCCAACTTACACCGTGGACTTTGGTAACCCGTAGTACAAGGCTCCGTCGATAATACCACGGAACAATGGCATGGATGTAATTACGTCCTTTAGTGACCACCTCGTGCCACCGTTAATATCTTCCGTACCAGTCTACCTTTTTATAAACCCCGTAATATTTATTGTATTGGTTGTACTGATTATATTGTATTGTCTTATAGTAAATGGAAGACTTGATGAAACCATGATATCAGTCAACGGAATGGATATAAATGGATAGTCATGTAATCAGAGTATATCCATGGTTCGGTGCGGTCATGTTCATGTTGATATGGATTGAATTATGGTATAAACGGATTCATGTTGTATTGTAGTTATATTTGAATTGGATTCAAGTCAGATTGATTTTATATTTGACCATGACTCGAACTGATTCAGACTTTTAGACATAATTGAAGTCCTGATTTAGTTTTTAGTGTTATCGGTAACTGCTGCACATGGACGGCATGATTTGTGTTTTTTTCCAAGACAATTACTGTGTTGACAACACCGTTATTAGATTACCTACCTTAAATAGCCAAGCACCCATATTCTCCGGCTCCCCGGAGCTCAAGAGAACTGGTCCCGCTTAAACCTATATTTACTAGGGTCCTTATTGTAATTTAGTATAACTTGAGGGGGTTTTATGTAAAATGGTTTTGATATATTTTTAAAATACACATCAAGTATTTAATTATCATTTTTAGGGTTTTCATAGATATATATTTTATAAAAATGAAATTTTCTAGTGAGTAGAACCTAGATTTTATTGTATGTGATATTTTAATGTAAACTTGGAATGGTATTGAATTGTACAGGTAGTTTCATGAAATTGGTGATCCCTTTGATTTAGAAAATATGGAATATATATATAGTATATTTAAAGTAGATATTTTGATAATATTTATATATCTAATATTTATAAAAATTATAATTTATTTATTAAATATAAATCACATTTTTCTTAAAAATTGCATTAAAAATTGCATCGAGATCGAATGCTCCTTGCTGAGATATGCAGCTCGCTCTACTAGTCCCGAAAATGTGCGATAATCCGCACCATCCTGATCGGGGTTCCCCAAAATGGGTTGTAGAGGCGTATTTGCAAGGAATTACATAACATACTTTTAAAGAAAACCGTTTTTGAATATTTAAGGTATTTAATCGTAAACTCGTATTTTCCCATAAAATAAAGTCCCAAAATTCATCGTGCTATGTCAAAAATGTGTGTTGTGATGAGATGGGTTATTACCTCATGAGTTATCTAAAGGTAATTGTCGGGACCCGGTTCTTGCTCACGGAATAAAGTGCCATACGGAACAAAGTGCCACGCCAAGTGTCATGTTAAGAGGGCGGGAGCCGCCTCTTGAATCCGTGAAGGCCACCTCTTGAGTCCGTGGGACCCACTGTAGAACAATGCACAATCTTCGGAATACATTTCGAAAGAGGACAAATTTGTATTATAAATGGAATGATATCACTTCTCAATGTAGAGACGCCTTTTAAGTAAACCGGTGCTACAGGAACTTGAGAACTCTGTAGTTAAGCGTGCTCGGGCCAGGGAAGTCTTGGGATGGGTGACCTCTTAGGAAGTGGCCCCTAGTCAGGTCCGGTTCGTCCCGAAGGACAAAACCGTGCAGTTTCGGTCAGAGCGGATAATACTCTCTGTATTGGGGATGGGGCGTGACAATAATACGGTTAAATTGGACAATTATAAATTGTATGTAACATGATGATATCTTACTGTAAAAGTGAAATAGAAATTGCAACATGAATTATTTTGAGATGAAACTTGTTCTAATAGGTTTATTTATGTTTGTTGAAAATTATGAGGGAATATGGTATTTTATTATTTAAGAAAAATGGAGATTTTAAAGAAAAACGAAGCGGAAGTCGAAATAACTCCGCTTCCGACGAGTTTTAGAAATAGATTATTTTAGAATAGAGATGGAAGAGGGGAAAATGGGACTTACAGGTTATAAAGAAATAGGGAGAAGGAGGAAGCTTTCGGAACTGTTGGGGCATCATTTCGTCGCCGGATTCTCCTCGAAACGTCGTCAGAACTTCGCCCTTTGCTAACTTCACTTGAACAACTTGGGACTTGGAATTTTTAGAGAGTTTTTATAATGAAATTCTAAATGATGAGAGGTGAAATGTGATGTGGTATTTATAAGGAAAATTAGGGTTTGGGGTAATGAAGAATAGAATTAAAATATGCATTAAAATGTGGATTAATGTCCATTTTTAATTCTCTGGAAATGTGCAGAGAAAACAAACAACATGGGGTAGTGGGGTAGGCCAAGGGGTGTAGGGTTAAAATTTGGGGAGCATCCTCTACAGGGGGCCCGGTGGTGCCGACCGTAGGGACAATCTCTCCAGTCGAGATCCAGTGAGGGATGGCGGGATCTTCGCTACGTGTTGGTGTCGTTTGGTATAACTTAGTCACGTGTTTGTTTAATCTGTGACTTTTCATTTTACGTGTTATGCACGTGTAAACCTTTGGGCTTTTAAAAGATTAAAAGAAAAATCAATAAAAAAATATATGTGGCTGGGGGGATTCGATCATAGGGGATACGTCACAGTAGTTCAAGGCTTTACCAATGAGCTACAAATGCTTTCTTAATGTTCAAAAGTAAATTAAATCTATAACTTGTGCTCAGACTTATGTGTTCTTTTCTGTATTTTGAAAAAAAATTATGTATTTCAAAATTATGTACAGAAAATTTAGGGTTGTTACATCAACATATGGGACCGGTACCGCCGGTTAAAATTCTTAGGGAATGCCTCCATCTTTTAACCCTAGCATCTTTTAGCCTGCCCCACTAACCCTAGTCTGTTTGTTTTCCCTGCACATTAACAGAGAATTTAAAATGAAGCATTAATCAACAATTTTAATGCATTTTTAATTCTCTCTTTACTCACAAAACCCTAATTCTATCCTATAAATACCCCCTATACTTTGGCCCTCCTCATTCAGAAATCCTTTGTCAAAACTCTCTAAAATTTCCAAGTCAAAAGTTGTACAAGTGGAGTTAGTCAAGGTCAAAGTTCCAGTGAGGATTTGAAGGACTTCCGGCGACCCCGCAACTCCGCGAAGACCACAAACCTTTTCCTTTACCTCTCCTCTAAACCCTAAGCTTGTAAGTATTCACTCTCCTTCTCCATTTCTAATCTAAAACAACATCTTTTCAAAACTCGTTGGAAGCGGAGTTATTCCGATTTCCGATTCACTTTTCTTTAAAAATTCAACCTTTCTTAAACAACAAATTTACCAACTTTTCATATATTATTTAACAACCATAAAACAACAATTTGAACATGTTTCAATTTAAAATTTAATGTTAAACAAATTCTATTTCATTTTTACGGTAAAATTCCATCAAGTTTACATACGACATTAATTTATCGTTTTGCTCATTTTACCTTTAGAAATTGCACGAGGTAATGACCTACCTTATCACAACACTCATCTTAACATAGCATGATAGCTTTTGTAACAATTTTTGTGGGACAAAACACAATTTACATTAAAATACCTTAAACTATCAAAACCCATATTCTTTAAATTATTTTAATTAATTCCTTGCAAATAAGTCTCTACAACCCATTTTTGGGAACCCAATCGGGATGGTGCGGGTTATCGCACGTCTTCGGGACTAGTAGAGCGAGATGCAGACCTCCTCATGAAGCATTCGATCTCAATGGAATTCTTATTACAATTTTTAAGAAAACGTGATTTCTATTTAATAAATAAATTATATTTTTATAATTATAATTATATATATATAATTATATATTATCAAAATATATATTTTAAGTATAATATGTATTCCATGTTTTCTTATCAAAAGAAAAGAATCACAAAAGATCATGAAAATACCATCACATTCAATACAAATCAATTTACAAGAAAATACCATATACCATTCAAAGTTAGATTTATATCCACTAGAATATTTCATTTTATAAAAATTACAACTATGAAAATCCTACAGACGGTAAATAAATACTTGAGGTTTCTTTTGAAAATATATCAAAACTATTTTTCATAAAACCCTTCAAGTTATATTAATTTACAATAAGGACCATAGTAAATATAGGTTTAAGCGAGACCAGTTCTCTTAAGCCTCAGAGAGCCGGAGAATATGGGTGCTTGCCTATCTAAGGTAGACAACCTAAAAAAGATGTTATCAATACGGTAATTGTCTTGGAAAAAGACACAAATCCTGCCGTCCATGTGCAACAGTTACCAATAACATCAAAACTAATTCAGGACTTCAATTCGTTTTAAAATGTCTGACTCATGCAGAGTCTCAGTCTAATCTGAAATCAATCAATCTATCCTTGGATATGATTCAAGTATAACTCCAATTCAACATGAATCCATTTATACCAGAATTCAATCTATATCAAATATGACTCGACTGAACCGAACCATGGATATACTCTGATTACATAATTATCCATTCCGTTTACATGAACTACTGATATCATGGTTTCGGCAAGTCGTACATCTATTAAAAAAACAATATGCATCAATACATAATACATTACAGGGTTTTAAAGGGGTAGACTGGTACGAAATGTGTTAGAAGTGGCACGAGATGGTCATTATACACCTAACCTAAATATCCATTGTTGTTGTTTCGTGGCTTAACGGTTCCTTGTGCTCCGTATATTTTAGTCCACGGAATAGTTGGACTCCTCTCTATAGACTGACATGTTCTGTACCAAGCTACAACAACTGCGTTAACATAACAATTAAATAGTATACAGTTATATTCTTTCTGTCTATTCTATTTCTACCTTTCTTTAGGACTTACCGAGCGATTATTCACTGACGACATTCCTTCTCACTTCTTTCTTTGGAATGTTGTCAGGTAGATCCAACTCACTGGAGATAGAGCCCAGTTCAGAGGACTTGGATCAGTTCAGCAAGGACCCTATGCTCTAGACTCTTGTATATACTTTACTTTCATGTTCATACCATTGTTTAGGCATTGCTTTCACCATTGTATTTACTTTTCAGTTGTATTGTAAAGAAATGTTTAATAAATAAAAGTTGTTGTTCATTTACATTTCATGTCTTCTTGTGTATATTTACATTATATTGCTTAGTTACGCTTAGCGTGTATACTTCTGAGTAAATATGTAGCGGGCCCAGTCGCGTCTCATTACCCGTACACTGGGAAGCTAGGCGTGACAGGCTCAGTACTCGTCAGGGAATTCGAAGGGACGCAGAAGCTGGTCTACTACGTGAGCCATGTTTTCAAGGACGCGGAAACCAGATACCCGGCTATAGAAAAAATAGTCTTAGACTCGTCGTCGCTTCCAGGAAGTTACGACACTATTTCCAGGCGCACACGATCCTCGTCCTCACTGAAAAACCTCTAGGGAATATCCTCGCCTCCCCCGAATCGTCGGGCCGCCTAAAGAAATGGAGATATGAACTGTCCCAATTCGACATTAAGTACCGACCCAGAAGGGCCATCAAAGCCCAAGACCTAGCCGACTTCGTAGTAGAGTGCACCATCCCCACGAAGGAAGGAATGACTACTCAAAGCCCTGACTCACGGCCCTCAGTCAAGGAAGTATCCGGCCCAACCCGGACTGGATGCTCTACATAGAAGGATCCTCTACAGAAGAAGGAAATGGGGCAAGCTTGATCATCTGAGGCCCGAACGACGCGGAAATGGAGTATTCCCTAAAGCTTGGTTTTAAGGCATCGAACAACGCCGCGGAATACGAGGCCTTATTGGCGGGACTACGAATCACCTCCGGAGTGGGGCTGAAGACCATCCGGATACGTAGCCACTCTGCACTAGTCGTCGGCCAGGTAACCGATCGTTTCGAAGCCCGAGAACTACTCATGATAAAATACCTGGCGGAGGTAAAAAGGCTTCGGAAAAACTTCGATGAAGTCCAAGTGGAGCAAATTCCTAGAAATTTGAACGCCGAGGCTGATGCACTGAGCAAACTCGCCTCCTCCTATTCAGCCAATCACAAGAGAAATATCCTCTTTGAAGTTCTACCTTGGCCCAGCATAAAAGATAGGGAAGCAATGCTCCAAATCTATGCGACTCAAGACGATGCCCCAGACTGGAGAAAGCCCATCGTAGAATACCTAAAAGAAGGGATTCTTCCAAAAGACCGAGCCGGGGCCTGTCGGCTTCGTGCTAAAGCATGCCATTTCATATGGAGCAAAGAAAACCTATACAAAAATTCGTACACTCAACCTTTGCTCCGGTGTGTCGATCTCCTCGAAGCAGAATACGTCCTATGAAAGATACACGAAGGGTCGGAAGGGCGCATCAAGGGGCCTAAAGCCTGGTCCAAAAGACACTACTCCGGAGATACTATTGGCCGGGAATACATCAAGATGCCGAGAAACTGGTTAGAAGATGCAAAAGCTGCCAACTCTTTGGCAGCATTCCTCGCCTCCCTACCACCGAACTAATGCTGCTAAGTTCCCCATGGCCATTTGCACAATGGAGGATGGATATAGTAGGTCAGCTCCCCACCGGCACGGATGAACACAAGTACATTCTTATTGCGATAGACTACTTCACAAAGTGGATTGAGGCCATGCCTATCAGGAAGCCAGACGCCCCCTCTACAATAAAGTTCCTGCAGAACAAAATAATCTCTCGGTTCGGAATCCTAAGGTGCATCATCACCGACCATGGGACCAACTTCGAGAATGACAAAGTCAAGGAATTTTGCAGCGACTACCACATATTGATGAAGTTCTCCGTGGTTGCACACACCCAATGCAATGGGCAAGTCGAAGTAGCAAACCGAAGCATCATTCGTGGATTCCGGGCTTGCCTGGAAGGGAGAAAAGGCGGCTGGGTCGAGGAATCGCCTCTTGTGCTCTGGGCACTACGGACATCAAAGAAAACACCGACGGGAGAAACCCCGTTTAGTCTCTGCTACGGTACCGAAGTAATGGTCTCAGCAGAAATTGGGTTGCCCAACTATAGGGTCGAACGCTTTGACGATGAAGCTAACACCGTGGAACTGCGAAGCAACTTGGACATCTTGTTAGAAAAACGAGATCGAGCGCAAATCAGAGCAGCCACCGATCAGCAACAAACCGCTCGCTACTACAATGCTCGAGTTAAGCATCGAGCCTTCAAGACAGAATGCCTGGTCTTACAAAGAAACGAGTTCATAGACCAAAGGAGACTACATAAGTTCTCCCCGAAGCAGGACAGACCATTTCTCATAACGGAAGCATTTCCCGGCGGAGCCTGCCGCCTCCAGGACTCCGGGGGGAGTGTTTTTCCTCGGCCATATAACGCCGAAAAGTTTAAGTTGTATAAATAAACATGTACCCTCTTCTGAATAATGCAATTCTTTCCCGCATTGACTAAGTTTTCCAAACTAAGTCCTCTCACAGGATGGACTTCTGCATCAGCTCGGGGTTCCAGGCCTTCATTACATTCCTCAGCCCCGAGCTTGGGGGTCGGAGGAGACCCCAAAAAAAGGGTATGGAAAGGGGGAGACAATGCACCATAACTACAACCAAAGACAAATTTTATTTATTCGGAGGTATTATGGGCTCCCCAGCCTTACAACTATTACAGCAGAGGAGGCGAGAATTCAGAAAACATTGGCGGTGATACTCAGAAGAAAGGTCCTCCAGCCGAGCCCAGGCAGCCTCCGCCCGCTCCCTCTGACGGTACCCATGGACCCTAAAAGCCACGGACTCGCCGGGGTCCCCATCCGCCGAGCAAGAAGCAGCGACCAACCTTTGCTAGAAAGACTCAAGAAGAATGTCCACCGAGCGGTCCCGCCTGCTCTTCAAGATCAGACCAAGGTTGTGGACCGTATACATTTTATCAAATGTCGTGTCCATCAACTACAGAGATAGGGTGTTGTACAGAACCGGGGAAGTCCTCTATATCGCGTAGATTAGCACTTGAAGGAGAGGAGATCGTCGGGAAAGTAAGCGCGCATAGTGGCCCTCCAAGTGGCCTATCACCGTCTCGTACATCTCTTCGGAACGATCGAGATTATAAAAATATACATCGTCCCAAGAAATGATCTCCTTGATGGTGTATACGTGGCTAGTCATCTTCGACAAACACACGACTATGAAGAAGCTGATATGCGAATTCGAAGGTGAGACCATACCTTCGATATTTATAGCCTCAACAAATATCTTTCAATAGCCGAGATCTACTCGTGCAACAACGCCAATCATGGAATATTGCACTTTCCTGATATGGTAATACTACGTGTCATCCATGACGGTCATTATCCCTACCTATATGGGTCACGGAAAGTTGAACGACATCCTATAAAAAAATATTGAATTCAGAAAGCCCTCAACAAGAGGCTACTGAGTAACTTCCTACTCGGCTCATCAGCTGAGGGCAGCTTCCTGCCAAGTCAATCCGCGGATCCAAAGCCTTCGACTAGAGGCGGCCTAGTAGCTTCCTGCTCGGCTCATCCGCAGAGGGCAGCTTCTTGCCCAGTCAATCCGTGGATCCAAAGCCCTCGACAAGAGGTGGCCGAGTAGCTTCCTGCTCGGCTCATCCGTTGAGGGCAGTTTCCTGCCCAGTCAATCCACGGATCCAAAGCCCTTGACGAGAGGCAGCTGAGTAGCTTCCTGCTCGGCACATCCGCTAAGAGCAGCTTCCTGCCCAGTTAATCCGCGGATCCAAAGCCCTCGACTAGAGGCGGTCGAGTAGCTTCCTGCTCGGCTCATCCGCTGAGGGCAGCTTCCTGCCTAATCAATCCGCGGATCCAATGCCCTCGACAAGAGGCGGCCGAGTAGCTTCCTGCTCGGCTCATCTGCTAAAGGAAGCTTCCTACCCAATCAATCCACGGATCCAAAGCCCTCGAGTAGAGCCTGTCGAGTAGCTTCCTTCTTGGCTCATCCGGTTGAGGCAGCTTCCTGCCCAGTCAATCCGCGGATCCAAAGTGCTCGACAAGAGGCGGCCGAGTAGCTTCCTGCTCAGCTCATCCGCTGAGGGCAGCTTCATGCCCATTCAATCTACGGATCTAAAGCCCTCGACAAGAGGCAAAGCTTCCTTCTCGGCTCATCCGCCGAGGGCAGCTTCCTACCCAGTCAATCCGCGGATCCAAAGCACTCGTTAAGAAGTAGCCAATTAGTTCCCTGTTCATCCCGATCAAAACCTAAATATAGGAGGCACCGGTCTGCCTACCCTTGGCTATCGCTCGATTCATACTCAATGCACGATCGCCGCTTCAGCTTCTGGGAAAGGAGGGGCACGGTCTGCCTACCCTTGGATATCGCTCGATTCATACTCAATGCACGAACGCAGCCTCGACTCCGGGGAAAGGGTGAATGCCGGTCTGCCTATACTTGGCTTAGCTCTTACGTCACGCTCGCCCAACGCTTGCGAAAATAGAAGCACTCTGAAAGCGAGCTAAAAACACTTCCGAGATAAAATACTTGCAAGATAAAAAGGCTTCGCAGACAAAAACACTTAACGAGCTAAAAGCATTTGCGAAGTAAAAAGACTTGCGGGATAAAAAGTCTTCAGAGACAAAAACACTTACGAGCTAAAATTACTTTATTCACATTAAAATTATGTACAAGATATTATGGGCTCCCCAACCTTACAAAAATGCCCGGAGGCGTACAAAATTAATAACTAAAGTAAAGATAGTTAGGCCGCCTGCTCGGCCGATCCTCCCTCTGGCTCGGCGCTTCCATCGGGGGATATAATGGCGACCTTCGGCTAAGCATCCACGACCGCCGTCGCCTGCTCTCCGGCCGGTTCGGAACCTTTGCCCTATGGCACTTCCTTAGCTAGGGGATACCGGGCGTGAAGTTCCCGTTTGTCGAACCCGGGCATAGCCTCCTTAACAGCGTCGAGGGCATTGTGCCACCCAACGGCCGCGGAATCGGCGAGATCAAGGTAGAACTGGTCGGAGGTCTTATACTCCTCCACGACCCTTTCCACTCTCCCCTCCGCAAGCTTCGCCGTCTCGCAGGCTGCCCGGGCATTCCGCTTGAATGAGTCCCTCTGCCTCTTCATAGCATCGTAGAGCCCGTTGACCTCCCCGATCTGGCCTGGATAACCCGGTTGGATTTGATCAGAAGCCGACGGGACTCCTTCAACTTAGTGATCGTCAGACACTCTGCGACTAACCTAGAGTCGAGGAGGGCCGCCTTCTCCTCCGCCTGTTGCAGCCGGCTAAGAAGCTCCTCCTCTCGTGAGGAAGATTCGTCCGCCTTCTTCATCGCCGGGGCCACCTTCTCGGATTCCATGACAGCGAGGAGGGCGCAGTGCTGGAGAACCTGAGGAAGACATGAACCAAGTTAAAAAAAGCTAAAGACCGAGCCAAAAACACATGGGAAATTCTAAAAAAATGGGTTACCGACTTGAACAGCCTCCTGAGCTATCGCGGCCATCCGGGCCTTCATCGTGCCTCGGGGAATCTTGGCCCCCGCCGCCTTCTCCATGTCCTCCAGTAGACTGTCGGCCACAGAGAGCCCCGAGGGCACCTCGATGCAGAACTCTCCTTCCTGCGCCTAAATCCCGGTCAAATGCGGCCGAGAAACCACCCTCTTCTGCCTTTTGAGGGGGATTCGGATGCAGGCGGCGCCTTCGTCCTAGCTCGGAGCGTCGCATCCCGCGTATTCTTGTGACCTCCCCCACAGCATTCCTTCAGGATTGGGGGCATTGTAGAAGAATTGGTAGGAGGAGCTTGCCGAGGGGCCGTACTGAGAGCTGGCCGAGTCGAGCTGGAGCCGCCGCTCTTCTCTCCTTGGCCTTAGCGGCCATGGCAGCCATAATTTTCTGATGATCCATAGTCTCTACAAGGAACATATAAAGAAAAATATCAGCAACGAAATTTTAGCAAAGCCTAATAGATCGACGAAGGCCCTGACTTACCCACAAAGCATGCGAAACTGAGCCCAGCCCAGCTCAAAAGCTGCTTGGAAAGCAGGACATCAACCCGCTGGATCGATTCCCACTGCAACACCACCCTTGCCTCAGTGGTGTTCGACTGCCTAACCCTAAGACAATCGGCCCGGTGCCTCTAGATAGGCACCGGCCAATCCCCACCTTCCGGTGGCCCGACGAAGACGAATTTTTCCTTTCATGTTTTTTAAACGACTGTCCTACTTTTATGGAGGAAGGGACAACTACTACCCCCGACCCGACTTAGATGGAGGAAGGGACAACTACTATCCCCGACCCGACTGTCCTACTTTTATGTTTTTTAAACGAAAGATACACCCAGTTCGGTTCTTCCTTACTGCTGTCGGGATGGTTTTTATAACAAAGGAAGGAAAAAAGAATGCTCAAATCAAAGGGGATCCGATCAATCTTCAACCGGACAAGAAATCCGAGAAGGATTCTCCACGAATTCGGCGCTAGCTGGCCCGGGGCAAGGTGTAAACAATGAAGCACGACGCAAACTTCAGGCGGGAAGGGCAGACGCATCCCTGCCCAGAATGCTTCTAGGTACAGAGCAATCTCTTTACCCTATACCTAGTCTGCCCGTTCACCCTCCCTGGCCAAACAAAGTGAATAGCCGGAGGGGATATGAAATCAAACCGGATGTCATAAAGCTCATCCAGACGGTTTAAGACCGAGGGCGCATCGTGGATGTTCTCGATGCGCGCCTTGGGGGCCCTTGTTGCCCCTTCCCCCCGACGACGTAAGACAAGGGCGACACCCCCTCAGAAGATGAAGAAGAAGAAGAAGAACTCTCTCGGCTATCGGAAGCCGAGGAGGAAAAAGATCCACTGGACTCGGCTTCAGAAACTGAAGCCTCATCGCCCGACTCGATCTCTACTACGTCAACAGATATTTCGGAAGAAGACATCTAATCTGATTCAAGAAAGGACCTGCCGAGGAAAATTTTGGTTGAAGTTCCGACCTAAGCAGAGGGGCGCCGATAAATATTCAGGCAAGGAGAGTCGATTAGGGAAAAGTATCGGCCATAGGAGAGCCGCTCCTATTTATACACTCCATGAGGAGGCATTCAACGGCCCAAATCAGTTCCCGCCAAAACGAAGCGTCACGTCTAGCAGATGTCAAGGCTCCATGTGGCGACCGTCCATTAGACACGTCTCCTCAATACAGGATTCGGTGATGATTCCTCACGTCCCACCACCCAGCGGTGGATACGTGGCACATAATCCAACCGGTGGGCGAGCGAAACGACGCCCCTTCTTTAAATGAGCAATCATTTCGCTGATCCGTCGACCTCACCAAAAATACGCGTGGGAACTGAGGCGTTTCTTAAGCTGCTATGTGGATCCAGTGACCCAAGAGGAGCCGCCGCCAAATGTCCCGCCGTTGTCGGGTAGCCCCTCACAGGGAAATCTTCGGTTGAGTCATGAAAAGCCGGGCTTACCACTCTCGAACCTGACCCATAAATAGATCATGGCGAGAGTAGGAGGCTGATGATGAAGCTCATGAACGAGAACACCCCAGATTGCGACACGTGGAAGATGACGTGTCGTCAGCATACCCTCGGAACCCCTGGGGGCTACGACGGGAGTCAATGTGACACATTACGAGTCTTGTCGGGACCACGTGATGAGGTGGTGCCCGACCTTTCGGAAAGCCTCCCCGGAGTAACCCCCATATGCGCTGAGGAAGCCGAGGCTCCTCGGCCTCCTCGCTCGACTCCGAGTTATCTACCGCGCTGAGGCTCCTCGGCTTCCTCGCTTAACTCCGAGCTATCTACTGAGCTGAGGTTCCTCGGCCTTCCTATCAAACCCAAAGCATGGAGCCTAAACGCCCCTGTAACGGCTCCGCGTATCTCGCCATAGCGAGATTTCCGTCGCTCCACGTCCCGCATCCCACGCTGGCACGTTTCTCTGTTAAACGAGCGTATCTCGCTATTAATAGGCATATCCCGCCATTAACGCGAACGTGCCTTAGAGGCGTAACGGACGGTGGGAATCTCGCACCAGATCGCTCCCACGCAACCGCTATATAAACCCTCTCTTCCAGACGATCGAGGTAAGCCAAAATCAATTCCAATACGTCGCTACCCTGTCTTTATATCTCGGTACTTACTTGATCGTCGGAGGGTCCTACGGTGGTCATCCATCCCGGGACTTCCCTTGCAGGTAGCTCGGCGTCAATACCAACCCATTGAGATCCACACGTTCAATTTTCGCTCTCAATCTCAACCGTTCAGGGACGCTTGCAGTAAGATCGACGGAGTACAACATCTGAGGGAGATTCCAACCTTCATCACAACACACACACAAAACCAAGAAAAAAAGGGGAAAACACCTCCCCAATCCTACCCCACACCCCAGAAAAAACTACTAAAACCAAACTCAATAAAAAAGATGAAGATTTTTTTCATAGCTTACAGATCTAGGTAATAAAAACACAGACCCAACTTCTTGTAGATTCGCTGTGAGAAAGAAAAAGGATTTGTTTCAATGATTCCTCACAGATAATGTGTTCTCGCTCTTTTTTCTTCTTATTTTATAACTTCCATTGCTGCTGTTTCTAACCAAAGCTGCAGGGTAACATTTAGCTAAATGCTTGAATGTTAATGCTACAACTTGTGGTTAACTGTCTTGACTTTGTGAAAACAAATTAATAATTAGGCGATCTCTTGTAGAAGAACTTAGAAACTTCAGTAGAAAAAAGTGTTACTTCAAAGATGCAAGAAACAGATTAAATAAAATATTAATTTTCAAATCAATAGGATATACAGCATTTTAAAAATCATGCTGCATATTTTAAAATTTGACTAACATAATGCTCAAAAAAAATTCCTCTGGTTGTTTACCAAGATTTTATCAGCAGGCAAGCAAACATTGTGATAAAATTAACTCTCTTTTCTCTCTCTTACAACACGTTCTTGGATAACATCCGAAGTATGAAAAGTTTATCTGTCCCGTGTAAATTTTATTCAAATAAATTTTCATTGTGCATAATGACATTACCTGGCATGAGGATAACTGGGAACACCCTGAGAGCAAATTCTTGGCATTCACGTAAGGAAATTCCTTTATGTTATAATGGTTGAAGAAGTCAACTGATTCAGATCATCTCAAACATCTGTGATTTACTGGAAGCTATTTGTGATTGTGTAGTTAATGTATTTTTCTCGCCATATCACAACGTTATCTGGAAAACCTAATCAAATTGGATAAACTTCATCATTCTTTAGGTTCTAATGCCTCTGATAACTATATCATACGATCCATGATGATGGAGTCGGAGGAGACATCTACTTGGCATTTAATGCACATGGCTTTTTTGTCAGAGCTATAATACCATCTCCACCACCTAAGTGGAGCCGTTGGCACCGTGTGGTATGATTTCTCCCTATGTCATCCAATATTTTACAACTAAATACATATTTAT
Source organism: Agapanthus africanus (assembly GCA_030015575.1). Taxonomy (NCBI): domain Eukaryota; kingdom Viridiplantae; phylum Streptophyta; class Magnoliopsida; order Asparagales; family Amaryllidaceae; genus Agapanthus; species Agapanthus africanus. The sequence continues at coordinate 745,513,009 of CM057340.1, forward strand.
TCATTTGTTTCGTTGAACCTTTTTTTAAGCAATGATAATATTTCCATTATACAAGTAATTTTTATATATTTCCCACCTGTCATATATTATCTAGGCTTAAGCTTAGATCTTTATCATTTCTTATGAAGCAATTCAAAATTGGTTTTTGGCCACGGTTCATAAATTCCAAGGTTGGTTATCATCGGCATCTTATCGTGTTAAAGATTATACTATCATTGTTTATTGCATAATTCACTAGCACAACATTGAATTTGCATGTGGAAGACGATAAAGAAAATATGATAAAGAGTAAGTGCCCTCGTTAGATATTCATATGAAATTAGAGATAGCTCCCATCAGAGATGTTCAAACTTAGGCAATGTGGACCGATAAGTGTGTCAATCATTAGTAATAGAGGATTGGAATTGAAACTGAGTAGGCTAGGGGCATCCCAAGAGTATATCCGATCAACGATTTTTGGCTTACAAAGTTGGATCATTTTTTTATATCGTTTCCACAGCAGGAAGAAAATGTCGCTTTGATATAATATCTTCAAGAAAAAGAGGGATATTGAGAACATTTATACAACTGAACGCTTTGGCCGTTGGTTTCCATTTCCACATGTGAATAAAATCTCCATAGAAATTCACCTACCCAATTTTTTCTCTGTGATAATATTTTTTTTTATTATATTGCAGGTGGATACAAATTTTGAAGCCCCAAATGATATCATTCCTGAAGGCGTACCATCCGTTGAAACCGTGTACAATGATTTTCTGGCTTGTTCTTTATAGGTTAGCAGCTACCATGACTTCAAAAATAGACATATATTTTACATGATCAAAATGTCTTCTTTCAACCCATTGATTTGTTCAAGTTTGTGTGTCACTGTTGAGAGGGTGTTGCTAGCGTGCTTACGTCCAAAGAATTAGCATTAGTTTAGAAAAGTTTTAATCAAGTATCATTTTGTTGGCTTATAGAAAATGCAATTAGATCATTATACTTGCATATTTTTCCCTCCCATTTTTTGGAAGTGTATTATTGTTCATATGTCATTGTCCAAACGTACTGAAGAGCTGTCGTTATCTTTCTTCATAATGGAGACATCAAATAATGGCTAAAAAGCCTAGTCTTATTCAAATTGAAGCTGTTACGATACAGAGGAGCACTGTACATTAAAGTATTGGATTGAGCTGGGGGTGAAAGTAGGGTTTGGTTTGACCTGAACTCAACCCGACCCGACCCGATTTTTCTGTTTTTTTTTTATACATTCCATATCCGTCAGTATCCGATTGGGCGGGTTGAAGATTAGATGAAAAATGTTCGGGTTGGGTACTAGTTTAATGTTAAACCGGCCCGCCTGAACTGTAAACCCGGTCCAAACCAAACCCGCTTCCTATATTGGACCCAACTCTATATATTTCATTTCAAATACTAATATGCATATTGTAATTTATTATATGATGTCTAATTAGAATAATTTTTAAGTGTAATCTAAAAGCCTATCATACATAAATTATATAGTTTTATCAATTATAAATTTTGTACACATATTTTTGGTAGAATTTATCTGAAGTATTATAATTTCAATTTCTTTTGATTATACAGCAGAGAAAGCCCAAAATCCCTTAAAACCTGGTCCGTCCGTCTAAACTCGAAATCCGAGTTTACGGGTTCAGGTTTAACACATTGTAAACCGGCTTATATATTTATGCAGTACGGCAATTAAACACAAAAACAAAAGTTTGGCTTGTTGTATTGTTAGAGTTTTGAGCTTTCTCAAAACTGTTTGTGCTAATAAATGACTCAGGCTATTTGTGTATTAAATCAATTGAAGGAGTACAAGTGCTATTGGTTTTTATTTTTAATAGAGTAATTGATGATGTCGCGGTTACTAGGAAACACATCATATATTCTACAATTATTGAATGACTAATTTGTTTTCTTCTATAAATGAACCAGGATGATCAAATCACTAACCAAAATAAAATAAATTCATCTTGATTTTAGTAAGGAAATGTATGTAATTTGCTGGCAAACTAAATGTGGGTAGCATAGATCCATGTGCGCCCTTCACGTTCTAACACCAACACTTGCAAACAGATCCTTTCAAATTAAAAACAGCTCTTTGAATGAACCAAAATTAACAACCGATAAAGTTTGATTAATTACTAGTAAAATTAATTCTTAATTTAATTAAGGGTTTCTTACTTAAAGGTTTCCAAAACTGAGCTAAATACTCAAAGAAAAAAACCAAAAAACTTGATATTTACTTATTACCGCACCTAAAAGGTTTAAGCTGCATCGTTTTACCCCGCACTAGCCCTTTTACTTCACTACATTAGTCAATTAACGAAAGAAGTCGGGCTAAAGTTATCAACCCCAAAGCCACCCGTATTCATTCTTCTTCATGTAAAATTCCAAATTAGAGCCCCCGTTCGGAATTAGAGCTTCAAATCTCCAATTGGCAATGAAATATAGATGCTCCTCAATCAGAGGTTATAATTTGGATTTTTAGATGAAGAATAGTGAATATGAGCGGGTTGGGGATTTGATAACTCTAGCCTGACTTTTTTCGTTAATTGACTAAAAAGATGAAGTGAAATGGATAGTGAGGGTAAAATGATGCAACTTAAACGTTTTAGAGGGGTAATAAGTAATTAGCAAGTTTTGGTGTTAGTAAATAACTCGGTTTTAAAGGGCTTTAAGTAAAAAAAAAACTTTAATTAATTCAAGCTCCTCCTGGGCTATTAGGGAAATGGTTGGCCATACACCAAACCAATTATTTCTTCATATGTGCAGAATGTACAATCTCACTGTCATATTTGAATATTGATTAATTTCATAATTAATTGTATTATAACAATCTTTTAATTAGTAAGTTGAGGTCAACAAACAGAAATAAAAATACGCCTCTCATGATAGTGATGAACAGCCTGTTTTAACTTGTGGGTTGTCACATATCAAATGAACCTTCCTGGTTTGTATTACACTATAACTCTCATACGCAAAGCTTTCTCTATTTCACGCAGATTAGCTTGGAAATTTTGCAAATTTTTATTTATTTATTATTATATAAAGACACCTTCTTATTTGAATTGTTTATTGCTTATTTTGTACCGATCTCCTATGTATAGAAGCATGAAGAGGTGTTGTGATTTAACATGATTCTTCCCCATCAAACGAGTAATTATCATAACTATAACGGCAATGGTCAAAAATTTGAGGAAAAAATATTAAAAAGATGAAAACAAAAAATGTACCAGGTGTTCGCATACAGATGCAAATTATGTATTTTCATATCTCAACTTCAAAACTTCACTCGTTTTATTTTGAAATTGGACATACACGTGAAAGCAAAGAAGACGGTTGGTCAGCTTTCACAAAAAAGAAAGAAAAAGAAATTAGAGATTTTTTTCTTCTGGAAACCAACTACATTACATTTATTATTTTTTCCGAAACCAACAAGTAAGCCTCATCTAGCACATACCATACGCATGCACACAACTCGCATACACATCCAAAAGGTTTACGAATTTACCGCAAAAACATTTATTTGTGGCCGCTTCTCTTCTGATTCGAAAGCATTCACTTCTGATTGCATATGGAGGCTAGTAAATTGCCAATGGATCCTCAATTAGATGTTATGCATTCTGACCCGTTAGATGAGAAAACAAAATTTGTCACGTCCTTTGTTTTATTTTGGCAATTTTGTCACTTCTTTCGGACAAATACGCATATACAAACGCGGAAACGCGACCTTGACCACAATTATTAGCCGTTCAATCTTAATCACACGGCTGATTCCAGTTCAATTCAATTCGTGCCCACGTCACCATCAAAACTTAAGTGGAGAATAGCTTATGTGTTGAAATCGACATTTTAGACGCTATTTGTAACACAAAAAATGTGATGCTTAGGGCTGGAAAGGATGTAATGCTCAAATATGCAATTTTTTTTGGGGGGTTGGGGGGGAGGGGGGGGGGGGGTTTGGGGGGGGGGGGATTTAATTGTTGAAAAAAATAATTCAAAATTAAGTGGCACGCACTGGTTGATAGAAGGCCTAATCTTATAACAGGCTGTACCCAAATCTAATACTATTCTCCCCTTTCCATATATATATATGAGAATAATGGAGAAAAGAGGCCATAGGAGGGGATTTCCTCCTATGGCGTGGAAAAAATACTTAATTTTGAACCCACTAAATCAACGGTGAAAAAGTTATGGAATCACATGAAATTTGGTGTACGCACATCTTAGATGATAACGATGATGATGATGGGTGCCGATCGTCGGAAAAAATGGTGGAGGTCGTATTTTTTCCACGCCATAGGAGGAAATCCCTCCTATGGCCTCTTTCCTCCATTAATCTATATATATATATATATATATATATATATATATATAACAAATTATAATTTGATGGTATACCTTCTATATTATAATGGCAATTCCTCTGTATCTATCTATATCTATATCTATATATTATAATGGCAATGGACTTGATTAGTCACTATGTTATAATGGCAATGGACTTAGGTTAGACGTCCAGCTCTCTCCTTTTGCAAAATTTGAAGAAGAAATGAGAAAAATCATACTCTCTCAAACCCTCCATATTATTTCTCTCTCCCCTCCCAAAAAATAATTAATTGTTTATCTAAAATCTTTCACATCATTTCTCTCCTAATATCTTTACTATTATAACCCAAAATCTTGACAAAACCATTTGTCTTTTTCTCATATTCTTTTGGAAAAAAAAATCAAAATATTCACAAAATTCCCTCACTCCTCAAGTTGTCACTTCTCCCACCCCCCTCTCTCTCTCTCTCATAATATAAATTCCAAATTCCAAATTCCTATATCCTCTCTTCCCTCCATGCGGGATTTCGAATTTTAAAACCCACGCGTGCACATGCAACACACTAGTTTCTATGATGTGAAACAATATGGATATTCAATATGGAAGCATGTTTGTTTGAATCCTATGTCATAATAAGATGTATCGTATATAACAAAAGCAGAAAAGTTTCACTAGCATATTAACCTAGGATCGAAACCATATATCAACTTTCAATGGTTAGCCATGCATGCTCAAGAGTGATCCAAGTAATAAGCCCAAAAAGAAAAAAATGCATAAAACCATAATTCTCTATTAATATTGGCCGGATTACTTAAGTTTCAAATTCTCAACATAGTCTCTGAGTATTCATCAATGTCTCTGAACATCTTATTTGAAATATTGGTTTTGGTCAGCTTAGAAAATCCACATGTTATATGAATTTTTGTAAATATTTTCAAAACATTCCATTCATGTGAAGGTGGGCCATCACATGAGAAATATGTTTTGTTCTCACGTATGCTAAGTTAAGTTGCGGTCTTCTACGGTGTAGACAATTCATGTAGGCTAGTTGTCATTGTGAAGTTTCTCAATTTTATATTTCCAATCAAATGTCTCCCAAAATGACCACATCGTCACCACATCTATCAAATTGATCAAATCACAGGTCCTTATCTACAAAAACTCCCCCCTTACTAGTCCTTAAACCTTTGCTCACCGCCTTTCTCTACTCTCCCTTTATATAAATCCCTCCCGATTCTCCCCCCATCCGCCCAAACCCTAATCTCTCTCTCTCTCTCTCTCTCAAAAGCTCTCCACTTTCTCGCTTTAAGAAAACAATGGCAGCCTCCACCTCTCTCCTCGCCCTAACCCTAGCTCTCCTCGCCGTCATCGCCTCCGCCCAAGCCCCCGGCGCCTCCCCCAAGCCCTCGCCCAAGCCCTCTCCCGTACCGGCTCCCACCGTGGCCCCACCCACAGCCGCACCCGTCCCCTCACCCGCTCCCTCTGCGGCCCCCACCGTCGCTCCCCCAACCCCCAACCCCTCAGTGGCCCCCACCACCTCCCCGCCGGAGCCGCCACCATCCACTGTCCCCGGCGCCGCTCCCTCGCCGTCGATCTCGACGCCGCCTGCAGCCACCCCTACGACCGCGCCATCCGATAGCGCCGCTGGCGTCCTATCCGCTAACGGGTGGATCGTTATCGGATCTGCATTCGCCGCCGCTGTAGCTTATGCGTTTTAGATGCGGGATCTGGTGCTTGCGCCGTTGCTTTTAATTTATTTATCCTTTTATTTTCCTTATTGTTGTTAATTTTGAGGTTTTTAGAGGGGAAGTGGACTGATGATTGTGGTGGTGGTGATTTATTTGTTTGTCTTGTAATATTATTGGTTTTTTCTCTTAGTGGATTCTTTCTTTTCATTTTGTTTATGGTGCTTAATCATTACTTCTGTTTTTTAGCTTAATTTCATGATTATTATTTGTTAAAATGCTGAAACTTTATGGGATTTATTTGCAATTAGGCTAAGCCCGTGGTATTGTGAGGAAGGGGAGGGTGATGTTGGAAATGCAGCAGGTGCCGCTGGACACGGGCACGTGAGCTTTTCTGTCTAAAGTCTGAGGGTGGGATAAAGAGAAAAAAGAGTTATATTTTGTTAAGAAAATAAAAATAGGAAAACGATTGGAGTTGGTGGTGTGTGCCAGCTAATGGTACTGTTCGAGGCCATGTGAAATGCTTCTAGAATCACATGGTGCGTAGTGGAGTATTGTGGGATGTTTTTTGTCACATTTTTTGGTTTATTACTTTAATTGGGAAAAAAAAATAGAAAGATTCGAGTCTAAAGGAGCATATGTAGCCGTTGGAAGCACATGTTTGGTAAGTTGTCCCTCGGGTAATTTGAATGAAAAGATTTGTAAACTGCAGGATTTTGGCGGTCCGGACCATTCATCCTTTGAGATTCATATTCGCAAATAATTACTATATTAGATCAATTAATTAGCGGTTTCTTGATAATAAGAACAGTTTGCATCGTGGGCTATATGTTCGAATGGTTTTGAAAGCCTATAATATGCGCATTTATGTTGTAAACCAGATAGATCTACAGAAACAACTCTGATAGCTAAAGCAGGGATAGAGTTTTGAGTTATGAAATGGTGCGTGCATTGCCTAATCCTTGCTCGTCTAGTAATTATAAAGACATCGAAATTTTAACAGTGAGCTTGGAGTGTGGGATTCTTTAGGCTCGTACCTAAACTTGGGACTTCACACATCCATGTATGACACAAAAATTTTGACGATCTGAACCGTTTATCTAATTGATCTACATAGTTATAAACAACGGTGCGATAAAATTCGTGAGGTTTCGAAATCGGTTAGAGATCTAATGATTGCAAAAGGTTTCTCAATAATAGAGCATTTTGCATGCTTGAATCTCTGAGCAAAATGTTTCAAAATATCACAAATTTCGGTGCGTCTACGTTTTAAACCATGTAGATTTTGTTTTACATGTTTGAATTCCTTGGCTAGTTTAGATTGGAACATAGAGGATACCCAACTCTTTAAACTAATTATAAAGAGAGCGATATTTGAGCGTACTCAAGAAACTTTGTGGGTCACAGCTTGTGTTTCGATGGAAATGATCTCATGAAGTCCACAAAAATCAAATGTACTTTTCATGTATAGAAAGCTTGCAAATATTAATTAAATGGGATCTCTTTAAATTTCCTAATGAAGTTATAAAAAGCTGAGAAGGTCGTATGAGAAAATACTAATGCATGAGCTGCGGTATAAAACTGACGCTGCATGCCACCTTGTTACAAACTTTTGGAACTTGGGTGTATCAAGGGTCTAATGTTGTCGGCGTTAAATGTTAAAAGGTTGACTTGACTTCGAAATTTATGGTAAGTTTGGCTTTTAAAAATCCACCAGTGTTAAATTAAATGTGGGACTGTTTCTTAACTTTATTTATTTTGAAACACAGAAAAATTGAAGGGAAAATTGATTTCACAGCCTCCACATATTCTCCATGGGTTCCCCTTAATTTTTTTTTGTTTTCTGGCTCTCTTGACTTTGTTGAACCATACCTTATATGAATTTGAAACAATAAAACCCAAGATTACCTCTGTCCATATACAAACAAATCCCATCATGAATTGATTCCTTGACTTAGGCATATTTCAAAACCCTTCATTCATTTTCTTTTATTTTTTTCTTTGTACCTTTAACCTTCGCTTCGAATCATAACCCTCTATGTTTAATTGGTGGACTCATCTCACCCGTCTTCTTCAATCGCAACAAATCTTCTTCAATTGGAACAAATCGCAACAATATGATAGACAAAAACCCAACTATGGAGATCGAAAAGACCTCGATGTCATCTACTTACAATCTAGAAGAAAAAAAGATGAAATCTTCCGCACATTGCACAGTACAAACTAAAAAAGATCTAGAAAAGATCGAATCTTTAAATCTTTCCATTGTTGCCATTGATAACGAAGTGGCGGACAATACGATAAATAAAGTATTGAAGGATATATCAGAATATAATGATTTGGAAGATAGTATCATTGACGATTCTAGTAAAATTGCATAAGCAACAAAGCGAAAATGGTACATAGTTTTTTGTTATTGTTATATTTCTATCTTAATTTATTTTTGTCAACTTTTAATTTTTAATTCCTACCTTTATTGTTTTCATTCCACTTTTAATATTTTTTCTACCTATATTACATGCTTTCTATTTTTATTCTATCTTGTCCATCTTTATTCTTTACTTTCTTCCTCTATAATTTTATGTACATTTACAGATTCTATTATGTTGTTAATATTTACTTGTTTTTATGTCCATTTTATAAAGAAGAATCAACACACCTTAAAATTAATACTGATGTCCGTGCATATTGCTCATTTATGAAAGGCTTGCCTCTTTAGAAAAAGCATAAATTATTGCTACAGAATATCCTTTTCAGATTCTATCTGCAGTTTGAACATGTTCCTCCTGAGATACCGTTACTAGAGCAAATCATTTCGAACTATATTTATTTTACATATAAGTTTCATTTTATGGCAAAACTATATTCATTAGATGAAGAATGGGTCTCTAAGCATTTCTTCTTCCCAACTGAAGGTATGCTCATCAACGTAATAAAGAAAAATGTTATCTATGGAAAAAATATTTCTATGATAAGAAGTTGAAAAATATATACTTTGATGGACAAAAACATCTAGAACCGTTACTTTCTAATTTGGTAACGAGTACAAATGAAACAAAACGTTTGGAATTTGTACTCCTGCAAATAATATACCGATTAACAATGCTTTGGTTGTCAGTTTCAAAATCTGAAGTTTCTCGACTTGTATTCAGATAAGAATTTACAGTGCATTTTTCAATTTTCCAATTTTTAATGTTATCTTCATACATTAAAGCATTTCTTTTATCCTTTGAGCTGTTCTTTCTAGCTTTATAGCCTACTTTTTTACCTTGAAAATTTTATAATGAATTTACAGTACTGTTTCTTATTTTTCTTAATTAGGCATATCAATACCTTGGAGGAAGTGAATAAAGTTGCTTGGGCCACATTAATCCACAGAACTACATTAGAAGGCGTAAAGACGGCCAAGCAATTTTTAAATCCAGATAAAATTAGAGACGGTAAAGTGCACTATAGCGCATTCCTATCTGGAAACACTAATCTCTTAGCGGTAACTTATTTTCCTTAACATATTCTTAATTTCTAATATATCATTTTATTTTTAATAATATATTATATTTTTTTGAACACGGTTATTTGTTTATGGTATGACTGAAAAAAGGGTTCCAATGCTCAAAAGGAGTGACTTCCCATCATATACAAACTGGATCGTTTCAGGAGTAGAACGTGTTGGATCCATAAGGATACAAACAACTAAAAAATTGGTGGTAGAAGTGAAAGTACCTAATGCACTCACCACTAACCCGTGGCCCATGCGGAATCCAAAAAAAAATAAAATTTGATGGCACTAGAAACCTAAACCCAATAATCTATTCTAAACACTTAAACTAACAAGAACAAAAGGATAGAAATCATAACCTTTGTAGCGTCTTCATTTTCTCCAATTGGGTTGGACTCTAGCATGCTCTCAAGAGCTCCAGATCGCGCTTGTAAGCTGGTTTTCCTTCGCTGAAAATGATCCACCCGAGTGAACCAAGTTCAAGTTTCAACTTCATCAATGAAGTAACTAAGAATCCTAAGTTGCTAATTTAGGATGCTTAAGATGTGTGTGAGTGTTCTAGCAATTTTCTTTCTCTTTTATCTTCTTACTTCTCAACACATGAGAATGGTACAAGATAATGAAGAAGAAGGAGGAGGAGAAGGTATGGAAGAGAGAAAAGCAAGAATGGTTGAATGAAAATCACATTACAAATTCAAGCATGCTCATTTTTGTTTTGTTTAAAAGAATTTTCCATTTTAAAATTGCAACCATGTTTGAATAGTATATACAAATGAATTAATAATTCATTTGCCCATACTCTCCACCATTTCTCTTTTCCACCTTATTTCACAATTTCTTTTAAACAAAAGAAAAGTAAATCGTAGAAATAAGATGTCCTCCTTTTAGAAGTATTCTTTTATAAATACAAGAATACGTCCCCGCAAATACATGCTCGTATTCATATCAAAATACGAACACTCAAGAGATAGAAAAATTCAATGAACATAATACTAGAATATACATATCGAAATATATATATATATATATATATATATATAAATTATTAAATCAAAACTTGATTTAATAATCCGGCTTAATCCTAAACCGGATAGTACTATCATTCACCCGATTAAAGTCTGTATGGTCAGCACACATACCTAATCGGAAGTTTGCACGTATCAATATACGATCACTACATCATTTTGCCTGAACCGAAAAAACTCTCTGTGTGGGACTCTAAAAACTCGTTAATATACCGATAGTGGGTTTAACCACAAGCATGTCAGCGGCACTAGCTGTACATAACGGTTATCCAGGTATTGAACGAAAGAAAGGCCGACAAGCAAACTCATCCGTACACCTACTGAGCCTGTCTGTGATAATCTCCATACAGTGCGGTTTGTTCGTCTAAGAGCATCGCATATCGAATTTAGGGGTGGATAAATTCAGACCCTAATAACGCGATAATTTGTGTCGGTATGAAACCCATCATCCACTGAGAAACTACTGATCCAAATCAGTAATTCTTATCCGTCTTGGCCAAAGATTCCTGGTGATGGCCACCCGTGCACAGCACAACATCTACTCCCAATACCGGGAAAGACGAATCCTCGATGTAACACCCTAGTGCTGTTATACTATGTTTATTTTGGGTATTTTCAAATATTGCAACAAATTCTTGGTTATTGCTTTAGGGTTGCAGATAGTGTATTTAGCAACTGCGGTTAGTATCCGATCCAACCCGCATATTTGAAACTCACCATAATTCAAGATTACATCAAATATTTGCTAGTACAGAGGATCCATGCAAATCTAGATATTATACATGTATAATATATTTTAGTATCCGCATATATTTTAATAATACAAAATAAAAACCAGATAACATATTTTTAATATCTAGCCTTGCATGTCATCATACCCCAGATCATATGATTACACCCATATATCATGTTCATGTTCTAATTATTAAAACAGACTCATTTGGATCGCTACGCATATTTACGTAAATTCGTACTTGGGGTTATACATTTTTATTGACAGGACATCGCATTATAATTTAAACTTTTATGTGTATTCTCCATATTTAAAAACTAGATTTTTATAAGGAACCCGGGTAATATTCGGCGTAATCTGGTATTAGCTGTAAAATCCTAATATATATATATATATATATAACTAATAATATAAACTGTATACATATAATATATTTAATAAAACTAATATATCCCTTTCTCTCTCTCTTTTCCGAGTCTCTCTATGTCCCTCTCTCTCCTCTATCTCTCTCTAAATTATTATATATATTATATAATAATTAATAAACCTATATATTTTAACCTCACATCTCTCTCCTCTCCTACTCCTTCCCCGCGAGCGAACACCCAAAACCCAACCCACGCACTCGTCGTCGCCGATCCGTCGCCACCTCATCACCATCATCATCTCAACTGTCCTCACCTCCTCGCCCTCATCACCTCCGAGACTTCCTCCTCCTCTCCTGTCTCCTTCCCGAGCACCCCCTGCAACAACTCTGACGCCAACCCAAGAAATCCCACCATCGCCGGAGCCCTCGTCGTCGCCACCCATCACCAGCACCATCTCCCTCGTCCTCACCTCCTCACCCTCTCATCATCACCACCTCCCTCTCCTCACCCCGATGACCCAAGCCTAAACCGCAGTAACCCCGACCCTAGAAACTCAGAGCCACCTCGCCGATGCAGCACCTCGTCGTCGTCAACCCATGTCACCTTGCCATTTCTCCTCTATCTTCGCACACATTCTAGAACCCAACAGCAGCAGCCACCCACTCTTCTTCTTCATTTCTTTTCTTTCTTTTCTTGATCTTTTCTTGATTCCGGCCATCTCGCCGGAGTTGCACGCGTCGCCGACGATCCAGACGACCCAGTCACCGTTGTCGTCCATCCCAGTCGTCACGTCACTGATCATCCAGGTCCAGTCCTGTGTGTGTAAGTTTGCATCACGACGTTATTCCGACGTCGGACGTGGTATTCGTATCTCGACGTGAGATCCGATCAGGCTGGTTTTAAACTTGCAACATGCTATGTTACTATATCCATATTTATTTAATAAATGATAGTGCATGTGTTTTATTATTCAGCAATTATTGTCGATTTACAGTTTTATAGAATCCGTCTGTATCCGTACTAATAATAGTTTATCTAGTTGCATGCCGGAACATCATGATATTATTCTACTACTATATCAATTCAATATGTTATCTAAATTGCAATATACATAGTAATGGACGTATAATAGTTATTACAGATAGATACATATGCATCTTGGCATTAATTGTGATTACCATATTTCGATATTGACAACAGTTTTACATTTGGCATCTATTCTGGTTAATATATAGTACGTGACATGTTCACGACACATTATTAGACTTGTTACTTGGATCTTCTTGCTAATGCCAACAATCCTGATTATTGTCCTGATGAACATGACTTGTTGTCTACATAGACAAAACCTGTACATGCTTGATCCTGTGTTGGCATTAGATTCATATCATAAATACCGACTTGAACACAAAACCTTGGGGTAAGGGAAAATCAATAATGAAACCTGACTTGTAACTTAATAATTCGATACTTAACTGATCAGTCTTTACAAACTCGCCAGCCCAGGAATGATGCTGCTGACATCATTCATCTATACATGTAACCTGTTTACTGCTTAGCGGCACGTCTCGGATTCAGCTCGAGAATTTTGACCGTGGTCCCGGGTATACACAGGATACTATTGAGTTACATCGACGATTTCATTAAATTGATTTCAAAGACTTTTAGAATAGATAGCCTAGAAGCACAGTTTTTAGAATACACATCACATACAGATACCTCTTTGTTTTATACATGTATTTATTATTTACATTTATATTTAATCATAGCATCATATCCTGGTTATTACTATTATTTTGATATTATGAAGCACTGATGTCTGAGTTTTGCATGGCCCAGTTCCCCTACCTTTATCGCAGGCAGATCATGAGTACTTTAGCAAGAAAGCCGAGCAATGAAGAGCTAGCTGTTTAGTTAGAGATGCCTAGTTCTTTTATTTCCGTAGTTTTGTTTTTATTGATGGGAGCCCATATTGGGACGTGATTCAGATATTATTTATTGGAACTTGATTCGTTTCCGCTTTATGCATTTTCTTGATTTTATTTATTGTGGCAGATGGACATGTGTTAACTAGATTTTATATTTTACTGATCTTGATATCCGATAGACAGCCGTAATGTGACTGTGAAGGGATGATTCCTAACCACAAGTAGCATGGTTGGCTCCGTCACGTGCCGTGTTTACATATTTTGGGAAGCGGGATGTGACAAGGTTTGTTTGGTATCAGAGACATAGAATATAGGGTTAGTCGGGTCTAGTTCTTTGTAGTTGGGTATTGAACCCAATACACTAACCAGGAAATCCGAATTAGGAACATGTCCTGCCACATTACTATATTGCCAGTCTTGAATCTATAGCTATCTTGTTTATTGAATCCTGTTTACCGTTGCTAATCCTCTTCAGTATCTTGGCTCTAGAATGGTGGATAGAGATTTGCGGTCATACCAGAGACGTGTTGATAACGCCACATTACTTGGAGTTATATGTGGTATGCTGGAAAACCAGAAGCGGCAAACTGAGCTGAATCAGTGATAGGCCGAGGCTTTCCAGGAGGGTCTGCGGACAGTCCAGTAGTCCGTAGTTGCAGTAGCACTCAGGCCAACACAGCGTGAGGGCACCGTAGCGGACTTTAGAAAGCTCGGTCCGTCTACATTTTCTGGTTTGGAGTAGCCATTGCCAGCGGAACAGTGGCTAGTTGATACTGAGAACTTGCTCGTCGTCACGTAGATTCCAGATGAGAAAAGAGTGGATGTAGTACGCATCCAATTAGTACGCTCGCGAGTGGTGGTTCATAGAGGAGACCCATCTACCCAAGCCAATCAGTTGGGCAGCGTTTTTGCGGAGTTTCTTAGAGAAGTTCTTTCCGCAATCTGCTCGAGAGGAAATGGAAGAGAGGTTCATTAGCCTGAAGCATAATGGCGGATCCGTTGATGCACGCACGGCTGAGTGGACTCGGCTCAGTCGATTTGAGGGGCCTTTGGTTGCCAATAAGGAAGATAGGGCACGAAGGTTTATGCGTAGCTTGGATGTGGAGATTCAGAGACACATCATATCTCTAAGATTGACCATCGTCTCCTAAGTTCTCAAGGCAGCTAAGGAGCAGCAAAGTTTATCGGTGAAAGCAAAGGGTAATCTATAGCAAGAGGTTGTAGTGTGAAAACCGGCATTTACGCCAAACAGAGCTCTTGTACGCAGAAGCATTCCGGTAAATAGGCGAGGCATTGTGCCTATGAAGAAGCCCATTGTATCCTATCAGAAAAGAAGTATGATTTATGACTTTTTCCATCTACCCAGACACCTACAAAAGAACTGTCGAAGGAGGCTTGGACTTTTTCTGGTTTGTGGATCAGTTGACCATACCATTAGTGCTTGCCCTTCAAAGCTACGATTGAGAGACGACATTCAGAAGCCACCGCAGAAGCAGATTCATGGGCAAAAGCTGTTCACTCAAAGGCCTAATCAAGCTCAGGCCTTCACCTTAACGGCCGAGGAGGCCAACGCGTTAGATGACGTTGTTTCAGGTATCCTACTTGTTTATAATTTTCCCGCATTGACATTATTCGATTCAGGTGCATCCTATTGTTTTATGTCGTCCAAGTTTATTAGTGCACACTCTATTCCACACATGGCCCTATCTAGTTGTTGGGACATACACACCGGGTATGGGAAAATTATATCTAGTAGTGAGTGCAAGGGTTGTTCGATTGTTATTTGCGGATGAGAGTTATTTGCGGATTTCTTGGTGATTGATATTGGCAGGTATGATGTTATCTTGGGAATGGATTTTCTTAGCATTTTCCACGCTCACATCGATTGTAGGGCAAAGAAAGTGATTTTCCAGATTCCCGGACATCCGGGGTTCATATTTTTGGGAGGTAGCAGATTTGTCGGGCCAGTCAAATTTAAGGCTAGGTTGACTAATGTCGTTCTTTTGTCGATGGAAGTAAACAAGGAGGAAGTGCCAGCAATAGTTCGGGAGTTTATGGATATGTTCGAGGACATCTCGGGTTTACCGCCAAGACGAGATGTGGAGTTCGCGATTGATCTTATTCCTGAAGCAACGCCGATTTCAAAAGCCTATCATCCAATGGCGCCGGTGGAACTAGAAGAGGTAAAGAAACAAGTTGCCGAATTACTAGAGAAGGGTTGGATTCACAGCAGCAATTCACCCTGGGGAGCTCCAATTCTTCTAGTCAAGAAGAAGGATGGCATGTAGAGAATGTGCATTGACTATCGAGAATTAAATTGAATGACTATTAAGAATAAGTACCTAATCCCTCGCATCGGCGAATTATTCGATCAACTCAGTGGCGTGAGGGTATTCTCGAAGCTGGATTTGCGATCCGGATATCATCAAGTTCGGGTGAAATCAGAAGATATTTGCAAGACAGCGTTACGAACTCAATATGGGCATTACGAGTACTTAGTGATGCCATTTGGAGTTACTAACGCACATGCAATATTCATGGACTTGATGAATCGAATCTTTTCACCGTACCTGGACCAGTTCATAGTGGTGTTTATTGATGACATTTTGGTCTATTCGAGGAGAAAAGAAGACCATGGATAACACTTGAGAATCGCACTGCAAACGTTGAGGCAAGAAAGATTATATGCTAAGATGAGCTAGTACGAGTTTTGGCTCGAAGAAGTGAAGTTCTTGGGTCATGTTGTATCCGGAGATGGAATTGCCGTTGACCCTGAAAAAATTACAGCTGTTCATGATCGACCAATTCCAAAGAATGTAGGGAAGATTAGAAGTTTTCTTGGGCTTGCCGGATACTATAGAAGGTTCGTGGAAAATTTCGCTCGAATAGCAAAACCATTGACCAAGTAAACACGAAAGGAGGTACCATTCGTATGGACGGATAAATGTGTGTCAGCTTTTGAAGCGTTGAAGCAAAGATTGACCATGGCTTCTATTCTGACAGTGCCAGACGGTTTCAGAGGGCTTGTTATTCACAACGACGCATCTGGGAAAGGCTTGGGATGTGTTCTAATACAGCATGGGAAGGTTATAACTTATGCATCGAGACAATTGAAGACTCATGAGAAAAACTACCCAACTCATGATCTGGAGTTAGCAGCAGTGATTTTTACTCTGAAGATTTGGAAACACTACTTATTGGGCGAAAGAGTAGAAGTATTTACCGATCACAAAAGCTTAAAGTATGTGTTTACACGAAAGAGCTTAACATGAGACAGCATAGATGGTTAGAGTTGATGACAGACTACGATCTTGATCTAAAATACCATCCGGGGAAAGTTAATGTCGTGACGGATACTTTATGTCGGTTGCCAGCAATACGGATGTTGACTGCACAGAAGGAGATTATAGCTGATCTTCAAAGATTCGAGTTGGAGATTGTACTACCGAATTCTTCGGGACAGTTGATGCAGTTGCCGGGATAGTCATCCTTGATCGATAACATTAAAGCAGCGCAGTCACACGATCCAAGATTGCAGAAGTTTCGAGAACAGGTAGAAGCGGGACTTCAAACGGACTTGTTAATTCATGAAGACGGTTCGTTACGTTATGAGAGTCGTTTATGTGTGCCCAAGGGAGACGTTCGTGAAGAAGTCATAAAGGAGACTCATAGTTCTGCATATTTCGTACATCCGGGAGGCACAAAAATGTACATAGATCTACGACAACATTTCTGGTGGGAAGGCATGAAAAGGGAGATTGCTCGCTACGTATCGAAATACTTGGTGTGTCAGCAAGTCAAGACTGAACATCAAAGGATAGCTGGTTTGTTGCAACCACTTCCGATTCCTCAATGGAAGTGGGAACATATAGCCATGGATTTCGTGACAGCTTTACAATGGAGTCTAAAGGGCAATAATGCAGTTTGGGTGATTGTCGATCGATTGACTAAAGCAGCTCATTTTATACCGTTTCGAATTGGTCAGTCGACAAAGTATTTGGCAGAACGGTACATGCAGGAGATTTTGAGATTACATAGAGTATCTGTGAGCATCATTTCGGATCATGATACTCGATTTCTATCCCACTTTTGAAGGAGTCTACAGAAAAGTTTGAGGACTCGCTTGAAATTTAGCACCGCCTATCATCCTCAAACAGATGGCCAGTCCGAAAGAACGATCCAAACTCTTGAAGATATATTGAGAGCATGCATGCTAGACTTCAAGGGTTCATGGGAGGATCATTTGCACTTGGTGGAGTTTTCTTATAATAACAGTTTTTAGGCGACAATACAGATGATCCCATTTGAAGCATTATATGGTCGTAAGTGTCTCTCTCCTGTCTGTTGGGATGATATTGGAGAAAGAAGATTATTGGGACCAGATCTTATTGTGCAAACGGTGGAGAAAGTTAACGTGATCCGAAATCTTATAAAGGTGGCACATGATCGACAGAAAAGTTCGACCGATACTGATAAAAGACCTCTAGAGTTCATAGTTCGTGATCTTGTATTCTTGAAGATATCACCGACCAGAGGAGTGATCTGATTTGGTAGTCGAGGCAAGCTTAGTCCTCAATTTGTAGGGCCTTTCGGTATTATCGAGCGTGTTGGAGAGGTAGCTTATCGATTGGCTTTACCACCATTCTTGGCGGGTGTTCATGACGTGTTTCATGTATCTCAACTCCGCAAGTATGTTAAAAATGAAACACACATCCTAAATCACTTGGAACTGACAGTATGGGAAGTCTTAACATATGAAGAGCGACCAATGGCGATTGTGGATCAACGAAAAAAGGTCCTCAAGAACAAACTTATCCCACTAGTACTTGTTTCCTGGGGGAATCGTTCGCACGGAAAATCTACTTAAGAACATGAAGACGAGATCCGACAGATGTTTCCACACCTCTTTTCTTAGATCCATGTTTCCTTGTTCTTTTCTTGTTCCATGAATTTCGAGGATGAAATTCTTTTGTAGTTGGGTATAATGTAACACCCTAATGCTGTTATATGTTTATTTAGGCTATTTTCAAATCTTACGACAAATTCTTGATTATTACTGCTTTTGGGTTGCGGATAGTGCATTTTGCAACTGTGGTTAGTATCTGACCCGACCTGCATGTTTGAAACCCACCATGATTCATGATTACATCAAATATTTACTAGTACAGAGGATCCATACAAATCTAGATATTATACATGTATAATATATTTAATTTTCCGCATATCTTTTAATAATACAAAATAAAAACCAAATAACATATTTTTAATATCTAGCCTTGCATGACATGATACCCTAGATCATATGGTGTCACCCATATATCATGTTCATGTCCTAATTGTTAAAACAAACTCATTTGGATCGCTACGCATATTTACGTAGATTCGTACTTGGAGGTATACATTTTTATTGACAGGACATCACATTATGGTTTAAACTTTTATGTATATTCTCTATATTTAAAAACTAGATTTTTAGAAGGGACCCGGGTAATATTCGGAATAATCCGGTATTAGCGGTAAAATCCCAATATATATATATAAATAATATTCATATAACCAATAATATAAACTAAAGTTTTATATATACATATAATATATTTAATAAAACTAATATATCCCCCCTCTCTCTCTGTCCCCCTCTCTCGTCTCTATCTCTCTCTAAATTATATATATAATAATAATAATAATAATAATAATAATAATAATTTATAAACCTATCTATTTTAACCTCACATCTCTCTCTCCTCCTACTCATTTCCTGCAAGCGAACACCCAAAACCCTACCCACGTCTTCGTCGTCGCCGATCCGTCGCCTCCTCCTCACCATCATCATCTCCCCTGTCCTCACCTCCTCGCTCTCATCACCTCCGAGACCCCATCCTCCTCTTCTCTCTCTTTCTCGAGCACCCCCTGCAACAACTCCGACGCCAACCCAAGAAACCCCACTATCGCCGGATCCATCGTCGTCGCCACCCATCACCAGCACCATCTCTCTCATCCTCACATCCTCGCCCTCTCATCATTATCACCTCCCTCTCCTCTCCCCGACGACCCAAGCTTAAAATGCAGTAGCCCCAACCCTAGAAACCTACAGCCACCTCGCCGATGCAGCAACTCGTCATCGTCAACCCATGTCACCTCGCCACTTCTCCTCTGTCCTCGCACACATCCTGGAACCCAACAGCAGTAGCCACCCACTCTTCTTCTTCATTTCTTTTCTTTCTTTTCTTGATCTTTTCTTGATTTCGGCTGTCTCACCGGAGTTGCGCGCGTCGCCGACGATCCAGTCACCGTCGTCGTCCAGCTCAGTCACCACGTCACGTCGCTGATCAACCAGGTCCAGTCCTGCGCGCGTAAGTTTGTATCGCGACGTTATTCCGACGTCGGACGTGGTATCCGTACCTCGACGTGAGATCCGATCAGGCAAGTTTTAAACTTGCAACATGATATGTTACGATATCAATATTTATTTAATAAATGATAGTGCATGTGTTTTATTATTCAGCAATTATTACCGATTTACAGTTTTATAGCATCCGTCCGTATCCTTACCGATAATAGTTTATCTAGTTGCATGCCGGAACATCATGATATTATTATACTACTATATCAGTTCAATATGTTATCTAGATTGCAATATACATGGTAATGGACGTATAATAGTTATTACAGATAGATACATATGCATCTTGGCATTAATTGTGTTTACCATGTTTCGATATTGACTACAGTTTTACATTTGGCATCTATTTGGGTTAATATATAGTACGTGACATGTTCACAACACATTATTAAACTTGTTACTTGGATCTTCTTGCTAATACCAACAATCCTGATTATTGTCCTGGTGGACGTAAGTTGTTGTCTACATAGACAAAACATGTACCTGCTTTATCCTGTGTTGGCATTAGATTCATAACATAAATACCCGACTTGAACACAAAACCTTAGGGGTAAGGGGAATTCAATAATGAAACCTGACTTGTAACACAACAGTTCGATACTTATACTGATCAGTCTTTACAGACTCGCCAGCCCCGGAATGATGCTACTGACATCATTCATCTGTACATGTTACATATTTACTGCTTAGCGGCACATCTCGGATTTAGCCCGAGAATCTTTACCGTGGTCCCAGGCACGCACGAGATACTATTAAGTTACATCAACGATTCCATTAAATTGATTTCAAAGACTTTTAGAATAGATAACCTAGAAGCACAGTTTTTAGAATACACATCACATACCGATACCTCTTTGTTTTATACATGTATTTATTATTTAAATTTATATTTAATCATAGGATCCTATCCTAATTATTACTATTATTTTGATATTATGACGCATTGACGTCTAGGTTTTGATGGCCCAGTTCCTCTGCCTATATCGCAGGCAGATCAGAAGTACTTTAGCAAGCAAGCCGAGCAATGAGGAGCTAGTTATTTAGTCAGAGATGCTTAGTTCTTTTATTTCCGTAGTTTTATTTTTATTGATGGGAGCCTATATTGGGATGCGATTCAGATATTGTTTATTGGATCTTGATTCGTTTCCGCTTTATCCATTTTCTGATTTTATTTATTATGGCAGATGGACATGTGTTAACTAGATTTTATATTTTACTGTTCTTAATATCTGATAGACAGCTGTAATGTGCCTGTGAAGGGATGATTCCTAACCACATGTAGCATGGTTGGCTCTATCATGTACCGTGTTTACATATTTTAGGAAGTGGGGCGTAACACCCGACGATCCGCTCACCGCCTCCATGTGGCTCGGGACTGTACCCAACTAAAACCTGTTTGCACGACTTCTTTGAGACTTGGTAGGGTAGTAATCAAAGCACAGTGGGAACTCATACAAGACAAATGATAATCTCAGGTCGACAAACTTACCTTTACTCATGTCACCTGAGAACTGCTATCTAATAATAGGTATAATACCATCTAGCATGTTCCCGGTGAGTTCGTCCAGTATAACTCATAACCCAATGAGCACCTGTATACTATCTTTGGCGACTAACTGACACAATGGCTGTGAGACCGGCCATCGCCCCTTGTCAGGATCAAGAAACGTATACACTATTCTACTCTGGAATATCGATACCCAGTCTCGATATTCCCCCGACTAGAGATATTTAAGGATTTGCTTATAGACTACCCAGTTCTCACAAGTGTGATCGCCACAATAACCCTGTAGTCAAGTAAGAATCCTATGAGCTCTATCAACATGTAATAGTGATCTGTAATACCACATAATACATGTACATGATGATAGAGATGAACCAGATAGCATACTATCATCTCGATTAAGACTGTTCTACCCGTATAGGTCCTTCCTCAATCATCATAATCGCCTGCCTGCAATTACAATAATTGTCTTAAGGGCACTATATCCAACAATCTCCCACTTGCACTTAAGGCTAATTATTACGGTGTCGCATACTCACAGCCTGTGTGCTACCGATCACCCAACATCTCTACTAATCAGTTTCATAAATCATGTCTGTGAAACATTCGTGTTCGAGAAATAGCCTCAGTGAGTGGATCCTCTTTAATGTTTCTATCTTTATCACTCTATATCTCAATTTCGCGGAGAACGACTATCTCCCGAAATGAGCGATACATGTCTTAGAACTTGTCTGGATATTTGATAGGACTTTGTTCACAACATGAACACCAAATCCAACAAGCTTCTTAGACTGTATCCTTTTGCTGATGTAATTAGCACTCAGCGCCATGACCACCTCAGTATCATGTTTGGAAACCTATTCAACATACTGCACCTCAAAAGAGGGCAAACTATTAACTCCGACAGCCACTCTGTCATCCAGGTCATCTTGGAAGCCTGAAATGATAACCACCTCCTGAAGGAGGCTGTTGTTACCATATACTAAGAACATTCTCTTAAGTTTATAACTGCTTCCCAATGTTTCTCCAGGATTGAATTAATATCTGCTTATTGCAGTTAGTGCAAAAACCAATATCTGGTGTGGTACGTGACAAAGCATGATTTATTCAATTGCCTAAGTAAGCGATATGTCATTCATGTAAATCTCTCTCCTCATCAAGTCGGAAGACATCTCTTTAGAGAGGGTGACTTTATCACCTGCGGGTACACCCCTACGCCAGGAGTCGTCCATTCTAAAACACTTTAGAATAGTGTCAAAGTACCCGAATTGGGACACTTCCCAAATCTAGATCTAAAACCATAAATCTAGTCTCCAGAATCCCTGATATTTTGTCCAGATCTTATGTGGAGAAACACCTTGCGACAACCACAGTATAACCGATCGTAGTATAGGAACATAACTTCCTATAAGGAGTAAATTATCCAAATACCAGGACATCACTCTCTACTACCTTCTTACCAGGTCCATCTGTCGTTCCGATGAGATCAAACTCTATGACTGTCACATCAAAAATAGATGATCTATATCCGCTATACTTACTTCAGTCTATAAATAGACATAAGCTACTGGCCCACCACGCTTCCACTGCTCCTACCGACTCCAACAACCCTCTAGCAAAGTCATATACACATGCACTTCTAAAACTAATTTAGAACGACGTTATAGTCATCTACCTGCCAGATCTCATAGTCAAGGACAACAATAGTGGCAAGCTTGGGTCATCAAAATCTCCCTGTCATCGTCTTTAAGGAGACTGAAGTACCTCTCGGGTGGATGAGATTACCCACCAAATCTGCGGAGTGGATAATGGATTGTCGAATCCAATTGAATCTTAGGGTTGTACTAAATTTTCAGTAACCGTTTGTGGTTCTGGAATTACTTCCAATTCGACTATATTCCCACTAATGTTTTTTGAAAAAAAATTATTTTACTAAAAAGGTGGTGAGTCAAGAACGATATAAATATTGATCCTGCAAATGGTAGAATGTTAACCCTTATCAAAATCCGGGATAACCTACAAACTGCCTTTACTGAAATGTGTCTTGAGTTTATCCGGATTCTGGTTTTAAGTATAAGCCGGACAACTCCATATATCTTAACATTGTTAAGATATGAATCCATCCTATATCTAATATAGAAACAAATGCACTAATTTAATTGGAACCAGATTCAAAAAACATGCAGTTGTTTCCTGTGCATATCGACTAGGAGGAAGAAGGCCATGCATCATTACTCATCAAGGAGCGTATCCATGGATGAGTAACCTGAGAGAGAAGCAAATTCTCAAATATATTACTTACGATGAAATACCTAGCTTAAGTATCTACATCGTTGATCATCTCGAAGAATCTTGATACTTCCAATGCATGGTTCTCTACTTATTCGTATACCTACAACTTCTCAAAATTTGGATCTTGTATTTCAACGAAATGCGTGTCTAAAACCAGAGAAGTCATAAATAAACGGAATATAGTACGAATACCAACTCCTTGTCCTAATGGACAACGAACAACATACAATATTTTGTATAAGTCCTCTGAGTTTAATAACTCAAACCCTGCACGTCGTATGTTGAAAACTGTATTATGGTTAAGAAGAATTACACCGTTATTGAATGCACCTTACCTAATTATCAAATGATAAAGGTAAATGTCATTAACGTAATTTCAAAAAATTATATCTCACTTTATAAAATAAACGTACAAATATATCGGTTTGAAATTGGTGCATAACAACGGATATTCAAAACCAAATATTTGCCGTTAGTCAAAACCCATGTGACTTCTTCAAATATCACCAATTATAAAGAATTCTGATATTGAGAATCTAATCACCCAATTTCCAATATTCTACTCCCACTCAGCATCTGTAATGCCATGCAGATATGAGAATCAAGTCTGGTAAATACATACCCTGGAGTCAAAATCTAATTGGGAAAGCAGTTTTCAATTAATACCGCACAGTAAAACTGAAACATGAAAATGTTTCGAGAGGGTGGTCAGGTATTTCTAGTAATGCCACTTCTACTATCCAGAATCATGACAGTAGTCGCAATTTTCCTTGCCCTCACTCCAATCGCTTTATATGTCTTTACTTCTTACCTTCTGTACACCATACTTAGGCTAATTGGTTTTCTTCTTCCCTATTTTTCGACACCTACTTAAATTTTGGAAGAAGACTATCCAATAATCATAATAGGTGTACTCTCCTAATACTAGGAGCCCTCGCAATCTGAGAGAAGATAAAGAGAAAAGACAACCGAATAATTTTATTCAATTTCCCAAAACTGGAATCCATCCTCAAACTGAAACAAGTTTTTTCGAGTTTGTATATAACTATACGATGGCATACCCATGCAATATAGATTTTCATAGTGATACGGAGTGTTCTGGAGAAATGCAAAGGGGAAGTAGGAGTGGCAAGGATATATGCGACTTTGTCATGAATCATGACAATCTAAAAGCCAAAGTTTGTAAGAAAGTTCGGTTAATTTGGTTCAGGAGTTTTAGTTTAAGGTCAGGTCATGGTCGGTGCCAAAGAAAGAGAAAACTCTAATCTAGATTAGGTTGGTTAATCACTTTATCTAATCAGGATGGCTTCCACTGTTTCCTCGAATTCTCTTTCAAACCTTAAAAGGAGAATTAGTCGGGATCATCTGAAAATCATCCGAGAAGTAACACCTACTCATCAGTGGGAATCGGGAACCAACTATCATCACGTGATAACTTGATGGGAGACATTCAAGTAACCATACTCTAGAAGGTATGTGCATGCTTGGAAAGTTACCTTTATATTTGAAACTCCCGATATAGATTTTTACCCCTAGGACCCAAGTAATTTTGACACGGTTAACAAATCAAAGGGTCCTAGTCAAGCTCAATCCGTCATTATCTTGATTGCATTAAACCCATCCATACAAGCCCTTGACACAGTCAACAAGGTCGTACGACTGTTCATATCAGAATTTTGCATTATTAAATTCCCCATTCTTAATCATTTTACAAATAAATAGGTGCTTTTGATCCATGTCTGCTAAATAGTTGCAGCTTACAGGTTCTCAGAACAATACAGTAAAATTCAGGAAAAGACGCTACAAATGTGAGACTACGACCAACAAATAGATGAATCTGCAAGATGCCGCCTACCAGTTAAACGAACATACGAAGATCAATGAACAGTTCAATGCATAAAGTACAAGGGCAGCACAGGATTAAAAACTTCAACGCAAAGCTCACGGCGAAAAGTCCACAACATTCTGTACTGTGGAAATCTGGAAGAAAATAGAAGACATTCTGAGGAACCAAGTGAAGAAAACAGAAGTAAACAGCAACTTGAAGCATCACAGAAGAATTGAGCCCAAGAGCCCACCAAACGGCCGCGGAACCGCGGCCAAATAGGGCATTCCACCGCGGATCCGCGGCCGTGCTGTGCACGTGTCGGTGCATGTGTCGGTGGGTGTCGGAGCTTTGACCCGGCTTTCTTAGGGTAGTCTTGTAATTTTAAATGTGGATCAGATGTAAATCCTAGGGTTTCTCCTATCTATAAATAGGGAAGCTTACAGCCTCTTTTGCGTGCCTCTTTTGGGTGCCTCTTTGGAGATGCCTCTTTTTAATTTCTAGGTTAGATTTTAATTTCCTTGTAATCATCAAGAGGTCATCAATAAAGGTATTTTATTCTTTATCGTACATTCTTTTATCTGAATTTAATTCCTGAATTTTTATCTGTCTTTTATTATCTGTAACTTAGATAGTCTTTTAAAATTATAAAAATGAATCTTATCATAACTTCCCTAATGAGTGAGTAATTCCTCACTTGTTAGGGTTAGGATCGGGAAGGTTTGAGAGAAGTAAATCTCTCTCTCCTTTCTTTGCCTATATAATTTTTATAATAGGACTCTATTTAAATCAATCACACACCGCTCACTACGGCACCCTATCCTACAAGATAGCGGTGATACCCTAGTTAGACCGGTTGTGATTGATTTAAATAGAGCTTAGGGCTAAGAGTTAAGAAAGGACGGATAAGGACCAAAAGGAAAAAACTACATTTCTTCCTAGTCGCGCTAATCCCCTTTGTTGACTATTACCCTAACACCTATGTTCTTAACTAGGGCATTGAAAGCATTGAGTAGAATTCCTTTTCCAAACTAACCTAATCCTAACCCTAGCAAACTTTTAATCAATTTTAATCTCATTGTTAGATCTTAAAACAAAACCCGACTTGATCGGATTAACTCGTTAGAACATAAAGAAAAGGAATCCATCTCCCTGTGGACCGACCCGTACTCAACCGGCAAGCTACCAAGCGACACCGTTATTGATTGCGGTATATTCTTAATTTTGATTTCAAAAAGCACACGCAGAAAATCTAATAAATCAAATGGAGCCGTTGCCGGGGAGACGGTAGTCTTTTTCTTTATGTAATTTCGGGTTAAAAAAATTAAAAATTAAAAATTATAAAAATTGAAAATTTTTAAAACAAAAAAATAATAATAAAAATAAAAACAAAATAAAAAAAAAAATCTCTTGTTATTTTTTGAAGGGTTTTGTGTGAATTGTGCAGGAAAAGAAGATGGACAGATTCAGATCTGGAAAATCCCAGTGAACAAATCAAGAAACAGCAGATCTGAACAAACATAAGAGATCCATAACAGCAAATAGGAAAATTTTGGATATCCAAACCAACTAAGAAGCCGCGGAACCGTGGCGGATTCAGGCGTTTGACCGCGGAACCGCGGTCAAACCGTGACGTCAGCTTCCTAAAATTTCTCTGTGAGTATTTTATCCTCTCTCTTACCCTCTGAACTCCACTAAAAAAAAATCTTGCAGGGTTCTTTGCACATTATTTTTCTCCTATCCAATAACTTGTTTTTGTGCAGGATTTTTTGCGCTGCCAAATAAATAAATTTTTGCAAGTGTTTTAAACTTTTGGTGTGTTAACTGCTTTGCATAATTAATACGGAATCTAAGGGGCTATAACACCAATCAAGATTGGGTGGGGATTTCATTACCCTTCCTAAGACCCCAGAAATCACAAAAAGTATATGCATCAACCCTCGAGTTAATTAAAAAATATCTAGACTCAGCCAATTAAGGACTGTCGCGCTCATTAGGACAGAGGACGGTTGTGGACAATCGGTCGTTTATCTAAACCTGACTTTGTGATGCCTAGGCTAAACAAGTGGGAAAGGTAATTTTAAAAGGCCCGTCTCACGGTGATTCGTGAGCGGATCCCTCCTTTCTTAACTTGTGCTTACCTTGCTACAATTGGCGGTGAAGAGGAGATTTGAGGGACATCTCACAACTTGCCCTTTTGACCAGTTAGGAGCAGTCTAGTTGACTTAAGAGACCCTAGACCTAGGCTTGATTTTGCATGCTTAATTGTGGCAGTTTGAAAGTGTGTCGTAGTTCTGTATAAAATTTTTGCAAAAACTCTTTCTTAAAAAAACACTTTCAAAAATTTCAAAACTCCAAAAACAAACAATTTAAAAAAAATCCACATTCTTTTCCTTTCCCTCATCACAACATGGGTACCCCACCTCGCAAAACTCTTGCCGAACTTTGGTACCCTCAACCAAACATTACTTCCTACGCTCATTGTTTTGGTCGAATTTCGGACGACCCCTCCATGCCCAAAACTTTTTTGAAAGATCGAATAAACGCGTCTAGGGCATCCAGTTGGACTCCGCAATACACCTTGTATCAACCATTTCAACCTTCACCACCTTATTACGTTGATACTCCTTTTTCAAGTCCTATTGTAACTCCGAAACCCATGTCTATTGCTGAACATATTGAACAATCTCGTAAACAATCTTGCACTCCTTTCACCACTGCGAATTCTTTGGATCAACAATTCCATTCACCTTCTTATCCAAATGTCGATCCGACTCCTATCCAACCATTCAATTCCTACCACTCCTACCCGACTTTCGCACCTTCCCTAGACATTGCTTCTATACAGCCATTTGGGAGTTTCACGTATCCAAACAATTTTGAATCTTTTACTGAAACCCCGTCACAACCCATGTCTAGTCTGGAACAGTCGTTGGAAGAATTTATGGTAGTGTCATGCCAAAATATGAGGGATTTGAATGCGTCCATGGCCGCCCTTATACAACCTAGCGACCCGGTAGCTAGTTTCCAACTAGCTCCAAATTTTCCAATGTATGATGAGGCGGTTGGACGGATGAGAATTTGAGTGGAGAGACTGAGCTGTGCACCCTTTCAAATCAAACCTACCCATCCCCAATTGAATCCTACAACTTCGGTATTGAATATCTATCAAGTGTCCCAAATGATTCACCAGTTGAAAATAGAATGAGTAATGAGCTGCGCGACCTTGTAGTATTTGATTTACCTGATTGTGAAGGGTCTCTTTCGAGTGAAACCATCACCAATCCTTTTGACCTCTACACCTCCACTCTAGAACTTGAATTGATTAATATCCATGCTTTTGATGAGGTGTCTGAAAAAATTAATTTTCACTTGATTGAGGATATTGACGCTGGGAATATTTCGGATGATAATTCCACAGATTTGGATGAGTTTCTCTCTCCAATTCATCAGCCCGAGTCATTAACTGTTTTTCCCGAACTTCATATGCGTCTGGATTTTGATGATAATTGCATGGATGAGATAACTTTTGAAGGGATTTTTGAGGATAGTATTGAGGATGAACCAGTTTTTCTTGATGAGTCAGATTTTCCAATTCATCTTGTCCCTTCCACTGACTGTGTACACCCTCCGGAACCTTTAACTGTTACCCTTCCTAAATCACCCCCCTTCATCCTTCCCATCGTTTCGACCGCGCAAGAAACCGTATCCCTTTCATTTTCAATGTCTGCTTTACCAAGTTCGACGTACCCATGTTTCCTCACGAATCTTGAGGGATTTGACCTCATTTCTCAGTGGGTTGATAGATTAGCACAATCGCTTTATATACATCGGTCATTACAAATTGTGCTAATTTATACACTCCATCTCCACCCTCAAGTTCGTATTCAACTTTTTTCTCCCATTTTCTCAGGTTCCTCTTCTATTCTTCTGATAATTTCGGTAAGTGTTGATGAATCACAATCCGATAATTCAAGTTTGATCATTCCAGAAAGCCAACTTGATTTGGATACTTTTGAAAATGAGGTAGATGGGTTTCTCTAGTCTCCCACCTCCATAATTTTTTACAAATCAAGTATGATAAATTCTGGAAAAAAACTTACTGACAGCAAAATGTTCAATTACATCGATGAGAGTTTTGAAGAACTTTTTGCTGATGAATTTGCATTCCTAAACAATATGGATTTTGTGATTAATCAACCTCCACCTATAGAAGTCGAACCACCACAATTTCTTTTTCCCTTCCACCATTCTTCTCCTCCACCGAGACCATATACTGCTTCTATCTCTATACGGTCTCGTGTGTTTCTCATTTCTTTTCTCTACACTCCATTCTTTCACCAACCACACCATTATAACAATAAAATTTTTGAATGGTTGGTGCTAACCTTCGGCCTGTGTAAGGCCTTGTATGACTTGACACTGTTTTTTTCTCCCCCCTAACTCTGAACTTTAACGCTTAAACAGTGGAAACACTGTTTCACTTAAGTTTGGGGGGAACCTTTTTGTGCATATATTTTGTTTTCTTTTTCTGTTAATAAATAAAAAAAATAAAGAAAATTAACAAACAGGGGAGTGCCGACAATTTTGACCCTTTTGGTGTAGCCTGACAGTGAGGGCGCCGTCAAGTTTAAGTTTGGGGGTGTGCTCGGTATGCTTTCTTCCTTCGCATTCATGTGTATATTTTTGCATTTGCATACTTATTTTAAAACCCATAAAAATTGAAAAAATTATAAAAATTATAAAAATTGAAAAATTCAATTTTAGCCATATTTGACTTAAGTTCAACATGACGGTTGAATAGTAGGGAAAAACTAGATCCTAAACTTAGTAAATTAAAAACCATAAAAATAACCTTTCTTAAAGTTTAACTGTAGAGAATATATGTCTTTATAGTTTATTTAGAAATAGGCAAATTTTGAGTTCAGTTCTTGGGCTAAGTCAAAATAAGAGAAGAGTATTGAAATTTTTATTTGAAATGTAAGTCTGAAAAATAATTTCGAACCTTAAGTCTAAATTCTAAAAATATATACCCTACAACTCGCACAAACACGCATCTTGAAACTTGGAATAGTAGAGGATACCTTGAAATGCTCTTGTTTAAAATTCTTAGTATGAAGGAAAAGAAAATAAAAAGTACAAGTTTGAATAAAAAAAAATGAACACTGGTTTTGTAATTACTTAAGGCTGCATAAAATAAAAAAATATATAGCAAGGGTGCTTCGTCACCTAGTGCCTTAGACCAACTGGTTTAGGAGTCACTGCTAAAGCCTTAAGTATTACAAGACGAGGAATTACGCCTAAATGCGCGAATACATTTTTTAATCGGTCGTTAATACCTCAAGAAGTATTAACGGTCGCATGAAGGATGTGTGAGCAATTTCATCTAAAATTCACCAACTAAAAGTACTTTGGACGATGGACAAGAGTATGATAGCTTGAATTGAAATTCCGAGTGTAGGGGTGATACATACACACACGTAGGGGTATATGATTGGGGTTTTGATGAGAAATAGGAATGAAAGATAGGGCTTATATTTTCAGCAGAGATGATAAAAATTCCTAAGTTGAGATGGAACCTTAGAAGGAAAATTCAAGAGATTTTAAAAGCTAAATAAATTTACAGAACATATACGATCTTAAGTTAAATGATAAGTGGGTGTGAAAAATACGGGTTGATGATTTCTAAGTTAAACATAATAGAACTTCTTGCTAGAATACCGAATTGAAGAATGAAAGTCAACAGGCCAAATTGATCGGATTTTGTAGGTAGTATCCGCTGAAAACCCTCAGGAGACAACACTCCTCCTACTAGGGACACCTAGAGGTTTAACGGCTTGTTGCACGAGCTCAGTGCAATCGCGATTCCCTGCGAAAGTGAGGTTAGTGTTTTTCGAGAATAAAATTGGTTTTGCTCGGGACGAGCAAAAGATAAGTTTGGGGGTATTTGTTCATATCAGAATTTTGCATTATTATATTCCCCATTCTTAATCATTTTACAAATAAATAGGTGTTTTTGATCCATGTCTGCTAAATAGTTGCAGGTTACAGGTTCTCAGAACAATACGGTGAAATTCAGGAAAGGACGCTACAAATGTGAGACTACGACCAAGAAATAGATGAATCTGCAAGATGCCGCCTACCAGTTAATGGAACAAACGAAGATCAATGAACAGTTCAATGCACAAAGTACAAGGGCGGCACAGGATTAAAAACTTCAACGCAAAGCTCACGGCGAAAAGTCCACAACATTCTGCACTGTGGAAATCTGGAAGAAAATAGAAGACATTCTGAGGAACCAAGTGAAGAAAACAGAAGTAAACAGCAACTTGAAGCATCACAGAAGAATTGAGCCCAAGAGCCCACCAAACGGCCGCGGAATCGCGGCCAAATAGGGCATTCCACCGCGGATCCGCGACCGTGCTGTGCACGTGTCGGTGCACGTGTCGGTGGGTGTCGGTGCTTTAACCCGGCTTTCTTAGGATAGTCTTGTAATTTTAAATGTGGATCAGATGTAAACCTTAGGGTTTCTCCTATCTATAAATAGGGAAGCATACAGGCTCTTTTGCGTGCCTCTTTTGGGTGCCTCTTTGCAGATGCCTCTTTTTAATTTCTAGGTTAGATTTTAATTTCCTTGTAATTGTTAAGAGGTCATCAATAAAGGTATTTTAATCTTTATCGTGCATTCTTTTATCTGAATTTAATTCCTGAATTTTTATCTGTTTTTTATTATCTGCAACTTAGATAGTCTTTTAAAATTATAAAAATGAATCTTATCATAACTTCCCTAATGAGTGAGTAATTCCTCACTTGTTAGGGTTAGGATCGGGAAGGTTTGAGAGAAGTAAATCTCTCTCTCTCTTTTTTCTTTGCCCATATAATTTTTATAATAGGACTCTATTTAAATCAATCACACACCTCTCACTACGGCACCCTATCCTATAAGATAGCGGTGATACCCTAGTTAGACTGGTTATGATTGATTTAAATAGAGCTTAGGGCTAAGAGTTAAGAAAGGACGGACAAGGATCAAAAGGAAGAAACTACATTTCTTCCTAGTCGTACTAATCTCCTTTGTTGACTATTAGCCTAACACCTATGTTCTTTACTAGGGCATTGAAAGCATTGAGTAGAATTCCTTTTCCAAACTAACCTAATCCTAACCCTAGCAAGCTTTTAATCAATTTTAATCTTATTCTTAGATCTTAAAACAAAACCTGACTTGATCGGATTAGCTCGTTAGAACATAAAGAAAAGGAATCCATCTCCCTGTGGACCGACCCGTACTCAACCGGCTAGCTATCAAGCGACACCGTTATTGATTGCGGTATATTCTTAATTTTGATTTCAAAAAGCACACGCAGAAAATCTAACAAATCAACGACAGTCCTAACCAATCACATCTATATGCTACAAACAAGCATCACTTAGCTACCACACACTACACTTTGACATAGTCAATAAACGCAGTATGAATACTAAGTACCGTTCACAGCCGAAAGACGCGACCGGGACGTTGGGACGTCTGGCCTGAATTTTGGGGGCAGATGCTATTTGGTTTTATCCATCCACCTCTCCGAAGATACCAAGTCGATTTATGGCACCGTGTATCGGAGGTTTGGACAGATGCGGCCGTCGTAGCAGACTTCGTCAGATTCCTCCTCATTTGCGAGGGGTTTTTTGATTGTGGGTACGTTCTTTCCTGCAGGCGCAAGCCCCTGCAGTTAATTACGCTACCGCATCACGGTAACCACTTTCTCCTTCTCCAGATGTTCACTTCGTGTCGTGTGTGTTTGTTTTATTTTTGGTTGCCCGTGGATTGTATACGGAAACTAATTTATGTTGCCGCCCGTAGGGCATGGATTAGTCCACGTCCGTATATTCTTAAATTTAGGTTTGGGGTTCATTTAAGGGTCGTTAATCTCGTTTGAGATTAAGGTCAACTTAAATATTTGTTAAGGATGCGTAAGTCTAATTTTAGACTAAGATCTACTTAACAAGGTTTTGGGATCATTTAGATCCAACAAAAGAGCATTTGGGCTTTATTGTTTTAGTTTAAGGTTACGGTCCATAAATCACCATTTTTGAGGCGAGGGTTTAGTTTAAAGACATTGCAGTCCGTTATTAGTTTAAGGACGTTACGGTCCATAGCTAGTTTAAGGACATTACGGTCCATAGGATTTAGTTTAGGGACGTTGCGGTCCACCGCTAGTTTAAGGACGTTGCGGTCCAAAGAGTTTTTGGTTTAAGGACATCATAGTCCATGTTTAAGGACGTCATGGTCCTGGTTTAAGGACGTCATAGTCCGTGTTTAAGGACGTCATGGTCCATTAGTTTCTGGCTCATCAATTTTAGGGGTGCGCCAAGAGTTATTGGTTATTGGGACCCTCCACCTCTCTAAAGACGTTGAAGAGTTACAACGACATATATCAGAGATGTGAAGAGATGTACCCTTGAACCAAATTTCAGATTGAGGAATTACCACTCCTGAGCATAGAGACTCGGTTTAATCTCAGGAAGGACTTAGCCAATTTGAGGTTGAAGTTGGCTCCTTAATATATTTTCAGCGATCACGTGCTCCCACGTGATACTTTTAGGCAGTGTTAAACACTGGAATTTGGGAATGCCCATGTGTTGCATGTGATGCTTTTAAAGGTGGCGTTGTTCGCTTGGTTTTATTCCCCACCTTTCTATAAGTGTTAAACACTCTATTCTTGTGGCCATCATGTGTGAGCACGTAAGGCGCCTCAGAGTTAGACATTGTTTCTTTAGGTTTATTCCCTTTTCCTTTTCAACAGTGCCAAGCACTATCAGTAGGGGGTCACGTGTGAACACATGATCTATTTCAATTCTTTCTTTTGGGCTCATTACAGGTGGTCACATGTGAACATGTGATCATCAATATACATGGAATTCCTTCTTTGAGTTTATAAGAATTTAATTCTTTGGACTTAGTTCTTTTCCTAGGTTTTTCATCCGCATGGCATAGTCTCCCCGATGAGAATTAAATTCTCAACTTGTGGAGAGATCTGCTTCTGCAGATCTTTCACCAGAAGGAAGAACTAAGTTCTTATATGAAGGGTTAAACCCTAATTTTATCAGAGGAATTAAATTCCTATATGCCTTTTTGGGAGAATTAAATTCTCCGAACTTAGATCTTCCCCTAGGTTTTGGATCTGCATTGCAGAATCTCCCCGATGAGAATTAAATTCTCAACTTATGGGGAGATCTGCTTCTGGAGATCTTTTTCCAGAAGAAAGAACTAAGTTCTTATACGGGGGATTCAACCCTTATGGAAGAGATGAGACGGTCTTTATACTTTTTCCTCACCTAGTTTTTGTTTTGAAAAGTCGATCTTCTCCTTTTCTCCCTTTTTTTTTATCTCTCTTTGTATATCTCTACGTATCTGTCCCTCTCCTTTTCCTCTTCAGTCTCGAGTCCTTTATATAGCATAGGAAAGTTTGTTGATTTTTGTTAAGGAAATCTCTCATTGAGAGATTTTTGATTAATTCGGGGATTTTATCCACCGTTGGATCTTTGATCCAAAGACTTATGTTTTACAGAAGATATTTTTCTTATTTTTACCAAGATTAGGGAAATATTTTTCCATACAGAGATTATTCTGTATCTTGGTGATTTTTAATCAACATTAGATCTTTGATCCAACGGTTCTCTGATTTACAGAGCACAATCTTTCTTGTTTAGAAAGATTGGGGAAAATATTTCCAAAATAGGGTTCTGATCCATTTTATATAGAATTTAATTCTATCGGCTCAGAAGGTATTAGGAATCCTCACGTGTAGCACGTGACCCAATGGCACTAGGCCGATTTGCTTATATGCAGCAGTCCCAGAGAAGAGCATCACGTGTTGGCACGTGATGCACCTTCTGGCCTATCATTTGTTTTATGAAGGTGTCTAAATACTTTGTATATAGATACTCACGTGAGGCTCAACTTCAACCTTATTTGTTAAGTGTAATGCTTATAATTTTTGCTCCAAGGTGCATCACGTGTGGGCACGTGATGTTCTTTTTGGGGAATCCTTCCATCGCTTTTTGGTTCATTATTTATTTATTATTTATTATTTTATTTATCTTTTTTATAAGAGAACAAATGCCCCCACAATGTTGTTCTCACGTGGCTTGCACGTGAGTGCAACGCTGTCACCTTTACAGCCGTTGGATGACCTAGGGGAACGGAGAGGTGAACCGCCCTTATCACGTCTTATAAATGCAAGGGTTTGGCCTTTGGGAAGCCACTGTTCTTTCATCTTCTTCCCTCTTTGTTTTCTTCGAGAATTCTATTCTCCCTTTCAGAGCTTAGTTCTCTGTTCATTGCAATCCCAGAGTTAAACTCTGTTAGAAAAAGGAACTTTTTTTAGGTAAGATCTCGAACATTAGAGAAACCCTTTTCTTTAAAGAAAACTTCTGGATTTTAAATCCATCATGAGAGCTTTGCTCTCCTCTGAAACCCATCTCTTAGAGATCCAGAGTCGTGATCTTTGAGTAATAACTCTCAATACTTTGGGCATTGCTCCTCTGACCTTTATGGCATCTGATTTCCCTTTTATGGGGGTTTCTGGAATTTAATTCCATTGCATAAAAGGAATTTAATTACTCAACGAAGAGCTTTGATCTGAAGATCAATAGGACCCTTCGGGAATTTTATTCCCTGATGTTCTTGAGCACATTTTCATAGGGCTTTTTTTTTATTTGCACAAATTCAAATTTGTTGGGCATTTTGACCGTTGTTTTATGAGGATCTCAAGAGTTTTTTAAACTCCCATATCTGTTTAATGAGAATTTTCTTGACCAGTTTGATCACTAAACTTTCACCGATTTTTTTCCAGATACTATGGCCGCTCATCTGTATGATCTCGACGAAATTATTTCTTATGAAGACATTCGCGTTCAAGGCCGTTGCCAAAACCAGGAGTTTACCAACGCCCAATACGCTGAGGTTATGCTTCGCTTTGACGAGTATAACGGTCGACTGCTTCCCCGTCGTTCCGCTCTTTTGAAGATCATCGTGGGAGCGATTTGAGAAGCACTTCTTGGATTTTACGAAGCCAAGCCTCTTAAGGCACTTGATGATGCCGAAAATAAGGTGCACTCAGTTTATCTTATGGGCTTGATCTCGAAGAGGCGACGAGATAATCTTGTTGATATCTTGCATCAAGTTTTCCAACAGACGACGATAATCTCTGCCTACCAGAGAACTGATGATATCAGCGAGGACCCTGACGCTCGCATTCGTGAGAAGGTGCACACGAAAATGGTCAGAAAGGCTAAGAGCAGTTTAGACGACCTTGCTTCTGAATTTCTCAATCCATGTCCCGGATTTAGTGTTTTGCCATTATAAACATTTTTCTTTTGTTTTTTTATAAGTCCTTGGAGTATGAAAGACAAAACTTTCTTCCCCCCTTTTTTACATGTATTCTGCATGAAGTGTCGTTATACTGTTGTTGGAATTCACATGTTTTGCGCGTAAGGCGCTGTTGGGGATTTTAATCCTGAACTAACGCCGGCACTCACGTGTTATGCACGTGCGGTGCCGTGTTTTAGTTTTCAAAAGGATCGACGTGGGTGCTCACGTGCCATGCGCGTGAGGCTCTGCTGATGAGGTCGTTTCATCTCCCTACTCTGATTCCAATGAGTCACCTCTTTCATATCCCATGCTCTCCCTTTATCTAGGCCTTGGGAATAGTTGCACCATGCACAACATTTTCTGTGCATAGAATTGAACGCTTCTCTTTATAACCTGAAGCAGTGCTTTCCATCCTCTCTTCAAAGAGAAACCCATTTAGACCTTAGGGTGATCATTTTGAGAAACATGCCAAAGGTTATGGCTTGCAACCGCCCCCACGCTCGTCGGCAACCATGGGAGGTGCCCGTCGAGAAGATGATTCCTCGCTTTGCTGTGCGGCTAGTGGATCCCCTTCTCGCTGACGCTCAATGTGACGCGGTGATGTATGAAATCCTAACTCGTAGGGGTTCTCCTCTTCCTATGGGCTCCATTTGGTTCCGGATGATCTTTTTATCCGTGCTCGTCGACATTCCTCCTCATCCGACAGAGATGACTCCAGTGATTCTCAATGCAGCGGAGGAAAAGATCGAGTGTTTTCGCGAGGCACGCTTAATTACCCAGCCTATGAAGGATCGCTCGATTCCTGAGTCAAATAAGAGCTCGGCGGGCCATCACGTTTGCTTTTGCTGATGAGCACGGTGGTAACCGGTGGGGAGCGAATCCTCGCGAAAACCGTCGCTTCGACGTGTTGGAGAAGGCAGAGAGGGAATTAGAGAACTTTGTATTTTGTTTTGTTAACCCCTGTATCTCCGATCCCATGTTCGGTGATCTTTTCCCTATAGAGTAATATACTTAAATCGATGTATTTCGCTTATTATTGACTGTTGAATTTTATGTTCGTCATATATTCGTACGTGCATCCCGCCTGTGTACATGAGCTTTATACTTTACCCCTAGGAATTTTCTTTGAGTGCGAGCGTTATTGTCGTGTTGCCCGCAAATCAACGCGTTTTGCATACCATTTCCATTTAAGCAGGCATATAGTTGCGAATGCATGATTAATGGGATATATACCAAGGACTCTCCTCATTGCCTTATATAGCACATGGTTTGTGCATGTTTTGGGTCGAGTATTGTCGTCGGGTGGAGGCTTGCTTACATAGTCTTGAATGCCTACGCCTTCCTTCCGAGCTTCTGACTGCAAAGGCGAGCCTGCGGGGATGGATTGAGCGGTGCGCCGCTAATCTACAGTCTTGCGAGAAGAGTCTTAACCGGAAATTTTCAGAGAGGGAGCTAGCTTCAAATGCTTTGGGGGAAATCCAAGCTCAACTTACTACTAAAACCACCCGTGCGTATGAACTTTGGTGGGTGCTTCAAGGAGCTATCACAGAGATGGTAGCTCTTGATAAAGCCGTTATCTTTACCCGCGAGATAGTTGAAGCTCATAAAGTTGCTGAAAAGGAGCTTGAGAGTCGGTTTGCTTCGTATCATACTCAACAGTCTCAGGCGGAGACCCGTCTTGTGGCAATAACAAAGCTTGAAGCCGAGGCCCGGCGGAAAAGCGATGAACTGACGAACTTATTGCATCGTCCGCCGGCTTGAATTTTTTTTCTTTTTGTATTCACCCCTGAATGAGAGAATATCTTGTATTCGTTTTTATCCTTTTTATGACATGTATCTTGTATTCATTTTGAATTCATGAATAAAAGACATATTTTTTTTATATCTCATGTTTGCATGTAACTCTGGTGAATGTGGCCTATATGTAGTTTATCTTGATCTTCTTATAGGGCAGCAATGGCTTAGGAAACAGGTTCAGATCTGCCGCCTAAGACTTTTCAACTTCATGAGCCGTGAGGGTCTCATAAAGACTTTTCTCCCTACGAGTCGTGTGGATCTCATAGGTGTAATTTCTCCTTAGGGGTTGTGAGGGCTCCTAAGTGCGTTTGATCTTGAGAGTCGTAAGGATATCACAAGAGAGTTTTCTTTTTACAGGTTGAAAGGTTTGTGCAGGGACACTGATTTCCCTGAAGGTCGAGATGAATCGAGAGATTATTGGTTGACTTGTTTCCGAGACAGAGTGTTGTTACGGCGGGGAGGTCATTGGCTGACTTGTTTCCGAGATGGAGCGTTGTTCTGGCAGGGAGGTCATTGGTTGACCTGTTTCCGAGATGGAGCGTTGTTCAAGCGGGGAGGTCATTAGCTGACTTGTTTCCGAGATGGAGCATTGTTCCGGCGGGGAGGTCATTCGTGGAGTCTTAGAACTGGGGACTTTCGCCATGGCTCCGATTGGTGGTGTCGCGTCCGTAACCTACTGGAATGAGGAGGAACGCCGTTGCTGATCTGTAGATGTTGCCGTTGAGATCTGGCTCTCCCTTTTACAGAGTCTGTTGGAAAATGTGGTTCCCTTTTCGTTTATGCCCATGGATTGTATATGGGGGTCAGTATGGACTTTCCTGTAGGGCAAAGGTTTCGTTCTTTCATCATTTTTTTTATTTCCTTCCGCGATGTTCTATCATTTCAGCTTTTTATATCGCGAAAGTCGCGATTGCCCAATCATTTCAGCTATTTTTCGCAGTGACCAATCATTTCGGCTATTTTTTTTACTCGTTGCTTTTTATTGTGAGTTTGGAACTTGAGATCTGATCCCAATCTTGGCATCAGCACCGCTGCGAATGGAATATTGCTAGGAGCGAATCATCATTTGCTTTGAAAGGACTTGGAATTTGATACCGATTTAGGCATCAGCATCGCTACAACTGGGATATTTCCAGGAGCGAATCATCATTTGCCTTTGTCGATTTGAACAAAGGTAGCTCAGTAAACAGGGTTAGGATCCTGTCGACGAAGGCTTTTTGACTTTACGAGCCGTAAGGGTCTCATAAAGGTATTTCTCCCTACTAGTCATGAGGATCTCGTAGGTGTATGTTCTCCTTAGAAGTCGTGAGGACTTCTAAGTGCGTTTTCTCTTGAGAGTCGTAAGGATCTCATAAGAGCATTTTCTCCTTGTAAGCCGAAAGGACCAACAAGTGTTGTTCACCAAACAGGGGAATTTCACACCATCAGTGGAACTGGACGAGGGAACGCTTATTTATGCCCGTGGATTGTATACAAGGGTCAATATTGACCTCCTGTAGGGCAATTTGGGGGATATGATAGCTTAAGAACAGGTTCAGATCCCTGTATCTTAAAACTTTTGAATCCTGTGAGCCGTGAGGGTCTCATAGGGGGATTCTCCTTAAAAGTCGTGAGGATCTCGTAAGTGTGATTTCTCCTTAGGGATCGTGGGGATTCCTAAGTGTTTTTCTCCCTTGTGAGTCGTAAGCATCTCACGCGGGTATTTTCTCCTTACAAGGTCGAGAGGACCCTGCAAGTGCACAATTTTTTTTTTTTACGAGTCTGCGCCCTTTCGGGTTTTCATATACTTGCCGGTAGTCCTGCTATTTTTACTCACGGAGCCCTTTCGGGTTTTCATCTGTGCCCATTTCGCTTATGAACGTACCATCCTTTATTTTCCTTGCCGCGTTAGCCTGAGGATGTTGCGGTTCGTAGTAGTTTAAGGACGTTACGGTCCGTAGCTAGTTTTTAGACGTTTTGGTCCACCGTTAGTTTAAGGACGTTTTGGTCCGTCGTTAGTTTAAGGACATATCAGTCCATCGTTAGTTTAGGGACATCTCGGTCCGTCGTTAGTTTAGGGACGTTTCGGTCCTTTGTTAGTTTAGGGACGTTTCGGTCCGTTGTTAGTTTTAGGACATTGCGGTCCGTTGTTAGTTTAGAGACGTTTCGGTCCTTCATTAGTTTAGGGACGTCTCGGTCCGTCGTTAGTTTAAGGACATCACGGTCCGTTGTTATTTTAGGGACGTTTCGGTCCGTTGTTAGTTTAAGGACATCATGGTCCGTTGTTAGTTTAGGGACGTTTCGGTCCATAGTTAGTTTAAGAACATCGCGGTCCGTCGTTAATTTAAGGACATCACGGTCATTCGTTACTTCGAGGTGAAGTTTTGCTGGATATAGAGTTTAGACTCAGGAAGACAGCGAGCGGACACAAGCGTCGTCATCCATCATTAACCTGAGCCGTGACTTGTCAAGTGTAGTATTTCTTAAAGAACTGATCGTTTATTGGCCGGAAGGGTCTTTCGCCATGCATATCCATGAGCAAGTAAGCCCCACCTTGGTAGACTTTGTCTATGATGTACGGGCCCTCATAGTTTGGCTCAAATTTCCCCCGTTTGGCAAGATTGGGGATCATAGGTCTTTTGACAACTAGCACAAATTCGCCATGGCGGAATGTTCTCAGCCTAGTTAATATTTTGTATAAGCGTGTCATCTTTGCTTTGTGAGCCTCCAAGTTTTGTTGTGCCATGAGACGAGTTTCATTAAGGGCGTCGAGCTCCTCAAGCCGAAGATGAGCATTCTCTTCATCTGTTAGTTTGTAATGAACCGCCACTCGTAGAGAGGGTAGCTTTATTTCTAAGTGGGGTACTGCTTCCGTGCCGAATACCAATGCATATGGCGTTGTATTCGTAGCCGTTTTGAACGTAGTTCGATACGCCCAAAATGCCTCATGCAGTCTCGTGTGCCAGTCCTTTCTATTTTTGGACACCATCTTCTTTATGATCTTCATCAAGGTCTTATTGAAAGTCTCAGCTAGACCGTTAGCTCGGGGATTGTAGACCTAAGAGTATCTCCAGTCAATATTATGCTGCTGTGCGAACCGGCTGATTCTGTGACTTCTGTAGGCCGGCCCGTTATCGGAGATAATCCGTCGTGGATTGCCGAACCGATAGATGACGTGTGTCTTGAAGAAGTGGAGGATATTCTCTGTTTTCACTTCTCTTAGTCGTATGGCTTCTGCCCACTTAGAGAAGTAATCAGTTGTCGCCAATATGAACCGATGTCCTTTGGATGATGCTGGTTCGATGGGCCCAATTTTATCGGTTCCCCACATTTCGAACGGCCAGCTAGCCACTGTTAGGTGTAGAGGATTTAGATGCTGGTGGATAAAGTCCCTATGAATTTGGCACGAGTGGTACTGCTTCACGTATTCGAGGCAGTCCTGAATCATCGTGGGCCAATAGTAGCCCATCCTTTTGATCTTCAGCTTTATTTTTGGCCCGGCTTGATAAGAACCGCTGAGTCCGTCATGAGTTTCTTGGATGACTCTCCTTGCTTCTTCTGATCCCAGACATCTCAGCCATAGAGAGTCGAACGATCTTTTATATAGAGTATCGTTGACGAAGGCGAAAGACAGAGCTCGTTTCATGAGCTGATATCTTGAGGATGCATCTTCAGGTGTTCGACGGGATTTGAAGTAGTCTATAAAGACTTCTCTCCAATCTTTAGCCCTTTCTTGGTATTCTATTTGTAGGGCTGTTTGCTTAGTCGCTTCCTTTCTTCAGACGACTCCGGAGATATTTCTGCTGGTGCAAGAACCCGACGGCTCTGCACAACGATTCTTACATCATCGAGGTTCTCATCAGCCAGTTCTTTATCTAGTTTGGCTAATGCATCCATTTTACTATTTTCCGTACGCGGTATGCTTTCCAGGGCGTAAGAGGGAATTTGAGTTAGTAACTTTTGCACTCTTTTGCCATACTTTATCAACTCTGCTTTGCACGTTTTATAGTCACCATTTACTTGGCTAACGACCAGCTGGGAATCTCCGTATATGAGGAGATTTTTGATCCCCATGTCAGCAGCGATCTCAAGACCTGCTATCAAAGCCTCATATTCCGCTTCGTTGTTTGTTCTTGGCTCCGTTAAGAAAAAGGCAAAGCGCATTATCCCTCCTTGTGGGGTCACGAAGATGAGGCCTACCCCAGATTTGATTATGGGGGAGTTGTGCTTTCGCTTCTTCATAGAAGATGCCCCATCGAAGTAGAGTTCCCATCGGGTATCACTCCCTCCTCTCTCCCCATCGATCGCGTCCAACGTGAGCTCTTCTGTCAATTCGTAATTTAGGGTTGAATCGGCAGGTATCGGATGTTCAGCGAGGAAGTCGGCGATGGCCTGGCCTTTCACTGCCTTGAGAGGTCGG
Source organism: Agapanthus africanus (assembly GCA_030015575.1). Lineage (NCBI taxonomy): Eukaryota > Viridiplantae > Streptophyta > Magnoliopsida > Asparagales > Amaryllidaceae > Agapanthus > Agapanthus africanus. The sequence continues at coordinate 745,556,174 of CM057340.1, forward strand.
TATGTTATCGAGAATTCCATTAAGAGTAGAGCCCATTTAGCGAGCCGTTCCGTTAGTATGGCTCTTGACATCAAATATTTGAGAGGATCCACTTTTGATATGAGATGGAGCTCATGCGCCAAAGCATAATGCCGAAGCTTCGTCATCGCGAAGATTAGCGCCAGGCAGTGTTTTTCGATAGGGGGGTAGTTGTTTTCTGCCCCCAGTAGAACTCGACTCAAATAATAGAGGGCTCTCTCCTTCCCTTGGTCGTTCTCCTGTGCCCAAAGTGAGCCTAAGGAACCTTCGAGGGTTGTTGTGTACAGAATGAGAGGCTTTCCTTTGACCGGAGCGGTCAGTACTGGCGGGTTCTGCAGATATTGCTTGATTTCATCCAGTGCACTTTGGCATTTACGATCCGGGGTCCCCTTCTTCATTAGATGACTGTAGGGGCGGTATTTGCCGGAGAGGTTAGCTATGAACCGTCGGATGTACGCGAGCTTCCCTTGTAGAGACCGCAATTGTTTTAAAGTTCTTGGCGGAGGAATTTCTATAATCGCCTTGATCTTTGACAGGTCTATTTCGATGCCCCGGTGTCGTATGATGAACCCTATGAATTTGCCCGAGGAAACTCCAAACGCGCATTTAAGAGGGTTCATATTCAGGTTGTATTTCCGAATACGCTGGAACACTATCTTCAGATACTCCTAATGCTCTTCGTGCGATTTGCTTTTCACTACTAGGTCATCGATATAACATTCGACGATTTCATGTATGAGGTCATCGAAAATCTTTGTCATGGCCCTCTGGTAGATTGGGGAAAATATTTCCAAAATAGGGTTCTGATCCATTTTATATAGAATTTAATTCTATCGGCTCAGAAGGTATTAGGAATCCTCACGTGTAGCACGTGACCCAATGGCACTAGGCCGATTTGCTTATATGCAGCAGCCCCAGAGAAGAGCATCACGTGTTGGCACGTGATGCACCTTCTGGCCTATCATTTGTTTTATGAAGGTGTCTAAATACTTTGTATATAGATACTCACGTGAGGCTCAATTTCAACCTTATTTGTTAAGTGTAATGCTTATAATTTTTGCTCCAAGGTGCATCACGTGTGGGCACGTGATGTTTTTTTTGGGGAATCCTTCCATCGCTTTTTGGTTCATTATTTATTTATTATTTATTATTTTATTTATCTTTTTTATAAGAGAACAAATGCCCCCACAATGTTGTTCTCACGTGGCTTGCACGTGAGTGCAACGCTGTCACCTTTACAGCCGTTGGATGACCTAGGGGAACGGAGAGGTGAACCGCCCTTATCACGTCTTATAAATGCAAGGGTTTGGCCTTTGGGAAGCCACTGTTCTTTCATCTTCTTCCCTCTTTGTTTTCTTCGAGAATTCTATTCTCCCTTTCAGAGTTTAGTTCTCTGTTCATTGCAATCCCAGAGTTAAACTCTGTTAGAAAAAGGAACTTTTTTTAGGTAAGATCTCGAACATTAGAGAAACCCTTTTCTTTAAAGAAAACTTCTGGATTTTAAATCCATCATGAGAGCTTTGCTCTCCTCTGAAACCCATCTCTTAGAGATCCAGAGTCGTGATCTTTGAGTAATAACTCTCAATACTTTGGGCATTCCTCCTCTGACCTTTATGGCATCTGATTTCCCTTTTATGGGGGTTTCTGGAATTTAATTCCATTGCATAAAAGGAATTTAATTACTCAACGAAGAGCTTTGATCTGAAGATCAATAGGACCCTTCGGGAATTTTATTCCCTGGTGTTCTTGAGCACATTTTCATAGGGCTTTTTTTTTATTTGCACAAATTCAAATTTGTTGGGCATTTTGACCGTTGTTTAATGAGGATCTCAAGAGTTTTTTAAACTCCCATATCTGTTTAATGAGAATTTTCTTGACCAGTTTGATCACTAAACTTTCACCGATTTTTTTCCAGATACTATGGCCGCTCATCTGTATGATCTCGACGAAATTATTTCTTATGAAGACATTCGCGTTCAAGGCCGTTGCCAAAACCAGGAGTTTACCAACGCCCAATACGCTGAGGTTATGCTTCGCTTTGACGAGTATAACGGTCGACTGCTTCCCCGTCGTTCCGCTCTTTTGAAGATCATCGTGGGAGCGATTTGAGAAGCACTTCTTGGATTTTACGAAGCCAAGCCTCTTAAGGCACTTGATGATGCCGAAAATAAGGTGCACTCAGTTTATCTTATGGGCTTGATCTCGAAGAGGCGACGACATAATCTTGTTGATATCTTGCATCAAGTTTTCCAACAGACGACGATAATCTCTGCTTACCAGAGAACTGATGATATCAGCGAGGACCCTGACGCTCGCATTCGTGAGAAGGTGCACACGAAAATGGTCAGAAAGGCTAAGAGCAGTTTAGACGACCTTGCTTCTGAATTTCTCAATCCATGTCCCGGATTTAGTGTTTTGCCATTATAAACATTTTTCTTTTGTTTTTTTATAAGTCCTTGGAGTATGAAAGACAAAACTTTCTTCCCCCCTTTTTTACATGTATTCTGCATGAAGTGTCGTTATACTGTTGTTGGAATTCACATGTTTTGCGCGTAAGGCGCTGTTGGGGATTTTAATCCTGAACTAACGCCGGCACTCACGTGTTATGCACGTGCGGTGCCGTGTTTTAGTTTTCAAAAGGATCGACGTGGGTGCTCACGTGCCATGCGCGTGAGGCTCTGCTGATGAGGTCGTTTCATCTCCCTACTCTGATTCCAATGAGTCACCTCTTTCATATCCCATGCTCTCCCTTTATCTAGGCCTTGGGAATAGTTGCACCATGCACAACATTTTCTGTGCATAGAATTGAACGCTTCTCTTTATAACCTGAAGCAGTGCTTTCCATCCTCTCTTCAAAGAGAAACCCATTTAGACCTTAGGGTGATCATTTTGAGAAACATGCCAAAGGTTATGGCTTGCAACCGCCCCCACGCTCGTCGGCAACCATGGGAGGTGCCCGTCGAGAAGATGATTCCTCGCTTTGCTGTGCGGCTAGTGGATCCCCTTCTCGCTGACGCTCAATGTGACGCGGTGATGTATGAAATCCTAACTCGTAGGGGTTCTCCTCTTCCTATGGGCTCCATTTGGTTCCGGATGATCTTTTTATCCGTGCTCGTCGACATTCCTCCTCATCCGACAGAGATGACTCCAGTGATTCTCAATGCAGCGGAGGAAAAGATCGAGTGTTTTCGCGAGGCACGCTTAATTACCCAGCCTATGAAGGATCGCTCGATTCCTGAGTCAAATAAGAGCTCGGCGGGCCATCACGTTTGCTTTTGCTGATGAGCACGGTGGTAACCGGTGGGGAGCGAATCCTCGCGAAAACCGTCGCTTCGACGTGTTGGAGAAGGCAGAGAGGGAATTAGAGAACTTTGTATTTTGTTTTGTTAACCCCTGTATCTCCGATCCCATGTTCGGTGATCTTTTCCCTATAGAGTAATATACTTAAATCGATGTATTTCGCTTATTATTGACTGTTGAATTTTATGTTCGTCATATATTCGTACGTGCATCCCGCCTGTGTACATGAGCTTTATACTTTACCCCTAGGAATTTTCTTTGAGTGCGAGCGTTATTGTCGTGTTGCCCGCAAATCAGCGCGTTTTGCATACCATTTCCATTTAAGCAGGCATATAGTTGCGAATGCATGATTAATGGGATATATACCAAGGACTCTCCTCATTGCCTTATATAGCACATGGTTTGTGCATGTTTTGGGTCGAGTATTGTCGTCGGGTGGAGGCTTGCTTACATAGTCTTGAATGCCTACGCCTTCCTTCCGAGCTTCTGACTGCAAAGGCGAGCCTGCGGGGATGGATTGAGCGGTGCGCCGCTAATCTACAGTCTTGCGAGAAGAGTCTTAACCGGAAATTTTCAGAGAGGGAGCTAGCTTCAAATGCTTTGGGGGAAATCCAAGCTCAACTTACTACTAAAACCACCCGTGCGTATGAACTTTGGTGGGTGCTTCAAGGAGCTATCACAGAGATGGTAGCTCTTGATAAAGTCGTTATCTTTACCCGCGAGATAGTTGAAGCTCATAAAGTTGCTGAAAAGGAGCTTGAGAGTCGGTTTGCTTCGTATCATACTCAACAGTCTCAGGCGGAGACCCGTCTTGTGGCAATAACAAAGCTTGAAGCCGAGGCCCGGCGGAAAAGCGATGAACTGACGAACTTATTGCATCGTCCGCCGGCTTGAATTTTTTTTCTTTTTGTATTCACCCCTGAATGAGAGAATATCTTGTATTCGTTTTTATCCTTTTTATGACATGTATCTTGTATTCATTTTGAATTCATGAATAAAAGACATATTTTTTTTATATCTCATGTTTGCATGTAACTCTGGTGAATGTGGCCTATATGTAGTTTATCTTGATCTTCTTATAGGGCAGCAATGGCTTAGGAAACAGGTTCAGATCTGCCGCCTAAGACTTTTCAACTTCATGAGCCGTGAGGGTCTCATAAAGACTTTTCTCCCTACGAGTCGTGTGGATCTCATAGGTGTAATTTCTCCTTAGGGGTTGTGAGGGCTCCTAAGTGCGTTTGATCTTGAGAGTCGTAAGGATATCACAAGAGAGTTTTCTTTTTACAGGTTGAAAGGTTTGTGCAGGGACACTGATTTCCCTGAAGGTCGAGATGAATCGAGAGATTATTGGTTGACTTGTTTCCGAGACAGAGTGTTGTTACGGCGGGGAGGTCATTGGCTGACTTGTTTCCGAGATGGAGCGTTGTTCTGGCAGGGAGGTCATTGGTTGACCTGTTTCCGAGATGGAGCGTTGTTCAAGCGGGGAGGTCATTAGCTGACTTGTTTCCGAGATGGAGCATTGTTCCGGCGGGGAGGTCATTCGTGGAGTCTTAGAACTGGGGACTTTCGCCATGGCTCCGATTGGTGGTGTCGCGTCCGTAACCTACTGGAATGAGGAGGAACGCCGTTGCTGATCTGTAGATGTTGCCGTTGAGATCTGGCTCTCCCTTTTACAGAGTCTGTTGGAAAATGTGGTTCCCTTTTCGTTTATGCCCATGGATTGTATATGGGGGTCAGTATGGACTTTCCTGTAGGGCAAAGGTTTCGTTCTTTCATCATTTTTTTATTTCCTTCCGCGATGTTCTATCATTTCAGCTTTTTATATCGCGAAAGTCGCGATTGCCCAATCATTTCAGCTATTTTTCGCAGTGACCAATCATTTTGGCTATTTTTTTTACTCGTTGCTTTTTATTGCGAGTTTGGAACTTGAGATCTGATCCCAATCTTGGCATCAGCACCGCTGCGAATGGAATATTGCTAGGAGCGAATCATCATTTGCTTTGAAAGGACTTGGAATTTGATACCGATTTAGGCATCAGCATCGCTACAACTGGGATATTTCCAGGAGCGAATCATCATTTGCCTTTGTCGATTTGAACAAATGTAGCTCAGTAAACAGGGTTAGGATCCTGTCGACGAAGGCTTTTTGACTTTACGAGCCGTAAGGGTCTCATAAAGGTATTTCTCCCTACGAGTCATGAGGATCTCGTAGGTGTATGTTCTCCTTAGAAGTCGTGAGGACTTCTAAGTGCGTTTTCTCTTGAGAGTCGTAAGGATCTCATAAGAGCATTTTCTCCTTGTAAGCCGAGAGGACCAACAAGTGTTGTTCACCAAACAGGGGAATTTCACACCATCAGTGGAACTGGACGAGGGAACGCTTATTTATGCCCGTGGATTGTATACAAGGGTCAATATTGACCTCCTGTAGGGCAATTTAGGGGATATGATAGCTTAAGAACAGGTTCAGGTCCCTGTATCTTAAAACTTTTGAATCCTGTGAGCCGTGAGGGTCTCATAGGGGGATTCTCCTTAAAAGTCGTGAGGATCTCGTAAGTGTGATTTCTCCTTAGGGATCGTGGGGATTCCTAAGTGTTTTGCTCCCTTGTGAGTCGTAAGCATCTCACGCGGGTATTTTCTCCTTACAAGGTCGAGAGGACCCTGCAAGTGCACAAATTTTTTTTTTACGAGTCTGCGCCCTTTCGGGTTTTCATATACTTGCCGGTAGTCCTGCTATTTTTACTCACGGAGCCCTTTCGGGTTTTCATCTGTGCCCATTTCGCTTATGAACGTACCATCCTTTTTTTTCCTTGCCGCGTTAGCCTGAGGATGTTGCGGTTCGTAGTAGTTTAAGGACGTTACGGTCCGTAGCTAGTTTTTGGACGTTTTGGTCCACCATTAGTTTAAGGACGTTTTGGTCCGTCGTTAGTTTAAGGACATATCAGTCCATCGTTAGTTTAGGGACATCTCGGTCCGTCGTTAGTTTAGGGACGTTTCGGTCCTTTGTTAGTTTAGGGACGTTTCAGTCCGTTGTTAGTTTTAGGACATTGCGGTCCGTTGTTAGTTTAGAGACGTTTCGGTCCTTCATTAGTTTAGGGACGTCTCGGTCCGTCGTTAGTTTAAGGACATCACGGTCCGTTGTTATTTTAGGGACGTTTCGGTCCGTTGTTAGTTTAAGGACATCGTGGTCCGTTGTTAGTTTAGGGACGTTTCGGTCCATAGTTAGTTTAAGAACATCGCGATCCGTCGCTAATTTAAGGACATCACGGTCATTCGTTACTTCGAGACGAAGTTTTGCTGGATATAGAGTTTAGACTCAGGAAGACAGCGAGCGGACACAAGCGTCGTCATCCATCATTAACCTGAGCCGTGACTTGTCAAGTGTAGTATTTCTTAAAGAACTGATCGTTTATTGGCCGGAAGGGTCTTTCGCCATGCATATCCATGAGCAAGTAAGCCCCACCTTGGTAGACTTTGTCTATGATGTACGGGCTCTCATAGTTTGGCTCAAATTTCCCCCGTTTGGCACGATTGGGGATCATAGGTCTTTTGACAACTAGCTCAAATTCGCCATGTCGGAATGTTCTCAGCCTAGTTAATATTTTGTATGAGCGTGTCATCTTTGCTTTGTGAGCCTCCAAGTTTTGTTGTGCCATGAGACGAGTTTCATTAAGGGCGTCGAGCTCCTCAAACCGAAGATGAGCATTCTCTTCATCTGTTAGTTTGTAATGAACCGCCACTCGTAGAGAGGGTAGCTTTATTTCTAAGTGGGGTACTGCTTCCGTGCCGAATACCAATGCATATGGCGTTGTATTCGTAGCCGTTTTGAACGTAGTTCGATACGCCCAAAATGCCTCATGCAGTCTCGCGTGCCAGTCCTTTCTATTTTTGGACACCATCTTCTTTATGATCTTCATCAAGGTCTTATTGAAAGTCTCAGCTAGACCGTTAGCTCGGGGATTGTAGACCTAAGAGTATCTCCAGTCAATATTATGCTGCTGTGCGAACCGGCTGATTCTGTGACTTCTGTAGGCCGGCCCGTTATCGGAGATAATCCGTCGTGGATTGCCGAACCGATAGATGACGTGTGTCTTGAAGAAGTGGAGGATATTCTCTGTTTTCACTTCTCTTAGTCGTATGGCTTCTGCCCACTTAGAGAAGTAATCAGTTGTCGCCAATATGAACCGATGTCCTTTGGATGATGCTGGTTCGATGGGCCCAATTTTATCGGTTCCTCACATTTCGAACGGCCAGCTAGCCACTGTTGGGTGTAGAGGATTTAAATGCTGGTGGATGAAGTCCCTATGAATTTGGCACGAGTGGTACTGCTTCGCGTATTCGAGGCAGTCCTGAATCATCGTGGGCCAATAGTAGCCCATCCTTTTGATCTTTAGCTTTATTTTTGGCCCGGCTTGATAAGAACCGCAGAGTCCGTCATGAGTTTCTTGGATGACTCTCCTTGCTTCTTCTGGTCCCAGACATCTCAGCCATAGAGAGTCGAACGATCTTTTATATAGAGTATCGTTGACGAAGGCGAAAGACAGAGCTCGTTTCATGAGCTGATATCTTGAGGATGCATCTTCAGGTGTTCGACGGGATTTGAAGTAGTCTATAAAGACTTCTCTCCAATATTTAGCCCTTTCTTGGTATTCTATTTGTAGGGCTGTTTGCTTAGTCGCTTCCTTTCTTCAGACGACTCCGGAGATATTTCTGCTGGTGCAAGAACCCGACGGCTCTGCACAACGATTCTTACATCATCGAGGTTCTCATCAGCCAGTTCTTTATCTAGTTTGGCTAATGCATCCATTTTACTATTTTCCGTACGCGGTATGCTTTCCAGGGCGTAAGAGGGAATTTGAGTTAGTAACTGTTGCACTCTTTTTCCATACTTTACCAACTCTGCTTTGCACGTTTTATAGTCACCATTTACTTGGCTAACGACCAGCTGGGAATCTCCGTATATGAGGAGATTTTTGATCCCCATGTCAGCAGCGATCTCAAGACCTGCTATCAAAGCCTCATATTCCGCTTCGTTGTTTGTTCTTGGCTCCGTTAAGAAAAAGGCAAAGCGCATTATCCCTCCTTGTGGGGTCACGAAGATGAGGCCTACCCCAGATTTGATTATGGGGGAGTTGTGCTTTCGCTTCTTCATAGAAGATGCCCCATCGAAGTAGAGTTCCTATCGGGTATCACTCCCTCCTCTCTCCCCATCGATCGCGTCCAACGTGAGCTCTTCTGTCAATTCGTAATTTAGGGTTGAATCGGCAGGTATCGGATGTTCAGCGAGGAAGTCGGCGATGGCCTGGCCTTTCACTGCCTTGAGAGGTCGGTATGTTATCGAGAATTCCATTAAGAGTAGAGCCCATTTAGCGAGCCGTTCCGTTAGTATGGCTCTTGACATCAAATATTTGAGAGGATCCACTTTTGATATGAGATGGAGCTCATGCGCCAAAGCATAATGCCGAAGCTTCGTCATCGCGAAGATTAGCGCCAGGCAGTGTTTTTCGATAGGGGAGTAGTTGTTTTCTGCCCCCAGTAGAACTCGACTCAAATAATAGAGGGCTCTCTCCTTCCCTTGGTCGTTCTCCTGTGCCCAAAGTGAGCCTAAGGAACCTTCGAGGGTTGTTGTGTACAGAATGAGAGGCTTTCCTTTGACCGGAGCGGTCAGTACTGGCGGGTTCTGCAGATATTGCTTGATTTCATCCAGTACACTTTGGCATTTACGATCCGGGGTCCCCTTCTTCATTAGATGACTGTAGGGGCGGTATTTGCCGGAGAGGTTAGCTATGAACCGTCGGATGTACGCGAGCTTCCCTTGTAGAGACCGCAATTGTTTTAAAGTTCTTGGCGGAGGTATTTCTATAATCGCCTTGATCTTTGACGGGTCTATTTCGATGCCCCGGTGTCGTATGATGAACCCTATGAATTTGCCCGAGGAAACTCCAAACGCGCATTTAAGAGGGTTCATATTCAGGTTGTATTTCCGAATACGCTGGAACACTATCTTCAGATACTCCTAATGCTCTTCGTGCGATTTGCTTTTCACTACTAGGTCATCGATATAACATTCGACGATTTCATGTATGAGGTCATCGAAAATCTTTGTCATGGCCCTCTGGTAGGTGGCGCCGGCGTTCTTTAGACCGAAAGGCATCACTTTGTAGCAGATTATGCCCAGAGGAGTCCGGAAAGCGGTATGCTTCTGGTCTTTGAGATGCATCTTTATTTGATTGCACCCTGATGAGCCGTCCATGAAGGAGAAGACTTCGTGAGTGGACATGTCATCTATCATCAGCTCGGTAACCGGTACGGGAAAATCATCCTTTGGACAGGCTTTGTTGAGGTCCCGGAAATCCACGCAGATGCGTACTGTTCCATATTTCTTCATTACCGGAACGATATTGGCAATACAGTCAAGGTATTGAACTTCTTGGATGAAGCCGGAATCGATTAGCGTCTTGACTTCGACATTGATACTCATCTCAAGCTCGAGCCGCATTCTTCTTGGTGCTTGTTTGACTGGCTTGACGTCCGGAGATATCGCCAATTTATGCACAGCTAATTCTGGATCTAGCCCCAGCATCTCGGAATAGTTCCATACGAAGCAGTCTTTATACTGCATGAGCACGTCTTTTAGCATAGCCACCTATTCTTTAGACAGCAGCTCACTGACGAACGTAGGTCACGGGTCGTTTGTCGTCCCCAAGTCAATTTTCCTTAAGTTGTCCGCGGTAGTATGTATTCCATCTTCCAACTCTTTTGGCGCCGGTGGAAATTCTGAGATCAACTCATTTTCATCCTCATTTTTGAAGCACTAAGAGAGGTCATCCATATTCTCGTACACTCCTTCTTCCGACGGCTTTATCACGTGACAGGTGCAAGATCGTTTCCAAGACCGATATTGATCTGGTTCTACTCTTGCTACATACGTTGCTTTTGGCACATGCTTTTGTGGTGGGGCCACCTTCCAACTTTTGGATAGAGCGAATCTGCTGAGTTGATATTGGTCTTCGACCCACTTTTTAAAGGTGAAGCGGTCTTCAAGAGGATGTCCCATCGCTTGGTGATAGGAACAATAATCCGGGTGATGAACCCCGTTTTCTTGATCGGGGTGCCGAGACTCCGGGAGTGTCATCATTTGATATTTCATGACAAGGTCAAAGATTCTCTTTGTCTTGTCTCGAGGAAAAGAATATGCTCGACCCATCTTTTTTATAAGGGACGGACTCCGGCTGACTTTTTCTCGATCGCGTGGTCTTTTAGATCCGTTTTGCCGCTGTCGAACGTTTTTTCCGTTCTTTAACTTGTTTTTGCCTCCGCATCGGGCCTTTTTCTTGCCTTGTGAATGCATGGAAGGTTAACGGCGAAGGGCATTGTCATCCTCTGTAGCCTGCTAAAGGAGGCGTTGCGTCTTGGCTTTCTCGTAAATGGCCATTTCGCGGCTGTGGTCGTTTCGAACCTTTTGACTCGCTTCTCTTAGTAGCTTGTCCATCTGTCCTTCAAACAACGAACTCGGCATTTTTATGGCAGGTCCTCGTTCTGGTTCAATGTCAGTGTCTTTTAAAAGAGCATCCCCTTCTTCATCGAGGTCATTTATGACATGGCAGCCATGGAGTTGCTCTCGTTTCTTGGACTGGACATTTCCAAGCCCAATCGCTCCCATTTTTCCGTAGGGCAATTTTCGCTGAGTTCCGGGGACGTTCCAAATCCTGTTGTGGAACAGAGCTTATCGAGCAGTCTATTTGAAAGGTACGTCTTGGTATCTTAATAAACTTCTCAATCCCTCCGTGTAGTATCTGGGCAGACGGATGGGTTGGAGGCTGTCGAGCGCAAAAACGGCACCATGCCAGACTTCTCTTTCGACTTTAATCTCCGTGGATCGATAGAATAGGATCGCCTTTCACCTCTTCGCTTGGGAGGGACGTAGAATGTCTGTAGCTCTTGCACACTATATGTTTCAAGCACATCAATCTCTCTGTAGTGCTACCGCGGAACCATGACGATTTGCACACTCTGATCATCTCCAGTGAGGGCCTGCATTAATAGACGGACTGAGAACACTGCGTTGACTTCGTCTTCAGAGTCACCGCCAAAGACCAGCATAGAGGTAGATGGTCTTGGCCTGTTGCATTGGGGCGGCCCTGAATAGACTATCTCTTCTTCCTCCTCGGTATTGCTCCCGAAGACCGGAATAGTGGTGATAGATTTTTGCTTATTCTCCGGTTTATAGCATCTTTCCGTGTCTTCAAAGTCTGGTAGGAAATACTTCGCATCTTCGTACTTTCAGACTTTATTTACGGAGAATGGGTTTAGTTCCCCCGTCACGGTATACTCGAGACCATCTTTGAAATACTTCATACATTGATATTGTGTAAAAGGGATGATGTTGTACTCGTGTAACCAAGGCCTTCCGAGAAAAGCGTTGTACCAGGTCTTGGCGTCAATGGCATGAAATTTGATGACAGTGATGAGCAACCCAAAGCGTAACGTTAGTATTACAGACCCAAACGTCCATGATGACTGGGAGTCGAATCCGGAGATGGTGATTTTATCTCGAGTGAGGTGATGGACGCTCATGTAGATTTCTTTTAGCACCCTCACATTTAGGAGGTTGACAGAGGACCCGTTGTCAACTAAGATCTTCCCTATCTTGATGTCATGGCGGTATCCGGTGATATATAGGGGATGGTTGTGCTCGCACGTTCCGAGGAGGAGATCTTCATCGCCGAAAGTGATGTCAGCTGTGTGCACTTCTTCCAGCTCGTCCATCATCTTTTCTTCGGCAAGGAAAGCTTGAAACTGCTCGGGCTCGTGTCTTTTTGGATAAGAGAAGGGCATCCAAAATGCTTAATTGTGAAGGTATCTTCCTCAGGTGTGCCAGGACATTGTAATCCACTTTCTTTTTCTTGGGCGGGTCCTTGGCTGCAAGCTCTTCAACGACTCGGTCATCGAGGGCGATATCCTCTGGGACTTTTTCCTGCCCCTTATCTTTTTTATTCGATCCATTGTTTGTAGGCCCGAGATTCTTTTCGGGCAACGTACGGTTGCGCAGCTGAATATTCTCACAGTTCTTCATCTCTTCCTCTTTTCCTAAGGTGGATTCTTCGAAGAGAGGGTCGAGGGCTATTTCCTCGTCAGAATCGCTTCCGAAGGTGAGAACTTGAGATCTCTTGGTATCAACCATGTGACAGTTGGCGACAATTCTTTTATGCTCATCTGTCGTGTTTCTCTGCTCCCGATGAGTTTTGCGCTTCATCCGCTTGAAATGTTGTTGGTGAGCAACGTATCCCTGCCACCATTTTTTAAAGGCCCTGCATTCTTCAGTAGTGTGTGCAATCTTCTGATGGTATAAGCAGTAACTAGGATGTACATCCGCCACTTCAAGGTGTATACTGCCAAGAGTTTTTCCTTTAAAAGATGGCAGCCTCGTTCCCATTGACAGGGCTTTAGCAAACCGTTTCCTTGTCTTAAGCCTGCTTTTGTCTGCCGCGGGCATGCTTCGATCTGGTTGGAATGCTTCAACATCTTCATCATGTCGCTGATGCTTGGCCCTTTCGAATATGGCCGCTTCACGCTCGCGATCAGCTTTGCTCTTCTGACGGGCTTCGTTTAGCAGCGTGTCAATCATCTCGTCCGACGGTTCCAAGGATTTTGGCACCGATCCTGCCCCCAACTCCTCTATATTATCTTCTGATGCTGAGTGAGCCTTTTCATCATTTACTGACGAATGAGAGATTATGTGACAACTTGCCATATAATTCTCAGGTTCTTCTGACGAGTTGTCTCTCCCATCATTATCATTATCTTCGTTCTCAAGGGCATGGCTGAGAAACTCTTGGAGTGTGACTGGGGTTCTTGCCTTCTGATTATATTCTTCCAGTGCGTCAATATGCCTTTACAGGTTCGTGCGCTTGTCATCAGACTGTGCGGGATTCATAGTCTTCTTCTTTTTCTTTGAAAACTTTAACGGCTGGGCCTGGGTATTTTGCCCATCGCTACCAACTCTCGGTGTCGGGCGTGGTTTCAGCATCCTCTCAATGATCTCTGGCTCTAGCGGGCTTTTCCATCTAATTGCCGGACATGCCTGAAGATCTTTAAGCATTCTCTTAGTTTTGTTTGAGAGAACAACTTCCCATGGAGCTTTCTCTATAAATGAGCATGATGCCCCCGGCGTGTCCACCTTTTTAGGAGCATGCGGTTGTGGCGGGTTTACCCTCCAGTTTTCAGACAGTGCGAATTTGCCTTGTTGGTACTGATCCTCAATCCAATTTTTAAAGACGGAGCAATCTTCGATTGGGTGGTCCACTATTCGGTGGTAGGGGCAGTAATTGGGATTGTTGACGTCGCCCGGTTGCAGTGGACGTCTCGAGTCTGGTAGAGTGATGAGCCTGTTGCGCACCGCCAGTTCAAACAATCTTCTCGTTTTATCCCGAGGGAATGAGTAAGGACGTCTCAACTTTTCTCTGAGTGATCGCTGTCTATCGGTTTGGCGAGCAGCTGGTTTCAGATCACTTGGCTGTTGCTGAGTGTTGGCGACGAAGGTCGCTTTCCCTTTGCTCTTTTCATTCTGAGGCTCCATTTTTTAGGAGGGCGGTCTATGGCCCATCTGGTCCATTTGGGCCAGCTTGTCGATCAAGCCTTGGAAAGTGGGCGGCTTGAAAAACATCATAAACTGGGATATAGTCGCTTGCGGGTAAAGGGTCCCTACGAACATGCCCACAACAGGAGCTTCTTCTATGCATTGTTCGCATCTTGACCATAGGTTTCGCCACCGAATTGCATACTGAAACCAAGTCTCTCCTGGATTCACCCTAGCATTGATCAATGCTAGGATTGGGGTGCGTTCGCTAGCGCTTGCGAAACGCTGGGTGAATAGCAGCTCCATTTCTGTGAATTTTTTGATAGAGTCATTCGAAAGCTCCGAATATCATTCAAATGCCGTTTCCGCTAAGCTGCTGATGAATTGGCGAAGTAGCAATTTGTCGTCACCTCCAGTATTGCCGCAGAGCGCCCTGAACTGAGCGACGTGCTAATGGGGTTTCCTGTCCCCTTATACATGAGAAATTTAGGGATCGTATATCCCGACGAGTACTTAATTTGGTCGTACCAGCTTAAATAGGGTCGTCCAGTTCTGACGACTTGGCCAATAGCTTCACTTGTTTGATGAACACGTATTTGTTGAGTTATGTAGTCATCAAGCGCAGTTTTCGAGATCGTCTCCTCCTTGGCTGTTGATAGAGCCGGAAGAGGGTTCGATATTTCCCCTCTGTCGTCTTCAATGATTACTGGGGGATCTTCGGCCGGAGGGTCCGGCCGGATCATCATCCCTACCATATCTTGGAACAGGAGCGCCATTTGTTTTATATCAGCCGCTTGTTCCGCGACTTCTTTATCTTTCTTTTCGAGCATCCTTCGTAGGAACTCGGTGTCGGTTTCTTGCTCCTGGCGTTGCTCCAACGATGCTTCCGGGCTTTATTTCTGCCCACTAAGTGCGGCCATCTTTGTCAGCATCTCCTGAAGTTTCTGCTGTTGTTCCTGAGCCTTTGTTACGGACCGCGTAAGTGGTCGATGACCCCCAGAAGCACGGCTTTCCTCTTTTCTGAAAGCCATATAGACGGTGTGCACTATCATGCCCCTAGACATAGGGTGTTTGGGCTTAGTGCCTTTAAGATTTGCCGTAGGCACGGGGATCTTCTCCGGCCTTCTTCTTTTATGAACGTTCGAGGTTGAGGGGGCTGCAACAGGCACTCTTGCAGACGACACCTTCCGTAGCATGGCGGCGGGATGGTCTTTCTTTTGCCGAACCTTCATTTTCTTTTGTCAGCGGGAGTAGTCTTTGTCGATAACAGAGTTTTGGACTCTTCTCCAGACCCTGTGGATTTTAGAGGACAACCGCTGAGGGGGCTGCTCCGGCTTCGCCTTAGTAACATTTTCAGCGGGTGGAGAAGCCCTTTTAACACGGCAGTTGGAGATTTCTTGTGCATCCTCTTGAGTGGCTCAAAGCTGTTCCCAGTTGGAACAGCAGCATCAACTTCTACCATCAGAGCTGGTAGGGTAAGTGAACTGCCCCCAGCTTTCCTCACTCGGCGCCAGTGGCGACGTCGAGCATGTCGTGTAGCCGAGACCACCTCTATCGTCGGAGTAGTTTTGTCATGCCCCTGCTTTGAGGAGAGGCTGTTATTGGCGCCAGCCTGTCGAAGACTGACGTCCGTTGAGAGGGAATGGTCAACCCGTCGAAGGTCGCCTTTTGATTAGGGGAAGCACTTAAGACGACCTCATCCGAAGAAGGAATTGGAACGGCCAGTCTTGCGAAGACCAATCCCTTAGCAGGAGAAGCCCCTTTGATGACTGTATGGTGTTTTTCGTCACCCCATTGAGATGGGAATACGCGCGCGCTGGCCAGGCACAGTACAGATTCCCCCTGCCTAGGTTAGGCAGGGGTTTATTGATTGTGGGGATCCGAATCTCCGGCAGCCGCGGACTAAGCTGCCGTTAATTACCCCTCGCCTTTGGCGCGAGGGAACCTCTGATTAACGGGTTAAACTGGTCATGCGAACTCAATGTGCAGTGTGCGTGTGCTGTGTTTTAAAAGGGGGCCCCGCAGAGTTTTTACGGGGGTCCCGCTACCCGGATAGCGGGCTGGGGGTCAAGGGGATAGCAACCCCCTTGCGGGGTGCGGGGCAGCGCCCCGTTAGAATTTTTTTCTAACGGGGGAGGTGTTTTTAGTGTGGAGTATGTGTGTGTGTGTGTATACATATATATATATAAAAAAAAGGGAAAGGGCATCCAAAGGATGCGTGGGAAAAAGCGTCAGCGCTAGCGCTTTAAGCGCTCGGGCGCTAGCGCTAGCGCTTTGGGCGCTAGCGCCCCACGTGCCAGGCACGTGGGCGCTCGGGCACAAGCGCTTTGGACGCTAGCGCTCTGAGCGCAAGAGCACTAGCGCTTTGAGCGCTAGCGCCCCACGTGCCAGGCACGTGGGCGCTCGGGCGCTAGCGCTCTGAGCGTAAGAGCGCTTTGAGCGCTAACGTCCCACGTGCCAGGCACATGGGCGCTCGGGCGCGGGCGCTTTGGGTGCTAGCACTCTGAGCGCAAGGGCGCTAGCGCTTTGGGCGCTCAGGAGGCAAAAGGGACTTGGTCCCTGCAATGGGAGTTGTACATCCAGAAAGGAGCACTTATTATTTTGTATATATGTATATATATGAGGAGTTAAACTCCTAGGATATTTTGAGGCTGATAAAGGGGCTTCTCCCCTTGAGCCCTGGATCTTCCCCAAAGTGGGGTTTCTGGAGATGGGTCTCCTTTTTCTTCCTGTCGTTTGGCCGGATCTTGGAGAAAGGGGGTGAGATTTAAAAATCTCCCCTTTTTGAGATCTAATGGAAGATCCAAGCTTCCCTTTGTGGGTTTTGTGGTGAAAAACTATTTAGTTTGGGAAAAGGAAGAGTAAAACTTTTGATTTAATTCAAAACAAAGAAGAAGGTTTTAGAATCTTAAGGAAGGAGAAAGAGGCACATGCCCTAATTTTTTGAGAGGAATGAAAAGTATATGCTTTATTCATCATCATGTTGCCTTATATAGGATTACACATTTACATATAGTCCCTGGGCTTTACAAAATGGCATTTTGCCCATCCCATGTCTCATGTGTTATTTCTTTTTGCACATAAGCCATGGGCTTACAAAAATTTGGCTTTATGCCCATTTTGTTTACATTCATGCATAAAAAATTATATAAAAATTATTTATTACATGCTTTTATTTTGGCATAGGGGAGGGCCGTCCGCTTCATGTTCGGACTCGACCTGGGCAAGGGCCCACTTGGCTTGGAGTTGACTTTGACTTTGACTTGGTCAACCGGGGTGCAATTTTCGACTTCAACAAAGTTCCCCCCATCAATAAATGCACACCACATATGTGATCGTGTGCATGAAATTGATGGATCTTCTTTCGCGTGGAGGCGACTTGCTTTGGTTCCCACTTTTTGGGATGTACTGCCCTTTTTACGGTATGGACGGTCGACACTTGACGGGTCTCCGAGACGGAGTGTCCGTGGTAAACGTTTCCCTGGCTCAGAGCAATCTGGTTCCCACTTTGTAGGAAGTCTACACTGCCCTTTTTACGACATGGACGGTCGACGCTCTGGTCCGGAGCGATTTGGTTCCCAATTTGTGGGAAGCCCACACTACCCTTTTTGCGACATGGACGGTCGACGCTCTGATCCGAAGCGATTTGGTTCCCGATTTGTGGGAAGCCTGCACTGGCCTTTTTGCGACATGGACGGTCGATGCTCTGATCCGGAGCGATTTGGTTCCCGATTTGTGGGGAGCCTGCACTGCCCTTTTTGCGACATGGACGGTCGACGCTTGACGCGTCTCCGAGACGAAGTGTCCGTGGTAGACGTTTCCCTGTCCCGTAGCGATCTGGTTCCCGCTTTGTAGGAAGCCCGCACTGCCCTTTTTGCGATATGGACGGTCGACGCTCTGTTCCGGAGCGATTTAGTTTCCAATTTGTGGGAAGCCTGCACTGCCCTTTTTGCGACATGGACGGTCGACGCTCGGACCCGGAGCGATTTGGTTCCCGATTTGTGGGAAGCCTGCATTACCTTTTTTGCGATATGAACGGTCGATGCTTGACGCGTCTCCGAGACGGAGTGTTCATGGTAGACGTTTCCTTGGCCCGGAGCGATCTGGTTCCCGCTTTGTAGGAAGCCTGCACTACCCTTTTTGCGACATGGACGGTCGACACTCTGACCCGGAGCAATTTGGTTCCCGATTTGTGGGAAGCCTGCACTGCCCTTTTTGCGACATGGACGGTCGACGCTCTGACCCGGAGCGATTTGGTTCCCGATTTGTGGGAAGCCTGCATAGCCCTTTTTGCGACATGGACGGTCGACGCTATGATCCGGAGCGATTTGGTTCCCGATTTGTGGGGAGCCCGCACTACCCTTTTTGCGACATGGACGGTCGATGCTTGACGCGTCTCCGAGATGGAGTGTCCGTGGTAGACGTTTCCCTGGCTCGGAGCGATCTAGTTCCCGCTTTGTAGGAAGCCTGCACTGCCCTTTTTACGACATGGATGGTCGACGCTCTGACCCGGAGCGATTTGGTTCCCGATTTGTGGGAAGCCTGCACTGACCTTTTTGCGACATGGACGGTCGACGCTCTGATCCGGAGCGATTTGGTTCCCGATTTGTGGGGAGCCTGCACTGTCCTTTTTGCGACATGGACGGTCGACGCTTGATTTGACTTTCTCTGCTTCTTGCAGTGTCAGGGGTGAACTTGACTTGCTCCGCTTCTTGTAGGGTCGAGATTGGATTCTGACTTGCTCCGCTTTCTGCGGTGTCGGAGGTGAAGTTGACTTGTTGATTATGATTTTGGTTGACATCAGCATCGCTACACTGGAATATGGTACAAGGAGCGAATCATCATCTATCATGAAAGGATTTGGGGATTTGGTTTTGGTTTGGCATCTACATTGCTGCACTGGAATAATGCCAGGAGCAACTCATCATTTGCCCCGGGAGGATTTGGGAATTGGTGGCTTAGGATACAGGTTTAGATCCCTATCACCTAAGGCTTTTCAATTTTATAGGCCGTAAGGGTCCCATAAAATCATTTTCTCCCTACGAATCTAAAGGATCTCGTGGGTATATTTTCTCCTTAGGAGTCGTGGGGACTCCTAAGGGTGTTGCTCCTTTGTGAGTCGTAAGGATCTCTCACTGGAATTTTCTCCTCACAAAGTCGAGAGGACTTTGCGAGTGCATTTCATCTCTTTTTCACGAGTTTGCGCCTTTTCGGGTTTTCACAAACTCGCCGGCAGTCCTGATGTTTTTACTCACGGAGCCCTTTCGGGTTTTCATCCGTGCCCATTTTGCTTGTGGACATATCCCTTTATTTTTTTTTGAATCTTCACCGCCGGTGGGACTTTGAATGCGGTCTCGCTGGTAGGACTTGGGAGAGATTGGGATCGTTTTACGCCCGTGGATTGTATACGGTTTTACAGGATGTATGATCCAGACCGTAGGGCCGGAAAAATTTCGGAACTTTGTCGGCGTCTGCATCGCTGCACTGGAATATGGTACCAGGAGCGACTCATCATTCTCTATTGGGGATTTGAGTTTGGAATTTGGTTAGCGTCTGCATCGCTACACTGGAATACGGTACCAGGAGCGGCTAATCATTCGCCATTGCAGAAGTTTGGGTTTGGTTGGCATCGGCATAGCTGATTGATCATCTTCGTGTGTATTTGGAAATGTTTCACAACCAAAGTAATTTATACCGCAATCAATTAACGGTGTCGATATAGCGCGTTAATGAATACGGATCGTCCACTGAGAAAGTGTGATTTGTTCGTTATCGTTTTAGTTAAGTTGAAAATTAAAAGATAAAAGAAAATGATTCAATATTTGTGAAATTTAGTTTCAAGAATCATCAAGAAATAGATCTAAAATCAAGAATCAATAAAAATCAAGAAAATGTCCAAACCAATTGAATTCTCAAAATTTGTAGAATAGCTTGTAGGAATCGATCCAATTGATAGTGATGATGAATGCTAATGATTACTAATTCTTATCTATTGAAGATTTGTTGCTAGATCGATGAAGATCAATGAGGTTTAGGGATCTATTGAAGAAACCAGGGTTTCTCCATCATCATCCATTATCCTTTTATTGATTATCATTCAAATTCTAGCCTCTAGCAAATTAAATCACCGATCGTTGATCTCTAATTTGGAGCGAAAACATTCAAGAAAGCAATCTCGCTCAAATTAGGTTTTCGATGATTTAATTTCCTAAAGTTTACAAAACTCATAAGACTTAAGAATCGTTCAAGAATTTAATCATCATCATCTACCTATTCTCTCGATTCCGCTACAAGCGGAAATTTCATTCACACATCATGAAAAAGGAAAGAATCAAGAATCAGTAACTTTTCATAATGCATGAATGTAAAGAAAAGCAAGATTTACAATATTCACCTTTATTAATCGACGATTAGGTACAATTCACTCAACTCGAGGTTACAAGATTTGAGAAGGCAACTAGATCCGCCGAAATTAGCTTCGCATCGATCTTCTTGAGTCGCGGATCGTTTTGGATCTCTTGTTCGGATGAAGGTCGGCGTTGCTTCAAAAAGATCTTCATTTGCTAGCTTGATTCGCTTCTCGATGGATCTTGATTTGGCTTTGGAATTGAATTTGGGCTAGGATTTTGAGTTGCAGGTTGTGTCACTCAACTTACGGAAATTTAGCTCAATATTCAACAACTCAAGTAATGAACAATCTTTGTAATGAAGCCCTAGGTGTCCTTTTATAGTTTTCCCTTTAGCTTCCCCTAGAAGCTAGGTCTATCTTCCCTTGGAAGCTTGGTTGTTATGAGGCTTGTATGAGAAGCCGGGGTAGAGAAGTTTCTTGATTAAGGTAGTTATCTAGTTTGCATAAGAAGACTTGCTGTTGGAGGGAAGCTTCTGGGGATTTCTAGGGACTTTGAAGCGTCTTGAAGAAGTTTGGCCGTTAAAAGAGAAGCCTCGGGAAAAGTTCCAACCGCCGACGAGTTGAATCGGCCGCGGATCCGCGGCGGATCGGCCTGACTCGGCCGCGGATCCGCGGCCATATGGTGGAGTCGGTGCATGAAAATTCCTATGTATTCTGGTGTTGGCTTTATGGCACTTTCCTGATGTCTGGAATATTTTTATACTTTCTTGTTAACTGTCAGATCACAAGTATTGGATTTGATGCGTTTTATCAGCACTTTTAGCAGTTCCGGCTCTTTGACCTGAAGGATTTTCTGCACACAATCTTGACAAACAGTGTTGAGATATACAAAAATCATGCGTGTAGTAATAAACACTCAATTTCCTTCTAGAATGTCGATTATAACTATAACACGTTTTATTTGGTATTTTACAGATGAATTCTTAATCCGTGTTATATTTACAATAAACACCCTTAGATGATTGATAATAGTAGGTAAATTGACGTGTTGAGAATACAATATTTTCGACTGATCAAATTCTCCCAAACTTAATTTTGGTCGTCTCGAGCAAACATCTTTTATTTAAGAGAAGGAGAAAATATAAGAAAGAGAAAAAACTAACTAGCTCACTTTCGTAGGCAACACGATTGCACTGAGTACGTGCAACAAGCCTTTAAACCTCTAGGTGTCCCTAATAGACGGAGTGTTGTTTCCTGAGGGTTTTCAGCGGATTGCACCCACAAAATCCCATAATAAAAGAAAGACCGTGAAAATTACATATAAAGATAAGAATTGTAAAATAAAAACTTTGAAAATTAGAGTTTCTAACTAATACTAGTTTTTCGGTTGTTATGAGCCCTATCTTAATAGTCATGAAAAAATGTTAGAAATCACATCATCCCTCAATAAAACATCGTCTTTATTCTTCATTCCTACCTTTCTTCCAAATATCGATCATATATCCCTACGTGTGTGTAAAATACATCCCTACACTCGGAGAATTCAATTCAAGTTATCATACACTTGTCCATCTACCTCAGTACTTTTTAATCGGTGAATATTTAGATGGATTTGCTCACACATTTTTCATGCAACCGTTAATACTTCTTGAGGTACTAACCGACCGATTACTCATGTGCTTGCTGATTATGTGTATTAGTATTTTCCTCGTCTTGCACCACCTAAGGCTTAGCAGTGACTCCCAAACCAGTTGGTCTAAGGCACTAGGTGATGAAGCACCCTCGCTATATTTTTTATTTCTGCCTTGGCGATAACAAAACCAGTGTTCATTTTTCTTCACCATTTTATCTTTTATGCTTCATTTATTATTTTCTTCATACTTTGGCTTTTAGACAAGAGCATTTCAAGGTATTCTCTACTATTCCGAGTTTCAAGACGTGTGTAAGTGTGTATGGTAGGGTATCAACATTCAAATGTTTGGCTTGCAGAATAGGAACTATTTTTTAGACTTATTTTTATTCTCAGATTAGTGACTTCTTTCATCTTACTAACCCTTGGGACAACGGCTCATAATTACTTATTACTAGTTCGTTTAAGAAAACTTCTAACTTTCTTGGTTTTCTTAAATTTTTCTAATCTTTTGGATGTAATTTTTCACTATCTAATCTTTTATTATCTTATTTATGTACACAAATATTTTTTTTTTAATTATTTTTTTATATGTTTTGTGCTTATGCAAAGTATGCGAGGTGATGCGTAAATAAACATAAACCTCCCCCAAACTTGTTTTCAACAGTGTCCTCACTGTTGTCTTCTGCTAGATCACAAAAACCTGTAAGTTTGGGAGGAAATTTATTAACAGGGGCAATAAATACGATCGTGAAAATCCTCCCCCAAACTTATTTTTGGTTCACAATTTTAAGTAAAAATTTTATTTTCAAGAGCCAGATTATATACCCCCAAACTTGAGTTAAACAAAGTTAAGCTTTGAAAATCACAAGAGGGGGTCAAAGTTATTGGTCAATGCCAAGCTTTGCAAAGACCGAAAGTCAACACCAACCATTCGAAGATTTTATCCGTGTAGTGCACCGGTTGGTGGAAGAACATATTGTAGAGAGCCAAGAAGAAGTGGGGAAAAGGTAAGCGGTGGAATAGAATGTGTTTGCATCTCGTTTTGGAGAGACGACACAGTGATTGTAATGGATTACTCGCATTCTCATTATAGTCCAGAAGAAGGGGTGGAGGTTCAATTTCTTTGTATTGAGGTGGATTCATCTCAACACCCGTGTCTTTTAAAAATGCGAGTTCATCAGCGAAGATTTTCTCAAAAGTCTCATCAATACCCCGAAGAATAATGTCATCAAAAAGCGTGGGGTGACCTTCAGACTCCAAAAACGTTTCATAATCAGTGTTAGATGTTGACCCAGACAACTTAATGGAAGAGTCCGTATGTGTAAGATACATAGTTGGGTCAAACAACAACATATGAAAAGAGTCTAAATCAGTATCATGAGGCTGATCAAATTCGCTGCCATCGACATCCATTAATTCGACAGAACATGCTTGAGCAAAAGGTTCGGAGGGTACACTTCCCAACTTGTAAATGTTCAGCTCAATTGACATCTTCCCGAAGGATAGGGTCATAGAGCCGTTACGACAGTTGATTATAGCATTGGAAGTGGCCAAAAGGGACGACCAAGGATCACCGGAATTTGATTCCGTGGGTTCACTACAGCTGTGTATCAAGAACAATAAAGTCTATAGGGAAATTCCCCGATTTTTATTAACACATCCTCCAGCTCACCCCTAAGTTTGGTGATTGATCGGTCGGCCATCTGGAGAGTGCAGTGAGCTGGTTTCAACTCTCCAATCCCTAACTGCTCATAAACCGAGTAAGGAGACAGGTTAACACTTGCACCCAGGTCAAGTAGAGCACGGTTAATGTGTTTACCCCAATAGAAATAGAAATTGTAGGACAGCCAGGGTCCTTACGTTTTCTAGGTAATTGTTGGGGAAAAGCTGTATCTACAGTACTCGACATGAACACCTTTTTTGGCACTTGATTCTTTCTCTTCCTAGTGCACAAGTCCTTGAGAATTTTCGCATAAGCCGGGACTTGTTATATAGCTTCTAGGAGAGGGATATTGATGTTAACCTGTTTAATAATTTCAGTGATCTTCTCCATTTGCGGACTTGGTCTGTTTCCCCTTAACCGAATCAGATAAGGAGCTTTAGCAATAAGAGCAGGGTCCAACATTGGAGAAGATCGTATGGGTAGGAAAGATCCAAGAATAGGAGTGGGGATCTTCTTTGGTGGACTAGAAGAAGTGTGCTGAGGGTGCGAGCCTTGGGGAAAACGGAGAATAGGCTCGGGAGAAAATGGTGGGGTAGACGAACTGGGGTCAGAAGTAGAAGTGGAAGTGGAAGGAAAAGTCTCAGCCGGGGTATCATCGATTGATTCTTCATTATTATCAATCTCTTCACCAACATGGTTGTCAAGCACTCTTCCAGATCTCAACGTGGTGATAGCATTCACATGATGTGAATAGCCAGGATTGGGTAAAGGTTGAGCTGGAAGTTTCCCTTTCTCTCTAGCACTCAATTCGGCATTTATTCGGGCAATTTGTGCTTCCATCGATTTAATACTCTCACTTTGGGAGTCCGAGTTTTTCTGGATTTTATCGACGGAAGACTTCATCTCAGCCGAAACTTGCATGAAATTTGTCAGAAGCAAACTCATGGTTTGTTCGAGTGAAGAGGAGTTATCAGTACCGGTTAATTTGCTCAGAATTGTTGTGCGGTGCAGAAGTGTTGACCGGATTTTGAAAATTTTGTGATTGGTAGGGGTGCTGACTTATTTGAAGTGGTTGCTGTTGTGGTGGAGGACCCCTTTGGAAATTATTTTGGTTTGGAACCGTGTTTTGAGTTTGTGATTGGTTCCAAGCAAAGTTAGGCTGATTCCTCCAACCCTGATTATAAGTAGAAGAATACGGATAGTTTCTAGGTCTTTGTTGGAAAGCAGCATTTGTGTGCTCTTGACCTCGAAACGGAGAATTTAAAGGACATTTTTCCGTAAGATGTGATGGATCAGAACAACATCCACAGACAGTTTTGGAAAGTGACATCTGATTTAGGGAGGCTGCTAAAAATTTATGTTCCATAGTTTCGAGTTTCTTTTGCATTGCTGCCATTTCAGCTCTAACTCCTATGGAAACATCAGTTTAATGAATGCCACCCTAGATGATGACTGGTTTACACTCTCCCGCTGTAAAGTTCTTTCAGCGAAATCTTCTAAAAATCTCCAGGCTTCACCATCATCTTTATTCATGAAGGTGCCTTGACACATGGATTCAAGGGTCTGTTTTGTTGTAGGATTAATGCCCTCATATATGATTCTGCACAGATCCCATCTAGGAATTCCATGATGAGGACATTGAACTAACAGATCCTTGAAGCGTTCAAAACACTTCGAGAATGGTTCATTTGGAAGCTGGGTAAATTGATTTATTTCGCTACGGACTCGAGCTGTCTTATGATTGGGGTAGAATTTCTTTAGGAAAGCTGTTACGAATTTTCCCCAGTTTGAAATAGAATGTGCGGCTGTGTTATAAAGCCACTTCTCGGCTATATCACACAAAGTGAATGGAAGAAGACGTAGACGCATATCATCCACAGAAAGCTGTGAAGTACCCATCATAGCGCATATATTTTCAAATTTGGTAATAAAGAAGTATGCGTCTTCAGACTCGAGACCGTGATATTTTGGTAGAAGATTGATGTATTGTGGTTTGATTTAAAAATTGTCCCCATTGGCTGGTGGAATGGTGAGACAGGTCGAAAGAGGATCTCGCATAGGGTAACATCTCTCTTGGAGAGAGATGCGGGGCGGATTCTGTGCACCTGCGGACAGTGGCAGAGTAGTGTTAAAGAAGTTCGATGGAGAACCGTGCATCGAAGTGGGTGTGGTAGTGAGTGAAGAAAAAGTAGACGTAGAATTACCGACTTCGGAGTCAATAGGAGGAACGCGGACAAGACGGGCATTAGAATCCCGTGTCCAGCCGAGCATGCACTAAATGGTTTAGCACAAGTGGTAGCGTAAAGTGATAATTAAGGAAAAGATGAGTTGGTGTTTGGTTTGAAAAAGATGGATTTTTGAAAAATTCACACAAACAATGCACAAGCAACCCTAAATCTATTGGTCACCTAGGTCAAGTCTCTAGACCGCTCCTAGACTTCCAGAAGACAAGTCGCAAGATAGATCCTTTACCGCCTCTTTGCCCCTTCTGTGGCCAGGTAAGTGCCAGGTAAGTGGGAGATTCTCTACTACGTAAGTAGTGTGCCTAATTAAGTAACCACTTGCCTTAGACATACTTGCCTTAGACACCACAAAAGAAACGCGGATAAGCAATAGATTACCCACGGCCTTCTTCTGTCCTAATTGAGCACGACGGTCCTTAGAGTCTTGTCTAGATTTCTTTTAATTAATGAGGGCGATGCGAATGCAAGTTTGTGATTTTTTTGGGGCTTAGGAAGGGTAATAAAATCCCCACCTAATCTGAATTTGGTCTTTGCCTCTTAATTTCCGTATTAAAAATGCAAACAACCAAGATCAAACACGCAACAATTTTTCTTTTTGCGGCGCTGCGAATTTTTGTAAAGAAACCAGCAAAAATTGGTCAATAGACAGAGTAGGGAGGAGATAAGAAAGACAGAAATGGACTTAAAAATTTTGGTGCACTGAAACAACTTTCTCGCCGCGGAACCGCCGCGAGATGCTGCAATGTGCCGCGGATGCGCGGTCAGCTAATGAGATCCCTGCACAAAAATTTCAGAACCTGCTCATGTTGCCTCTCTGGACTTTTTGAGATGTCCTGAAAATTTTTGCTCTTACTTCATAGATTCCAGATCTCCTTGCAACAAATCACAACAAATCGTTAAGCGCATGTTACGAATTTTGATCTAAAAATTCTGATGGAATAATAAAATTTCAACTCAAATTACAAAAACGAATAAATTAGCACACCATCCCCGGCAACAGCGCCATTTGATTGATCATCTTCGTGTGTATTTGGAAATGTTTCACAACCAAAGAAATTTATACCGCAATCAATTAACGGTATCGATATAGCGCGTTAATGAATACGAATCGTCCACTGAGAAAGTGTGATTTGTTCGTTATCGTTTTAGTTGAGTTTAAAAGAAAATGATTCAATATTTGTGAAATTTAGTTTCAAGAATCATCAAGAAATAGATCTAAAATCAAGAATCAATAAAGATCAAGAAAATGTCCAAACCAATTGAATTCTCAAGATTTGTAGAATAGCTTGTAGGAATCGATCCAATTGATAGTGATGATGAATACTAATGATTACTAATTCTTATCTATTGAAGATTTGTTGCTAGATCGATGATGATCAATGAGGTTTGGGGATCTATTGATGAAACCAGGGTTTCTCCATCATCAACCCTTGTCTTTTCATTGATTATCATTCAAATTCTAGCCTCTAGCAAATTAAATCACCGATCGTTGATCTCTAATTTGGAGCGAAAATATTCAAGAAAGCGATCTCGCTCAAATTAGGTTTTCGATGATTTAATTTCCTAAAGTTTACAAAACTCATAAGACTTAAGAATCGTTCAACAATTTAATCATCATCATCTACCTATTCTCTCGATTCCACTACAAGCGGAGATTTCATTCACACATCATGAAAAAGGAAAGAATCAAGAATCGGTAACTTTTCATAATGCAAGAATGTAAAGAAAAGCAAGATTTACAATATTCACCTTTATTAATCGATGATTAGGTACAATTCACTCAACTCGAGGTTACAAGATTTGAGGAGGTAACTAAATCCGCCGAAATTAGCTTCGCATCGATCTTCTTGAGTCGCGGATCGTTTTGGATCTCTTGTTCGGATGAAGGTCGGCGTTACTTCAAAAGGATCTTCATTTGCTTGCTTGATTCACTTCTCGATGGATCTTGATTTGGCTTTGGAATTGGATTTGGGCTAGGTTTTGAGCTGCAAGTTGTGTCACTCAACTTGCGGAAATTTAGCTCAATATTCAACAACTCAAGTAATGAACAACCTTTGTAATGAAGCCCTAGGTGTCCTTTTATAGTTTTCCCTTTAGCTTCCCCTAGAGGCTAGGTCTATCTTCTCTTGGAAGCTTGGTTGTTATGAGACTTGTATGAGAAGCCAGGGTAGAGAAGTTTCTAGATTAAGGTAGTTAGCTAGTTTGCATGAGAAGACTTGCTGTTGGAGGGAAGCTTCTGGGGATTTCTAGGGACTTTGAAGCGTCTTGAAGAAGTTTGGCCGTTAAAAGAGAAGCCTCGTGAAAAGTTCCAACCGCCGACGAGTTGAATCGGCCGCGGATCCGCGGCGGATCGGCCTGACTCGGCTGCGGATCCGCGGCCATATGGTGGAGTCAGTGCATGAAAATTCCAGTGTGTTCTGGTGTTTGCTTTATGGCACTTTCATGATGTCTGGAATAGTTTTATACTTTCTTGTTAACTGCCAGATCACAAGTCTTGGACTTGATGCATTTTATTAGCACTTTTAGCAGTTCCGGCTCTTTGACCTGAAGGATTTTCTGCACACAATCTTGATAAACAGTGTTGAGATATACAAAAATCATGCGTGTAGTAATAAACACTCAATTTCCCTCTACAATGTCAATTATAACTATAACACGTGTTATTTGGTATTTTACAGATGAATTCTTAATCCGTGTTATATTTACAATAAACACCCTTAGATGATTGATAAGAGTAGGTAAATTGACGTGTTGAGAATGCAATATTTTCGACTGATCAATTGCTGCACTGGAATATGGTACCAGGAGCGACTCATCATTCGCCGTTGCCTATTGGGAAGCGATGGCTTAGGAGACAGGTTTAGATCCTTATCACCTAAAGCTTTTCAATTTTATGGGCCGTAAGGGTCCCATAAAAGCATTTTCTCCCTACGAGTCGTAAGGATCCCGTAGGCGTATTTTCTCCTTAAGAGTCATGAGGACACCCAAGTGTATTTTTCCTTTATGAGTCGTAAGGATCCCACGAAGGTTTGTTCTCATCATGCATTGTAAGGACACATAAGTGGGTCTTCCCAATGGAGCATAATTCTAAGGGCGGAGACCAGCCGCGTAACTGGTGATTACGGTGGGGCATGGGTATGATGAGAATTATTTGAGCCCGTAGATTGTATACGGTAGTCAATTTGGGGACTGGCCGTAGGGCTGGGAGAATTTTGGGAAATTGGATTTTGGTTGGCGTCTGCATCGCTGCACTGGAATATGGTACCAGGAGCGACTCATCATTCGCCCTTTTTTTTACCGCGATTGCTCTATCATTTCAGCTTTTCTTATCGCGAAGATCGCAATTGCCGTATCATTTCAGCTTTTATTCGCGGTTGCCCCATCATTTCGTCTTTATTTTCATCTTTATTTTACTCGCTGATTTTTATTGTTGAGTCGCCCCATCATTTCGGCTTTTCTTTATTTTTCTTTTATTTACACATTTTTTGTTTATTTACGTAAAAAAAAAATTATATTCCCAGTTTAACGACTTAGAGGTCCTCTTTCCTTATCCTAGCTCCTTGAATTTTGATCTTGGCGTAGCTGTGCTGATGACCGTAGCTCTGTGGCTTGCCAATACATTCGAGGACTGTGAGGTTTTTCTAAGCTTGTATTGGTCCTCTGCCCAATCTTTGAAAACACAGCAGTCTTCAATGGTATGACTCACCACCCTATGGTATGAGCAGTATACGGGATTGCCGGTCATATTCCTTTCATGTGGCCTCTTCGGAATTGGCAATTGCAGACCGTTGTTCAAGGCTTCCTCGAATATATTGCGGACCTCATCCCTCCTGAAGGAGTACACCTTCTTCTTTCTCTCCATTAGAGTAGGTGCCCTTACTGATGCTGGTCCTTGAGGCCGATCAGTCTTTGGTTCGCTCTTTTTAGATAATGGCATATGTCTGGGAGGATTAGGTTCCCGAAAGGCTTCAGTCTCCATTTGTATGAAATCGGCGGTCGTTGCTTGACTGTCTACTAACAGGCCTTTAGACAGTTCTATCTGTCCCGTCTTGTATTTCCTTTCGACCCAATCTTTGAAGACGAAGCAGTCCTTAATGGCATGACCTATCACTCTGTGATAGGGGCAATATTTTGGGTCGTCGGTCATATTCGCTTCTTGCGGTCTCTTTGATTCTGGCAGTTGTAGACCGTTTCTTAGGGCATCCCTGAATATCTTGCGGACTTTGTCCCTTTTGAAGGAATAGACCTTATCCAGTTTCTCTTTCAGAGGCGATTCCCCTTCGGTGTATGTATTAGAGGGACTGGAGGCTGATCGCGGCTGTTTTTCTTGAAGGCGCTCCGCTCTTAGGTTGAAGGGGGTATCAGTTGGCTGCCTCCGGGTATCAATCCCTGGCACATGAACCAAAATTTGATTCTGTTGTAATTGCAATCGGGTGACTTGGGTCACGAGATCTGCCACGACGTTTGCCAATTCGTCGACCTTAGATTGTACCTTGGCTAACTTCTCATCCCTGTCCTGAAGCCGCCCCTGAAGCCATCGGAATAAGGCTTGTTCTGTAGTTCCGGTTATGACAACCGGGTCATCCTTATTTCCTGAGCTCAATTCCACAGGAACCCCGGGCTCTTTTGGCTTATCGGCCTGAGCAAGCTCTTCGTTATTTAGATCGAGCTGACGTTGGGTAGCATCCACCGTATCATCACCCTAACTGTGAAGCATAGGAGGGTTCTTTTTTTCATGTCCGACCATGTAGACAGTGTGGACCACATATCCAGCCGTTTCTTTATCTTTGGTGGGGTAACCCCGTTCTTGGAGCCTCATGAAGCTCAGCCTAGTATGAGCCCTAGACCTTTTGTTGGCTCTGTATCTGAGCCTTTTCTGCCTTAGCTTCTTGATTTTGAGGGCTTGGCGGGTATCTGTTTCCTGGGAAGCCACCGTGAGTCGATTAGCGGGGAGCTTAGAGAAGACACCCGATCGAGCAGTTGTCAGGGGCACCGCCGGAGCTTGCTCGAGATGCCTTGTTGCTTTGTTGGTGTTGATGGCCTTGTCCCCAGATGGGGCTAAGGAGATTCGTTCAAACACCGACTTGAATTTGAGTTGGGGCGCCTTCGAGACCACCACATTTGGCCTCTTGCCTTTCGAGACCGGTTTGTCTGTCACCGGGGCTTGAGGAGATGGGATGGCGTTAGCTGACACGAACAGGATAGAACCGAATGGTAGCGGCGGCTCTTCCCATTGTCGCCCGAGACTGGCCGGAAGGACAGTCCTGGCGTCCATCTTCATCGTGTACGAGATGGAAGCTGTGTCGAGAGCTGAGCTTGTCCTTGGAGACATTTTTGCTCCAACCGGAGATTGTAAATTTGTTAACCTGCACAAAGAAGCATGATTTCAGTACAGGCGGTCGATATGTATATTGATTGAGTTCCCATGAACGTTTAACCCGAAATATGGGAGGAGAGAAAGGTCCCACCGGGCGTGCCAAAATCTGTAGGGTGTTTTTCGTCACCCCGTTGAGATGGGAATACGCGCGCGCGGGTCAGGCGCAGTACAGATTCCCCCTGCCTATGGTAGGCAGGGTTTTATTGATTGTGGGGATCCGAATCTCCGGCAGCCGCGGACAAAGCTGCTGTTAATTAGCCCTCGCCTTTGGCGCGAGGGAACCTCCGATTAACGGGTTAAACTGGTCATGCGAACTCAATGTGCAGTGTGCATGTGTTGTATTTTAAAAGGGGTTTTGGATATATCGGGGGCCCCGCAGAGTTTTTACGGGGGTCTCGCTACCCGGATAGCGGGCTGGGGGTCAAGGGAGCTAGCAGCCCCTTGCGGGGTGCGAGGCAGCGCCCCATTAGAAAATTTTTTTAACGGGGAAGGTGTTTTTAGTGTGGAGTATGTGTGTGTGTGGGTGTATACATATATATTAAAAAAAAGGGAAAGGGCATCCAAAGGATGCGAGGGAAAAAGTGCCAGCGCTTTGGGTGCTAGCCTTTAAGCGCAAGGGCGCTAGCGCCCCACGTGCCAGGCACGGGGGCGCTCGGGTGCTAGCGCTCTGAGCACAAGAGCGCTAGCGCCCCACGTACCAGGCACGTGGGCGCTTGGGCGCTAGCGCTCTGAGAGCAAGAGCGCTAGCGCCCCACGTGCCAGGCACGTGGGAGCTCGGGCGCTAGCGCTATGAGCGCAAGAGCACCAGCACTTTGAGCGCTAGCGCCCCACGTGCCAGGCGCGTGGGTGCTCAGGCGCTAGCGCTCTGAGCGCAAGAGCGCTAGCGCCCCACGTACCAGGCATGTGGGCGCTAGCGCCTCACATGCCAGGCACGTGGGCGCTCGGAAGGCAAAAGGGACTTGGTCCCTGCAATGGGAGTTGTACTCCCAGAAAGGAGCACTTATTATTTTGTATATATGTATATATATGAGGTGTTAAACTCCTAGGATATTTTGAGGCTGATGAAGGGGCTTCTCCTCTTAAGCTCTGGATCTTCCCCAAAGCGGGGTTTCTGGAGATGGGTCTCCTTCTTCTTCCTGTCGTTTGGCCGGATCTTGGAGAAAGGGGGTGAGATTTAAAAATCTCCGCTTTTTGAGATCTAATGGAAGATCCAAGCTCCCCTTTGTGGGTTTTGTGGTGAAAAACTATTTAGTTTTAGAAAAGGAAGATTAAAACTCTTGATTTAATTCAAAAGAAAGAAGATGGTTTTAGAATCTTGAGGAAGGAGAAAGAGGCACATGCCCTAATTTTATGAGAAGAATGAAAAGTATATGCTTTATTCATCATCATGTTGCCTTATATAGGCTTACACATTTACATATAGCCCATTGGGCTTTACAAAATGGCATTTTGCCCATCTCATGTCTCATGTGCTGTTTCTTTTTGCACATAAGCCATGGGCTTACAAAAATTTGGCTTTATGCCCATTTTGTTTACATTCATGCATAAAAAATTACATAAAAATTATTTATTACATGATTTCATTTTCTCATGGGGGAGGGTCGGCCGCTTCATGTTTGGACTCGACCTGGGCATGGGCCCACTTGGCTTGGGGTTGACTTTGACTTTGACTTGGTCAACCGGGGTGCAATTTTCGACTTCAACAATGACTTCGTTTACCGGAGCTGGAATGGCTATTCGTTTCGGGATAACTCCTTCAGGTATTGCAAGCCTCCTTACGTGCCCACTGGAGTTTTGGCTCAACCTATCGAAGAATGAGGCATTGGAATTGGACGACCCAATGAGAGGGGCCGTGGTAGTTGCAAGCCGATCAAAGACCGACTTCTTTGGAGCTTCCTGTGATGGCATCGGGACGCTGAAGCTTTTTAGAGGGATCATGGTGCCGAAGAACAACCCAGTGGTGGCATGTGTCACCTGTTCCACCGGCATTGCGAAGATAGAGGCCGCTTGGGGCCCATAAGTTACTCCTACGATAGGGACGGAGTGGGAGTTGTTGTTGCAATTGGTGCATTTGGAAGCCATTGACGCTATCTTCTCTTCTGCATGGAGTAAGACACCAAATCTTAGTATCTCGAATCCAGAGGCAACCATATTAAACCGCGATTCGTTCGCGAACATGACACACGAAGTGTGGAGTGGAAAGAGGAAAAGGTCCCACCGGGCGTGCCAGAATCTGTTCACCGCCGAAAGACGCGACCGGGACGTTGGGACGTCTGGCCTGAATTTTGGGGGCAGATACTATTTGGTTTAATCCATCCACCTCTCCGAAGATACCAAGTCGATTTATGGCACCGTGTATCGGAGGTTTGGACAGATGCGGCCGTCGTAGCAGACTTCGTCAGATTCCTCCTCATTTGCGAGGGTTTTTTTGATTGTGGGGTCGCTCTTCCCTGCAGGCGCAAGCCCTGCAGTTAATTACGCTACCGCATCACGGTAACCACTTTCTCCTTCTCCAGATGTTCACTTCGTGTCGTGTGTGTTTATTTTATTTTTGGTTGCCCGTGGATTGTATACGGAGACTAATTTATGTTGCCGCCCGTAGGGCATGGATTAGTCCAAATCCGTATATTCTTAAATTTGGGTTTGGGGTTTATTTAAGGGTCGTTAATCTCGTTTGAGATTAAGGTCAACTTAAATTTTTGTTAAGGATGCGTAAGTCTAATTTTAGACTAAGATCTACTTAACAAGGTTTTGGGATCATTTAGATCCAACAAAAGAGCATTTGGGCTCTATTGTTTTAGTTTAAGGTTACGGTCCACAAATCACCATTTTTGAGGCGAGGATTTAGTTTAAAGACATTGCAGTCCGTTATTAGTTTAAGGACGTTACGGTCCATAGCTAGTTTAAGGACATTACGGTCCATAGGATTTAGTTTAGGGACGTTACGGTCCACCGCTAGTTTAAGGACGCTGCGGTCCAAAGAGTTTTTGGTTTAAGGACGTCATGGTCCGTGTTTAAGGACGTCATGGTCCGTGTTTAAGGACGTCATAGTCCATTGACGTCATAGTTCATTAGTTTCTGGCTCATCAATTTTAGGGGTGCGCCAAGAGTTATTGGTTATTGGGACCCTCCACCTCTCTAAAGACGTTGAAGTGTTACAACGACATGTATCAAAGATGTGAAGAGATGTACCCTTGAACCAAATTTCAGATTGAGGAATTACCACTCCTGAGCATAGAGACTCGGTTTAATCTCAGGAAGGACTTAGCCAATTTGAGGTTGAAGTTGGCTCCTTAATATATTTTCAGCGATTACGTGCTCCCACGTGATACTTTTAGGCAGTGTTAAACACTGGAATTTGGGAATGCCCATGTGTTGCATGTGATGCTTTTAAAGGTGGCGCTGTTCGCTTGGTTTTATTCCCCACCTTTATATAAGTGTTAAACACTTTATTCTTATGGCCATCATGTGTGAGCACATGAGGCGCCTCAGAGTTAGACATTGTTTCTTTGGGTTTATTCCCTTTTCCTTTTCAACAGTGCCAAGCACTATCGGTAAGGGGGGTCACGTGTGAACACATGATCTATTTCAATTCTTTCTTTTGGGCTCATTACAGGTGGTCACATATGAACATGTGATCATCAATATGCATGGAATTCCTTCTTTGAGTTTATAAGAATTTAATTCTTTGGACTTAGTTCTTCTCCTAGGTTTTTGATCTGCATGGCATAGTCTTCCCGATGAGAATTAAATTCTCAACTTGTGGAGAGATCTGCTTCTGCAGATCTTTCACCAGAAGGAAGAACTAAGTTCTTATATGAAGGGTTAAACCCTAATTTTATCAGAGGAATTAAATTCCTATATGCCTTTTTGGGAGAATTAAATTCTCCGAACTTAGATCTTCCCCTAGGTTTTGGATCTGCATGGCAGAATCTCCCCGATGAGAATTAAATTCTCAACTTATGGGGAGATCTGCTTCTGTAGATCTTTTTCCAGAAGAAAGAACTAAGTTCTTATACGGGGGATTCAACCCTTAAGGAAGAGATGAGACGGTCTTTATACTTTTTCCTCACCTACTTTTTGTTTTGAAAGTGGATCTTCTCCTTTTCTCCCTTTTTTTTTATCTCTCTTTGTATACCTCTACGTATTTGTCCCTCTCCTTTTCCTCTTCAGTCTCGAGTCCTTTATATAGCATAGGCAAGTTTGTTGATTTTTGTTAAGGAAATCTCTCATTGAGAGATTTTTGTTTAATTCGAGGATTTTATCCACCGTTGGATCTTTGATCCAAAAACTTATGTTTTACAGAAAATATTTTTCTTATTTTTACCAAGATTAGGGAAATATTTTCCCATACAGAGCTTATTCTGTATCTTGGTGATTTTTAATCACCATTAGATCTTTGATCCAACGGTGCTCCGATTTACAGAGCACAATCTTTCTTGTTTAGAAAGATTGGGGGAAATATTTCCAAAATAGGGTTCTGATCCCTTTTATATAGAATTTAATTCTATCGGCTTAGATGGTATTAGGAATCCTCACGTGTAACACGTGACCCAATGGCACTAGGCCGGTTTGCTTATATGCAGCAGTCCCGAAGAAGAGCATCATGTGTTGGCACGTGATACGCCTTCTGGCCTGTCATTTGTTTTATGAAGGCGTCTATATACTTTGTATATAGATGCTCACGTATGGCACGTGAGACTCAACTTCAGCCTTATTTGTTAAGTGTAATGCTTATAATTTTTGCTCCAAGGCGCATCACGTGTGGGCACGTGATGTTCCTTTTGGGGAATCCTTCCATCGCTTTTTGGTTCATTATTTATTTATTATTTATTATTTTATTCATTTTTTATTTTTTTTATAAGAGAACAAGTACTACTCGTAGGAAATGACGGAGGGCTACAACTGGTTTTTGGCAAAAAACTTTTAACGTAATGAACTTGATATCATTGAATAAACCGAGTGGTTTTATAAATATATAGTGGCGCAAACTTTTACCAAAGAGATTACTCCCTGTGAAGGGATATGGGCTCTTTCCTCATCAAATGAGGGGTAAGATATTCCTAACCGAATACCTTGATGCAAAGCAAAAGAATTGACTATAGTGAAGTTATTACAATGACGTAAACTTTTGCCCATGAGGTCATGTTCAGTTGATAAAACTGCACATTTGTTATTACATTTTTCCTACTATTTCCATATTTAAAAAGGTCTTTATTATAATATATCATACATATGAGGGTTTAGCTGTAAAAAAAATATTTTCCATATGTTGATATATTATAATTTGCATTTTGTAGGAAAATGTATGCAATAAAATATCATTGACCAAATCGTAAACAAAGTCTACTAAATATCATTTGAGTTGTTGTGCAGAATTTTTCCAGGACTAAAATCAAGGAAATCAAGTTGTTAAAGAAAACCTGCCTAATTAAGAATGCAAAACTTGGAAATCAAGTCTGGCAGCAACTACGAGAAGATTTCCAAGTTCCAAAGATTCCAGAGAACTCCACGTGGAAATTAAAGAAAAACCCCAGAAATAGATTTAAAACTAGAACGACGGTGATGCGTGTAGATTAGGATTTCTGGAGGGAAAAGGAATACCGCTCTTAACCCTTATCTCGACACGGAACTCCGTTCATATCTAGCCTTTACCAAAACAATCATTAATCTAATCTCTAATCGTGGTCGGGACTAACAGGTCACTCCCCATGAAGGGATCTAGTCTCTTGCCTTATCGAATGAGGAGCAGGATATTCCTGAACGAATACCACGATGCAAAGCAAAAGGATAAACATGTAATGTCAGTTTTAAAAACAAAATCGGTTCCCACAACATCATTTTGGTTTGTTTTACTTGTATTAATCAAAATTAATGCAGTCCCATCAATTAAACATATCATGCTAGAAAGAAACGAAAATAGACACGCATATATATGCCATCCGCATTCACCACAGGATCTCGGATTTTCAGCGTAAGATTACTTAACTTATGGCAGGGCGGGGATACGACTAGCGCGGATGCAAAACATATATAGCATCTACTAAATATATATATATATACATAATATATAGCAACATTCGTCTCACGCAAGATATCCAGAAACATCACAGAATCATCACAGCAGAAGCAAACACGGTATGGAAATACGGATAATCAAGGAATAATATATTTCAATGGAGCTAAATATGAAATGCAATTTTCCGGTCATGTGGACAGCCCGTAGTATTGGATCCTAGACCCCTACGAGTGCAGCAAGCCACCTGCCAATCCCAGAATCGAGACAACCCCAATCAACAAAGTGAGTGGGCCACCCAGCACTTCCAAGATTCGGTGAGTTGGGCACCCCTCCATGGGTCAATCCTATACCCCTTACGAGTACGGCGAATACCCTGCCAATTCTAGAGTAAGGCACCCTGGTCTCAACGCCATGAGATGGAGGCTCATTGCCCTCTAGAACTCGGCAACTCGAGCACTCTGCCGCAGGGTAATCCTAGTGCATATAATGAAAACCTGAATATACAACGATGACTACGTCCGCAAGCAGGACGCGCCCCAAAGAATAATACAAGCCGCGATGACGACATTCCACATGTCGAACGCTCGTCATGTAATATGAATATACATTACATTATAGATAATTACATCTAATACTATATACACCGGGCTATCCATCGCGACAAATCCAACACAACCATAAACAATAAGCAATATCCATAGCAGAACATGCAAACTTGCAAGTATTAATTACGTAACCCCGTCTAAATGATATATATAGCAATTAGGCGACGTTTTAACAAACGTTATGATACGGGAAACCATCATAAAGCCTACAACAATTGAATACCGCACACAAATAGCCAACACTTCAATTTTCCAAAACACCGAAAATCATGTGTGCTAATAACCGGCAAAAAATCTACGCTAAAACACACTCCGGGAGTTCGAAATGAGCTCGGATTGAGCCGAAACTTCACGGAGGACCCCGACACATAATTAACGATGACTCAGAGGGATCCTAAGGGGGTAATCACTCCTGAGGCCACCATAAGGTGGCCCACAGGGCTGGACAGACCAGAGCCAGCCCTATGGGCTGGTCTTGGGTCCTCACTCCCTAAAAGGCCACCATGTGGTGGTCTCAAGGGGGAGAGGGGGTTAGGCCCTCCTTCAGTCCCCCTGGGGCTTCCCTGGGGTCCCCATGCACCTCCTCGCAAATTCCCGGTCCAAACCGAGAGCCTACGGGGAGTGAAAATATCAAATTAGCATGGAATTGTTACTGGTTTTATGGCAGTTTTTGCGGGGCAAAAACCAGCAGGATTCAGGAGTCGTATTTATCTAGTTTAGGGCGTTTGGATGGCTCTGATACTATTGAAAGTTCCTAGTGCCCTCACCGCTAACTCATGTCCAATGCGGAATCAAAAAACAAAATTTTTGATGGAACTAGAAACCTAAACCCAAGAATCTATTCCAAACACCTAAAGTAGCAAGCACAAAAGGATAGAAATCGCAACCTTTATAGCGTCTTCATTTGCTCCAATTGGGTTAGACTCTAGCATGCTGTCAAAAGCTCTAGATCGCGCTCTTTCGCCGAAAATAATCCATCCGAGTGAACCAAGTTCAAGCTTCAATTTCATCAATGAAATAACTAAGGATCCTAAGTTGCTAATCTAGGATGCATAGGATGTGTGTATTCTAGCATTTCTCTTTCTCTTTTATCATCTTGTTTTTCAACACATGAGATGGTAGAAAATAGTGAAGAAGAAGGAGGAGGAGGCATAGAAGAGAGAGAAGGAAGAATGGTAGAATGAAAATCACATTACAAATTCAAACATGCCCATTTTTGTTTTGTTTAAAAGAATTTTCCATTTTAAAATTTCAACCATGCTTGAATAGTATATGAAAATGAATTAATAATTCATTTTCCAATACCCTCCACCATTTCACTTTTCCACCTCATTTCCAAATTTCTTATAAACAAAAGAAAAGTAAATCCTAGAAATGAGATGTCCTCCTTCTAAAAGTATTCTTGTATAACTACAAGAATACGTGTTAGTTATATATATGCCCTAGAGGCCATTGTTGTACATATGATGTATATTATAATGGATGCTTGGATATATATAGAGAGGACTTTCTTGCTCGTCATGATAGTATGCTATTTGGTTTCACTTTATCTTAACATGTTGACTTGTATATGTTTACTGTCTTACTCTCACATGTTGATAAAGCCCTTAGGATCTGTACTCGACTACTGGGACTATGATGAAATCATACTAGTGGGGCCATGGTAGTCGATGAGTACATCCTATAACTGTTCCTAGTCGAGGGTATATCGAGACAGGGCATCGATACACCAGAGTAGACTAGCGTATAGCATCTTGACCCATATGATGGGCGATGGATGATCCCATATCCATCGGTGTTTGACATCAAGGATGGTGTACGGGTGCTCAGTGGAGACTGGGTACACTGGACGGACTCGCCGAGAACTCCCAGATGGTGATATACCACACGTCAGATGGCAGTTCTCCTGTGACACTGGTACAGGGTTGTCTGTAGACCCGAGATCGTCATAGAGTCTTATGTGATTCCCATTGTGCTTTGATTCCACCTTACCACGTCCAAGAGGGCAAGCAAAATGGTAGCTTTTGGGTACAGTCTCGAATCACATGGAGGCAATGAGCGATAGGAGGGGATTTGTCTCTCCCGGTATAGGGAGTTGATGTTGTGCTGTGTTCGATTGGCTATAACTGGAAGTTCCTGACCAGGGCTGATATAGAGATTTACTGGTAAGTGTTACCAATAGTTTCTCGACCCGTTATGAGCCTCACATCGACACGACTTATCAGTTTCTGGGGTCTGACGTATACCACCCCTAGACTAGATATGCAACATATCAGACGAAGAGACCGGACTGTACGGGAGTGTTACTGATTGGATTCACAGGAGAATGTACAGGCTAGCTTGTTGATCTTCTGATTGCTCAATACCTGGGTGGCTGTTACGTTTAGCTGACCGCTTGCAGCTTGTGGGTGTTTGATATGATCATCACCTGCTACCGGCGTATTGACGATTCTTTAGAGTCCTACACAGAGATTTCTTGACTCAGGCAAAACGGAGTAGGGGCACATATGTGATATGTGCACGACCGAGGATAATGCGATATGAGATACCGTATTATATTCTCGCGATATTTAGATATGAGCCGGGTCATCGGATCAAGTGTTGATTCGATGAATCGGTACATGATATATTAGTCGGTTATATTCGATATAGCCGGATTGTCGGATCAAGTGTTGATTCGATAATTTAATGTATAATAATATATATGATATATTGCATTACATTATCTAATATTGGCTCGCTTTATTATTTCATTTTCTCACCGGATAATGCATTGATATATTTGTGATATATATTAATTGTATTATTTTCTTTTGTTACAAAATATAGTATATATGTGATATATAATATTGTAACATAATATGGTTACTAATGCAACATGTTTAGTGGAGATTAAACAAGGTTAGGGTTTGAATTGGGTTAGTTCTTTCATGAACATTCTAGAAGCTTTTCTTTTGTCATGAGTTAAGATATTATGGTTGATATTTTCTAGTGACTCGTTCTTTAACCCAACCTAAACCCTAGCCTTAGTTAATTCTCTACATGGGTTAGCCTTGTCATAATTGACCATGGTTACATTATTAATCATATATCATTTCATTATTCATCACAAAAGGATTAATGCATTATTTCTTCTTCTTCTTCAACCTTGAGCTTTGAGAAAGCTTACTAGGTTTTCATTTTGTGATGTTTAAGTGTGAGAATTTGATATAAAAAGAAAGGATAAATACTACTCTATCATCCTTATCTAATCTAGCCGATTAGATTAGGGTGTTCACCTCATTAAAGAGAGAGAGCTTGAGTTATAGAAACTTCGACGTAGATCATCGGAGAAAAGGAACACTTCATGCTAGCATGGATCGTTCGAGTCGTGGAGCCTCTCTTGAGTCCGGGAGATCGTGGATCGCGGTGAAGGGACTTCTACTCGGAGCTTATGAAGCGAACGAGCGGACTACAAAGGTTGTAATCCCTCACTTTTAGTTGTAAAGATATTTACTTGCATGTGTAACCCTAATAATCTAGCAAAGATCCCGGCTTTGGGTTGATCGGCACGTCTAAATTTTAAATCGGGCATGGTTGATACCTTATAGACCTTTGTATGACTGCCTAGGAACCCTACAGTGGTATCAGAGCCTAGCTAGAGCATTAGGCGACGTGTATACGAAGTTAAAACTCCGATCGAACCCCAAAACATCAATAATGACCCCCTCTCTGGACAATTTTAAAAATGTGTTTTTTTCTGAATTAAAAATACTCAAAAAAATCAGTAGGGAATTATAAGAGTTACTGTGGAAAACGAGACAATAATCCGTACAAGACGCCGCGGAACCGCGGCAATACCTTGCTTGTGCCGCGGATCTGCGGCCGTACAGAAGTATTATGCACTCTTTTTGGTACAGTAATATCCGTAGGTGATTCAGTACATTTCTGGGTATTTTTAATCTGACTCAAGTGTTGAGTGTTCTGGGGATTATTTTGAATTCGTTGATTCGATCGGAAAATTTAATTTCGTTCTTTTTCTGGATAATTTAGAAACTATTAAAATGTTCGAACGGATATCATTAACTCATTTTTTCCCGGCACGAAAAACTTTCAAGTGTTGAATTTTTCTTGGGTTTAAATCTTTCGGAAAAACGTGCAAGTAACGCGGTGGTCCCTCTAGAAGAACACAAACCTTAACTCGATTATGTGACCGTCTGAACCGCATCTAAACCTTAGGGTTTGGGGCAGTACGGCGTGCCACATGTGAGGCATTGGCTTGACCCTTCTACGGCCGGACCATCGGTACTGTGACATATTCTGGGATTATTTGAACTCCGCTCAAGTGTTGAGCTATTTAGGAAATCTTGGGTATTTGATTATCCGATCGGAAAGTTTAATACTGTCTATTTATCTGGAATGTGATACAATATGTGGAATTCATATAGTTAGGCATGAAATACGAAGTATGTGATATTTCGGATTTATGATGTCTAAAGTGATTGTGGATTCCAAATGTTGTACTTTTACAATTTCTTTTCTGTGACCGTAAGTGTAGTATGTAGTTGTATTGCCGGTTTTCGTTGCTATACATCAACGACGATCGGTGTATGCATACTTACTTACGTTGATGATATGAGATATTATGTGTTGCTGTGATATGTTATATTGGATCGTCGTGTTCTGAATAGCCGAGGGTTTTA
Source organism: Agapanthus africanus (assembly GCA_030015575.1). Taxonomy (NCBI): domain Eukaryota; kingdom Viridiplantae; phylum Streptophyta; class Magnoliopsida; order Asparagales; family Amaryllidaceae; genus Agapanthus; species Agapanthus africanus. The sequence goes on from CM057340.1 coordinate 745,598,639, forward strand.
TGTGAGATGAGGGTTTTTATTTTCTTTCATGTAAAATTCATTTGTATGTAATATTCTTTTATTGAGGCACTTCCGGGATGTGGTTGATGTCACCAGTGTATATTATTTACTTTTCCGCATTAGGTAGACCCAAAGAGGGGAGCACAAGTAACCGAGTTCTAGGGTCCAGTGGGAGGCCATCTCGAGGAGTCGAGACTGGGTCTCCTAACCCTAGAATTGACAGTGTTACTTGCCGCTCTCGTAGGGGTCTAGGGATGTGGGTTTGGCTATTCATCGCAACCGTGGAATCCGTGTTTTATACCGGCTCGTATTAAAACACGGACATCCTAGTATATCCAATATTTCATATATGTTCTTCTGCTGCAATGTTCTGTGATGAGATCATATTACTGCCTGAGACGAATGCTTATAATATATATATATGCTGATATATAAATATTACTGCTTTCGTTTCTTCTGTGATGCTTAAGAAGCATAAGCTGATGGGATTTATTAATGAGATTAATAAAAAAAAGAAACCTAAAAATTGTTGTAAAATCAAAACTTTATAAAAAGGGTAGCTATAGTTTTGCTTTGCATAGCGGTATATATGATATACCCTGCACCTTATTCGATGAGAAAAGAGCCGAGATCCCTTCACCGGGAGTGACCTCTTTAGCTAAACTGGCAGATACTACAAACTCGCGGTTTTGTTTTTGACAGCTTCTATAGTTCTTACTTTGCACAGCGGTATATATGATATATCCTGCACCTTATTCGATGGGGAAAGAGCCGAGATCCCTTCATCGGGAGTGACCTCTTTAGCGAAACTAGAAAAGCCTCAAAAACACTGCTTTTCAAAATCATTTGTTTCTACAACGATATCAAGCTCATTACGCTCATGGTTTTCTGAAAAACCTACGTAGCCCTCCGTCATTTCAGATAAAGACTAGTTAGTATTCGTGCTACGTTTGTTGACTATGTTAAGGTATAGTGTGCGGTAGCTAATTAGTACTTATCTGTTAAAACATGAGATGTGATTGGATTAGGGTATTCGTACGGCGTAATTTGGCCTTCGTCAAGGGTCGTATGGGTGGGTTTAATTTAATCAAGAAATGAACAGGTTGAACTTGACTAGCACCCTATGGGTAGTTTGGCCTTCGTCAAGGTCATGGGACGCTAGGGGTAAAAGCATTATCGGGAATTTTAAGTGTTGAAATTTGCAATGAGATTGCATACCTCCTATGAGATAGTTGGATCCCGATACCCACTGCGAGTAAGAGTTACTCCTGGGAGAATTTTACACAGGACAATTAGCCGATCAAGTAGGTGTCTAGAAAGGTGTTAACGGGATTATGCCTCTGGGAAAACGAGGTTTATTTTAATTAGGTCCGTGCGAAAGCACGGGGAACCTCCCTCAAGTACCGACACTGATCTGGCTGAAAGATTGACAAAATTGTAGGGTGTAATTAATCCCGGCTAATCTTACCTTTTAGGATTTGGAGGAAGATTTGATAAAAACAGTGGGAGACATCCTGATTAGATAAGATAATAACCAATCTAATCTTGCAAGAGCATACGCTAAAGTGTTTTCTTCTCTCTCTCTCCAGGTAGCGACCATGTCAGGCCATAATCAAGATAATAATATGGATGTATTGACTGAACCCGCTTATTATACTGAGCGGGGGATCGTTGGTCCCGTTCTTTCTTATAAGAGTTATAAGACTGAACAGAAAACAGGAAAATATCTGGATTCTCATGCAGCCCAAACGGAGAACATGCATGTTGATGCACCTTCTTCGGGTGTGTTAGTTATTGAGAACTGTTTCTCAGTTCACCCTACGTCCTGAGTATTAGATACCGGATCAGGATCCCACATATGTAAATTGTTACATGGGCTACGGAAAGGTAGAGAATTGGGAAAAGGTGATTATTCCGTTCAAGTAGGGAATGGTGCAAGTATTGCAGCCAAAGCAGTTGACGAATATCACCTAGTATTACCAAGTAGTAGTACACTGATTCTGAATGAGTGCTATTATATACCGAACATGATGTGCAACATTATATCAGTTTCTTTATTAAATAAAGAAGGATATAATTTTGTAGTACATGATAATGTTATGAACATATTCCTGAATCAAAAGTTGATTGGATCAGGCTCGTTACATAATGGCATATTCATTCTTAATCAAAATACAGTTCTTAATATACAAAACACACACAAGAAGAAGAGTTCAGAAATGAACGAATCCTACTTATGGCATTGTAGACTTAGTCATATCAATGCGACACGGCTAGCTAAGTTACATAAGAATGGATGTTTGAATTCATTCGAATTATCATCTTATGATACTTGCCATTCATGTCTCAAAGAAAAAATGACCAAAACTCCATTTAGTGGACACGGAGAAAGTGTTACAGAACTCTTAGGACTGGTACATAGTGATGTATGCGGTCCTATGTCTACACACGCCAGGAACGGTTCTTCCTACTTCATTACATTCACTGAAGATCTCTCAAGATACGGACATGTGTTCCTGATGAAACACAAGTCTGAAGCTTTTGAGAAATTCAGAGAATATAAGCACGAAGTAGAGAACCAAACGGGCAAAAGTATTAAAATCCTTCAATCTGATCGAGGAGGAGAATACTTGAGCAATGATTTTCTGGATTATCTAAAAGAGAATGGGATTCTCGCTCAGCTTACTCCTCCTTATACACCACAGCACAACGGTGTATCGGAGCGGAGGAATCGCACCCTATTAGATATGGTACGCTCTATGATGAGTGATGCTGAGTTACCTATTTCCCTTTGGGGGTATGCGCTTGAGACAGCTATACACCTATTGAATATGGTTCCTACCAAATCAGTGCCAACCACTCCATATGAGATATGGAAAGGGAAGAAACCATCTCTTATGTATGTTAAGATATGGGGTTGTCCGGCCTATGTCATAAGGCTAAATCCGGACAAACTCGAGGCAAGGTTTTTCCTATGTAAGTTTGTTGGATATCCCAAACATTCGCGAGGGTATATCTTCTACCACTCAGAGGAACAAATGGTGTTTGTTTCTCGACATGCCACCTTTTTAGAAAAGGGGTTTCTTATAAAAGAAATTAGTGGCAATGAGGTAAAACTGGAAGAAGTTCCAGCAACACAAACTACGACAGATAATTTGGTGGAACCAGAGGATTCAGTAGTATCCGACGAACCCCAGCCTCTCCGCCGCTCTAGCAGGGTTTCTTATCCACCTGAGAGATACTACGGTTTTCTCATTGATGGTTGAAGCGAGGATTGCATCATGGAAGATGATGACCCGACTAGTTTCGAGCAGGTCATCACGAGTGGTAACTCTGTGAAATAGCTGGATGCAATGCGATCTGAGATGGAATCCATGTACACCAACAAAATATGGACTTTGGAAAATGCTCCTGAAGGGGTAAAACCCATTGGGAGCAAGTGGATCTTTAAAAAGAAAATTGGTGTAGATGGAAAAGTTGAGTCTTTCAAAACTAGACATGTTGCAAAGGATTTTCGTCAACGACCAGGTGTGGATTATGATGAAACCTTTTCTCCAGTGGCTATGCTTAAGTCCATTCGGATCTTACTTGCCATTGCTGCATACCATGACTACGAAATCTGGCAAATGGATGTTAAGACCGCCTTTCTAAACGGTGATTTAGAAGAGTGCGTGTACATGATTCAGCCAGAGGGCTTCGTAGATAGTGGGAGCAGCGGAAAGGTGTGCAAGCTGCTTAAATCCATTTATGGGTTAAAGCAAGCATCGCGGAGTTGGAACATCAGTTTTGATGTTGTAGTCAAAGAGTTTGACTTCATCAAAAATATAGATGAACCTTGTATTTATAAAAAGGTTGCAGAGAGTAAGGTTGTATTCCTCGTATTGTACGTGGATGACATATTCTTGATAGGAAATGATATTCCTATGCTGCAATCAGTCAAGCTCTTCTTATCACAAAGATTCTCAATGAAAAATCTAGGTGATGCCTCCTGCATAATGGGAATCATGATCTATAGAGATAGATCTAAACGGATACTGGGATTGTCCCAATTTAGGTACATTGACACCATACTAAAGAGGTTTAGTATGGAAGAATCCAAGCGTGAGAACCAACCCACGATCTCTGGACTCACTTTCTCCAAAGAGATGTCTCCCAAGACTGATTTGGAGAGAGCTCGCATGCAAGGGATACCCTATGCTTCGGCAGTAGGCTCTATCATATATGCGATGCTATGTACCAGACCCGATGTAGCATACTCACTAAGTATAGTGAGTCGGTATCAAGCAGATCAGTTACTAGACAGCTGTGAAGAACATTCTCAAGTACTTACGAAGGACTAATGAGATGTTCTTGGTGTATGGTAACGGAGAACTCCAGGTGGAGTCATTTACCGATTCCAGCTTCCAAAGTGATAAGGACGACTCTAAGTCGCACTCGGGATTTGTCTTTACCCTCAATGGAGGGGCGGTATGTTGGAAGAGTTCCAAACAGGATACCGTTGCAGACTCGACGATGGAGGCTGAATATATCGCTGCCAACGATGCTGCCAAAGAGGCTGTCTGGATAAAGAAGTTCATTAGTGAACTTGGTGTGGTTCCATCTATTGAACATCCAATACCTTTGTATTGCGATAACAATGGAGCTGTGGCTTTGGCTAAGGAACCCAGGTCCTATCAAAAGTCCAGACAAATTCTGAGGCGGTATCACCTGATCAGGGAGATAGTTGATCGCCGGGAGATCGAGGTCAGGAGAGTAGATACGAAGGACAACACTGTGGGTCCACTCACGAAGGCCATTCCCCAGATACAGTTTGAGAGATTATTCGGGATGCTAGGTATGAGATACTGCAGCAGCTGGCCTTAGTGCAAGTGAGAGATTTTTAGTTATGTATATGCCCTAGAAGCCATTGTTGTACATATGATGTATATTATAATGGATGCTTGGATATATATAGAGAGGACTTTCTTGCTCGTCATAATAGTATGCTATTTGGTTTCACTTTATCTTAACATGTTGACTTGTATATGTTTACTGTCTTACTCTCACATGTTGATAAAACCCTTAGGATCTGTACTCGACTTCTGGGACTATGATGAGATCATACTAGTGGGGCCATGGTAGTCGATGAGTACATCCTATAACTGTTCCTAGTCGAGGGTATATTGAGACAGGGCATCGATACACCAGAGTAGACTAGCATATACGCATCTTGACCCATATGATGGGCAATGGATGATCCCATATCCATCGGTGTTTGACATCAAGGATGGTGTACGGGTGCTCAGTGGAGACTGGGTACACTGGACGAACTCGCCGAGAACTCCCAGATGGTGATATACCACACGTCAGATGGTAGTTCTCCGGTGACACTGGTACAGGGTAGTATGTAGACCCGAGATCGTCATAGAGTCTTATGTGATTCCCACTGTGCTTTGATTTCCACCTTACCACGTCCAAGAGGGCGTACAAAACGGTGGCTTTTGGGTACAGTCTCGAATCACATGGAGGCAATGAGCGATAGGAGGGGATTCGTCTCTCCCGGTATAGGGAGTTGATGTTGTGCTGTGTTCGATTGGCTATAATTGGAAGTCCCTGGCCAGGGCTGATATAGAGATTTACTGGTAAGTGTTACCAGTAATTTCTCGACCCGTTATGAGCCTCACATCGAAAAGACTTATCGGTTACTGGGGTCTGGCGTATACCACCCCTAAACTAGATATGCAACATATCATACGAAGAGACCAGACTGTACAGGAGTGTTACTGATTGGATTCACAGGAGAATGTACATGCTAGCTTGTTGATCTTCTGATCGCTCAATACGTGGGTGGCTGTTACGTTTAGCTGACCGCTTGCAGCTTGTGGGTGTTTGATATGATCATCACGTGCTACCGGCGTATTGACGATTCTTTAGAGTCCTACACAGAGGTTTCTTGACTCAGGCAAAACGGAGTAGGGGCACATATGTGATATATGCACGACCGAGGATAATACGATATGAGATACCGTATTATATTCTCACGATATTTAGATATGAGCCGGGTCATCGGATCAAGTGTTGATTCGATGAATCGGTACATGATATATTAGTCGGTTATATTCGATATAGCCGGATTGTCGGATCAAGTGTTGATTCGATAATTTAATGTATAATAATATATATGATATATTGCATTACATTATCTAATATTGGCTCGCTTTATTATTTCATTTTCTCACCGGATAATGCATTGATATATATATGCGATATATATTAATTGTATTATTTTCTTTTGTTACAAAATATAGTATATATGTGATATATAATATTGTAACATAATATGATTACTAATGCAACATATTTAGTGGAGATTAAACAAGGTTAGGGTTTGAATTGGGTTAGTTCTTTCATGAACATTCTAGAAGCTTTTCTTTTGTCATGAGTTAAGATATTATGGTTGATATTTTCTAGTGACTCATTCTTTAACCCAACCCAAACCCTAGCCATAGTTAATTCTCTACATGGGTTACCCTTGTCATAGTTGACCATGGTTATATTATTAATCATATATCATTTCATTATTCATCACAAAAGGATTAATGCATTATTTCTTCTTCTTCTTCAACCTTGAGCTTTGAGAAAGCTTACTAGGTTTTCATTTTGTGATGTTTAAGTGTGAGAATTTGATATAAAAAGAAAGGATAAATACTACTCTATCATCCTCATCTAATCTAGCCAATTAGATTAGGGTGTTCACCTCATTAGAGAGAGAGAGAGCTTGAGTTATAGAAATTTCGACGTAGATCATCGGAGAAAAGGAACACTACAAGCTATCATGGATCGTTCGAGTCGTGGAGCTTCTCTTGAGTCCGGGAGATCGTGGATCGCGGCGAAGGGACTTCTACTCGGAGCTTATGAAGCGAAGGAGCGGACTACAAAGGTTGTAATCCCTCACTTTTAGTTGTAAAGATGTTTACTTGCATGTGTAACCCTAATAATCTAGCAAAGATCCCGGTTTTGGGTTGTTCGGCACATCTAATTTTTAAATCGGACATGGTTGATGCCGTATAGAGCTTTGTATGACTACCTAGGAACCCTACATTACGTCCCCGCAAATACATGCCCGTATTCGTTTCAAAATATGAATACTCAAGAGATAGAAAAATACAATAAACATAATACTAAAGTATACATATCGAAATATATATATAGTAAATTATTAAATCAAAACTTGATTTAATAATCCGGCTTAATCCTAAGCCGGCTAGAATTATCATCCGCCCAATTAATGTCTGTGTGGCTAGCACGCATACCTAATCGGAACCCTGCACGTATCAATATACGGCCACTACATTATTTTGCCTGAACGGGAAAACTCTCTGTGTGGGGCTTTAAAGACTCATCAATAGGCTGACAGTGGGTTTAACCACAAGCACGTCAGCGGCACTAGCTGTACACAATGGCTATCCAGGTATTGAGCGAAAGGAAGGCTGACGAGCAAACTCATCCGTACCCTTACTGAGCTTGTCTGTGACAATCTCAATACAGCTGGTCTGTTCATATAAGAGTATCGCATATCAGGTCTAAGGGGTGGATAAAGTCAGACATCTAATGACACGATAATTTGTGTCGGTGTGAAGCCCATCACCCACTGAGAAACTACTAATTTAAATCAGTAATTCTTATCCAGCTTGGCCAAGGATTTCTGGTGATGGTCACCCGTGCACAGCGCAACATATACTCCCAATACCGAGAAAGACGAATCGTCGACGATTCGCTCACTGCCTCCATGTGGCTCGGGACTGTACCCAACTAAAACCTGTTTGCATGACTCCATTGAGCCGTGGTAGGGGCGTAATCAAAACACAGTGGGAACTCAAACAAGATAAATGAAAATTTTAGGTCGACAGACTAACCTGTACTCATGTCATCTGAGAATTGCTATCTGACAATAGATATAATACCATCTAGCATGTTCCCGGCGAGTCCGTCCAGTGTAACTCATAACCCAATGAGCACCCGTATACTATCTTTGCTGACTAACTAACACCAAAGGCTGTGAGACCGGCGATCACCCCTCGTCGAGGTCATGAAACGTATACACCAGTCTACTATGGAATATCGATGCCCAGTCTTGATATTCCCACGACTAAGGACATTTATGGATTTGCTTTTAGACTACCCAGTTCTCACAAGTGTGATCGCCACAATAACCCTGGTAGTCAAGAAAGAATCATATGGGCTCTATCAATATGTAATAGTGATCTGTAATACCACATAATACATATACATGATAATAGAGATGAACCGGATACCATACTATTATCTCGAATAAGATTGTTCTACCCATATAGGTCCTCCCTCAATCATCATAAATGCCTGCCTGCGATTATAATAATTGCCTTGAGGGCAGTATATCCAACAAGAAGACATTCCAATAGTTGTTGATGAAGGTTTCCGGATTCAAGAGGAAAAAATATTACCGGCTGATAATAAGAATATTGGTAGACGAAGCAAGAGATTAAGAAGAGTAGATTATTTTTCTCTTAAACCAATACCTGAAGCAGCTAACGATAAAATTATTAAAAGAACGAAAGTAAGCGATCATTTATATTTTCTACAACCTTTATGTTTTTGTTTTTACTTTTGCTCTTTGTTTTATACCTTTATCTTTTTGTTTCTACCTTTAACTTTTCGGATCTTTCTATTTTTATTTACTTTGCAGAAACAAATGAAATTATTGGAAAAGCAAGTAAATCATTACAAGTATTTACTTGGTAAATGTGAAGAGAAAGTGAAAAGACTACGTGATGCTTTATATAGTCATTGTCTTGGGGACATTGCACTTTCAGGCACAAAGGTCCCGAAAATAGAACAAGACAGTGAGAAAACAATAGACAATGTAAATGAAGACAAAGATAAACCGAAATCGGCAGAAGAAGATCACTCTATCGAAGACAAAGAAGAATGTGAAATAAAAAAACACAATGAAATTGAAGAAAAAGAAGATAACATGAATTTTGGCAGAAATAGTTTAAAAAGGAAAAGGGAAAAGGGAAAATGGTGCAATTACATATAAACCTATGCTGCTAACTAGAACAAGAAGGAAAAGACTGTTTAATGAAGCAAAGTTAGAAGAGGAAAATGAAAAAAATGGAAATAGCTTGGTAGAATGAGTAAAGAGAGGAAGAAATAAGAAGAAACCTGCAATACTTGCTTCTCCTTCTTTTGTAACCGACAAGGTAATAAAAAAATTAATATTTTCAAACTTTGATTTTATATGTATACTGTTGATCTTTTCTTTTATCATTAGAGTTAAGTTTATACTTTTATCTTTTTCTGTCAACTTTTACTTCTTTCTTCATACTTTTATTTGACAGCTCCAGACTAAAAAAGGAAAACAAGCTGCTACGCGTAATGATGATTAGAATGTGGATAAAACTGCATCAACTGATAAAATTGATGTCACTGATACTGTTGCCAAGGCTGATACGAATGTGGATAAAATTGCATCAACCGATATAATTCATGTCATCGCTGCTCCAGCCAAATCAGTTGTTGTAAGTACACTTTAAATTATATTTTTAGGAGATCAAACTCCAACACCTAAAAAATCTGATGATCAGCTTTGTTTATACGCAGCAAGAAGATTACATATTGCTGCCAAACGGAAAGAAGGAAAACCTTCTTGAACTAAAAATGAATTGAAATATTTGATTGTGCTTAATAAGGGTGTTCCGGATACAGTAAATTTCGATCTTTGGTTTGTGGATAAAAATTGCACAGTATTTATACATACCACATTTATTAGGTTAGATACTATATTTATATAGTTTTTTGCCATAGTTCAAAGAATATCATCTTCTGTGATTTTCCTGCCATAATTACATTATTTTCTGCTATATTTCAATGAAAATTATCATATTTTGTGAGTACTATTTTATTTTGTAATTTTTGTGGCATAAACCATCTAAACATTTGTACATATATTCAAAGTAGAAAGAACTGTTTAACAGTACAAATTAATGTTTAAGTGTATAATGAAATATCTCAAAATAGAAAGAAATGTTTAACAATATAAATTAATGTTTAAAAGTAACATGAAATCTCTCAAAGTAGAACGAGATGTTTAACAAAAATACAAATATTCAATCCATTATCGGCGCATTGCAAGTAAGATGGTTATGTCCTTCTGTATGAAACCTTGAACATCTGAGTGGTCTGACATTTTCAGTCCTATTGTTGATTATCCTTGTTTTATTCCCACCACGTCTCATTTCTGTAACAGGCGGACGCTACTCCATTGTTTCATCTGTAACCAATATATACAAAAGCTAAGATTAAAGGTAGACAGAACATGTTAAAGGTTAAAAGATAAATCTTTGAGTAAAATAAAATTTTACCTTGGGTTTGTCACTGCATATTAAAGAAAAAAGGTTCAGTAATTTTCAAAGTTTATTTTTATTTAGGGTTTGTCATTATCGGGGACCGGGTATATCAAAAACTAATATGATTTTCTAAACGCCTCCGTGGTAAGATACCAGTCAACGTATGATTCCATGCTTCTATGCATGAAATTGATTGCTGCACATGCATGTTTACATGGTATACGTTTTACATCCCACTCTCTACATGTGCAACTACGACTATTCAAATCAATTTTAACTATCTTATAATCCGAAACTTCGAAGATATCGGTAGTAGATTCCATAACCTTGAGAGGTCCAGCTTTTTCTAAATTTTGGTTTACAAAAATATGTAGTTCTGAGTAGTAGACATTTTGCCACTTATTTGCCAAATTTCGACGTTCATTGATGTATTCCATAAGCTGTATACGTATATGATCTACTAGTTACTGGAAGCAATCTAGCTTCCTTGACCCAGCTATTTAATGATTCGGCTACATTAGATGTGATGTGGCCATATCTTAAAATGAATGAAATATATCAGTAAAGGTATGAAGAAAAATGTTAAAGTAAAAAGTAAGAATAAATGTAGAAATTAAATCATAAAGGTAAAAAGAAACTGTTATAGTTATACTGAAAAAGACATATTACAAATTTGAAATGTGACAATAAAAAAACAAAAGGTGGAAAGATAAATTTAAAAGAGGAAAGAACAGTTTAAAAGTAGATAATGATACCTTATTCATGAAAATAGTTAGTTAGCGCATGTTTCAGGTTTATAATCCATTAGAGTATCAAAGGCCAATTTCGATAAACTTTGAATTTTATCACACTCCTCTTTGAATTCTGTCGTCGTGTATTCGTAAGCTGCATTTTGCAGCATCTTGGTAAATATCTGTGCAGTTTTTAGGTTAAATTCTTTTTTCTTAAGCTTGTACTTATAATTTTCCTCCAAATGTAATAGACATCTTGCATGTGCTACGTAACCAAAATGTTTGTTTACACCCTCTTTAATTCCCTTGTCAGCATCATAAAGAATGACTAGTTCATGGGTTGGGTTGTATGGAGTGTCAGAACAATATTAAAGATCAAATAATCTAGATAGAAACCAATCCTTGTTGGATTCATCTTCAACGTCACAAACACAGAATGCTAAAGGAAATATACCCATATCTCCATCATAACTTGTAGCAGCAAGAAGTGTTCCTTTATAACGATCTTTTATAAATGTGCCATCCAAAAATAATAGTGGATGACAACCGGCAATGAATCCTTGATGACACACAGAAAAACATCCCTGTAAACCGATCGTCACCATTTTTCTGAATTTCAATGATACCATCAAGATTAGTTTCTTCAATTTTAGTTTGGTACCTACAAAAGGAAAGATGAAAATTAACATACAGGTAGAGAGAAAACTCTAAAAGTAAAATTATAACTTCAAAGGTAGTAATCATAGACTATAGGTAAAAATACAAAAGCAAAGGGAGGAAGAAAATATTGGAGCTTAAAAGCGACATAGTAAACGTATAAAGAAAACACAAAAGGGTGGAAGAAAAAACTTAAGGTGGATGAAAAATATAACAGTACAAACAAAAGTCATACCATCTTAGTGAATTCTAAGAATGACGCACATCACCACAGAGTTCTTCTTGAGCTCTTTCCTTCCCCCACCAAGCTTTATGATAATTAATTTTCACACCGTAATTTAAGTGTATATCTTTCTTTGCGTCAATAGGGCGATATAGCGGCCGTTGCTTCAGTGTAGTCTGTATTACCGAAGCAATCTAACTTCGAGATGCTCTAGAGTGATCATCAGTACACATATCACCTCCACAAGTGTGGATACCATCATAAGTTTTAATAGAAAATTTGGTTGATCTCGTAATAGGTGAAGCATGGAGTCTCCACTTACAACCAGATTCTCCAATCTTTGCACATATAATTGTCACCCTTTTAGGATCATTCGTCACAAATAAATATGCAAATCTTTTCGCAATACTATAATATGTTAATACCATCCTTACTTCCTTTACACCCTCGAATTGTTGCCCAACACCGATAATTGTTGAATGCTACCATGCAGGTATTCGGTGAGAATCATTGACCATTTCATCGCTTCTCCAAACATGCTGACTATTTTGTCGATTGCCTGCTTTTACAGACTTTTGTGTACTAATAGATGAACTGAAAAAACAATAGTTTAAAGATCACTATATTAGATTTTAAAATACAGTAAATGGTGAAATATCACTAAAATTAGAAATAAAACTATAAACATGGAGAGTAATAACTTATTGTCAAAATAAAACTGTAAAGATAGAGAATAAATAAAGGTCGAAAACAAACGTAAAGGTATGGAAAACACTCTTAAGGGTGAAATAAGTTGGACATTTACTTACATGGACTGAGTACAGGAATCACCAGTAGTATTTCCAACAAAAGCTGTAAGTTCAAATAAACCAGTCTTCATTTTCTCTGTTATTTAAAGCATGTATTGTAATACTTGGTTAGAGTTCAAGCTTATACTGGTATTTGGACTGCCCGACAATGAGTAACGGAGAGTTATGCCAATTGAAGATCGAAGATTCATGTAATTATTTACCTCCTCCTTTATGTCGTACATTGTTCGTCCATGATGAAACTTTACCAACCAACCGTTTCGTTTTACATCATTAACCAAGCCCATTATCGAAAACTCATTATCCATTGATTTGAGAAGAAATGGGTTCTGAAAGTAAATGAGATCTGAGAAGAGATGAGATTTGAGATGAAAAGAGAATTGGGTTTTGAAGATGAAGGGGCAAAAAATGTGTTTTTGGGTTTAGGAGGGAAAATATAATGAGAGAGAGAAGGGCATTGTCGGGTTAGGATGGGTAAAATACGGGTTGAAAAATTTGAGAGAGGTGAAGGAGAAAAAATCAAGAAAGGATATGCAGATAAGTTGAGAATATATCGAGACTATGTAGGTAATTTTCCCAAAATTGAAACTACGAAAAACCCAAAGTATATATTGAACTTTTTTTAAAAACAAAACCTTGATCTTGATAAGTATTTTTGTATGTATTACCAGTGATATCCTTTCAAGATTTCATCAATTATGTTTTATGATTTGATAAATAAAGTTATGCTATGATTTAGAATGTTGATAAACAATATGTTATGGTTTTGATAATTATTGTTATGATTTCATAAATAATTTTATAATTAAATAAATAAATATACCAAAGTTAGAATGTGTATGGATTGTTAATGGTATATTCATGAAATTATGATTCTTGTGTTTAGAAAACATGGAATTTATTATAAATATAAAATAGATGTTTTGATAATATTTATATATATATATATATAATTATTAAAAATAGAATTTATTTATTAAATAGAAAATCACATTATTCTTAAAAATTGAATTAAAAATTCCATCGAGATCGGATGCTCCATGAGGAGGTCTGCATTTCGCTCTACTAGTCCTGAGAATGTGCGATAACCCGCACCATCCTGATCGGGTTCCCCAAAAGTGGTTTGTAGAAACGTAATCGTAAGGAATTTAATTTAAAATAATTTAAAGAATACGGTTTTTAATAGTTTAAGGTATTTAAATAAAAATTCGTATTTGTCCCAAAATATTGTTTTCAAGTAATCGTGCTATGTCAAGATGTGTGTTGTGAGAGGTAGGTCATTAGCTCATGAGATTTTTCTAAAGGTAAAACAAGCAAATATGATACAAGATGTCGTATATAGAGTTTGTGATATTTAAACGTAAAAGTGTAATAGAAATTGTTTTACATGGAGTTTTATAGTAAAATTGGTTTCTAAGATTTCGTTTATGTTTAACAATGTAGGGTGTTTTTCGTCACCCCATTGAGATGGGAATACGCGCGCGCTTGTCAAGCGCATTAAAGATTCCCCCTGCCTAAGGTAGGCTGGGGTTTAATGATCATGGGGATCCGAACCTCCGGCAGCCGCAGACTAAGCTGCCGTTAATTACCCCCCGCCTTTGGGGCGAGAGAACCTCCGATTAACGGGTTAAACTGGTCAAGCGAACTCAATGTGCAGTGTACGTGTGTTTTGTTTTGGAGGGGGGTTTAAATATATCGGGAGCCACGCAGAGTTTTTACAGGGGTCCCGCTACCCGGATAGTGGGCTGGGAGTCAAGGGGGCTAGCAACCCCTTTGCGGGGTGCGGGGCAGCGCCACGTTAGAAATTTTTTTCTAACAGGGACAGTGTCGTGGAGTATGTGTGTATGTAAATATGTATACATATGTATATATATATATATATGTACATAAAAAGAGGGGGAAAAGGCATCTAAGGGATGCGCGGGGCCAGCGCCTTGAGTGCTGTGCGCTTAGGTGCCGTGCGCTCAGGCGCAAGCACGCCACGTGTCAGCACGTGGGCGTTTTGCGTTTGAGCGCAGTGCGCTTGAGCGCAAGTGTGCCCACGTGTCGGCACGTGGAGAGCGCAGTGCGCCTGAGCGCAAGCGCGCCTCGTGTCGGCACGTGGGCGCTTTGCGCTCGAGCGCAGTGCGCCTGAGCGCAAGCGCGCCACGTGTTCGGCACGTGGGCGCTTTGCGCTCGAGCGCAGTGCGCCTGAGCGCAAGCGCACCACGTGTCGGCACGTGGGCGCTTTGCACTCGAGCACTGGGCGCTGGCGAGATAAAGGGGCTTTTAGTCCCAGAACCAGAAGCTATGCTTCAGAAAGGAAATATTTATTATGTATATATGTATGGAGTTAAACTCCTAGGATGTTTTGAAGCTGATGAAGGAGGGTTCTTCTTCTTCCTCCTGTTGTTTGGCCGGATCTTGAAGATCAAGAGATGTGAGATCTCAAAATCTCTCCTTTTTGAGATCTGATGGGAAATCTGAGTTCCCCTTTGCGGGTTTTGTGGTGAAAAACTACTTAGTTTTGGAAAAGAAAGAGTAAAACTCTTGATTTAATTCAAAAGAAATGAGAAGGTTTAGAACCTTGGAGAAGGAGCAGGAGGCACAAAGAACCCTAGTTTTTGGGGGAATGAAAAGTTGTCCCTTTTTTTTATTCATCATGTTACCTTATATAGGCTTACATATTTACATGTAGCCCCTTGGGCTTTACAAAAATGGCATTTTAGCCATCCCATGGCTCATGTGCCATTTCATTTTTGCACATAAGCCCTGGGCTTACAAAATATTGGCTTTATTCCCATTTTGTTTACATTCATGCATAAAAAATTACATAAAAATTATTTATTACATGATTTCATTTTTGGCATGGGGAGGGTCGGCCGCTTCATGTTTCGGACTCGACCTGGGCATGGGCCCACTTGACCTGGGCTTGGGCCCACCTGGCTTGGGGTTGACCTTGACTTTGACTCGGTCAACCGGGATGTAAATTTTTACCCCAACAAACAACAAGGCATAATAATTTGAATAATTGTTTCCTAAGTAAAATTGTTATTTTAAAGAGAATAGAATTTAAAAGTCGGGTAACTCCACTTACCAATGTCATCTGAAAAGAAGAAGTTTTGAGAGGTGATAAGAAGAGAGTAGAGGGGACTTAAGGTTTGAAAAGAGATATGGAAGGTATGAGAACAAGATGGAAACTTCGTGGAGTCGCGGTGTCGCTGGAATTGTCCCGAATTGTCGCTGGAAAGTGACATTGGGCTAACTCCACTTGTACACTTCTTTGACTTGGAAAAAATTTAAGAATTTTGATAATGGATTTCAGAATGGAGAGGGCTGGGATGTGATGTGGTATTTATAGGAGAAATTAGGGTTTTGATGATTGAAGAATGGAATTAGAAATGCATTAAAATTTGGTTTTAATGGTGATTTTTAATCCTCTGGTTAATTGCAGGAAAAACAAACAGAAGAGGAGTAGTGGGGGGAGGTCAAGGGGTTAGGGTTCAAAATTTGGAGGCATTCCCGACGGTCAAGCTCGGCGGCACCGGCCTTTTGGCTCATCTCACCGGTCGATGGGTGGGGTGGGTGCTTGGATTGGTGCCACGTGTTGGTGTCTGCTCGTATAACATTTCCCACATATTTGATTTCAATGACTTTTCATTTTTATGTGTATTGCACGTGTAAACTTTTGGGCTTCTAAAAAGTTTAAAAGAAAATTTATTAAAATAATATGAGGCTGATGAGATTCGAACACAGGGGCTATGTCACAGCAGTGAAAGGCTTTACCAATAAGCTATAAGAGCTTTCTTGCTGTTCAAAAACAAATTAAATTTATAATTTGTGCGCAGGCTTACAAATACTCTATTATGTACATTAATTTTAAAAGTTCTGTACATTAAAAATAGAGTCGTTACATCCACTGAGAAACTAATGATCCAAATCATTAATTCTCGCCCATCTTGGCCAAGGATTTCTGGTGATGGCCACCCGTGCACAGCGCGACATTAACCCCCAATACCGGGAGAGATGAATCCCCGACGATCCGCTCACCATCTCCATGTAGCTCGGGATTGTACCCAACTAAAACATGTTTGCACGACTCCTTTGAGCTGTGGTAGGGTAGTAATCAAAGCACAGTGGGAACTCACATGAGACAAATGACGATCTCAGGTCGACAGACTAACCTGTACTCATGTCACCTGAGAACTGCTATCTGACAATATGTATAATACCATCTAGCATATTTCCGGCGAGTCCGTACAGTGTAACTCATAACCCAATGAGCACATGTATACTATCTTAGGTGACTAACTGACACCAATGGCTTGTGAGACCGGCCACCGTCCCTCTTCGGGGTCTCGAAAAGTATACACGAGTCTACTCCGGAGTATCGATGCCCAGTCCCGATACTCTCTCGACTGGGGATATTTAAGGATGTGCTTATGGACCACCCAGCTCCCACGTATATGATCGCCATCATAATGTTGGTAGTCAAGCAAGAATCCTTTGGGCTCTATCAACATATAATAGTGATCTGTAATACCATATAATGTTTATACATGATGATAGAGACAAACCAGATAGTATACTATCATCTCGAGTAAGACTGTTCTACCCGTATGTATCCTTCCTCAATAATTATAATCGCTTGCCAGCGATTACAATAACTGCCTTAAGAGCACTATATCCAACATATATATACCGCACTCCAAAAATTATGATATTGTGTAAACGAAACAAATGTATTAAGCTTAATTATATGATATATAGATCAAACAAAGACATTAGAATTCATAGCTCAGAATTCATATCCTTTTTTATTGATTATTGTATGCATAATTTGTTTTGTCTTGATATTACATGTATATTTATATATTTCACAGATGCAGCGCAGCCACGGCCCATCCGTAGGACTTGAGGGCTGATCAGTCTCACAAGCTGAAGCCCAATGGCTAAGGGCCAAGGACCATTCCCCATTCCCTTTACTGCCAGATGCCAACCCAGTGGCCAGTATGTCGAGAAGTTCAGCCGGTATATGGGGAATGAGAGCCGTCACTTCAAGAAGTATTCTCTTCACCTTGAATAGGACGATCAGCACAAACACTCCTTTGACCTCTTCTTTGAGCAGGCTCGGGTATTATTAAACATTTTT
This sequence comes from Agapanthus africanus, assembly GCA_030015575.1. Taxonomy (NCBI): domain Eukaryota; kingdom Viridiplantae; phylum Streptophyta; class Magnoliopsida; order Asparagales; family Amaryllidaceae; genus Agapanthus; species Agapanthus africanus. The sequence continues at coordinate 745,616,557 of CM057340.1, forward strand.
ATTTGATTTATCAAAATAAATTTACTATCATTCGACACTTATAATTTAACAACGTTAATTTCTTGTATTTGCAGATGGATTACGACTTTCTGACCCTCGATCTCGATGACCATCATAAAGGACTCGATCTTCAGGCTATTTACCGGGGCCACACGATCAGCATGCAGGGTCATGTTCGGTATAATAGGGGTAAGATGAAATCTGATTGCTATGATATGTGGTTGGCGACCCTCGAGATGGAGAGAGTGGCTCTCCTACATTCTCCGGCCTTTACCGACGTCGATTTAGAGGCATAGCCTCTCTTGTGCGAGTTTTGGACATCTGAGTGCAAGTTGAAACAGGCCGCTTAAAGTAAGGAAAATCAGAATTCGACGAAGAGGGCTCGACCAACCTATACCGGTGGCTCGAGGAACGTGAATCGGGCCATCGAGGCAAAGGTAAATTACAAGATATCTCTTCTGATAAATACAACTATGTTATAAACGTGTGTATTTGGTGAATTACAGAGAGTTCAGGCCGTGGCTCAGTGTGGCACTTTGAGCATGTTGACGGATTATTTGTCCGTCCACACCTCATCTAGAGATCCGGTCACTAGCGAGCTTCGATATCCCGACGCTAGTACTCAGGAGTATTGCGTAAGTTTTAATATTTTTTCTAATTCGAATGAAAATGATAAGTTTAAATTTAATTGGTTTTCCTACGTTTGAATGCTTTACATGGTGTAGGTGGAGGTGGTGCAGAAGGTGGAGGCATCAGGGATTGATTTCAACGCAGAGATCGATCTCGCCGTGCTGACCCCTGTCTTAGACTACGTACACGGAGGGCACCACGGTGGTTGAAGAGGGGCCAGGGAACTGGTCCCAGGGCCTACCTGAAGTTGTCCTTCTCTCTGGCGGTTACTTCTGTTACCCCACACGAGCGACGTATGGAGCAGCGGTTGGACGAGCTGACCGCCGAATTTCATGCTTTTCAAAAGTCAATGGTACGTATACACACACATACACACACACACCTAAACACACACACAGAGAGAGAAGAGCGTGCGCGTGCGCACAAATAAGGTCAAACCGTAATTCATCATCATTCTCGTCTACATTGAACTCTTGTCAAATCCAACCCTACTATATTATGTTTTGATATAAATTTTAGAATATGTTAAACATAATTTTGATGATACCAAATGGGGTAATAACCTACCCCACACACATGAAGAAATTCTATATTGTTTGTGAAATCTATGGTTAGGATTTTTATTTACAATTTGTTAATTAGGTACAAGTTAATTAGTTAAAAAAAGATTTTCAAAAATGAGACATTTAAGAAAATACCTTTATCCTTTAAGAAAATACCTTTATTTCTAAGATTCGGCAGGCAGTGTAGTGAAAAGTAATAATAGTTAATAGTATTTTAGTAGAAAATCAACGATAGTTAAGGGTATTTTAGTGTAAATAAGTAAAATTGAGCCGATGGGGTTTTTTATTAAAAAATTTAATTATAGTGTCATGACCCAAACGAGGAACGTGACCGGCACTTAAATCACGTGATGTCTAAAAGCGTAACGCGATTTAAGTAAACCGAAATCCAGAATCTAAACCGTAAGCAAAGATAAAGTGGTGAAATTTTCTTAGAAAATGTTAAATTTAGAGCGTAAAAGAGTTGTTAGAAAATGTTTTTAAAAACAGGTTATCGTTAAAATTTTCGGCAGCACCTCCTTTGTAAATTTTGATAAAAATAGATACATACACAATATATATACAAGTATCCCCACTTAGAAGCAATCTCAATGCCCACTTGGCGGAACTTAACCACACAGTTTAAATATATCTGGCGAAGAATAAAGTAAGAAAGAAAAGAAAGCAATAACAAAAGCAGAACCACAACAGTCGGCTCACACGAGCACGACACCAGAGTCAATATAATAAAAATCTCTCAGTCTTGTCTCTAAGTCAATATAGATAGAGTATACTAGATACAATGTATAAGTATAAAAGAAGGCGGACATAAGAATACTTGCAGGCCACCTAAGCAAAAGTTCACGTCCAAAAGTAATAGTATGCCCCAAGCCGCGACTACAATGAACGGTCGACCCTATAAGAAACTATGCATAACAGGGATGAGTTGCCAGCTCGTGATTAATAAATAATATTATAAGTGGCAATCACATGCATAAACTAAACAACGACAATCCTAACTATGAGGTATAATGATGTATAGTAGTATGGATGTGGCACATATGAAGTAAGTGACGGTAGTAGCATGGATGTAGCATGTATAAAATGAGCATATCATAACAATTCAAGTAAGGAAGAAATATGAATACCATCAATGAATTATCATAAATCTCGTGTCAAATATCGACACTCAAAATCCAATATCTCAGGCGTCGTCTCTGAGATTGACCCTCATATCCATCTTAAATATATAACTCCGGTCGGTATCCTCGAGATATCCGCCGAGTTTCCATACTATCATTGGTCGGTCTCGGCCTCGCTAGGCTCACCTGCCTTTCTATACGGGCTTCTTGGCCCTGGATACCGTACCGGGTCCATCATGTATCCCTAATCGGTCTCTCTTCCCCTATCTTGATTCGGATAATCATATCATGAATACCAGAAAACTCATGGTGGACGTCGAATCATTATATCCAAAGAAAACCAAAATTATGAAAATGAATCCAAGTTTTTATAAAACCTTCTCCGTGTTTTCTCAAATCTCATGAAAACAGAAATCTCACGAAACAATATCATATAGAGAACATGGTAATAATGATAAAAGTACAGGATATCGGCATGATACATGCAAATATGTAAAAAAAAACAAAGATCTAACTACTAACCGAGATATGGTGCAATGCAAGGCAACGTGGTAACTTCTATAGTATACGTGGCATGGCAATTACTAATGATGTGTGTGTGTGTATATGAGTCTGTGCTCATGCGGCATAAAAGTCATTGGTAATGGTGCAAGTGTCCTAACAAGGGTTTATCAAAGTGTAGCAAGTAATTGAGTGTGTATGAAAATGATAATGCAACATATGAATTTAAATAGTGATGTATAACATAGATCTAGACATCGGAAGCTTAACGCTATCCAAACGATTCCCCCGTAGATGTTAAATCTATTCACCGGAATGGGCTTGCTCTACTCGAATCCAATCACCTCCTTCTCTTTTCTTGCCGCTTCATAAGTCCCTGCAACCAATCCTAATATCGAATAAAAACTTAGCGCGTGAGGGGCTAGAATACCGATACGGCATATATACATACACAAAGCGAACTAAACAGCCATAGGTTAACACGTGCGACCTTCGTGTACTATACGTGTACAACAATCACTTAGGACTACCCAGAATTGTTGTTAACCAAAGAAAACAATAAATCGAGAGTCGACATATTCGTTTCGTATGTTAAAACATCGCCAGAAGTGAAGTAAAATGCCCCCAGATTTTTATATAGGTGATCTAAAAGGAAAAAAAGTATACCAGAGATCAAGTTTGAGGCTCACTCCAACAAAAATCCAAATCCTAACTCTCTAGTACAACCGCAATTTGTGGTCAATACGTAATTTTTGGCTACCAGGTTGAAGAGAAAAGGGCTCGGATTTTTAGGGTGTACTCTAAATTCTATAACAAACTCCCAGAAATTTTAATTTGTCTCTGTGATCACTGAAATAGTAGCAGATTCAAATTGAACCTCAAACTTCTACAAAAGTACTAGTTTTAGCACTATTAAAACATCAAGGTGGATTAGTGAAGTCTTGGAGTTAACACAAAAGGATAATTAGCACGAAAATATCTTTATCTATCTTAGTTTAAGTTGTGATCCCCCAAAAAATTCACACAAGACCAATTCTCACCTCAAAACCCCACTTAAATTTAAAAACAAGCCAAGACATAAACTTTTAGCTTAAACTAGTGTTGCTAAGGAAAGCGTTTTGCTAAAACTTGATTAAGATTGGCACCTTACCTCTAGATTAGTTTTGTGGGGGTCTCAAGCTTGCAAAGTAGCCTCAAGGGTGTGGACTTGGCTTCCACATGAGTTTTGAAAGAAAAGATATGATTTTGTGGAGATTATTTGGTGTGGGTGTGTGTGATCTTGGGAGGTAGAGAGGGAAATTATGATGAGAAGATGAAGATGAAGAAGAAGAAAAGATGAGAAGGGGAAGAAGCATGGCTGACTTTTGCCATTCACAACCATTTTTTCGATTTTTATATTCACACCATCCTTTGCTCATACCCTCATGTCTCATGCCATGCTATATTATTTATCAAAGAAAGATAAAAACAAAATTAATTTTGCTAAATAGTTGAGAGAGTAAATATAGGGTTTATTTGTCATGGCATTAATTTGATGTTTTAGTCTAAATTAGCATATCACTAGTTCTAGATTAATAAGTAAGAGAGAGAGAGAGAGAGAGAGAGAGAGAGAGTGTGTGTGTGTGTGTGTGTAAATGTATATATACCAAAAATATAATTGTTAACTATGATTTATCTAATATCACATGTTATATAACTAATTAGATTGTAATTAATTCTAATAAATTTTCAAGATGTTACAATATGTTTAGTGAAAAACAACAATGGTTAAGGGTATTTTAGTAAAATTTATAGTAATTAAATTAATTTAAAAAGATGAATTATTTATTTAAAATTTTAAGGTATTTAGTGAAAAACAACAATAGTTAGGAGCGTGTATGTATGTGTGTGTATGTGTATGTGTATGTGTGTGCATACGCATACACACATACACACGCGCGCACATACACACATACACTCACAAACACACACATATAAACAAGTCCAAACTATAACCCTAAACTGTCATGCCCCGCTTTCCAGAGTGCGCTAACTACGACATATGACAGAGCCAACCATGCTACCTGTAGATAGGAATCATCCCTCCACAGTCATATTACGGCTGTCTATAAAATATCAAGAACAGTAAAATACAAAGACTATCTAATACATGTCCATTTGCTAAAATAAAGAGTCAAGAAATATATAGGCAGAAACGATAAATCCAATAAACAATAACAACATCTGGAAGTACGTCCTAATATGGGCTCACATCAGGAAATAAAAGCTGCGGAAAGAAACTAAACTAAATATCACTAACACGATCCGCACTGCTCGTCTTGACGGCTAAAATACTCCTATAGAGATAGAGAAACTGGGTCATGCAAAACCCAGAAGTCAGTGCGTCATAATATGTAAGACCATAATTCAGTTATACCATGTTCTATTCGATTATTTTATTTATTTTGTGGCTATTTCTTGTTTTATTAATTTTGGGTGCGGACAGTGTTTTGGTATCTGTGCTTAGTATCCGACCCGACCCGCATACTTGAAACCCGTCTTGGTTCTTGATTATGTTTTATCCCTGCTGGTTCTGAGGATCCGTGCACACATATATTCTGAATACCTGCATCATACATCTGGCATCTACATATATTTTTTAATAATACAATTATAGTCAAATAATATATTTTGAAATACCTAGCATGGCCTGTATCATACCCCAGACCCTATGGTTGCATCCGTATATCGTGTTCACGTCCCGTTTAGTGAAATGGACTCGTTTGGATCGTTACATGCATACTACGTGTATCCGTTCTTAGGGGTATGCATTTTCTTTAACTGGACATCGCATTTTGGTTTTGGTTGACACGTATATTATCCGTATTTTCAAACCTTATTTTTAGATCCAACCCGGGTATGTTTTGGAGTATTTTTGTATTAGCCAGAAAACCTATATATTTAATATTATATTCTCTATAATATATATACTATATATATATATATATATATATATACACAAGTTTATATTTTTCTGACTAGATATATTTTTTAAAAATATTTTCTATATCTAATCCTAACCCTCTCTCTCAATCTCTCTCTTCATATATATTTATATTTTCTTTTTTTTAAACCCTATAAATTCTCACAGGCGTATCCCTCTCTCTCTCACCTCAGTTTCTCTTTTCCCGCTTCTAAAATACCTTAATCCACGTCCTACCTCGCCGCCGCCGCCCCTCTCGACCTCATCCCCATCTCGCCAACACCACAACCACCACCTCTTCAACCTCACATCCCTCTCTCCTCTCCCCTGCAACCTACAACCATGAAGCCCTCGCCTGCACCCTCACATTGCCAGAGCCCCCTCGTCGACGTCTCTCCCGCCTCGTCACCACTTCCTCTCCCTCATCACCTCTCCCCTGACACCACCACCTCCTTTCCCGAGCTCATTCCCTGCACACCCGACCCCAAGAACCCGACCCCCGACCCCGACATCAAGAATCCCGAACCCACTGTACCGCCGTGGATCTCGCCGTCGCCGACCCATCGTCGACGTCTCCCTCGCCTCGTCTCTGACTCCAGAGTACCCTGAACACAGCTCTCTTCTTCTTTCTTCTTTCTTCTTTCTTCTTTCTTTCTTCTTCTTCTTTCTTCTTTTTCTTCTTCTTGGTTTCTTGTTCCCGGTGATCGCCAGAGTAGTGCTCGTCGCCGACGATCCGGGCGATCCAGTAGATGTCCTCATCCAAAGTGGTCATGTTTTTGTATAGCTTGGTTCTATTCTGTACGCGCGCGTGTGTGCATCGCGACGTTTACCGACGTCAGACGCGGCGTACGCACCACGTCAAGAGATCCGATCAGGCAAGTTTATCTTGCTACATGATATACTATTATATATACATCCATATGAATAAAAATAATACATGTATGTTGCATTGTGCATCCATGTTACAGTTTTACCGTTTTTACGATATTTGTTCGTATCCGTACAGTTTATTACATATCTAGTTGCATGCCGAAACCAGATTATTTCATGTTACTGTTATGTTAGTATACCATGCTTGCTAGTGTGCATCATACGACTCATGGACTTATAAAATGTTATCACAGATTAATACTTGTGCATCCGTGCATTTACCGTGCTTCGATACTCGTTACAGTTTTACTTTGGGCATCCGTTTGATACATATGCACTACCTGACATGACCTGATACACTACTTGACTTGATACCTGATCTTGTTATTAATGCCGATAATCCTGACGGACGTATCCTGTTGTCTGCATAGACAAAACCTGTACCTGCTTGATCCTGTGTTGACATTAGTTCCATATTATCAATACCTGACTCGAACACATAACCTTGGAGGTAAGGGAAAATCAATGATGAAACCTGACTTGTAACTCGACAATTCGATACTTATACTGATCAGTTTTTAAGGGCTAGGCCAGCCCCGAGATGACGCTGCCGATATCATTCGCCTGTACATGTTACCTGTTTACTGCCTAGCGGCACGTATCGGATTCAGTTCGAGAGTCTGGACCGTGGTCCCGGGCATGCACGGGATACTATTGAGTTATATCGATAATTCCATTAAATTGATTTCACAAACTTTAGAATAGATAACCCAGTGGTACAGTTTAGATTACTTATTGCACTTCGCATACACATATACACCTCATTGTTTCATATCTGCGTTTACTTGTTATATTCATGTTCTTGATTTATATTCATGCCTGCATATCTCGTTGCATCCTGGTTATTTCTATTGTTTGATATTATGATGAATTGACGTCTGGGTTTCGCATGGCCCAGTTCCTCTATCTCTATCGCAGGCTGACCATGAGTATTTTCGCCGCTGAGCCGAGCAGTGAGGATCGTGTTAGTGATAGTTTAGTTTTGTTTTCTTTCCGCGGCTTTTATTTCTTGATGTGAGCCCGTATTGGGACGTTTTTCCAGATGTTGTTTATTGAATTTCATCGTTTCCGCATATATATTTCTTGACTCTTTTATTCGGGCAGATGGACATGTACTAGTTAGTTTTATATTTTACTGTTCTTGATATCTTATAGACCGCCATAATGTGACTGTGGAGCGATGTTTCCTAGCCATAGGTAGCATGGTTGGCTCTGTCACGTGCCATAGTTAGCGCACTCTGAGAAGTAGGGCATGACATAATATCAAACAATAGTAATAATCAGGATGTAACTAGATATACAGGCATGAAATAAATCAACTGCGTGAATATAACAGTGAGATGTGTATGTGTATGTGTATGTGAAGTGCGATGAGTAATCTAAACTGTGCTACTGGGTTATCTATTCTAAAATTTTTGAAATCAATTTAATTGAATCGTCGATGTGACTCAATAGTATCCCGCGCATGCCCGGGACCACGGTCCAGATTCTTGGGCTGAATCCGAGAAGTGCCGCTAGACAGTAAACAGGTAACATGTACATATGAATGATGTCAGCAGCAGTATCCCAGGGTTGGACTAGCCCGTAAAGACTGATCAGTATAAGCATGTTCTCCTCCGAATACAGAGACGGGACCGCGTAGGTTCATCTTGCCTGAATTTGGGGGTAGATGCTAATTGGTGCTATCCGTCCACCTCTCCGAAGATGCCAAGTTGATTTATGACACCATGTATCGAAGGTTTAAACGGATGCGGCCGATGTAGCAGACTTCGTCAGATTCCCTCTCTTTGAGGGGTTTTTGATTGTGGGGACGCTCTTCCCTGCAGGTGCAAACCCCTGCAGTTAATTACGTTACCGCATCGCGGTAACCACTTTCTCCTTCTCCAGATGGTCACTTCGTGTCGTGGGTGTTTGTTTTGTTTTTGGTTGCCCGTGGATTGTATACGGAGACTAATTTATGTTGTCGCCCGTAGGGCGTGGATTAGTCCAAATCCGTATTTTCTTGGATTTGGGTTTGGGGATTGGGTTTAAGGATCGTCGGTCTCATTTGAGACTAAGATCAACTTAAACGTTTGTTAAGGATACGTTAGTCTAAATTTTAGACTAAGATCTACTTAACGAGGGGGTTTTAGGTTAAGGATACGTTAGTCTAATTTTAGACTAAGATCAACTTAACGGGACCATTTAGATCCAACAAGATAGCATTTGGGCTCTATTGTTTAGTTTAGGGGTATTGCGGTCAATTACCAGTTTAAGAACATGGTGGTCCATTGTTAGTTTAAGGACATCTCGGTCCAAGGTTAAGGACATTGATTGATCTTAATTTCTCGATGTGTATGGAAAATGTATAAAGATCACAACCAAAGAAATTTGTAAACCGCAAACAATAACGGTGTCAATTGTAGGTTCGTTAGCGAGTGCGGATCGTCTACAGAGATGTGTGTTTTGCTCGTTTTCGTTTTAGATGAGTCGAAATAAAAAGATAAAAGAAAAATTGCAAGAAAATTGATTCAAGAATTTTGAAATTTAGTTTCAAGAATAGTAAAGAACTAGATCTAAAGATCAAGAATCAATAAATGTCCCAATCACTTTGATTTATCAAGATAATGAAGAATAGCTTGCAGGATTCAATTGAGTCAATAGTTAATGATGAATCTAATAATTCCTAATCTTATCTATTGATAATTTGTAGCTAGATTGATGATTATGATGAAGATTAGGGATCTATTGAAGAAATTTGGGTTTCTCCTTCTATCCCTTGTCTTTTCAATCACGATCATTCGGATCTAGCCTCTAGCAAAAAAATTCATCAATCATTTGATCCCTAATTTGCAACGAAAATTCACAAGAATGTGATCTCGATCCAAATTAGGTCATTGATGATTCTTCTTCCTAGAGTTCACAAATCTCATAAGACTTAAGAATTAGTATTAAGATTTGATCATCATTAGATTTATCAATTCTCTCGAATCCTCCACAAGCGGAGATTTACTCAAACATCATGAAATTAAATGAATCAAAGATCAAGAAACTCCACAATGCAAGAATGTAAAGAAAGCAAGAATAAAGATCTTCACCTTTTATTATTCAACGTTTCGTTACAATTCACTCAAGACTACAAGAATTGAGGAGAGAACTCGATCGTCGAACTAGCTTCGCATCGTCTTCATGAGTCGCGGATCGTCGTGGATCACTTGCTCGGATGAAGATCGGCGTTGCTTCAAAAAGGCTCGATGGATGCTTGCTTTGGCTCGGCACTCAATAGATCTTGATTTGGATCAAATTGTGTCACTCAATTTGATTTAGATTTGATTTGGATCTACAATTTTTCCCTCCAAAAAATGAACCACTAACTAACTAGCTAACTCCTCAAAATGAACAACCCCTCAACCCTAGATCTAGATCTCTTTTTATAACCCCCCTCATTTGAATTTTCCCTCCAAAATGAACCACCTCATTTGAATTTTCCTTCCAAAATGAACTACCTCGGTTGAATTTTCCCTCCAAAAAGAGGTTGTTACAAGGAGGCTTCTAGAAGAAAGTTGTTGGAGAGAGCCTTCTAGAAGAAGGTTGTTGCAAGGAATATTCTAGAGTGAGTTTGTTAAGCAGAGCCTTCTGGAAGAAGCCACGCGGTCATCTGGAGTCTTCTGGAAGCATTGGCCGTTACGGGAAGCCACGTGGAGGAATTTGCATTGCTGACGTCACCATATAGCCGCGGATCCGCCGCCAATAGGGCCCTACGGCCGCGGATCCGCGGCGCTTTGGAAGCCTCTGTGCTTGAAACTTCTGGGCTGCTCTGTTTTAGCTTTTTGGCACTTTCTGGGATGCTTGGAATCTTTTTATTCTTTCTTGATTTCTGCCAAATCTCAAGTCTTTGACTTGGCGTATTTTTATCAGCACTTTTGACAATTTCGGCTCTTTTCCTGGAATTTCCTGCACATATTCTCGAGACAAGTGTTGCGCTACACAAAAAATCATGTGTGCAATGATAAACACTCAATTTCCCTCAAAATGTCGGTTATAAAGTATAACACATGTTATTTGGTATTTTACAGTCAATTTACTAATATGTGTTATATTTATACCGAACACCCTTAGATGAGTGTAATTAGTAGGGAAATTGATGTGTTAAAAATGCAATATTTTCAACTGATCAAATTCCCCCAAACTTATTTTTGGTCGTCTCGAGCAAATTGTTTTATTAAAAAGAGAAGGAGAAAATAAAGAAAAAGAAAAACTAAATAGCACACTTTCGTAGGCAACACGATTGCACTGAGCACGTGCAACAATCCTTTAAACCTCTAGGTGTCCCTAGTAGGAGGAGTGTTGTCTCCTGAGGGTTTTCAGCGGACTGCACCCAAAAAATCCAATAATAAAAGGAAGACCGTGAAAGTTACATATAAAGATAAGAATTATAAAAGAAAGACTTTGAAAATTAGAGTTTCCAACTACACTAGATTTTCGGTTGTCATGAGCCTATCTTAATAGTCATGAAAAGATGTTAGAAATCACATCATCCCTCAACAAAACATCGTCTTTATTCTTCATTCCTATCTTTCTTCCAGATATCGATCATATACCCCTACGTGTGTGTAAAAGACATCCCTACACCCGAAGAATTCAATTCAAGCTATCATACTCTTGTCCATCTGCCTCAGTATTTTTAAATTTGATGAATATTTAGATGGATTTGCTCACACATTTTTCATGCGACCATTAATACTTCTTGAGGTACTAACCGACCGATTACTCATGTGCTTGCTTATTAGGTGTATTTTCCTCGTCTTGCATCACCTAAGGCTTAGCAGTGACTCCCAGACCAGTTGGTCTAAGGCACTAGGTGATGAAGCACCCTCGCTATATTTTTTTATTGCTGCCTTGGCGATAACAAAACCAGAGTTCATTTTTCTCAATACCATTTTATATTTTATTCATTTTTTTTAATTTCCTTCATACTTTGGCTTTTAGACAAGAGCATTTCAAGGTATCCTCTACTATCCCGAGTTTTAAGACGTGTGTAAGTGCATATAGTAGGGTATCAACGTTCAAATGTTTGGCTTCCAGAATAGGAACTATTTTTCAGACTTATTTTTATTCTCAGATTAGTGACTTCCTTCATCTTACTAACCCTTGGGACAACGGCTCATAACTATTTATTACTAGTTCGTTTAAGAAAACTTCTAATTTTCTTGCTTTTCTTAAATTTTCCAATCTTTTGGATGTAATTTTTCACTATCTAATCTTTTATTATCTTATTTATGTACAAAATTTTTTTATTTATTTTTTTTAATTTTATATATATATATATATATATATATAAATGTTTTGTGCTTATGCAAAGTATGATGCAAATGATGCGTAAATAAGCACAAATCTTCCCCAAACTTGTTTTCAACAGTATCCTCGCTGTTGCTATCTGCTAAACCTCAAAAACCTGTAAGCTTGGGAAGACATTTATTAACGGGGGCAAAATATATTAAAGTGAAAATCCTCCACCAAACTTATTTTTGGCTCACAATATTGAGGACAACAGTTATTTCAAGAGCCAAAAATACAACCCCCCCTCAAACATGAGTTAGACAATATGAAGCATTTTAAGAGGGGGTGAGTCATTTGGTCAAAATAAGACTTTCCAAAGACCAAAAGTTAACACCAACCATTCAAAGATTTTATCGGTATAGCGTATAGGTCGGTGGAAGAATGTGTTGTATCGAGTCAAGAAAAAATGGGGAAGGGATAAGAGGTGGTCGGGAAAGGGTTTGAATTTTAAATTAGAGAAAAGAAAGAATGAGGATGAATGTGAATGATTAGGAAGAAGGAAAGGTGGCGGTTCAACTTCTATAAGTGAAGGTTGATCAATCACAAAATCCGTATTGTTTAAAAATTCAAGTTCGTCAGCAAAAAGTTCTTCAAAACTTTTATCAATGGTGTGATCGAACATTTTGCTGTCAAAAACTTTTGTGCCAGAATTTATCCTACTTGATTCATCAAAAATTATTGAGGTAGAAGACTCGAAAAACTCATCTATCTCATTTTCAAAAATATCCAAATCAAGTTGGCTTTCTAGGATTGTCGAACTTGAATTGTCAGATTGTGATTCATCAACACTCACTATCATTTGAGGAACAGAAGAACCAGAGATAGTGGAAGATGAAATGGGTAAACCTATTGATGTGTCGAGTGTCGCTAAACCAAATGTGGGAGATGAAGGCTGAATTTCGGTTTGCTCTTCGGGTATACGATTATCATCAACCTCAAGACGTATTTGGGGTTCGAGAAGAATTAAAGGCTCAAGATGATGACCATAAGGAAGTGAAAGGATCTGATGAATTGGTGGGACTAAATCATCCACAATTTCGGGTTCATTGATCAATATATCCCCAATGTCAATCACCTCATTCATGTGAAGGTTAAAATTCTCAAACACCTCATCAAAAATATGATTTTCAATCAGTTTTGGTTCAAGAGTGGAGGTGTAGAGATCACAAGGATTTGGTATGGTTTCACTTGAAATGGACCCTTCGCGGTAGGGTAAATCAAACATTGCATTATTACACAACTTGTCATACATTCTATCGTCAATTGGTGAATCCTTTAGTGTACTCGATGAATCTGTGACACTGGAGTTGTGGATTTCAGTTTGGAAAGGGAATGTTTGATTAGGAAAGGTGTACAGTTCTCTCTCACTACCCAAATTCTCATTTTGTCCAATGCCCGAATTATATACTGAAAAATTTTGGGCTGGTTTGAAATTATTTACTTGCATCCACTCTGTCATTTGGTTCGACATTTCCAAAATTTTTTCTAATGTCTGCTCAAGACTAGACTTGGGTCGATAAGGGGTTTCAGGATAAGATTGAAATTCTTGTGGATGATTAAAACTCCCAAATGACTGATTAGAAGGGTTGTCTAGAGAATGTGGAAAAGTCGAATTGGATTGATAGGAATAGAATGGTTGTGAAAATTGGGTAGGAGTAGGGTCAACATTGTGATAAGAAAAATTTTGATACTGGTTCGTCGGTTGGCTATTGGACATCATACATGCTACAAACCGATTATGAAATTCTTCTTTGGAAAGTGGAGGTGATGGTTGATATTGGTCCGGGTTGAAACTTTGGCCTCTAGCCCTAGCTATATGCCCAGCAATGGACATTCGTCTGGGGGCATCCTCACTCAGAGTATCAACTGAAACGGATGTAGGATTAGGATACGGTTGATATTGGTTCGGATTGAAACTTTGGCTTCTAGCCCTAGTTATATGCTTAGCAATAGACATTCGTCTTGGGGCTTCCTCACTCGGAGTATCAACTGAAATGGATGTGGAATTGGGATACGGTTGATAGGACCTAGACTGAGGTCGCCAACTGTTTCTACCCACTTGTTCTATCCGATCTCTTAAGGACATGGAAGAGCCGGACGGTATACCGAAGGGATTACGAAAACAAGAAATATCTGGTTGTGGACACCAAAGCTCGGCAAGAGTTTTTCTGTTTGGGTCACCTATTATAAGAAGAGAAGAGGGGGAAAAGGATAAAAAAGGGGAAAGGGGGGAAAAGAGGGGAAGGGGGAAATAATTGGTTGGTTTTGAAAAAAAGATACGGATTTTTAAAAATTCACACAAACATGCACAAGCAAACCTATATCTAATGGTCACCTAGGTCAAGTCTCTAGACCGCTCCTAGACTTCCAGAAGACAAATCGCAGGATAAATCTTCTACTGCCTCTTTGCCCCTCCTGTGGCCAGGTAAGTGCCAGGTAAGTGGGAGGTTCTCCACTACGTAAATAGTGGGCCTAATTAAGTAACCACTTGCCTTAGATACACTTGCCTTAGACACCACAAAAGAAACGCGGATAAGCAATAGATTACACACGACCTCCTTCTGTCCTAATTGAGCGTGACGGTCTTTAGAGTCTTGTCTAGATATTTTTTAATTAATGAGGGTGATGCGGATGCAAGTTTATGATTTCCGGGGCTTAGGAAGGGTAATGAACTCCCCACCTAATCTGAATTTGGTCTTTGCCCCTTAATTTCCATATTAAAATATGCACAAAACAACCAATTTCAAGAATCGCAACAAATTTATTTTTTAGCGGCGCTGAATTTTTGCAAAGAATCCTGCAAGAAATTGATTATTGGACAAGATCAGAGAAGAGATAGGAACACAGACAGCAGACCTGAGAGATTTGGCACTGTGCAAACCCTAAACGGCGGCGGTTCCGCCGCAAAAACGCACCTATGGCCGCGGTTCTGCAGTCCTATGAGGGAGATAGGGTTTGGCAATTTTTGTGCAGGTCCCTGTACTTCTCTGGACTTTGTAAAACTTCTCTAAATCTTGATTTTCTCAGTATAATGATTCCATATTCCCTCGCAAAAATTCACAACCAATCGTTAAGCACTTGATGCGACTTGATCTAAATTTTTTTTTATGGAATAATAATTTTTCAACTCAAATAACAAAAACGAACAAAATAGCACACATCCCCGGCAACGGCGCCATTTGATTAAATGATTCTTTGTGTGACACAATTTGATTTGGATTTGGATCTACAATTTTACCCTCCAAAAATAAACCACTAACTAACTAGCTAACTCCTTAAAATAAACAACCCCTCAATCCTAGATCTAGATCTCTTTTTATAACCCCCCCTCATTTGAATTTTCCCTCCAAAATGAACCACCTCATTTGAATTTTCCCTCTAAAATGAACTACCTCATTTGAATTTTCCCTCCAAAAACCTTCTTCTAGAAGCCTCCTTGTAACAACCTCATTTGAATTTTCCCTCCAAAATGAGGTTGTTACAAGGAGGCTTCTAGAAGAAGGTTGTTGGAGAGAGCCTTCTAGAAAAAGGTTGTTGCAAGGAATATTCTAGAGTGAGTTTGTTATGCAGAGCCTTCTGGAAGAAGCCACGTGGTCATCTGGAGTCTTCTGGAAGCATTGGCCGTTACGGGAAGCCACGTGGAGGAATTTGCATTGCTGACGTCACCATATAGCCGCGGATCCGCCGCCAATAGGGTCCTACGGCTGCGGATCCGCGGCGCTTTGGAAGCCTCTGTGCTTGAAACTTCTGGGCTGCTCTGTTATAGCTTTTTGGCACTTTCTGGGATGCTTGGAATCTTTTTATTCTTTCTTGATTTCTGCCAGATCTCAAGTCTTTGACTTGGCGGATTTTTATCAGCACTTTTGACAATTTCGGCTCTTTTCCTGAAATTTCCTGCACAGATTCTCGAGACAAGTGTTGCGCTACACAAAAGATCATGCGTGCAATGATAAACACTCAGTTTCCCTCAAAATGTCAGTTATAAAGTATAACACATGTTATTTGGTATTTTACAGTCAATTTACTAATATGTGCTATATTTATACCGAACACCCTTAGATGAGTGTAATTAGTAGAGAAATTGATGTGTTAAAATGCAATATTTTCGACTGATCAGACATCATAGTCCGTGGGTTTAAAGGGACCCCACAGTCCAAGGTTAAGGACATCATAGTCCGTGGGTTTAAAAGGACCCCACAGTCCAGGTTAAGACGTCATAGTCTATGGTTGTCGGGACCCGTCACCTCTCTGAAGACGTTGAAGGATTACAACGACAAATATCAGAGAAGTTCAGAGATGTACCCTTGAACCAAAGTTGATTGGGAGATCTGTAGTCCAATTTGGAACTAAGATCAATTAATTAGATTATGAGCACATTGGCTTAGTTAAATCTGAATTGAGGACTTATGGCCAATTTGGGCTAAGTCTAATTAAGTTTGGAATGTTGGCCCTTTGTTGGCCTGTTGAACATTTGTCTGGGTTCAGCCCCTCATTATTTAGCAACGCTAAACAAGAGTTTGAAGGCTTTGAGAACATTTTGTCTTTGAGCAAACATTATAGCTCTGGATTTTAAGGCTCATTTGAAGGGGATATTTGCCTCTGAAAAACTTAGCCAATTTGGGCTAAGCTGGTTTTAGAATAGTGTTAAACACTAAAGGACATCCGGCAGTCACGTGTCCTCACATGATGTATTTAAAACAGTGTTAAACACTGGAGAAAAAATGCTCAAAATAGTGTTAAACACTAGAAAGTAAGGGGTCACGTGAGGCGCCTGAGATGGGGCCAGGCCTCGTTTATTTTATTCTCAAATCTGCAAATAAGTGTTAAACACTTCTGATCTTCCGGCCATCACGTGCTGGCACGTGATGGATATCCATGTATTAATTATTAAAGTGTTTATTAGGGGTCACGCGAGGACACGTGAGAGCGCCCAAAATCAGTACTGCCTTTTCCTTTATTCTCTTTGTTTTGAAGGTCACGTGAGAGCACGTGAGGTATTGCCTCTAAGCTAATTCCTTCTTATTTTGAGGGGTCCATTAATGGGTCACGTGGGGGTACGTGACCTAGTCTTGTTCGCTCTTTTCTGCTCATTGAGAATGGGGTCACGTGTTACCACGTGACCAAGTTCTTTACGTGTATGGAGAGCTTTAAGTCTCTTGTTTTAAGAATTAAATTCTCTGTAGGGTTAAACCCTAATTCTGTTTTAGAGGAATTAAATTCCTATCTATGTGGAAGAATTAAATTCTTGTGTAGGGTTAAACCCTAGTTCTGTTCTTTTAGAGGAATTAAATTCCTATGAATTTGGAAGAATTAAATTCTCATATAGGGTTAAACCCTAGTTTTATTTGGAGGAATTAAATTCCTGTGAATTTGGGAGAATTAAATTCTCATATAGGGTTAAACCCTAGTTTTATTTTAGAGGAATTAAATTCCTATGAATTTGGGGGAATTAAATTCCTTAAGCTCAGATTCTCCCTCTAGGTCTTGGATCTGCATGGCAGAATCTCCCCGATAAGAATTAAATTCTCAAATTGTGGGGAGATCTGCTTCTGCAGATTTTCAACCAAAAGAAGAACTAAGTTCTTTTTCAGAAGAGTTAAACTCTTAAACTTGAGAATTAAATTGTCTTTTATTTTATGGAGCTTAGATCTCTTTCCCCTTTCTCACCTAGGGTTTCTTTTCTCTGAAAAGAATTTCTTTTCTCTCTTGAGAATTAAATTCTCCTTTCTTTTTTCTCTCTGTTATTGTTTTTCTCCAGAAAATCAAAATTCTAAGGATCCCTTCTCTTCTCTTCTTCGCTCCTATTTATAGGAGAAAGAAAAGAATCAATTTGTTTAGTGAATCTTTCATTGAAAGATTTTGATTGTTTTTGTAACTAACATGATCTTTTAGATCACTCCGTGAATTTTATTCACCATTGGATTTTTAATCCAGAAGATATTCTGTTTGTTATTCTTTGTGAATTTCAGGGAAATCTTTCCTTGTATAAAATCTTTCCATAAATCGGTGATTTTTAATCACCATTGGATTTTTTAATCCAACGGTGCTCTATTTTACAGAGTACCATCTTTTTTGTTTGGAAAGATTTAAAGAAATATTTTTCCAGTTAGGGTCTTTGATTTCCCTTAATTAGAATTTAATTCTATTAGTTCAGAAGGCTTTTAAAAGTCTATCACGTGTTGGCACGTGATCCTATTATTTGATTATTAAATAGAATTTAATTCTATTGATTAAAGAGCTTAGGAGCCCGTCACGTGTTGACACGTGACCAGAATTTAATTCTGCTTTTAGGGAGGTGAGGAATCATCACGTGTCAGCACGTGATGCCTCATTGAGGTTTTTCCTTGCTGTTTTGTTATATTTTTGTTTGACTAGAATTTAATTCTATAAAGTAGAGATCACAGGAACCTATCACGTTTCAGCACGTGACCCTTGGTCACGTGTGAGCACGTGATACCCTATTGGGGAATTCCCTGATATTTTATCAGGGAACAAATGCCCCCCACTACTTTTCCCACGTAAGTATGTACGTGGGTGAAGTAGTGCAGAGTTATGCATGGCTATAAAATTGAGGGCTTAGAAGACAAGTTTTAGGGTCCTTGTAGCCTAAGACTTTTTCATCATCATGAGCCGTAAGGGTCTCAAGAAGGTTTTTTTCTCCCTACAGGTCGAGAGGATCCCGCAGGTGTATTTTCTCCTTAGGGGTCGTGAGGACTCATAAGTGTGTTTTCTCTTGAGAGTCGTAAGCATCTCACAAGAGAATTTTCTCCCTTACAAGTCGAGAGGACTCATAAGTGCGTTTTCTCCCTCCTTGTCGATGTTCGACTTTAGAGAGTGTGGTCCGTTAATAGTATGCAAGAATCCGTTTTGGACCGACTTGCAGGTCCCCAGTTCTTATGAAACAGGTTTTTTAATTCCCATTGCCTAAAGCTTTGCCTTACGAGTCGAGACGGATCGAGAAGTTCTCGTAAAGACACTAATTTCCTCACGAGTCGAGACGAATCGAGAAGTTCTCGCAAGAATGTCCTAACGTCACAGTTAACCTTTGCTCTTTACGACAAAGGTCCGTTAGGGTCTGTGGTACTAGGGTTTTGTTCGTCGTACCGTCACGTTGGCTGATGTATCCCTCGATAGGCAATCTTGCTGTTCGAGTAGCCTTGCGACTGTCGTGTCTCTGATCCCTTCGAAGGCTGGACAAGACGTCTTCAAGCAATCTTCCTAGGCAGTTTGACCGTCGGAAGAGCAAGCGTTAGGAATTTTGCCATGCCGCTTTTTACTTGAGGTTGGGCTCAGTTTGGGGAACCCCGATAAGTCATGACCACTCCGCGCTGGTATGGGATGATCTCCGATAGTCTTTCAGATTTTATATGAGTTGCCGTCAAGACCCTGAAGCTAGGAATTTGGCATTTGCTTCATTTGCGGGCATTGCGTCTGCTGTAACGAGACGAATGTCGCGGTTGTCTCTAGGTTGCGGGTGACCCGTCGAGGTTTGGAACTAAGGATTTTGCCGTGGCTCCGTTGTTTGATTGTCGTGTCTGAATCCTGCTGGAGGAAGAACGCTGTGGTGACATCTCATCTGCTGTATCGAGACGAACGTCGAGGTGGTGACCACTCCGCGCTGGTGTGGGATGATCTCCGATAGTCTTTCAGGTTTTATATGAGTTGCCGTCAAGACCCTGAAGCTAGGAATTTGGCCTTTGCTTCGTTTGTTGGCATTGCGTCTGTTGTAACGAGACGAATGTCGCAGTTGTCTCTAGGTTGCGGGTGAACCGTCGAGTTTTGGAACTAGGGATTTTGCCGTGGCTCCGTTGTTTGATTGTCGCATCTGAATCCAGCTGGAGGAAGAACGCTGTGGTGACATCTCGTCTGCTGTATCGAGACGAACGTCGAGGTGGTGACCACTCCGCGCTGGTGTGGGATGATCTCCGGTAGTCTTTCAGGTTTTATATGAGTTGCCGTCAAGACCTTGAAGCTAGGAATATTGCCTTTGTTTCATTTGCTTTGGTGTTGCGTCTGCTGTATCGAGACGAACGTCGAGGTGGTGACCACTCCACGCTGGTGTGGAATGATCTTCGATAGTCTTTCAGGTTTTATATGAGTTTCCGTCAAGACCTTGAAGCTAGGAATATTGCCTTTGTTTCATTTGCTTTAGCGTTGCGTCTGCTGTATCGAGACGAACGTCGAGATGGTGACCACTCCACGCTGGTGTGGGATGATCTCCGATAGTCTTTCAGGTTTTATATGAGTTGTCGTCAAGACCTTGAAGCTAGGAATTTGGTCTTCGCTTCGTTTTCTTAGGCGTGTTCGAATCCTGTTGGAGGAAGAACGCTGTGGTGACATTTCGTCTACTGTATCGAGACGAACGTCGAGGTGGTGATCACTCCATGTAGGATGATCTCCGGTAGTCTTTCAGGTTTTATATGAGTTACCGTCAAGACCCTGAAGCTAGGACTTTGGCATTCGCTTCGTTTGCTTTGGTGTGTACGAATCCTGTTGGAGGAAGGACGCTGTAGTGACATCTCATTTGTTGTATCGAGATGAACGTCAAGGTGGTGACCACTCCATGTGGGATGATCCCCGGTAGTCTTTCAGGTTTTATATGAGTTACCGTCAAGACCCTGAAGCTAAGAATTTGGCCTTCTCTTCATTTGCTTTGGTGTGTCCGAATCCTGTTGGAGGAAGGACGCTGTAGTGACATCTCGTCTACTGTATCGATACGAACGTCGAGGTGGTGACCACTCCGTATGGGATGATCTCTGGTAGTCTTTCAGGTTTTATATGAGTTACCGTCAAGACCCTGAAGCTAGGAATTTGGCCTTCGCTTCGTTTGCTTTGGCGTGTCCGAATCCTGTTGGAGGAAAAACGTTGTAGTGACATCTCGTCTGTTGTATCGAGACGAACGTCGAGGTGGTGATCACTCCGTGTGGGATGATCTCCGATAGTCTTTCAGGTTTTATATGAGTTACCGTCAAGACCCTGAAGCTAGGAATTTGGCTTTCTCTTCGTTTGCTTTGGCGTGTCCGAATCCTGTTGGAGGAAGGACGTTGTAGTGACATCTCGTCTGCTGTATCAAGACGAACGTCGAGGTGGTGACCACTCCGTGTGGGATGATCTCCGGTAGTCTTTCATGTTTTATATGAGTTACCGTCAAGACCCTGAAGCTAGGAATTTGGCCTTCGCTTCATTTGCTGGCATTGCGTCTGGTGTATCGAGACGAATGTCGGGGTTGTCTCTAGGTTGTTGACGAACCGTCGAGATTTGGAACTAGGGATTTTGCCGTGGCTTCGTTGTTTGATTGTCACATCTGAATTCTGCTGGAGAAAAAACGCTGTTGTGGGTCTCTAGGCTGTAGGTGTGGCCGTTGAGACTTGGCTCTCTTTCTAATGGAGCCTGGTGGGAAGGTATGGTTCCCTCTTCATTTATGCCCCTGGATTGTATACAGGGAACGACGCGATCTCACCTTTAGGGCAAAATGTTTCATTTTGTATATTTTTCTTTCCACGATGCTCTATCATTTCAGCTTTTTATATCGCGAAAGTCGCGATTGCCCAATCATTTCGGCTATTTTTCGCGGTGCCCAATCATTTCGGCTATTTGTTTTATTTTTACTCGCTGCTTTTTATTGCGAGTTGCCCCAATCATTTCGGCTATTTCATATGCATACATTTTTACTTGCTGATTTTGTTGCAAGTTGCCCCATCATTTCGGCTATTTCGTATGCATGTGTGGCTCGCTGGCTTTTTGTTGCAAGCTTGGAATTAGACACCGATTTTGGCATCAGCACTGCTACAACTGAGATATTGCCAAGAGCGAATCATCATTTGCCTCTGTCAATGTCGAATAAAGGTGGCTTAGCGAACAGGGTTAGGATTCTGTCGATTAAGCCTTTTAACTTTACGAGCCGTAAGGGTCTCATAAAGGTATTTCTCCCTACGAGTCGTGAGGATCTTGTAGGTGCACTTTCTCCTTAGGAATCGTGAGGATTCCTAAGTGTATGTTCTCTTATAAGTCATAAGGATCTTACAAGAGTGTTTTCTCCTTATAAATCGAGAGGACTTATAAGTGTTGTTTGCTGTACGAACATATCCCTAGTCACGAATGGGATTTTGTTAGGGAAATGTTTATTCACACCCGTGGATTATATACAAGGGTCAATACTGAACCACTTGTAGGGCAGCATTGGAGGTTGCGACGGCTGCTTAAGAACGGGTTCAGATCCCTGTAGCTTAAGGCTTTCGAATCCTATGAGCCGTGAGGGTCTCATAGGAGGGTTCTTCTTACGAGTCGTGAGGATCTCGCAAGTGTAATTTCTCCTTAGGAATCGTGGGGATCCCTAAGTGTGTTGTTCCCTTGTGAGTCGTAAGGATCTCACGCAGGTGGTTTCTCCTCACAAGGTCGAGAGGACCTTGCAAGTGTTTTTTAACGAGGTTGCGCCCTTTCGGGTTTTCACAAGAATCGCCAGTAGTCCTGCTGTTTTTACTCACGGAGCCCTTTCGGGTTTTCATCCGTTCCCATTTTGCTTATGGACATACCGGTTTTTTTTGTGTCAGCCTTGGGATGCTGCGGTCCATAGTAGTTTATCGACGTCTCGGTCAACAGCCAATTTTAGGACATAATGGTCCATTGTTAGTTTAAGAACGTTTCGGTCCGTCGTTGCCATATTTGAGGCGAGTTTCTAGTTTACGTATTTTTCAGTCCATAGTGCTTTCTCTATAAATGAGCACGATGCCCACGGCATGTCCATCTTTTTCGGATCATATGGTTGTGGCGGGTTCATCTTCCAGTTTTCGGATAATGCGAACTTGCCCAGTTGGTATTGGTCCTCAATCCATCCTTTGAAGACGAAGCAATCTTCGATTGGATGTCTTACTGTTTGGTGGTAAGGGCAGTAATTAGGATTATTGACAACGCCTGACTGCAACGGACGTTTGGGGGTCCGACAGATTGATGAGTCTGTTGCGCATTGCCAGCTCGAACAGTCTCCTCCTTTTATCCTGGGGAAACGAGTATGGACATCCCAGTCTCTCCTCGAGGGATGGGCGCGGACGCAAGTTGTTTTGGCGAACAACTAGCTTTAAGTTGCTCGGCTGTTGTTGAGTATTGGCAACGAAAGTTGATTTTCCTTTCCCCTTTTCATTCCGAGGATCCGTCTTTGAAGGGGACGGTCTATGACCCATCTGGTCCATTTGGGCCAGCTTGTCAATCAAGGCCTGGAACGTGGTCGGCTTGAAGAACATCATGAATTGAGAGATGGTCGCTTGAGGGTCAAGAGTGTCCACGAACATGCCCACCGCAGGTGCTTCTTCGATGCGCTGCTCGCATTTTGACCATAAATTCCACCACCGTATCGCGTACTGAACCCATGTTTCTCCAGGTTTCACCATGGCATTGATCAATGTCGTGATTGGGGTACATTCACTAGCGCTCGCAAAACGTTGGGTGAACAGCAATTCCATCTCTGTAAAAGTTTTAACAGAGTCGTTGGGCAGTTCCGAATACCATTCAAAGGTCGTTTCCGCCAAACTGTCGACGAACTGACGAAGTAACAATTTGTCGTCACCTCCGGTATTGCCGCAAAGAGCCCTGAACTAAGCGACATGTTGATGGGGATTGCCTGTCCCCTTGTATACGTGAAACTTAGGAATCATGTATCCTGGCGGATACTTGATCTGATTGTACCATCCTAGATATGGTCACCCAGTTTTGATGACTTGGCTAGTTGCTTCATTTGCTTGATGAGCTTGTATTTGTTGAGCTATATAATCATCCAGGGCAGTTTTTGAGATGGTCTCCTCTTTGGCTGCTGAACAAGCCGGAAGGGGGTTTGACGTCTCCGCTCGGTCGTCTTCGAGGATAATCGGAGGATCTTCAGCTGGAGGCTCTGGCTGTAACATCATCCCGACCATGTCTTGGAATAGGAACGCCATTCATTTTATGTTGGCAGCTTGTTCCGCTGCCTCTTTTCCTTTCCTCTAGAGCATTCTTCAGAGGAATTCAGCATCAGTTTCTTGTTCCTGACGTTGCTCTGAGGTCTCTAGACTTTCTTTCGGTCCAGTGAGTGCGGCCATTGCAGTCAGCATCTCCTGAAGTTTCTGCTGTTGTTGCCCTTAAGCCTTTGTTATCGATCGAGTAAGCGGTCGATGACCCGTGGAAGCTCGGCTTTCCTCTTTTCCGGAAGCCATATGGACATATGTGTTACCATGCCCCCAAACTTGGGGCATTTGGGTTCAGCGTCCTTGTGGTCCGCCGTGATCACAGAGGCTTTCTCTGGCCTACTTCTCTTATGAGTAGTTGAAGTCGAGGGGGCCGCTGTAGTGAACTCCCATATAGCTGTCGCCTTACATGACTTGACCGGATGGTTGTCTTCTCGCTGAACTTTCATCTTTTTCTGTCGGCGAGAGTAATCTTGATCAATCACCGAGTCTTGGACTTGACGCCGGACTTTGTAAATTTTAGAGGATAACCGTTGAGGGGGCTGCTCCGGCTTCATTTCTGTAACCTTCTCCACAGGTGGAGGAGATTTTTTTAGTACGGTAGTGGGTGAATTCCTACGCACCCTGTTAAGCAGTTCGAAGCTGTTCCCAGTTGGAACAGCAGCATTGATTTCCACCGTTGGAGCTGGCGGAGTTAACCCAGACGGAGAGCTGCCCTCGGCCTTCCTTACTCGACGCCAGTGACGACGGCGAGCGTGTCGTGCGGATGGTGTTGGTTCATCTACCGGGGTAGCTTTGTCATGCCCCTGTCTTGGTGGAGGGTTATCGCCGGTGTCAGTCTCTTGAAGACCGATGTTCGTTGAGAAGCCATATCCAGTCTGTTAAAGACAGACTTTTGGGCAGGAGCGGGAGCCAAAGTGGCCAGCCTTTTAATGACTGATCCTTTGATGGGAGGAGCTTCCTTGGCGACCTCAGGGACAGGAATAGCTATCCGTTTTGGGATGGCCGCTTTAGGTATCATGGGCTTCTTGGCGGACCCATTGGCATTCAAGCTCAGCCTATCGAAGACTGATGTTTTCGGCTTGGCATTGGACGACCCGTTGAGAGGGGCTGTGGTGGTGGTGAGTCGATCAAAGACCGACTTCTTCTGCGCTTCTTGTGGCAGCGGGATGTTAACGCTCACTGGTGGGAGCATGGTCCCGAAGAACAACTCGGTGGTAGCCTGCGTTACCTGCTCTACCGGCATTGTGAACATAGAGGCCGCTCGAGGGCCGTAGGTTACACCTCCAGATGAAGCGGAACGGGAGTTGTAGTTGCAGCTGGAGCAGTTAGAGGCCATTGATGTTCTGTTTTCTGCACGGGAGCAAAACCAAATCTTAGTACCTCGAACCTAAGGGCAACTATATCAAACCGCGATTCGTTCGCGAACACGACACACGAAGTGTGGAGTGGAAAGAGGAAAAGGTCCCACCGGGCGTGCCAGAATTTGTTCTCCTCCGAATACAGAGACGGGACCGCGTAGGTTCGTCTTGCCTGAATTTGGGGTCGGATGCTAATTGGTGCTATCCGTCCACCTCTCCAAAATGCCAAGTTGATTTATGGCACCATGTATCGAAGGTTTAAACAGATGCGGCCGATGTAGCAGACTTCGTCAGCTTCCCCCTCTTTGAGGGGTTTTTGATTGTGGGGACGCTCTTCCCTGCAGGCGCAAGCCCCTGCAGTTAATTACGCTACTGCATCGCGGTAATCACTTTCTCCTTCTCCAGATGGTCATTTCGTGTCGTGGGTATTTGTTTTGTCTTTGGTTGCCCGTAGATTGTATACGGAGACTAATTTATGTTGTCGCCCGTAGGGCGTGGATTAGTCCAAATCCGTATTTTCTTGGATTTGGGTTTGGGGGTTGGGTTTAAGGATAGTCGGTCTCATTTGAGACTAAGATCAACTTAAACGTTTGTTAAGGATACGTTAGTCTAAATTTTAGACTAAGATCTACTTAACAAGGGGGTTTTAGGTTAAGAATATGTTAGTCTAATTTTAGACTAAGATCAACTTAACGGGACCATTTAGATCCAACAAGAGAGCATTTGGGCTCTATTTTTTAGTTTAGGGACATTGCGGTCAATTACCAGTTTAAGAACATGGTGGTCCATTGTTAGTTTAAGGACATCTCGGTCCAAGGTTAAGGACATCATAGTCCATGGGCTTAAAGGGGCCCCACGGTCCGAGATTAAGGACATCACAGTCCGTGGGTTTAAAGGGACCCCACAGTCCAGTTTAAAGACGTCATAGTCTATGAAATGTATGGTTGTCGGGACCCGTCACCTCTCTAAAGACGTTGAAGGATTACAACGACAAATATCAGAGGAGTTCAGAGATGTACCCTTGAACCAAAGTTGATTGGGAGATCTGTAGTCCAATTTGGAACTAAGATCAAAAATTAGATTATGAGCATATTGGCTCAGTTAAATCTGAATTGAGGACTTATGGCCAATTTGAGCTAAGTCCAATTAAGTTTGGAATGTTGGCCCTTTGTTGGCATGTTGAACATTTGTCTGGGTTCAGCCCCTCATTATTTAGCAACGCTAAACAAGAGCTTGAGGGCTCTGAGAACATTTTGTCTTTGAGCATTAAACATTATAGCTCTGGATTTTAAGGCTCATTTGAAGGGGATATTTGCCTCTGAAAAACTTAGCCAATTTGGGCTAAGCTGGTTTTAGAATAGTGTTAAACACTAAAGGACATCCGGCGGTCACGTGTCCTCACGTGATGTATTTAAAACAGTGTTAAATACTGGAGACAAAATGCTCAAAATAGTGTTAAACACTAGAAAGGAAGGGGTCACGTGGGGTCACGTGAGGCGCCTGAGATGGGGCCAGACCTCCTTTATTTATTCTCAAATCTGCAAATAAGTGTTAAACGCTTCTGATCTTCTGGCCATCACGTGCTGGCACGTGATGGATATCCATGTATTGATTATTAAAGTGTTTATTAGGGGTCACGTGAGGACACGTGAGAGCGCCCAAAATCAGTAATGTCTTTGACTTTATTCTTTTTGTTTTGAAGGTCACGTGGGAGCACGTGAGGTATTGCCTCTGGGCTAATTCCTTCTTATTTTGAGGGATCCATTAATGGGGCACGTGGGGGCACGTGACCTAATCTTGTTCGCTCTTTTCTGCTCATTAAGAATGGGGGTCACGCGTTACCACGTGACCAAGTTCTTTACGTGTATGGTGAGCTTTAAGTCTCTTGTTTTAAGAATTAAATTCTCTATAGGGTTAAACCCTAATTCTGTTTTAGAGGAATTAAATTCCTATGTATGTGGAAGAATTAAACTCTTATGTAGGGTTAAACCCTAGTTCTGTTCTTTTAGAGGAATTAAATTCCTATGAATTTAGGAGAATTAAATTCTCATATAGGGTTAAACCCTAGTTTTATTTGGAGGAATTAAATTCCTGTGAATTTGGGAGAATTAAATTCTCATATAGGGTTAAACCCTAGTTTTATTTTAGAGGAATTAAATTCCTATGAATTTGGGAGAATTAAATTCCTTAAACTCAGATTCTCACTCTAGGTCTTGGATCTGCATGGCAAAATCTCCCCGATAAGAATTAAATTCTCAACTTGTGGGGAGATCTGCTTCTACGGATCTTCAACCAAAGGAAGAACTAAGTTCTTATTCAGAAGAGTTAAACTCTTAAACTTGAGAATTAAATTCTCTTTTATTTTATGGAGCTTAGATCTCTTTCCCCTTTCTCACCTAGGGTTTCTTTTCTCTGAAAAGAATTTCTTTTCTCTCTTGAGAATTAAATTCTCCTTTCTTTTTTCTCTCTGTTATTGTTTTTCTCCATAAAATCAAAATTCTAAGGATCCCTTCTCTTCTCTTCTTGGCTCCTATTTATAGGAGAAAGAAAAGAATCAATTTGTTTAGTGAATCTTTCATTGAAAGATTTTGCTTGTTTTTGTAACTAACATGATCTTCTAGATCACTCGGTGAATTTTATTCACCATTGGATTTTTAATCCAGAAGATATTCTGTTTGTTATTCTTGGTGAATTTCAGGGAAATCTTTCCTTGTATAAAATATTTCCATAAATCGGTGATTTTTAATCACCATTGGATTTTTTAATCCAACGGTGCTCTATTTTACAGAGCACCATCTTTTTTGTTTGGAAAGATTTAAAGAAATATTTTTCCAGTTAGGGTCTTTGATTTCCCTTAATTAGAATTTAATTCTATTAGTTCAGAAGGCTTTTAAAAGTCTATCACGTGTTGGCACGTGATCCCATTATTTGATTATTAAATAGAATTTAATTCTATTGATTAAAGAGCTTTGGAGCCCGTCACGTGTTGACACGTGTAGGGAGCTGAGGAATTATCACGTGTTAGCACGTAACACTTGGTCACGTGTGAGCACGTGATGCCTCATTGAGGTTTTTCCTTGCTGTTTTGTTATATTTTTGTTTGACAAGAATTTAATTCTATAAAATAGAGATCACAGGAACCTATCACGTGTCAGCACGTGATACCCCATTGGGGAATTCCCTGATATTTTATCAGGGAATAAAGAATTGAATTGTCGAGTTACAAGTCAGGTTTCATTATTGATTTCCCCTTACCCCCAAGGTTATGTGTTTAAGTCAGGTATTGAGAATATGGAACTAATGACAACACAGGATCAAGCAGGTACAGGTTTTGTCTATATAGACAACAGGTTACGTCCATAAGGAAAACAAGTCGGGATTGTCGGCATTAGTAACAAGATCAGGTAACAAGTCAAGTGGTGTATCAGGGCATGTCATGTGGTGTATATGTATCAACCAAAAGTGAAACTGTAAACGATATCGGGATCACTGTAAATAGCGCTGATGTTAGAATGCATATGTGTATATCTGTAATAACCTGTGTATATCCATGATTACTTATGATGCAATCTAGATAACGTGTCATGATAATATAATAGTGAAATGATATCAGGGTGTTCATGCATGTAATTAAATATGCAAGTATCAGTACGGGTATCATAAAACGGTAAAACTGTAACATGGAATGCACGATTAAACTACATGTAATATTTTTATTCATATGGATATAAATATAGTAGCATAGAATATAGCAAGATAAACTTGCCTGATCGGATCTCATGATGGGGTACGTACGCCGCGGACGTCGGGTAAACGTCGCGATGCACACACGTGCGTATAGAACTGAACCAGGCTACTTAAAAATGTGACCACGCTGGATGATGACGATGACTGGGTCGCCTGGATCGTCGGCGACATGCGCGACTCCGGCGATCACCGAAAAAGCAAGAATCAAGAAAAGAAAAGAGAAGAAGAAGAAGGTGTGATCTGGGGTTTGGTGCTCTGGCTTGGAGTCAGAGACGAGGAGGCGAGGGGGTGGTGCTGACGATGAGTCGTGGGTCTCCGGTGAGAAGGGTTGTCGGCGATGGGTGCAGGGTTCTTGGTGCTCGGGGTTCCGGTGGGTTCTCGTCAGGGATGAAGGGAAAGAGGGGAGGTAGTGGTGATGGTGGTGACGAGGGCGGTGAGACCAGAGTGGTGGTGACGACGAAATTTTCCGGCGGTGGAGGTGAGCGGCGGTTGTGGGGTTTTGGGTGTGCAGGGTTTCTTGGGTTGAGGTCATCGGGTTTGCAGGGGTTGGTGGTGGTGTTGGGAGGTTGGGAGAGAGTGATGGTGTCACGACCCGAAATAGCCCGTGACTGGCACTTGAATCATATGAAGTCTATAGAACCCCATCTAATTCAAGTAAGCCAAAAGCCCAGAAATCTAAAACCATTTTTAAGAAGTAAATAAGAAAAACTAATTTGTAAGAAGTATGGAAAACATGTTTCTAAAACAAGGGTTTTAAAATAGGTAAGCCGAATATGCATTTTAAATCCTCCATATCTTTTCTAAAAATTTCGGCAGAGTTTCCTTTGTAAAAACTGGCCCCGAACGGGGTACAACATGAATAATATATATATGCACAATAAAAGGCATCCCCAAGCGGGAGCTAGCTCTTCGTCAATCGACGGTCACAACCACGCAAGAAATATAATATACAACGCCAAAGGGCGAGGATCAAAACTCAAAGGAAACTCAAAATCAATATGAAAACCATAATACTATAACGCGCGACTCTAAGGTCGAAATAATACATAACTGGTTTTCTAAGTCTGAAATAATATACAAGTTTTGGTTGATGGAATTTCTAGATACAATGAATAATACATACACAATGGTGGTTCTGATGCAAAAGAACCCACCTACCAAAGCAAATCACCCGCAAAGGAAGCAGTGTGCCGGAAATGCCGCCATGGAACCTGTACGGCAAAACCTGCGAGGACTGTGGCACAACGGGGGTGAGTTGCCAACTCGTGAGTAGAAAACATCTACAAGCAGAAATCGAATGCATGACATAATCCTAGGTCAATACGATCGGTAATAATATATCCTCAATATGAATAAGTCTGAAGCATGATAAGGTGGCAATATAACATCTATATATGAGTGTGGTGCCAAGTGCTCGTGCCGGTGCCTCAGGTAATAACATATCATGAATATGAGGTATGATCAATGTCGACTATATCATGAAGTCTATGAAAGGGTGGATATCATCCAACTATGTGATCAATGTCATCAATGTCAACTATATGTATGTGGAAATCGTCCACGTGTCACCCAATGACAATAAGCATCATGCATGTAAACATCATAAACATATGCATGGAAGTATGAGGATGTAAATCAGCAGGTGTCGCTCGCGACATATCAAAATCATGGAACCTGAGTGTCAAGCATCGACACTCGAAAATATCATGAAACCTGTGCCCATCATCGGCACGTAAATCCTCATATATCTCAGGCGCCGCACACCCTGGTCGGCCCTCATATCCATCTCATGACTCCGGTCGGTATCTCCGGATAACCGATGGGTCCCAAATACTATCACCGGTAGGTAGTACTCCCTTGCCGGGCTCACCGTCTAGCATATACGAGTCTTCTTGCCCCGGGGTACCTCACCGGGTCCACCATGTACCCGCAGACGGTGCCTACCGCTCCTCGAATCGGGTTTCACATGCCACTCTCAGAACCGAGAAAACACATGGTGGACGCACTGAAATATCATATCAAGGGTAACCGGGTTTTTGAAACAACACATACTCTCTTTTTAAAATACCCTCGGTTCCCAAATCCAGAAATATCATGGAAACAACATATATCAATGCGTATAATCAGAAAGCATGATGTATGCGACATATAAAAGAATGTAAGCATATCAATATATCATGCAACATGGAATAGTAATATGCACATATTGGGGGAAGCCGCTCTTTTAAAATGAATCAGTTTTAAAGAGTATCTTGCGGTTCCCAGATCTCCAAGTCAAACCAGAATCATCTATGTATGTGCAAATACTTATGTATGTAAATATAGGTGTACAATGGGTATGTACACAAGTATGCCATGCAAAAGATCATATCCTGAATGCAACAGTACTACAGTGTAGTGACATGGCAATTATCGATGATGAAGTGTGTGAGCCGGCAAGCAAGTGTACATGGAACATATGCATCATCGATAATGGTGTTGGTGTCCTAACAGCATGGTTTTAATATAGCAATAAACACATTTACACATGCAAAGCAATGCGAATAGCATGAATATGCGGAAATCGAATAATCAACGCAACAATAAAGAATCTACTTCAATATGTATATGCCATGCAGTTATGCCATTTGAAATAAGACGAATCGGGATTTTTGGTAAAATAAGGGCTACGGCGTTTTAAGAAAAGATGCGTCTTTGAAAGTGTCCGTAGAGTCCATTTTTCCTATCTTTGAAATACTCCCGATTTGTTAGTTTCGAAATAGGTATATCTCGGGTCTAGTCTAGTGTTTACTAAGTAATCTACATCTAACTATCAAGTCAATCGGGAGGGGTATGGAAACCACCTAAATCTGAGTCGATATATATAAATATAAATATAATAGTCGGTGATCCCGCTTCAATAGTATCGCGTACGATACAGTATCTCATCTGACGTCCTCGGGTCATGAGTGCGGATCTATCATCAATATAAAGCTCATACGGTAAATCGTCGTACGGCATCCCAGTAACTAGGTACGGGTCAATATCACATTCATCTCATCAATTATCTGGTATCCTTATCGTCATATCACATAATCTGGGGTACTGATCTAAGTCTAGTACAATCGATACCATCTATATAAATAGGAATGTGTGTGTGAAACACACATCTAAAGGCCCGCTAAAAATCATATGTCGTATCCCAAATACGAATCATATCATATCACCGATCTCATGGCACTATACCCAATATTATCGACTCATCTCCAATGTCATCCAATATCCTTATCATCACAGTATAAGTATAGAAAATATGCATGTGTGTGCGTGCGGGTGTAAACCTATTCTAGGGTTCGCGACTTGGAACTACACTAGTTACTTCTAACCCTAATCTATGCATAGTACACCTAACACATCCTAAACAACCAAGTCAGACTTAAGCTATCATATATATATATATATATATATATATATATATATATATATATATATATATATATATATATATATATATATATATATATATATAGTATACTAGACATCGGACTGCGGGGGTGCTATACGCCATCCACCCGACTTCTCCCCGTAGATATAAATCTACTCACCTGATCTTCATTTGTCGACGTCACCACCCGCTTGCTTGTCGTTCCGAAGTCTTCATGGGGTACCTACACATCAACGTATCGTAAATGCGTATTAAAACCAAATCAAAACTAAAACGACATACGAAAAACGAAAACCAAAACGATACGCTAAGGCCTATAGGTTAGAACCTATGGGCACGCTTTCAAAACCGTCAACAATCCTCGATATTATCGTACAAACGCCAAATATTCGAGGTAAAACACAATACGCAAATGCAGAATCCAAAATACGCAATACGGAAACACAAATCCAAAACAGCAACTAGAGAAAAGGGTCCCAGATTCTACCCTAGGTCAAATTGGACAATTTTGCATATGCCAGGGATCTAATCTATAAATGTAGGAGCTACAGAACCAACACGAGCCAAATCCAACCTGGTCTGGCCGCAATTTGCGGCCAGGATGCATTTATTTGCGGCCTGAAAGAGGGGTTAGGGGCTAGGGCTTTGAGTGATGGTTTCTAGTTGCCTGCACATCCCACTGTCAATCCAAAATAATTTTAGGGGTCTCGGGGTGATAGCAGATTTCCAAATACACTCACACAAATCACAGTTTTTCTGACATCGGTTTCTAAATCCGTATTTCGGGTTCTAGCCTCTGGTTTGGGTCTCCAATCAATCACCACAGGTGTTGTAGTCCCTAATTACACCTCAATCACCTTTGATTTCATTTCAAACCCTAAACCCTAACTTGGAATTTCAAAAATTCATCAAAACTACACAATATCGACATGAAATAAGTATAGATGCATAAGGAATTGAAACACTACTCTGATGGTGCAGAAATTACCTCCTTTGGCAACTCAAGAATCTTCTTGAGTTGCTCAAAGTCCTCAAAATCCTTTCTTTCTTGGTCCATGGTGTAGCTAGTGAGCTTGGGAACAATTTTTGTGAAGTGGGAATGGGGTTTTGGAGTTGTATCCATGGTGTTTTGGGCTTGAAGATGGAGGGGAAAGAGGGAAGAGGCAGCAGCAACCCTAGAGAGAGAGGGGAGAGGATGAGAAGAAGAAATGATGGGGGGATGGCTCACAACTAGGGTTTGACCACATACCTACCCTTTCTCTCTCCTAATCATTCTATCACTTTTCCTTTTTCTTTTCTTTTTCCCTCTAAATCCTTCTCACATAAATAGTGACCCCAAAACAACATGGTAGAAATGCACAAGAGTAAAGAAAATGATATGTGCATGTTTTGCACAAAAATGCTAAAAAACCGATTAGCGATTTTTAATCGCGATTAGCACTAAATTAGCATATAATTAATCATAAAAACTTAAAAATGGCATAATTCCATAAATTACCCTATTTTAGAATTTTCCATAATTTTTCCAAAATTTTTCCCATTTATCGGTATTTAATTATACCGAAATATTAAAATATTCAATAAAATAATATTAAATTATAAAAATTCCCAAAAATAATATTTTATTTTTTTGAAATGTTGCAATCTTCCCCCCTTAAAGAAATTCGGTCCCCGAATTTAAATTTAAACCCCCAAATTCTAAAACATTTCAAATGAAAGTCCAAGTCGTCGGGGCTCCAAAATCATCAATACATAAAACACATCATAGCGCAATGCATGCGCATGAGTAATAAGCAGATAACTCAAAATCGAAACTCCGTCAAGCATCCCGCAATCGTCGGAGTCATGGTAAAGACACGGATGCCAAAACCAAAGCAAAACCAATATAATATAAATCAGAGCTATACACGTAAATATCAAATCTATACATGTAAATATCTGAAGGATATGCATGCCAAATCACTTAAGGTCGCTGTGCAATGCGCATAACACTGCACAGTGGCGGACGTCTATCATAAGAAAATGACCATAAACGTATATATCTTTCGTTTAATATGCACGTTCCGCCGTTTTGAAAACAATTTAGAAGGGTTTCCTTATTTTAAACGTTTCGTGTCATATCAGACACGTAGGTAAATACTGAGACTATAGCTTGCTTTTTGGAAATCCCTTCAATAACTATCAATGCGTGCAAAATATATTCAGGTACTGTTCTCTGACTAGTCCTGCTCAGTATGAAAACACATAGCAAATATCATAAAAACGTACTGATCCATAAGGAATAAATCCTAAAATGTATATATGAATACCCTGTGCGTCTGGTGCGCACGGAAATCAAAATCCATATATGTGCCATACATGTGCATAGAAACATCATCTAGGTTCAACGGGTGTGCACGAAACATCTGTCATAGACAACGTGTGTGCCTAACAGCAAAATCAGGTGCATCTGACATGCACGAAGAATCCCGATTTAATGCATCTGGTGTGCACCAAAATCGTATCTCAAAACATGCGCTCATCACGCGCGAAAATCCAAATCAAATGCACGGAGTGCAAGAAATCAATATCAATATCAGAATCGAAATCGACGGTATACAATACGGCTCAATCCAAATCAGGTATACCGCGTGTATAAGCTCACAACCGTGTGCATCAGCGTGCACAAATCAAATAAAGACACTAAAAGTGCATGAAAACGATGCTGGAAGCATAAATCAAATCACCGGCATAAAATAGGCATGAAATCATAATCAATACCTCAAGCGTAAGACTGTGCGCAAAATATAAATACCCAGTAGGTGCAACCATGGTGCGCGAAAAAAAATATCATGAAACTCAGCCATCAAGACCAAATCATGCAAATAGATCGCCCAAAATACTGAAATCCATAGTGACGGATACGTGATAATCGAATCACAAAATCATAAATCATAAATACCGTCGTCGGTATATCCTCCTTCAAAGTCGAGAAGGTGTCGGTGCATCCAATGCTAGCAGCGCAAGGTCTCTACTTGCCCCCTGCTCACGGTCTGGCGTCCTCTGTCTCTGGGTCCTTATCTTCTCTGCGGATTACCTATCTCGCAATCAATCGGCTCATCAGCTCTATCAGGTGTGCTAACGAGGACGATTCCGTTTTGGCACTTCTCTGGTCATCTCTCGGTCAATCATCACGACCACTCGTAAAGCAACATATCACTGGCGTCGGCCTCTGGCTCTCTGAATGCACGTGACACATCTGATCCTGGGTGAAAATATCATTGCAGCAGTGTCCTGGAAGGAATCCTGCTCAAGGTCTCTTCCGATCTTGCCTTTGCCGAACTGTACGCAGGCTGGTACTCTTACATAATCCTTTCTCGTTTTCTGGACATCTGGGTGTTGCGCACACATTTTCTCGGAAACTAGCCGTATCTCAATGCCTCTGTAAGCATATCAGGTCTCTAGTCTCGACGGGAAGTAATGACAGCTCGTCAGTGTCTCGCACGAACCCCTGGTTCCACTTGTCTTTATCGTCGTCCACTATGACGTCATGTCATATTATCTATGCACTGCAACTGTTCTCGGCTACGGTCAATCCGAAGTCTCTCGCACGGACTCGAAATCACATACTCTGTAGCTTCATCACTCTGTAGAAGATATCTGGCCGAACAGGTCCTCAGGAACTCATCCCAACCATCGGAGGAATACTCAATACTTGTCCGTCCTTGATCAACTCATAACGCATCTGGGTGAGGTCTTTTATCCGAACTTGGTCAACTATCTCGTCAACGATGCCGAACTCTAGCCTGCTGGGTGTGCGCAATAGGACCACTCCTGGGTCCAGGTCTTCCCGTATAGTATTCCAGAAATGTCCTGTCGAGGTCTTTCTCGAATCTCTTACTCCCCTTTTCTCTGATGTCGAATGCTTCGGACTCGTCTCATCGTGGCTGCATGGACGGCGCTCCAATGGCTATACTCGTATCTGGAGTCTTCCAAGCAATGTGTCCCATCACATGATATCCGAAAGATATCGAACCATCCGATCGATTTGTCAAAACCTCATAATCCTCCAAGAGATCAACATCTTGGGTACAGTTTAATAGTATCGAGTACATACCACAGCATCAGTGGTCCAGCCGTAGAAGGGCAAACCCAAGCCTCACTAATGGCGCCGCGGAACTACCGCAAACCCTAAGGTTCAAATGCTTTCACACGGTCATTATGTCAAGTTATGGTTTCATTCTTCTAGAGGGTCCATAGAATCGCTTGCATGTCTTTCCGAATACTTTAAATTTGGAAAATGGGCTCCTGATATTCGATCGTCTCTATCGACTCTCAACGAACCTGCGTGAAGTCGTCTCTAGCTGGAATCAATCTATCTGATGACCTCGCATCGGGGTAAGCGAACGAACCATATGTCCTAGTCATTCACCCTCGGGTGACTAGCGACTCACCATCATATCTCTAAATATATACTCATACTGCAGTAGCTCCAATCATTTGGGCGATATCTCGTCATTTGCAGCAGCAACAGGCTCATTCGTCTGTACGCTGAACAGCGCCTCAATCATCCTGAATAAGCAATATATCAATGGTCATCACATCCTGGCTGGCCTCTAGCAGTAGCCTGATCCTCTAGTACCGATCAGCACATCCGAGAAATCTCGCAAAAGCGATCTGTCAAACGCTCATGGCGCGAAAATACAATAAGACGACGCCTCTATATGCAATCGTATGTCTCTGGAATCACGCCCTGGTCAGTCCTCGTCCGTGACGAGCTCAAGCTGATGCAACTCTAGCCGTAGCTCTCTCTGCCCGTGAAATCGTGGCAGCAACATCATAACCAATATCGATGAGGATAGGTCATAGGAATGAATATAATACTGTGCAAGGAAATGTACATCCTAAGGCTTCTTAAGCGGAGTGGCGTGTCGTAAGTATGCCGCGGAACATACACACGGTACGTCACTCTACTGAAGTCACCTACTCAATCAACCAAGGGTCATCCTACATGACGAAAGTTCAGGTCTAATACCCTCTCGACTAAGTCTAAGTTCCGTAAGGTCAAGCCTAAGTTCCGTATATATATAAACGCCCTAGGCTCCACATAATCAAACTTAGACTCGAACCAAGGTTAACCTAGTGCTCTGATACCAACTTTGTTACGACCCGAAATAGCCCGTGACTGGCACTTGAATCATATGAAGTCTATAGGACCCCATCTAATTCAAGGAAGCCAAAAGCCCAGAAATCTAAAACCATTTTTAAGAAGTAAATAAGAAAAACTAATTTGTAAGAAGTAAGGAAAACATGTTTTTAAAACAAGGGTTTTAAAATAGGTAAACCGAATATGCATTTTAAATCCTCCATATCTTTTCTAAAAATTTCGGCAGAGTTTCCTTTGTAAAAACTGGCCCCGAACGGAGTACAACATGAATAATATATATATGCACAATAAAAGGCTTCCCCAAGCGGGAGCTAGCTCTTCGTCAATCGACGGTCACAACCATGCAAGAAATATAATATACAACGCCAAAGGACGAGGATCAAAACTCAAAGGAAACTCAAAATCAATATGAAAACCATAATACTACAACGCGCGACTCTAAGGTCGAAATAATACATAATTGGTTTTCTAAGTCTGAAACAATATACAAGTTTTGGTTGATGGAATTTCTAGATACAATGAATAATACATACACAATGGTGGTTCTGATGCAAAAGAACCCACCTACCAAAGCAAATCATCCGCAAAGGAAGCAGTGTGCCGGAAATGCCGCCATGGAACCTGTACGGCAAAACCTGCGAGGACTGTGGCACAACGGGGGTGAGTTGCCAACTCGTGAGTAGAAAACATCTACAAGCAGAAATCGAATGCATGACATAATCCTAGGTCAATACGATCGGTAATAATATATCCTCAATATGAATAAGTCTGAAGCATGATAAGGTGGCAATATAACATCTATATATGAGTGTGGTGCCAAGTGCTCGTGCCGGTGCCTCAGGTAATAACATATCATGAATATGAGGTATGATCAATGTCGACTATATCATGAAGTCTATGAAAGGGTGGATATCATCCAACTATGTGATCAATGTCATCAATGTCAACTATATGTATGTGGAAATCGTCCACGTGTCACCCAATGACAATAAGCATCATGCATGTAAACATCATAAACATATGCATGGAAGTATGAGGATGTAAATCAGCAGGTGTCACTCGCGACATATCAAAATCATGGAACCTGAGTGTCAAGCATCGACACTCGAAAACATCATGAAACCTGTGCCCATCATCGGCACGTAAATCCTCATATATCTCAGGCGCCGCACACCCTGGTCGGCCCCCATATCCATCTCATGACTCCGGTCGGTATCCTCCGGATAACCGACGGGTCCCAAATACTATCACCAGTAGGTAGTACTCCCCTGCCGGGCTCACCGTCTAGCATATACGAGTCTTCTTGCCCCGGGGTACCTCACCGGGTCCACCATGTACCCGCAGACGGTGCCTACCACTTCTCGAATCGGGTTTCACATGCCACTCTCAGAACCGAGAAAACATATGGTGGACGCACTGAAATATCATATCAAGGGTAACTGGGTTTTTGAAACAACACATACTCTCTTTTTAAAATACCCTCGGTTCCCAAATTCAGAAATATTATGGAAACAACATATCTCAATGCGTATAATCAGAAAGCATGATGTATGCGACATATAAAAGAATGTAAGCATATCAATATATCATGCAACATGGAATAGTAATATGAACATATTGGGGGAAGCCGCTCTTTTAAAATGAATCAGTTTTAAAGAGTATCTTGCGGTTCCCAGATCTCCAAGTCAAACCAGAATCATCTATGTATGTGCAAATACTTATGTATGTAAATATAGGTGTACAATGGGTATGTACACAAGTATGCCATGCAAGAGATCATATCCTGAATGCAACAGTACTACAGTGTAGTGACATGGCAATTATCGATGATGAAGTGTGTGAGCCGGCAAGCAAGTGTACGTGGAACATATGCATCATCGATAATGGTGTTGGTGTCCTAACAGCATAGTTTTAATATAGCAATAAACACATTTACACATGCAAAGCGATGCGAATAGCATGAATATGCGGAAATCGAATAATCAACGCAACAATAAAGAATCTACTTCAATATGTATATGTCATGCAGTTATGCCATTTGAAATAAGACGAATCGGGGTTTTTGGTAAAATAAGGGCTACGGCGTTTTAAGAAAAGATGCGCCTTTGAAAGTGTCCGTAGAGTCCCTTTTTCCTATCTTTGAAATACTCCCGATTCGTTAGTTTTGAAATAGGTATGTCTCGGGTCTAGTCTAGTGTTTACTAAGTAATCTACATCTAACTATCAAGTCAATCGGGAGGGGTATGGAAACCACCTAAATCTGAGTCGATATATATAAATATAAATATAATAGTCGGTGATCCCGCCTCAATAGTATCTCGTACGATACAGTATCTCATCTGACGTCTTTGGGTCATGAGTGCGGATCTATCATCAATATAAAGCTCGTACGGTAAATCGTCGTACGGCATCCCAGTAGCTGGGTACAGGTCAATATCACATTCATCTCATCAATTATCTGGTATCCTTATCGTCATATCACATAATCTGGGGTACTGATCTAAGTCTAGTACAACCGATACCATCTATATAAATAGGAATGCGTGTATGAAACACACGTCCAAAGGCCCGCTAAAAATCATATGTCGTATCCCAAATACGAATCACATCATATCACCGATCTCATGGAACTATGCCTAATATCATCGACCCATCTCCAATGTCATCCAATATTCTTATCATCACAGTATAAGTATAGCAAATATGCATGTGTGTGCGTGTGGGTGTAAACCTATTCTAGGGTTCGCGACTAGGAACTACATTAGTTACTTCTAACCCTAATCTATGCATAGTACACCTAACACATCCTAAACAACCAAGTCACACATAAACTATCATATATATATATATATATATATATATATATATATATATATATATATATATATAGTATACTAGATATCGGACTGCGGGGGTGCTATACGCCATCCACCCGACTTCTCCCCGTAGATATAAATCTACTCACCTGATCTTCATTTGTTGACGTCGCCACGCGCTTGCTTATTGTTCCGAAGTCTTCATGGGGTACCTACACATCAACGTATCGTAAATGCGTATTAAAACCAAATCAAAACTAAAACGACATACGAAAAACGGAAACCAAAACGATACGCTAAGGCCTATAGGTTAGAACCTATGGGCACGCTTTCAAAACCGTCAACAATTCTCGATATTGTCGTACAAACGCCAAATATTCGAGGTAAAACACAATACTCAAATGCAGAATCCAAAATACGCAATACGGAAACACAAATCCAAAACAACAACTAGAGAAAAGGGTCCCAGATTCTACCCTAGGTCAAATTGGACAATTTTGCACATGCCAAGGGTCTAATCTATAGATGTAGGAGCTACAGGACCAACACGAGCCAAATCCAACCTGGTCTGACCGCAATTTGCGGCCAGGATGCATTTATTTGCGGCCTGAAAGAGGGGTTAGGGGCTAGGGCTTTGGGTGATGGTTTCTAGTTGCCTGCACATCCCACTGTCAATCCAAAATAATTTTAGGGGTCTCGGGGTGATAGCAGATTTCCAAATACACTCACAGAAATCACAGTTTTTCCGACATCGGTTTCTAAATCCGTATTCCGGGTTCTATCCTCTGGTTTGGGTCTCCAATCAATCACCACAGGTGTTGTAGTCCCTAATTACACCTCAATCACCTTTGATTTCATTTCAAACCCTAAACCCTAACTTGGAATTTCAAAAATTCATCAAAACTACACAATATCGACATGAAATAAGTATAGATGCATAAGGAATTGAAACACTACTCTAATGGTGCAGAAATTATCTCCTTTGGCAACTCAAGAATTTTCTTGAGTCGCTCAAAGTCCTCAAAATCCTTTCTTTCTTGGTCCATGGTGTAGCTAGTGAGCTTGGGAACAATTTTTGTGAAGTGGGAATGGGGTTTTGGAGTTGTATCCATGGTTTTTTGGGCTTGAAGATGGAGGGGGAAGAGGGAAGAGGCAGCAGCAGCCCTAGGGATAGAGGGGAGAGAATGAGAAGAAGAAATGATGGGGGGGGAATGGCTCACAACTAGGGTTTGACCCCATACCTACCCTTTCTCTCTCCTAATCATTCTATCACCTTTCCTTTTTCTTTTCTTTTTCCCTCTAAATCCTTCTCACATAAATAGTGACCCCAAAATAACATGGTAGAAATGCACAAGTGTAAAGAAAATGATATGTGCATGTTTTGCACAAAAATGCTAAAAAACCGATTATCGATTTTTAATCGCGATTAGCACTAAATTAGCATATAATTAATCATAAAAACTTTAAAATGGTATAATTCCATAAATTACCCTATTTTAGAATTTTCCATAATTTTTCCAAAAATTTTCCTATTTATCGGTATTTAATTATACCGAAATATTAAAATATTCAATAAAATAATATTAAATTATAAAAATTCCCAAAAATAATATTTTATTTTTTTAAAATGTTACAGATGAGGAAGGTGACGAGTCCGGGGTGAGGTCGGGTGATAGGGACGGCAACGAGGTCGACGGTTAGAGGTCTGGGTCATGGGTTTCGGGTGTGCAGGAAAAAGCTCGAGTGATGGGTTGTTTGGGATAGAGGGAGTGGAGGAGAGGAGATGGAGGTGACGGCGAGGGTGAGGCGTGGGGTAGGGTTGGGTTTCTTACGGTGGCGGGAGAAAGAAAGAAGAGAGGTGAGGAGAGAGAAGGGCTGTGGGTTTAGATTATATAGGTTTTTAAAATATAATATTTAATATTTAATATATATATATATATATATGAGAGAGACAGAGAGAGGGTTAAGAATGTTAGGTAAAGAAATATATATATATATATATATATATATATATAAACAGTTCAAAATATAATAATATACTTTATAGGATTTGTAGCTAATATCAAATATATTCCGAAAAATACCCGGGTTGTGTCTAAAAATATAGTTTGAAGATACGGATAATATACGTATCAACCAAATCCATAATGCGATGTCCGGTTCAAAAAAATGCATACCCCCAAAAACAGATACACGTAATATGCACGTAGCGATCCAAACGAATCCGTTACAACAACCGGGATAAGAGCGCGATATACGGATGCAACCATAGGGTATGGGGTATGATGCAGATCATGCTGGGTATTTGAAATATATTATTAGAATATAATTTGTAGTATTTGAAAATATATGCAATGCCAGATATAAGATGCATGCATACAGAACATATGTGTGCACGGATTCTCGGTACTAGCAAGGATATGTCGTGATTAAAAATCAAGATGGGTTTCAAGCATGCGGTTGGGTCGGATATCAAAGACAGATACCAAAACACTATCCGCGCCTAAAAACAAATAGAATCAAGAAATAGCCACAAGATAAAGAAAATAATCAAATAGAACATAGTATAAATGAACCAGGGTGTTATATTTTATCCAACTGCAAAAAGAATTTCGTTCTCGAAATTCCCGGAACAAGAAAAGACAAGCAAACATGAATCTAAGAGAATAAGTGTGGAAACTTCTGTCGAATCTCGTCTTCTCATTCCCAAGTTGATTCTCCGTGCGAACGATTCCCCAATGAAATAAGTACTAAAGGGATAACCTTGTTCTTGATAACCTTTTCTTTTCAGTCTACAATCGTCATCGGTCGTTCTTCATATTTCAAGTCCTCCCTTACTGTCAGTTCTGAATGATTTAGGACGTGCGTCTCATCTCAAACATACTTGCGGAGTTGAGATACATGAAACACGTCACGAACACTCGCCAAAGATGGTGGTAAAGCCAATCGATACGCTACTTCTCCCACGCACTCGATAATACCGAAAGGTCCCTCGAATCGAGGACTAAGCTTGCTTCGACTACCAAATCGAATCACTCCTAAGGTCAGTGATATCTTCAGGAATACAAGATCACCAACTGCGAACTCCAGAGGTCTTCGTCCTGTATCGGCCTAACTTTTCTGTCGATCTTGCGCCGCCTTCATATGATTTCGGATCGTATTAACTTTTTCCACGGTTTGCACGACAAGATCCGGTCCCAATAATCTTCGTTCTCCAACATCGTCCCAACAGACAGGTGAGCGACACTTGCGACCATATAATAATTCGAATGGAGCCATATGAATAGTCGTCTGAAAGCTGTTATTATATGAAAACTCTACCAAGTGTAGATGATCCTCCCATGAACCTTTAAAGTCCAACATGTAAGCTCTCAACATATTTTCAAGAGTTTGGATTGTTCTTTCTGACTGGTTATCTGTCTGAGGATGTTAAGCGGTGCTAAATTTCAATCGAGTCCCCAAACTTTCCTGTAAACTCCTTCAAAAGTGCGACAAAAATTGGGTATCGCGGTTGGAAACGATGCTCACAGGTACTCCATGCAATCTCACAATCTCTTGCATGTATCGCTCTGCTAACACTTCTGTCGACTGACCAACTCGAAAAGGTATGAAATGAGTTGCCTTAGTCAATCGATCAACAATCACCTAAACAGCATTGTTACCCTTTGGACTCCGCGGTAAAGCCGTTACGAAATCCATGGTTATATGTTCCCACTTCTACTGAGGAATCAGAAGTGGTTGCAATAAACCAGCTACTCTTTGATATTCAGCCTTGACTTGCTGACACACCAAGCACTTCGCTGCATAGCGAG
This sequence comes from Agapanthus africanus, assembly GCA_030015575.1. Taxonomy (NCBI): domain Eukaryota; kingdom Viridiplantae; phylum Streptophyta; class Magnoliopsida; order Asparagales; family Amaryllidaceae; genus Agapanthus; species Agapanthus africanus. The sequence goes on from CM057340.1 coordinate 745,660,822, forward strand.
CAATCTCTCTTTTCATGCCATCCCACCAGAAATGTTGTCGTAGATCACGGTACATCTTCGTGCCTCCTGGATGTACGAAATATGTGGAACTGTGCACCTCCTTCATAACTTCTTTACGAATATCTCCTTTCGGCACACATAAACGACTCCCATATCGTAACGAACTATCTTCATGAATCAACAAATCCGTTCGAAGTCCCCCTTCTACCTCTTCTCGAAACTTCTGCAATCTTGAATCGTGCGACTGCACTGCTTTAATATTATCGATCAAGGACGACTATACTTGCAGCTGCATCAGCTGTCCCGAAGAATGCAGTAACACGATCTCCAACTCGAATCTCTGGAAATCATCTATAAACTTCTTCTGTGAAGTCAACATCCGTATTGCTGGCAACCGACTTAGCGCATCCGCACTACATTAACTTCCCCGGATGGTATTTGAGATCAAGATCATAGTCAACCATCAGCTCTAACCATCTGCGCTGCCTCATATTGAGCTCCTTCTGCGTGAACACATACTTTAGGCTTTTGTGATCGGTGAATACTTCAACCCTTTTACCCAATAAGTAGTGTCTCCAAAACTTCAAAGTAAAAATCACTGCTGCTAACTCCAAATCATGAGTTGGGTAGTTCTTCTCATGAATTTTCAACTGTCTCAACGCGTAGACTATAACCTTCTCATGCTGCATAAGAACACATCCCAAGCCTTTTCCAGATGCGTCGCTGTGAACAACCAACCCTCCGGAACCGTCTGGCATGGTCAGAATAGGAGCGGTGGTCAATCTCTGCTTCAACGCTTCAAAAGCTGACACTCATCTATCCGTCCATATGAACGGTGCCTCCTTTCTTGCTAGCTTGGTCAATGGATCAGCTAAACGAGCGAAATTCTCCATGAACTTTCTATAATATCCGGCAAGTTCAAGAAAACTTCTGATCTCCGCTACGTTCTTCAGAATGGGCCAATCATGAATTGCTGCAATCTTTTCAGGATCAACAGCAATTCCATCTTCGGATATGACATGCCCCAAAAAATTCACTTCTTCAAGCCAAAACTTGCACTTGCTCATCTTCGCATATAACATTTCTTAACTCAACGTTTGCAGTGAGATCTTCAAGTGTTCTGCATGATCTTCTTGGCTCCTCGATTAGACCAGAATATCATCGATAAACACTACTATAAACTGGTCCAAATACTGTGAAAAGATTCAGTTCATCAAGTCCATGAATATAACAGGTTCGTGACTCCGAATGGCATCACTAAGTACTCGTAATGCCCATATCGAGTTCGGAACGCTGTCTTGCAAATATCTTCTGATTTTACTCGAACTTGATGATATTCGGATCGCAAATCCAGCTTCGAGAATACCCTCACGCCACTGAGTTGATCGAATAACTCGCCGATAAGAGGGATCGGGTAATTGTTCTTAATAGTCACCCGGTATAATTCTTGATAATCGATACACATTCTCCGCGTGCCATCTTTCTTCTTGACTAGAAGAACTGGAGCTCCTAGGGTGAGTTGCTGCTGCGAATCCAACCCTTCTATAACAATTCGGCAACCTGTTTCTTGACTTCTTCTAGCTCCACTGGTGCTCTCGGATAATACGTCTTTGAGATTGGCGCTGCTTCAGGAACAAGATCAATCGCAAACTCCACATCTCGTTTCGGCGGTAAACCCGAGATGTCCTCGAACACGTCCATAAACTATCGAACTACTGCAAGCGCTTCCTTCTTATCTGCTTCCATCGACGAAAGAACGGTGGTTGTCGGCCTGGCCCTAAATTCGACTGGCCCGACAGATCTGCCACCTCCTGAAAATATAAACTCCAGATGTCCGAGAATCTGGAAAATCACTTTCTTTGCCCTACAATCGACGTGAGCGTGGAAAGTGCCGAGAAAATCCATTCCCAAGACGACATCATAGCTGCCAGTATCAATCGCCAAGAAATCCGCGAATAACTCACGTCCGCAGATAACCACCGAACAATCCTTGCACTCGCTACTAGATATAATCTTCTCATTCCCAGTATATATGTCCCAACAACTAGACAGGGCCGTGCATGGAATCGAGTGTGCAATAATAAACTTGGACGACATAAAATAATGGGATGCACCTGAATCGAATAATGCTAATGTGGAAAAATCATGAACGAGTAGGATACCTGAAATGACTTCATCTGAAGCCTTGGCCTCCTCAGCCGTCAAAGTAATGGCCCATGCTTGATTGGGCCCCTGAGTAATCTGCTTCTGCGGTGGCTTCTGAGTATCGTCTGTCAATCGTAGCTTTGACGGGCAAGCACAGACGGTATTGTTAGCCGATCTGCAAACAAGACTGAGTCCAAGCTTCCTTCGACAATCCTTCTGCAGGTATCCGGGTAGATGGCAGAAGTCACAAATCACGCTCCTTTTCTGATCTGATACGACGGGCTTCTTCAGAGGTACAATGTCACGTCTGTTCACCGGGATGCCTCTGCATATAAGAGCTCGGTTTGGCGTAAACGCCGGCTTCCGTACTACTACGGCATGTTGTTGTGTACTCTTCACTTTCACTGATAGGTTCTGCTGCTCCATGGAGGCCCTGAGAACCTATGAGAAAGTGGTCAATCCCAGAGATATAATGTGTCTCTAGATTTCCATGTCCAAGCTGTGCATAAACCTTCGTGCCCTATCAACATTATTGGCAACCAAAGGTCCTGCGAATCGACTGAGCCGCGTCCACTCAGCCGCATGCGCATCCATAGATCCGCCGTTCTGCTTCAAGCTGATAAACTTTTCTTCCATTTCTTCTCGAGCAGTTTGCGGAAAGAACTTCTCCAAGAAACTCTGCGAAAATGTTGCCCAACTGATCGGCTTGGGCAGACAGGTCTCTTGCACGAGCCACCACTCGCGGGCATAATCCATCGGTTGGATGCGTATAACATCCACTCTCTTATCATCTGGAATCTGCGCGGCGACGAGCAGATTCTCCGTGTCAACTAGTCACTGCTCCGCTGGCAACGGCTCCTCCAAACCAGTAAATATGAACGGACCAAGTCTCCTGAAATCCACCACAGTACCAACACGTTGTGCTGGCTTGGTCGCTACTGCATCTACGGACTGCTGGACTGTCCGCAGACCCTCCTGAAAGGCCTCGGTTTGCCACTGATTCAGATCGGATTGCCGCTTCTGGTTCTCCAGCATCCCACGTATCACTCCAAGCAATGTGGTGTTATCAACATGCTTCTGGTATGATCGTAGATCTTTATCCGCCATGATTCTGAAGCCAAGACACTGAAGAGGATTAACACGATAAACATGATAGTTATGGATTCAAGAATGACAAGATAGTAATATGGCAGGACATGTTCCTAATTACGGGTTTTCTAGTTAGTGCATTGGGTTCAATACCCAACTATAAAAGAACCAAACCCGGTTAATCCTAAATCATATGGCTCTGATACCAAATAAACCCTGTCACGCCCCGCTTTCCAGAGTGCGCTAACTACGGCACGTGACAGAGCCAACCATGCTACATATGGATAGGAATCATTCCTCCACAGTCATATTACGGCAGTCTATAAGATATCAAGAACAATAAAATATAAAAACTATCTAATACATGTCCATTTACCAAAATAAAGAGTCAAGAAATATATAAGCAAAAACGATAAATCCAATAAACAATAACAACATCTAGAGTACGTCCCAATATGGGCTCACATTAGGAAACAAAAACTGCGGAAAGAAACTAAACTAAATATCACTAACACGGTCCTCACTGCTAGGCTTGACGGCTAAAATACTCTTGGTCAACCTGTGATAGAGATAGAGGAACCGAGTCATACAAAACCCAGACGTCAGTGCGTCATAATATCAAACAATAGTAATAACCAGGATGTAACTAGATATACATGCACGAATATAAATCAATAGCATGAATATAACAGTGGGGTGTGTATATGTATGTGAAGTGCGATGAGTAATCTAAACTGTGATTGGGTTATTTATTCTAAAGTTTTTGAACTCGATTTAATGGAATCGTCGATGTAACTCAATAGTATCCCGTGCATGCCCGGGACCACAGTCCAGATTCTTGGGCTGAATCAAGACGTGCTGCTAGGCAGTAAACAGGGAACATGTACAGATGAATGATGTCAGCAGCAGCATCCCGGGGCTGACCTAGCCCGTAAAGACTGATCAATATAAGTATCGAACTGTCGAGTTACAAGTCAAGTTTCATTATTGATTTCCCTCTACCCCCAAGGTTATGTGTTCAAGTCAGGTATTGAGAATAAGGAACTAATGCCAACACAGAATCAAGCAGGTACAGATTTTGTCTATGTAGACAACGGGTTACGTCCATAAGGACAACAAGTCAGGATTGTCGGCATTAGTAACAAGATCAGGTAACAAGTCAAGTGGTGTATCAGGGCATGTCATGTGGTGCATATGCATCAAAAGGATACCAAAAGTGAAACTGTAAACGATATCGGGATCACTGTAAATAGTGCTGATGTCAGGATGCATATGTGTATATCTGTAATAACCTATGTATATCCATGACTACTTATGATGCAATCTAGATAACATGTCATGATAATATAATAATGAAATGATATCAGGGCGTTCAGGCATGTAATTAAATATGCAAGTGTTAATACGAATACATACGGGTATCATAAAACGGTAAAACTATAGCATGGGATGCACGATTAAACTACATGTAATATTTTTATTCATATGAATATAAATATAGTAGCATGGCATGTAGTAAGATAAACTTGCCTGATCGGATCTAACGACGGGATACGTACGCCGTATTCGACGTCGGGTAAACGTCGTGATGCATACACGTGCGTACAGAACTGAACCGGGCTACTCACAAACGTGACCACGCAGGATGAGGACAACGACTGGGCCGTCCAGATCGTCGGCGACATGCGCGACTCCGGCGATCACCGGAAAATCAAGAATCAAGAAAAGAAAAGAGAAGAAGAAGAAGAAGAAGAAGGTGTGGTATGGGGTTTGGTGCTCTGGCTTGGAGTCAAAGACGAGGGGGTGGTGTTGACGACGAGTCATGGATCTCCGGCGAGAAGGGTTGTCGGTGATGGGTGCAGGGTTCTTAGTGCTTGGGGTTCTAGTGGGTTCTCATCGGGGATGAATGGGAAGATGGGAGGTAGTGGTGATGGTGGTGATGAGGGCGGTGAGACGAGGGTGGTGGGGACGGCGATGTTTTCTGACGGTAGAGGTGAGCGGCGGTTGTGAGGTTTCGGGTATGCAGGGTTTCTTGGGTTGAGGTCATCGGGTTTGCAGGGGTTGGTGGTGGTGTCGGAAGGTCGGGAGAGAGGGATGAGAAAGGTGACTAGGTCGGGGTGAGGTCGGGTGATGGGGACGGCGACGATGTCGGCGGTTGGAGGTCTGGGTCGTGGGTTTCGGGTGTGCAGGGAAAAGCTCGGGTGATAGGTTGTCGGGATAGAGGGAGAGGAGGAGAGGAGATGGAAGTGACGAAGGGAAAGGTGAGGGGATGAAGGCGAGGGTGGTGGCGGTGGCGGTGGCGGCGGCGGCGAGGGTGAGACGTGGGTTAGGGTTGGGTTTCTTGCGGAGGCGGGAGAGAGAAAGAAGAGAGGTGAAAAGAGAGAGAGGGGATGTGGGTTTAGATTATATAGGTTTTTAAAATATAATATTTAATATATAATATATATAGAGGAGAGAGACGGAGAGAGGGTTAGGATTATTAGTTAAAGTAAATATATATATATATATATATATATATATATATTTTAAAAATATAATAATATATATTATAGGATTTGTAGTTAATATCAAATATACTCCGAAAAATATCCGGGTTGTGTCTAAAAATATAGTTTGAAAATACGGATAATATACGTATCAACCAAAACCATAATGCGATGTCCGGTTAAAAAAATACATACCCCTAAGAACGGATACACGTAATATGCGCGTAGCGATCCAAACAAGTCCGTTACAACAAACGGGACAAAAGCACGATATACGGATGCAACCGTAAGGTATGGGGTATGATGCAGGCCATGCTGGGTATTTGAAATATATTATTAGAGTATAATTTGTAGTATTTGAAAATATATGCAATGCCAGATATAAGATACATGTATAGAGAACATATGTGTGCACGGATTCTCAGTACTAGCAAGGATATGTCGTGATCAAGAATCAAGATGGTTTTCAAGCATGCGGGTCGGATCGGATACCAAAAACAGATACCAAAACACTATCCGCACCCAAAAACAAATAAAATCAAGAAATAGCCTAAAGATAAAGAAAATAATCAAATAGAACATGGTATAAATGAACTAGGGTGTTATACAAACCCTAAATTACACAAATTTTTAAATTTTACAGATTCGACAGGACACTGTTTCGGTTGCGGCTCAGGATACACAGGCCACTGCTTAGGCTGCGGCTACACAAGCCACTGCTTCGGTTCCGGCTTTAACTTCGCAGGCCTCTACTTCGGCTCTGCATCCCACTGGTTCGGTTTCGCAGCCCACCCCCACCCACGACGATCCAATTTTCCTGATTTTGTGGGACTACAGCGAAGAGCAGCTGCGCCGGATTTTCTAGATACTTGGAGATGGAGCATCTGTACCGAGCCAGCAGCGATGTATTTATATTTTTTTATTTTTGTGCGGTGTGTATACTATATTTGATACGTATCGTATATCTTGATTATTGTTTGTTGTATGTCTTAGTTTTTTATTCTGATTTTGCATTTTGTTTGGTTATTTCGTTATATATATACGTGGGATGTTTTGGATAAATATTTCTGTATTCATGTGTATTATATATATTATCCTATACAGGACGGAAAGAAAACGGGAGAACAATTTTTAATTTTTTTTATATACCTCTACGGCTATGACCGTGGGGGTAAGTGAATGTCTCTACGGTTGTAACCGTAGGAGATAAATATCAGTTTTTCTGATAATTAGCCCCTACGGTTTGCACCATAACGACATTCACTTGTCCCCACGGTTACAACCCAGGGGAGTATTAAAAATATTTTTAAAAAAACTAATTTATAATTTTTATACTTGTCCCTACGTTAGAATCGTAGGGGCAAATATATGCCCGTTAAGTTTGTAGGGGTAAATTAAAAAAAAAAATAAAACAAACTAATTCTTTTTTTAAAACTTAGCTTTTACGGTGCAATCCGTAAGGAAAAAGGGATGTCCCTACGGACTAAACCGTAGAGACAACATATTACTGTTTTTTAAAGATAATTTGAAAATAAAAATTGCCTCTACGGAATAAACCGTAGGATCAGAAGTCTCTACTGTGCTAACCGTAGGGGCAAAGTTTTAACCGTGGGGTATGCATTTGCCTCCTCGCTTTTTGCCCAGACAGTTACTAATTTAGATTCCGCGGTTTCCATCCTAGGACTGTGATTTGTCCCCACTATTATAACCGTAGGGGTATCCCATCTTTATAATAGTGTTGGCATTTTATGAGGTCGGTGGAGAGAAAGAAAGGGAAGTTTAATTAGAAATATCTTCGAGTGTGTTTCTTGATGCTTCATATGAGCTGATCCTATATGGGGCATATACTAGTTGGTAGTTTTAGCTATAGCTAGCTTTTTTTTAATCTTTCACCGTGCATCTGACATAATTTTCTTGGAAATTGTTCGAGGCTGTGAGTACAAAAAATTGTAATTTTTCTAACTTTCAAGTATGTATCCCATAGAATGTCTTAAATGTCCGTTTCTTTGTATTAAAACATCGAAATTGTGATGAGAATTAAACGAATCAATTTTTGTAGTCAAACACGTTCCCATCAGAGCCAGAATCTAGGCTTTTAATTTGTGCAATGGTTTGCCTTAAATACGCTTCAACTGAAATTTGAATCTGAATTGTTCTGTTAGAGTGTTAAATGTCCCTTCTATTACACATGATATAAGAATTAAGGAGATCTATTATTATATATTATAATAGATGGCAAGTACTCTTTTATGGAGTTTATTCAAATGGAAAAGGAACAATAATTCTCCTTATATTTGGAAAGGAAAAGGAAAGACATGTATTATCCATGAACATGGAAAGACATGTATCATCCATGAACATGTACACCATTTGGATATGAAGAAAACGGTGCTGTTAGCGCTATCATATGTATACTCTTAATTTAAGATTTCGGGATCACACTAATAGAAAAATAAACCAAATACGAGAAAACACAGTTTATCTGTTTATTTATAGTATTCCTATAAGCAAATTCAATCTTTTTTCGTCCTTTGTGTTGTGCATACCAATTTTAGTTTAAACACACAAATATAAATAATTTGTAACATTATTATATGTTCATCATTAATCTTGTATGAAAATGTATTATAATCAACCATATATACCCTAATTTATAAATCATTCAGTTTGAGTTTGTCAAAACTAATTTTCAATTTATCTGGGAGCTGATTTTTTTTAAGCCTTCAAATTTTAGTTTGTGCTACAGTTTTGTTTTTAATATAACTAGTATTTAGCAAGTGCTTGCACGTTTGTAAAACTTGACATAAAAATTTAAGAAGATTCTTATTAGTTAAATAATATACCTTTTAAATGTTTTTCGTAGGAGTCTTTAATTTTTTCAAAATTTAATAAGTTAGCTATTTGAGATTTTTAAAAAAATTAATATATTGACTAAAATTATTTAAGATATTTCTCAAACAAAATATTAAAGTGATTTAAACTAACATATTCTTTTATTTTTTATATTTTATTAATTTAATTATGTGTATCGCACGTGCTATAATAAGTTGACATGACATTATTACTTAGGTGGCGGAAAATTAGATTTTTCACGTGCTTCCTACATCCTTTCTTTGGCATTGTAATAATAAATAGATAGATAGATAGATATATAGATAATACCAGAAGATAGATAGATAGATAATTCACCTTGAATATAGTTTATTATGAAACAATAATTCAAGAGAAATCCATCTATTTGCATGAATCTATATGAATGTTAAATCACTAATTACTAACCCAAATGGAAGAAATATATAAACAACTATAAAAACATATTCCATTGGCATTTTTTTGTATATTGTTTTGTTCCAAGAATCCATATCGAACCAATGAATTGCATCTCATCCATTTTTTGCACGCAGATATATGGTAGCTTGAAGAGATTTAAAACAATTTGTAAAGAATTTTAGTTAATATAATAGATTCTCTGGAATCTTTTAGTTAAGATAACGTAAATATGCACATAGGTAATAAATTAGTAAAAACAATATTTTAAAAATTCTTGTTTTGGGAAAAAACTTTAAGAATTCATAACTAATATCAAATATTATCAAATCTATTAATAATTTAAAATTATATGATTATGAAAAAAAATTAAACTCATAAAACATAAATATATTTATATTGTCAGGACCCGGTTCTTGCTCACGGAACAAACTGCCACACGGAACAAAGTGCCACGCCAAGTGTCGTGTTAAGTGGATGGGGGCCACCTCTTGAATCCGTGGGACTCACTGTAGAACAATGTGGAATTTTCGGAATATATTTGGAAAGAGGGCAGATCAGGAACTATAAATGGAATGATACCACTCTTCAATACAAATGCGCCTTTTAAATAAATCGGCACTATAAGAGCTTGAGAACTCCGTAGTTAAGCGTGCGGGGGCCAGGGAAGTCTTGGAATGGATGACCTTTTGGGAAGTGGCCCCTGGTCGGGTCCGGTTTGCCCCGAAGGACAAAACCGTGCGGTGTCGTGTTAAGTGGGCGGGGGCCACCTCTTAAATCCATGGGGCTCACTGTAGAACAATTGGGAATTTTCGGAAGACATTCCGAAAGAGGGCAGATCATGAAATATAAATGGAATGACACCACTCTTCAATGCAGAGGCGCCTTCTGGGGTGAGGCGTGACATATATCATATAACTAACAAATTCTATATTTTATATTTTTATTAATTTAATCACGTGCATCGCATGTGCCACCAACGTTAGTTAATAAATAGGCTAAATGACAGGAAATACCCCTAACATTTACAGGAAATACCCCAGACTTTTCAAAACCAGCACTTTGCCCCCTCAAGTTTAATTGAGGGTGGCCCTTCATTTAAATATTTAATTAAATTATTTATATCAAAGGTTTTTTGGAGTACCCTCTAAAATTCTATGCAAATTGATGGACCGCTATTATTCTTCTATATTGCCCTTTAATTTTTTTTAAATACAAATTATTAAATGATGATTAATTTTGACAAAAATCGATAAGAAAAGGTAAACATCCTTCTGGGAAGTGGCCCCTGGTCGGGTCCGGTTTGCCCCGAAGAACAAAACCGTGCGGTGTCGTGTTAAGTGGGCGGGAGCCACCTCTTAAATCCATGGGGCTCACTGTAGAACAATTAGGAATTTTCGGAAGACATTCCGAAAGAGGGCAGATCATGAAATATACATGGAATGACACCACTCTTCAATGCAGAGGCGCCTTCTGGGGTGAGGCGTGACATATATCATATAACCAACAAATTCTATATTTTATATTTTTATTAATTTAATCACGTGCATCGCATGTGCCACCAACGTTAGTTAATAAATAGGCTAAATGACAGGAAATACCCCTAACATTTACAGGAAATACCCCAGACTTTTCAAAACCAGCACTTTGCCCCCTCAAGTTTAATTGAGGGTGGCCCTTCATTTAAATATTTAATTAAATTATTTATATCAAAGGTTTTTTGGAGTACCCTATAAAATTCTATGCAAATTGATGGACCGCTATTATTCTTCTATATTGCCCATTAATTTTTTTTAAATACAAATTATTAAATGATGATTAATTTTGACAAAAATCGATAAGAAAAAGTAAACATCGTCACAATCCCTTCTTATTTTTTACATACTTTCAAATTCTCAAAACAAAAATTGCTTGATCGAGTTAGGTTTTCTTATAAGATTTTATTCATTTAGACGTTCTGTTTTGTAAGTGTTGATTGATTTGGGTTTTTTTTTTCCGATTACGATTTGCCTAATTCTAGATTTCTTTTGGGTTAAAATTTTCTAAAATTTGGGTTCTTTTGGGTTTCTAAATTTTAAAGTAAATAAAGAAGAAGAGAAGAGGAGAAGAAACAAAAAGCTTTTGTGAATAAAAAGGATGGAAAGAGAATTAGAATGAATGAGATTGAGGGATGAGAAAAAAGAAAATAAAAATGGCATTTTATAGGGCTGTGATGAAGAAGTGGATGACGATGATGATAAGAGCAAATTGATATTTGATAAGAATAAACTAAATGGGCACTTAATAAGTTTAGAGGTATTTAAAAAACTTACAAAATTTTGAAAGGCGTGGGTAATATCGAAAAAGAACGAGGGCATATGAGAAAAAGCGAAAAAGAAATAAAATTTAATTAAATATTTATATAAAAGGCATTTTGGGAATCAATTAAAATCGAGGGCAAAGTGCTGGTTTGGAAAAGTTGGGGATATTTTCTGTTATTGGGTAGATGCTAGGGGCAATTCTGCCATTCTGCCTAATAAATAACTAGTATTTTCTTATGCAATGCATCTATACATATATGGACCATGAACAATCCGTCAATTTTTAAAAAGTTAATTAAATTAGTTAAGATCCTTAAGCTTTCTATCTCAAACAGCGAAGATTCTATATATTCTTAATACGTATTCTTAAAGATTAAAAAAAATTTCCGTACGGTTTAAAATAAAATTAAAAAAATGTAATTTCTATTTTCCCCCCAGAAATTTATGATTTTTGTTAACACAAACTTTTGGGCTTTTGAATAGATTTCTAATGGGATTCGGATTACTCCCAAAACCTAGTCCATTAAAATTAAAAGGAAAAGGCATAATCAATCGAGTCCCATCTCTCTTTTATAGCGCTCTCTCTCTCTTCGCCGTAATCGAGATCGATCATGGCGGCGGCGATTGTGAGCTCCGCAAGCGGCCTCCTCGCGATGCTCAACGAGCAGCACCCCGCGCTCAAGCTCCACGCCCTCGACAAGCTCAACACCTTTGTCCATCTCTTCTGGCACGAGATCTCCACCAGCGTCCCCATCATGTGAGCTCTAACCCTAACCCTAATACTAGATTTTGTTTGTTTTCTGTTCGATTGCTGCGTTTTTGGTTGCGTTAGGAACCTTTGGGACAACATTGGGTATATCGTCAGATCCGATCTGGTTGCTGGAATTAGGGTTTTTGTTGATATCTGGAGAACTAATTTTTTGGGGATATAATTGGGGATTGATGTTTGATTTGTTGTTTGTTGTCTTGAGGATTGATCAAGTTTAGGTTTTGCATAGGGTTTTGAGATTAATTGGTTGCTTTTGTGATTTTTGCAGTGAAAGTCTATCTGAAGATGAGGAGTTTGAACAGAGGGGGCTTGCTTCGTTGGTCGTTTCAAAGGCTAGATGCTAATAGTTTCTATAGTTTGAAGCGATTTCCAATGGAAAAAGAATGAGTTGAGTTGCTGATTATATTATGATTGCTCTTATTGTGTTCAGGTCTTTTACTACCTTGGGGAACTTAATGACTCGTTATCTTATGCTCTTGGTGCTGGGCCTGCGTTTGATGTTTCTGAAGATTCTGATTATGCTCATGCACTCCTTAGTAAGAAATGCATATCTAGTCTCCATACATTGTATTGATGCCTGTTGAATTTCTGTTGTATTGTGTTCTTTTGATTCTATCTGTAACTATTCTCTTTGTATTTGTTTTCAGCCAAAGCCATAGACGAGTACGCTAGCATCAAGTCGAGACCTTCAAGAACCAGCGAACAAGAATCCTTGGATCCTAGATTGGAAGTCATAGTTGAAAGAATGCTGGATAAGTATGTTGTTAACCTTTCAATTCCCTAATTCACAAGCTTTAACAAAAAAAAAAAAGCTTTACCAGCAGTGTTTTTGCTTGGTGCAGGTGTATATTGGATGGAAAACATCAACAAGCTATGGGAATGGCTGTCGAATGTAGGAGACTGGATAAGCTTGAAGAAGCAATTACTCACAGTGATAATGTTCGAGGGGCTCTTTCTTATTGCATTAATCTTTCGCATTCCTTTGTGAACCATAGGGAGTATCGCTGTGAGGTATGTCTGCTTCTTAGAGAGACAGTCCAAGTTTTTTGTAGTCTAGGCATTTATAATTTTGTTGCCTTTTCATTTATAAGATATAAAAATTATCAAAACTAGGAGGGTTGCTCCTAAATTACATTTACCTATCATTAATATAATACAAAGTAGGGTTGGTCAAAGGAATCTTTGGTAGGCAAAGCATTATTTTTTCTTTCCACTTTTGCCCTTGAATTTATTCATATTCCCTTAACTATCCTTAGATTCTATGGCTAATAATAATTGGTAGGAATTTGGAATTATAAAAAAAGGAGAATGGATAATAATTGTATCTAAATAACAAAATTAACATAATATCATTTATCGTTTTTCAAAGATGTAAATCAAGAATGTTTCAAATAACAGTAGTTGCTTTGTATTTGCTTATAGAGACTACGTTTGCTTTAAAAATGATGCTACAGTTTCATGATTCAAATAGCTATTTTATTTAAATATTTACTAATTAATGGATTCATAAATAAAAATATTTATCTGAAGACATCGTGTTTATATAGTTCTCTTGATTGTTCTTGGTATTTATTTATAAGTCATAAAGTATATGGTGTTTATGTTAAAAAACACCAAAAACTTTTGTGCAATCGTGAAATCTTAAACTAAGATCTAATTATATAATATATTTTAGAAAAAAGATAGTTATGTATTTATTTTATCCTCATTGTTTACATGTTAAGATGTAACAACTCTATGCAATGCATGGATACATCTATAGAAAATAATATTTGTATCAGAATAACAAAAGACGACTAACAACATCATATATCTTTTTTCTAAACATAATGAAAACATATTTATTTATCTTTTTTTCAAACGTATCTAAAAATAACATTCTCTACAAACATTAAATATAGAAAACATATATTTTCAAACATAATCATCTTTGATCCCACGCGTTGCGCGTGGGGTCAAAAGCTAGTCGTCCAAATATTAAAAGTTCCCTTGAAGGTTATATGATAAACAATTGCTGTTTTAATGGTGGTATATCAACCAGTATTTATCCTTTATCAAGTTGACATGGCGACTTCGCCTAAGGTATATAAAAGTGTAACAAGTGGAGAATAAGGTGACACACAACTAGAGAATTATATTGGGAAACAAAGATCAAAATATGAAGATGGAAAAATAGAAGGGAAGTTAATATTAATATGCATGAGAATAAAATATGGATGAAGAATGTTATATATTTTTATTCCAAATATCATCTGATATTTCAATTATTTTTCACAAAATATACACATGCTCCTTAGATTCACCCAACTTTCAATTTAACATACCAAATATATATTGGCACACCATCAAGAAGTCAAGAAGCCTTTGTCCCAAACTTTCGGGAGCGACTACATGCAGTATTTTAATAGCGGATAAAAATGCGGAGCGGCCGAGGAGACCGGTCGCTTAAGCGGCCGCTCAAGAATAAAAAATCAGGTATTTTCATCAATATTTCCATTTCTGATCATTAAATATTGATTCTAATAGGGGCTCTAACTCTTTTTATGTTCCTTTGCACTTCCATATGCGTAAATAAGCATTATGAAGCGTAAATAGGCATTATGAAGGCGTAGACAGGAACATCAACAATGCAAATTGAATGTAAAGAAAATCTTGTTGCTAGAATTCGTTTAAAGCATTTAATGTAACTTATGTAATTTTGTTATTCCTAATGTAAAAATAACATAAATGTAAGGTTATTGTTGATAGATATGATTAATGTTATTATGTTGCATTCTTACATTCACTTTTGGATACCGGATTTGCTTCAGCAATGCAAGGTCATCTCTAAAATGCCCTCCTGAAACAAACAAATTAGATGTGAGACTCATAGCAGATGAATGGAAGAACTTAATGACAATAACTTGACGAAGCTGACTTGATAGTTAAAGAAGCAAGTTTTATAATATGTTAATTATATAAGAACCAACCACACTTATCTTTATCAGAGATCACATCTTCACCAAGAGTTTTCACAGCAACCTGTGATCCATGCATGTTGCCATACAAAATGTTCCCTGAAATAGATTGTTTCTTTAAAACAGTAGTTGCAGGCAAAGTTTTTCTGAGCAAAAAAAAAAGTTACCCAACAAAGTGCTCAAATCACTAAATCAGTACAAGAAACCAACAAAATCACAAAAAAGAATACCAATTGCAGCCTTCAAATCGATCGAATTCGAATTTCAAAATAGAAAACCTTAGCCCAGTTGAAATTTGAAAACCCTAGCCGAGGCTGTCGAGCAGGCGAGAGCAGATCGGAAGTCGACTTGAGAATTTGAAATCCCCTATTTTGGTCGAGCTCGAGAATTGAAATCCCTAATTTCGCCCGAACGAGACTCGAGGACGAGTGAAACCTGCGTGTAAAAGAAGGGAAATGAAGTTAGGATTTGTTTTAGTACCCAATCTTGTTATTCTCACCCACTAATAGTAAGAATACACCTATTATAAGAGTTATGTAGTGTACATATTAAAAAAGGGGGAGTGCATTATCATCCGCTAAAGCGGTGTTAATCGGAGCGGAAAATCTTGCTTTACCGCTTAAAAGGCCGCTTTTTAAAACACTGCCTACATGAATTCTTTCTTTAGTTCAACCCTGCTAACAACATCCCTTTCATTAAAAGCAACAACTAACACATCTCTAAAACCTACATTCCACCACATTTCCCCAAGGGATCCCATCATAAGATTTCTCTAAATATATGAAAATCGTATCTAGACATTTTTCTTTTTATATTTCATTTAAATAGCTAGATTCCATCTTTAGCTATTTTTTCATAGAATCAATCTAGTTTTTAGGCACGATTGCAAGTTTGTTACTTTCTTAATCTTTGTTTAACTAATAATTCATAAAGCTTCATTATAAAGCCCATAATCCTAATGCAACTACTTTACACAACTTTGCATATAATCCTTAGTCCTTACTTTCGTAGATAGCCAGTAATTTTTTTGCATATTGGACTTTTGACAATAAAAATCTTTGTACCCTCTATTCATTTGGTATTTTTCTATCTATAATTTTGTTGGATAACCTAATGAACGATCAGTCTGAATCTTACGAACGCTTTCAATCTTCAATAGAACCGTTATTTGGTGCAGCATTCTCGGTTTTCATCTTCTATCTGCATAAGAATTGGACTGTTTGCTTTTTACCATGAATTCTTTAGTGGAATTCTCATCAATCAATATATGAAAGCAATTCTTCTAGCTTTAGTTCTCATAGTCGAATGCGTAGGAGTAGGAGAGAATTCCGTATGATTATAGACATCCCAACCCTATATTGTAATTGGTAGCATTGGGTGAAAGAAACTTATAAAGGATTAATTTCTGGAGAAAAAAGAAGATCTAGGAGCAGCCATTATTATCCTTATACTGCATACAACTGCGTGCCACTGTTTAGTGGCAAAAAAAATCAGGTCTTAATTTGGCTAGTGTCATACCATAGAAATTTCAATATCTTGAAGCTGAATTTAATTTCGAAACTAGCACATGGTTCAATTGGACATTGAGGGGTTAAGGATGCATTGGAGGACCTCATGGTTATTTTTGCAGGACATAGTGGAGATGGATTACTAGTCATAAAATTATAATGGTTTGTTATGATTTGACATATATATTCTTGAGTTCCTGGAAAGAAAGCTGAATGTACTTTCGGAGTATTTTGGACCCATTTAGATGATGCCCCTTATTCGATGAGGAGTGATGCCTTTTCTACTCCATTCTATTTATGCAGACCTTTTCTTTTTATTTAGGAAGCTTGCTAAATAGGAAGAACTATCTCATTTATATTAAGAATCATGGTTTGGTTAGTAAAGCCAGCTGCTTCGGCTTTGTCTTGTATTGCATTTGATGTATTTCTCTCCTTCATGGGTTGTCAAGATGCAGTTGAGAGAACTTCTTTAGTCAGGATAGTCATATTCACCTTTTTCCTACTCTTTTTTGTGTTTGAATGGTGAGTGGTCTTACATAGCTTCATTCATCACAATTTTTTTGACTGCAGGTGCTTCGTCTACTCGTTAAAATATATCAAGGACTGTCATCTCCTGATTATGTAAGCATCTGCCAGTGCCTCATGTTTCTTGACGGACCTAAACCTGTGGCAAGCATATTGGAGAGGCTTCTGCAATCTGACAACAAGGTACTTGAGTATCTGCTTGACTATATAACTTTTCATAATTTTCAGAATCTGATATGTGCTTCAATGTAATTTTTATAGGATGATACACTGTTGGCATTTCAAATTTCTTTTGACCTTGTGGAGAATGAACGCCAAGCGTTTCTATTAAATGTTAGAAATCTCCTCCAAGTCTCAAAGACCCCAGCACATCCTGCGAATGCTGAGCAATCTTCAGAAGTTGCCGATCATGGATCTGTGGCACCAAGTTCAGAAAATGGAAATGCAGATGCTGGGGATGTCCAGATGGCAGAGGATTCTCATACTCCCAATGGAAATGTGCATGTTATGAGTCCAAGTGAAACTGCATATGCTGAGAAGCTTGCCAAAATAAAAGGCATTTTGTCTGGAGAAACATCAATACAACTTACACTACAGTTTTTATATAGCAAGAACAAGTAAGATGAGTTGATTATTTTATCTAATTTTAGACATCTATCTTGCTTAGTATGGGGAAACCATCTTACTGGTTTCTTGCATGTAGGTCGGATCTTTTGATATTGAAGACAATAAAGCAATCAGTTGAAATGAGAAACAGTGTATGCCACAGTGCAACTATCTGCGCCAATGCAATAATGCATGCAGGAACAACAGTGGACACGTTTCTGAGAGAGAACTTGGTAAGCTTTGTTCTCTTATGATGCAAATTTCCCTTTTAAACTGCTTGTTCGATACTGAATTGTGCAGCAACTGGAACATTGTAGGAATGGCTGAGTAGAGCAACTAACTGGGCAAAATTCAGTGCTACTGCCGGGCTAGGTGTTATCCACAGAGGGCACCTTCAGCAAGGACGGTCCCTAATGGCACCATACCTACCTCAAAGTGGTGCTGTAGGTGGTGGCAGTCCATACTCGGAAGGTGGTGCTCTTTATGCGCTAGGTCTGATTCATGCTAACCATGGTGAAGGCATCAAACCATTTCTCCTGGAGAGCCTTCGAAATGCTGGTTCAGAGGTACTCCTTTCGGTAGTAAATGCAATTTATAAATTAGAATTTCATACTTAAGAACTTTGGTGTACTAATTGGTGGCTCACTGTTGATAACTGTACAGGTTATCCAGCATGGGGCATGCTTTGGTCTGGGATTGGCAGCTCTAGGAACAGCTGATGAAGAGATATGTGAGGAAATAAAAAATGTTCTTTTTACCGATAGTGCTGTAGCTGGTGAAGCTGCTGGTATAAGCATGGGCTTGCTTCTGGTCGGAACTGGAAGCGAGAAGGCAGCCGAGATGCTTTCATATGCACATGATACCCAGCATGAGAAGATCATTAGGTAAGTATGATTGTTAAGTATTTTTGTGCACTTGGTAGCTTTTCATTTCCATGCTTCCTCATCCCTCATGCTTCATAATTATTATTTGTGTTGTGCATGATTACTTGTGCCATTTCTTCTCAGTCATCCAAGTATTTTTTTATTCAAGTGCAAACGTCTATGTGCGTAACGTATAGCATATCTGCTAACCATTTTGAGAAGACCATGATTCAGATTTTGAATTCTTGACTATGTAATAACTTTTTAAGCATTTCCATTTTCTTAGCTCATTAACGACTTTGTTAATAATAAGCTCAAGTCAAATTCAAAGGATAGCCTGAGTTGTGATAATTGGCTCTAGGAGCTGGCTGCCTTGTTATCAGTGATTACTGAATTTTCAACCCCTATGTTATAGACTGGTGGTCCTTGAAAGGTGCTTCCCCTTAGTTTGGCAGTACTATCATACCAGATCCCATCATGTAGAAAGTTCTTCCCTTATCAAAATTATTCACCTATCAATTATATGGCTTCATAATTTCCGGCTTCTTCCATTCTTGAATTTGCGTTGCTCATTGAGGGCTGCTCTTTATAATTTCTGGCTTCTTCCATTCTTGAATTTTTCTTGCCCTTTTAGGATCGCTCTTCATAATTTCTTTTTGTTCTGCCGCAAGTCCAAATGGGTATTTTCTATCAGTCTCAAAGCCGCAACCATCTTTTGATAAAGGCCCATTCGACTTGAAGCTTTGATAAATTTGTAGGAATAAAGGTTGGGGCTCTGTTAAAGTTGTAGGAATAAACCTTGAGGTTGAGGGCTTGGATAAATTTGCAGGAATAAATTGCAATAGAGCACAAAATTGGATTTGCAACTACATTAAGATTAAAGAGAAAATTTTAAGGAATCACTACATGCAGAAATGATATTTGTATTATATGCTTGGGTCCTACTATACAATGACTAATACCACATGGATTTATGTAATCGTTGCTGTGGTTGTTTTATGCTGTCTTATTGTTTGTTGTGAATTTGATCATAGTATTGTCCTTGCCAAGTCTGTTGTGAAAAAAATTAAATTGACATAGCGAAACTTAACATCGACATATAGGAATTAAGCCAAGCCTGCATCCTTGAAAGCTTGATGTGATTTAGTCTCTTTATGGGAACAAGTCGACTTTGCGATCACCTGGATAGGACACCACAATCCAACCTTGAAGGCACCTAAATTCTCCTAGATAGCAAATCATCAAGAAGCAAGATAATAAATTTTCTACAGGGAATTGCACTGTGCAACTCCAAGGAGCAAATACTGCCTAATACAAAAGTATCCCGAAATGAACATCTCTAATATTTATGCCCATATTTTGTGATGTCAAAGCTTGTTATTAACAATTATCTCTTTTATTTTGCCAGAGGACTAGCTTTGGGAATTGCATTAACAGTTTATGGAAGAGAAGAAGAAGCTGATCCTCTGATCGAACAATTGACTAGAGACCAAGATCCAATACTTCGTTATGGTGGTATGTATGCATTGGCCTTGGCCTACAGGGGAACGGCAAACAACAAGGCCATCCACCAGTTGTTGCATTTTGCTGTGTCAGATGTCAGCGATGATGTGCGAAGAACCGCTGTTCTCGCCCTTGGATTTGTTCTATACTCCGAACCTGAGCAGGTAAGATTGTTAGCTGATATGATCTGGTAAATTGTTGCAGATATTACCTAGATAGTTTTGACTATCAGGATTACGACAAGCGTAGAATTCCTTCTACTGGCACTTCAATTTATCCATCTAGACATTGATTTTGTAATTTTGTAGAGAAAATTTTCTGCATGAACGAAAACTATCAATTTTAATTGCTCATTAGGTCCGACATGTTCGTTGTGTTTTGATTTGATAACTGTGAGAAAATGCTTAAAATCCTAGCTTTCATTTCTTTTCCTTTTCTCATTCTTGCGTAATTTTTATTATCTTTATTTCCGTGGCATTTAGTATATATCATCATATCTCCTCACTTTTCCTTGTATCCCTCATAACTTGCAGACTCCAAGAATTGTATCCCTACTTTCGGAATCCTATAACCCACATGTGAGATACGGTGCTGCTCTGGCAGTTGGCATATCCTGCGCCGGGACTGGTTTGAGCGAAGCGATTTCCTTGCTAGAGCCTCTTACATCTGATGTTGTTGACTTCGTACGTCAGGGAGCCCTTATAGCCATGGCCATGGTTATGATCCAGATCAATGAATCCTGTGACTCACGTGTGGGGACATTCAGGTATCAGTTGAATTCTACTGGGATATTGTTGCACATGTCTTCTACTTCTCTACTTTTTTGATAGGATAATATTCTTCATGTCTGCTACTACACCGAAACTATGAAGTTGTCGTGACAGTTGAGGGATATGTATTTGCTAACATGCCCTTGTAGCTTGAGTGCCATATTTGTTGGCCGAGACCTATGCATTTGAAATCCTTTATTGCACACCTACGGAATTTGTACCTTTAGTTGCTCCTGATATCATATTAATGTGCCTGCACCTGAACTCCTAAGTTCTGAGTATTGAGGAATGTAGTTTTATATTTTAACGCAACTGACACCCATATATATAGGGACTATAGTATCATGTGTCCTTGGTATCATATGACCTAATGTCCCTGCTGCTACAAAAAAACTCAGAAATTGTGATGAGGTTTGAGGGATATATATATATATATATATATATATATATATATATATATATATATATATATTTTGAGAGAGAGAGAGAGAGAGAGAGAGGATAATGGAGGAAAGATGCCATAGGAGGGAATTTCCTCCTAAAGCGTTGAAAAAATACACCCGCGATTTTTTTCGACGATCGGAACCCATCATTATCTTTATCATGGAAGATGTGGATACACCAAATTTCATGCGATTCCATCACTTACACCGTGATTTAGTGGGTGCAAAATTAACGGTTTACCGACAATAGAACTTTACATTGCTAATTCAACTGTGAAAAAGTGGTGGAATCACATGAAATTTGGTGTATCCACATCTTACATGATAAAGATGATGGGTGCCGATCATCGAAAAAAATCATGGAGCATAAAGATATTTGATGCCATCTAACGAAAAAGCCTTCTAGGGCCTCTTTTCGGGATCCTGTTATAAGTTCTATCCATATATGTTTTGATCGCCAGTTCATACTATACTAGATCCGGTTGCATTCGATTGGATTGGAATTGAGAAAAAAATTTGACTCTACTTTTCTTGATGCCGAAGTAACTTTCATCAACTAACACTATTCTGATATGAACCATTAGGAGTAATTGGTTGGATAAATTGACTTTCTATTATAAAAATATTTGTCGATCGTTTTTATTTTAACCAGATATAGCCGCATATTCATGCATTTATGCAGATATCATGTATCGGCATGCATAACATATCTTTCATTTGTATTCGGAAAAGGGCATATATCGTACCATATTACACTAAACAAATATGTGAATTATGATTCAGTGTTGAAATAAATTGCCGAAATTTGGTTCTATCGGATCTAGACAATCTTAAATTTTTGGACATGAAGAAATAAAACCATTGCAATCGCCGGAAACACCAGGCCCACTAAAGGGACAAAAATAGAGGGTGAGTTAAAGTTAAGATCTGTCATAGAATGGATATCTCGATTTAATATTTGTACCTATTATAAATATATCTTAAATATATCTATTATAAACTAAATAATATTAAGTAGTTAATGAGTGCAAGGAATGAGAACTAAATGAAGTGTACCTATTTATCTTTCTACACGAATATGTATGATAATCTGCCTTAAGTTTAAATTTTTTTATTATTCTTTCATCCTTATATGCCTTCTAATCTAATAAAACAAGGAGTCTTTATTAAAATTAAAGACTTTATTATAAGTTCGTGATTCTAACTAAACTAATTCAATCCAACAAAACAAGGATTCCTAGTAAAAATGGGCGTTCTTCGTAGACATAGAAATCACTTCTATATTTTCATTTTTATTTTCAAAGGAAAGAAACCGTGGAGCTGAAATAACTCACTCAGAACACTTTTTAAAAGATTACGCAGTACGATTAGGTCGAATAAGCCCTTATGGAATAAATACTCAGCTGCTTATACTGTTTTATTCAATGTTTGTTCAGTTACTCTTTTACCCGCAAAAGCAATGTAGGCATCGGGTTTAGCAATAATGACATCTTCCAACATACCAAAACTGGCAATTACTCCACCAGTTGTAGGAGATGTAAGGATTGATACATAGAATAACTCTTTATTTGATTGATAATTATATGAAGCAGAAGATATTTTAGCCATTTGCATCAAGCTCAAACTTCTTTATATATATATATATATATATATATAGAGAGAGAGAGAGAGAGAGAGAGAGAGTAATGAAGAAAAGAGGCCTTGGGAGGCTTTGTCGTTAGGTGGCGTCAAAAATCTATAGCCTCCACGATTTTTTTCGACGATCAGCATCCATCATCTTTATCATGTAAGATATGGATACACTATATTTCATGTGATTCCACCATCTTCACCGTTGAATTAGCAATGTAAAAAGTTCTATTGTCGGTAAACCATTAATTTTGCACCCACTAATCAATGGTGAAAAAGTGGTGGAATCACATGGAATTTGGTGTATCCACATCTTACATGATAAAGATGATGATGGGTGTCGATGTCGAAAAAACCGTGGGAGATATATTTTTTCAACGCCATAGAAGGAAATTCGTCCTACGACACCTTTCCTCCATTATCCTTATATATATATATATATATATATATATAGAGAGAGAGAGAGAGAGAGAGAGAGAGAGAGAGAGAGAGAGAGGCCCTAGGCGGCTTGCCCTTGTTGCTTGAGTGCCAATTTTTTTGGGGGCCAATACCAAGACATTTTAGCACCCCTTCTATTAATCGTGTCCTTGAACCTTTGTTTGCTCTAATATCAAATTATATCCCTGTACCAAAACTTCCAAGTCTATATTAATAGCATGCTTCACTTTCATGTATTTGTAGGCGCCAACTAGAGAAAATAATTCTCGATAAGCATGAAGACACAATGAGCAAAATGGGCGCTATACTGGCTTCCGGTATCCTTGATGCTGGTGGACGCAACGTCACTATCAAGCTTCTTTCTAAAGCTAAACATGATAAAATCACAGCTATTGTGGGACTAGCAGTGTTCAGTCAGTTTTGGTATTGGTATCCTCTTACCTACTTCATAAGCCTCGCTTTCTCGCCCACTGCACTAATTGGACTGAACTACGACCTCAAAGTGCCAAAATTTGACTTTTTGTCTAATGCCAAACCTTCCCTTTTTGAGTATCCTCGCCCCACTACACCAGCCACATCAACATCGACAGTCAAGTTGCCCACTGCTGTATTATCAACAACAGCGAAGGCACGATCGAGAGTGAAGAAAGATGCAGAACAGAAAGCTGCTGCTGAGAAGTCTTCTGGTGAAGATGCTTCCACTAGTTCAACTTCAGGGAAGGGCTTTAAACCTTCAGAGAAGGAAAATGATGCAATGCAGGTAAGCTTGTACACCAATAGTTATACTCCATAGTTGTGGACGATGCCTTGCGTATGCATATATATATATTAGACATCATGGACATAATTTAGATGGTTCTTTTAAAAGATTTTGTTCTTGAAATAGCATCAATTTACATAATTTTTAATATAATATTGAAATTTTGAGGTAGGTTAGAATATTTTAAAACGACGAGATTTTCTCTTTAGATTATGAGGAATGTTTTTGCCATGTCATGTTGAGAGTGAAATTGAAGTTATTATTTCTTTATATAAATTAAAATTTCAATTTGGTTTCTTCTTAGAGTTAAAACAGTAGAGATAATCCATGTTACAGTCATGGTAGTGGTTCTCGCAAACTATATGAATCTTTATGGAAAGTCTAGGGATGTGGACTGACCAACTGCTTGTTTGTATACATGGCGGTTAAAATTCAACTATCCCCCATTTTTTGGGGGTATTTAGACTAATGGTCTTCATGGATTAACAACTTAATATCATGTCAATTTATACTAGGTGCTGAAAAAATTCCAAGGGTGCAAAATACAATGGATTGACAACAAAGTACACTTAACACTGATGTAGCAGCATTTTATTAGTTACTAATATCGTTTCATTTGATGCAACGTAATGTGATTGAAGGGAAATATGTAATAAATAATATAATACTTGCACAGCATCACTATAGAATAGATAGCTCCGTATGATGACACTTCATATATATGAGGGCAGAGGTACATATGTTATAAAACTTTTCCCTTGCATCATGTCAAAAAAATCAATTCATTTTTGTAAAAGATGCACAGCATTCATCGTAATTTTCATATTCTAAAATTTTGAGATGCCAGTGCTAATTTGAATTACCCGCTCTGTCCTGCATTATTGGTTGCATAATTAATGGTTTTCGATAAACGTCATAAGAAATTTCCAACCTGTAGACTCATGTTTAGAGCATGAATTTCACTTATTTTTAGGTCATAAATAAGGTCAAGATGAATGGTGCCAATCGCCTGATACACACATTCACACAATGTCATAATCAAGTTTAGTATCCAACACATACGAAAGAGCCCCTTCTATCCAATTTCAGCGAGCACATACTTAAATGTCTTCTGTCCATCATCTAGAGCACATTCTGAAGTGACTTGTGTATCCTTTCTGAAGTGACTTGTGGTTACTTCACTTGTGATGGTCTCTCTTTACATCTTATATGCTTGGAAGGTTGTGCTTTAATAGATGTGCACGAGCAGCAAGTTTGTTTCCCTTACTATGACATGCATTCATTATAGTTTAGGCTTTTAACTAAATTCCACAAATCCCATTAACTCAAATCATTTTCTTAGATAATTCTCTTCAACTAGCTTTGTGACAAATAAATACCTTGAACTTAGCAAAATTGCATATAAATAAAGTTTAGGGAATTTATTTATAGCGAAAACAGTTTAGGGTATATATCTGAGGAACGCCTTAAGGTTTAAGAAGTTTGTTTTTTTGTGGTGAAATTTAGCCTGTAGTTTTCTTAAACTCTTCTATGGGGAATCAAGTGTTTGTTAAAAGAATTAGTTCCATATCTTTAAGGAAAATTAGTTCAATTTTTTCTTCATAATAAATCTGATATTTGACTCTAATTTTTTCTTCTAAATTTCAGGTTGATAGCACTGTAACTGAGAAGAAGGCTGAGCCTGAGCCATCATTTGAAATCCTAACAAATCCAGCTCGAGTCGTCCGAACCCAAGAGAAATATATTCGGTTTCTAGAAGGAAGCCGATACGTCCCAGTAAAGCTAGCCCCCTCTGGTTTCATGCTCTTAAAAGATCTGCAGCCATCTGAAGCTGAAGTGCTCGCTCTCACCGATGCCCCTTCCTCGATGACATCGCCTGCAACGACGTTAACTCCAGCTCAAGCTGCTTCTGCATCCACTGCAATGGCAGTTGACGATGAGCCCCAGCCTCCACAACCTTTTGAGTACTCGTGATTTGGGGTTGGATCTGTGAACTTGTATTTTCGTATTGTTTCGTCGGTTTATTGTGTTAGTTAATTTTTTAAAACTAATGTTAGTGTCAAATTAATTGGGGAAAGGTAAAAATGTGTACTATCATCAAGTTGAGTCAAATCTTGTACTTGAGACGAGCTCCTTAACCTTTCTCATGCTATATCAGTGACAATCTTGTTTGCCAATGAACTTGGTTAAATTACAAACTTTTTCTGTTATGTTATGGATATATATTTATAGAGAATAATGGAGGATAAATGCGGAGGGAATTTCCTTCTATGTCATCGCAAACATACATCCCCCATCGTTTTTTTCCCGATGATTGGCCATCTAAGACATCGCCAAAATAAGCCCGATTGGTGGCTTGTTTTGAAGTCATTTCACCTTGTTTTGAAGTCATTTCACCGACTTCAGGGAATTTCCTTTTATGGTGAAAATGTTGTAGAATCAAATGAAATTTGGTGTATCCATATCTTAAAATGATAACGATGAAGATGATGGAGTTCGATCGTCAGAGAACATGAGGGAGGTTGTATTTTTTCGATGCCATAGAAGCCCTCCTATGGTCTCTTTTTTCCATTATTCTCATATATATATATATATATATATATATATATATATATATGTTTTAGTTAAATAGAGCTTACTTTCATTTTTTAGATTAATATACTATATTTATTTGTGGCTGCTGGTATGTTGAAATATTTGCACTTTGTTTGAGCATTTTTTTAGGTGTGCGCTAGAAGTTGTTTGAGAGTTTTAATGACTTATAGAGAGTGCTGTGACATTCGGTACCATCATGGATTTGGAATTTTAACTTTTTTTCTTTTTCATTTTATTTGAATAACAGGTTCGTTTGCAAGACTTCTTGCTCATTTGTGAAGAGGTTTTACCGTCCTGGATTCAAATTAATCCTCAGTAGCTGTCAAGTCGATGAATTTGGCGGAAGGTTTGTAAGGTTGTACGAAATGGAGCTGGAATTCTATGGAATGCCATCAACATTCATGTTTGTTGTGCATCATAAAAAGATCTTTAAATGTGCAAATTTGAAATTTCATTATATATAATAACATGAGATCGATTAGCAAAAAAATCACACCCTCGGTTTCCTCTTACAAGTCCCTTTTCCCCCTTTTTAAAATCTTTATATATACACAATTATTAAGAAGGGTTTGACTACTCTGTAACCTAAAGTGTAATTGCATTCATATTAGATTATGTTCAGTGACGGATCCAGGAATTTTAGTCAGAGGGGGTACCAAAAAAATTCTTGATCAATCGAACAATCCAACAAAATACTATATAAAAAACATCACAAAAATGTGAAACAAGACAATAGAGTAATAAACTTAGTTATACCTTATAGTAATATTGTTGGTTATAATAGCATTTTGTGTCGCCCCATATCTTGATTTTTGAAAACGTTACAGGTTCATTGTCGATAGTATTAAAACATTGCATGATCGAAAGGTACATGGTATTTTAGTATAATTTATCTTAAACAGTGCAATTAACAAAATGATTTATATGATATAGCCATTTGTTTCAAGATAAACTTCATTGAATTTATTTCACCGACTTCAAAACAAGCCACCAACCGTGCTTAGCTCAGGTGGTACCAATTTCCTCTCCAACGTAAGAAGTTACAGGTTCAATCCCCAAAGATGGTTGAGTAGATTAAAAAAACCCATGTCAATTTCCAAAAATAGGGATGCTTGCCTATTGCTTAAAAAGAAACCTTTATTCTCAGGACTTCCAACAAAACATGAGTAATAACTTTTTTGGCACTCGCTCGTAAGTTCTAACCTATGCATACAACACATCCACACACACATCACACACGTATGCACCCAAAGGATCCATGAATTTGGCCCGAAAGCGTTAATTTATGGCCACTTCCTCTTCTGGGGTTCAAACTCCGCGCTCACCCCCACAGGGGAAGTGGACATAGGAAATGGACTATAACTCATTGGTAAACATAAGTAATAATTGATTGAGGATGAGGGATGGGACTCTTAGACTCTTGTGTTGATGATAGATTGGTAATGTTAGAGTGCTGCCTTCTAGCGAGAAGAATAACTAGTAAAAATTTCCCTCCAAAAATCCAGGGGGTCACGTGCCCCCAGGCCTCTTGCTAGGTCCGCCCATGATTACGGTGGTTCGAATGCTAAGATTGATGCAACTGCTTTTGTGAAAGCTGGTGTGAAATACCTTTAGCATATCTACTATAGGTTCAGAGCCCAATGCAAGGACATCAGCGGCATATCCTCTAAAGCGCCTTTGTTATTTGAAGGCATCGCCGGAAACAAACACTTTGTTGATATGTTGTTATGTAAGCACCTCCACGAGAGTGCATTTGATTGGTATGCCAAATTGAAATATAACTCATGCACGAATGAGGTTTCTTAGGCCTTTTCTCTTTTAAACAAGAACAATAAATCCATCACTGCCCAGCTGTGTGCCACAAAGCAAGCGCACAATGAGGCGGTCGACTCCTCTAATACAACATTTTCTATTGATTTAGAAGGTCACGGTCTCGTTTCCATATCAACATACACCAATCTGTTTACCCTCTTCAGGACCTTTAACGAAGAAAATGTTAAAGTAGCTTGGGGATTAAACAAAACAAGTATTTATTTTAAAAGTTTGACAAGAAGGTCCTGAGGTTCGAGACTTTCCATAGACGCAAGCACCTATGGTTAATTACACCATAGTGTCTAAAAAATCATTTAGACGTGATACCTTATTAGATTGCTCAATTCACATCACAAAGATCATATTTATAAATATAAAACACTTGCGAACATAGAATAATATAAGAACACAAAGGAATATCAATGTATTTCATTTATATTTGTGTACAATTTGAATGTAAATCACATCAATATTGTAAAAAGCATAAAATTATATAAAAACTCTAATTTAAGATTTTAATTCTACACTTGAGGGTATTTTAGTGTCAAATTTGACATGTAAGGATGAGCAGTACCCCATATTGGAGCTACATTATGCCAAAGTTGATACAAGTGGGGCCACCCTAAGTGAGGGCTTCCAATTCATCATGTAACAGACATGTTTCAATTGCGGGGACCCATTTTTGGGGGCTCTCGACGTTGGGAGGGTGGGGGGTCCCAACCGCGGGAGATCTTTGAGGCTTCCCGATAGGCAATTTAGAAAGCTTATTTTTGAGCTTTCCACCGTCGGGAGGAGGATCCCAACATGTCGGGAGGGGTTCCAATAAAGGTTAGGAATTCCAGTTTGAGGCTTCTCGTGGCTCATTTTTGCCAGGATCAGAAAGTTCTTCTTATAAAGCTTCCCTATATGAAAATTCATTATATTGAACTTTCTGCACAATACAAAAATGATATACTTTACCATTTTTAATAGTTTTGTGCAAGTACGAACATATAGATTATGTTCAAAGGACAGAACTTAGATCATGTTCTATATAGGGAATATAGTGTTTTCACACATGATTCCAATCATGTTCATATGATTTTCATATCTTAGAGACAAATAGGTTTTGCCTATTCTTATATATATTTTTATTCAAGAAACATGGGAATTTTGATCCATATTTCTACTTTAAGGAAATAGGATTATCATCCTCATTTCAAATATCTGAAAGAAATAAGATGGTCTACTTTACTGAAATGAAAAACATTGGGTGATCTATACTCTAAGTTCAGTCCAATTGATGAAGAACACATGAGTTTGTGTTCTGAGATCCTCATCTTCATTTTATGAAGATACAATAGAACCCATGGACATGGTTGTCAAATTTCTCTATTGGAAATGAAACTTATGAAAGATTTTATAGATCTTATATTGATCCTTGATTGGAAGAGAGAAAGAGAGAGACAGAGAGAGTGAGAGAATATGAGAAGAGAAGAGAGGAATGGACCCATTCTTCCATTCCTCTAACCCTCACCTTCTTCTTCTTAAAACTGAGAACATTACAAGTTTTCTCTTTTAAAATTCTGTTTTATGAATTCTCCGTCCCTTCTATTGATTTTAGAAGTATATATATTTCTTTATGGGAGGGAGTAGTTATAAAACTACTCCCTATGTTCTTAAAGTGAATGGGGGGAAGATAACCCCCTCCCCCCCTAAAAATAGACCCAACGGTCTATTTTTAGGGGCCACGACTTCAAAATAGGGGCTCTCGAGACCCCAAAAAGAGAGTCCCGACACCTAAAATAAAGACTCTCGAGACCCCAAAAAAAGGGTCCCGATATCGGCCCCCTACACCCAAAATAGGGCTTCTGAGATTCTTAAAAAGGGGTCTCGATTGGGGCTCCACACACCCAAAATAGGGGTCCCGAGACACTAAAAAAGGGGTCCCAAAATCTCAAAAGAGGGCTCTCGGACCTCAAAAGAGGGGTCCCGGAAGGGGGTTCCGAAATAAAAAAAGGGCTCCGACATCTTAATTATGCATTCATAGGGTTTAATGTTTTGGCCATAATTTTCTCTTTGAAAGTCCAAACGACGTACCGTTTAATATTTTGGAAACAAAATTCAATAGGCTTTCAAATAAATCCTCATTTATCCCCATTGACCAAGTATGTTGAAACATATAGGCATTTGAAGACAGCCTATGTGCAGATTCATCGATTCCTAATTTGAGTAACGCTGAGAGTCAATATTTTTTGACTCCAACAAGTGCCCTCCTATTAATATTATATATACAACATGTATATATAAGTTAGATATAAGATATTAATGCATTTTTTTTGATGCCAACAAATGCTCCCCGACAAAGAGTGTATACGACATATCGAGTTGTATATACGATAATGTCGCATTCTTTCATTTGACTTACGAACATAAGTTGAGAAGTTTTAGTGTGGATATTAGTTTACAGTCATTCCGGATGTAAAAGTCGTTTGTCGTCCCATAGGACATGACTTTTAATTCATAATATTAGTTTAACATCGTTTCAGATATATGAATAAATAAACTTTGTGGATATCATTCCAAGATCATCCGGTTCATTGTTTTTGAAAACGTTAAGTTGGGCTAAACCGTTAATGTATTGGTTTTTCGCCTAACTAAGTGTGTGTGTGTAACGGGGCCAGGTCTATAACATCCATACTTATTTTTAAAGATACTAAAATAAGACTGACCAGTCCGTATATTTTATGTTATTGTGAGACATGCAAGATAAATATTTTTAGGATAAGTATCCTTTTAGGGTATACTTAGATTCACCCCAGGTGCTGCATTTCGGGGCATTCCGTGATATGTTTATGTAGCTACGGGATCTTATGATAATCTTTTGATGAGTATCCTTTAAGATAAATCTCATATATATTTAGGTGCTGCCGTTTAGACGTATCCGTAGGGTAGATAACATTGCAGGACCATTGAGGTGAAGCTTTTAGTGAGTTTCCTTTCGGGATCAATCTCAGCTTTATCTCCGTACTGCCTTTCGTCAGCGTTTGCGCAATGTGAATATTTTACCGTAGGACATATATGACAGGACTTTTTATGAGTTCTTTTTAGGATAAATCTCAGTTTTGTCTTAGGTCTTGCTTACTTTGTATACATATCCATGGAGACTGGTGATAAACCATGATGATCCATCTTGTGTTACGAAAATCTAGTAAGGACCCGGCGTAGTCTATCTCTAAGCAAAACACAAACGATATATATGCGCGCAGCGGAAAAACACGTCGTCGAAGATCGAAAATTAAAGAAAAGAATCCGCAAGCAACTAATACCTATCGTAAGATAGAGAAAATCACACCAAAAAACAATTGATACAAGATATTCCCAGGTTCAGTGCCAAGATACACCTAGTCCTGCTTTCACGATAAGAGCTTCCACTAGATAAGTATTAAACGGGATTAGAAGTCTACCCAAATCGCCAAAATACAATATCTCTTACAAAGCTCATTCCTTTTTCTCAAACTCTCTAGGTTTTGGTAGCCTTCCTTTTCGATAGATACAAAATATGAGGCATCAAGAAACCCTAGCCAAAAATAGCTATTTATAGTCTAATGTGAAACTTGGAGAAGAATTAACTCTTCCTGCCCCTCACATGCAAATAAAGCATTTACTTGGAGCATAATTAACTCCTCATGCTTCTCACGTGCTCAAGCGTGAGCTCATTTGCTAAGCTGCTGCTGTGGCCTAGGAATAAAACATAGGCTTTCTTGAATTTGGGCTTCATAAAGCTTGGGTTTGAACTTGGTGGATATATGCAGCAATAATCAACAATTTCCACCTTGGTGCTAAATACACCAAACATATCTAACACTTAATGAACCTTGGAACTTGATTCTCATCACGACATGCCTCTCAACAATCAACTAGGCAAATTGAGTCCAAGAAAAACTTGAACCTCGAAACCGGAACCAGCTTCGTGAATGCGTTCGTTGGGTTTACATGGGTATCAATCTTGGTGAGAGAAACAAATTTATTCTCATGCTCAATGAAGAAATCTTTCACCTTGATGTGCTTAGTTCTCGAAATATACTCTTGGTGCTCGGCCATGTGAATGACACTTTGACTATCACATAATACCTTTGTCACCTCCTATAGATCACCGAGATCACCCATCAACCTATGCAAATAGATGGCTTCCTTAGCTGCCTCAGCAGCAGCTATCAACTCTGCATCTGTCGTTGATAATATGACGACAGACTGTAATGTCGACCTCTATGACACTTCGCCAATTCCCAATATGAAAACATAGCCCGAAGTCGATTGTCACCTGTCCCTATCACCAGAAAAATCCAAATCGCAATAACCTGTCATAATGCATCCATCACTACTGCCCCTGCTGAATAATAAACCGAACTTTGAAATACCCTCAAGTATCTCAAGATTCTCTTCATAGCCTACCAATGCTCTTTGCCCGGATTATACATATATCTACTAACTACTCCGACCGTGCAATATCCGGCCTCGTGCATATCATCGCATACATCAAACTGCCCACTGCACTCGCATACGACACTCGAGACATGTACTCTATGTCTGCATCTGTCCTCGGTGATAACTTTGCTGAAAGCATGAAATGCGCCCCTAATTGAGTAGAGACAGGCTTCGCCTTCTCCATTCCATACTGAGTGAGAACCCTCTCGATATACTGTTTCTGTCATAGACGCAACTCTCCATGCTTCTTATCCCTGACTATCTCCATGCCAAGAATCTTTTTTGCAACCCCTAAATCTTTCATATCAAACTCCCGACTCAACTGTTGTTTCAACCTGTCGACCTCCGATACGTTGCGTGATGCCACCAACTTATTATCCACATACAAGAGAAGATAAATGCTGGATCCATCGTCAAGTAGCCTGAAATAAACACATTGATCCTTTATACTCCTCATGTACCCAATAGCTAACATAAACTTATTGAAGCGCTTGTAAAACTGTCTCAGAGACTGCTTCAAACCATAAAGAGATTTCCTCAATTTGCAAACATAGCACTCTTTCCCCTCAACCATGAACCCCTCTGACTGATGCATATAAATCTCCTCCTTTAGGTTACCATGCAAGAGTGCAGTCTTGACGTCTAGCTGTTTTAGCTCCATATTATAACTCGCAACCATAGCCAATAGAATGCGGATCGAAGTGTGTCGGACAACCGGAGAAAATATCTCATTTTAGTCATCTCCCTTCCTCTGTGCAAACCCTTTAGCTACCAATCTTACCTTATGCCTAATGCCCTCTGCCTCTGAGTTACCTTCCTTAACTTTGAAGACCCACTTGCAGCTGATAGCGTGTTTGCCCTTTGGTAGAGAAATAAGATCCCCCATATCATTCCGGTGACGAGACTCAATCTCCTCCTCCATCGCAACCTTTTAACTAGGAAAGTCACCCGACTGCATAGCCTCTCTGTAACTTGATAGCTCCTCATGATCAATGGTCAATGCATATAATTCCATGTCATCAAAACTAATCGCGGTCATGTACTCGAAACCATATTTGATCGGCGGGCGTCTATCCCTCGTAGACTTCCACCTTTCTGTGTCACGCCCTGTTTCCCAAAAGATGAGGAATAAGAGCGGATGAGGCCCGCAATATATTCACACCGAGAAGCACTCTTTGCCGACATGAAAACGCTAAGCGTCTGTGTCACGCCTCGCTTCCCAAAAGACGGAAACAAGCACGTGACGAGACCCACGACGTATTTATTCTAAGAAGGTCCTTTCTCGAAACAAATACGCTAAACATATATAAACAATATAAAAATGGCTAGAAATGATATGATGATGAAAATCCAACTTTATAGATTTATATTCCAAACTTTACAAAATTTAAACTGATACAAGAACATAAACTGAAAGTGCCTAACATGCGGCATACTAAAAGTAAAAGCTGAAAGAAACTAAAGATCGGTTTTCGGATGCGAACTGGTCAAAATCCTCAGCAGGTTCCACCTCCTCAGTCTCTAGATCATTTGACGAACATTTTAAAGAAACAAAAGATGGGTAGAATGCTCGTCGGAGAACCTGCGCTCGGTAAGTCCCCAAATGTTAGTGTATATGCCCTAGAGGCCATTACTGTATCATACTAGTTTGTATATTACTTAATGGAAGCTTGGGATATTCATCTTGTATAAACAATCTTGCTCAATATAGTAGTATGCTACTTGGTTTGTTTCTACTTCAATGTGTACATGTGTTTATTTTGCGATATCACCTATACGCATTAGTGGAGCCCTTAGGATCTTTGCTTGATTACCAGCGTTGTGATGGCAGTCACACTAGTGGGGGCTGGGTAATCTATAAGCACATCCTTATACAGGTCCCTAGTCGCAGGACTATCGAGACAGGGCATCGATACTCCGGAGTAGACTAGCGTATGCGCTTCTCATCCCAGTGTGGGATATGGTCTGTCCCACAGCCATCAGTACGTCGTACTGGAGATAGTATACGGGTGCTCGTTAAGTTACGAGTACACTGGACAGGACTCGTCGGGAACTGACAGGTTGGTATTATACCTATCGTCAGTTATCAGTTCCCAGGTGACATGAGTACAGCTTAGTCCACTGACTTGACACTGGCACTTCGCCTCAAGTGTGTTCCCACTGCACTTTGATCACTACCCTACCACGGCTCAAAGGAGTCGTGCAAACAGGTAGTGGTTGGGTGCAGTCCCGAAGCACTTGGAGGCAGTGACGGTTAGACAGGATTCGTCTCTTCCGGTATTGGGGGTTGACATCGCGCTGTGTCTAGGAGAGCCATTACACGAGTAGTCCCTGGCCAGGGCAAGCGAGATATACTGGTAGGCTTCCAGTGTTATCTCAGGGTGTTTTGGGCTTCACTCCGACACGACTTGTACCGCTATTGGGGGACTGACGTTTTACCGCCCCCTAGGCCCGACATGCGATGTATCAGACGAACAGACCGGACTGTACGGAGAATGTCACATTCAGACTCAGTAGGAGTTCAGATGGGGTTCACCTCGTCAGTCTTCTTATCGGCGTCTACCTGGGGACCGTTACGCACAGCTAGTGCCGCTTGCGGTCTGTGGTTAAACCCACTGCCAGCGTAGTGTCGAGTCTTTAGAGTCCCACACAGAGGGTATTCGCCTCTGGGCAAAACAGAGTAGAGGTCGCATGGTTTTGCGACAGGGTTCGTTCTCATCCGCGCACTTGTGCACGTTTGGAGTCCGGACAGATATTGCCAGCGGGCTCTGGTTTGAGCCAGATACTGGTATATGTTTTGATGGTTGCTTTTATATCTTGGTATTCTTGTTCCTCGGAACGAGAATGCAGGTGTGTATGCACAGTTGCTTGAGGCGGAGGATGAGGTATTTCATTAGGGTTTCGGAACGGGTGCGTATGCACAGTTGACAGTCGTCTTTTTCCAAACCCTAATAGATTTATGAAATATCAATTAATAATAGTAATTAAATGAAATATTGTTATGGTTGATTTTGTTGACTTGTTGACCATGGTTGACTTGTTGACCATGGTTGAATGTTGACCACCATCATGCTTTGCAAGGATTCTCCTTGATTCTTGCTTACACTCATTTATTGAAAGTATGATAGTGGTCATTCCAAAACAACCATCAACTATTCTCATTTGAATTATTATTACTAATTAGATAATTCTTTTTCTTTTGATATGGTTGCAAAAAGGAAAAGAAAAGCTCATTCTATCATAATCATTCTCTCTCCTCACTTCATCTTCTTCTTCCTCTAGCAAAAGGAGAACCCTTCTCATGTGTTGAGAATCCCTCTCCTTAAAACAAAAGCACCCCTTAGACACTCTCTACTCACTCTAGGATCAAAGGATTAGCAAGCCGGAGATTCTAGTTCTCTCCAAGTTCGAGAAAGAGCCCGAAGGTTGAACCCTCAGGTGGATCCATCTTCGACGGAAGAAGGCGACGAGAAGAGAACCATCAACCTCTACTAGGTTTCAAGAAGAAGGAGTTCAAGTTAGGTATAACCACTTTGCCGAGTAGTTAACTCTCCTTTGCATGTTTGCTAGTTTAGTTTAGACACGATCCCGACCTTGTTTAGTCCATGTTGCCCCATGCGCTAGAAATTTGATTTTTATACCGTTTCCGCCTCCCCGTAAGAACCGGGGGTCGCAACGTGGACTTACAGTGGTATCAGAGACTAACTAAACTTAAACTAGCTTGGTAGTGAAGTGTAACGAAGTTCGGAACCGAAAAAATCCAAAAACCAAACTTTTGCAAAACCCTAGTTTCTGTTAAAATTTTTTCTGGTCAAAACAAGATTTGTTATACACCTAAATTCGGCTCAGGGTTTTGTGTGAACACCCAAGAAAAACGATCCCCTAATTCATTCAAACCGCCGCGGATCCGCGGCCTCACCTATTCTTAGCGCCGCGGATCCGCCGCCGTTTGGAGTCTTCTGGTGATCGGGTTTCGTGCAGTGTGTCTCTGTGTTGGTTTTGGGATTTTTAAAATATATTATATGTGCCCAGATTTTCCAGAACAGAAATTTGCTTTTGGGGTCCTATAATTCCGTATTTTTTTTCCGAACTTCACTGCACTTTGACTATGATGGTTATATCTGTGATGTTTGCATGTATTGAACGTCGGCTAATCGCTATAAGTCGATTAGTCGGGGTTATACATCTCTGTGATCTGTGTTTGATATTGGAATGTGTATATGAATGTGTTGGACTGTCGCGGGTGAATAGCCGGGGTGGATGTGAGATGAGCTTTTGTTTTTCTTTCATTCATTTGTAAATGTAAATTGATATAATAATATTATTTGTATGGCCGCACAACCGGGTCGGGGTTGTATCCATCATTGTATAATTCTTTTTACTGTTTTTGCTCCTAGGATAGACCTATGGAGGGGTGCACAAACTACCGGGTACTTGGCGGGTAGTTTGCCGCACCCGTAGGGGTCTTGGGTGGGGTATTTGCTATTCACCGCGACCGTGTAATCCGCTTTTCGTTGCAGGCTCGAACGGATTGCGGATTGCTAGTATATCCAATGTATTCATCTGTGATCTGTAATGTCTATCATTGCTTTATATTTAGGCATTGCTTATGTTTTACAGCCGCGCTAGCCCAGCCCCCGCTCTGTCGTTAGTTAAGTAACCTAACGAGTGATGACGGGACCCCGTGGCGAATGCGAATGGCATAAGCGTACGTCATATTTGGTTGTTTTCTGCAATGGTAGGATTAAATGACGGGACGCATTAAAAGAACTAATGCAAGAATATCACGCATTAAAAGAACTAATGCAAGATAATAAACCAAGTTAAAGTCGTTGGAATACTTTCGAAAAACCACTCGGTTCTTTTCAAAACTAACTTTTAAATGCGGAGCTTGAGCCACTCCTTCTAAAAGCTATCTCGTTCCATCGATTATATCAAGTTCACTACGTTCACGGTTTTACCAAAACCATTCGTAGCCCTCCGTCGTTTCGCATGAATAGGCAATAGTATTCAAGCTATGTATTTTGGCCAAAGTCAAGGCATAGTGATTGGTAGCTATTGGGTGTTCATGTGTAGCATAGATAGATGCGTTGGTTTGGGACAGTCGTGCTGCCATTTTGGCCAAAGTCAAGGGTATGTACGGATGGATCCAAATTAACCTGGATAGTGACGGGCAGAACTTGACATGTGACTTATGATATTTTGGCCAAAGTCAAGGTCATAAGAGCATGGGGCAAAAATCCACATCGGGAGTTTCATAAGTACTGAAACTTGCTAGATTTGCATACCATTTGGAGTGTGATGATTCTGGTAGGATTCCTTCAGTTTCGTCACGCGATGATATTTGGATCCCGATCCTACTGTGAGTATATGCTACTCCTCGGGAAATTTCTCACTAAACGATCAATGCTATAAACCTAGTAGGTGCCTAGAAAGGTGTTAGCGGGGCTACGCCCCCAGGGAAAAGAGGTTCTTAAATTAAGGAACTTCGCGAAAGCGTTGGAAAACCTCCCTCGAAGTACCGACACTGGCCTGGCTGAACGGTTAAGCAAGTATTGTGCGGTGGGATTGATCCCGGCTAATTCTTCCTTTGTGGTTTGAGGAGGGATTCGAGAGACAGTGGGAGCCATCCTGTTTAGACAAATTAAAAACCATTCTAAACTTGCAAGAGCATCGTGCTAAGTGTTTCTTCTCTCCCCCTGCAGTGACCAAATCGAAATGACTGGACTTAAGTTACTTCTAGATAAAAACATACTGACAGGGCCAAACTACAAAGATTGGCTCAGGAATGTCAAAATGGCAATCACTTACGACAAGCTGGGGTATCTTCTTACCACCATAGCTCCCCCCGTCCCAGGTCCCACCTCCAGCGTCGCGGATAAGGAAATCCGTAAGACTTGGGAGATTGATTGCGCGAAGGCCAGGTGCCTCGTGCTTGCCTCTATGGACAACGATCACCAGAGGAGGCACGAGAATATGGACTTGGAGTCCATATTTCTCCATACAAAAGAACTGTATGGAGAGCAGTCTCGTATCGCAAGATACGAAGTGTCGAAGAAGTTATTTTCGACAAAGTTGGCCATCGGATCATCGGTAGCGGACCACGTGCTTAAGATGATTGGCTACACTGAGGAGCTCGCGGAACTTGGGACCACGTTGGACAGTGAACTCTATACGGATTTAATTCTCCAGTCCCTTCCATCCACTTACGCCCAGTTCATACTGAATTTCAACTTGCAAGAAAAGGAAGTTGAACTTTCAGAACTCCTCAACATGCTGAGGAGCGCAGAGGGCACCCTACAGAAGGGTAGGAAAACACCCGCTTTGTTTGTAGGAGGATCTTCTTCCTCTAGGTCCAAGGCGAAAGCCAAGGGAAAGAGGAAGAAAGCCCCCGCCAAACCAAGAGGCGGTGTTAGTAAAGTGGGTACGAAGGGAAAGGAAAAGGCAACAAAGATTGCGGGGAAGCTTGTTGGTAAAGAGGAATGCTTCTATTGTCACAAGAGTGGACACTGGAAGAAAGATTGCAGGGCTTGGAAGGCCAGGACACAGGAACTGAAGCAGGTTGCGGCTTCAGCTTCAGGTGTGTATGTTATTGAGAACTGTCTTTCTATAAACTCTACTTCCTGGGTATTGGATACCGGATCAGGATCTCATATCTGTAATTCTTTGCAGGCGTTGAGAAACCGTAGGTTTTTGAAGGCAGGTGACATGACCCTCAGAGTTGCGAACGGAGCTAGCATGGATGCTAAAGCCGTGGGGGACTATCACCTGGGAATGTCAGATGGGCATGTTTTGGTTTTGCGTAATTGCTTTTTTGTACCCAACGCAACTTGTAATATCATTTCTGTATCTTTGGTTTCTAAAGAAGGTTATGAATTTGTGTTTGTAAGTAATGTTGTTAACATTCACCTTAATCAAGTTCTGATTGGGTCAGGTACACTGAGCAATGGTATATACGTATTAAACCAACCACAGATTTTCAATGTCCAGAATACACACAAAAGAAAGTCTCCAGATATCAATCAGACTTTCTTATGGCATTGTAGACTGGGTCACATCAATGAGAGAAGGTTGACTAAGTTACATACAGAAGGATATTTGGATCCGTTCGAATATCAATCGTATGCCACTTGTCAATCCTGTCTCAAAGGAAAGA
Organism: Agapanthus africanus; assembly: GCA_030015575.1. Lineage (NCBI taxonomy): Eukaryota > Viridiplantae > Streptophyta > Magnoliopsida > Asparagales > Amaryllidaceae > Agapanthus > Agapanthus africanus. Next base: position 745,700,910 of record CM057340.1, read on the forward strand.
TGACAAAGACTCCGTTCACTGGACACGGAGTAAGAGCGAGCGAGCTCTTGGGACTCATACACAGCGATGTGTGCGGTCCAATGTCTACACATGCGCGAAGCGGTTATTCTTACTTCATTACTTTTACGGATGATTTTTCAAGATACGGTTATGTCTTCTTAATGAAACATAAGTCCGAAGCTTTTGAAAAGTTCCAGGAATATAAGAATGAAGTGGAAAAACAGACCGGCAAAAGTATCAAGATTCTAAGATCGGATCGAGGTGGAGAATACTTAAGTGCCGAGTTCCTGAATTACTTAAAAGAGAATGGAATTCTCTCTCAGCTTACTCCTCCATACACTCCGCAACACAACGGTGTATCGGAGAGACGGAACCGAACCCTATTGGATATGGTACGGTCCATGATGAGTAACGCTGAGTTACCGCGATCATTCTGGGGGTATGCGCTAGAATCAGCTGCGTACCTTTTGAACCGAGTTCCTACTAAGACTGTGCCTACTACACCATATGAGATGTGGTGTGGGAAGAGACCCCATCTCAGTCACATTAAGACTTGGGGAAGTCCAGCTTTTGTTAAAAAGCAGCATGCGGACAAGCTCGAGGCACGCTCAGTACTGTGTAAGTTTGTGGGATATCCAAAGAATTCCAAGGGATATCTCTTCTACTACGAAGAGGAACAAAAAGTTCTTGTTTCTCGTCATGCCCACTTTCTAGAACACCAGTTCTTAGAAAAAGAATCAAGTGGGAGCGCAGTAGAACTGGAAGAAATTCCAGAACCACAGACTATTACTGAAAGCTTAGTAGAACCAGAGGGTTTAAATGAACAGGACATTCCTACGCCGCTCCGCAGGAGTAGTAGGCAGTCTCATCCGCCCGAGAGATACTACGGTTTTCTCATAGACGGGGATAGAGAGGATTGCATCATAGATTATGATGAGCCTACTAGCTTCCAGCAGGCCGTTCAGAGCGTTGACTCGGTAAAATGGCTGGATGCAATGCGGACCGAAATGGAGTCCATGTACACCAACAAAGTGTGGACGTTGGACATTGCTCCAGACGGGGTAAAACCCGTAGGATGCAAGTGGATCTTCAAAAGGAAGATTGGTGTAGATGGACAGGTTGAGACCTATAAAGCTAGACTTGTAGCAAAGGGTTTCCGTCAAAGACCTGGCTTGGACTATGACGAAACCTTTTCTCCAGTGGCTATGCTGAAATCCATTCGGATCCTTCTTGCCATTGCTGCCTTCCACGATTATGAGATTTGGCAGATGGACGTAAAAACCGCTTTTCTAAATGGAAATTTAGAGGAGTGTGTCTATATGGATCAGCCAGAGGGTTTCATTCAGAGTGGGAGCAGCGGAAAGGTGTGCAAGTTGCTTAAGTCCATCTATGGACTAAAACAGGCATCGCGGAGTTGGAACATCTGTTTTGATGAGACGGTCAAGGAATTTGGCTTTATCAAAAATCCAGATGAACCATGCATCTATAGTAGATTTGTAGCGAGAACTGTAGTATTCCTCGTTTTATACGTGGATGACATTCTCTTAATAGGAAATGACATTTTTATGCTACAATCTGTCAAGGGATTCTTGTCACAAAGCTTCTCCATGAAAGACCTGGGTGATGCTTCGTACATCCTGTGGATCCGGATCCATCGTGATAGATCCAAGAGGATATTAGGACTTTCACAGTCCAGGTACATCGACACTATACTGAAAAGATTCAGTATGGAAGATTCCAAGCGTGGTAACCTACCGGCTTGTCACGGGATCACCCTCTCTAAAGAGATGTCTCCCAAGACTGATTTGGAGAGGGATCGCATGTCTATTATACCCTACGCTTCTGCGGTAGGCTCTATAATGTATGCGATGTTGTGCACCAGACCGGATGTAGCTTATGCACTGAGTGTAGTAAGCCGGTATCAGTCAAACCCTGGGGAGAAACACTGGATAGCAGTAAAGAACATTCTCAAGTACCTAAGGAGGACTAAGGAGATGTTCTTGGTGTATGGCGGAAAAGACCTCCAGATCGAGGCCTTTGCTGACTCCAGCTTCCAGAGTGACAAGGATGATTCCAAGTCCATGTCGGGTTTTGTCTTTACCCTCAATGGAGGGGCGGTGTGTTGGAAGAGTTCCAAACAGGAAACCGTTGCAGACTCGACGATGGAAGCGGAATACATCGCTGCATCTGATGCCGCAAAAGAAGCTGTCTGGATAAGGAAGTTCTTGAAAGAACTTCAGGTGGTTCCGTCCATTGTTGACCCAATACCTTTGTATTGCGACAACAACGGGGCTATAGCTTTAGAGAAGGAACCCAGGTCCCATCAGAGATCCAGGCACATCTTGAGGCGGTATCACCTGATCAGGGAGATCGTGGATCGCAAGGAGATCGAGGTTCGGAGGGTTGCTTCAGAAGAAAACAATGCAGATCCATTCACCAAGGCCCTACCCCAGACTCAGTTCGAGCGGCTGATCGAGATGATAGGTCTTCGATACGCCAGTACATGGCCTTAGTGCAAGTGGGAGATTGTTAGTGTATATGCCCTAGAGGCCATTACTGTATCATACTAGTTTGTATATTACTTAATGGAAGCTTGGGATATTCACCTTGTATAAACAATCTTGCTCAATATAGTAGTATGCTACTTGGTTTGTTTCTACTTCAATGTGTACATGTGTTTATTTTGCGATATCACCTATACGCATTAGTGGAGCCCTTAGGATCTTTGCTTGATTACCAGCGTTGTGATGGCAGTCACACTAGTGGGGGCTGGGTAATCTATAAGCACATCCTTATACAGGTCCCTAGTCGCAGGACTATCGAGACAGGGCATCGATACTCCGGAGTAGACTAGCGTATGCGCTTCTCATCCCAGTGTGGGAGATGGTCTGTCCCACAGCCATCAGTACGTCGTACTGGAGATAGTATACGGGTGCTCGTTAGGTTACGAGTACACTGGACAGGACTCGTCGGGAACTGACAGGTTGGTATTATACTTATCGTCAGTTATCAGTTCCCAGGTGACATGAGTACAGCTTAGTCCGCTGACTTGACACTGGCACTTCGCCTCAAGTGTGTTCCCACTGCACTTTGATCACTACCCTACCACGGCTCAAAGGAGTCGTGCAAATAGGTAGTGGTTGGGTGCAGTCCCGAAGCACTTGGAGGCAGTGACGGTTAGACAGGATTCGTCTCTTCCGGTATTGGGGGTTGACATCGCGCTGTGTCTAGGAGAGCCATTACACGAGTAGTCCCTGGCCAGGGCAAGCGAGATATACTGGTAGGCTTCCAGTGTTATCTCAGGGTGTTTTGGGCTTCACTCCGACACGACTTGTACCGCTATTGGGGGACTGACGTTTTACCGCCCCCTAGGCCCGACATGCGATGTATCAGACGAACAGACCGGACTGTACGGAGAATGTCACATTCAGACTCAGTAGGAGTTCAGATGGGGTTCACCTCGTCAGTCTTCTTATCGGCGTCTACCTGGGGACCGTTACGCACAGCTAGTGCCGCTTGCGGTCTGTGGTTAAACCCATTGCCAGCGTAGTGTCGAGTCTTTAGAGTCCCACACAGAGGGTATTCGCCTCTGGGCAAAACAGAGTAGAGGTCGCATGGTTTTGCGACAGGGTTCGTTCTCATCCGCGCACTTGTGCACGTTTGGAGTCCGGACAGATATTGCCAGCGGGCTCTGGTTTGAGCCAGATACTGGTATATGTTTTGATGGTTGCTTTTATATCTTGGTATTCTTGTTCCTCGAAACGAGAATGCAGGTGTGTATGCACAGTTACTTGAGGCGGAGGATGAGGTATTTCATTAGGGTTTCGGAACGGGTGCGTATGCACAGTTGACAGTCGTCTTTTTCCAAACCCTAATAGATTTATGAAATATCAATTAATAATAGTAATTAAATGAAATATTGTTATGGTTGATTTTGTTGACTTGTTGACCATGGTTGACTTGTTGACCATGGTTGAATGTTGACCACCATCATGCTTTGCAAGGATTCTCCTTGATTCTTGCTTACACTCATTTATTGAAAGTATGATAGTGGTCATTCCAAAACAACCATCAACTATTCTCATTTGAATTATTATTACTAATTAGATAATTCTTTTTCTTTTGATATGGTTGCAAAAAGGAAAAGAAAAGCTCATTCTATCATAATCATTCTCTCTCCTCACTTCATCTTCTTCTTCCTCTAGCAAAAGGAGAACCCTTCTCATGTGTTGAGAATCCCTCTCCTTAAAACAAAAGCACCCCTTAGACACTCTCTACTCACTCTAGGATCAAAGGATTAGCAAGCCGGAGATTCTAGTTCTCTCCAAGTTCGAGAAAGAGCCCGAAGGTTGAACCCTCAGGTGGATCCATCTTCGACGGAAGAAGGCGACGAGAAGAGAACCATCAACCTCTACTAGGTTTCAAGAAGAAGGAGTTCAAGTTAGGTATAACCACTTTGCCGAGTAGTTAACTCTCCTTTGCATGTTTGCTAGTTTAGTTTAGACACGATCCCGACCTTGTTTAGTCCATGTTGCCCCATGCGCTAGAAATTTGATTTTTATACCGTTTCCGCCTCCCCGTAAGAACCGGGGGTCGCAACGTGGACTTACACCAAAGAGGATAAGAAGGTGAATGTGATAAAGGATATGCATGCAAGTAGAATATGAATTCTAATACAGTAACGGATAGTTAAAGGTATCAATTAAACATGAGCATGGTAATATATCTAAGCATGACAATATAACATGAGCATGGAAATACAATATAGCATGTGTCAATCATTATAAGCATGTAATAAATGTATAGTAGTGAACATGAAATGAAGCTCAAGTGTCCTAAAAAGTCTCTATAAGGATAAACTAATATAACGTCAGTTCAACAAGTTATGAGTATCAACCAAATTTTAAGAGTGTTCTCGAACCTAACAGGCTGTAATTCAGGGGTAAGAAACTATGAGCCCTCATGATTGTTAGTAATGAGATTTCAACCGTCGTCAAAGTATTCCAAACCCAACAGGCTATAATTCAGGGACAAGAAAACACGGGCCCTCATGATTGTTAGTAACGGGACTTCGACCATCGTTAAAGTAGTCCAAATCCAACAGACTATAATCCAGGGGTAAGGAAACACGGGCCCTCATGATTGTTAGTAATGATACTTTGACCGTTGTTGAAGTATTCCAAGCCCAATATGCTATAATCCAGAGGCAACGAAACACGGCCCTTCATGATTGTTAATATTCGTGATTGTTAGTTTGAGACTCTTGAGATTTCATTGGACCCACAACTCAAACTATCCCAATACTCTGTGTATTCTAGATTGTAGCTAATGTCCTGAGTTTTTTCCCGAATCCATGAATACTTCAAGTTTTCAAGATTGAGTTCATACCAAGATCAAGTGTTCATGTCAAGTTTCGAGTATTCATGTCAAGTTAAGTATTCATGTCAAGTGGTATTCATGGTTCGAGACAAGTCAAGTTAAGCATATAATAGGGTGTTCATGCAAGTCTTGTATATAAGTAATGGTTGTCGCATATTATAAGATGAGATAAATGTGGTAAATAAGTTATTCATAAGTCAGTTAGATACAATAGATAAACAGTCATGTAGCATGGGATGAGACATGTATATTATTCAAGTAACGACCAGAAACAATGCTATAAAGAAGTGTTATATACGATTAATTATTCAATTCAATTGGATTCAGAATATAAACAAAAACTATAGCCTTAAGTGTTATGCATGCGTGAATTTCAGTTGCGCATAAATACGACTACTGGTTTGAGAGATATACCCGTTTTTGTATTGTTGTGTAGAACAGATCAGAATTTGTCCAGCACCGTCGCATATTTTTAAAATACAGTTTGAGTTATTTTCCGTCGAATTTTAGGTTTTAAAGATTATTATAAACTTGTAGGTATTTCGATATAGTTATCTAAAATACTAAGCTCCGCGCGATTTGGATTCCTGAAGCTCTAGTTATGGTTATTTTAGTATCGGGGTTTAAAACAGAAATTTTGATTTCTGGATTACAACTATGAGGTGCATTGCCGGCATATATCGGATTATTATATTCATTTCTGGGACACTATGTTATTAGTAAAGTTTTAGGTCTATTAATTTTGCATCTATACATCTAAAGTTTGTCACTAACGGATATCGAAAGTTCGAGTTATGTTCTATTTAACAACAGTGTGCAAATCAGGACATATTCAGTCCAGATTTGTCATTAAATTTTATAACACAGTTTTTTATTAATTACGTCGATTTTCAGGAAATTAGTATAAAAAAGAAAAGTTAGGTATTTTGATCTAGATGTCCAAAACATTTGAGTTTTCTCAATTTAGACATCGGTAGACCAAGTTATGTGTCCTAGAAATTAACCGTTAAAAACAGTTTTCAGATTTCAGAAAAACAGTGACTAAAAGTGTCATAAGTTCCAAACCGCTATTCGATTCGATATAAAGTTTTTACTGCAAACCTGAAATTCTATATAGTATTTATCTTAATTTTCTTAGGATTTCAAAAAGTGAAAATTAATTTCTAATATTTTTTGAACGTAAACGTATTGATATGTCAAATGTGAGAATGAAGAAACCATGGTATTTATTCGTAACTTCGTTTTCTTTTAGAAAATTTAAATAAAGTAATTTAAAATATAACGACAAACAATGTAATTCTAATTGGTCTATGAAATATTAACATATGAATTGAGAGTAATGAAAAAGACTTATACAAACTATATATGAGTGTGTGTTTGTGTGTGTTCATTATTTATATATGTGTCCATTTAATTAATCATTTAGAGACTATAATATGAAGAGAGCAACGAGTTCATGGAGCAAGACAAGAGGAGGAGAGATAGAGAGAGATGGAGGGGAGAGAGAAGGGACGTACGTGATGTGTGAGTTGGTATAGTAACAGGCTCACCGATCGATTTTAGCGGCGGAAAAAAATTCTCGGTGGCGAAGATGCGAATGGTAAAATTGTTCGGTTCACATCGTCTCAAATTCTAGTGAACGTAGGGCACTCTGATGATGCTGGAAGTCCCAGAGCTCTTCCAAGGTTTAAAGAAAATTGGATTTTTGAATATGTAGAAGAAAGAGATAAGGGGAATGGAAAAGAGGAGTTATTCTTCTTTCCTTTTTTTTAAAGGAAGAAGAAGAAAAGAATAAGATAAACATATAAGAAATTATGTCATATTAATTCAAATTAATAAGAATTCATAGTGGGAGTTAAGGAGAAATTAAAAGACCACAATTCATTTGGAAGTTAAAGGAAATAAAAGGTCTCATTTGTAGGTTATGAGAAGGGTATAAAAAAATCGATAAAAATAATTGCAAGACACAAGATTCGAACATATAACCAATGGACTAGTAATACAATGAATTAACCAAAGTGATACAAGTTGTTTCTTTTGCATATTTAACAAGAATTAAATATATGTCGTTGTGTAAAAAGGAAGCGGCTTAGAGAAAAGAAAAGAAAAAATCAAATGGAACCGTGTTGATGAGGGGCTTGAGTTCTGGGGTTTGAGAAATTATAGAATAAGGAAAATAGATGGAGGGATATATTTAATAGAAAGGAAAATATACGGAAAGTATATAAAAACAAAGAAAAACAGAAAAGATAATACGAAGGTATAGAAATTTTAGGGTCGTTACAGTCTGTATAAGCAGTAAACGGAAATATAGTACAAGAATTTAAAGCTTTTAAAATATCAAACAATATTTATTACAAATCAAGTCCAAACGGATACAAGTGTTTCACAAACAAAAAGAAACAAGGATATAAAAGACTGTAAAACGAAACCTTGAATAGTGCATATTAAATTGATAACTAATAATCTGCTTGGGAAGTAAGTTGGTCGAAGTACTCCTTTGTCGGCTCGACCTTGTATTGAGCATCGTATCCTGCTCTAAAGTTGTCTGACCTAATGACGTATGACAGCATTCCCAAGAAAAAGAAAAAAAGGAATGCCGTCAGTGAACTAATGTTCGGTAAGTCCCTAGTTAAAAAGTATAAAACTTTAAAATAAACAAAATACGACATGGAACAATAACACAAACATGAAAATAAAAACGGAAGATCAATAGAGTGTGGATCAATAAAGTCAGGCATATATCTATCAGAAAAAATATAACTAGAGTGTCATGATATTACTTATTATTGTGTTTTAAGTTATAAGCTGAAATTGTGAGATTTTTACATGTAACGAAGATATTTCGTTTCCCCTCAGAACAACAGAAACACAAGAGGTTCATGAGTTAGTAATGCAATTGTTCCGCAATACCCGGAACTACGGTGATCATGTATGATCTCTATTATACGTAAATATCCTTATTCTTCGATCTACCCCATGTTTACCGCTAAAGACCAGAAACGACCGAACGTCGGAACTTCTTGCCTGAATTTGAGGGCAGATGCATAAGTTGATCCATTCACCTCTCTGAAAACACTAATAGATTATAGCGCCGATTATCAGAGGTTTGAATAGATGCGATCGATGTAGCTGATTTCAGATTCTTTCTCAAGGTGAGAGGTTTATTGATTATGGGGACGTATTTTTCTTACAGGCGCAAGCCTCTGTAGTTAATTATGCTGTCGTGAATGACAAAAACATTCTAAACTCCAGGTTGTTTTGTTCATTTGTTGTGTCTTTTAGTTTTTATTTGGTTTTCTCTTGGATTGTATACGAAGACTAATTTCGTCGTCGCCTGTAAGGTGCGGATTAGTCCATATCCGTATACATATTTCATATTTTGTGTCAAGCATTTGCTTGACAAAGTCCACGATGGTGTCTTGGTTTACCAAACCGGAGTGAACTTATAGTTATATTGTGAGGTCCGTAAGTTTCATTTGAAATCATAAGCTTTATCAAAGGACATGTTAGTCTCATTTGAGAACTAATGTCAACTTAGACGGTTTGGGGAACATAGGCTTTGCCTAGAGACAAGTAGTCTCATTTGAGAACTAGGTCAACCTAGGTGGATTGAGAATTTTGTTCTTCGTAGATCATTGAGATTATAAGGGAACCTTAAGCTTCAACACTTAGCTAATTTGCTATGTTCTTAGTTCTGTCGTGCATCTGCTTGGCGCTGGCGTTGTTCTAGCGCATGTGCATTTCATGTGGCACTGGCGCTGTTGCGCATGAAGTTGGTGCTTGCGCTCGGTAGGATATGGTGTTGCTTTGGCGCTAGCGCTGGCGTTGGCGCACGTATGTTGCACATGGTGCAACGCAATCTTAAGAGCTTAAGCTCTGATGCAACCTAGCAGAAGTGTTATTGGCGCTAGCACTCGTGTCGCGGCGCTAGCACTCGTGTCGCGGCGCTAGGGTTTTAGGAGCTTAAGCTCCATCTCCTCCTTACAACAGAAAGGTTAACATTTTAAAGTTTTTTAGATCTAGGGTTTTGTAAAAATGATCTTTTGATCATTAAAAATTCATAAATATCATGATGTTTCTATGATCTTTAAAACTTGGGTTTTATGTGTCCACGATCTTGATGATGGTTTATGTTTCTTGGTGAAAACTGGGTTTCATGAAGCAAAAGTTTCGGTCTTTGGGCGATCTTGGAGATCTTTTCACCTTTTGGTGGAGGGGATGTTAAAACTTTCCTTCAAGATCTTAGTTATTAAAACTAAATCTCCTATGAGAGATTAAGCTCTCGGCCAGAGGGGATTTTATGATCGGATTTTTGATCCAAAGGAAGAACTTTAAAGTTCTATAGAAGCTTAAGCTTCGTTGATGGAGGAAGGAAGGCCAAGGAAGGATTTTCCTCCATCTTCTTACCTAGTTCGGCCAGGGTTTGTAAGAGGAATTTTTTTTATTCTGTAGAGGCTTAAGTCTCGGTTTCAATCTTATGGGGGACTCTGTGTTTCTGGAGATTAATCTCCTAGGCTCCTATTTATAGGAGGTGAGATAGTTAGGAAAGGTTAAAGAGAATCTCTCATTGAGAGATCTTAATTGATCTTTGATCAACCGGCTGTGCTTAAGCATCGTTGGATCTTCGATCCAGGAGGTTTTTTTGTTTTAAAAGAATATCTTTCTGTTTTAGAAAGATCCAGAGAAATATTTTCCCAAATAGAGCATTTGCTCTAATCTGGAACACGCGCTTCAACAAAAAGATGCACCTGCGCCAAGTGCTTTACACATTTGGCGCTTGAGCCACGCGCGTTGCATATGGAGCACTTGCGCATTGCGCTAGTGCCTGTGCATTGCATGTTTTGGTGCTGGCGTAGGGGGTTTGGCGCGTGTTCCACGTGTGCTTGTGCCACAGTGAGTCTTGCACTCCTGAGCACCAGATTTTGGCTAGAACAAATGCCCCCAACACTGCGCCCATGTGAATTGCATGTGGGTGGAGTGGTGTTAGGCTGAGCACCGTTTCACTTCTCCTTTTGCTTGTGCTATAATGAAATGGCTTAGTTTATGTACTTGTTTCAGAGCGTTCAGTTTATCCTCCTTTTAGGTGAGAATAAACTCATCCTAATGTAAAGTATAGGAGGCTGTCAAGCTTGCAATATTGGGTGTATTCTGTCGTACTATCGCGTTAGCTTGCTTCTTCTTTGTTCGCGTTCTCTTCAAAATGCTGTTTCGAGTAGCCACACGCTTGTTGAATCTCCAAGCCCTTCTGAGGCGGGATGCAATGCCCCAAATAATCTTCCTAGGCCGATATGTGTATTGCCGTCAGAGATTCAGTGTTAGGCGTCACCATGACACTTTACTTTGGGGTTAGACTCTTTGAGTACCGGAGAAGTGACATCTACACCCTTCTGAGGTGAGATGATATCTAGTGGTCTTAAGGCGTGTATATACTGCCATCGAGACCTAGAGCTAAGAAATTGCCGTCGCTTCGCTTTTGTTTTGGCTCTTTGAGCCTTGCTGACGCCATGTCTATACCTTGCTGGAGTAAAATAGACATTCAGTTAGTCCCTAGGCTGTATGTGTTGCCGTCAAGACTAAGTGTTAGGTTGATACCATCACACGATTTTTTATTTGTATTATTTTTTTTACCGCGATCGCTCTACCATTCTAGCTTTTTTATCGTGATGGTTACGATTGCCCAATAATTTTGGCTATTTATTCGTGGCTGCCCTATTATTTCGGCTATTTCCTTTTTATTTTTACTCGCTGATTTTTATTGTGAGTTGCCTCATCATTTCGGCTATTTCTTTTCTTCTCTTCCTTTTATTTATCTCCCAGTTTAATGACTTAGGGGTCAAGATTTTGGACTCTGGCTGGCATTAGCATTGCTATCACTGAAGCAAGAGTGCCAGGAGCAATTCATCATTTGCCTTGGGAAAGACTTGAAATTTGGGTTTTTAGTCGGCATCAGCACCGCTAATACTGAAACATAGTGCCATGAGTGACTCATCATTTGCCGTTGCCCATTGGAAAGTGATGGCTTAAGAGACAAATTTAGATCCCTGTCACCTAAGGCTTTTCAATTTTTACGAGTCGTAAGGATCTCATAAAAGTATTTTCTCCTTACGAGTCGAGAGGATCTCGTAAGTGCATTTTCTACTTAGGATTCATAAGGATTCCTAAGTGTATTTTCCCTTGTGAGTCGTAAGGATCCCACGAAAGTGTATTTTTCTTAAGGGTCGAGAGGATCTCGTAAGTGCCGTTCTCCTCACGTATCATGAGAACACATGAGTGAGCCTTTTCCTCATCGGTAGTTTGGTTTGCTAATGGAGGACGTTTTGGATGCAACTTTGTTGCAAGTAGCACATAGATTGTATATGGTAGTCAATTTGGAGACCGGCCGCTGGGCAATGGATACTTAGGGAGCATTTGTTTGCCATTGGTGGCACTTTGGTATGTAACATTGTTGTGAATAGTCTGTGGATTGTATACAGTAGTCAATTTGGAGACCTCTCACAGGGCAACGGCGGCTTAGGAAATAGGTTTAGCTCCCTGTCATCTAATGCTTTTCAATTTTTATGAGCTGTAAGGGTCTCATAAAAGTATTTTCTCCCTACGAGTTGAGAGGATTTCATAGGTGTATTTTCTTCTTAGGATTCGTGATGACCCCTAAATATCCTTTTCTCTTGTGAGTCGTAAGGATCACAAGAGGATCACAAGAGTATTTTCTCCTTACGAGTTGAGAAAATCTCGTAAGTGGCTTTCTCCTTGTGGGTCAAGAGGACTCACAAGTGACAATCACCATACGATAGGAAGATTGCTCGCCTTTGGTGGGACTTTAGGGATGCAACTTTTTTTCAAGTAGCCCATGGATTGTATACGATAGTCAATTTGGGGACCGATCGCAGGGCAACGACGGTTTAGGAAACAAATTTAGGCCCCTGTCACCTGAGACTTTTCAATTTTTATGAGCCGTAAGGGTCTCATAAAATTATTCTCTCTCTATAAGTCGAGAGGATCTCGTAAGTGTATTTTTTTCCTTAAGGGCCGTGAGGATCCCAAGTGTCTTTTCCCCTTGTGAGTCGTAAGGATCTCACAAGAGCATTTTTTGCTTACGAGAAAAGAGGATCTCGTAAGTGTCGTTCTCTTCATATGTCATAAGGACGCATGAGTGGGTCTTTCCACAACGGTAGCTTGGTTTGCTAGTGTGGGTTGTTTTGAGCGTGGTTTTATCATAAGTAATTTATGGATTGTATACAGTAGTCAATTTGGAGACCGGCGTAGGGCAATGGCTTAGGAGACAGGTTTAGGTATCTGTCACCTAAGACTTTTCAATTTTTTGAGCCGTGAAGGTTTCATAACAGTATTTTCTCCCTACGAGTCGAGGGGATCTCATAGGTGTATTTTATGTTAAAACCGCGAAAACTCACAACACAATAGTCCTAGAGGAGGGGAGGGGTGAATAGGACTATGCAACTAATATACCCAAATTAAAAATTCTATGCTACACTTGCTAAACAAAATCACAATTGATGCTTAGAAAAACAATAAACCAATAAGATAAGTGGCTAAGCAATCTACAATTGTGGACACATCAACATATAGCAAAAGATATAGCAATCAAGCATAAGCAAATAGTGCAAGCATGCAATTTCTAAGCTAAGAATATAAACAAGCAAAGGGTTAGATAAATTGTAAACGCAAACACGAAAATTTATAGCGGTTTGGTGCCCTGATAATGTCTCGGTCCCTAGTCCACTTTCTTTAGGCCCTCGAGCCCGTTCCCTTTATTTTCATGTCTTCTCCAAAGAAAACACGTTGCTCGACACGCGAGCAACTCTTCCTTCTACAAGCTCCTCTATCTTATAAAGGCATCGAAAACGTCTCGCCTCACACAAAGAAAGAACAACTTCTCTTTCAACTCCCTTACAAAGACATTCTTGCACTCAAGAGTTCTCACACAAAGGAAGAAGATGAATACAATGAAGCACACTACTCTCAATAGAGTTTCTTTCATGCTTTCTCTAATACTCTTCAAGTATGGATATATAAATATGAACTCTTGAATCTTTTGTGTATGAGAGAATGAAGATATAATCAAAATAAAGATTTTGCTCTTACAAGATGTGGGATGATCACTTGGGATATTCAAGTTTTAGTTTTGGAAGTGATAAATATGAAAAATGGTTTAGAAAACCTATTTAAAGTATCCCACAAAAAACTAGCCGTTTTAAAATGATGTCACAAAAAATCAGCATCTACAGATGTCTGTAGTTCAAATGGCCAGACGTCAGCAGCTTTGAAATAAAATCCCAACAGCTATATTTTTGAAATCATTCAACAACAGACGTCTGCTAGAATGGGCATCAGACGTCTGCCGATTAAACAAAAGCAACCCGAGACAAAGCCTAGACGTCTGAAGCATAATAGGTAGGTATATGAAGTTATAAAAATCAAATTTTCAAAACCTTTAGCAGACGTCTATCCCATTGAATTTCAGACGACTGTTACAACTCTGGGTTTCTGATATTTCAGACATTTGAAAATATCCAGAGGGGAAGAAGTTTGAGGCACAATAAGGCAAACGTCTGAGCAAGCACAAAATCAGCTATTTTAGGGTTTTATAAAAACGAAAACTTTAAACTCGAAAATCCCGTTGTTTATGCAATGTAAAACATTTGTGCATGCATGTGTAAGTGTTCAAGAGCTCTAATTTATATAAACCATAATTCGGAGAGTACTTACAAAGATTCCTATGTCGATATCGCAAATCTTCAAATCTTGACTCTTCGACTCTTTGATCTTAAGCTCTTGAAACTTGGCATGCGTTTGAACTTGGCTACTGTCACGACCCGAAATGGTACGTGACTGGTACTTGAATCATATGAAGTCTATAGGACCCCATCTAATTCAAGTAAGCCAAAAATCCCAGAAATCTAAACCATTTTAAGGAAGAAGTGAAGAAAACTTATTTTAAAACAAGTGGTTTTAATAACATAAGCCGAAGTATTGCATTTCCAAAATCTCAAGCCTTTTTTGAAAATTTCGGCAGAGTTTCCTTTGTAAATACTGGCCCCAAAAAGGGTACAACATGCATAATATGAATAAAAGTATCACCAAGCGGGAACTAGCTCTTCGTCAATTGACGGTCACAACCACGCAAGCAATATAATATACAACGCCAAGGGCGAGGATCAAAACTCAAAAGGAAACTCAAAATAAACATGAAAACCATAATAATACAAGCGCGACTCTAAGGTCGAAATAATATACCACTGGTCTTCTAAGGTTATAAAATATACAAGTCTGATTGATGGAGTTTCTAAATACAACTGGATATAAATAAAATACAATGGTAGTCACGATGCAAGTGAACTCACCTACCAAAACAATTTCCCGAAAAGGAGCAGTATGCCAGCAAAGCCGCAACGAACCTGTATGGCAAAACCTGCAAGAAACTGTGGCACAACAGGGGTGAGTTACCAACTCATGAATAGAAAACACCACAGAGCAGAAATCGTATGTATGACTCAATCCTAGGTCAATACGATCAAATATATATAAATCTCAAAATCATAAAGTCTGAAGCATGATAAGGTGGAAAGGGTAAACATCTATACATAAGTGTAATACTATGTGCTCGTGTCAGTGCCTCAGATAGCAACATATCATAAATATGACGTATGAATGCAATAAATGAAAACAGAATACATCATAATGAGAAAACTGTTTTCTTTATATAGTGAGATTTCTGTATAAATGAATCGAGGTATCATCAATAAAATCAACAGGAAATCAGTGTCTAGCATCGACACAAAATATATATAAATCCCAATATCTCAATATCTCAGGCTCCGTCTATCCGGACTGGCCTGTATCCTCGAATCTCAATATCTAGGGCTCCGGCTATCCGGACTGGCCTAAATCATGAAATATCAATATCTAGGGCTCCGGCTATCCGGAATGGCCCAAATGCTCAAATAAAAGACCACGTCGGTATCCTTCGGATATTCGGTGCGTCACAATAAAATCACCGGTCAGTAGTGCTCCCCTGTCTCAGGCTCAGTGCCATCATCTGCGACCTTCTCGCCCCAGGGTACCGTACCGGGTCTACCATGCACCCACAGATGGTTCCTCCTCCTCCTCGAATCGGGTGTATGATATCGCTCAAGAGCCGAGAAAACTCATGGTGGACATATCTCAAATCATATCATGAGAAAACCGCACTTTTTATCTTTTGAAATGAAAATGAGTTTATAAATCTTGCGGTTTCTCCAAATCCATAAATCTCATGGAAAGTCCGAAATCTAAACTGAAGAGTCAATAATAATGAATACTGGGCTCCGACAATCCGAACTGGCCCTTATAATATTGCATGACAAATGAATATATAAATATGCATAAAATATCAAGCAATGAATGCAATAATGAACTAGCATATAAAACAATAACTTATTGGAACTATCAGCTAGCAAACGATATCAACTGAGAAATATTCTCTAAAGTGTACGCGACATGGCAATTACCGATGATGATGTGTGCGAGCTGGCAAGTAGGTGTACGTGGAGCATACGCATCATCGGTAATGGTACTGGTGACCTGACAACATGATTTTAATAATAACTAATGAAAACACAATATAAGCATGAAATGCGATGCGAACAGCAAGAATATGCGGAATATGAATAATACACGCAATAATGAAGAATCTACATTAATATATGAGTCATACCGTTTTTCTATTTGAAATAATACGAATCGTGGTGTTTAGAAAATAAGGGCTACGGTGTTTTTAAGAAGGTACGTCCTTTGAAATATTCATAGAATCCCTTGGCCTGTCTTTAAAATACTCATGATTCGTTAGTTTTGAAATAGGTATGACTCGGGTCTAGTCTAACATCTACAAGTAATCTACAGGACTAAACTAACAGACAAATCGAAAGGGTAAGTAAAACCACCTAAGTCTGAGTCTATATATATATATATATATATATATATAGTCGGTGATCCCGCCTCAATAGTATCCCATACGATACAATATATAATATGATATTCTCGAGTCAAGAGTGCAGATCAATCATTAATATTCATCTCGTACGGTAAATCCATCGTACGACATCCCAAATCTGGGTACGGGTCAAATATCACATTTATCTCATTATTCATTTGGTATCCTTATCATCATATATCGTGAACTGGGGGTACTGATCTAAGTCTAGTATATACTGATACCATCAATATATATATATATATATATGTGTGTGTGTGTGTGTGTGTGTATGAACACATCGCCTAAAGACCCGCTATAACATCATGTCGTATCTCATACGAACCAAATCATATCACCGATCTCGTGGCATCATGCCCAATCTCATCGACTCATCTCCAAATACCATATATTATCCTCATTATCCATGTATATGTATACGTATACACACACACACAGAGTCCCATACCTATGTGTATATATATATATACATATCCCCATATATGCACAAGAAAGTAAAATGCATGCGAGTGTGTGTATGTGTGAGTGTAAACCTTATTCTAGGGTTCGCGACTATAACTAACTAACGACACTATTAATCAATTACACTAAAATTTAATCCATGATCTCCTAAATCTTACTTGCTAACTATCCATGTTTCACATAACACATAATCATATATATATCGTATATATCGTATACTACACTTCGAACTGCGGGGGTGCTATACGCCATCCACCCGACTTCCCCCGTAGATATATATCTACTCACCTTGATTCTCGCTTGCCGAAGTCAATGTCGTCATCCTCTTCTTCATTATCCGAAGTCCACGTGGGGGTACCTACATATCGCACATAGTATCATAAACCAAAATCGCACACGAAAACCAAAACGGCAAGCGTATCATATATAGGTTTAAACCTATGGTCTACACATGCAAGAATGACCAAAAAACCATCGAGATTGACGTGCAAACGTCAAGTGATCGAGAGAAAACACAAATACTAATTTCCAATTCATTAAAAGCCGCAAAACAAAATCAAAAACTTTGTAAAACACTTCCAGATTTGCCTTAGGTGACAATTGGGACATTTTGCATATCGGGGGGGAGGGGGTCTAATTAACAGATACTGGAGCCACAGACGAAGCACGAGACCAAAATGGGGTACCCAGGCCGCAAATTACGGCCCAAATTGCGGTCCAGGGGATTAAAATTGCGGCTAGGAAGTTGATAGGGGTCTCGGGGCTCTAGGGTATATTCCAGTTTGCCTGCACGACTCCCAGTAATCGCTAAAAAATTTTCAGGTCACCCAGGTTATAGCAGTTCTCCAAAAAACATCACAATTTCTTCAAAAATACGATATCGGGAAATCTAAGTTTTCTAAATGGGGTTTTAGTCTAAGGTTTAGTCCAATATATCATCACTACAGGGGTTGTATGGCCTCTACTAATCTCAATTACACCTTTGGATTCAAATCAAACCCTAATCCTCAACTTGGAATTTTCAAAGTTCACTAAACCAAACTTAAACACTTCTAAACATGCATGGAATCTAAAGTGAATGAAATACTATGCTAATGGTGAAGAAAGTACCTCATTTGGCAACTCAAGAATTTTCTTGAGTTGCCCCAAGTCTTCAAAATCCGATTTTTCTTGGTCCAAAGTGCTTGTGATGATCTTGTGCATGTTTTTATTGAAATGGAGATGGAGTTTTGATGAGCGATTGAGGGTGTTTGTGTGGGTTTTTGAAGAGGTGGAGATGAGGTCAGCCATGGTGAGAGGAGAGTAGAGAATGATGAAGGAAAACAATGAGGGAAACAAATGGGACTTTGGTTAATTAACCCCCTTACCCCCCTCTCTCTCTCTCCTCTCTCTCATGCCCATACCTATTTCTTTAATCCCCTTTTGTTTTTCTTTTCTTTTCTTTCATTTTGTTTTCTTTTCTCTTCTCTTTTCTTTTTAAAACCAAGTCATGCATGAAAAATGAAGAAAAGACCATGGTAGGAAAATGTAAAAAGTGTAATATGACATGGTGCATGTCATGTGCACAAATCAAGCTTAATGCACGATTAGTGATATTTAATCGCGATTAGCATTAAAATTGTATATAATTAATTATAAAAATTCATAATTTTCCTAAATCACATAAAACACCCTAATTTCAGAAATCCCTATAATTTTCCAAATATTTTCCAATTTATTGGAATTTAATTATACCGCATTATCAAATATTCATAATATTTATTATTTAATTTTATAAATTCCCAAAAATAATATTTTATTTTTCTGAAATATTACAGTCTTCCCCCCTTAAAGAAATTCGGTCCCCGAATTTAAATTTAAATCTCTCAAATACTAAAACATTTCAGTAAAATGATCAAGTCGTCGAGACTCCGAAATTATAAGTACATAAAACACATCGTAGCGCAATATATGCGCATGAAAAATAAACATAAAACTCAAAATCAGAGTCTTTATGTCTCGTTACCGAGGACCTCGTTTCAAAAAAACACGCCGTCT
The DNA here is from genome assembly GCA_030015575.1 of Agapanthus africanus. Lineage (NCBI taxonomy): Eukaryota > Viridiplantae > Streptophyta > Magnoliopsida > Asparagales > Amaryllidaceae > Agapanthus > Agapanthus africanus. Next base: position 745,719,778 of record CM057340.1, read on the forward strand.
GGGGGCTTTACTTGACATGTCCCCCCTCTTCCAGGCCCATCACAAGGGAAACGAAAACCGAGATTTGCTTTATCGGGTATCAAACGGGAACTGCGAGCAAATAGAACACCTTTCAGTAGTATCAATACAGTTACATGGATCGTAAATGCATGAATGTGATGGACCAAAAAATCTGCAGTTCCTAGTGGAATTGGTAACAAAGCTACTTTGCCTCCTACTGCTACTAACTCACCACCTCCCCAAGTTAAGCTGGTACTTGTTGTTGCACCGGGGGCGGTTACGCTAGGTGCTAAAGCAAGAGTGCCGTCAAGCATCCCGCAATCATCGGAGTTATGGTGAAGACACCAATGTCAAAGACCAATACGAAAACCAACATGATATACATCAAACTATACATGTACACATCATTAAAACATCTGAAAGAAATGCATGCCAAACCCTTTCAAGTCGCTGTGCGATGCGCGTATCACTGCACAGTGGCGGACATCTATTGTAAGAAAATAACTATATATATATACCTGTTGTTTAACATACACGTCCCGCCGTTTTGAAAAATAATTTAGAAGGTTTTCTTAGTTAAATGTCTCGTGTCATCTCGGACACATAGGTAAATACTGAGACTATAGCTCCCTTTTTGGAAATCCCTTCGATAACTATCAATGCATACAAAAATATATTCAGGTACTGTCTTCTGACTAGTCCTGCTCAGTACTAAAACAAATAGCAAATATCATAAAAACGTACCGTTCCATAAGAATCAATCCCAAAATGTATATATGAATGCTACGTGCGTCTGGTGCGCACGGAAATCGAAATCCATGAATGTGCCATACATGTGCACAGAAACAAAATCTAAGTGCAACGGGTGTGCACGAAATACCTGTCAAAGGCAACGGGCGTGCTTGACAGCAATATCAGGTGCATCTGATATGCATGAAAAATCCCGATTTAGTGCATCTGGTGCGCACCACAATCACATCAAGTGCGTCAAGTATGTGCAAGAATCCAAATCAAGTGCACAAGGTGCACGAAAACAAATATCGAATATCACAATCGAAATCGACGGTATACAACACATTTCAATCCAAATGCAAATCAGGTATACCGTGGTATATAATCTTACAACCATGTGCATCAGTGTGCACAAATCGAATCACAACACTAAAAGTGTATGAAAACTGTGCCGAAGCATAAGTCAAATCACATGCATACAGTAGGCATGAAATCAAAATCAACATCTCGAATGATATCAAATCGAAGTCAAGTGCAACTGTGGTGCACAAAATTTTAATCGTGCAAATAAATCGCCCAAAATACCGAAATCAAAGATGGAGGAAACAATCCCACTCTGGCACATCCTTTAAAGATCTCTGGCCAACTGTTATGGTCACTCATAACATATCTCGTCGACGATGCCAAACTCTGGCCTACTGGGTGTGCGTAATATGACCGATCCTGGGTCCAAGTCTTCTCGTATAGTATTCCAGAAAGATCTTGTCGAAGTATCCCCTAAATCTCGTTTCTGCCGAACTGCCCGAAAGTTATCACCCTTTACTAAATCTATTTCTTGTTCCGGAACGGCTGTATACTCATCGCGATTCCTTCTGGAAGATATATCCATATACAACGTCTCTGCATGCATATCACATCTCTGATGTCAGCGGAGTGGAACGTCATCTCATTAAGATCTCGTACAAACCTCTTACTCCACTTTTCTCTAATGTCGACTGATTCGGACCCGTCTCTTCATGGCTGCATAGACTGTGCTCCAACGGCTATACTCGTATCTGGAGTCTCCCAAGCAATGTATCCCATCACATGATTTTCGAATGACGTCGAACCTTTCGATCGATTAATCAAAATTCCATAATCCCCCAAGAGCTCAACATCTTGAGTACAGTTTAATAGTATTCCAGTACATGCTACAGTACCTATGGACCAGCCGTAGAAGGGCAAACCCAAGCCTCATTAATGGCACCACTGAACTGCTGCAAACCCTAAGGTTTCAAAGCGTTCTCATGGTCATTATATCGAGTTAGGGTTTCACTCTTCTAGAGGGTCCACGGAATTACTTGAATGTTTTTCCGAATACTTTAAAGTTGGAAAATGAGTTTCTCACATTCGATCGTCTTCTATCGACTCCCAACGTACCTGCGTGAAGTCGTCTCAAGCTGGAATCAATCAATCTGATGACCTCGCATCGGGGAGGCAACGAATTACATTCCTAGTCATTCCTCCTTGGGTGACTAGCGATCTTCTATCACATCTCTAAATATAACTCGTGCGGTATTAGCTTCAAACATCTGGGGCGATACCTTGTCATTCGCAGCAACAACTGGCTCGTTTTTCCGCATGCTGAACAGTGCCTCAATCATCAAATAATCGGTGCATTGAAGGTCATCATACTCTGGCTGGCCTCTAGCAGTGGCCCAATCCTCTGGTGCTGATCTGCACGCTCGAAAAATTTATAAAAGCGATCCATTAAATGCTCATGGAGCGAAAACACAATAGGACGATACATCTATGCAATCATGTGTCCCTGGAATCACGCCCTGGTCAGTCCTCGTCCGTGAAGAGCTCGTGCTGACGCAACTCTAGCCGTAGCTCTCTCTGCTCGTGTAATCGTGGCAGCAAAACCATGAACCAATATCGATGAGGATAGATCATGAATGAATATAATGCTGTGCAAGGATATGTACATCCTAAGGCTTCTTAAGCAGAGTAGCGTATCGTAAGTATGCCGCGGAACATACACACGGTACGTCACTTTACTTAAGTCACCTACTCCATCAACCAAGGTCAACCTATGCGACGAAAGTTCGGGTCTAATACCCCCTCGACCAAGTCTAAGTTCCGTAAGGTCAAGCCTAGATTCTGTATATATACAAACGCCCTAGGCTCCGCATAGTCAAACATAGACTCAAACCAAGGTTAACCTAGCGCTATGATACCAATTTTTTCACGACCCGAAATGGCACGTGACTGGAACTTGAATCATATGAAGTCTATAGGACCCCATTTAATTCATGTAAGCCAAAAATCCCAGAAATCTAAACCATTTTAAGGAAGAAGTGAAGAAAACTTATTTTAAAACAAGTGGTTTTAATAACATAAGCTGAAGTATTGCATTTCCAAAATCTCAAGTCTTTTCTGAAAATTTCGGCAGAGTTTCCTTTGTAAATACTGGTCCCAAAAAGGGTACAACATGCATAATATGAATAAAGGCATCCCCAAGCGGGAGCTAGCTCTTCGTCAATTGACGGTCACAACCACGCAAGCAATATAATATACAACGTCAAGGGCGAGGACCAAAACTCAAAAGGAAACTCAAAATCAACATGAAAACCATAATAATACAAGCGCGACTCTAAGGTCAAAATAATATACCACTGGTCTTCTAAGGTTATAAAATATACAAGTCTGGTTGATGGAGTTTCTAGATACAACTGGATATAAATAAAATACAATGATGGTCACGATGCAAGTGAACCCACCTACCAAAGCAATCACCCAAAAAGGAGCAGTGTGCCAGCAAAGCCGCAACGAACATGTATGGAAAAACCTGCAAGAAACTGTGGCACAACGGGGGTGAGTTTCCAATTCGTGAGTAGAAAACATTACAGAGCAGAAATCGTATGTATGACTCAATCCTAGGTCAATACGATCAAATATATATAAACCTCAAAATGATAAAGTCTGAAGCATGATAAGATGGCAAGGATAAACATCTATACATAAGTGTAATACTATGTGCTCGTGTCAGTGCCTCAGATAGCAACATATCATAAATATGAGGTATGAATGCAATAAGTGAAAACAGAATATATCATAATGAGAAAACTGTTTTCTTTATATAGTGAGATTTCTGTATAAATGAATCGAGGTATCATCAATAAAATCAACAGGAAATCAGTGTCTAGTATCGACACAATATATATATAAATCCCAATATCTCAATATCTCAGGCTCCGGTTATCCGGACTGGCCTGTATCCTCGAATCTCAATATCAAGGGCTCCGGCTATCCGGATTGGCCCAAATCATCAAATATCAATATCTAGGGCTCCGGCTATCCGGACTGGCCCAAATCCTCAAATAAAAGACCACGTCGGTATCCTCCGGATATCCGGCGCATCACAATAAAATCACCGGTCAGTAGTGCTCCCCTGTCTTAGGCTCAACGCCATCATCTGCGACCTTCTCGCCCCGGGATACCGTATCGGGTCCACCATGCACCCACAGACGGTTCCTCCTCCTCCTCCTCGAATCGGGTGTATGATATCGTTCAAGAGCCGAGAAAACTCATGGTGGACATATCTCAAATCATATCATGAGAAAACCACACTTTTTATCTTTTGAAATGAAAATGAGTTTATAAATCTTGCGGTTTCTCCAAATCCATAAATCTCATGGAAAGTCCGAAATCCAAAACTGAAGAGTCAATAATAATGAATACTGGGCTCCGGCAATCCGGACTGGCCCTTATAATATTGCATGACAAATGAATATATAAATATGCATGAAATATCAAGCAATGAATGCAATAATAAACTAGCATATAAAATAATAACATATTGGAACTATCAGCTAGCAAACGATATCAACAGAGCAATATTCTCTAAAGTGTACATGACATGGTGATTACCGATGATGATGTGTGTGAGCCAGAAAGCAGGTGTACGTGGAGCATACGTATCATCGGTAATGGTGCCGGTGTCCTGACAGCATGATTTTAATAATAACTAATGAAAACACAATATAAGCATGAAATGCGATGCGAACAACAAGAATATGCGGAATATGAATAATACACGCATTAATGAAGAATCTACATTAATATATATGAGTCATACCGTTTTGCCATTTGAAATAACACGAATCGTGGTGTTTAGAAAATAAGGGCTACGGTGTTTTTAAGAAAATGTACGTCCTTTGAAATATTCATAGAATCTCTTGGACTGTTTTTAAAATACTCACGATTCGTTAGTTTTGAATTAGGTATGACTCGAGTCTAGTCTAACATCTACAAGTAACCTACAGGACTAAACTAACAGACAAATCGAAAGGGTAAGGAAAACCACCTAAGTCTGAGTCGATATATATATATATATATATATATATATATATATATATATATATATAGTCGGTGATCTTGCCTCAATAGTATCTCATACGATACAATATATAATATGACATCCTTGAGTCAAGAGTGCGGATCAATCATCAATATTCATCTCGTACGGTAAATCCATCGTACGACATCCCAAATCTGGGTACGGGTCAAATATCACATTTATCTCATTATTCATCTGGTATCCTTATCATAACACATCGTGAACTAGGGGTACTGATCTAACTCTAGTACATACTGATACCATCAACATATATATATGTGTGTGCGCGCGCGCGCGTGTGTATGAAAACACATCACCTAAAGACCCGCTATAACATCATGTCGTATCTCATAATACGAACCAAATCATATCACCGATCTCGTGGCATCATGCCCAATCTTATTGACTCATCTCCAAATACTATATAATATCCTCATTATCCATGTATATGTATACGTATATATATACATAGTCCCATACCTATGTGTGTGTGTATATATATATCCCCATATACGCATAAGAAAGTAAAATGCATGCGAGTGTGTGTGTGAGTGTAAACCTTATTCTAGGGTTCGCGACTACAACTAACCAACGACACTATCAATCAATAACATTAAAATTTAACTCATGATCTCCTAAATCTTACTTGCTAACTATCCATATTTTACATAACACATAATCATATATATATATATATATATATATCCTATACTACACTTCGAACTGCGGGGGTGCTATACACCATCCACCCGTAGATATATATCTACTCACCTTGATCCTTGCTTGCCGAAGTCGATGTCGTCATCCTCTTCTTCATCATCCGAAGTCCACGTGGGGGTACCTACATATCGCACATAGTATCGTAAACCAAAATCGCACACGAAAACCAAAACGGCAAGCGCATCATACATAGTTTTAAACCTATGGTCTACACATGCAAGAATGATTAAATAACCATCGACGTTGACGTGCAAACGTTAAGTGATCGAGATAAAACACAAATACTAATTTCCAATTCATTAAAAGCCGCAAAACAAAATCAGAAACTTTGTAAAACACTTCCAGATTTGCCTCAGGTGACAATTGGGACATTTTGCATATCGGGGAGGGGGGAGAGGGTCTAATTAACAGATACTGGAGCCACAGACGAAGAACGAGACCAAAATGGGGTACCCAGGCCGCAAATTGCGGCCCAAATTGCGGCCCAGGGGATTAAAATTGCGGCCAGGAAGTTGATAGGGGGTCACGGGGCTCTAGGGTATCTTCCAGGTTGCCTGCACGTCTCACAGTAACCGCTAAAAAATTTTCAGGTCACCCGGGTTATAGCAGTTCTTCAAAAAACATCACAATTTCCACAAAAATACGATATCGGGAAATCTAAGTTTTCTAAATGGGGTTTTAGTCTAAGGTTTAGTCCAATATATCATCACTACAGGGGTTGTATGGCCTCTACTAACCTCAATTACACCTTTGGATTCAAATCAAACCCTAATCCTCAACTTGGAATTTTCAAAGTCCACTAAACCAAACTTAAACACTTCTAAACATGCATGGAAGCTAAAGTGAATGAAATACTATGTTAATGGTGAAGAAAGTACCTCATTTGGCAACTTAAAAATTTTCTTGAGTTGCCCCAAGTCTTCAAAATCTGATTTTTCTTGGTCCAAAGTGCTTATGATGATGTTGTGCATGTTTTTATTGAAGTGGAGATGGAGTTTTGATGAGTGATTGAGGGTGTTTGTGTAGGTTTTTAAAGAGGTGGAGATGAGGGCAGCCATGGTGAGAGGAGAGTAGAGAATGATGAAGGAAAATAATGAAGAAAACAAATGGGACTTTGGTCAATTGACCCCCTTACCTCTCTCTCTCTCTCTTCTCTCTCATGCCCATACCTCTTTCTTTAATCCCCTTTTCTTTTTCTTTTCTTTCCTTTTGCTTTCTTTTCTCTTCTCTTCTCTTTTTAAAACCAAGTCATACATGAAAAATGAAGGAAAAGTCCATGGTAGGAAAATGTAAAATGTGTAATATGACATGGTGCATGTCATGTGCACAAATCAAGTTTAATGTACGATTGGTGATATTTAATCGCGATTAGTATTAAAATTATATATAATTAATTATTAAAATTCATAATTTGCCTAAATCACGTAAAACATCCTCATTTCAGAAATTCCTATAATTTTCCAAATATTTCCCAATTTATTGGAATTTAATTATACCGCATGATCAAATATTCATAATATTTATTATTTAATTTTATAAATTCCTAAAAATAATATTTTATTTTTCTGAAATGTTATAGTTACTTAGGTTCAAACTTGGACATACAACTCATAATTGTCTTGAAGTCGTTCCATTGATCTTCAAACTTGGACTTCTTGGACTTCAACGCTTCATTCTTGGACTTCAGCTTTTTTAGCTATCTTTAAGCCTGAATGTGCAATTTTGAGAAGCTCTCGTCCGAATCCTCCAACCTCCATATAGATATTGCAATTAATCTTGATTTCCTCCATCATCCTTTATGTGCTTGTGCTGTGAGATATCCGATATCCTAAAATGCAATTTTTAAACGACCAAACTTATCATATACAGTGTTATGAAATAATCAGGTTAATAAACACTATATATGAACATTCATTGTTTGATATTGAAACTATGAATATGAATATCAATATCGATATGTAAATCACAAGTAAAGCATGAGATATTGATAAACAACACACACACACACACACACACACATACATACATACATACATATACATGTTTATATGAAAACCAAGATAGAAACACATGTATATACATAAGTATTCATATTTTGAATATCAAGCCAATGAATTGGAATAATATATCAATATCGACAAATATATCAAATGCAAAATATGAGATATCGATATATTATTCGACATACACAAGATATAAGATGTGCAAGCTAATAAACAAGTGTATGCAAGTTTGGTGTCGTTAAGGTAAATAAAATAAAGCATACAACACCAAACAACTATTCATGTTTTGAAACGCATCATCAAAACCATAAGTCATCATTTTCTTCTTAGAAGTCGTAAGAACCCCTAAATGTATTTTCCCTTATAATTCATAAGGATCTCATAAGAGTGTTTTCTCCTTGTGGGTCGAGAGGACTCACAAGTGATTCTCATCACACATTGGGAGTATTGCTCACCTTTAGTAGGATTCTGTTGAAGTATTTTTTTTGAACGAGTTTGCGCCCTTGCGGATTTTCATAAGCTCGCGGGTATTCTCGCTGTTTTTACTCACGGTGCCTTTTCAAGTTTTCATCCGTGACCATTTTTCTTGTGGATTTACCCTTTTTTGAATGAATTTGTGCCCTCGCGGGTTTTCATAAGCTCATGGGTAGCATCACTGTTTTTACTCATGGTGCCTTTTAAGGTTTTCATCCGTACCCATTTTTCTTGTGGACTTACCTTTTTTTTGACGTACTCCTCAAGTATCATAAGGATATAAGACTGGGCCCTATTCTCATTGATAGCTTGGTTGTCCAATGGAGGATGCATTGAATACAACTTTATTGCAAGTGTCGTTCTCTTCAAGGTTCACTCATAGGAGTATATTTTTGCTTACGAGTCGAGAGGATCTCGTAAGTGTCGTTCTCTTCATGTGTCATAAGGACACATGAGTGAACCTTTTCCATAATGGTAGCTTGGTTTGCCAGTGTGGGTTATTTTGAACGCGGGTTTAATTGCTATTAGCCCATGGATTTTATACGGTAGTCAATTTGGAGACCGGTAGTAGGGCAATGGCTTAGAAGACAGGTTTAGGTCCCTGTCACATAAGGCTTTTCAATTTTTATAAGCCGTGAGGTTCTCATAAAAGTATTCTTCTTCTTACGAGTCGAGAGAATCTCATAGGTGTATTTTCTCCTTAGGAGTCATGAGGACCCCTAAGTGTCCGCTTTCGTAAGCACATGCTTCTGTGGTGAGTCCACCTTCCAGCCGTCGATCAACATGAACTTGCCATGCTTATACTTCTCTTCAATCCAATTTTTTTAATACGAAGCATTTTTCAATCGGGTAACTTATAACTCGATGGTACATGCAATAATTAGGGTCATTGGCTGCATTTTTTTGGTCTAGTCGTCAAGGTTCCGGCAACGACAACATTCGGTGCTTAATGACAAGGTTAAATAACTTCTTTGTCTTGTCACGAGGAAAAGAATATTCCCACCCCATGTTATTTTCAAGGGTTCGACGCAAACCGTTATTATTCTGACGGCTAGGTGCTTTGGAGCCGCCCTACTATTGTTGGGTATTGGCAGTAAACGCCGCATTTTTCTTGCCCCTGTTGCTTCGAGATTCCCCTCCTGCAGAGAAAGACGGAGGTGGCCGTAATTAGGGAGTATTATGACTCATCCCTTATGCGGATTGTTTGCTTAGGCGCAGTCGTTTGGCTTTTCATAGATGGCTGTCTCACACCTTATGATATCCTCTCCCTCTTGAACAACTTCTTTTATCAAATTGTCAATTGAATCTTCTTGTAGCAGATTTAGAGCACTTGGTGCAAACCCTGCCCCCTGCTCAACCATATTGTTTCCTGAAGAAGCGTCTTCTTCTTCATTTGATACAAAATAATCAGAGACCATGCAACAACTTTCTACATGCTCTTCTTCTTCTGTTGGGTCTTCTTCTTCAGCACCACTGTCCTCAAAATGATGCTGGAGAAATTCTTTGAGTGTAATCGGAGTGCGCGCCTTCTGATTGTATTCTTCCAGTGCATCTATATATTTCTGAAGATCTGTATGCCTGTTAACATATTCATTGAGCTGTACATGTTTCTTGTCCTTCTTCATCTTCTTAGAAGAGTGGACCGGGAGGCTTTTCTCCTTGTCGTCAACCTTTTGTGTGGGACGTGGTATCAACATCTCTTCGACGATTTATGGCTCAAGGGACTTTTCCACTTAATTACGAGCCATGCACGTAGTTCTTTCAACATCCTATTAATTTTTGATGAGAGGGCCATTTCCTACAGGCTATTTGCTACCATCGAGCAAGAGGCCCTTGTCATGTCAGCATTTTTCGGGATATGCTTTTGTGGCGGATCCACCTTCCAGCCGTCGGTCAACATGAATTTGCTTTGCTTGTACTGATTTTTGACCCAATTTTTGAATATGACACACTCTTCAATCGAGTGACTTATAACCCGATGGTATGGGCAATAGTTGGGTCATTGACCACATTTGCTTGTTCAGTTCGTCGAGGTTTAGGCAGCGATAACATGCGATTCTTCATGGAAAGATCAAATAGCTTTCTTGTCTTGTCACGAGGAAAAGAATATTCACGTCCCATCTTTTCTTCAAGAGTTTGACCCGAATGGTTATTGTTTGGACGGTTAGGTGCTTTGGAACCGCTCTGCTACTGTTGTGCATTAGCGACAAACGCCACTTTGTTCTTACCCCAACTGCTTTGAGATTCCCCTTCAGCAGAGGAGGGTATCTGGTCAATCCGCTCGAGTCGAACCACCTTGTCGAGGAGTTCTTGGTATGTGGCTGGTTTGGTGAAGGATAGGAACGGGTAAACCTTCGACCGTGGATCAAGGGTGCCTATGAACATCCTAATTGCGGGAGCTTCGGTGATAGGCTGCTCAGACTTTGAAGAAAGATTTCTCCACCGTATAGCATATTGCACCAACGTTTCGTTTAATATACTCTTTTCATTAATCAGAGCGGAGATGGTAGTGCACTTACTTGCACCGGTGAACCTCTGTGTGAATAGCAACTCCATATCAGCGAAGGTCTCTACAGAGTCATTTGGAAGCTCCGAGTACCATTCAAAGGATGTATCCGCCAAGCTGCTGACGGATTGTCGGAGGAGCAACTTATCATCACCTCCAGTATTCCCACACATTGTTTTGAATTGTGCGATATGTTGATAGGGGTTCCCGGTTCCCCTGAAGATGTTGATCTTAGGGATCGCATATCCCTATGGTTATTGCTTCTGGCTGTACCACACTGGGTATGGCCGACCTATTTTTACCAGCTTAGCAGCTGCTTTACTGGTTGAGTGGAGTTTGATCTGTTGGGTGATGTATTCATCGAGATGCACCTTTGAGATCACCTCATCTCTTACGGATGAAGGGGTTCGCAAAGGACTTTTAGTATCCCCCTTCTAATTGTCAGTGGATGTTGTACACCCTCACAACACTTGTGAGGAGGCGGAAGTGGCAAACGAAAAATTTCTTGCATGCAACACCCACATAAAACCAAGATCATGTGCTTAAACCTTAACTAGCAAACCCTATCTAGAGTTCTTAACTACTATGAAAGGGTTATACCTAATGAACCGGTCCTTCGGGTCTTCTTTTTCATGCAACTCCTAGGCTCCTTCGGATACTTGCGATGTCCTCGATCTCTGGCCATCTCAAGACGTAGATGATCCACCCGAGAGCTATGGAATAGGCTTTAAACTCTTCTCAAGAGTTAACAAAGAGATAAAGTGTGCTAGAAGAGATCACTTAGATGATGTAGAAATCAAGTAGTGGATTATTATTAGCCTTGAGCTTTTGATTCACATCACATGTGAAGGGTAAAGGTAGGATGAAGAAGAAGGAGATAATGAGGAGAGAGAATGTGAGAGTGATGAATGAAAAAATCAAGAATGGAAAAATGATATGGCTCAAATGAAAATAATTGAAGCATGCAATAAAATAATGCACCATGCTTCAATAGTAACTCCAAATGAATAAAAAATCATATAAGCCATTCCTTCATCCATGCTTTGACATTTCTCCAAATTCCATCTCATTTATTTATTTTCACAAAATAAATATCTAATTATGAGGTGTCCCCTTCTAGAAGATATTCTTGTAACAATTACAAGAATACCCCTCCACCGTATAAGTATACCCGTATCCGAATTCTGAAAAATACGAATACAAATAATCCAATAATATAATACTGGTATCCGGTTTAAACCAAAGCATACCAATATTATCGTTCCGATCATTATTCCTGTAACCATTACACAAACATGATCGAAACCCTGTTGTAATAACTTACGGCCTCTACATCTTTTGCCTGAACCAGGGAACCCTCTGTATGGGACTCTAAAGACTCGATAGTACGCTGGCAGTGGGGTTAACCACAAGCATGTTAGCGGCACTAGCTGTGCGTAACGGCTACCCAGATACGTGATGAAAAGATGGCCGACGAGCGAACTTATCACAACCCTAACGAGCCGTAAGCAACACTTACCGTACAGTCCGGTCTCTTCGTATAATACGTCACATATGAAGTCTAGGGGTGGTAAATGTCAGACCCCAGTAACTTTATAAGTCATGCTGATTTACGGCCCATAACGGTTTGAGAAACTACTGATAACTCTTATCAGGAAATCTCAAGAACCCTGGACAGGGATTTGCTGTTATGGTCGATCAAGTATAGCTCCACATCAACTCCCTATACCGAGAGAGACGAAACCCTTCCTATCGCTCATTGTCTCCATATGATTCGGGACTATACCCAAAATCCACCTGTTTGCATGACTTAGTAGAGCCATGGTAGGGAGGAAATCAAAGCACAGTGGGAATCACACAAGACACTATGACGATCTCGGGTCTATAGACTAACCTGTACAAGTGTCACCAGAGAACTGCTATCTGAAAATAGGTATATATACCATCTAGGAGTTCTTGGTGAGTCCATTTCGGTGTACCCATTATCCAATGAGCACCTATGTACAATCTTTGATGTAAAACACCAATGGTTGTGGGATCAACCATCGCCCCCAGGGTCAAGAAATGTACACACTAGTCTACTCTGGTAATATCGATACCCTGTCTCGATATACCCTCAACTAGGAACTGTTAAAGGATATGCTTATAGACTGCTCAGGCCCCACTAGTATGATCTACATCATAATCCTAGCAATCAAGCATAATCCTAAGGGCTTCATCAACATGTATATAAAGATATGAAATACAACACATCACACGTTAAGATGAAGATAAACCAGGTAGCATACTATCATTTCGGGTAAAGATTGTTTCTGTACATATACATGCCTAGCATCCTATACAATACAGGCCTCTAGGGCATACATATCTAACAATCTTCCACTTGCACTAAGGCCTGCAGTTGGTGCAATAAGTACCCACTGTCTACACTAGAACCAGTTGCCGGCGTACCGCATGCCCAACAGCTCGAACAGTTTCTCAAACTGGATTTAAGGGACGGCCTTAGTGAATGGATCTGTTGTGTTGTCTTTCGTGTCTACTCTCCATACCTCGATGTCCTGGCGATCCACTATCTCCCTGATGAGGTGATACCGCCTCAAGATATGTCTGGATTTCTGATGGGACCTCTTTGCCAATGCCATGGCTCCATTGTTATCGCAATACAGAGGTATTGGATTAGCAATGGATGGAACCACCTGAAGTTTATAAATGAACTTCCTCATCCAGATTGCCTCTTTTGTGGCATCATTAGCAGCAATATACTCAGCTTCCATCATGGAGTCAGCAACGGTATCTTGCTTGGAACTCTTCCAACATACCGCCTCTCCATTTAAGGTAAATACAAACCCTGAGATGGACTTACTATCATCCTTGTCGCTCTGGAAGCTAGAGTCGGTAAAACCCTTTATTTGGATATCTCCGTTACCATACACCAAGAACATTTCTTTAGTTCTTCTCAAGTACTTCAGAATGTTCTTCACAGCAGTCCAGTGTTTTTCCTTTGGATTGGATTGATACCTGCAAACTGCACTCAGTGCATAAGCTACATCTGGACGAGTACACAACATCGCATACATTATAGATCCTACCGCCGAAACGTAAGGTATAATGCTCATGCGATCCTTCTCCTCATCAGTCTTTGGAGACATCTCTTTGGAGAGGGTGATCCCGTGACAAGCGGGTAAATTACCTCGCTTGGAATATTCCATACTAAACCTCTTTAGTATGGTGTCTATGTATCTCGATTGGGACAATCCCAATAATTTCTCAGATCTATCTCTATAGATCTTAATTCCTAGAATGTACGAGGCATCACTCAGGTCTTTAATGGAGAACCTCTGCAATAAGAATAGTTTGACCGATTATAGCATAGGAACATCATTTCCTATTAAGAGAATGTCTTCCATGTACAATACGAGGAATGTAACAATACTCTCTACAATCCTTTTATAAATACATGGTTCATCTACATTTTTGATAAAACCAAACTCTTTGATTATATCATCAAAGCAGATGTTCCAACTCTGTGATGCCTGCTTTAATCCATAGATGAATTTAAGTAACCTGCATGTTTTTCCGCTGCTCCCACTGTCAATGAAGCCTTCTGGCTGACCCATAAAAACGCATTCTTCTAAATCACCATTTAGAAATGCCGTTTTAACATCCATCTGCCATATTTCATTATCATAGTGAGCAGCTGTAGCGAGCAGGATCCGAATGGATTTGAGCATCGCGATTGGTGAAAAGGTTTTATCATAGTCCAAGCCTGGTCTTTGACGAAATCCTTTTGCGACCAGCCTAGCTTTATAGGCCTCCACCTGACCATTCACACCAATCTTTCTCTTAAAGATCCATTTGCACCCTATGGGTTTTACTCCAGAAGGTGCAACCTCTAAAGTCCATACTTTGTTAGTGTGCATGGATTCCATTTCAGATCTCATGGCATCCAGCCACTTCACCGAGTCACCACTCGTGATAGCTTGCTGAAAACTAGTAGGGTCATCATTATCCATGATGCAATCTTCTCTATCACTATCAATTAGAAAACCGTAGTATCTATCAGGTGGGTGAAAAGTCCTACCAGATCTATGGAGTGGCTGAGGTTTGTCAGGTTCTATTGAAACCTCAGTTTCAACCAAATCATCGGTAATTGTTTATGGATCTGGAATTTCTTCCAGTTCTACTGCATTGCCATCAATATCATTTGTAAAAAATTCATTTTCTAAAAATGTGTCATACTGAGAAACAAACACCCTTTTTTCCTCCTTGTGGTAGAAAAGATATCCATACGAATGTTTTGGATATCCCACAAATTTACAAAAAACCGATCGTGTCTCGAGTTTGTCCGGATTCTTCTTTTTCACATAAGCCGGACAACCCCATATCCTAACTCGTTTAAGAGATGGTCTCTTCCCATACCATTTCTCATATGGAGTGGTAGAAATGGTTTTGGTCGGAACCCTATTCAATAGATATATCGCAGTCTCCAATGCGTGCCCCCATAATGAAGATGGTAACTCAGCATCACTCATCATTAATCGTACCATATCTAATAGGGTACGATTCGTCCGTTCCGACACACCGTTGTACTGTGGTGTGTACGGAGGAGTGAGCTGAGAGAGAATTCCATTCTCTTTTAGAAAATCTAGAAACTCTGAGCTTAGATACTCACCTCCTCGATCTGATCGAAATTTCTTGATACTTAAGCCTGTTTGTTTTTCTACTTCAGATTTATAGTCCTTGAACTTTTTGAAGGCTTCGGACTTATGTTTCAATAAGAACACGCGTCTGAATCTCGAGAAATCATCATTAAAAGTTATGAAGTATAAAAAACCACCTCTCGCATGTGTAGACAATGGTCCATATACATCACTATATATGAGGCCTAAGAGTTCAGTAGCTCTCTCTCCGTGTCCACTAAACGGAGTTTTGGTCATTTTACCTTTGATACAAGACTGGAAAGTCGCATAAGATTTATATTCAAAGGAGTTTAAATAAATATCCATCTTTATGTAGCTTGGTTAGTCTTGTTTCATTAATATGACCAAGTCTACAATGCCAAATGAAAGCTTCATTTATGTCTGAAATCTTCCTTTTGTTTGTGTGTTGAATATTGAAATCTGTATGTTGATTTAGGACGTATATCCCGTTATTTAATGTACCATACCCAATCAACTCTTAATTAAGGTTAATGTTCATAACATTAGATTATAATACAAAATTATATCCTTCATTGTCTAACGACGATATTGATATAATATTACATAAAATCGAAGGTACAAAATAACATGGGTTCAAAACCAATATACAACCCGACAGCAAATCAAGGTGATACTCTCCCACTGCTCCAGCATGTACAGAGGAACCATTCCCAACTCGGAGAATGTGATCACCTTTCTTCAAAAACCTGCTATTTCTCATCCCCTGCACATAATTGCAGATGTGAGATCCTGACCCGGTATCTAATACCCAGAAAGCAGAGTTAATTTAAAAACAGTTTTCTGTTATAAACACACCTGAAGTTGAAGTATCACCATGCTTCTTCTTCTTGAGGACGGCAAGGTATCCAACACAGTTTCTCTTCCAGTGCCCAGTCTTGTGGCAGTGGAAGCATTCTTCTCTTCCTGATGCAGCAGCACCTATCTTGTCCTTTCCCGGTGCCTTTTTCACTCCTCCTCTCGGCTTGATGGGATTCTTCTTCTTCCTTCCCTTGGCCTTAGCTTTTGGGACGGAAGAGGAAGATAGCCCAGCAATTAGAGCGGGAGTTTTCGCTACCCTTAGCGTGCTCTTTGCACTCCTCAACATATTGAGGAGTTCAGGTAGCGACTTCTCTATATTGTGCATGTTGAAGTTTACAATGAACTGAACAAAGGCACGGGGAAGGGATTGTAGAATAATATCAACATACTGTTCGTTCTCCATGGTCTAACCCAGGTCCTCTAGTTCTTTGATAAGTCCAATAATCTTCAATACACGGTCACCTACAGACATGCCAGCAGCCATCCGCTTCTGAAACAACTTTCGAGATGCCTCGTATCGGAGAGTACGAGATTGCTCCCCATACATGTCCTTGTATGGAGAAAGATGGATTGTACGCCCATCTTCTCATGATACTTCTGATGTTCATTGTCCATAGAAGTAAGCATGAGGCACTTGGCTGTTGCACAGTCTATATCCCATGTCTTGCGGATTTCTTTATCCGCAACTGAAGAATCAGGGCCCGGGCTAGGAGGAGCTGGAGTAATCAGGACGCATCCGACTTTATCATAGGTCAGGGCAATATTTACATTCCTCAGCCAATCTTTGTAATTCGGTCCCGTGAGTTTATTCTTGTCTAATAAAAGCTTAAGTCCCATCATAGGTATCTGCCATTAGGAGAGAGAAAAGAAGACACCCAGCGATTGCTCTTGCATGATTAGATTGGTTATTAATCTTATCTAATCGATGTCTCCCACCGCTTTTATCAAATTTTCCTTCAAAGCTTAAAAAGAAAATTAGCCCGGATTAATTGCAATCTACAAGTTCGCTAATCAGTCGGCCACGCTAGTGTCGGTACTCTGGGGGAGGTTCTCCATGCTTTCGCATGGACCTAATTAAAATAAACCTCGTTTTCCTAGAGGCTAACCCCGTTGACACCTTTCTAGACACCTACTGGATTGGCTAATTGTAAAGTGCAAAACTCTCCTGAGAGTAACTTTTACTCACAGTGAGACCGGGATCCAACTATCAAATAGAAGGTATGCAATCTCATTGCAAATTTCAACTCTTAAAATTCCTGATATGATTTTTACCCCTAGTGTCTTATGACCTTAACTATGATCAACAAATCATAAGCACTAGTCAAGTTCTACCCGCCATTTCGTGATTGATTTAGACCCACCCGCATGACCCTTAACTATGGTCAACAAAGTCATACGAATGTCCTAATCGATCGCACCAAATACTTTGTAAGAAGACATCACTTAGCTACCATACACCACGCCTTAACTATAGTCAGCAAATGTGGTACGAATACTAAGTACTCTGCTTCCTAAAATGGCGGAGGGCAACAAATGGTTTTGATGAAAACTTTTAACGCTTTGAACTTGATATTGTTGTAGAATCTAGTGAAAGGAGTGGTTTAAGCTCCACTTTTAAAAGTCAAATGGTTTTGTAGTATCTTTCTAATTTCGCTAAAGAAGTCACTCCCGCTGAAGGGACATCGGCTTTTTCCTCATCGAATGAGATGCTGGATATTCTTGAATACCACGATGCAAAGCAAAAGTTAGATCAACTAAAAAAACAATCGAGTGCTTTGTAACATTTGCTAGTTTCGCTAAATTGGTCACTCCCGGTGAAGGGATCTCGGCCCTTTCGTCATCGAATGAGGTACTGGATATTCATCAAGGAATACCACTATGCAAAGCAAAAACTAGAGTTACCCAATTTAAAAAGTTTGATTCTACAACATTTTTAGGTTTCTTTTTCTTAACATTAATCACATTAATGTTGTCCCATCATTTACGTTTCCTAAATATCACAGAAAAAAAACGAAAATAGAACGTACGCTTATGCTATCCGCATTCGCCACAGGGTCCCGTCATGCACCGTTAGGTTACTTAACTAACGGCAGAGCGGGGGTTGGACTAGCACGGGTGCAAAACATAAGCAACGTTTATTATATATCTCATATATAAATAGCCATATGTCGCACGCATTTATAGACAATCCAGATCACAGATGAATACATTGGATATACTTGGAATTCCGTATTTCATTTAAGCTCTTAATGAAAGACGGGTTCCACGGTCGTGATGAATAGCCAAACCCCACCCTAGACCCCTATGGGTGCGGCAAACTACCCGCCAAATTTTCGAAGTGAAGCAAAATCCCTCAACAAAGTGAGTAGGCCACTCCGCACTTCAAGAACCCGGTAGTTTGTGCACCCTACCTTGGGTCTATCCTATGAGCAAAAACAGTAAAAAGAAAATATACAATGGTTTGTACAGCCTCAACCCGGATGTGCCCCATAAAATAATATTACATCGCTTTTTACAAATTACATGAATGAAAGAAAAACTCTCTTCTCACATCCCCGGCTATTCATCCACGACGATCCAACATATTCATATACACATACCATCACATGATATCAATACAGATGTGTGCAACCCCGACTAATCGACGTATAGCAATTAGTCGATGTTTCCAAACACACATACACATTACAAAGCTTGTAAAGTAACCGCGACATTAGAATTCCGCACGCCATTAGCAAACTAAACCAATTTTCCAACACTTGAAAAATTTAGTGAGCTAAAGTTCCAAAACCGTTCATTTAAAAGCCAATCCGGGAGTCAAAACGAACTCGAAACTCGCCCGAATCTTCACGGAGGCAAAGATCAAAAAATATACTATCGAATAGGGGGGCCTCAAGGGGGTACCCACCCTCAGGGGCCACCTCGAGGTGGCCCCTAGGGGAAGGCAGACCCGAGAGCACTCATATGGGGCGCTCTCGGGTCACCCACCTCCAAGGCCACCTTGAGGTGGTCTTGGGGAGATCCGGCCTTTGGTCCCCTCCAGGGTGTCCCCGGGGTGCGCACGCTCTATCCTGCGGCTTCTCGGTTTAAACCGTGAGCCCGCGAGGTGTGTAAACAACTCAAAACTACAATTTTGGAACCGTTTTTATCGACAGTTTTTGTGCGATAAAAACGACGGATTTTTAACGTTGCTACAAGCTATTTAAGGTTTAAGATAGGCTCTGATATCATGTTAGTGGATTTTGCAAACCCTCACAACACTTGTGAGGAGGCGGAAGTAGCAAACGAAAATATTCTTGCATGCAACACCCACATAAAACCAAGATCATGTGCTTAAACCTTAACTAGCAAACCCTATCTAGAGTTCTTAACTACTATGAAAGGGTTATACCTAATGAACCGGTCCTTCGGGTCTTCTTTTTGACGCAACTCCTAGGCTCCTTTGGATGCTTGCGATGTTCTCGATCTCCGGCCACCTCAAGACATAGATGATCCACCCGAGAGCTATGGAACAAGCTTCAAACTCTTCTCAAGAGTTAACTATGTGATCAAGTGTTCTAGAAGAGATCACTTAGATGATGTAGAAATCAAGTGGTGGATTATTATTAGCCCTAAGCTTTTGATTCACATCACATGTGAAGGGTAAAGGTAGGACGAGGAAGAAGCAGATAATGAGGAGAGAGAATGTGAGAGTGATGAATGAAAAAATCAAGTATGGAAAAATGATATAGCTCAAATGAAAATAATTGAACCATGCAATAAAATAATGAACCATGCTTCAATAGTAACTCCAAATGAATAAAAAATCATATAAGCCATTCCTTTATCCATGCTTGACATTTCTCCAAATTCCACCTCATTTATTTATTTTCATAAAATAAATATCTAATTATGAGGTGTCCCCTTCTAGAAGGTATTCTTGTAACAATTACAAGAATACCCCTCCACCGTATAAGTATACCCATATCCGAATTCCGAAAAATACGAATACAAATAATCCAATAATATAATATCGATATCCGGCTTAAACCAAAGCCTACCAGTATTATCGTTCCGATCATTATTCCTGTAACCATTACACGAACATGATCGAAACCCTGCCGTAACAATTTACGGCCTCTACATCTTTTGCCTGAACCAAGGAACCCTCTGTGTGGGACTCTAAAGACTCGACAGTACGCTATTAGTGTATATGCCCTAGAGGCCATTACTGTATCATACTAGTATGTATATTACTTGATGGAAGCTCGGGATATTCACAGTTGTATAGACAATCTTGCTCGAAATAGTAGTATGCTACTTGGTTTGTCTCTGCTTTAATGTGTACATGTGTTTCTTTATTATATCACCTATACGCATTAGTAGAGCCCTTAGAATCTTTGCTTGATTACCGGCGTTGTGATGGCGATCACACTCGTGGGGGCTGGGTAATCCACAAGCACATCCTTATACACGTCCCTAGTCGTGGGATTATCGAGATAGGGCATCGATACTCCGGAGTAGACTAGCGTATGCGCTTCTCATCCCAGCACGGGAGACGGTCTGTCCCATAGCCGTCAGTACGTCGTACTTGAGATAGTATGCGGGTGCTCGTTAGGTTACGAGTACACTGGACATGACTCGTCTGGAACTGATGGTTGGTATTATACCTATCGTCAGTTATCAGTTTCCAGGTGACATGAGTACAGCTTAGTCCGCTGACTTGACACTATCACTTCACCTCGAGTGTGTTCCCACTGTTCTTTGATTACTACCCTACCATGGCTTTACTAAGTCGTGCAAACAGGTAGTAGTTGGGTGCAGTCCCGAAGCACTTGGAGGCAGTGACGGTTAGATAGGATTCGTCTCTCCCGGTATTGGGGGTTGACATCGCGCTGTGTCTAGGAGAGCCATTACACGAGTAGTCCCTGGCCAGGGCAAGCGAAATATACTGGTAGGTTTCCAGTGTTATCTCAGGGTGTTTTAGGCTTCACTCCGACACGACTTGTACCGCTATTAGGGGACTGACGTTTACCGCCCCCTAGGCCCGCCATACGATGTATCAGACGAACAGACCAGACTGTACGGAGATTGTCACATACAGGCTCAGTAGGAGTTCGGATGGGTTTACCTCATCGGCCTTCTTATCGACATCTACCTGAGGACCGTTACGTATAGCTAGTGCCGCTTGCGGTCTGTGGTTAAATCCACTGCCAGCGTAGTGTCGAGTCTTTAGAGTCCTACACAGAGAGTTTCCCTGCACTGAGCGAAACGTGTAGAGGCCGTATGGTTTTACGGCAGGGCTGCGATCACTTACATGCACTTGTGTGCGTATGCTGTTCGGGCAGGCAATACTAGTGGGCTTTGGTTTAAGCCGGATCCTAGTATTGCACGGATGGATTTGTTTTGTCTTCTGTGCATTCGCATTCTACAGAATGCGGATGTAGGTGTGTATGCACAGTTTTGCGGAGCGATGAAGGAGGAAGTGCCTCATTAGGGTTTTGGCAGTTGGTTCGGCCAAAACCGTTATGTGGCAGGCTCATTAGGGTTTTGACAGTTGATTCGGTCAAAACCATTTTGAGGCGGACTCATTAGGGTTTTGGCAATTCGTTTGGTCAAAACCATTATGAGCCGCGGACATTCTTTACTAATCCTTTTAGTGATAATTTCGTGATGGCTAATTGCTTTGACCATTTGACCACCTTGACCACTCTTGATTTTGTTGACAAGTTGACCAAAGTTGACTATTGACCTTCATGAGAGGTCTACACTCTTCTTTAGTTTTCTTTTTCATTTTGGATTATGAAAATGGTCATGTCAAATAGCCATCAACTTTATCATGATAGGATTAGTAATGATGATGTTTTTCATTATTGAACCATGGTTCATTTTCTTTAGCTCATAATTCATTTCTCATTCTCTCTCTTGCTCTTTCTCATGAGAAGAAAAGAAATGCTCCATGGTTGCTAGCTCCTCCTTCTTCCTCCTCTTGATTCATCTTTTGATCTCATGTGTTGAGAGAAAAAGATGCCACAAAGACTAACACTTCCATATATCTCCTCTACACATCCTAGGGCTTCTTGACTAGCAATCTCGTTGCCCTAGTAGCCTCGGCTCGAGGTGGTGCTCGGTGTACAACTCTCGGGTGGATCGTCTTCGACTCAAGAAGGCCGCGGAGGTGACCAAAGTCCGGATCAACCCTCGGAGCATGGATGGACAAACGGCGCAGCGGAATGAAGACCCGAAGGACCGGTATCATGAGGTATAACTTCTACGTCATAGTAGTTAACACCTCTTTTAGTTTGCTAGTTTCTAGTTTAGCAAAGATCCGGCTTTTACGGTCCATGTTACCAAGTCTAAAAAAATTTTTGTTTTACCGTTTCCGCAACAATGAAAGTACCGGGAGAGGTAACGTGGACCTAACAGTGGTATCAGAGCCTAGCTAAACATAAACTAGCAAGTTAGCGAAGTGTTAAGAATATCGATCGGAAAAAAGTCGCAAAACACGTTCGGAAAAAACCCACTTTCTGTCGAATTTTTATACTGTTCAAAAAATTATTTGACATACATGAAAAATCGTCTCAGGGTTTTTATAGAACACCCAGCAAAAATGAGCCGCTGACTCGGCCAACTCACCGTGGAACCGCGGCCAAAACATGTGTTTGGCCGTGGATCCGCGGCCGAGTTGACTCGGCCGCGACTCCGTTTTGCTGCAGTGTTCTTACCTTGCTGTTTTGGGATTTTTAGTACATGTTTTTTCTGCCCAGATTTTCCAGAGAAGAAATTGATTTTTCAGGTGGTTACAAATCCGTTTTTTCGATCGATATTCTGTAGACTTTAGCTAATGGATATTTTCTGTGATGTGATATATGTATTGAACGTCTACTAATCGCTATACGTCGATTAGTGCGGGTTATACATATCTGTGATCTGTAATACTGATGGTTTGTGTATATGAACTCGGTGGATTGTCGCGGATGAATAGCCGGGGTGGATGTGAGATGAGAGTTTCTTTTTCTTTCATTCATGTAAAAATTTATAAATTGATGTAATATTATTTATTTGGCCGCACATCCGGGATGAGGTTGTAGCCGCTATTGTATAATTCTTTTTACTGTTTTTGCTCCTAGGATAGACCCAAGGTGGGGTGCACAAACTACCGGGTATCTCGAAGTGCCGAGTGGCCTACTCACGCCGTTGAGAGAGGTTGCTTCGCTTCGGATACTTGGCGGGTAGTTTGCCGCACCCGTAGGGGTCTAGGGTGGGGTATTGGCTATTCATCACGACTGTGTAATCCGCTTTTCGTTGCAGGCTCGAACGAATCGCGGGTTCCTAGTATATCCAAAGTGTTCATCTGTGATCTGGATTGGCTATCATTGCTATATATATCTATATATGATAACTATTTAGGCATTGCTTATGTTTTTCAGCCGCACTAGCCCATCACCCGCTCTGTCGTTAGTTAAGTAACCTAACGGGTGATGACGGGGCCCCGTGGCGAATACGAATGGCATAAGTGTACGTCATATTTTGGTTGTTTTCTGCAATGGTAGGATTTAAATGATGGGACACATTAAAAGAACTAATGCAAGAAAATAAACCTAAAAGACATTGTTGGAACAATTTTTTTAAAAAAAAAGCTGTTATTGCAAGGACGTTCACTTTTGTTTTGCATCGAGGTATTCGGTTATGAATGCCCAGCACCTCATTCGACGAGGCAAGGGCCGAGATCCTCTCATCGGGAGTGACCCCTTGGACAAAAGTTTGCGTCGGGTGATAACTTCACTATAGTCGATCATTCTTGCTTTGTATCGAGGTATTTATCTTATGAATGCCCAGCACCTCACTCGACGAGGAAAGAGCCGAGATCCCTTCACAGGGAGTGACCTCTTTAGCAAAAGTTTTCACCACTATATTTTCAAAAAGGTAATCATGTTTCTTCAACGATATCAAGTTCATTACGTTAACGGGTTTTTCGCCAAAAACCCAGCCGTAGCCCTCCGTCGTTTCGGATTAATATTATTTAGTATTCGTGCTGCGTTTGTTGACCTAGTCAAGACGTAGTGAACGGTAGCTAAATGATATTTTTCTGTGGATTGCAAATGTGATTGGTTAGGACAGTCGTGCGGCCTTGTTGACCTAGTCAAGGGCACGTACGGGTGGGTCTAATGCAATCATGATAATGACGGGTAGAACTTGACTAACGGTTTGTGCTTTGTTGACCTAGTCAAGGCCATAAACCGTTAGGGGCAAAAACCACATCGGGAGTTTCTAAAGAAACTGAAACTTGCAGATTTAGCATACCTTCTGGAGTGTGGTGACTAGAGTGGATTCTATCTAGGTCATCACACAATGATAGTTGGATCCCGATTCCACTGATGTGTTGGATTACTCTTGGGAAAATATTTCACTTAACGATCAATGCTATAAACCTAGTAGGTGTCTAGAAAGGTGTTAGCGGGGCTACGCCTCCAGGGAAAAGAGGTTCTTAAATTAAGGAACTTCGCGAAAGCGTTGGAAAACCTCCCTCGAAGTACCAACACTAGCCTGGCTGAAAGATTAAGCAAGTATTGTGACGTGAATTAAATCCTAACTAGTTCTTCTTTTATAAGGTTTTAAGAAGAATTTGAGGAAACAGTGGGAGCCATCCTGGTTAGATAAACTAATAAACCAATCTAATCTTGCAAGAGCGCACGCTGAGTGTTTCTTTTCTCTCTCTCCAGGTAGCAATCATTTCACGCCCTAATCAAGATAATAAAATGTATCGCTTGACCGATCCGAATTCTTATTCAGGGCTGGGGAACGTTGGTTCGGCTCTAGCTTGTGACAACAGTCATGAGTATGAGCAAGAGAAAGGGGATTGTATGGATTCCCAGGATACCCAATTGAAGAAGAAGCATGGTTTTGCATCTACTTCAGGTGTTCTTGTAATTGAGAACCGTTTTACGGTCAGCCCTACCTCCTGGGTACTTGATACCGGATCAGGATCTCATATCTTTAATTTATTATAGGGACTGAGAAAAAGTAGGAAAGTTGCACCTGGTGATATGTCGCTCAGAGTAGCAAACGGAGCACAAGTTAATGCTGCAGCCGTCGGTGAATATAACCTAGTATTGCCAAATGGCAAGACTATGATTTTGAACGATTGCTACTATGTACCCTCCATGGTTTGCAACATCATATCAGTTTCTTTACTCGATAAAGATGGATATAACTTTGTTCTTGATAGAAATATCATGAACATTTACCTTCATAAGGTACTGGTTGCAGAGGGTACACTGTGTAATGGTATCTACGTTCTAAATCAGAATACAGTTCTCAATATACAAAACACACGCAAGAGGAAGAATTCAGATACGAATGAATCCTACTTGTGGCATTGTAGACTTGGTCATATCGGAGAGAAAAGACTGAGTAAGTTGCATAAAGATGGACTCTTGAATGCGTTCGAGTTTTCATCTTATGAAACTTGTCAGTCTTGTCTCAAAGGGAAGATGACCAAATCTCCGTTCACCGGACATGGAGAAAGAGCAACAGAGCTCTTGGGACTCATACACAGTGATGTATGTGGTCCAATGTCTATACATGCAAGGGGTGGGTTCTCCTATATCATCACATTCACCGACGATCTCTCTAGATTCGGATATGTGTATCTTATGAAACACAAATCTGAAGCTTTTGAGAAATTCAAAGAATTTAGAAACGAAGTAGAAAACCAGACTGGCAAAAGTATCAAGATCCTCCGGTCTGACAGGGTACTTAAGCACGGAATTCCTAGATTACTTAAAAGAGAATGGTATTCTCTCTCAGCTTACTCCCCCTTATACACCACATCACAACGGTGTATCGGAGAGGAGGAATCGTACCCTTCTGGATATGGTTCGCTCCATGATGAATAATGCCGAGTTGCCTCTTTCATTTTGGGGACATGCGCTGTTGACAGCAGCATATCTATTGAATGATGTTCCGTCTAAATCAGTGCCTAAGACTCCATTCGAGATATGGAATGGAAAAAGGCCATATCTTAAAAGATTTAAGATATGGGGTTGTCCGGCTTATGTTAAAACGCATAAACCGGATAAACTAGAGGCACGGTCAATTTTATGTAAGTTTGTGGGATATCCAAAGAATGGTTATGGATATCTATTCTACCACACCGAGGAACAGAAGGTGTTTGTTGCTCAGCATGCCGTTTTCTTAGAAACGGAGTTTCTTGCAAAAGAAATTAGTGGAAGCACGGTAGAATTGGAAGAAATTCATCGACCACAAACTGAAACTGAAAATTTGACAGAACTTCAGGATTCAATAACCCCAGACGAACCTCAGCCACTCCGCAGATCTGGTAGGATTTCTCGTCCGCCCGAGAGATACTACGGTTTTCTCATAGACGGGGATTGAGAGGATTGCATCTAGGAAGAAGATGATCCTACCAGTTTCAGGCAGGCCATTATCAGTAGGGACTCTGATAAGTGGCAGGAAGCAATGCAATCCGAAATGGAGTCCATGTACGCCAATAAAGTGTGGACCTTGGATATTGCTCCACCTGGGGTAAAACCCGTTGGATGCAAATGGATCTACAAAAGGAAACTTTGTGTAGATGGGCAGGTGGAAACCTATAAGGCTAGACTCGTTGCAAAAGGTTTTCGTCAAAGACCTGGTTTGGACTATGACGAAACTTTTTCTCCGGTGGCTATGCTCAAATCCATTCGGATCCTACTTGCCATTGCTGCCTTCCATGACTATGAAATCTGGAAAATGGACGTTAAAACGGCTTTTCTAAACGGTTGTTTGGAAGAGTGCGTTTATATGGATCAGCCAGAAGGTTTTGTAGACAGTGGGAGCAGCGGGAAGGTGTGCAAGTTGCTTAAATCCATTTATGGATTAAAGCAGGCATCGCGGAGCTGGAACATCTGTTTTGATGAGGCAATCAAGGAATTTGATTTCATCAAGAACGAAGATGAACCTTGTGTCTATAAGAAGATTGTAGGACGAACTGTCGTATTCCTAGTCTTGTACGCGGACGGCATTCTTTTGATAGGAAATGACATTCCTATGCTACAATCGGTCAAGCTATTTTTGTCACAACGGTTCTCCATGAAGGACCTGGGTGATGCCTCGTACATTCTGGGGATCAAGATCTACAGAGATAGATCCAAGAGACTACTGGGACTTTCACAGTCCAGGTACATAGAGACCGTACTAAAGAGATTTAGTATGGAGGATTCCAAGCGCGGTAACATACCCGCATTGCACGGAATTACCCTCTCTAAGAAGATGTCTCCTAAGACTGACGAGGAGAGGGTTCGCATGAGCACTATACCCTACGCTTCGGCGGTAGGATCTATAATGTATGCGATGCTATGTACAAGACCAGATGTAGCTTACGCGCTGAGCGCGGTAAGCCGGTATCAGTCAGACCCAGGTGAGGACCACTGGACAGCAGTAAAGAATATTCTCAAGTACTTGAGAAGGACTAAGGAGATGTTCCTGGTTTACGGTAATGGAGACCTCAGGGTCGAGTCCTTTACCGATTCAAGCTTCCAGAGTGACAAAGATGACAGTAAGTCTGTCTCGGGTTTTGTGTTTACCCTCAACGGAGGGGCGGTATGTTGGAGGAGTTCCAAACAGGATACCGTCGCAGACTCGACGATGGAGGCTGAATATATTGCTGCTAGCGATGCCGCAAAAGAGGCGGTCTGGATAAAGAAGTTCATTAGTGAACTTCAGGTGGTTCCGTCCATTGTTGACCCAATACCTTTGAGTTGCGATAACAATGGGGCTATATCTTTAGCAAAGGAACCAAGGTCCAATCAGAAATCCAGGCACATCTTAAGGCAGTATCACCTGATCAGGGAGATCATTGATCGCCAGGAGATCGAGGTGCGGGGAGTGGACAAAAAAGACAACACAGCGAACCAATTCACGAAGGCCTTGCCCCAGACTCAGTTCGAGCGGCTGATCGAGATGATAGGTCTTCGATACGCCAGTACATGGCCTTAGTGCAAGTGGGAGATTGTTAGTGTATATGCCCTAGAGGCCATTACTGTATCATACTAGTAAGTATATTACTTGATGGAAGCTTGGGATATTCACAGTTGTATAGACAATCTTGCTCGAAATAGTAGTATGCTACTTGGTTTGTCTCTGCTTTAATGTGTACATGTGTTTCTTTATTATATCACCTATACGCATTAGTAGAGCCCTTAAGATCTTTGCTTGATTACCGGCGTTGTGATGGTGTTTAGACCATAATATTGCATTTTTCATTCCCCTTTTCTTACCCCTTTTATAAATAAACAGGTACTCTTGATGCACGTTTGTTGCATATTATAGGATACAGGTTTCTGGAGCAAATACAGTGAAAAAGACACAAAACAATAGAAAAAGGGACTTTTGACCAACAAGCAGACCGATCCTAGTCAAGCCTAGACGAAGAACAGTACAAGGTCCAAAATGTCATATGAACGGTTAAAAGATCGCTACAAGTATTCACTGAATTATCTGGAAGAAAATAAGAAGCCAACAGAGAAACTACATATGGAAACAGGAGCCCAAAGAGACACTGAACCAAGCCGAAAAAGCACACAGCCCAAGTCTACAGTTTGGCCGCGGATCCGCGGCCAAACCCATGCTGGCGCCGCGGATCCGCGGCAATCAAGCGCCATTTGATTGGTAGAGATTTTACGATCAAAAATATAATTACCGCAATCAGGACGGTCTGTTTCCCCCAATCAGAGTAAGGCTCTACTGAATTTTGAAAATTCAAAATTTAAAGCAACGCTTCGGTTTCCGTGCGCAGTGCGCAATTTGCCACATGGCAGAAGCCAATTCGGCAGCGTAACGCCCGAGACGGTGCGTCCCATCAGAACAAGGCTCTTCAGAAAACATAATTAAGACTTAACTGCGCAAATGCATGGCAGCGCGACACGTGTCTGCGCAAGCGCACAGATGCGTGACACGTGTCTGCGCAGTTGCGCAATCGCAACTGCGCAAGCGCACAGATGCGCGACACGTGTCTGCGCAAGCGCACAGATGCGCGACACGTGTCTGCGCAGTTGCGCAATCGCAACTGCGCAAGCGCACGGATGCGCGACGCGTGTCTGCGCAGTTGCGCAATCGCAACTGCGCAAGCGCACGGATGCGCGACGCGTGTCTGCGCAGTGTCACGCGCCGGTGAGTTGCGCAGCAACTGAATGAAAATTTAAGTGAATCTTTTCTGTTCTTCTGTAAAACAGGGACCCTTGGATCAGAGATCCAATGGTGGGAAAATTCCCAAAATTATTCAGGAAAGATCTTGGTAACAAATTTAACAAATTTGTGAGCACTATAAATAAGAGCCCAGACCTCATTCAAAAAAAAAAAAGGAGGAGAATCATCAAGAGAAGGATAAACTTCTGAAAAGAAAGAATTCTTGAAGATTGATCAAGAACAAAAAAAAGAGAAGGTAAAAATTTCTGAAGAAAAGAATATTAAAAAGTTAATAATAATAAAAAAAAAGAAATAGTGCCTTGCACTTGATATGAACCCTTGGTTCTGTATGATCAGGAAAAAACAAGAAGAACTTGTTTTCCTTTGATCCAAATTCAGATCGAAAGTGCCATGCACTTGTGTTCTCAAACCTGAAGATTTCTAGGGTTTCTGCAACCCCTTATTTTGGGCCTGGTCCAAATTAAATTGCAATAATAAAAGGGCAAAGCCCTGTTTGGAAAATTCCTGAGTTTCTGCAAACTCATTATTTAAAAGGGGCCTGGCCCAAACTAAATTGCAGAACAATAAAAGGGCAAAGCCCTGTTTGTAAAAATTCTCGAGTTCCTGCAACTCATTATTCAAAAGGGCCTGGCCCAAACTAAATTGCAATAATAAAAGGGCAGAGCCCTGTTTGGACCGATTCTTTCAGTCAGGCAGAGCCTAAAATAAATAAAAAATTGGACTTAACCCAATCCTGGCTGTAAGTCCTTAAATTAAATTGATTGAGCGAAATGGCTCTCCCAAACCAATTTACAACTGGTTCGAGGGTACATCTCCGAACCCCTTTGACACCTGTCGTTGTAATTCCTCAATGACGTCAAAGAGGCGACGGGTCCCAACGACCACTTATCTAAAATCGGACCGAAACGTCCCTAAACTAAAATCGGACCGAAACGTCCCTAAACTAATGACGGACCACCACGTCCCTAAACTGGCGACGGACCGAAATGTCCCTAAACTAATAATAGACCACCACGTCCCTAAACTGGAACATGGACCACTATGTCCCTAAATTGGCGATGGACCATCACGTCCTTAAACTGGCACAATAGGGCCCACACGCTCTTCCGTCGGATCTAAACGGTCCCGTCTAAGTTGATCTTAACCCCAAATACGGTTAATGTGTCCTTAGATATTTAATTAAACGATAAAACCCCAACTCAACTTTGGTTCGAGGGTACATCTCTGAATTCCTCAGACACCTGTCGTTGTAATCCCTCAACGACGTCAGAGAGGTGACGAGTCCCGACGGCCAGATAATTAAATCAATCACCACGTTAAGTTGATCTTAGTCTAAAATAGGACTGATGTATCCTTAACGAATGTTTAAGTTGATCTTAGCCGCAATGCGACTAATGCATCCTTAAACTAAAAAGCACCAAACCCAAATCTAAGCAAACACGGATTTGGACTAATCCACGTCCTACGGGCGACGACATCACTAAGTCTCCGTATACAATCCACGGGCAACCACAAACAAAACAAACACACACGACACGAAGTGAAATTCTGGAGAAGGAGAAAGTTGTTACCGCGATGCGGTAGCGTAATTAACTGCAGGGGCTTGCGCCTGCAGGGAAGAGTGTCCCCACAATCAAAAACCCCTCACCCTGAGGGGGAATCTGACGAAGTCTGCTACATTGGCCGCATCCGTCTAAACCTTCGATACACGGTGCCATAAATCAACTTGGCATCTTCGAAGAGGTGGACGGATAAAAACCAAATAGCATCTGCCCCGAACCTCAGGCACGTGACGTCCTAACGTCGCAGGCCGCCGTTCGGAGGGGAACAGATTCTGGCACGCCCGGTGGGACCTTTTCCTCTTTCCACTCCACACTTCGTGTGTCGTCTTCGCGAACCCATCGCGGTTTGTTAAATGGTTGCCTTCGAATTTCAAATTGCTAAGATTTGGTTTCTTGTCTGGTGAAGAACTCAAGTATCCATGGATTCCCACTGCACCAAATGCGCGAAGCACCACTGCAACGGACGCTCCACCTCACCGAGAGGTGTAACATATGGGCCCCAAGCGGCCTCTTTCCTTACTCTGTCGGTAGAGCAGGTGACCCAGGCCACCACCGGCCTATTTTTCGGGACCATGGTCCCCCCTGCAAGCTTCTCTATGCCGATATCCGCACCAGAAGCGAACAAGAAGTCGGTATTTGACCGGCTCACTGCTACCACGACCCCTGTCAACGGGTCGCCTGCTACTAAACCGACAGCCTCTGTTTTTACCAGGCTAGGTCAGGATCATAAAGTGGCTGTCCCAAAGAGGGCAACGGCCACAGCTTCGGAAGTCGTTGAAGCGGCTTCTCTTATCAGAAAGTCAGTCTTCACAAGATTGACGGTTGCTACTCCTCCTTCAGCTGGTCAAAAAGCATCAGTCTTTGATAGGCTGACACCGGCAGTTACCCCACACCCAAACAGGGGGCAACAAGAAACTATCCCGATTTCCGAGCCAGTCCCAATGGCTCGTCGTGCGCGACGTCGTCATTGGCAACGAATAAGGAAAGCAGGGGGCAACTCCCCTTCAGGGCTAACCCCGCCTGCTCCAGTGGCGGAGGTCAACGCTGCTGTTCCAACTGGGAACAGCTTTGAATTACTGAGGAAAGTGAGAAAGAACTCCCCAATCGCCGTATTGAAAAGATCTCCTCCGCCCGTGGAGAAAGCTCCGGAGGCAAAACAAGAACAGCCCTCTCAACGGCTGTCGTCCAAAATTTATAAAGTCTGGCGGAGAGTTCAAGACTCCGTGATTGACTCAAACCACTTCCGTCGCCAGAAAAGGGCGAAGGTGGAAAAAGACAAGAACCCCCCCATTAAACGGCAGGGGGCAACAAATGCTAGGATGCCCACTTCAGCGGCTCCTTCAACCTCAAAGGTCCATAAAAGGAAAAGACCAGAGAAAGCTCCCGCAACAGCAGCAAGGGTTAACAATGGTGAACCTAAACGCCCCAAGTCAGGGGGCATAATTGTTCATACAGTTTACATGGCTTCTGGAAAGGAAGAGAGCCGAACTTCTACGGGTCACCGACCACTCACCCGATCAGTGACCAAGGCTCAGGAGCAACAACAAAAGCTCCAGGAGATGATGACCACAATGGCTGCACTCACTGGGCCGAAAGAAACCCCGGAAACATCCTCAGAAGAACGTCAAGAACAAGAGACGGACGCCGAGTTCCTTCGGCGCGTGCTAGAGAAGAAAGATAAAGAGGCTGCGGAACAGGTAGCCAACATAAAGAAAATGGCCCTCCTGTTCCAGGATATGGTGGGTATGATGATTCAACCAGATCCACCTGCTGGAGATCCCCCGATCATTCTTGAAGATGATAGGGGAGAGACATCGAATCCTCCACCGGCTCTATCCGCAGCTAAAGAGGATACCATATCAAAAGCTGACTTGGATGAATATATTGCCCAACAAATACGGGTGCATCAGACGACTGAAGCAGCCGGTCAGATCGTGAAAACGGGGCGGCCATATCCAGGCTGGTATGATCAAATTAAGTACCCGCCGGGTTACACGATTCCCAAGTTTCATGTTTACAAAGGGACCGGCAATCCCCATCAACATGTTGCCCAGTTCAGGGCGCTTTGCGGTAATACAGGCGGCGACGACAAGTTGTTACTTCGCCAGTTTGTTGGAAGCTTATCAGACACGGCGTTTGAATGGTATTCTGAGCTTCCCAATGACTCTATTAAAACCTTTGCGGAGATGGAGCTGCTCTTCACCCAACGTTTTGCAAGTGCCAGTGAGCGTACTCCAATGACGGCACTGATTAACGCCAGGGTAAAACCCGGTGAGACGTGGGTTCAGTACGCTATACGGTGGCGTAATCTATGGTCTAAATGTGAACAACGCATAGAAGAAGCCCCTGCGGTGGGAATGTTTGTTGGAACCCTTGATCCACAAGCAACTATTTCACAATTTATGATGTTCTTCAAGCCGACTTCCTTCCAGGCTTTGATCGACAAATTGGCGCAAATGGACCAGATGGGCCATAAACCCCCTCTCCCGAAGCCGGATCCCCGAAACGACAAAGGAAAGGGAAAAGCGATCGTCGTCGCTAATGCCCAACAACAACCGAACGATTCGAAGCCGGTTGCTCGTCCAAACAATACGCGCCCATACGTACCCCTTGAGGACAGGATGGGACGTGCTTACTCCTTCCCCCGTGATAAAACAAGGAGGTTATTCGAGCTGGCATTGCGCAACAGGCTCATAAATCTGCCAGATCCAAAACGTCCGTCGCAATCAAGTGACGTCAACGATCCTAATTACTGCCCTTATCATAGAGTGTTGGGACATCCAATCGAAGACTGTTACGTTTTCAAAAATTGGCTTGAGAATCAATACCGTCAGGGCAAATTTGCGCTGTCTGACAAATGGAAGGTGAACCCTCCGCAGCCCCACACCTATAAGGGGACGAATACGCCAGGGGCAACGTGCTCCGTCATTGAAGAGGCTCCCTGGGAGGTTGTATTATCAGCCAAAACGAGGAGAATGCTAAATGATCTTCAAACCTGCCCAGCGGTCAAGTGGAAGAACCCCTTGGAACCGCAGGTTATTGAGGGGATGTTGAAGCCACGACCGACTCCGAAGACCGATGGTGGTAGTTCAAGCGTTCATAGCCAGCCGTCAAAATCTTCGAAAAAGAAGAAGAAGAAATCTAAGAAGCCCGTGAAGCCTGGCGACAAGCGCACGGACTTACAAAAGCAAATCGATGCGCTGGATGAATATAACCAAAAGGCGCGAACTCCCATCACGCTCCAAGATTTCCTTGATCACGTCTTCCAAAAAGAAGATGAAGGAGAAAGTTCATCGGATGAATCTGACGAATATGTAGCAAGCTGTCATATGATCTCCCATTCGACCACGAACGATGAAGGAACTTCTGGCACTGAAACGCTGGGGGCAAATGTCGAATCAAGAACCCCAGGGTTACCAGTTGAAATGATTAGCGCGTTTCTTAATGAAGCACGGTTGAAAAGCAAGGCTGATCGAGAACGCGAGACGGCTATATTCGAAAGGGCCAAGCGTCAGCGACTTGAGGAAGGAGCCGAAATGATCCCGTTGGAGCAAAATGCCTCCACCACTGACAAAAGCCAATTCAAGATAAAAAAGAAATTTGCTAAGGCCATATCGATGGGCATGAAGCTACCACCCTCTGAAGAAAAAGTTACTGGCGCGGTAGAAATGCACCCCTCTTATTGCTTATACCATCAGAAGGTCTCACATTTCACCCAAGATTGCAAAGCTTTCAATGGATGGTGGCAAGGATACGTCGCTAATCGACAACGATTTAAACGGGAAAAACGTAAAATTCGCCGAGAGCAAAGAAATACGACTAAAGAACTTGAAAGAACTGCCGGCAATTGTCACATGGTTAACACTACCGGGTCACAAGTGCCTACATTTGGGAGCGACTCCGATGAAGAGCTAGAGCTTGGTCCCCTCTTCGAAGAATCCACTTCGGGAAAAGAAAAAGAACCAAAGGCCTGCGAGAATATACAGCTGCGCAATCGAACATTACCCGAAAAGAACCTCGGACCCTTGAACAAGAAAAACAAAGGGAAAGAGAAGGTCTCTGAAGACATCGCTTTGGATGACCAAGTTGCGAAAGAGTTAACCGCCAAGAATCCCCCAAAAAGGAATAAAGTAGATTACAATGTCTTGGCGCATCTGAGAAAGCTACCCTCACAACTCAGCATTCTCGATGCCCTATTGCTATCAAAAGAGGCGAGGGATTCTTTGATTAAGGCCCTACAGGATCCAGACCAGTTCCAAGCCTTCTTAGCCGAACAAAAGATGAAGGATGAATTGGAAGAGGTGCACACAGCCGACGTTGCTTTTGGTGATGAAGACCTTCTCCTCGGGACGTGTGAACACAATCGCCCCCTTTATGTCTCAGGATACTGCCATGACATAAAGATAGGAAAAATCTTGGTCGATAACGGATCGTCTGTCAATTTACTCAATGTGCGAGTGTTAAAGGAGATTTGCATGAGTGTCCAACACCTCGCCCGGGACAAAATCACCATCTCCGGTTTCGACTCTCAATCCTCAAAGACTCTTGGATCTGTGATATTGACGCTGCGCTTCGGGTTGCTCGTCACAGATATCAAATTCCATGTTATAGACGCCAAGACGTGTTACAATGCTCTGCTCGGCCGACCATGGCTACACGAGTACAATATCATCCCTTCTACACAGCATCAGTGCATGAAGTATTCTAGGGACGGCCTCGAGTACACAGTGGCAGGAGAGTTGAATCCGTTTTCCGTGAACGAAGTTCGCAAGTATGAAGATGCCAAATACTTCTTACCGAGTTTCGAAGACACGGAAAGGTGTCACAAACCGGAGAACAAAACTAACGCAACCATCCCTGTCTTCGGCAGTGACACCGAGGAGGAGGAGGATATAATCTATTCAGGTCCATCCCAATCCACCAGGCCAGGACCATCCGTTCCTTCATTGATCTTCGGTAGTGATTCAGAGGATGAAGTTCATGCTGTATTCCCTGCTCGGCCTTCAATACGAGTCTCCGCTGATGAAGGGCGAAGTCTACAGATAACCATGGTGCCGCTTGAACATTACAAAGAACTGGATGCACTCTACACCAACAGCGTAGAAGAATTGCAGATATTCTATATCCCTCCCAGACGAAAAGGCGAGAAGGCAATCTTATTCTACCGCTCAGAAGAAAACAAGGCGGAAAAAGAAATTTGGCATGGCACAGATCCCACGCTCGACGGGCTTCAGCCTATCCGTCTTCCCAGATATTATACCGAAGGTTTGAAGAAACTACTGAAGCGCCAGGGGATGTCCTTCACACAGACCGTTAGAAAAGCCAAATTCTATGACAAGGTCTGGAACGTTCCCGGGACTCAATGCAAACTGCCTAACGGGAGAACGGAAACAAAAGGGCTTGGGTACATCCGGCCAAAGAAACGGGAGCTAGTAAACAGCTGTTATGCCATGTATGACTTCGATGAAGAGGCTGACGCTCAATGGGAGGACGCTAATCCTGAATCAGCAAAAGTTCCTGACACAAAACCGCCCAGTCCATCGTCTGAAGACCAGATGAGCAAACTTATAAAGGATGCGAGTCAAAAAGCCCGAGATGATCACGATCGTGAAATGGCAATCTATGAGAAAGCCAAGACACAGCGTCTCCTTCGACAGGCAGTAAAGAACGAAGATGTTGCCCCACGTCAGC
Organism: Agapanthus africanus; assembly: GCA_030015575.1. NCBI lineage: Eukaryota > Viridiplantae > Streptophyta > Magnoliopsida > Asparagales > Amaryllidaceae > Agapanthus > Agapanthus africanus. Next base: position 745,756,554 of record CM057340.1, read on the forward strand.
CTGCTACAAAAAGGGTTCGACGCGAAAGCAAAAACAAGTCGAAAGGCAAGAGAGGCGCTCGACAACCACAAAGCAGAGCTAAGAAGCCACGCATCCGAGAGTCGAGCGTTATTGACTTAGCCCTCAGAAAGAAAATGGGTCGAGCATACTCATTTCCTCGGAACAAAACAAGGAAAATATTCGATCTCGCTCTAAAACATCAAATGCTTACGTTGCCAGAGTCTAAACACCCTGAGCACGCGGGCGAAGTATTCAACCCAAATTATTGCTTTTACCATCGAGTGGTAGGACATCCGCTTGAAGATTGCTTTACCTTCAAGAATTGGGTTGAGGACCAATATCAGTTAGGCAAATTCGCGCTTTCTGACAACTGGAGGGTAGCACCACCACAGAAGCACGAACCCGAGGCTGCAAAAGAAAAACCAACTCCGCATTGGGATTGGCAGAAAATTCGCACTTGCCACGTGGTAACAATATTAAAAGAAGAATCCGAGGACATGAACGACTTCCCTTGGTGCTTTGAAAACAGCAGCGATGAGGTAATCTCAGAATTTCCCCCAGCTCCGAAAGAACTGGAGGATGGAATCCACACCACTGCAGATAATCTCAAGAAAATTGAGTTGGGGACGGAAAATGACCCGCGACCAACATTCATCAGCGAGCTGTTATCTGAAGAAAGGGTGACTGCGTTGAAGGATGTGCTTCTACAACACAAAGATTGCTTCGCGTGGAACTATTCCGAAATGCCGGGACTAGATCCAGAAATTGCTGTACATAAATTGGCGATATCTCCGGACATCAAGCCCGTCAAACAAGCGCCGAGGAGAATGCGACTCGAGCTTGAGATGAGCATCAACGCCGAAGTCAAAAAGCTTATAGACTCTGGCTTCATCCAGGAAGTTCAATACCCTGAATGGATTGCCAACATTGTCCCGGTGATGAAGAAAAATGGGACGGTGCGTATATGCGTAGATTTCCGGGATCTTAATAAAGCCTGCCCAAAAGATGATTTCCCAGTACCAGTCACCGAGCTGATGATAGACAACACGTCTACTCATGAAGTTTTCTCCTTCATGGACGGCTCATCGGGGTATAATCAAATAAAAATGCATCCTGAAGATCAGAAACACACAGCTTTCAGGACCCCTCTTGGGATATTTTGTTATAAAGTGATGCCCTTCGGTTTGAAGAACGCCGGTGCTACTTATCAGAGAGCCATGACAAAAATCTTCGACGACCTCATACATGAAATCGTTGAATGCTATATCGACGATCTTGTGGTTAAAAGCAAATCATACGAGGAACATCTCGAGCATTTGAAGATCGTGTTTCAACGCCTTCGGCAATACAACTTGAAGATGAATCCTCTTAAATGTGCGTTCGGGGTTTCCTCGGGTAAATTCCTAGGATTCGTCGTTCGACACCGAGGTATTGAAATAGATCCGTCAAAGATCAAAGCGATCATGGAAATGCCTCCGCCGAGGACTCTCAAACAGTTGCGGTCTCTCCAAGGGAAACTCGCATACATACGGCGATTTATAGCCAACCTTTCAGGAAAGTGCCGCCCTTATAGTCACCTGATGAAGAAGGGAACCCCATTCGTGTGGGATCAAAAATGCCAAGGCGCACTGGATGAGATCAAGCAATACCTGCAGAACCCGCCGGTGTTGGCTGCTCCGGTTAAGGGGAAGCCTCTTATTCTTTATACAACCGCCCTCGAAGGTTCCTTAGGCGCATTATGGGCACAAGAGAACGATCAAGGGAAAGAAAGGGCGCTCTACTACTTAAGTCGAGTGCTGCTGGGGGCAGAAAGCAACTATTCTCCCATTGAAAAACACTGCCTGGCATTGATCTTCGCAATAACAAAGCTTAGGCACTATGCGTTGGCGCACGAGGTCCGTCTGATTTCAAAAGTGGACCCTCTCAAATATTTAATGTCAAAAGCCATATTGACAGGACGACTCGCTAAATGGGCCCTGCTCTTGATGGAATTTTCCATAACATATCAACCTCTCAAGGCAGTAAAAGGCCAGGCCATCGCTGACTTCCTTGCTGAGCATCCCATACCTGCCGACTCTCCTTTAAACTGCGATTTGCCAGACAGACATGCATTTGACGCAATCGACAGTGGTGATACCCGTTGGGAGCTTTACTTCGATGGAGCGTCTTCTATGAAAAAGCACAAACAAAGTACGCCAACGATCAAATCGGGGGTGGGACTCATCTTTGTGACTCCCCAAGGAGGAATAATGCGCTTCGCCTTCTCCTTAGCGGAGCCGAGGACGAATAATGAAGCTGAATATGAAGCTCTGATAGCAGGCCTTGAGATCGCCATTGATATGGGAATTGAGAGCCTCCTCATATACGGGGACTCCCAACTGGTCGTCAGTCAAGTAAACGGCGATTACCAAACATGTAAACCGGAATTGGTAAAATACGGTGAAAAAGTGCAACAACTGCTAACCCAAATTCCCTCTTACACGTTGGAAAGCATACCGCGCGCGGAAAACGGCAAAGCAGACGCACTAGCCAAACTTGCTAAAGAACTGGCTGACGAGAATCTCGACGACGTTAGAATCGTGGTGCAAAGCCGTCGAGTGCTCGCCCCAACAGAAATATCTCCGGAATCGTCTGAAGAAAAAGGAGCGAAAGAGGAGACAACCCTGCAAGTAAAAGACTGGGAAAATACCGGGGACTGGAGAGAAGTCTTCATAGATTACTTCAAGTTCCACCGAATACCTGAAGAAGCGTCCACAAGACATCAGCTCACGAAACGAGCTCTGTCTTTCGCCTTCGTCAATGATACTCTGTACAAGAGGTCATTCGATTCTCTGTGGTTGAGATGCTTAGGACCTGACGAAGCGAGAAGGGTCGTCCAAGAAGTTCACGACGGACTCTGCGGTTCCCACCAAGCAGGCCCTAAGATGAAGTTAAAGATAAAGCGGATGGGCTACTACTGGCCCACGATGATGCAGGATTGCCTAGAATACGCGAGGCAATGTCATTCATGCCAAATTCATGGAGACTTCATCCATCAGCATCCCAATCCACTGCATCCAACAGTGGCTAGTTGGCCATTTGAAATGTGGGGAACTGACATAGTCGGTCCCATCGAACCAGCATCGTCAAAGGGACATCGTTTCATCTTGGCGACGACTGATTACTTCTCCAAATGGGCAGAAGCGGTACCGTTGAGGGAAGTGAAAACGGAAAACATCCTCCATTTCTTCAAAACGCATGTCATATACCGGTTTGGAACCCCAAGAAGGATCATCTCTGACAATGGGCCAGCCTACCGAAGTCATAAGATTAGCCGCTTCGCACAGCAGCACAATATAGACTGGAGATATTCCTCAGTTTATAACCCGCGAGCTAACGGTCTAGCTGAGGCCTTCAACAAGACCTTGACGAAGATCATGAAGAAAACAGTGTCACGAAATAAGAGAGATTGGCACGAAAGATTGCAAGAGGCTCTTTGGGCGTATCGAACTGCATTTAAAACGGCCACAAACACAACGCCATACGCGTTGGTATTTGGGACGGAAGCAGTACTCCCCCTCGAGATAGAATTACCCTCTCTACGAGTGGCAGTCCATTACGAGTTGACGGACGAAGAAAATGCTCACCTTCGGTTTGAAGAGCTTGACGCCCTTGACGAAATCCGGCTTCTAGCACAGCAAAATCTGGAAGCTTATAAAGCAAAGATGACGCGCTCATATGAAAGATTGAGCCGCCCGAGGACATTCCACCAAGGCGAACTCGTGCTAGTCGTCAAAAGGCCCATGATCCCCAATCGCGCCAAGCGGGGAAAGTTTGAGCCAAACTATGAAGGACCGTACATCATTGATAAGGTCTACCAGGGCGGGGCCTATCTACTTATGGACATGCACGGTGAAAGACCTTTCAGGCCAATAAACGGTCGCTTCCTAAAGAAATACTACGCTTAACGAGCCTTAGTTTAGGTCAATGATAGATGACGACGACTATGTCCGCTCGCTATCTTCCTAAGCTCAAGCTTTATAAGCAGTAGCCAGCCCTCTCAACGGCGGACTGAAATGTCCTTAAACTAATAGCAGACCGAAACGTCTTTAAACTACTACCGCAGCATCTTTAGGCTGACGAGATATATAAAAAAAAACATATAAAAATAAAATAAAAAAAACGGTATGTCCATAAGCAAAAAAGGGCACGGATGAAAACCCGAAAGGGCTCCATGAGTAAAAACAGCAGGACTACCGGCGAGTGTTCGTGAGAACCCGAAAGGGCGCGACCTCGTAAAAAAATAAAAATAAATATATATATATATATATATATATATATATATATATATATAATAAATAAAAACGGTATGTCCATAAGCAAAATGGGCACGGATGAAAACCCGAAAGGGCTCCGTGAGTAAAAACAGCAGGACTACCGACGAATGTTTGTGAAAACCCGAAAGGGCGCAACTTCGTTAAAGAACCCTTACAGAGTCCTCTCGACCCTGTAAGGAGAAACCACCCGCGTGAGATCCTTACGACTCATAAGGGAACAACACACTTAGGAATCCCCACGATTCCTAAGGAGAAAATACACTTGCGAGATCCTCACGACTCGTAAGGAGAACTCTCGTATGGGACCCTCACGGCTCATGAGATTTGAAAGTCTTAAGTTACAGAAACCTAAACCTGTGCTTAAGCAAGCCCCCACAAACTTCCAATATTGCCCTACAAGTGGCTCAATATTGACCCTTGTATACAATCCACGGGCGCGAATAAACATTTCCCTCGCCAAATTTCATCCATAACTGGGAATACGTTCGCATGGTAAACAACCCTTATAAATCCCCTCGATTTATGAGGAGAAAACCCTCCTGTAGGATCCTTACGACTTACAGAAGAACAAAACACTTAGGAACCCTCACGGTTCCTAAGGAGAAAATACACCTACAAGATCCTCACGACTTGTAGGGAGAAATACCTTTATGAGACCCTTACGGCTCATGAAATCGAAAGCCTTAGTCGACAGGTCCCTAACCCTGATCGCTAAGCCCCCTTAATTCGACAATAACGGAGGCAAATACCTTTATGAGACAATAACGGGGACGGCGTAATCTTTCTTTTTGTGAATTTTCGGGTTGATATAAATTTTATAAAAAAAAAATTATAAAAATCTGAAAATATAAAAAAATAATCAAATTTGATCTGTTTGAAGGGTGTATCTTTTGGATCTTGCAGGAACAGAAAAGAATCAAGGATCTGGAATTTTACAGAGGGCAAATAAAAATTTGGTACATAGGAACAGAGAGGTCTTGAAGGTACAGAACAGTAAAAAAAAATTCAGAGCTCGATCCCACCATTAGACCGCGCTTCCGCCGCGAAAACAGCGCTTCCGCCGCGAAAACAGCGTTTCCGCCGCGGTTCCGCGCTATCTGTGCCACGTCAGCATACGAAATTTTGCTGGTTTGATTTTTCTCTCTCCCCTCTGCAACCTCCCATATATCTCTCTGTAAAAAAAAATTTCTGCAGGATTTCTTTGCGTAAAGAGTCTTTCTCCCCCTTCTCAATAACAGATTTCTGCAGGTTTCTTTGCGCCGCGCTAAAATTGAATGCAAGTGAAATTTTATTTGTTTTGCATAATTTAACCGGACTCTAAGGGGCTAATTGACCAAACTCAGATTGGGTGGGGATTTCATCACCCTTCCCAGGACCCCAGAAAACACCTAAGCATTTTGCATCAACCACCTTTAATTAAAAAAGATTAGACTCAGACCTAAGGACAGCGAGCTCAATAGGAAAAGGACTAGGGTGGGCATCGGCCGTTTATCCTAACCGACATTGCGGTGTCTAGGCTAGTGGTTTTTAATTAGGCCCACTGTAGTGGTGGTTCCTTCCCACTTACCTGGCCGTATTTGTCCGTGAAGAGGCGGTTTGAGGTCTATTTCTAGCCCTAGTTAGGAGCTGTCTAGCAGACCTAGGCGACCCTAGATTTAGGCCTGATTGTGCATGTGTGGTTGATACTTTTGTGTCACAAGTCCGTTTTCCAAAACTTCTTTGCAAAACTCACACAAAAAAAAAAAAAAAAACACATAAAAAATCTTTTCAAAACTTGCAACTTGCCGCTAAAGAAAACTTGCAACCTCACTTCCACCATCTCTTCTTCTCACTGACGTTATCTTACCCACACATTCTGTTTTTCTCTTTTTTCTGACTGCACTACCCTTTAGTGTATGTCATTTTGGACTAGGGATACTAACGCCCGATTAGTCCGCGTTTCGTTGGTACCGACCAACGAACCCTTCGACGAACCCTTCATCGATCTTCCTTCCACTTCCTTACCTCCACATTCAAATTCTTCTTTCGAAGGTATGTCGGGATTCAACCCCAACGATACCTTAACGACGGGAATGATTCCACCTCCGCCAGGTGCGAATAACCCGAATCTACCGCCTGTTGTAGCGCCCGCACGAGTTGCGCTCCAGGATCTCTTCTACCCCGTCCGCACTTCTTTACCCACATGTCTTTCACCCCCACCGGCGAATGGGGATAATTTTGAAATAAAACCACATTTCATCAATATGCTGCCTAAGTTTCATGGTTTGGAATCCGAAGATGCATATATTTTTATTAATAAATTCCAAAACGTTTGCAGCATGATGAAGACAACCCAATTAAGTGATGACGCAATAAGGCTAAGGGTCATTCCTTTTACCTTATGTGACTTAGCCGAGAAGTGGCTATATAGCACCGCATCACACTCCATTAGAAATTGGGACGAGTTTGTAGGAGCTTTTCTAAAAAAATTCTATCCTCACCACAAAACTGCTAGAATCCGAAACGAAATCATACAATTTTTACAGCTTCCTTCCGAACCATTTTGGAAGTGCTTCGAGAGATTTAAGGACCTACTTGTTCAATGCCCTCATCATGGGATAGAAAATTGGCAACTTTGCCAAACATTATACGAGGGATTGAATGCAGCAACGAAGCAGTTGCTAGAAACAATATGTCAAGGTCATTTCCTCTCCAAGTCTAGCGACGAAGCTTGGCAGTTTCTTGAGGACCTAAGTGAGCAAACAATTCAATGGGAGAGTACCAAGACCACATCTGTTGGAGATAGTGCCCTCAGAGTCAATTATTAGGTCACAGGTACGTGATTGTAATGATTGAGGGAGGACCTATCCCGGTAGGACAGTCTTACTCGAGATGATAGTATGCTATCTGGTTTACCTTTATCATCGTGTACTGCTTTAAGTGACCTGACATGTCGCTATTACACGTTGATAGAGCCCCTAGGATTCTTGCTTGACCACCAGCAGTATGAGGGCGATCATATAAGTGGGAGCTGGGGGTCTACAAGCATATCCTTAAAAGGTCCCTAGTCGTGGGAGTTTCGAGACCGGGCATCGATACTCCATTAGTAGACTAGTGTATACAGTCGAGACCCCGACGAGGGGCGGTGGCCGGTCTCACAAGCCACTGGTGTCAGTTGGATCACCTAAGATGTATACAGGTGCTCATTGGGTTATGAGTACACCGGACAGGACTCGCCGGGAACTTGCTAGTTGGTCATATACCAGACGTCAGATGGCAGTTCCCTGGTGACATGTGTGCAGGTTAGTTCATCGACCTGAGGATCGTCATTTGTCTCGTGTGAGTTCCCACTGTACTTTGATTACTACCCTACCACGGCTCAAAGGAGTCGTGCAAACAGGTTTTAGTTGGGTACAGTCCCGAGCCACATGGAGGCAGTGAGCGTATCTTCAGGGGTTCGTCTCTCCCGGTATTGGGGGTGAGGTCGTGCTGTGTCTAGGAGAGCCATTACACAAAGTCCTTGGCCAAGGCAAGGAGATTTACTGGTAGGTATTCCAGTAGTATCTCAGGGTGTTCTGGGCTACACTCCGACACGACTTGTACCGCTTTTGGGGGTCTGACTTTTACCAACCCCCTAGGCCCGCCATGCGATACTCATAGACGAACGGACCGGACTGCACGGATATTGTCACTGACAGGCTCAGTAGGGTGTCAGGATGAGTTCGCTCATCGACGTCCCTTTTAGTCAATAGCTGGTGGCCCGTTACGTATTGGCTTATACCTCTGATGGGCTAGTGGTTAAATCCATAGCCATAGTATTGACGAGTCTTTAGAGTCCGCCACACTATCAGTTACTCAAGTTTCGGGCGAAACGCTGTAGAGGCCGTATGGAGATATGGCAGGGTCCGATCAGATACGTGCGGTATTGCACGGATCAGGATCGGACAGTTTTGTACTAGTGGCCGTATGGATATATATGGCAGGGTTCGATCAGATACGTGCGGTATTGCACGGATCAGGATCGAACGGTTTTTTACTAGCCGGCTTTAGTTTAAGCCGGTACTAGTTTAGTACAGTGTAGATTTTGTCTCATTGCATTTGTATCCAGACGGAATACAGATGCGGGTGTGTATGCACAGTATTGGGGTTTTCCTGTAATTTATTACGGGACCAGTTTTCTGGAGTTGCCAGTTTGCATTCCGTTCCGGCCGGTTTTCCTTTGTTCTTTCCCGGCCGGACTTTTCCGATGGAGGGGGTAATTTGCAGTTTTGCAAATTACTTTTGTGGAAGGGGTTTTCTTGCAAAAGTATTGATTATGATAGCTTTCATTTCTTTTGCTCCATGCTTTTGAATTGAGAGATTTGAAAGGTTATGGAGTGAATAGGAGAATAAGCATGGTTGATGTTTTCTTGTCTAGGATGTGGTCACCTCTTGTTCTATCCTACACTCACCTCCCTTCTTATGGTTGGCATTCTCATTTTTCCTCCACCACATTATCATTCTCATTTTGATGAAAGAAAGAACACTTGAGAGAAAGAAAGAATGAGAGAGCTTCATCTTCATCTTTGAGAGAGTATATCATTCCTCATCTCATTCCATTGTTAGAAAATTGAAAGCACCAATTTTCTATACACCATTCCTCCATCTATGGCAACCAATACCCCAAAATGAGACAAGCATCTTCTACACTACATTCTACAGCATATCTTGAGCATGTCGAGTTGCCGGCTTCATGCTCGAGTTGCCTCGGTATTGAGGTGGGAGCCCGTAAAAGCTACAGGCGATGTGGTGCCCTTTCCGACGAGGAGGAGACGGACGGAGATCCCGCGAGGAGATCGGAGTGGAGATGAAGACCGGAGGACTCGGATCAGTCGGTACATCTCTAACCCGTATTCTAGTTTGCTTAGACTTGTTAATGGTTACGATCCGGAGTTTAGTGCGCGGTGGTGCCGGTTTGCAAAGTCCGCAAAATTAAAGTTTTTCACCGCTTCCGCATTCCGGCGTCTGATTGACGGCCGGGGCGCCGCCGTGCACTTACAGTGGTATCAGAGCCTCGCCATTAACTTAGTCTAGCTTTGTGTAATGTGTTTGCATTTCCGATCGATCAAAAAGTTCCAAAACTGCATTTTAGTTCGCATCAGTTTCTGTTGAAAATTTTTGGTCTCGAAAATTTTTTCAGGTTATAAAATATTGATGTACTGGAAAATCTAAGAGTTCTGTAAAAACTTGACGAAGTAACTCCACAGTTGGAGCGCGGAACCGCCGCGAAAACCACATTTGTGCGGCCCTTCCGCCGCGCACTATTCACATCACTTCACCAATTTTTTACAGAGGCCTTCTGGGCTTAAAATATGGGTTTTGGAATATTAAAATTGGGCCCAGGATTTCTGTGAGTGCTACAGTTTTGATTGAGGGCCCACTTGTTAATTGTTTGATCAATCGGAAAATTTTAAACACATTTTTCACAGTATTTACATTATATCTGCGACCGTGAATGTCACTCGATCGGTAAATCCTGTCTAACTGCTATAGCCCGGTTAGACGGATTTGCGAACGTGACTTTCACGTTGATGTTCTATGTTTATGCTGTGATGTTGCGGATCGGTCGTGGGGGATAGCCTGGATGCAATGCTAGTTCAGTTTTTGTTGTATTATGTACATTTGATATTGCGGGGCGAGCGTCCGACTTGTGGACTGCCGTCACTGCCGGATTGTATTATTCTTTTGGGGCACGACCTGGTTGCGGTCGATGTACCCGGTGTATGTATATTTTACTTTCTGTACTAGGATTATCCCGCGGAGGGGTGCACGGATAGCCGGGTTCTAGAGGGCAACAAGCCCGCATCTCATGGCATTGAGACGGAGGGGGCTTCACTCTAGGATTGGCGGGCTATTCGCCGCACTCGTAGGGGGTACAGGTTGACCCAGGAGGGGTGCCCAAGTTACCGGATTCCGTGAAGTGCTGGGTGGTCCATTCACGGCGCTGAAGGGGGCTGCCTCGCTTCAGGTTTTGGCGGGTGACTTGCCGCGCCCGTAGGGGGTATAGGATTTCATTGCACAGGCTATCCACACGACCAGGGGAACGTCGGGTTTCAGCGGCTCTGTGAAACCCGGGGATCCCAGATATCTGTATTGTTTCTGTGATGCTGTTCATTCTCTGTGATGTTGCATTTCTATTCACGCCTTGAGCGAAATACTATATATTGGTATATATATTAGTAGATGTTGTATATGTTTTTCATCCGCGCTAGTCCAGTCCCCGCTCTGCCGTTAGTTAGCTAACCTAACGGGTGATGACGGGACCCAGTGGCGAATGCAGATGGCATATACGTACGTCAGTATATTTTCGTTCTTTGTGGTGTGATCAATTGATGGGACTGCATTGATTCGGATCAATGCAAGTTAAAACAAACCTAATCTGATGTTGTTGGAACATTTTTCAAAAAGCTGTTATTGCAAGGACGTTCATTTCTGTTTTGCATCGTGGTATTCATTTGGAATATCCTGCTCCTCAGTCGACGAGGCAAGGGCCGAGATCCCTTCACCGGGAGTGACCCCTTGGACAGAAGTTTGCGTCAGGGCATTAACTTCACTATAGCCGATTACTTTTGCTTTGCATCGTGGTATTCATTTGGAATATCCTGCACCCCATTCTACGGGGAAAGAGCCGAGATCCCTTCACCGGGAGTGACCTCTTTAGTAAAGGTTTTCGTTACTATATTTTCTAAAAAGCTATCCGTTCCTTCAACGATATCAAGTTCATTACGTTAAAGGTTTTCGCCAGAAACCATTCGTAGCCCTCCGTCGTTTCAGACGGGTAGCACGTAGTATTCATGCTATGTTTGTTGACCTTCGTCAAGGCATAGTGTATGGTAGCTGCTTGTTACCTTTCTGCTGCATAGATAGATGCGTTGGTTTGGGACAGTCGTACAGCCTTGTTGACCTTCGTCAAGGGCTTGTACGGGTGGATTCAAATTAACCTGGATAATGACGGGTAGAACTTGACATGTGACTTATGATTTGTTGACCTTCGCCAAGGTCATAAGAGCATGGGGCAGAAATCACATCGGGAGTTTCAAAAGTACTGAAACTTGCCAGATAAGCGCATACCTTCTGGAGCGTGATACCGTGAGCGGATTCCGTCACGTTATCATGCGATGATAGTTGGATCCCGATTCCCACTGATGAGTTAGTTTACTCCTCGGGTAACCCCGACTAATTCTTCTTTCAGGTTTGGAGGAGAATTTGAGGTACAGTGGGAGGATTCCAGATTAGATAAATTGGTAACCATTCTGATCTAGGTTAGAGTGCACGCTGAGTGTTTCTTCTCTCTCTCTCTCTGGCAGCGACCATTGACCCGACCCTAAGACTTTGACTCAGTGACCAAGTTGACCGAACCTTCTAAACACCGGCTTTTGGATTGTCAGAGTTGCGAACCTCATTGCCACTCATACTTTTACCCTTTTCTCCAGGACACCCCGTATTACTACGAACGTCCACTTCCATTGGACAAAACCATCGTATGGTTAGATACGAACTCGAAGGAATTCGAGGATGGTTTCCGGTTCTGGAGAAAACGGATACGATTATTCAGTTGTCTTTTCCTTTTACCCTCTCTCAGGTTACGAGTACTCCTTGGTTTAGGGGTAGTACACCTGTTACGCAAATTGGATTGTCTTCTTCCAAACCTTAGGCTGATGCCGACCGGTAGGGAATGAAGAAAACCAATTAGCATAACGATGGTGTGCAGAAGGTATTAAGTTCAGACAAAGCAAGGGATTAGTAGGAGGGCAAAGTAAATTGCAACAGATATTCACGACCAAAACAAATATTTCGTTACCACTCCCACATCACCTTTGTATTTCTCCAGGACACTCCGTATCACTACGAAGATCCACAATTTATTTGGATATTCCATCGTATGGTTATATACGAACTCGAAAGGAACTTGTTCCAGTTCGGGGATGGATCCTGGTTCAGGAGAAATAGGAATAAAGTACATTCAGGTGTCTTTTATCTTCACCTTCTCTCGTGTTGCGAGTGTTCCTAGGATTGGGACAGTGCACCCATTATGCTTATTGGATAGTCTTCTTCCAAACCATAGGCTGGTGCCGAACGGTAGGGAAGGAAGAAAACCATTTGGCCTAAAGGGGTGTGCAGAAGGTAAAGACTAAAGACATATGAAGGGATTTGGAGAGGTGGCAAAGAACTATACGGTTACAGTCGTGAATCTGGAAGAGGCATTACTAGGAATACCAGGATACCCCAACGAAACATTTCAATGTTTCAGTTTCACTGTGTACTGTTAATAGAAAACTGATTTCCCGATTAGATACTTACTCCAGGGTATGTATTTACCAGATACGATTCTCACATCTGTATGGTTTTACAGATGATGAGTGGGAGTAAGTTATTGGGAATTGGGTGATTATCCTCATTATATCGGGATTCGTTGTAATCGGTGATATTTGAGGAAATCACCTGGGTTGTTTGCCGGTCGGCAAATATTTGGTTTTGAATATCCGCTGTTATGCACCAATTTCAAATTGATATATCTGTACGTCTATTTTCATAGAGTGAGATATACCTTTCTTAAATTATGTCTACGACATTTACCTATATCAGTGGATGGTTAGGTAAGGAGCATTAAACAGCGGTGTAATTCTTCTTAACCATAAGTACAGTTTTCAACCTACGACACACAGTGAATGAGTAATCAGACTCAAGGGACTTTTACAGAGTATTGTATGTTGTCCAGAGTCCATCAGGACAGAGGGGATGGTCCTCGTACTATATTCGGTTTACTTATGACTCCTCTAATTTTTAGACAGGTGTTTCGTAGAAACACAGGGTCCGAATTTGGAGAAGTTATATGTATTTGAATAGAGTAGAGAACCAGGTATAGCAAGTATCGGGATTCTTCAAAGAGATCGAAGATGTAGATACTTGTGTATGGTGTTCAGTTGATAGTAATGATTAAGAGAAATTGCTTCTCTTTCAGGTTACTCATAATTGGAAGTATTCCTAAGTTGAGTAACGCTGATCTGGCCTCCTTCCATTTAGTTGACATGCACTGGAGACAGTTGCATGATTTGGATCTGGTTCAATTAAATCAGTGCCTCTGGTCCTATATGGGATATAGAACAGTTCATATCTTAACGATGTTAAGGTACGGGGAGTTGTCCGGTTTATGATTAAAACCAGACACTGGACAACTCAAGGCACGTTTCTGTAATGGCTGTTTGTGGGTTGACCCAGGCTATGACGAGGGTTGACTTTCTACCATTTGGATGAACAATAGCGATATTGTTCTAGACTCGCCACAGTTTTAATAAAAATGGATTTTTTCAGAAAACAGTAGTGGGAGTATGGTAGAACTGGAAGTGATTCCAGAACCACAAACGATTACTGAAGATTTGATAAGGAACCTAAAGATTCAATGTGGATTGACATTCCATTGGCCACTCCGCAGATAAAGTGGGTAACTTCAGGCACCCGAGAGGTACTCAGGTAGCCTCAAGGACGGTGACAGGGAAGTTCTTGTTTACCCACACTTGCCATTGTTGTTGTTCCAGGCTGCGAGACCCGGCAGGAGGATGAGTATAGCGTCGTTCTAAACTAGTTTTAGAAGTGCACGTCTATATGACTCTGGCAGAGGGTTGTCGTAGTCAGTGGGAGCAGCGGAAGCATTGGTGGACATCAGGCTTATATCTATTTATAGACTAAAGCAGATGTAGCGGAGATAGATCATCTATTTCTGATGTGACAGTCATGGGTTTGACGTCATCAGAATAGGGGATGGATCTGTTGAGAAGGTAGTAGGGTGTGATATCCTGGTATTTGGATGACATACATAGAATAGGAAAAGAAATTCCTATACTACGATCGGTTATACTTTGGTCGTCGCACAGTGGTTTCTCCACAAGGGACTTGGACATTATATCAGACATACTGGTTACTAGATCTATGGTTTTTAGATCTAGATTTGGGTGGTTTCCCAATCTGGGTACTTTGACAGCATTCTAAGAGCATTTAGAATGGACGACTCCTGGCACGGTAGTGTACCTGCAGGTGATGGAGTCACCCTCTCCAAAGGTGTCTTATAGACTAAAGTGGAGAGGGATGTGCATGATTGGCAGATCACTTGCTTAGGCAATTGAGTCAATCATGAGATGTCAAGTACCACACCAGATGTTGTTCTTGCACGAAATGCAATAAGTTGATATTGATCCAATCCTGGAGGAACAGTCGGAAGCAGTTTTAGAACATAAGAGGATGTTCTAGGGATATGATAACGACAGCCTCATTCGGGAGACAGTTATCATTCCAGGCTTCTAAGGTGACATGGACGACAAGGAGGTTGTCAGAGTTATAGTTTTCCTTCTGATGAGGGGCAGTATTTTGGACAGGTGGTCCAAGGCAATACTGAGGGAGGCATGGCGCGCAGGTTACTGATTAAGTTCAGTTAACGATACAGTCTAAGAAGTTTGGATTTGGAGTTCATTTATGAGCTATGTCCCATCAGACATCCAGACACATTCTAAGACAGGTATTGCTCTTTTCGGGAGATGGTTTTCTCCGCGAACTTGAGATTTTGAGAGAGACATAGAAAGAAACAACTAAGCGGATCCACTCACTGAGGCTATTCCTCGAACGCAATAGTTCCGCAAACGAGCTTTGTGAGACTGACTAGTAGAGGAGTTGGATGTTCGGTATCACACGGGCTGTGAGTAGGCGACATCGCAATAATTAGCCTTGAGTGCAAGTGGGAGATTGTTGGAGATAGTGCCATCAGAGTCAATTATTAGGTCACAGGTACGTGATTGTAATGATTGAGGGAGGACCTATCCCGGTAGGACAGTCTTACTCGAGATGATAGTATGCTATCTGGTTTACCTTTATCATCGTGTACTGCTTTAAGTGACCTGACATGTCGCTATTACACGTTGATAGAGCCCCTAGGATTCTTGCTTGACCACCAGCAGTATGAGGGCGATCATATAAGTGGGAGCTGGGGGTCTACAAGCATATCCTTAAAAGGTCCCTAGTCGTGGGAGTTTCGAGACCGGGCATCGATACTCCATTAGTAGACTAGTGTATACAGTCGAGACCCCGACGAGGGGCGGTGGCCGGTCTCACAAGCCACTGGTGTCAGTTGGATCACCTAAGATGTATACAGGTGCTCATTGGGTTATGAGTACACCGGACAGGACTCGCCGGGAACTTGCTAGTTGGTCATATACCAGACGTCAGATGGCAGTTCCCTGGTGACATGTGTGCAGGTTAGTTCATCGACCTGAGGATCGTCATTTGTCTCGTGTGAGTTCCCACTGTACTTTGATTACTACCCTACCACGGCTCAAAGGAGTCGTGCAAACAGGTTTTAGTTGGGTACAGTCCCGAGCCACATGGAGGCAGTGAGCGTATCTTCAGGGGTTCGTCTCTCCCGGTATTGGGGGTGAGGTCGTGCTGTGTCTAGGAGAGCCATTACACAAAGTCCTTGGCCAAGGCAAGGAGATTTACTGGTAGGTATTCCAGTAGTATCTCAGGGTGTTCTGGGCTACACTCCGACACGACTTGTACCGCTTTTGGGGGTCTGACTTTTACCAACCCCCTAGGCCCGCCATGCGATACTCATAGACGAACGGACCGGACTGCACGGATATTGTCACTGACAGGCTCAGTAGGGTGTCAGGATGAGTTCGCTCATCGACGTCCCTTTTAGTCAATAGCTGGTGGCCCGTTACGTATTGGCTTATACCTCTGATGGGCTAGTGGTTAAATCCATAGCCATAGTATTGACGAGTCTTTAGAGTCCGCCACACTATCAGTTACTCAAGTTTCGGGCGAAACGCTGTAGAGGCCGTATGGAGATATGGCAGGGTCCGATCAGATACGTGCGGTATTGCACGGATCAGGATCGGACAGTTTTGTACTAGTGGCCGTATGGATATATATGGCAGGGTTCGATCAGATACGTGCGGTATTGCACGGATCAGGATCGAACGGTTTTTTACTAGCCGGCTTTGGTTTAAGCCGGTACTAGTTTAGTACAGTGTAGATTTTGTCTCATTGCATTTGTATCCAGACGGAATACAGATGCGGGTGTGTATGCACAGTATTGGGGTTTTCCTGTAATTTATTACGGGACCAGTTTTCTGGAGTTGCCAGTTTGCATTCCGTTCCGGCCGGTTTTCCTTTGTTCTTTCCCGGCCGGACTTTTCCGATGGAGGGGGTAATTTGCAGTTTTGCAAATTACTTTTGTGGAAGGGGTTTTCTTGCAAAAGTATTGATTATGATAGCTTTCATTTCTTTTGCTCCATGCTTTTGAATTGAGAGATTTGAAAGGTTATGGAGTGAATAGGAGAATAAGCATGGTTGATGTTTTCTTGTCTAGGATGTGGTCACCTCTTGTTCTATCCTACACTCACCTCCCTTCTTATGGTTGGCATTCTCATTTTTCCTCCACCACATTATCATTCTCATTTTGATGAAAGAAAGAACACTTGAGAGAAAGAAAGAATGAGAGAGCTTCATCTTCATCTTTGAGAGAGTATATCATTCCTCATCTCATTCCATTGTTAGAAAATTGAAAGCACCAATTTTCTATACACCATTCCTCCATCTATGGCAACCAATACCCCAAAATGAGACAAGCATCTTCTACACTACATTCTACAGCATATCTTGAGCATGTCGAGTTGCCGGCTTCATGCTCGAGTTGCCTCGGTATTGAGGTGGGAGCCCGTAAAAGCTACAGGCGATGTGGTGCCCTTTCCGACGAGGAGGAGACGGACGGAGATCCCGCGAGGAGATCGGAGTGGAGATGAAGACCGGAGGACTCGGATCAGTCGGTACATCTCTAACCCGTATTCTAGTTTGCTTAGACTTGTTAATGGTTACGATCCGGAGTTTAGTGCGCGGTGGTGCCGGTTTGCAAAGTCCGCAAAATTAAAGTTTTTCACCGCTTCCGCATTCCGGCGTCTGATTGACGGCCGGGGCGCCGCCGTGCACTTACAACATCATCTTCTTCTAGTGGTCAATCTAGGGCAGGCATACATCAAATAGATATGTCGATAGCTATGAAGGCCGAGATGGCCTCACTTATGAAAAAGCTAGAAGCCATTGAGACCAAAATCTCATCGTCTTCTCCTGCCCCTACTCTACCCACACGAACTGTGTGTGCTTGTTGTTCGAACCCATCGCATTTAACCAAAGAGTGTCCTTATAATGCACCTACTCAAGGACAGGATCAAGTCAATGCTGCATTTCAGCAACGACAAAGAAATGATCCTTACTCTTCGACATACAATCAGGGGTGGAGGAGTCACCCGAATTTCGCTTGGAACCAAAATCAACAAGTCCAAGGGAATAATAATTTTCAAAGACCTCCTCCACAACAACAACAAGCACCCTTACAAACTCAAAACCCGCAACCTTTCCAACAACAACCTTATACAAATCAAACGAACAATTTGGTTCAACCTAATGATGATAAGGTTAGCTCGCTCGAGAAAAGTCTTGAAGCATTTCTCAAGCAAACTACAGATTCCGCAGCAAGATTTGAAAATTATGTGCAATCTTTAATGAACAACAATGCCTCACACGATCAAAGTATCAAATCTATTGAGGCACAAATTGCACCATTAACTGCTGCGTTGAGCGAGAGAGAAAAGGGAAAGCTTCCATCTCAACCATTGCCTAATCCCGGTCACGCACAAAACGCATATCACAATCACAATGTAAATGCGGTGACCACGTTGAGATCCGGAAGAGAGTTGCAAAATAATGTGGAAACTAGTGATGACATCCCCGCCGGTGGTTCTTCTTCTTCTTCCCCTTCTTCATTTTCTTCACCTCCTTCTTCACCTTTTTCTTTAGAGCCTATTCTCCACCCTTCGCACGGCTCTACCTTTTCTGACTCGAACGGACCCATTTCTCACAACACGAACACATCTACACCGGGATCCGTTCCTAATCCACAGTCTGCTCCACAAACATTTGACTCAACTAATTTTCAAAATGCACCATTTCCAAACAGGTTGAGTCCTAATAAACCAAATACACAAGTGGAGAAGATTGTGGAGATATTTAAGCAGGTTAGCATAAATATACCTCTCTTGGATGCTATCCAACAAGTCCCTTCATACGCGAAAATCTTAAAGGGATTATGCACTTCAAAGAGAAAAGCATCTCAAGTACCCAAGAAAGTGCTAGTGGCTAGTGCAGTGAGCAATGCTATTAACCACCATCAAACCTTACCCCAAAAACGAAAGGACCCCGGCAGTCCTACGATTTCCATTACAATTGGGGATAAGAAAATTAATCGAGCACTTTTAGATCTTGGGTCTAGTGTTAACCTGATTCCTTACTCCGTGTACGAACAATTAGGGGTTGGAGAGTTGAAACCCACTCGTTGCACTCTCCAAATGGCTGACCGATCAATCACCCATCCAAGAGGTCAGCTAGAGGATGTGTTGATCAAAGTCGGGGAGTTCATATTCCCCGTTGATTTTATCGTTATGGATACACAACCTGTTGCTAACCCAATAAACCAAATTCCGGTGATTCTTGGTCGACCATTTTTGGCCACTTCCAATGCCGTAATAAATTGTCGCAATGGCTCCATGACCCTATCCTTCGGAAAGAGGTCTAGTGAGTTCAATATTTATAAGATGGGAAGTCTGCCCCCCGTGCCTAAAACTAGTACACGAGAAGTTTGCTCTGTTCACGAAATCACGCAGGAGGACTGCGAACTTGAAAGGTTTCTATTTGATGAAAACAGTTTTGACGCCACTAGTGCGTCCCTCCTTGAGCCTACCACCGTTGACACAACCGATATTGATTATGAATGTTTTAATTTTTCGGATGACGACGACTCACAGCCCGAATATGAGTCATTTGAATTTTTGGATGAGTCAGTCGAACCATCCGAATCGGTTGTTTGCAGTGATTTCGAACCTGTGTTAGAGTCCTTTGAGTTCGAGGTAGATTCCGCAATGAGTCTTTCGCCTCCGAAACTCGAACTCATGCCCTTGCCATCTCACCTTAGATATGCTTACATAGGTGAAAATGAGACCTTTCCCATTATCATATCGGCCTCTCTAGCCCTCGAGCAAGAGAATGCCCTCTTAACGGTCTTACAAGATAGGCGGCAAGTTTTCGGTAGGACTATGGCGGACATCGAGGAGATCAGTTCCCTCATAATTGAATATCATACACAATTGATGGATGATGCCATGTCAATAGAGGACACACGGGAACATCTTGGGGGTATTGTGGTGAGCCAACTTCCTCCCTTAGAAGTTGAAATACCCCCATTTCTTTTAATAAGGTACGAGAATGCCAACACTCCACTGATTGCTGATCACTTACATTCTCGTATCGATGCATCACCATCACCTGTATATTTACCTCCACACCTCCCATACCACTACTTCTATCTTCCCCAATTCTTTGCGGACCACCACAACTTATTTTTCCACCACCCAATATTCTTTACTGATAAATTTTTCAAATGGTTGGTGTTGACTTTTGGCCTATGCAAAGTTGGGCAGTATTGTCTAACATAGTTTAATTGAAGTTTGGGGGAGGGTCTTTTTGTATATATTTTTGTTTTTCTTAACAATAAAAAAAAAATTATAAATAAATAAACAGGGGAGTATCAGTATTTTGACCCTCTTGGTTTAGCATGACAGTGAGGACACTGTCAAGTTCAAGTTTGGGGGTATGCTCGGTACGTCTTTTTTCCTTCGCATTCATTTGTACATATTTTTGCATTTGCATACTTATTTGAAAACTCATAAAAATTTGAAAAATTTGAAAAATTATAAAATTATTGTATTCAATCTTGGCTTATTTGACTTGAGTTTGACAAATAGGTTAACTGGTTAGGAATAACTAGATCTTAGACTTAGTGAATTAAAAACCCTAAAAATAACCTTCCTTAAAGTTTAACAGTAGAAAGTATATGCCTTGTAGTTTATTTAGAAATAGGCAAATTTTGGGTTCACTTCTTGGGCTAAGTCGAAACAAAGGAAGAGTATTGATGTTCTAATTAAAGTATAAGTTTGAAAAATAGTTCCTAGCTTAAGTCTAGATTCTGAAAATGTATACCCTACAAATTGCACTATCACGCACCTTGAAACTTGGAATAGTAGAAGAGACCTTGAAATGCTCTTGTCTAAAGTCCTTAGTGCAATGAAAATGAAAAAATATAAGTGTGAATAAAGAATAAAAAAATGGACACTGGTTTTTGTGATTACTTAAGGCTGTAAAAATAGAAAAATATTTAGCGAGGGTGCTTCATCACCTAGTGCCTTAGACCAACTGGTTTGGGAGTCACTGCTAAAGCCTTGGGTGTTGCAAGGACTAGGAAGTACGCTTTAAGGTGCAAACGCATTTTGTAATCGGTCGTTGGTACCTCAAGAAGTATTAACGGTCGCATGAAGGATGTGTAAGCAAATTTCATTCACCAACTAATTAGTACTTTGGACAATGGACAAGGGCATGATTGCTTGAATTGAATTTCCAAGTGTAGGGGCGATCTATACACACACGTAGGGGTACGTGATTGGAATTTAGATAAGAGAGAGGAATGAAAGATAAAATTTGTATCTTTAATAGAGTTGATAGAAATTCCTGAGTGGAGATGTAACCCTAGAAGGAAAACTTAAGAAATGCCGAAAGCTAAGTAAGTCTACATAACATATATAATCTTAAGTTAAATAATGAGGAAGTGTGAAGAATGTGGGTGGATAATTTACGAGTCAAAAGATAATAGAATTCCTTGTTAGAAAACTTAATTGGAAAACAAAAGTCAATGGGCCGAGTTGATAGGATTTTGTGGGTGTAATCCGCTGAAAACCCTCAGGAGACAACACTCCTCCTACTAGGGACACCTAGAGGTTTAACGGCTTGTTGCACGTGCTCAGTGCAATCGCGTTTCCCTGCGAAAGTGCGGTTAGGATTTTAGAGAATAAAATAATAAGTTTGCTCGAGGACGAGCAAAAGGTAAGTTTGGGGGTATTTGTTTAGACCATAATATTGCATTTTTCATTCCCCTTTTCTTACCCCTTTTATAAATAAACAGGTACTCTTGACGCACGTTTGTTGCATATTACAGGATACAGGTTTCTGGAGCAAATACAGTGAAAAAGACACAAAACAATAGAAAAAGGGACTTTGGACCAACAAGCAGACCGATCCTAGTCAAGCCTAGACGAAGAACAGTACAAGGTCCAAAATGTCATATGAACGGTTAAAAGATCGCTACAAGTATTCACTGAATTATCTGGAAGAAAATAAGAAGCCAACAGAGAAACTACATATGGAAACAGGAGCCCAAAGAGACACTGAACCAAGCCGAAAAAGCACACAGCCCAAGTCTACAGTTTGGCCGCGGATCCGCGGCCAAACCCATGCTGGCGCCGCGGATCCGCGGCCATCAAGCGCCCGTGTCGGTGGAGATTTCTTCTGTTGCTGCGACTGTTCTGGTGTTGGGATTCTCAGGGGTCAAATCTGTAATTTTGCATGTGCGAGAGTCTGTAGCCCTACGTTTTCTATTTTCCTATAAATTGTAATCTTAGATCTAAAAATTGTATGCCTCTTTTCAATAAATAAAATTCAGAAATTCTGGAAGTGACATTCAGATCTGTTCTTTATCGCTTGGAGGGAGCCATCACCATTAGTAAGTATTTTTCTTTTATTCTTTTAATGTTATTTCATCCCCTAATGAGCGAGTAGTCTCCTCGCTTGTTAGGGTTAGCCTTAGGGAAAGGGTTGAGAGATGAGATCTCTCACCCCTTTCAATGCCTAACCCATTAAGAACTCCATGCATGCGCGCACAACCGCTCCCTGCGGCACCCTACCCCTCGAGGTAACGGTGAACCGCAGTATAAAGGGCCGGTTGCGCGCGTTTTCCATGGGGGTTAGGGTAATTAACGATAAAGGAAGGATACGAATCTAGAGGAAGAAAACATCTTCCCAAAAGAGTCGTATCCACTTTATCGATAATTACTATAACACCTAATGGATCTAAAATACGGCATTGAAAGCGGTGAAGGAAACATCAATCTCCAAAACTTCCTCTAAGCCTAACCCTAACAAGAATTTAAATTAGATTAATTAAGTTTTAGATCTAGATTTTTATAAAACCAAAACTACAAATAGAATCAACTCGTTAAGACACACTAAAGGAATTTACCCGTCTCTGTGGATCGACCCGCACTCACCGGCTAGCTGCGAAGCGACGCCGTCCTGATTGCGGTAATTATATTTTTGATCGTAAAATCTCTACCAATCAGATGGCGATCACACTCGTGGGGATTGGGTAATCCACAAGCACATCCTTATACACGTCCCTAGTCGTGGGATTATCAAGATAGGGCATCGATACTCCGGAGTAGACTAGCGTATGCGCTTCTCATCCAAGTACGGGAGACGGTCTGTCCCACAGCCGTCAGTACGTCGTACTTGAGATAGTATGCGGGTGCTCGTTAGGTTATGAGTACACTGGACAGGACTCATCGGGAACTGATGGTTGGTATTATACCTATCGTCAGTTATCAGTTCCCAGGTGACATGAGTACAGCTTAGTCCGCTGACTTGACACTGTCACTTCGCCTCGAGTGTGTTCCCACTGTTCTTTAATTACTACCCTACCACGGCTCTACGGAGTCGTGCAAACAGGTAGTAGTTGGGTGCAGTCCCGAAGCACTTGGAGGCAGTGACGGTTAGACAGGACTCGTCTCTCCCGGTATTGAGGGTTGACATCGCGCTGTGTCTAGGAGAGCCATTACACGAGTAGTCCCTGGCCAGGGCAAGCGAGATATACTGGTAGGTTTCCAGTGTTATCTCAGGGTGTTCTGGGCTTCACTCCAACACGACTTGTACCGTTATTAGGGGACTGACGTTTACCACTCCCTAGGCCCGCCATGCGATGTATCAGATGAACAGACCGGACTGTACGGAGATTGTCACATACAGGCTTAGTAGGAGTTCGGATGGGTTTACCTCATCGGCCTTCTTATCGACATCTACCTGGGGACCGTTACGTACAGCTAGTGCCGCTTACGGTCTGTGGTTAAACCCACTGCCAGCGTAATGTCGAGTCGTTAGAGTCCCACACAGAGAGTTTTCCTGCACTGAGCGAAACGTGTAGAGGCCGTATGGTTTTACGGCAGGGCTGTGATCACTTACTTGTACTTGTGTGCGTATGCTGTTCGGGCAGGCAATACTAGTGGGCTTTGGTTTAATCCGGATCCTAGTATTGCACGGATGGATTTGTTTTGTCTTCTGCGCATTCGCATTCTACGGAATGCGGATGCAGGTGTGTATGCACAGTTTTGCGGAGCGATGAAGGAGGAAGTGCCTCATTAGGGTTTTGGCAGTTGGTTTGGCCAAAACCGTTATGTGGCAGGCTCATTAGTGTTTTGACAGTTGATTCGGTCAAAACCATTTTGAGGCGGACTCATTAGGGTTTTGGCAATTCGTTTGGTCAAAACCATTATGAGCCGCAGACATTCTTTACTAATTCTTTTAGTGATAATTTCGTGATGGCTAATTGCTTTGACCATTTGACCACTCTTGACTTTGTTGACAAGTTGACCAAAGTTGACCATTGACCTTCATGAGAGGTCTACACTCTTCTTTGGTTTCTTTTTCATTTTGGATTATGAAAATGGTCATGTCAATGTAGCCATCAACTTTATCATGATAGGATTAGTAATGATGATGTTTTGCATTATTGAACCATGGTTCATTTTCTTTAGCTCATAATTCATTTCTCATTCTTTCTCTTGCTCTTTCTCATGAGAAGAAAAGAAATGCTCCATGGTTGCTAGCTCCTCCTTCTTCCTCCTCTTGATTCATCTTTTGATCTCATGTGTTGAGAGAAAAAGATGCCACAAAGACTAACACTTCCATATATCTCCTCTACACATCCTAGGGCTTCTTGACTAGCAATCTCGTTGCCTTAGTAGCCTCGGCTCGAGGTGGAGCTCGGTGTACAACTCTCGGGTGGATCGTCTTCGACTCAAGAAGGCCGCAGAGGTGACCAAAGTCCGGATCAACCCTCGGAGTATGGATGGACAAACGGCGCAGCGGAATGAAGACCCGAAGGACCGGCATCGTGAGGTATAACTTCTACGGCATAGTAGTTAACACCTTTTTTAGTTTGCTAGTTTCTAGTTTAGCAAAGATCCTGCTTTTACGGTCCATGTTACCAAGTCTAGAAAAATTTTTGTTTTACCATTTTCGCAACACCGAAAGTACCGGGAGAGGTAACGTGGACCTAACATACGCTGGCAGTGGGTTTACCACAAGCATGTCAGCGACACTAGCTGTACGTAACGGCTATCCAGGTACGTGACGAAAAGGTGGCTGACGAGCGAACTCATTATAACCCTAACGAGCCTGTAAGCGACACTTACCGTATAGTCCAATCTCTTCGTTTGATACGTCGCATATGAAGTCTAGGGGTGGTAAATGTCAGACCTTAGTAACTTTATAAGTCATGCTGATTTACGGCCCATAACGGTTCGAGAAACTACTGATAACTCTTATCAGTAAATCTCGAGAACTCTGGTCAGGGATTTGCTGTTATGGCTGATCAAGCATAGCGCGACATCAACTCTCTATACCGGAAGAGACGAAACCCATCCTATCGCTCACTGTCTCCATGTGATTCGGGACTGTACCCAGAATCTACCTGTTTGCACGACTCAGTAGAGCCGTGGTAGGGAGGAAATCAAAGCACAGTGGGAATCACACAAGACACTATGACGATCTCGGGTCTACAGACTACCCTGTACTAGTGTCACCAGAGAACTTCTATCTGACAATATGTATATATACCATCTAGGAGTTCTTGGCGAGTCCTGTTCGGTGTACCCATTCTCCAATGAGTACCTGTGTACAATCTTTGATGTCAAACACCAATGGTTGTGGGATCAACCATCGTCCCCAGGGTCAAGAAACATACACACTAGTCTACTCTGGTAATATCGATGCCCTGTCTCGATATACTTTCGACTAGAAACTGTTAAAGGATATGCTTATAGACTGCCCAGGCCCCACTAGTATGATCTACATCATAATCCTGGCAGTCAAGCATAATCCTAAGGGCTTCATCAATATGTATATAAATATATAATATACAACACATCATACGTTAAGATGAAGATAAACCAGATAGCATACTATCATTTCGAGCAAACATTGTTTCTGTACATATACATGCCTAGCATCCTATACAATACAGGCTTCTAGGGCATACATATCTAACACTTATTATCGGGGACCACTGGCGAATTTTCTTCCGATGGTTGATCCATCATCTCACACATTTTTTGCAGGAGGAGGGCCATCTTGTTCATATTGGCAGTTATTTTCGCCGTTTCTTTCTCTTTTTTTTATCAAGAGCGTATTTCAAAGAGTCTACATTGGGCTCTTGGCCTTCCGGATCTCCATGTTTGTCCTTCGTGCGAGCTTTGTACGGAGGACTGACAAGTGCCGCATCAAGAGCGGCTATCTCTTGCAAATCATTTTGTCTTTGAGCTTGCGACATAGACCGAGTATGAGGCCTATTACCGGTCGAAGCATTGTTGTCGTTGATGTGTATCAAGCGCACGGTATGAGTCACATCAGCCCTATGCTTAAAGCTTTTGATATTTCTCCTTTTGGGATTTACCCTGGGCAACGGGGATCTCTCCGGACTTTTCCTTTTTTGGGAGAACTGCTTCAGAATTAGGAGCTGAGTTATCATCCTTTGGTTGATTCTTGAACTTCTCTGGTTTCGGAGATGTCTCGGTATTGACGACAGAGCCATGTACTTCCTTGTCGAATTTGTAAATTCTCGAAGATAGTCGTAGCAGTGAGAGCACTGGCTTTTGCTCATATGATGCCCCCACATGTGGTGGAGACTTATTCAAGAGAGCAGTAGGCGAGTTTCTCCTGACCCTTCTTAACGGCTCGAAACTATTTCTGTTAGAATAGCCGCACTAATGGTGAAGTCGAATGCAAGTGGAGCTTACCCTGATAGGGAGATGCCCACTGTCTGTCTTAATCGGCTTCCTTAACGCCGTCGAAAGAACTTTAAAGCAGGAACTCCTTCAGCCTTGGTAGATTCATATTTATGCCCTTTGTTTGGAGCTTGATCTTCCACAGGCGTCAGTCGCTTGAAAACTGACTCTCTGGGAAGTGTAGGGACTTGGAGAGTCAGCATGTCAATGGCGGACATCTTAGGAGCATCTTTTGTTGCTCTGGAAATGGCAGGGGCCATCCTCTTGAAGACAGAGTTCTTGGTTTTCACAGGCTTCTTTCATGTGCCTGCAGAGTTTGGAGTCAGCCCCTTGAAGATTGAGCTTTCTGGTTTCGCAGGCTTCTTAGATGGGCCTGCCGAGTTTGTTGTTATCCTGTCAAAGACTAACTTCTTTGGAGTATCCTCCTTTGGCGTTGTGGAACCAATGGTATGGAGGAGTAGAGGAAGTTGCCTAAAGTGGAGCCCGTTCCATTCTTGCATCAGCTGGACTGTTGGGATGCCGAGCAGTGGAGCCATGACCTGACCAGAAAGGATCAGCTGAGGCATGGTGGTCATGAAGTTGCAGTTGTTGCAGAAGGCCATCTAGTATAGGAAGGAAAACACCAGGTTCAGTATACCCCGAAATCCAAGAGCAACCCTAAAAACTGCGATTTTGTTCACGAAAACACGACGCACAAAGTGTGGAGTGGAAAGAGAAAAATTATCCCACCGGGCATAACAGAAATTTTTTACTGCCGAAGACCGGAGACGATCGAATGTCGGAATGTCTTGCATGAATTTGGGGGCAGATGCATGAGTTGATCCATTCACCTCTCCAAAGACACTAAGGGATTATAGCGCTGTATATCAGAGGTTTGAATAGATGCGACCGATGCAGCTGACTTCAGATTCCCTCTCAGGGTGAGGTTTATTGATTGTGGGGACACATTTTTCCTACAGACGCAAGCCCCTGTATTTAATTACGCTGTCGTGAACTACAACAAATTTCTATACTCCAGGTTGTTTTTTCATGTGGCGTGCCTTTTGGCTTTTATTTGGTTTGCCCTTAGATTGTGTACAGAGACTAATTTCGTCGTCATCTGTAGGACGCGGATGAGTCAAAATGAATATATATTTAATATTTTGGGTCAAGCTTTTGCTTTCCAAGGTTCGCTTTGGTGTCTTGGTTTACCAATGGGAGTGAACTTATGGTTACATTGTGAGGTGCATAAGCTCCATTTGAAAGCATAAGCTTTATCTAAGGACACGTTAGTCTCATTTGAGAACCAAGAGCAATTTAGACAGTTTGGGGAACATAGGTTTTTGTTACCTCTGAACACTGGACTGAGACATAGAGGACGACTTGCCTGAATTTGGGGCCAGATACTATTTGGACATATCCATCCACCTCTCCAAAGATACCAAGTTGATTTATGATACCGTATATCGGAGGTTTGGATAGATGCGACTGATTTAGCAGATTTCTTCAGATTCCACTTCATTTGTGAGGGTTTTTTGATTGTGGGGATGCTCTTCCCTGCAGGCGTAAGCCCCTGCAGTTAATTACGTTATCATGTTGCGATAACAACTTTCTCCTGCTTCAGTATTTCACTTCGTAACGTGTTATGTTTGGTTTATTTTATTTGCCCGTAGATTGTATATGGAGACTAATTTATGTCGTCGTTCGTAGGGCGCGGATTAGTCCAAATCCGTACATATATTTTTATGATTTGGGTCAAGTATTCACTTGACGGGGTCCATGTTGGTAGCTTGGTTTTCCAACGGCAATGAACTTAGGACGCATTTCTTATATTTGTGAAGTCTATCGGTTCATATGAAACTTAGTCTTTATCTAAGAGTCGTTAGTTTTATTTGAGACTAAGATCAATTTAGATGTTTTGGGTCAAGCATTTACTTGACGGGGTCCACGTTAGTAGCTTGGTTTGCCAACGGGAATGAACCTATGATGCATTTCTCACATTCGTAAGGACCATCCATTCATGAGAAACTTGGGTTTTAGCTAAGGAACGTTAGTCATGTATGAGAATAAGATTGACTTAGGAACAAATGAGCATATGGGTTCAACTGATCATTAGATGCATTGCCCATGGATAGTATACGGTAGTCAATATAGAGATAGTCCACAGGGCAAAACATATTAGTTTAAGGACATTTCGGTCTAATATTAGTTTAGGGACATTTCGGTCCATCATCGCCCTGTTTGGGGCAAATATTAGTTTAAGAACATTTCGGTCCATCATCACCGTGTTTGGGGCGAAATGCAAGTTTAGGGACGTTCCGGTCCATCATCACCGTGTTTGGGGCGAAATGCTAGTTTAGGGACCTTTCGGTCCATCATCGCAGTGTTTGGGGCAACGTTTAGTTTAAGGAAATTTCGGTCCAATGATTAATCCAAAAATTTGTAGTTTACCGTAATCAGAAACGGCGTCGCTTTGCAGCTAGCCGGTGAATACGGGTCGATCCGCAGGGATGTGTTAGTTTCTGTTTTTGTGTTATAACGAGTTGATTCAAATTGTTGTTTGGTTTTTGTCGGTTGAATTAAAGATAGACTTATGTGATATGAAAAGACTCGTTAGGGTTAGGTCGAAGGTAGGGGTGTTGAGATCAATGTGTTCACCTCTTTCAATACCGTGATTTAAGCTTTTTAGAAAAATCACAACAATCATTAGCAAAAGGGATTAGGATGATCGGGAAGAAACAAAATTTCTTCCTCTAGATCCTTGTCCGTCCTTTCCTATTAATTGATGTGATCTTCATGGACGTCATATATGTCCGGCCTTTTATACTACGGTTCACCGTTACCTTGTAGGTAGGGTGCCGTAGGGGGCGGATCGTATATGCGTGCATGAAGATTTCGTTTTAAAAATAAGTTGGCATTGAAGGAGGTGAGAGACATCCATCTCTCACTCACTCCTTGTTCCTAACCCTAACGAGCGAGGATTTTACTCGCTCATTAGGGAATTATTACAACGAGACATTTTTGTGTTTATGTTTTAAAGAGTTACCTTACGACAGATTAAAATAGCTAACTAGTGAACTACAGCAAACAGTGGATTACTAGGGCAAGTAAAATAATTAAACTAAAGTAGGAATTTAAAGAACTTACAATAAAAGATGATGCTCTGAATTCTCCAACAAATCTCACTTTTATTGAATGAAAAGAGGCATACATTTTTTTAGATCTAGATTACAATTTATAAGTAAACAGGAGAATTAGGGTTTCAGAGTCTCGCACATGCGCAATTACTGATTTGCCCACGGAAAATCCCAACACCCACAACGACGCACCGGCACAGAGAAAATGCACCGACACGGGCACATAACGGCCGCGTATCCGCGGCAATTGTTGGCTTGGGCCGCGGATCCGCGGCCCTTTGGTGGTCTTGGGCCACTAATTTTTTTGCACTTTGGTTGTATTGTCTTGGGCTTCCTGTTTTCATATGTATTTTCTTCTTTGGGCTTCTGGGTCTTCTCCAGATCTTCAGTGAAAACTTGTTCGTATCTTTTGACCGTTCACTTGACATTTTTGGACCTTGCACTGTTCTTCGTCTAGGCTTGACTAGGATCCGTCTAATTGTTGGTCAAAAGTCCCTTTTTCTGTTGTTTCGTGTCTTTTTCACTGTATTTGCTCCAGAAACCTGTATCCTGTAACATGCAACAAACGATCGTCAAAAGCATCTGTATACTTGTAAAATGCACGAAAGTGGGGCGTATGAATTGCAATATTATGATGTGAACATCCAACATTCCCATGTTTGGGACGAAATTTAGTTTAAGGAAATTTCGGTCCAACATTCCTATGTTTGGGGGAACGTGCTAGTTTAGGGACATTGTTGGGAATTCACCCGCGCGCGCAAACGCGCATGTTTTGGAAATGTATATGTTTTAATGAAACGGAATGCGTACGCGAGATCGTTCTCATTTTACTATTTATAACCGCAAGTGCACGGCGCGTTGTAGTGAGCCGGCAAGCACGGGTCGATCCGCAGGGAGTTGTGTATTAGGTATCGTGATTTAAGGTTCAACAAATTAACGAATTGGGGTTTGTCACAAAAAAATATAAAAAGAATACGAAAGCAAAGAAAAGCAAGAAAACAAGTGAGGAAGAAACAGTTGTGGCTTGGCTCGGAAGCTCGAATCGCGACGTTTACCTCTACACTCTCTTGATCATGAGTTGTCCGGCCTTACCTTAAACCCGGCATGAATCACGACTTGTCAACGCGGTTATGGAGCACAAACCGTCAAATTCCGATATTCGCCACAAAGCACGAAACGAGTCCTTTTGGTCACTTACCGTTTGTATGTCCACACTTGGGGTATAAACACTAAACACAAGGGTTAGCAAGCATACCGCAACAACAAAAACATAAAGTGGTTAGTGAGAGCAAATGATTTTGGTGTTGAGTTTGCTAAGTGTTGTGATGGTATATCGTATATGAAAACAAAAGATTGTTAAGCAATTGATCACAAGATACGATATCCAAACTTAGCAAAATTAACGCCAAATGGATTTTAACTTAAACATTAAAAATGGAGAAAGGGAATGAATACGGTATATGAGGAGGTTACAAGTAACCATGTGTCAAAATACCGTATCATATCAATACATAAACAATATTTAGGTTAGAATCATAAGTTAAGCACATGAAACATAAATAAGAGGTGGAGGAGGCAAAACCTTTCATCTCACTTCCTCACCCACACCACAACCAAATAAAAGATTAATTAAGCATGATAATAAAGCAAGTAAAGAAAAGAAGCAAGAACAAAAGAAACAACAATATATATTAAAACTTAAAGAAATGAGATACAAGATTTTGGTATCCTATTCAACCTCCTTAATGAAGCTCTCCAAAGAGAGCTTCAAGAGGGAAGAAGAAAAAGAAACCAATTGAAGTTCATCCACCCTCATGCCTAAACAAAAACAAAGCAAAACAGAACTATGAAATAGAAATGTATGTACATGGTAGCCTCCTTCCCTTGCCCACTGGTCTGTATTTATAGGCTCAAAAGGAAAATAAATAAACAATAAAAATGAGCTGACGTGGCAGTAAGGGAGGGCCTACAGAAGACTGAGGGCATTTGGGCTTGATGGGGCCGGCGTGCTTGGTTTCTGAGGGCTTGTGCTCGGCCAAAATCCGAGCACAGAAGCTCGTACTTGTTGTATAGACTTGTGTGCCTCCCAACATCACTCTGGTGCTGTTTTCTTGGTCTAGAATAACCTGGTTTGTCTTCAGAATTTTGGAGGGAAACATGGTGCTTTAACTCACATCAACACTTTTAGCAATAAATGCTCATCAATGCACATCATACCCATTGTGCCCACTTGCTCAACCCATCATGGTATGAGCAGCCCCTACTTGGTCCAAGCTATGTGCAAACTTGTGTGTTGTACCATTTTAAACAAAAAGTGTGTACACATTCATTATTTCCAAAAGAGCTCAAGGGACATCGGTCGGTTTCCAGTTCCGGTTGCAGTGTCGGCTCACAGACGATATATCCATGATTTTGAATGTGTTTCCGGTATTTTATCATGAATACCTGTAAACTGTAATTACAGAGCAGACACTGATTAATAACACTGATATATCACAAAAATAGATAATGAATGAGCGGTATTAAAATGCAGTTTTCTGTGATGAACAAATACCCCCAAACTTATCTGTTACTCATCCCGAGCAATACAAAAATCCTAGCCTCACTTTCGCAGGGAACGCGATTGCACTGAGCATGTGCAACAAGCCGTTAAACCTCTAGGTGTCCCTAGTAGGAGGAGTGTTGTCTCTTGAGCGTTTTCAGCGGATTACACTCATAAAATCCCGTCAAGTTTGGTTCATAAGTTAATATCGATTCTACTCCTACAGTTTAGTATCAAGGTTAGAAATTCTATCATCCTAAATTAGAAATATTCAACTCTTATGTTTCATACCTACTGTCTATTTACCCTTAGATCCTATACGTTTTTACAGTTTAGAAAGATATCGGTATCTCCTGAGTTTTCCTTCTAAAGTGCGGTCTCCAATCAGGGATTTTTTCATCATTACAGAAAACATAAGTCTTATTCTTCATCCCTATCTTTCCTCCAAATATCGATTGTATACCCCTACGTGTGTATAAATTTTCACCCCTACACTTAAGAATTCAATTCAAGCTATAGTACCCTTGCTTTAATACCTAATACTACTTCTTTTCATTAATGGATGGACGGTTTCGCTCACAGATCTTTCATGCGATTATTAATGCTTCTTGAGGCACTAACAGCCGGTTATTGAATATATGAGCATAAAGCGTAAATAGCAGTTTCCAGGTCTTGACTTTATTTATTATTTTTTTCTTTTTCTTTTCAAGACCGGATATATTTTTCAATGATGCTCTTATGGTGGTTAGATTTAAATACCATTTTTTCTTTCATACTAGGCTTCCATACAAGAGTATTTCTAGGTATGCTTTACTATCCCAAGTTTCAAGACGCGTGTATGTGCAGTTTGTAGGGTATATATTTTCTAAATTTGGACTCAAGAATAGAAATTATTTTTCAGACTTATCTTTCAGTAAATCTTCAATACACTCCCTTCATCTTGACAAAACTAAAGAACTGAACTCAAGATTACCTATTTCTCAAAAAAAACTGTAAGGACGTATAATTACCAAGTTTAAACAGAACGAGGTTATTTTTAGGGTTTTCAATTCCTACGCCTAGGATTTAGTTACTTCTAATATATCAACTAAATTTTCGGAATAACAATCTAAGTTACCTTACTAGCTAACTTGAAGACAAAGTTTTTATATATTTTTTTCAATTTTTATGTTTTTTTATGTATGCAATGCAGAATATACAATATACACATGACGCAGATAAACACAGTGCTCACCCCCAAACCTGAGTTTTACGATGTCCTCATCGTTGTCCCCGTCTCCGGTAGCTAGACCTAGACATTAGAGTGAGAATTTTATTCAAGAAAAAGAAAAAACCTAAGACTAATTTGTAAGTGCACGGCGGCGCCCCGGCCGTCAATCCGACGGCCAAATGCGGAAGCGGTAATAAACTTTAAATTTTCTTGAACTGGCAAACCGCCGCGCACTAATACCCGGATCGAACCACTAACTAGTCCTAGCTATCTACAAGAAAGGGAAGAGAAATATACCGACAGATCCGAGTCCTCCGGTCTTCTCGTCGTCGTCCCGATCTCCTGCGGAAT
Organism: Agapanthus africanus; assembly: GCA_030015575.1. NCBI lineage: Eukaryota > Viridiplantae > Streptophyta > Magnoliopsida > Asparagales > Amaryllidaceae > Agapanthus > Agapanthus africanus. The sequence continues at coordinate 745,790,090 of CM057340.1, forward strand.
GTCCCGTCTCCTCCTCGTCGCCGGAAGTACACCACATCGCATACTTCTTTTACGGGCTCCCACCTCAATCCCGAGGCAACTCGGGCACGAAGCTGGCTAATCGACATGCCCAAGATATGCTGTAGAATGTAGTGAGCAAGTCTCATTTGGGGTTGTGGAATTGCCTTTGTGGTGGAGGAAAAAGGAACTTGGAGAGAGGTGAGGGAAAAATGTGATATACAAAGAATGAGAATAACATTTTTCTCCCCACTCAAAAGAGAAGCATTTCCCTCATCCATCAATAGTGGTCGGCCCCCCCTTTGTGTGATTGGAGAGAGAAAGCAAAAACAAGGGGGTGGGTGGAAAGCAAATGATGATGTGAAAAAACCAAATGATCACAACAATTCCAACACTCAATCAACAACCATGATAGCAAAAGTCAAGCCATGATCAACTAAAGAAAGTCAAGGTATGGTGCTATAATCATGATGCAACAAAAATGCAAAGACCCCCTTCCACAACCACTTATTTGCAACAATGCAAATAAGCCCTCCTCCACCAATTTTCGGCCAATGAACGATACAAAGGAAATCGGCCGAAACGGAAAGCAAACTGGCAACTCCAGAAAACTGGTCCCGTAATAAATTACAGGAAAACCCCGATACTGTGCATACACACCCGCATCTGTATTCCGACCGAAATACAAATGCAATGAGACAAAATCTACACTGTACTATACTAGGATCCGGCTTATACCAAAACCGGCTAGTAATATCCGTTCGATCCTGATCCGTGCAATACCGCACGTATCTGATCGAACCCTGCCATATATCCATACGGCCTGTAGTACAAACTGTCTGATCCTGATCCGTGCAATACCGCACGTATCTGATCGGACCTTGCCATATCTCCATACGGCCTCTACAACTTTTCGCCCGAAAGCTGAGTAACAGAATGTGGGGGACTCTAAAGACTCGTCAACACCTTGGTTGTGGATTTAACCACTAGCACGTCAGAGGTATAAGCCAATACGTAACGGGCTACCAGGTATTGACTAAAAGGGACGTCTGTGAGCGAACTCAGCCTGACAACCCTACTGAGCCTGTCAGTGACAATATCCGTACAGTCCGGTCCGTTCGTCTATGAGTATCGCATGGCGGGCCTAGGGGGTTGGTAAAAGTCAGACCCCCAAAAGCGGTACAAGTCGTGTCGGAGTGTAGCCCAGAACACCCTGAGATACTATTGGAATACCTACCAGTAAATCTCCTTGCCTCGGCCGAGGGCTTCGTGTAATGGCTCTCCTAGACACAGCACGACCTCACCCCCAATACCGGGAGAGACGAACCCCTGAAGATACGCTCACTGCCTCCATGTGGCTCGGGACTGTACCCAACTAAAACCTGTTTGCACGACTCCTTTGAGCCGTGGTAGGGTAGTAATCAAAGTACAGTGGGAACTCACACAAGACAAATGACGATCCCCAGGTCGATGAACTAACCTGTACACATGTCACCAGGGAACTGCCATCTGACGTCTGGTATATGACCAACTAGCATGTTCCCGGCGAGTCCTGTCCGGTGTACTCATAACCCAATGAGCACCTGTATACATCTTAGGTGATCCAACTGACACCAGTGGCTTGTGAGACCGGCCACCGCCCCTCGTCGGGGTCTCGACTGTATACACTAGTCTACTCTGGAGTATCGATGCCCTGTCTCGAAACTCACACGACTAGGGACCATTTAAGGATATGCTTATAGACCCCAGCTCCCACTTATATGATCGCCCTCATACTGCTGGTGGTCAAGCAAGAATCCTAGGGGCTCTATCAACGTGTAATAGCAACTTGTCAGGTCACCTAAAACAGTACACGATGATAAAGGTAAACCAGATAGCATACTATCATCTCGAGTAAGACTGTCCTACCGGGATAGGTCCTCCATCAATCATTGCAATCACGTACCTGTGACCTAATAATTGACTCTGAGGGCACTATCTCCAACAATCTCCCACTTGCACTCAAGGCTAATTATTGCGATGTCGCATACTCACAGCCCGTGTGATACCGAACACCCAACTCCTGTACTAGTCAGTCTCACAAAGCTCGTTTGCGAAACTATTGCGTTCGAGGAATAGCCTTAGTGAGTGGATCCGCTTTGTTGTATCTTTCTATGTCTCTCTATATCTCAAGTTCGCGGAGAAAGCCATCTCCCGAATGAACAATACCTGTCTTAGAATGTGTCTGGATGTCTGATGGGACATAGCTCATAAATGAACTCCAAATCCAAACTTCTTAGACTGTATCGTTAACTGAACTTAATCAGTATCCTGCGCCATACCACCCTCAGTATTGCCTTGGACCATCTGTCCAAAATACTGCCCTTCGTCAGAAGGAAAACTATAACTCTGACAACCTCCTTGTCGTCCATGTCACCTTGGAAGCCTGGAATGATAACTGTCTCCCGAATGAGGCTGTCGTTATCATATCCCTAGAACATCCACTTATGTTCTAAAACTGCTTCCGACTGTATCTCCAGGATTGGATTAATGTCAACTTATTGCATCCAGTGCAAGAACAATATCTGGTGTGGTACTTGACATCTCACGATTGACTCAATTGCCTGAGCAAGTGATCTGCCAATCATGCACGTCCCTCTCCCCTTTAGTCTGTAAGACACCTTTGGAGAGGGTGACTCCATCTTCTGCAGGTACACTACCGTGCCAGGAGTCGTCCATCCTAAATACTCTTAGAATGCTGTCAAGTACCCTGATTGGGAAACCACCCAAATCTAGATCTAAAACCATAGATCTAGTAACCAGTATGTCTGATATAAAATCCATTTCCTTTGTGGAGAAAACACTGTGTGACGACCAAAGTATAACCGACTGTAGTATAGGAGTTTCCTTTCCTACTATGTGTATGTCATCCAAATACCAGGATATCACACCCTACTACCTTCTCAACAGATCCATCCCCTATTCTGATGAAGTCAAACCTATGACTGTCACGTCAGAAATAGATGATCTATCTCCGCTACATCTGCTTTAGTCTATAAATAGACATAAGCTTCCTGTCCACCAATGCTTCCGCTGCTCCCACTGACTACGACAACCCTCTGGCAGAGTCATATAGACGTTCATTTCTAAAACTAGTTTAGAACGACGCTATACTCATCCTCCCGCCTGGTCTCGCAGCCTGGAACAACAGCAATGGTAATTGTGGGTAAACAAGAACTTCCCTGTCACCGTCCTTGAGGCTACCGTAGTACCTCTCGGGTGCCTGAAGTTACCCACCTTATCTGTGGAGTGGCCAATGGAATGTCAATCCAGATTGAATCTTTAGGTTCCTTATCAAATATTCAGTAATCGTTTGTGGTTCTGGAATCACTTCCAATTCTACCATACTCCCACTACTGTTTTCTGAAAAAATCCATTTTTAATAAAACTGTGGCGAGTCTGGAACAATATTGCTATTGTTCATCCAGATGGTAGAAAGTCAACCCTCGTCATAGCCTGGGTCAACCCACAAACAGCCATTACAGAAACGTGCCTTGAGTTGTCCAGTGTCTGGTTTTAATCATAAACCGGACAACTCCCCGTACCTTAACAACGTTAAGATATGAACTGTTCTATATCCAATATAGAAACAGAGGCACTGATTTAATTGAACCAGATTCAAATCATGCAGCTGTCTCCAGTGCATGTCAACTTAATGGAAGGAGGCCGATCTGCGTTACTCAACTTAGGAATGCTTCCAATTATGAGTAACCTGAAAGAGAAGAAAGTTCTCTTAATCACTACTATCAACTGAATATCATTGACAAGTATCTACATCTTCGATCACTTTGAAGAATCCCGATACTTGCTACACCTGGTTCTCTACTCTATTCAAATACCTATAACTTCTCAAAATTCGGACCCTGTGTTTCCTACGAAACACCTGTCTAAAAACTAGAGAAGTCATAAGTAAACCGGATATAGTACGAGGACCAACCCCTCTGTCCTGATGGACCCTGGACAACATACAATACTCTGTATAAGTCCCTTGAGTCTGAAAACTCATTCACTGTGTGTCGTAGGTTGAAAACTGTACTTATGGTTAAGAAGAATTACACCGCTGTTTAATGCTCCTTACCTAACCATCCACTGATATAGGTAAATGTCGTAGACATAATTTCAGAAAGGTATATCTCACTCTATGAAAATAGACGTACAGATATATCAATTTGAAATTGGTGCATAACTGCGGATATTCAAAACCAAATATTTGCCGACCGGCAAACAGCCCAGGTGATTTCCTCAAATATCACCGATTACAACGAATCCCGATATAATGAGGATAATCACCCAATTCCCAATAACTTACTCCCACTCATCATCTGTAAAGCCATACAGATGTGAGAATCGTAACTGGTAAATACATACCCTGGAGTAAGTATCTAATCGGGAAATCAGTTTCCCTTTAACAGTACACAGTGAGACTGAAACATTGAAATGTTTCGATGGGGTATCCCGGTATTCCTAGTAATGCCTCTTCCAGATTCACGACTGTAACCGTATAATCCTTTGCCACCTCTCCAAATCCCTTCTTATGTCTTTAGTCTTTACCTTCTGCACACCCCTTAGGCCAAATGGTTTTCTTCCTTCCCTACCGTTCGGCACCAGCCTATGGTTTGGAAGAAGACTATCCAATAAGCATAATGGGTGTACTGTCCCAATCCTAGGAACACTCGTAATGCGAGAGAAGGTGAAGATAAAAGACAACCGAATAAACCTTATTCCTATTTCTCCTGGACCAGAATCCATCCCCGAACTGGAACAAGTTCCTTTCGAGTTCGTATATAACCATACGATGGAGTATCCAAATAAACTGTGGATCTTCGTAGTGATACGGAGTGTCCTGGAGAAATACAAAGGTGATTTAGGATTGACGAAGGAATACTTGATTTGGTCGTGAATATCTGTTGCAATTTACTTTGCCCTCTTACTAATCCCTTGCTTTGTCTTAACCTAATACCTTCTGCACACCATCGTTATGCTAATTGGTTTTCTTCATTCCCTACCGGTCGGCACCTGCCTATGGTTTGGAAGAAGACTATCCAATTTGCGTAATAGGTGTACTATCCCCTAAACCAAGAAGTACTCGCAACTTGAGAGAAGGTAAAAAGGAAAAGACAACTGAATAGTCCTATCCGTTTCCTCCAGAACCTGAAACCATCCTCGAATAAATTCCTTCGAGTTCGTATCTAACCATACGATGGTTTTGTCCAATGGAAGTGGACGTTCGTAGTAATACGGGGTGTCCTGGAGAAAAGGGTAAAAGTGGGAGTGGCAATGAGGTCTGCAACTCTGACAATCCAAAAGCCAGTGTTAAGAAGGTTTGGTTAATTTGGTCTCTGAGTCATAGTCTTAGGGTCGGGTCAAATGGTCGCTGCCAAAGAGAGAGAGAAAAGAAACACTCAGCGTGCACTCTAACCTAGATCAGAATGGTCACCAATTTATCTAATCTGGAAACCTCCCACTGTACCGTCAAATTCTCCTCCAAACCTGAAAGAAGAATTAGTCGGGGTCACCCGAGGAGTATACCAACTCAACAGTGGGAATCGGGATCCAACTATCATCGCATGATAACGTGACGGAATCCGCTCACATCATCACACTCCAGAAGGTATGCGCATATCTGGCAAGTTTCAGTTCTTTTGAAACTCCCGATGTGATTTTTACCCCATGCTCTTATGACCTTGACTTTGGCCAACAAATCATAAGTCACATGTCAAGTTCTACCCGTCATTCTCCAGGTTGTTTTGAATCCACCCGTACCTACCCTTGACTTTGGCCAACAAGGCAGTATGACTGTTCCAAACCAACGCATCTATCTATGCTGCATATGAATAACCAACAGCTACCAAACACTGTGCCTTGACTTTGGCCAACAAACACAGCTTGAATACTATTGACTACCCATATGAAACGACGGAGGGCTACGAATGGTTTCTGACGAAAACCTTTAACGTAATGAACTTGATATCGTTGAAGGAACGGATAGCTTTTAGAAAATATAGTGACGAAAACCATTGCTAAAGAGGTCACTCCCGGTGAAGGGATCTCGGCTCTTTCCCCGTAGAATGAGGTGCAGGATATTCCAACTGAATACCACGGTGCAAAGCAAAAGTAATCGGCTATAGTGAAGTTAATGCCCTGACGCAAACTTTTTGTCCAAGGGGTCACTCCCGGTGAATGGATCTCGGCCCTTGCCTCGTCGACTGAGGAGCAGGATATTCCAACTGAATACCACGATGCAAAACAAAAGTGAACGTCCTTGCAATAACAGCTTTTTGAAAAGTGTTCCAACAACATCAGATTAGGTTTGTTTTTAACTTGCATTGGTCCGAATCAACGCAGTCCCATCAATTGATCACACCACAAAGAACGAAAATATACTGATGTACGTATATGCCATCCGCATTCGCCACTGGGTCCCGTCATTACCCGTTAGGTTAGCTAACTAACGACAGAGCGGGGACTGGACTAGCACGGATGCAAAACATATACAACATCTACTAATATATATACCAATATATTATATTCGCTCAAGGCGTGATAAGAAATGCAACATCACAGAAATGTACAGCATCACAGAAACAATACAGATATCTGGGATCCCCGGGTTTCACAGAGCCGCTGAAACCCGACGTTCCCCTGGTCGTGTGGATAGCCTGCGCAATGAAATCCTAGACCCCTACGGGCGCGGCAAGTTACCCGCCAAAACCTGAAGCGAGGCAGCCCCCTTCAGCACCGTGAATGGACCACCCAGCACTTCATGGAATCCGGTAACTTGGGCACCCCTCCTGGGTCAACTTGTACCCCCTACGAGTGCGGCGAATAGCCCGCCAATCCTAGAGTGAAGCCCCCTCCCTCTCAATGCCATGAGATGCGGGTTTGTTGCCCTCTAGAACCCGGCTATCCGTGCACCCCTCCGCGGGGCAATCCTAGTACAGAAAGTAAAATATACATACAATGGGTACATCGACCGCAACCTGGTCGTGCCCCAAAAGAATAATACAAACAGGCAGTGACGGCAGTCCACACGTCGGACGCTCGTCCCGCAATATCAAATGTACATAATACAACCACAACTGTACTAGCATTGCATCCAGGCTATCCCCCACGACCGATCCGCAACATCACAGCAAAAACAGAACATCAACGTGAAAGTCACGTTCGCAAATCCGTCTAACCGGGCTATAGCAGATAGACCGGATTTACCGATCGAGTGACATTCACGGTCGCAGATATAATGTAAATACTGTGAAATAATGTGTTTAAAATATTCGATCGATCAAAAATTAACAAGTGGGCCCCCAAGCAATACTGTAGCACTCACAGAAATTCTGGGCCCAATTTTAATATTCCAAAAACCCAATTTTCACCCCAGAAAGCGACTGAAGAAATTTGACACAGCAAGGACACTATTCGGCGGCGGAACCGCGGCCCAAGGGGGGGTTTTGCCGCGGTTCCGCGCTCTGGTGGTCGACTTACTGTGTCAAATTTCTACAGTGGGCTTATAATCTCCAGTACATCAATTTTATACAACCTGAAAAATTTTTGGAGACCAAAAAATTTCAACAGAAAACTGTCGCTAGCAAAAGTGTAGATTTTGGAATTTTGGTCGATCGGAAATGCAAAACACATTAAACCAAGCTAGACTAAGTTAATGGCGAGGCTCTGATACCACTATAAGTGCACGGCGGCACCCCGGCCGTCAATCCGACGGCCAAATGCGGAAGCGGTAATAAACTTTAAATTTTCTTGAACTGGCAAACCGCCGCGCACTAATACCCGGATCGAACCACTAACTAGTCCTAGCTATCTACAAGAAAGGGAAGAGAGATATACCGACAGATCCGAGTCCTCCGGTCTTCTCGTCGTCGTCCCGATCTCCTGCGGAATGTCCCGTCTCCTCCTCGTCGCCGGAAGTGCACCACATCGCCTACTTCTTTTACGGGCTCCCACCTCAATGCCGAGGCAACTCGGGCACGAAGCTGGCTAATCGACGTGCCCAAGATATGCTGTAGAATGTAGTGAGCAAGTCTCATTTGGGGTTGTGGAATTGCCTTTGTGGTGGAGGAAAAAGGAACTTGGAGAGAGGTGAGGGAAAAATGTGATATACAAAGAATGAGAGTAACATTTTTCTCCCCACTCAAAAGAGAAGCATTTCCCTCATCCATCAATAGTGGCCGGCCCCCCCTTTGTGTGATTGGAGAGAGAAAGCAAAAACAAGGGGGTGGGTGGAAAGCAAATGATGATGTGAAAAAACCAAATGATCACAACAATTCCAACACTCAATCAACAACCATGATAGCAAAAGTCAAGCCATGATCAACTAAAGAAAGTCAAGGTATGGTGCTATAATCATGATGCAACAAAAATGCAAAGACCCCCTTCCACAACCACTTATTTGCAACAATGCAAATAAGCCCTCCTCCACCAATCTTCGGCCAATGAACGATACAAAGGAAATCGGCCGAAACGGAAAGCAAACTGGCAACTCCAGAAAACTGGTCCCGTAATAAATTACAGGAAAACCCCGATACTGTGCATACACACCCGCATCTGTATTCCGACCGAAATACAAATGCAATGAGACAAAATCTACACTGTACTATACTAGGATCCGGCTTATACCAAAACCGGCTAGTAATATCCGTTCGATCCTGATCCGTGCAATACCGCACGTATCTGATCGAACCCTGCCATATATCCATACGGCCTGTAGTACAAACTGTCCGATCCTGATCCGTGCAATACCGCACGTATCTGATCGGACCTTGCCATATCTCCATACGGCCTCTACAACTTTTCGCCCGAAAGCTGAGTAACAGAATGTGGGGGACTCTAAAGACTCGTCAACACCTTGGTTGTGGATTTAACCATTAGCACGTCAGAGGTATAAGCCAATACGTAACGGGCTACCAGGTATTGACTAAAAGGGACGTCTGTGAGCGAACTCAGCCTGACAACCCTACTGAGCCTGTCAGTGACAATATCCGTACAGTCCGGTCCGTTCGTCTATGAGTATCGCATGGCGGGCCTAGGGGGTTGGTAAAAGTCAGACCCCCAAAAGCGGTACAAGTCGTGTCGGAGTGTAGCCCAGAACACCCTGAGATACTATTGGAATACCTACCAGTAAATCTCCTTGCCTCGGCCGAGGGCTTCGTGTAATGGCTCTCCTAGACACAGCACGACCTCACCCCCAATACCGGGAGAGACGAACCCCTGAAGATACGCTCACTGCCTCCATGTGGCTCGGGACTGTACCCAACTAAAACCTGTTTGCACGACTCCTTTGAGCCGTGGTAGGGTAGTAATCAAAGTACAGTGGGAACTCACACAAGACAAATGACGATCCCCAGGTCGATGAACTAACCTGTACACATGTCACCAGGGAACTGCCATCTGACGTCTGGTATATGACCAACTAGCATGTTCCCGGCGAGTCCTGTCCGGTGTACTCATAACCCAATGAGCACCTGTATACATCTTAGGTGATCCAACTGACACCAGTGGCTTGTGAGACCGGCCACCGCCCCTCGTCGGGGTCTCGACTGTATACACTAGTCTACTCTGGAGTATCGATGCCCTGTCTCGAAACTCACACGACTAGGGACCATTTAAGGATATGCTTATAGACCCCAGCTCCCACTTATATGATCGCCCTCATACTGCTGGTGGTCAAGCAAGAATCCTAGGGGCTCTATCAACGTGTAATAGCAACTTGTCAGGTCACCTAAAACAGTACACGATGATAAAGGTAAACCAGATAGCATACTATCATCTCGAGTAAGACTGTCCTACCGGGATAGGTCCTCCATCAATCATTGCAATCACGTACCTGTGACCTAATAATTGACTCTGAGGGCACTATCTCCAACATAATTACAACATATACAAGTTAAAAGATTGAGTTAGTCCAGAAATTAATACCAGCCACATAGATTTTTTGTCTATATAGTGTAATGGCTGGTAAAAGAATCTGTATAATAAAAAGAAAAAGAGAATATACAAAAAATGGTTAGATGTTAGTAAAGGGCATGGGTGCGTGAAAGTAAGGATCAGAAAACGCTGAAGGTGAAAACGAAGTTTTGAAGAGGAAAAGGAATTATTGTTCGAATGAATTGAATTTTCAAGAAGTATATATGTAGTTTCAAAGTTAGGTTCGTTTAAAAACTGGAGTTCATCCGTAAAAAGTTCGGCTAAAGAAAGATTTCTAGGATGTTCCCAAATTGATTCTGACTCAAACTCACCAAGAATATCAAGTTCATCTGCAAAAATTTTCTCAAAACTCGACATGAAAGAATATTTTTCAATATTGTCTTCCTTCCTCAGATTTTCCACAATCTTACTCACATTATTTACCAACTCTCCCAAAACAATTCCCTTCTCATCACATTCACAAACGGGTAGGTTCATATCATCTAAAAAAGTAGGTTCCCACACCAACGTTTCTTCCGAAACAATATCAACAGGTGATACAAAAATTGTGGGTTCCAGATCATTGATCTCTTCTAAACTATCCCAACCATACCTGACAAATTCATAAGGTCCCTCATTTAAAATTGGAAAGCAAAAATCAGTCGGTTAAAGAATTTCCTCATTAAGTATAATTTCGGTTAAATCAATCTCTAAATCACAAGTGACGAGAGGTTCAGTGGATACCTGAAAGCTAATGGTGGACTGACTCAGAGGGTTTTCTTGTGTGTCCTGGCAACACTCAGTCAATACAATCGTATCATCATCTATGAAATCATCAAAATTCAATTGATCTTTTACCTCACTCGGGTGACTTCCTAGATGACAGATATTAACACTATTTGGTTCTGATTGACTGTGTTCACTCCCTAGAATCCTCACAGCTAAATATTTCACTTGTTCCTCGATTCTAGCCAATGATTGAGCTTGAGCACCAAATAGTTTCTCAGATTGCTGTATAAACAGGGCTAGCGTCGCAGCCATTTGATTCTCAACCGCAGTCATCACTTCAATACCCTTTTCTAAACCGGTCAACCTAGCATCCATCTCACTATCATACCCTAATGATGTTTCAATTGTTTCAGGTTGAAGGGGTTGTGATGGTGGTGATGCTAAAGCAGTCAGTCTGTCGACCTCTTTCTCTAAATTTTCAATCAGTTGGTATATGGTTGAGGTGGGACTGGGTTTAAGAGTGTTAGGTGGGTGACAATTATCAAAAATTTGGGACGGTTGGTCACCCCTAGAAAAGGACAGTTGTCATGAATGTGCGAAGAATTTTGGCAATTTGTACAAATTAATTGGGACTGAGTATAAACAAATGAATAAGAATTGTGAAAAATCGAATTGAATTGTGTATCATCCATATCAACAAGAATTCACAAATGCCACAAAAATAAAGAATATCATACCCCTAGCAGTCTATGTTATGCTAAGTCAACTAGACCTGCTCAAGAACCTGATTGACGAAGTAAAACTGTGTCGAGAAATAGGCTCAAGATTTACTGATCACGAAGCCAGGTAAGTGCAAGAGAGAAGAGGTGGTTTTACAACGCTTTCGCGAAATTTCTCAATTAAATAACCCTTTCTCTTGAACACTTGTCTAAACACCCCGTGAACGATATACCTTTAAGCAAAGTTCTAAAGGCAGTTAATTTCTCCTAATGAGCGCAAAGTCATTAAATTCAGAGTTCTAATTGATTTTAAATTACTGTGGGTATGCAAGAATGCAGTTTTGTGATTTGTGGGCTATGGAGAAAAGGTGATGAAATCCTTTACCGTGTCTTGTTTGGTCTTTTTGCCTTTAAATTCCGTATTAATATGCAATGCGCAATCAATAAAAGAATTTAAGAAAATCAATCAATTAAAGCAATTCTTTTTCAATTTAGTTAAGCGCTGCAAAAAAATACGGTTAGTTCTCTATACAATTGGCGGCAAAATTGTGCGAAGAATCCTGCAGAAGATAGAATATTGGATTGCATCGGATTCGAGAGGAATGTGTTAGGAAATACGTACCAATGTGATTTGGTTTATGAAAACCCCTTTGAAAGTGATCCGAGTCCTTGATTGTTCGCTTGCGCGGATCAAACTATCCGGATCTTTAGCACTATACTTCACTAATGTTTTGCAATTGAATTTGATCCTCGCTTCGCACGATCGCTGGTCGTAATTCCTCAAAAACCTGAAATGTTGGAAAATACGATATTTAGTGTCAAAAAGCGATACTTGTGCCCCAATTCTCGCACACACAAAATTACAAAAATCAAGCAATACCAATAGAGTACCAACAAGTCACTAGAGACAACACAAGGAAAAAAATTCACAAACACCCAGAATGGGCCGAGCTTGTCGGAATTTTACTTGGACTCGCCGGCCAAAATCTGAGGGAATGGGATGAAATTTTGTGTGGGTTCTCTAGGACATCTAAGTACTCTTATGGTATCACTGTATTTTTAAGTTGAATTTCTAGGTGATTGCAGGTCAGAAGAACAGAGAGCAAAAGTCAGAAAAATCGTATTGTTAGTTTTTGAAAAAATTGAGTTAGAAATTAGTTTTGTTAGTAAGAACCAGAAATAACAATACCTAATGACTACAAATCCCCGGCAACGGCGCTAAAAACTTGTTGGGAATTCACCCGTGCACGCAAACGCGTATGTTTTGGAAATGCGTATGTTTTAATGAAACGGAATGCGCACGTGAGATCATTCTCGTTTTACTATTTATAATCGCAAGTGCACGGCATGTTGTAGCGAGCAGGCAAGCACGGGTCGATCCATAGGGAGTTGTGTATTAGGTATCGTCATTTAAGGTTCAACAAATTAACGAATTGGGTTTTGTCATAAAAAAATATAAAAAGAATACGAAAGCAAAGAAAAGCAAGAAAACAAGTGAGGAAGAAATGGTTGTGATTTGGCTCGGAAGCTTGAATCGCAACATTTACCTCCATGCTCCCTTGATCATGAGTTTTCCGGCCTTATCTTGATTCCAGCATGAAACACGACTTGTCAACGCGGTTGCAGAGCACAAACCATCAAATTCCGATATTCGCCGCAAAGCACGAAACGAGTCCTTTTGGTCACTTACCATTTGTATGTCAGCGTTTGGGATATCAACACTAAACACAGGGGTTAGCAAGCATACCGCAACAAAAAAAACATAAAGTGGTTAGTGAGAGCAAATGATTTTGGTGTTGAGTTTACTAAGTATTGTGATGGTATATCGTATATGAAAACAAAAGATTGTCAAGCAATTGATCAAAAGATACGATATCCAAACTTAGCAAACTTAATACCAAATGGATTTTAACTTAAACATTGAAAATGGGGAAAGGGAATGATACGGTATATGAGAAGGTTACAAGTAACCATGTGTCAAAATACCGTATTATATCAATACATAAACAATATTTAGGTTAGAATCATAAGTTAAGCACATGAAACATAAGCAAGAGGTGGAGGAGGCAAAGCCTTTCATCTCACTTCCTCATCCACACCACAACCAAATAAAAGATTAGTTAAGCATGATAATAAAGCAAGTAAAGAAAAGAAGCAAGAACAAAAGAAACAACAATATATATTAACACTTGAAGAAATGAGATACAAGATTTTGGTATCCTATTCAACCTCCTTAATGAAGCTCTCCAAAGAGAGCTTCAAGAGGGAGGAAGAAGAGGAAATCAATTAAAGTTCACCCACCCTCAAGCCTCAACAAAAACAAAGCCAAACAGAACTATGAAATAGAAATGTATGTACATGGTAGCCTCCTTCCCTTACCTATTGGTCTGTATTTATAGGCTCAAAAGAAAAATAAACAAACAATAAAAATAAGCTGACGTGGCACCAAGAGAGGGCCTACATAAGACTGGGGGCATTTGGGCTTGATGGGGCCGGCGAGCTCGGTTTCCGAGGGCTTGTGCCCGGCCAAAATCCGAGCACAGAAGCTCGTACTTGTGTAGAATTGTGTGCCTCCCAACATCAATCTGGTGCTGTTTGCTTGGTCTAGAATAACCTGGTTTGTCTTAAGAGTTTTGGAGGGAAACATGGTGCTTTAACTCACATCAACACTTTTAGCAATAAATGCTCATCAATGCACATCATACCCATTGTGCCCACTTGCTCAACCCATCATGGTATGAGCAGCCCCTACTTGGTCTAAGCTATATGCACACTTGTGTGTTGTACCATTTTAAACAAAAAGTGTGTACACATTCATTATTTCCAAAAGAGCTCAAGGGATATCGGTCGGTTTCCAGTTCCGGTTGCAGTGTCAGCTCACAGACGATATATCCGTGATTTTGAATATGTTTCTGGTATTTTATCATGAATACCTGTAAACTGTAATTACAGAACAGACACTGATTAATAGCACCGATATATTACAAAAATAGATAATGAATGAGCGGTATTAAAGTGCAGTTTTCTGTGATGAACAGACGTCTCAGTCCGTTTGGAGGAACGTGCTAGTTTAGGGACGTCTCGGTCCATTATCGCCGTGTTCGGGGCAATGGAGTTGTTGGCTATTGGGACCCGCCACCTCTCTAATAATGTTGAGGAATTACAATGACATATATCAGAGATGTGGAAATATGTACTCTTGAACCAAATCCCGTATTTTAGGGAAAAGATCATGGTGGATCTAAGAATCGTTAGTCTTATATGAGACTAAGATTAACGTAGAAGATATAGGATGAATATCATTTTAGATATCATCAATGCGAGATCATTAGTTGTATATGGGACTAAGATCAACGAAGAAGCTTAAGCTTCACAGACTTAGCCAATTTGGGCTAAGATTGGGGTTTTATACTACCCAGCAGTGCTAAGCACTCAGATATATAGCGCTCACGTATGTTTCACGTGAGACACTGAAATAGTGCTAAGAACTAGTCTTTTCTGGTGCTCACGTGTGTTTTACGTGAGGAGCTCAGCTTAGTGCACTTACGTGTGTTGCACGTGAGGATCTCAGCTTAGGGCGATCAAGTGTGTTTCACGTGAGGCGCTGAGCTTTTAGCTTCTTTTGAGTGTTCACGTGTGTTTCACGTGAGGCGCTGAATTTTGGCGCTCACGTGTGTTTCATGTGAGATGCTATCTTCTTAGAGATTTAATCTCTATTCATATTTTTAGAGAGGTTAAACCTCTGTTAATGGTATTTTGACCATTAACGATCACTATTTTGAGGATCTTGGATTAGGTTCTTTAAGAATTAAGTTCTTGATTTATGAGGGAACTAAGTTCCTGGAGTCCTGGAGTATAAACTCCATCTTCTTTATGTCCTTTCTTTCATTGTTCTCCCTTGAATGTTTTATTCTTAAGAACAAGATCTTCTCGATGAGAATTAAATTTTCAACTTGTGGGAGACTTTTCTTGTGGATCTCAGATCCAGAGAAATAACTAAGTTCTTTTAAAGGGTTAAACCCTTAGATATGATATAATAGGTAAAGAAGATGTTCTGATCTTGATGTATTCTTTACCTAGGGTTTGAGGGGAGGAAGATCTTCTTCTTGGATGAGAATTAAATTCTCTATTTTTTCTAGAAACTTTTTGGAGAGCCTTCTGTGTTTATATAGAAGCTTATAGGGGGTCTCCTCTTTTTTTAGATTTAATCTCTTTGCTCCAATTTATAGGAGAAGAAAAAAATCAATCTGTTGGAGGAAATCTCTCATTGAGAGATCATGATTGATTTCATAATCAATCGAAATGATCTTAAAGATTAACCGGTGAATTTTATTCGCTGTTGGATTTTAATCCAAGGGCTCTCTGTTTTACAGAGAAAATCATTCTTGTTTATTTAACAAGATTAGGAAGATATTTTCCTAAGATAGAATTTAATTATATCATATGGATATCTAGTTAGTTTAACAAGATTAAGAAGATATTTTCCTAACATAAAATTTAATTCTATTATATGGATATCTTGTTAGTTTAACAAGATCAGGAAGATATTTTCCTAACATAGAATTTTATTCTATCACACAGAATTTAATTTTATCAGATGAGAGCATTTTAAATTGGGGCGCTCACGTACTATCTCATGAGTGCTTCCATATACATATATGGCAGCAACGCTTACGTGCTTTGCATGTGAGCACTGCTAAAAGAACACGACAAGAGAACTCACGTGTTTAACACGTGGGTGCTTACGTGTTTAACACATGGGGCTATCATACGATTTAATCATATCTGAACCTGCATGTGAGTGGTCATGTGTTTAACACATGGACGTTGCTATATGATTTAATCCTATATACAGCTGGTACTCGCATGCTTTGCACGTGAGGCGCTGCCCTCTATTTTTATAAAAGGAATAGCAAGTTTTGAGCCAAAATTTTTAGCGGAAATAAATGCCCCCACTATTTTTCCCACATAGGTATGTATGTGGGCTAAGTAGTGCAAAGTTATGTATCGCCATAGAATTAATGGATTAGGAGATAGGTTTAGGTCTCTGTTGCCTAAGGCTTTTTCCATCTTCATAAGCCGTAAGGATCTCAAGAAGGTTTTTCTCCCTATGAGTTATGAGGATCTCATAAGTGCATATTCTCCCTAGAAATCGTAAGGATTCTTAAGTGTCTTTCACTTTCGTGAGTTGTAAAGATCTCACATAGGTATTTTCTCTTTATGAGTCATGAGAACTCGTAAGTAGCTTCTTCATTTCATTGGCATGTAATTTTGACGAACGTGGCTCGTGGATAGTATACAAGGGTCATTCTTGACCTGCTTGTAGGGCAGCAATTGCTTAGGAAACAGGTTTAGATCTGTCGCCTAAGGTTTTTCAACTTTATGATCCATGAGGGTCTCATAAAGATGTTTCTCCTTACGAGTCGAGAAGATCTCGTAGGTGTATTTTCTCCTTAGAAATCGTGAGGAATCCTAAGTTTGTTTTCTCTTTAGAGTCATAAGGATATCACAAGAGTATTTCCCCCTTACGAGTCGAGAGGACCCATAAGTGGATTCCTTGGATGCAATTTTGGAGAATGTGGTCCGTGGATAGTATACAAGAGTCGATATCGAACTACTTGTAGTGCAACAGAGCTTAGGAAACATGTTGATATCCCCGCTGCCTAAGACTTTTCACCTTTATAATCTTCAAGGGTGTTATAAAGATATTTTTCCCTTCGAGTCGAGATGAGTCGAGAGGATCTCGCAGGTGTATCCTAACGTGAAATATAGATAACCCTATTTTTTTGCTAGGGGTCCGTTAAATTTGTGGTACGAGGTTTAGTCCATCGTACCGTCGTGTTGGCTAATTTATTTCTCGATATGCAGTCCCTTAGGTTGCTGCTCGAGTAGCCCCGTGTCTGTCGTATCTCTGATTCCTTCTGAGGCTGGACAAGACGTCTTCAAGTAGTCTTCTTAGTCTGGAATGTTCACTTTATCGTCGGAAGAACAAGCATTAGGTATTGCTATGGTGCTTTCTATTTGAGGTTAGGCTTAATTTGAAGCCCTGATGAGTCATAACCGCACCCTTTTAGGGTGGGATGATCTCCAATGGTCTTTAGGCTTTGTATGTATTGCCATTAAGACCCAAACTTAGGAATATGCTGTCACTTCGTTCTTGCTTTGATGATGTCATACCGATTCTTCGTTGAAGTGAGGTAGTCATCCGTATGATCTCTGGGTCGTATATATCACCATTGAGGTCTGGAGCTAGGATTTTGCCGTCACTCTACTTTTATTTGACCCTTGGTCCTTTGTTGACGTCACATTTGCATCCTGCTGGAATGAGAAAGAATGCCGGGGTGATCTCCAGGCTATAGATGTTACCATTAAGATTTGGAGTTAGTATTTTTCCATTGCTCCACTTTTATTCGACCCTTGGGTCCTTATTGACACCACGTCTGCACCGAGAAGGAATGTTGAGCTGGGGCTAGGATTTTTCTATTACCCCGCTTTATTTGACCCTTGGGTCCTTGATGACGTTGCATCTGCACCCTACTGGAATGAGAAGAACATCGAGTTGATCTCTATGCTGTAGATGTTGCCATCGAGATCAAGAGCTAGGATTTTGCCATCGCTCCACTTTTATATGTTTCACCCTTTGGTCTTTGTTGATGCTACGTCTGCACCGAGAAGAAAGTCGAGCTGGAGCTAGGATTTTGCTATTACTCCTGTTTGATTTGGCTCCTTGAAGCCATGTCTACACCCTTTCTGTACTTTGCTGGATTGCTGGAGTACGAGAGATGTCGAGTTGGTCTTTAGGCCGCATACATTGCCATCGAGACGTAGAGTTAGGATTTTGCCATCACTCCACTTTTATTTGACCTTTGGGTCCTTATTGACGTCACGTTTGCATCAAGAAGGAGCGTTGAGCTAGAGGTAGGATTTTGCTATTAATATACTTTTATTTGGTGATGTCGTGCCAATTCTTCGTTGAAGAGAGGTAGGCATCCATAAGACCTCTATACTGTATGTATTGCAATCGAGGTCTGAAGTTAGGATTTTGCCATCATTCCACTTTTGTTTGACCCTTGGGTCCTCATTAACGTCGCATTTGCAGAAGGGACGTCGAACTAATCTTTAGGTTGTAGATATTGCTATCGAGATTTGGAGCTAGGATTTTTCCATTGCTCCACTTTTGTTCGACCCTTGGGTCTTTATTGACGATACGTCTGCACCCTTTCGGAAGGAGAAGAACATCGGAATAGTCTTTAGTTTGTAGATGTACCGTTAATACTTGGCTCTCCTTTTGACGGAGCCTGATGGGAAGATATTGTTCCCTTTATTTCATTTAAGCCCATGGATTGTATACAAGAGTCAGTATAGACCTACTTGCAGGGCAGAAAAAGTTTCATTTTCATTTTTTTATTTATTTATTTCCGTGATGCTCTATCTTTTTATCTTTTCATATCGTGAAAGTCATGAGTTCCCAATCATTTCGGCTCCGCCATTTTTTTAATTTTTACTCGCTATTTTTTATTGCTAGTTGCCCGAACATTTTGGCTGTTTCATATGCATATATTTTTTGCTCACTGATTTTTATTGCGAGTTGCCACATCATTTCGGCTATTTCATATGCGTTTTTTGTTCGCTGATTTTGTTGCGAGTCGGGGTTGGGTCATGATACCAATTTTGGCATCAGTATCGCTACAACTGCAATGTTACCAGGAGTGAATCATCATTTGCCGTGAGAGGACTTGGAGTTTGACACCTGTTTAGGTATCAGTATCGCTACAACTGGGATATTGCCAGAAGAGAATCATCATTTGCCTTTGTTGATTTGAACAAAAGCGGCTTAGCAAACATGATTAAGATCCCGTCGACTACGACTTTTTGATTTTATGAGCCGTAAGGGTCTCATAAATGTATTTCTCCCTACGAGTCGTGAGGATCTCGTAGGTGTATTTTCTTCTTAGGAGTCGTGGGGATTTCTAAGTGATATTTTCTTTTGTAAGTCGTAAGAATTTTACAAGAGTATTTTTCTCCTTGTAAGTCGAGAGGATTTACATGTGTCGTTCACCATATGGGGATATTTCTCGCCATTGGTGGAACTCGATTGGAACATATTTTGTTCGTGCCCGTGGATTGTATACAAGAGTCGATATCGAACTACTTGTAGAGCAGCTTGGGGAATATGACGACTTAATAATAGGTTTAGATCCATGTAACTTAAGGATTTTGAATCCTATAAGCCATGAGGGTCTCATAAAGAGGAATTCTCCTTACGAGTCGTGAGAATCCCGTAAGTGTAATTTCTGCCTAGGAATCATATGGATTCCGAAGTGTGTTGCTGCTTTGTGAGTCGTAAGAATCTTACGTAGGTGTTTTCTCCTCATAAGGTCGAGAGGACCTTGCTAGTGCACACCTTTTTTTATTAAACGGGTTTGCGACCTTTCGGGTTTTCACAAAATCGCTGGCAGTCCTGCTGTTTTTACTCACGGCACCCTTTTGGGTTTTCATTCGTGCCCATTTTGCTTGTGGACATATCTTTTTTTTTTAACTTTTTTTGCGAACGGTGGTACTCTTGAAAGTAGCTTCACCGTAGATGACACATCTATTTTCTAGTGGGACTTGGGGGTGGCTTCTTTGCTGGAGTAGCCGTGTAGCCGGTGGGACTTGAGTTGCAATCTTCGCCTTTGGGAATTCAATTGCAATGCCGATCTCAAGAAGCATATCACCGTATTTAGGACGATGCGCTAGTTTAGGGATACTTTGGTCCATTATCGTCGTATTTGAGGTGACACGCTAGTTTAGGGACATTTCGGTCTAATATCATTGTGTTTGAGGCGAAGCACTAGTTTAGGGACATTTTGGTCTATTATCGCCGTGTTTGGGGCGATACATTAGTTTAAGAACGTTTCGGTCTACTATTTCCGTGTTTGGGGCGAAATGCTAGTTTATGGACGTTTCGGTCCATTATTGTCCCTAAACTTGCTGTTCCTTTTATTTAACCCTTGGGTCCTTGTTGACATCGTGTCTGCACTGAGAAGGAATGCCGAGCTAGTCTCTAGGTTGTATATGTATCGTCAAGACTTGGAGCTAGGATTTTTCCATCACTGGGTCTTTTTGATAATGTCGCGTCTGCACCATGTTGGAGTAAGAGAGACGTTGAATTGAGCTAAGGTTTTGCCACTACTCTGCTTTGATTTGGCTCCTTAGAGCTTTGTTGACACCACATATGTACTCTGCTGGAGTAAGAGAGGCTGTAGATGTGCCATCAAGACCCGGTTCTTCTTTTGATGAAGCATGATGGGAAGATATGGTTCCCCTTTCTTTCATTTGTGCCCATGGATTGTTTACAGGGGTCGGTGTGGACCTATTTGTAGGGCAATTTTTTTTTATTTTTCCGCGGTACTCTATCTTTTCAGCTTTTCATATCGCGAAAGTCACGACTGCCCAATCATTTAGGTTATATATATATATATTTATTTTTGACCCGCTGTTTTTTATTGTGAGCTGTCCCATCATTTCGGCTATTTCATATATATATATATATTGCTGATTTTGTTCCGAGTCAGGGACTTGGGTCCTGACACCAATCTTGGCATCAATATTGTTATAACTGGAATATTGCCAGGAGCGAATCATTATTTACCGTGAGAAGACTTGAAGTTTGATACCTGTTTAGGCATCGGTATCACTACAAGTGGGATATTTCCAGGAGAGAATCAACATATTTTTTTTCAATTTGAACAAAAGTGGCTTAGCATACAGGGTTAGGATCCTGTCGACTAAGACTTTTTAGTTTATGAGCCGTAAGGGTCTCATAAAGATAATTCTCCCAATGAGTCGAGAGGATCTCGTAGGTGTATGTTCGTCATTGGAGAGGGTGATTCTATGACAAGCGGGTAAATTACCTCGTTTGGAATCTTCTATACTAAATTTCTTTAGTATGGTGTCTATGTACCTAGATTAGAAAAATCCTAACGTTCTCTTAGGTCTATCTCTATAGATCTTAATGCCTAGAATGCACGAGGCATCACCCATATCCTTTATGGAGAAGAACCTTTGTGATATGATTAGTTTGACCGATTGTAGCATAGGAACGCCATTTTCTATCAAGAGAATATCATCCACATACAATACGAGGAATGTGACTGTGCTCCCTACAATCTTCTTATAAATGCAAGGTTCATCTACGTCTTTGATAAAATCAAACTTTTTGATCGTATCATCAAAGATGATGTTCCAACTCCGTAATACCTGCTTTAATCCATAAATGGATTTAAGCAACCTCATACCTTTTCGCTGCTCCTACTGTCAAGGAAGCCCTCTGGCTGATATATAAAAACACATTCTTCTAAACCACCATTTAGAAATGCAGGTTTAACGTCCATCTTCCAGATTTCATAGTCGTAGTAAGCAGTAATATCAAGTAGGATTCGAATGGATTTAAGCATAGCAACTGGAGAAAATGTCTCATCATAGTCCAATCCTGGTCTTTGAAAAAAACCTTTCGCTACAAGTTTAGCTTTATAGGTCTCCACCTATCCATCAACACCAATCTTTTTCTTAAAGATCTATTTGCAGTCTATATAGGCTTTACTTAAGAAGGTGCAACTTCCAAAGTATATACTTTGTTGGTGTGCATGGATTCCATTTCGGATCGCATAGTATCTAGCCATTTCACTGAGTCACTACTTATGATAGCCTGCTGATAACTAGTAGGGTCATCATCTTCCATGATGCAATCTTCTCTATCACCATCAATAAGGAAACCGTAGTATCTCTTTGGTGGGTGAGAAGACCTACTAGATCTACGGAGTGACTGAGACTCGTTGGGTTCTATCGAAGCTTCAGGTTCAACCAAATCGTCAATAGTTGTTTTTGGCTTTGGAATTTCTTCCAGTTCTATCATATTGCCAATAGTATCATTTGTAAAAAACTCATTTTCTAAAAATGTGGCATATTGAGAAACAAACACTCTTTGTTCCTCCTTGTGGTAGAATAGATATCCATATGAATGTTTAGGATATCCCACAAACTTACATAAAACCGATCATGTCTCGAGTTTTTCTGGATTCTGCTTTTTAATAAAAGCAGGACAACCCCATATCTTAACTCGTTTAAGAGATGGTCTTTTCCCACACCATATCTCAAATGGAGTGGTAGGCACGGATTTGGTCGGAACCCTGTTTAATAGATATACTGCAGTCTTTAATGCATACCCCCAAAAGGAAAGTGGTAACTCAGCATCACTCATCATGGAGAGTACCATATCTAATAGGGTACGATTCCTCTACTCTGACACACCGTTGTGCTGTGGTGTGCACGGAGGAATGAGCTAAGAGAGAATCCTATTCTCTTTTAGGAAATTAAGGAAATTTATACTTAAGTACTCTCCTTCTAGATCTGATCAAAGTTTCTTGATGCTCAATCCAGTTTGTTTTTCTACTTTAATTTTATACTCCTTGAATTTTTCGAAAGCTTCGGACTTATATTTCAGCAAGAACACGTGTCCGAACCTTGAGAAATCATCAGTAAAGGTTATGAAGTATGAATAACCGCTGCTTGCATGTGTAAACATTGGTCCACATACATCACTATGTATGAGGCCTAAGAGTTTAGTAGCTCTCTCTGTGTCCAGTAAATGGAGTTTTGGCCTTAATGCAAGACTGACAAGTCATATAAGATTAATATTTAAACAGATTCAAATATCCATCTTTATGTAGTTTGGTCAGTCTTGTTTCGTTAATGTGACTAAGTCTATAATGCCATAAGGATGCTTTGTTTATTTCTGAAGTCTTTCTTTTGTTTGTGTCTTGGATGTTGAAAACTGTGTGTTGAATCAGGTCGTAGATTCCGTTTTTAGTGTACCATACCCAATTAGCTGTTGATTTAGGTTAATGCTCATAACATTATTTTGCAACAAAAAATGATATCCTTCATTGTCTAACAAAGATACAAATATAATATTACATAATATAGTCGGTACAAAATAACATGGATTCAAAAAATATATATAGGTGATACTCTCCCACTGATGCAATATCAACATTTGAACCATTCCTAACGCGCAGAGTATGATCACATTTCTTCAAAACCTTGCTATTTGGTAACCCCTGCACACAATTACAGATGTAAGAACCTGAACCGGTATCTAATACCTAAGATGCAGAGTTTATTGAAAAATAGTTTTCAGTGATAAACAAACCTGAAGTGGAAGCATCATCATACTTCTTCTTCTTGAGATCGGCGAGGTACTCAGTGCAATTCCTTTTCCAATGCCCCGTCTTGTGACAATAGAAGCATTCACCCTTCCCTGATCCCGCAGCCCTAGATTTGTCTTTCCCCTTCGTCTTTTTAACTCCACTTCTTGGCTTAATGGGTTTCTTCTTCTTCTTCTTTCCCTTAGCTTTTGCTTTTGGGATGGAGGAAGAAGATTTCTCAACAAGTAGAGCGGGAGTTTTCACCATCTCGAGCGTGCTTTCTGCACTCCTCAACATATTGAAGAGTTCAGGAAGTGATTTCTCCATGTTGTGCATGTTGAAGTTCACTACAAATTGAGCATAGGCGGGAGAGGGAGGAAGAGACTGTAGAATGATATCAATGTATTGTCCATTCTCCATGGTCCATCCCAGGTCCTCAAGCTCTTCAATAAGGCCTATCATCTTTAGGACATGATCTCGTACAGATGTACCAGCAGCCATCTTCATTTGAAACAATTTTCTTGATGCCTCATGACGAAGAGCACGAGATTGCTCCACACATAACTCCTTTGTATGGAAAAAAAATGGATTGCATATCCGTCTTCTCCTGTTGATTTTGATGTTCATTGTCCATCGAAGCTAACGTAAGGCACTTTGCTGTGGTGCAGTCGATATCCCATGTTTTGAGGATCTCTTTATCCGCAACAGAGGAATCAGGGCCTGGGATGGAAAGGGCTTTGGTAGTAAGGACGTATGCAACCTTATCATAGGTAAAGGCAATGTTCACGTTCCTCAGCCAATCTTTATAATTTGGTCCTGTTAATTTGTTTTTCTCCAATAGAAGCTTAAGTCCCGTCATTGGTATCTACGATTAGGAGAGAGAAAAAAACACTCAATGTAAATTCTTGCATGATTAGATTGGTTATTATCTTATCTAATCAATATCTCTAACTGTTTTTATCAAATTTTCTTCAAACCCTGAAAAGAAAATTAGCCAGGATTAGTAACACTCTATAAGTTTTCTAACTGGTCAGCCGGGCCAGCGTTGGTACTTCGAGGGAGGTTCCCGTTCCTTCACATGAATCTAATTAAAATAAACCCCGTTTCTACAGAGGCATAACGTCGTTAACACCTTTTTAGACACCTACTGGATTAGCTAATTGTAAAGTGTAAAATTCTTCCGGGAGTAACTATTACTCACAGTAGGATCAGGATCCAACTATCAAATAGAAGGTATGCGATCTCATTGCAAATTTCAACACTTGAAAATCCCGATATAGTTTTTACCCCTAGCGACCTACGACCTTAACTATGGTCAACAAATCATAAGCGCTAGTCAGGTTCTACCCGTCATTTCATGATTGATTAAGACCCATTCGTATGACCTTTAACTATAATCAACAAAGTCGTACGAA
This sequence comes from Agapanthus africanus, assembly GCA_030015575.1. Lineage (NCBI taxonomy): Eukaryota > Viridiplantae > Streptophyta > Magnoliopsida > Asparagales > Amaryllidaceae > Agapanthus > Agapanthus africanus. The sequence continues at coordinate 745,815,092 of CM057340.1, forward strand.
TTTCCTAACCGATTGCATCATATGCATTGTAGGAAGACATCACATAGCTACTGCACACTACGCCTTAACTATAGTCAACAAATATAGCACGAATACTAAGTACTCTACTTTCTAAAATGGCGGAGGGCTACGAATGGTTTTGATTAAAACCTTTAATGTATTGAACTTGATATCGTTATAGAACCGAGTGATTTGTAAAGGAGTGGCTTAAGCTCCACAGTTGAAATAATTGCTTTTTCACGAAAAGCCGAGTATTTTTAAAATTTGGTTAATATATTTAGGTTTCTTTTCTTAACATTAATCTTATTAATGTCGTCCCATCATTTAAGCTTATAATCATCACAGAAGAAATGAAAATAAAACACACATATATGGCATCCGCATTCGCCATAGGGACCCGGGTCTTCATCGTAAGATTACTTAACTTACGGTAGGGTGAGGTCAGGACTAGCTCGGATGCAATATAAAATATAGGATATCCTAGGAATTCTACGTTTCGATTTAGCCAACATCGAAATTAAGGACTCCACGGTCGTGATGAATAGCTAAGCCTACACTGAAAGTATGTCTTAGCACCTCTACTAGGTTTATACAAGCATCAAGTATGCAATTTTAAAAAATCTAGAGGTCTAAGCTATACTAACCTAGAATCGAACTAGAGATTTAGGGTTTTAGTGTAAGAAAACAAGTTTTACACTAAGTGAAAAGAGAATACAACCTTTGAAGACCAATCCTTCACTTCTAAAGCTCCGAGTATTAGTCCCTAGAACTCTTCTTAGACTCCACTTGGTGAAAGGAACGGGCTAGCTTTGTAGTCTTCGAAGCCGAAGATGATCCACCTTGAAGTCTCTCTAACTCAAGCTTACTCTTCACTAATCAAGGTATTAGTGAAGAAAACAAGCTTTACTAAAAGGCTAGGATAGTGTAGGTTGATGAAGTAGGAATTTTGCTGACCATAGAAATCTTTTTCTCTTTCTTTTTCCAACTCAAGAAAAAAACTAGAGAAGGAAGAAGATGAACTTGGATATGTGAGTATGTGAGAGTGAGAGTCAATGAACCATGACTCAGGTCATTTAAAGCGATGAGAATGATAGAGATAAATATCTTCAAATAAGCCAAGAATCAAGAGGTGAGTAATGGCTTCTCAAGGTTTCTACAAGTTTCTCAAACTGATGACTCATTCTCTAATTCTTTTAATTCAATTTTTTTAATTATTTTCTCATTCTTATGTGATTCTCATACACCCATGTTCTATGTATCATCTACCATGATACAATATTTAAATACATAAATAATATATATCACATACATATTAAATGTATTAGAAGAGAATAAAATCTTTAGTGAGCTATATTAGTTTATATATATATATATATATATCAAATTATTAAATCAACACTTGATTCAATAATCCGGTTATATCATATATAACCAACTAATATCATATATATGTATATTATATTATTAAATCAACACTTGATTCAACAATCTGGTTATATCACATATAATCGTCTAATATTCAATACCAGATATTAAATCAACACTTGATTCAATAATCCGGTCATATCATATACAACCGGCCAATATCAAGTATATATACATATAACAAATTATTAAATCAACACATGATTCAATAATCCAGTTATATCACATATAACCTAACCGATTTCAAATATCGCCAGATTAGAATACGGTATCACATAATCGTATTTAATCAAGCTCCCGTACATATCTCCATATGTACCTTACTTCGTTTCCCTTGAGCTAGGAAATCTCTGTGTAGGACTCTAAAGACTCGTTAATACGCCAGCAGTAGGTATTGATCACATCAGATATGCACAAGCCGTCAGCGGTACTAGCTGGACGTAACAGCTACCCAGGTATTGAACGAATATAAGATTAACAAGCGAGTTTGTCCAAACTCCCATAAAGCCTATAACCAACACTTACCATACAGTCCGGTCTCTTTGTCTGATATGTCATATATCGAGTCTGGGGGGGGAATCGTCAGACCCCAGTAACTTGATAAGCCATGCCGATGTGTTGCCTATAACCTTTCGAGAAACTACTGATAACACTTACCAGTAAATCTCATCAGCCCTGGCTAGGGACTTGCTGTTATAGCCAATCGAACATAGCGCAACATCAACTCCCTATACCGGGAGAGAAGAAACCCCTCCTATCGTTCATTGCTTCCATATGACTCGGGACTGTACCCAAAATCCCTCTGATTGCACGTCTCCTTTGGTAGGGAAAAAATCAAAGCACAGTGGGAACCACACAAGACTCCATAACGATCTCGGGTCTACAGACTAACCTGTACAAGTGTCACCAGAGAACTGCTATCTGACGATAGGTATGGTACCATCTAGGAGTTCTCGGTGAGTCCTATTCGGTGTACCCATTCTCTAATGATCAACTGTACACAATCTTTGATGTTAAACACCAAAGGTTGCAGGATCAACCCTCGCCCCATACAGGGTCAAGAAACGTACACACTAGTCTACATTGGAATATCGATGCCCTGTCTTGATATTCCCTCGATTAGGAACTATTAAAGGATGTGCTTGTGGACTACACAAGCCCCACTAGTATGATTTGCATCATAATCTGGTAGTCAAGCAAACATCCTAAGGGCTTTATCAACATGTATATGAAAGTCTACCCTAGCACCAGCAAGGGGTCCAATTGGCATCAAGCATGCTAAATTCAAATTTTTATGGCGCTAAGTTAGACTATCCAAGATCTTTAGCTAGGTGATTAGGGTTTAGTTTTGATATCTAGTAAACTAGAAGAAGTGAAAGATGACTATACCCTCGTAGATCGAGTCCTTCACTTCACATGCTCCATGCAGTATCCCGTGACTCCACTAGGCTCCACTTGAGGCTTTGGACGAGCTTCCTCTAATGACCTTCATGCCGAAGATGATCCACGCGAAGTCCCTCCAACTCAGGCTTCCTCTACATTAAACTCTTTAGCGTAGTAAACACGCTACACTCGATCGTTAGTCAAGAGTAGGATGGTGAAGTAGGGGATAAGAAAGCTTACAAGTTTATGTTCAAGCTTCATGGTTCACATCACATGTGAGGGTTGAAGGTTGAACCATGGCAATGAGGAAGATGAAGAAGCTAGAGAGGAACCATGGGAGCAACTCAAGAAAATGGCTAAGTGTTGAGAATGAAGTAAGAATGAACGGCAATTCTTGACCCCCACTCACTCAAGCATGGAATTTGTTAGTTATATGTATGCCCTAGAGGCCATTACTGTATATGAGATGTATATTGTAGTGGATGCTTGGACATATATAGAGAGGACTTTCTTACTCGACATGATAGTTTGCTATCTGGTTACTCTTTATCGTAACATGTACACTGATTGTCTCTCTGTTATATGTTGGTAAAGCCCTTAGGATGTGTACTTGACTACCAGGACTATGATGAAGATCATACTAGTGGGGCCATGGTAGTCCATAAATTCATCCTTTAATTTCCCTAGTCGTGGGTGTATTGAGACGGGGCATTGATATACCAGAGTAGACTAGTGTATACCTTCTCGACCCATGTAGATGGGCGATGGATGATCCCATATCCATTGGTGTTTGACATCAGAGATGATATACGGGTGCTCAGTGGAGACTGGGTACACTGGACGGACTCACTGAGAACTCCCAGATGGTATTATACCTCACGTCAGATGGTAGTTCTCTGGTGACACTGGTACATGTTAGTCTGTAGACCCAAGATTGTCATAGAGTCTTGTGTGATTCCCACTGTGCTTTGATTTCCACCTTACCACGTCCAAGAGGGCATGCAAAACGGTGGTTTTTGGGTACAGTCCCGAGTCACACGGAGGCAATGAGTGATAGGAAGGGTTTCGTCTTTACCGGTATTGGGGGTTGATGTTGCGCTGTGCTCGATTGGCCATAACAAGGAAGTCCCTGGGTAGGGCTGGTTTAGAGATTTACTGGTAAGTGTTACCGGTAGTTTCTCGACCCGTTATGAGCCTCATATCGGCAAGACTTATCGAGTTACCGGGGTCTGACGTTTACTACCCCTAGATGAGATGTGCGACATATCAGACAAAGAGACCGGACTGTACGGCAAGTGTTACCATCAGGATATGTGCAGGAGTTGGAGCGGGTTTGCTTGCTGATCTTCTGTCCGCTCAATTCCCGGGTAGCCGTTACGTCCAGCTAGTACCGTTGACGGCTTGTGGGTGCTTGATGTGATCATCACCTACTGCCGGCGTATTGACGAGTCTTTAGAGTCCTACATAGAGGTTGTATGTGATACCGTATTCTATTCTCGCGACTTTTGTATCGGCCAGTTATATGTGATATAGCCGGGTTATCGAATCAAGTGTTGATTCGATAAGTTGGTACATTTAGTGTTGGTCGGTTATATGTGATATAGCAGGATTATTAAATCAAGTGTTGATTTAATAATTTAGTGTATAATTGTATATTTGATATACTAATTTATATTAACTAACATTGGCTCACTTAAGCATTCTTTTCTCACTTGTGTGTACATATGATATATATTAATGTGCATTGTTTATTTTTGTGTGTCATAGTTGTTGATACACACTACATGGGTGTATAAGACATACACCATATTAATTATAATGGTGGGGTTTTAATATTCAAAGTAAATACAAAATTAGTGGATAATTGTTCAAAGCATGAAGCTTGTAGAAGCTTGTGAGTGCTTTGACAAAGTCCACCCATTTTGTTTTTCTTAGGATATTTATTAACCTAACCACTATAATTAGCCATGATTATGTCTCTACATGAGTTAGTATATGATGCCCACTCACCCATGGTTACTTATCTCACTTTGGATTATGCTCATTATCTTCTTCTTCCAAAAGAAAAGCTTGCTAGGGTTTGATAAAAGTGAGAAAGTAATGTGAGAAAAGAAATTCTAAAGTGAGCCCACTTCCTATTTTACCTTCCTCTACTAGATTAGCACTTTGGTATAGGGTATTTGCTTCACTTTGGTGAAGTAGTAGCTTGAGTTCGTATCCTCTCGACGTAGATCATCTTCGGCCTCGAAGGCTTCAAGCAAGACCGTTGCCTTCTTCTCATGGAGCCGTCCAAGAGTCCGGGAGCAACATGATCGCAGCGAAGGGACTACTACAAGGAGCTTTTGAAGTAAATGACCGATCTACAAAGGTTGTATTTATTAGTTGTATGTATGCCCTAGAGGCCAGTATTGTACAGATTATGTATATTATATTGGATGCTTGAACATATATAGAGATGACTTTCTTGCTCGACATGATAGTATGCTATCTGGTTGCTATTTATCTTAACATGTACACTAGTCTCTTTATACTGTCTTATAGTTACATGTTGGTAAAGCCCTTAGGATTTGTACTTGACTACCTGGACTATGATGCAGATCATACTAGTGGGGACATGGTAGTCCATAAGTACATCCTTCAAGGTCCCTAGTCGTGGGTGTATCGAGACGGGGCATCGATATACCAGAGTAGACTATCGTATATGCTTCTCGACCCATGTGATGGGCGATGGATGATCCCATATCCATTGGTGTTTGACATCAGAGATGGTATACGGGTGCTCAGTGTAGACTGGGTACACTGGACGGACTCACCGAGAACTCCCAGATGGTATTATACTTCACGTCAGATGGCAGTTCTCAGGTGACACTTGTACAGGTTAGTCTGTAGACCCGAGATCGTCATAGAGTCTTGTGTGATTCCCACTGTGCTTTGATCTCCACCTTACCACGTCCATGAGGGCGTGCAAAACGGTGGTCTTTGGGTACAGTCCCGAGTCACATGGAGGCAATGAGCGATAGGAGGGGTTTCGTCTCTCCCGGTATTGGGAGTTGATGTTGCGCTGTGCTCGATTGGCCGTAGCAGGGAAGTCCCTGGCCAGGGCTGATCAGAGATTTACTGGTAAGTGTTACCAGTAGTTTCTCGACCCGTTACGAGCCTCACATCGGCACGACTTATCGGGTTATTGGGGTCTGACGTATACCACCCCTAGACTTGATATGCGTCGTATCTGACGAAGAGACTTGACTGTATGGTAAGTGTTACTGGTCGGATTCGCAGGAGTGTGAGCGGGCTAGCTCGTCGATCTTTTGATCGCTCAATCCCCGGGTGGCCGTTACGTTTAGCAGACCGCTTGCGGCTTGTGGGTGCTTGATATGATCATCATCTGCTACCGGCGTATTGACGAGTCTTTAGAGTCCTACACAGAGGTTTCCTGGCTCAAGCGAAACGAAATAGGAGCGCATATGAGATATGTGCAGGACCGAGAATAATGCATGTATGTGATACCGCATTTCATTCTCGCGATATATGTTTCGAATGGTTATATTCGATATGACCTAGTTATCGAATCATTGATTCGATAAATCGATACATTAGATTCTAGTCGGTTATGTGCGACACGACCGGATCATTGAATCAAATGTTGATTTAATGATTTAATGCATAATTATCTATTTGATATATTGCATTGCATTAACTAGTATTGGTTCACTTTAAACGGATTTTTCTCACTTGATTTGCACATTGTATATGTGATATACTATTGTGCACTTTTATGTATCATGTTTGATGATACTTGACCATATTGTTAAGTGTATGGAATTAAACCATAGTTAACTTGAGATTAGGGTTTTATTTATGCCTTTATTCATTTAATTGTTTATTCATTTATTTGGATAAAGATTTAGAGGAGAATGGTGGCATTTCTTGTTTTATGTTGAAGCTTCAAGAAGCTTTGACTTTGCTAACCATCCTTATCTTCATGCTTAACCCTAACCCTCTAAAGTGACCATGGTTTATTCTCTACACTTAACCCTAGTTTAGTTATGATAAGTATTTGATTTTCTATTTTCTTTTTATCATAACTTATCATAACTAGCTCATCTTCTTCTTCTTCTTCAAGCTTGCTACAAAAATGGCAACTTGAGTTAAAGTGAGATAAATCCAATTCTAAAGTGAACCCACCTCCTATTTCTTCACCCTCTACCTCTTGCCAAGTTGTTTTGGGTGTTTACTTCACAAGTTTCACAAGTTTGTGAAGTCGGAGCTTGAGTTTGTGCAACCTCGACGTAGATCGTCTTTGACACAAAGCCGACGACCTATTCCGCTTGTTTTCCCGATGAAGCCGATGATCGAGTCGAGGATTCATGATGGACAGCGAGGACATGACCACGTGGAGCTAAGGAGGCGGAAATCCGGATCTACAAAGGTTGTAGCATCTCAACTTTAGTTAAATAGTTAACTAGTTTTCCGTTTCGCCTAAACATCTAGTTTAAGATCCGTAGTCTAGGGTTTCTCGGCACTAAAAATTTTAAATTGGCATGTTCGATGCCTTGTGAGACCTTACTAGAGTGCCTAGGAACCTTTCAGTATTTCTATTTCACTTAGATGTAAATGGTTTACATTAGTTTACGTATTATTTTCTAGTTATCGATTCTAGTTTGGAGTTCCTTTTAACGACAATTTTTAAAAAATGGCATGGACGACACCTCCCGAAACCTTGCTGCTGTCGATAGGAACCCTACAGTGGTATCAGAGCCTAACTAGAAAATTATACGGATTATGTTAGATTACAAATATGAAACGAACTCCGAAACTTGAAATCCCAAATCCATGTTTCTGTCGATTTTAAAACAAGCTCCAAAATTTTTTCAAACAAGTGTAGAATCATACTTGGGCAGAGAGATGAACATGGGAGAAAATTGGGACCATGTGCTCGGATTTTGGCCGAGCACATGGCCACAATTTCCGAGGAGGCCGGCCCCCAGTGGGTGTTCTGGTGCCAATTTTTTTCCATTCTCTGGTCTCTCGGATTTGGGGTTTCAGGTGTTGTTTATTTTTGCTACTTTTTCATGTGATGATTAACTCAATGCAAAGGCAACTTGGAGTGTTTCGTAGTCATAATTTTAACTGTTTTCGGGTTAGTTTAGACATTGTTAAAAAGTTCAATCGGATGTCAAATACCCGCTTTAACCCTTGCCGGGAAAAATTTCCAATTGTTGGATTTTTCCCGTAGTTAAAAAGCTTTCAAAGATCGTGCAAGTTGTTCGATGGACTTTGTAGAAGAATGAAACCCTAACTTGAGATGTGACCACGGAACTGTGAATAAACCTTAGGGTTTACCGTAGTTAGTGGCACCACAAATGAGGCTTGGGTTTGCCCTTCTACGGCTGGTCTATTGGTACTGTGGCGTGTGCTGAATAATTTTAAACTACGCTTAAATGTTGAGCTTTTTGGGTAATTTTGGGTGTTTGATAATTCGATTGGAATGTTTAACATCGTCTAGGCTTTTCTCTATGATGTCATGACATGTGGTGTTCTGTGATGCTATATATGTTATATTGGATCGTCGCGTTTTGAATAGCCGGGGGTTTTATGTGAGATGAGAGTTTTTATTTTCATTCATGTAAAATTAAATGTATGTAATATTCTTTTATTGGGGCACTTCCGGGTTGAGGAAGATGTCACCGTTGTTGTATATTATTTACTTTTCAGCATTAGGATGACCCAAGGAGGGGAGCACAAGTAACCGGGTTCTAAAGTCCAGTGGGAGACCAACTCGAGGAGTCGAGTCCGGGTCTCCTAACTCTAGAATTGGTAGGGTTGCTTGCCGCTCTCATAGGGGTCTAGGGATGTGGGTTTGGCTATTCATCGCGACCGTGGAATCCGTGTTTTATAGAGGATCAAAATAAAACACGGACTTCCTAGTATATCCAATATTTCATATGTTTCTTCTGCTGCGATATCTGTGATGTGATCATTTGATATGTTGAGATAGATACAGTATATAGTATATATGATATATTATATAGACGTTACTTATGTTTTACACCCGCGCTAGCCCTGCCCCGCTCTGCCGTTAGTTACCTAACCTAACGGTGCATGACGGGACATCGAGGCGAATGCGGATGACATAAGCGGACGTCGTATTTATCTGTGATGTTTAGGTGACTTAAATGATGGGACTTCATTAATCAAAGAAAAGAAACCTAAAAGATGTTGTGGAATCGAATTTTCAAAAACAGGTAGCTACAGTTCTTGCTTTGCATAGCGGTGTTCCTTATAGAACATCCTGCACCTTATTCGATAAGGAAAGGGCCGAGATCCCTTCACTAGGAATGACCCTTTTAGCAATAACTGGAAGATGCTACAACCCTCAGTTTCGCCTTTTGATTGTTTTTTCTAGTTCTTGCTTTGCATAGTGATATTGTGAATATCCTGCACCTCATTCGACGAGGAAAGAGCCGAGATCCCTTCGCCGGGAGTGAGCTCTTTACCGAAACTAGTAAAAGCCTAAAAAAAACTCCATTTAAAAATCATTTGATTATACAACGATATCAAGTTCATTACACAAAAGGTTTTCTTAAAAACCTGTCGTAGCCCTCCGTCATTTCAGATAAGTACTTCATAGTAATCGTGCTACGTTTGTTGACATCCGTCAAGACATAGTGTGCGGTAGCTATTTATGCTTATCTGCATAAGCATATGATGCGATTGAGTTAGGGTAGTCGTGCGATTTTGTTGACCTCAGTCAAGGGTCGTGTGGGTGGGTTTAATTCAATCATGAAATGTACGGGTTGAACTTGACTAGTAGCCTATGGTTTGTTGACCTCCGTCAAGGTCATAGGGTGCTAGGGGCAAAATTATCGGGAATTTCAAGTGTTGAAATTTGCAATGAGATTGCATACCTTCTATGAGATAGTTGGTTCCCGATACCCACTGCGAGTAATTGTTACTCCTGGGAGCTGGGAGAGTTTTGCACTTTACAATTAGCCGATCAAGTAGGTGTCTAGAAAGGTGTCAACGGGGTTACGCCCCTGGGAAAACGAGGTTTATTTTAATTAGGTCCATGCGAAAGCACGGGGAACCTCCCTCAAAGTACCGACACTGGCCCGCCTGAAAGATTAGCGAACTTGTAGGGTGTAATTAATCCCTGCTAGTCTTTCCTTTTAGGGTATGAAGGAAGATTTGATAAAATCAGTGGGAGCCATCCTGATTAGATAAAATAATAACCAATCTGATCTTGCAAGAGCGCACGCAGAGTGTTTTCTTCTCTCTCTCTCTAGGTACCGACTATGTCACGCCTTAATCAAGATAATAATATGGATGTATTGACCGTACCCGCTTGTTATACTGTGTTGAGGAACGTTGATCCCACTCCAACTTATAATTGTTATAAGACCGAGCAGGAAATAGCGGATTACCAGGATTCCCGTGCCACCCAAACGAAGAAAGTGCATGATGATGCATCTTTTTCGGGTGTGTTCATTACCGAGAATTATTTCTCAGTATCCTCTATGTCCTGGGTATGAGATACCGGATCAGAATCCTGCACATATAATCTGTTACATGGGCTACAGACAGGTAGAGAACTGAGAACAGGTGATAAAATTTCAAGAGTTGGAAACGGTGCAATTGTTGCAGCCAAGATGTTGGCAGTTATCATCCTGTATTATCGAATACATTGATTCTGAACGAATGTTATTAGATACCGAACCTGATATACAACATCATATTAGTCTCTTTATTTAGTAAAGAAGGATATAATTTTGTATTGTTGGAAAATGTTTTGAACATTTCCTATATCAAGAGTTGATCGGTTCAGGCACGTTATCTAAAAGCATATACGTTCTAAATCAAACTACAGTTCTTAACGTACAAAACACACATAAGAGGAAGAGTTCAGAAATGAACGAATCCTACTTGAGGCATTGTAGACTAGGTCATATCAATGTGACCCAACTAAGCGAAGTTACATTTAGATGCATATTTAATCAGTTTGAATTTACATCTTGTGAAACTTTCCAGTCATGTCACAAAGATAAGATGACCATAGCCCCGTTTAGTGGAAACAGAGAAAGAGTTAGTGAACTCTTGAGATTGATACTTGATGATGTATGTAGGTCCCTTGTCTACACATGCCAAGATTGGTTCTTTGTATTTCATTACATTCACTGATGATCTTTCAAGATTCGGACATATATTCCTGTTGAAACACAAGTCTTAAGCTTTTGAGAAATTCAATGAATATAAGTCAGAAGTAGAGAACCAAACAGATATAAGTATTATGTCCTTTGATGTGATCAGGGAGGAGAATACTTGAGCACGGAGTTCCTGGACTATTCTAAAGGAGAATGAGATTCTCTCTCAGCATTACTCCTCATAATACACCACGGCACAACGGTGTATCGGGGTGGAGCAATCGTACCCTATCAGATATGGTGCGCTCTATGATGAGTACTACTGAGTTGCCTGTTTCCTTTTGGGAGTTATGCACTTGTGAAGCTGCATACCTATTGAATGGCGTTCCAACCAAATCAGGTGCCTACCACTCCATATGAGATATGGTATGGGAAGAGCCCATCTCTTAAGTAAGTTAAGATTTGGGGTTTTCCGGCCAATGTCAAAAGCAAAATCCGGACAAGCTCAAGACAAGGTCAGTTCTGTGAAAGTTTGTTGGATATCCCAAGCATTTGCAAGGGAATATCTTCTACCACACCGAGAAACAAAAGGTGTTTTATTTCTCGGCATGCCACCTTTTTAGAAAAGGAATTTACTTTGGAAGAAATTTGTGGTCATGAGGTAGAACTGGAAGGAGTTCCAGCTATACAAACAGCAGCTGATGATTTGGTAAAACCGGAGGATTCAGTAGCTCCCAATGAACCTCAGCCTCTCCGCCGATCTGGTAGGGTTCCTCATCCACCTGATAGATACTTCAGTTTCTCTATGAAAGTGGGAGCGAGGATTGCATCATGAGATGATGACCCAACTAGTTTCGAGCAGGCCATCAAGAGTGGGAATTCTGTAAGAATGGCTGGATGCTAAGCGATCTGAGATGGAATCCATATACACCAACAAAGTATGGACTTTGGTTGCTTTATCTGAAGGGTTAAATCCCCATCAGAAGCAAGTATATCTTGAGAAGATTACTTAGTGTGGATGGAAAAGTTGAGACTTTCAAAGCTAGACTTGTTATAAAAGGTTCTTGTCATCGACCAGGTGTGGTTTAATAATGAAACCTTTTCTCCAATGGCTATACTTAAGTGCATCCGGATCCTACTTTCCATTGCTACATACCATGACCACGATATCTGGCGGTTGGGTATCATGACTGCTTTTCTAAATAGTGATTTAGAAGAGAGCGTTTATAAGTACACAACAAGAGGGCATTGTAGATAGTGGGAGCAGCGGAAACGTCTGCAAGTTGCTTTATGGGATAAAGCAGGGATCGCGGAGTTGGAACATCTGTTTTGATATTGTAGTCAAAGCGTTTGACTTCATCAAAATGGTAGATGAACCTTGTATATACAAAAAGGTAGTAGAGAGTAAGGTGGTCTTCCTCATATTGTACGTAGATGACACACTCTAGATAGGAAAGGAGTTTCCTAGACTATACTCGGTCAATCTCCTCTTATCACATTGATTCTCCATAAAGGATCAAGGTGATACCTCCTAGATCCAGGGATTTTGGATCCATGTGATAGATCTAAATGGATGTTAGGATTCTCACTAGGTGTAGTGAGATGGTATCAATCGATCCTGGGGAGAATCACTGGATAGCATCAAGGGTGATAAGGTCGACTGAACGTCAGTCACAGACATTGTCTTTACCCTCAGTGAAGAGACGGTATGTTGGAAAATTTCCAAGCTAAATACCGTGGCATACCAGACGATAAAGGCTGGATACATCGCTACCATAGATGCTACCAAAGAGGCAGTCTGGGTGTATATTAGTTCATGAGATGAACTTCGTTCCTACCATTGTGAGACAATGGTGTTGTGGCTCATACCTAGGAATGCCCGTCCTATCAGTGATCCAGAAATATTCTAAGGCAGAATCACCTGATCATGGAGATGGTTGATCTCCAGGGAATCGAGATTAGGAGAGTAGACTCAGAGAACAACATGGCGGATCCTCTCACAAAGGCCTTTTCCCAGAGAGAGACTTTTATGGGATGTTTGAGTATGAGATACTACAACTACTGTTATCAGATGGCCCTAGTGCAAGTGGGAGATTGTTAGTTATATGTATGCCTTAGAGGCCATTACTGTACATGAGATGTACATTGTAGTGGATGCTTGGACATATATAGGGAGGACTTTCTTGCTCGACATGATATTATGCTATCTGGTTACTTTATATCTTAACATGCATACTGATTGTCTCTCTGTTACATATTGGTAAAGCCCTTAGGATGTGTACTTGACTACCAGGACTATGATGAAGATCATACTAGTGGGGCCATGGTAGTCCATTAGTTCATCTTTTAATGTCACTAGTCGTGGGTGTATCGAGACGGGGCATCGATATACCAGAGTGGACTAGCGTATACCTTCTCGACCTATGTAGATGGGCGATGGATGATCCCATATCCATTGGTGTTTGACATCAGAGATGATATACGGGTGCTTAGTAGAGACTGGGTGCACTGGACGGACTCGTCGAGAACTCCCAGATGGTATTATACCTCACGTCAAATGGCAGTTCTCTGGTGACACCGGTACAAGTTAGTTTGTAGACCCAATCGTCATAGAGTCTTGAGTGATTCCCACTGTGCTTTGATTTCCACCTTACCAAGTCTAAGAGGGCGTGCAAAACGGTGGTTTTTGGATACTGTCTCGAGTCACATGGAGGCAATGAGCGATAGGAGGGCTTTCGTCTCTCCTGGTATTGGGGGTTGATGTCGCGCTGTGCTCGATTGGCCATAACAGGGAAGTCCCTGGCCAGGGCTGGTTTAGAGATTTACTGGTAAGTGTTTCCAGTAGTTTCTCGACCCATTATGAGCTTCATATCGGCACGACTTATCGAGTTACTGCGGTCTGACGTTTACCACCCCTAGATGAGATATGCGACATATCAGACGAGGAGACCTGACTGTATGGCAAGTGTTACCGTCAGGCTTTTGCAGGAGTTGGAGCGGGCTTGCTTGTTGATCTTCTGATCGCTCAATACCCGGGTAGCCATTACGTCCAGCTAGTACCGCTGACGGCTTGTGGGTGCTTGATGTGATCATCACCTACTGCCGGCGTATTGACGAGTCTTTAGAGTCCTACATAGAGGTTTTACTGGCTCAGGCAAACGAAATAGGAGCGCATATGTGATATGTGCGGGACCGAGAATAATGCTTGTATGTGATACCGTATTCTATTCTTGCGACTTTTGTATCGGCCGGTTATATGTGATATAGCCGGGTTATCGAATCAAGTGTTGATTCGAAAAGTTGGTACATTTAGTGTTAGTTGGTTATATGTGATATAGCCGGATTATTAAATCAAGTGTTGATTTAATAATTTAGTGTATAATTGTATATTTGATATACTAATTTACATTAACTAACATTGGCTCATTTAAGCATTCTGTTCTCACTTGTGTGTACATGTGATATATATTAATGTGCATTGTTTATTTTTGTGTGTCATGGTTATTGATACACACTACATGGGTGTATAAGACATACACCATTTTAATTATAATGGTGGGGTTTTAATATTCAAAGTAAATACAAAATTAGTGGATAATTGTTCAAAGCATGAAGCTTGTAGAAGCTTGTGAGTGCTTTGACAAAGTCCACCCATTTTGTTTTACTTAGGATATTTATTAACCTAACCACTATAATTAGCCATGGTTATGTCTCTACATGAGTTAGTATATGATACCCACTCACCCATGGTTACTTATCTCACTTTGGATTATGCTCATTATCTTCTTCTTCCAAAAGAAAAGCTTGCTAGGGTTTGATAAAAGTGAGAAAGTAATTTGAGAAAAGAAATTCTAAAGTGAGCCCACTTCCTATTTTACCTTCCTCTACTAGATTAGCACTTTGGTATAGGATATTTGCTTCACTTTGGTGAAGTAGTAGCTTGAGTTCGTATCCTCTCGACGTAGATCATCTTCGGCCTCGAAGGCTTCAAGCAAGACCGTTGCCTTCTTCTCATGGAGCCGTCCAAGAGTCCGGGAGCAACATGATCGCAGCGAAGGGACTACTACAAGGAGCTTTTGAAGTGAAGGACCGATCTACAAAGGTTGTATTTCTATTTCACTTAGATGTAAATGGTTTACATTAGTTTACGTATTATTTTCTAGTTATTGATTCTAGTTTGGAGTTCCTTTTAACGACAATTTTTAAAAAATGGTATGGACGACGCCTCCCGAAACCTTGCTGCCGTCGATAGGAATCCTACAGAATTTTGCAATATAAAATTGCAACCATGCTTGAATATTGACTCAAGATGAATAAAAAAATATAACTCCCATGCTTGCAACCACGCTCTCATTTTGCACCCCATTTCTATTTTTATCAAAAATAGAAATCATGCCATGCTACATATTGTAAGTCGATGTACTACACCCTAATACTTGTGGGGAGGCGGAAATTTTAAAAACGAACTTGTTTAAAACACAAACATCGACTAACCGCTTGAATCGAAGCTAAACGATAACTAACTACAAACATAGAGATTCTATGCTACTATGTTTAGGGATTATACCTAACGAATCGTGTCCTTCGTCTTTGCGAACCCTACCTCCTCCTCGGCCTTCTCGAAGTAGTAGACGATCCATCCGAGAGCTTTACTCCAAGCTTAGCCTCTAAACTTGAGGCAACTAAACTTCTTTAAGTGCTAATCAAAGAAGCTAGGTGAAATAGAGTGAGGGTTATGGATTAAGTAGTCTAACTAATCCTTGTACTCAACACATGAGAGGGGAGGATTAGGGTTTGAAGAGAGAGAGCTTGAGGAGAGAGAAGGTGAGAATAATAATGAAGTGAGAATAATGAGTTATGATAATATATATCAAGCATTTCTTTTTATCAAGAAAAGAAAAGAAATGAATTTAACAACCATGCTTGATAATATCTAGTGATGATTCACATCCATGAGTCATTAAGCAATTATGAAGCATTAATGACATGGATGAATCATCCATATGACTCACTAATCACATTCATTGTATATGCCACCTAAACCCCCTTAGTCACCACCTTCTAGAAGCTTCTCGCGCAATTACGAGAACGCCCCTCCTTTCCGCAAAAATACAGAAAAACTTTAGACTGTATAAATCCAATAACTGGATACCAGTAACTGGCTTAAACCAAAACCGACTGGTAAAAACTGTCCGAAAGTCGTACGTGCGTAAACACACGTATGCGTCCGAACCCTTGTCGTAAAACCATACGACCTCTATATCGTTTCGCCTGGAGTAGGGAAACTCTCTGTGTGGGACTCTAGAGACTCGACTACTACGCTGGCAGTGGGTTTAACCACAGACCGCAAGCGGCACTAGCTGTACGTAAGGGTCCCCAGGTAGATGTCGATAAGAAGGCCGATGAGGAAACCCATCCGAACTCCTACTGAGTCTGATGTGACAATCTCCATACAGTCCGGTCCGTTCGTCTTAGACTATCGCATATCGGGCCTAGGGCGGCGGCAAGCGTCAGTCCCCTAATAGCGGTATAAGTCGTGTCGGAGGGAAGCCCATTACACCCTGAGAAACTACTGGAACCTACCAGCAAATCTCGCTTGCCCTGGCCAGGGACTTTGCGTAATGGCTCTCTGACACAGCGCGATATCAACTCCCAATACCGGGAGAGACGAATCCTGTCTAACCGCCACTGCCTCCAAGTGCTCGGGACTGCACCCAACTGCTACCTGTTTGCATGACTCCTTTGAGCCGTGGTAGGGTAGCAATCTAAGAACAATGGGACACACTCGAGGCGAAGTAGCAGTGTCAAGTCTGCGGACTATGCTGTACTCATGTCACCTGGGAACTGTTCACTGACGACTGGTATAAAACTAACCAACAGTTCCCTGTGAGTCCTGTCCGGTGTACCCGTAACCTAACGAGCACCTGTATACTATCTCCAGTACGACGTACTGACGGCTGTGGGACAGACCATCTCCCCAACTGGGATGAGAAGCGTACACACTAGTCTACTCCGGAGTATCGATGCTCTGTCTCGATAATCCAACGACTAGGGACCTGAATAAGGATGTGCTTGTAGACTACCCAGCCCCCACTAGTGTGACTGCTATCACAACGCTGGTAGTCAAGCAAGATCCTAAGAGCTCTATCAATACGTATACTCACATATTAAGATAGAAAAACCAAGTAGCATACTACCATGTTTAGCAAGACTGTTATATACATGTGAATATCCCAAGCTTCCATTAAGTAATATACAAACTAGTATGATACAATAATGGCCCCTAGGGCATATACACTAACAATCTCCCACTTTCACTAGGGCCATGTACTGGCATATCGAAGACCGATGATCTCGAGTAGCCTCTCGAACTGAATCTGAGGTAGGGCCTTCGTGAATGGATCAGCAATGTTCTCTTCAGAAGCAACTCTCCGAACCTCGATCTCCTGACGATCAATGATCTCTCTGATCAGGTGATACCGCCTTAAGATGTGTCTGGACTTCTGATGGGACCTTGGTTCCTTCGCTAAAGCTATAGCTCCGTTGTTGTCGCAATACAGAGGTATTGGATCAACTATGGTAGGAACCATCTGAAGTTCTGTTAGGAACTTCTTCATCCAGACTGCTTCTTTTGCGGCATCGCAAGCAGCTATATACTCCGCTTCCATCGTCGAGTCAGCAACGGTGTCCTGCTTGGAGCTCTTCCAGCACACCGCCCCTCCATTGAGGGTAAAGACATAACCCGACATGGACTTGGAATCGTCCTTATCACTCTGGGAGCCGGAATCAGCAAAGGCCTCCAACCTGAGGTCTTTTCCGCCGTAAACCAAGAACATCTCCTTAGTCCTTCTCAGGTACTTGAGAATGTTCTTTACTGCTATCCAGTGCTTCTCCCCTGGGTCTGACTGATACCGGCGTACCACGCTCAGTGCGTAAGCTACATCTGGTCTGGTACACAACATCGCATACATTATAGAGCCTACGGCAGAAGCGTAGGGTATAATAGACATGCGTTCCCCTTCCAAATCAGTCTTGGGAGACATCTCTTTGGAGAGGGTGATTCCGTGACAAGCCGGTAGATTACCGCGCGTAGAATCTTCCATACTGAATCTTTTCAGTACAGTGTCGATATACCTGGACTGCGAAAGTCCCAACATCCTCTTGGGTCTATCACGATAGATCCGGATCCCTAGAATGTAAGAGGCATCACCTAGGTCTTTCATGGAGAACCTGTGTGACAAGAATCCTTTGACAGATTGTAGCATAGGAATGTCATTTCCTATCAATAGAATGTCATCCATGTACAAGACGAGGAATACAACACTTCTCGCTACAACTTTACTATATATGCACGGTTCATCTGGATTTTTGATAAAGTCATATTCTTTGACTGTCTCATCAAAACAGATGTTCCAACTCCGTGATGCCTGCTTTAGTCCATAAATGGACTTGAGCAGCTTGCATACTTTCCCGCTGCTCCCACTCTGATTGAAACCCTCTGGCTGATCCATATAGACGCACTCTTCTAAATTTCCATTCGGAAAAGCCGTCTTTACGTCCATCTGCCAGATTTCATAATCATGGAAGGCAGCAATAGCAAGAAAGACCCGAATGGATTTGAGCATAGCCACTGGAGAAAAAGTTTCGTCATAGTCCAAACCAGGTCTTTGACAAAAACCCTTTGCAACAAGTCTAGCCTTATAGGTTTCCACCTGTCCATCTACACCAATCTTTTTCCTGAAGATCCATTTGCATCCTATGGGTTTTACCCCATCTGGAGCAAAGTCCAAAGTCCATACTTTGTTGGTGTACATGGACTCCATTTCGGTCTGCATTGCATCTAGCCATCGTACCGAGTCGCCGCTCTGGATGGCCTGCTGGAAGTCAGTAGGTTCATCATCATCTATGATGCAATCCTCTCTATCCCCATCTATGAGAAAACCGTAGTATCTCTCAGGCGGATGAGACGGCCTACTACTCCTGCGGAGGGGTGCGGGAATGTCCTGTTCTTCTTGAACTACCGGTTCTACCAAACTTTCAGTATTAGTTCGTGGTTCTGGAATTTCTTCCAGTTCTATTTCGCTCCCACTTGATTCCTTTTCTAAAAACTGATGTTCTAGAAAATGGGCATTACGAGAAACAAATACCTTTTGTTCTTCTGCGTAATAGAATAGATATCCCCTGGAGTTCTTTGGATACCCCACAAACTTACACTTTACTGATCGTGCCTCGAGCTTGTCCACATGCTGCTTTTTAACAAAAGCTGGACATCCCCAAATCTTTATATACTGTAAAAGGGGTTTCTTCCCGCTCCACATCTGATATGGAGTGGTAGGCACAGTCTTGGTAGGTACCATGTTCAAAAGATATGCCGCTGATTCTAGCGCATAACCCCAGAAAGATCGTGGTAACTCAGCATTACTCATCATGGATCGTACCATATCCAATAGGGTTCGATTCCGTCTCTCCGATACACCGTTATGCTGTGGAGTGTATGGAGGAGTAAGCTGAGAGAGAATTCCTTTCTCTTTTAGGTAACCTAGGAACTCGGCACTCAAGTATTCACCACCTCGATCAGATCTAAGTGTCTTGATACTTTTGCCGGTTTGGTTTTCTACTTCATTCTTATACTCTTGGAATTTCTCAAAAGCCTCGGATTTATGTTTCATCAGATAAATGAATCCGTATCTTGAGTAATCATCCGTGAAAGCAATGAAATAGGAAAAACCACTTCTTGCATGTGTAGACATTGGACCACATACATCGCTGTGTATGAGTCCTAAGAGCTCGCTCGCTCTTACTCCTTGTCCAGTAAATGGAGTCTTTGTCATCTTTCCTTTGAGACAAGATTGACAAGTGTCATAAGTTTGATATTCGAACGAGTCCAAATATCCTTCTCTATGCAACTTAGTCAACCTTCTCTCATTAATGTGACCCAGTCTACAATGCCATAAGAAAGCTTTATTTAAATCTGGAGACTTTCTTTTTAGTGTGTTCTGGACATTGAAAATTTGGAGTTGGTTTAAAACATATATACCGTTATTTAGTGTACCTGACCCAATCAAACCATGATTAAGGTGGATGTTAACAACATCTCTTACAAACGTGAAATCATAACCTTTATTTGATAACAAGGAAACTGATATGATATTACACGTTAATCTTGGTACAAAAAAATAGTTATGTAAAACCAAAATGTGTCCACTCGTCAATCCTAGGTGATAATCCCTGACGGACGCAGCTCCCACGCTAGCTCCGCTAGCAACCTTTAGGGTCATATCACCTTCCTTCAGCACTCTACGGTTTCTCAGTGCCTGCAATAAATCATACATTAAATCATTAAATCAACACTTGATTTAACGATCCGGTCATATTGCATATGACCGACTAATATCCAATGTATCGACTTATCGAATCTATCCTTGATTCGATAACTTGGTTATATCGCATACAACCAATCGATACATTCATCGCAAGAATAGAATACGGTATCACATACACGCATTATTCTCGGTCCCGCACATATCTCATATGCGCTCCTATTTCGTTTTGCTTGAGCCAGGAAACCTCTGTGTAGGACTCTAAAGACTCGTCAATACGCCGGCAGTAGGTGATGATCATATCAAACACCCACAAGCCGCAAGTGGTCTTCTAAACGTAACGGCTACCCGGGTATTGAGCGATCAGAAGATCGACGAGCAAGCATGCTCATACTCCTGTGAATCCAACCAGTAACACTTACCGTACAGTCCGGTCTGATCGTCTGATATGTCGCATATCTCGTCTAGGGGTGGTAAATGTCAGACCCCAATAGCTTGATAAGTCGTGTCGATATGAGGTCTGTAACGGTTCAAGAAACTACTGGTAACACTTACCAGTAAATCTCAGCAACCCTGGCCAGGGATTTCTGGTTATAGCCAATCGAACACAGCGCAACATCAACTCCCTATACCGGGAGAGACGAATCCCCTCCTATCGCTCATTGCCTCCATGTGATTCGGGACTGTACCCAAAAACCACCGTTTTGCAAGCCCTCTTGGACGTGGTAAGGTGGAAATCAAAGCACAGTGGGAATCACACAAGACTCTATGACGATCTCGGGTCTACAGACTAACCTGTACCAGTGTCACCAGAGAACTGCCATCTGACGTGAGGTATAATATCATCTGGGAGTTCTCGGCGAGTCCGTCCAGTGTACTCAGTCTCCACTGAGCACCCGTATATCATCTCTGATGTCAAACACCAATGGATATGGGATCATCCATCGCCCATCTGTATGGGTCGAGAAGGTATACGCTAGTCTACTCTGGTATATCGATGCCCCATCTCGATACACCCATGACTAGGGACCTTGAAGGATGTACTTATGGACTACCACGTCCCCACTAGTATGATCCGCATCATAGTCCAGGTAATCAAGTACACATCCTAAGGGCTTTACCAACATGTAACAGAGAGACAATCAGTGTACATGTTAAGGTAAAGAGCAACCAGATAGCATACTATCATGTCGAGCAAGAAAGTCCTCTCTATATATGTCCAAGCATCCACTACAATATACATCCTATGTATAGTAATGGCCTCTAGGGCATACATATAACTAATAATCTCCCACTTGCACTAGGGCCATCTGATAGCAGTGGTTGTATTATCTCATACTCAACCATCCCATAAAAGTCTCTCTCTGGGAAAAGGCCTTTGTGAGTGGATCCGCCGTGTTGTCCTCCGAGTATGCTCTCCTAAGCTCGATCTCTTTGGAGATCAACCATCTCCATGATCAGGTGATACTGCCTTAGAAAATGTCTGGATTACTGATGGGACGGACGTTCCTTGGCATAAGCCATAACTCCATTGTCACACAATGGGAGGAACTAAGTTCATCTCATGAGACTGATATACACCCAGACAGCCTCTTTGGTAGCATCTTAAGTAGCGATGTATCCATCCTTTATCGTCTAGTAAGCCACGGTATCTAGCTTGGAACTCTTCCAACATACCGTCCCTCTACTGAGGGTAAAGACAATGCCTGCGACTGACATTCAGTCGCCCTTATCACCCTGGAACCTTTCCAGTGATTCTCCCCAGGATCGATTGATACCTTCTCGCTACAACTAGTAAGTATCTTAACATCCAATTAGATCTATCTCATAGATCCAAGATCCAGGATTTAGAAGGTATCATTTTGATCCTATATGGAGAATCCTTGTGATAAGCGGAGATTGACCGAGCGTAGCATAGGAAACTCCTTTCCTATCAAGAGTATGTCATCCACGTACTCTACGAGGATCACTACCATACTCTCTACTACCTTTTTGTATATACGAGGTTCATCTACCATTTTGATGAAGTCAAACTCTTTGACTACCACATCAAAACAGATGTTCCAACTCCGCGATGCCTGCTTTATCCTATAAGGCATCTTGCACACGTTTCCGCTTCTCCCACTGTCTACGAATCCCTCTGGCTGTGTACTTATAGACGCTCTCTTCCAAAACATTATTTAGAAAATCAGTCATGACACCCAACCACCAGATATCGTAGTCATGGTATGTAGCCGTGGTAAGTAGTATCTGGATGGACTTAAGCATAGATCCTTAGAAAAGGTTTCAACATAATCCATACCTGGTCAATGATGCAAACCTTTAACAAGTCTAGCTTTGAAAGTCTCAACTTTTCCATGTACACCAAGTAATCTTCTCAAGATATACTTGCTCCTGATGGGGATTTAACCCTTCAGATATAGCAACCAAAGTCCATACTTTGTTGGTGTATAAGGATTCCATCTCAGATCGCTAAGCATCCAGCCATTCTTACAGAGTCTCACTCCTGATGGCCAGCTCGAAACTAGTTGGGTCATCATCTCATGATGCAATCCTCACTCCCACTGTCATAGAGAAACCGAAGTATCTCTCGAGTGGGTGAGGAACCCTACTAGATCGGCGGAGAGGCTGAGGTCCGTCGGAGACTATTGAATCCTTTGGTCCTGTCAAATCATCAGTTGTAATTTGTATAGCTGGAACATTTCCAGTTCTACATAACAGATCTTGCCTCGAGCTTGTCCGGATTTTGCCTTTTAGACATAGGCTGGACAACCCCAAATCTTAACAAACTTAAGATATGGGCTCTTCCCTTTCCATATCACATATGAAGCGGTAGGCAACTGTTTTGATTTGAACCCTATTCAATAGGTATGCAGCTTCTCAAGCGCATAACTCCCAAAAGGAAATAGGAAACTCAGTAGTACTCATCATAGAGCACACCATATCACATAGGGTGCTATTGCTCCGTCCCGATACACCGACGTGCTGTGGTGTATACAGAGGAGTAATGCTGAGAGAGAATCTCATTCTCCTTTAGAAAAGTCCAAGAATTCCGTGCTCAAGTATTCTCTTCCTTGATCTCATCAAAGGACATAATACTTATATCCGTATTGGTTCTCTACTTCTAACTTATATTCTGTGAATATCTCAAAAGGTTCGGACTTATGTTTCAACAGGAACATATGTCTGAATCTTGAGAGATTATCAGAGAATGTAATGAAGTAGAAAGGACCGGTCTTGGTATATGTAGACAAGGGACCTTCATACATCAACATGTATCATCCCAAGAGCTCAACTAACTTTTTCTCTATTTCCAATAAACAGAGCTGAGGTCATTATATCTTTTGTGACATGACTGGCAAGTTTCATAAGATGTAAATTCAAACTGATTTAAATATGCATCTACTATGTAACTTAAGCTAGTCGGGTCGCATTGATATGACCTAGTCTACAATACCTCAAGAAGGATCCGTTCATTCCTGAACTCTTCCTCTTATGTGTGTTCTATATACTAGGAATTGTAGTTCGATTTAGAACGTCAATACTTTTAGATAACGTGCCTGAACCGATCAGCTTTTGATATAGGAAATGTTCAAAACATTATCCATCAATACAAAATTATATCCTTTCTTTACTAATAAAGAGACTGATATGATTTTGTATATTAGGTTCGGTATCTAATAACATTTATTCAGAATCAATGTATTTGGAATACAGGGTGACAGTGACCAACAGACTTGGCTGCAACACTTGCCCCGTTTTCTGTCTCATGAAACCTATCACCCGTTCTCAGTTCCTTACCTATCTGTAGCCCATGTAACAAATTATATATGCGGGATCCTGATCCGGTATCACATACCCAGGACATAAAGGATACTGAGAAACAGTTCTCTGTAACTAACACACCCGAAGGAGATGCATCATATGCACTTTCTTCGTTTGGGCGGCATAGGAATTCTGGTATTCCCCTATTTCCTGCTCTGTCTTATAACAATATAAGTTGGAGCGGGACCAACGTTCCCCAGCTCAGTATAACAAGTGGGTTCGGTCAATATCCGTTTTATTATCTTTATTAAGGCGTGATATGGTCGCTACCTGGAGAGAGAGAGAAGAAAACACTCAGCGTATACTCTTGCAAGATCAGATTGGTTATTATTTTATCTAATCAGGATGGCTTCCACTGTTTTTTATCAAATCTTCCTTCAAACCTTAAAAGGAAAGACTAGCCGGGATTAATTACACGCTACAAGTTCGCCAATCTTTCAGCCAGGCCAGTGTCGGTACTTTGAGGGAGGTCCCCCGTACTTTTGCATGAACCTAATTAATGTAAACCTCATTTTCCCAGAGGCGTAACCTCGTTAACACCTTTCTAGACACCTACTTGATCGGCTAATTGTAGTGTGTAAAACTCTCCCAGGAGTAACACTTACTCGCAGCGGGTATCGGGATCTAACTATCTCATAGAAGGTATGCAATCTCATTGCAAATTTCAACACTTGAAATTCCCGATAATATTTTGCCCCTAGCATGCTATGACCTTGACGCATGCCAAACAACCCATAGTCCGCTAGTCAAGTTCAACCCGTACATTTCTTGATTAAATTAAACCCACCCGCACGACCCTTGACGCATGCCAAACAACGCCGTGCGAATACCCTAATCCAATCGTATCGTATGCAAGCAGATAAGCACTAGTTAGCTACCGTATACTACGCCTTGACGCATGCCAAACTACCGCAGCACGAATACTAAATAGTACTTATCTGAAATGACGGAGGGCTACGACAGGTTTTTCTGAAAACCTATTGTGTAATGAACTTGATATCGCTGTAGAATCAAATGATTTTAAAATGGAGTGTTTCTGAGGCTTTTCCAGTTTTGCTAAAGGGGTCACTCCCGGTGAAGGGATCGTCGGCCCTTTCCTCGTCGAATGAGGTGCGGGATATATCATATATATCACTGTGCAAAGCAGAAACTATTGAAGTAATCAAAAGATAAACCGAGAGTTGTAGCATCTGCCAGTTATTGCTAAAGGAGTCACTCCCGGTGAAGGGATCTCGGTCCTTTCCTTATCGAATAAGGTGCAGGATGTTCTATAAGGGACACCGCGATGCAAAGCAAGAACTGTAGCTACCTGTTTTTAAGAAATTCGATTCCACAACATCTTAGGTTTCTTTTCTTTCATTAATCACATTAATGAAGTCTTATCATTTAAGTCCATCTAAACATCACAGATAAATATAACGTACGCTTATGCCATCCGCATTCGCCTCGATGTCCCGTCTGCATCGTTAGGTTAGGTAACTAACGGCAGAGCGAGGCAGGGCTAGCGCGGGTGTAAAACATAAGCAACGTCTATATAATATATCATATATACTATATACTATATCTATCACAGCATATCAAATGATCACATCACAGATATCGCAGTAGAAGAATCATATGAAACATTTGATATGGTAGGACGTCCGTGTTTTTAATACGAGCCAGTATAAAACACGGATTCCACGGTCGTGATGAATAGCCAATCCCACACCCCTAGACCCCTACGAGAGCGGCAAGCAACCCTACCAATTCTAGAGTAAGGAGACCCGGACTCGACTCCTCGAGTTGGTCTCCTACTGGACTCCAGAACCCAGTTACTCGTGCTCTCCTCCTTGGGTCTATCCTAGTGCGGAAAAGTAAATAATATACAAATGGTGACATCTTCCGCAACCTGGAAGTGCCCCAATAAAAGAATATTATACACAAGTTTTTACATGAATGAAAATGGAAAAACACTCATCTCACATAAAATCCCCCCGGCTATTCAAACACGACGATCCAATATAACATATCCAGCAACACATAATATCACATGTCATCAACGTAAGTAAGTATGCATACACCGATTGTCGTCGATGTATAGCAACGGCAATCGGCAATACCACTACATACTACACTTACGGTCACAGAAAAGAAAGTGTAAAATTACAACAGTTGGAATCCGCAACCTCTGTAGACACCACATGCCTAACCAAATGAATTCCTTAGACATCGCATGCCTAACAATTATAAACCCCACATTTTAGTCTCATTATCGAAAACTCTTTTCAATATTAAGTCAGGCAATTCAACAAGATTCCCGACATCCTGATCGAATGCTCGTCGCAAACTTTAGTAGATGGCCGCATCCCCAATGCCGTCGACGAAGTGCACTAAGGCGGATCACCGCTGCCGCGAGCACCCGAACGGATGCTTTCGGCGATGGGGTTCTCCTACAGTCACTTGGTCGGGGTTATGGGGTGTAGCTGTCTATTAAGTTTACCCGGCGAGTATCTGCATACGCTACGTGATTGCGACGGACTTTTGATCGCATCAAAATTCCGTGGCAACCGATCAAGTGAGACTAAAGTGCTATGTTTATAACATTCATTCAGTTATCTCATAACTACTTGTGGATTCCAAATATTGTATCACATTTCAGATAAATAGAAAATTTTAAACTTTCCGATCGAATAATCAAACACCCAAGTTTTCCTGAAACAGCTCAACACATGAAATAAATT
This sequence comes from Agapanthus africanus, assembly GCA_030015575.1. Classification (NCBI taxonomy): domain Eukaryota; kingdom Viridiplantae; phylum Streptophyta; class Magnoliopsida; order Asparagales; family Amaryllidaceae; genus Agapanthus; species Agapanthus africanus. The sequence goes on from CM057340.1 coordinate 745,841,909, forward strand.
TAAAAACATCCAGTTCATGCCTCAGTACTAACAGTCCAGCCGTAGAAGGGTCAAACCAACGCCTCACATGTGGCACGCCGTACTGCCCCAAACCCTAAGGTTCAAAGGGCAGTTCAAGACGGTCATATAATCGAGTTAAGGTTTGTTGTCTTCTAGAGGGTCCATCGCGTTACTTGCACTACTTAGAACGTCTTCAAACCACGGAAAAATCCAACATTTGGAAATTTCCCGGCAGGGGAAAAATTGGGTATTTATATCCGGTCGAGCTTTCTAACATGTTCTAAAATATCCGGAAAAACTCATAGACAAAGTTAGACAATCCGATCGAATCTACGATCTCCCAATACAACCCAGAAAACTCAACTCTTGAGTAAAATTTAAAAATTCCCAGAAAATACAGCATGTACAGATGGGCATTACTGTGCAAAGCAAGTGACAAGATTCACTTATACGGCCGCCGCAAATGCCAGGGTGGGGCCGCAGTTCCGCGGCAGTTTAGTCGACTTAGGGAAACATGCTTCACAGTAACCCCTAGAAATCCCTGCTGAATTTTTTGGATATTTTTAATTCAAAAAAATCCAAAATTCCAGAAAATGTCCAGAGAGTGGTTTGAGTTAGGGTTTGTAGGTTCGATCGGCATTCTAACATCGTCTACGCATCGCCTAAGACTGTAGCTAGGCTTTGATACCACTGTAGGGTTCCTAGGCACACTAATAAGGTCTCACAAGGCATCAACCATGCCAAATTCAAAATTTTCCGGTGCCGAGAAACCCTAGACTAGATCGTTAACTAGAGAATAGGCGAAACAACAAGCTAGTAAACAACTTTACTGCTATGTAAAAGAGACTACAACCTTTGTAGATCCGGTCCTCCACTTTCTTAGCTCCGTGATGATGTCCCTCTGCTGCGATCATCGGATCCCGGACTCTAGCGATGGTTTCGTCGAAGAAATGATCGGGCTAGGTCGTCGACTTCGATGCCGAAGATGATCTACGTCGAGGCAACTCAAGATCAAGCTCCAACTTCACCAAGTCATGAAACTTGTGAAGAAAACACCCTATACTACATGGCAAGTGGTAGAGAATGAAGAAATAGGAAGTGGGTTCACTTTGGATTTGGATTTCTCACTCTTTTTCTCATGTCACCATTAAAGGTAGCAAGGTTTCTTCTTCTTGAAGAAAAAGAAGAAGAAAGAATATGATAAGAATTATTTTTTAAAAAGAAAATCCAAGTCATTCTTATCATAATGCAACCATGGTTGAGTGTAGAGAATAAACTCTGGTTAGGTGAATGGTTAGGTTAAGCAAAAGAAACAAAAATGGTCAAAGCTTCTTGAAGCTTCAAGGAAAAAAACAAAAGAAGTAACCATTTCTTTTCTTGCTAAAATGAATAAATAATCAAGAAATGATAACAAAACCCTAACCATTCACTTAAACATGGTTTAAAGTAAACATACACCCAAGTTTGCATGTATCATCAAACATGATACAATCTAGTGCACAAAACTATATCATATATACAATGTGCACATCAAGTGAGAAAATCCATCTTTAAGTGAACAAATACTAGTTAATGTAAAGTAATATATCTAATATATAATCATACATTAAATCATTAAATCAACACTTGATTTAACGATCCGGTCATATCGCATATGACCGACTAATATCGAATGTATCGACTTATCGAATCTATCCTTAATTCGATAACTAGGTTATATCGCATACAACCAATCGATACATTCATCGCGAGAATAGAATATGGTATCACATACACGCATTATTCTCGGTCCCGCACATATCTCATAAGCGCTCCTATTTCGTTTTGCTTGAGCCAGGAAATCTCTGTGTAGGACTCTAAAGACTCGTCAATACACCGGCAGCAGGTGATGATCATATCAAACACCCACAAGCCGCAAGCGGTCTGCTAAACGTAACGGCCATCCGAGTATTGAGCGATCAGAAGATCGACGAGCAAGCCCGCTCACACTCCTGTGAATCCAACCAGTAACACTTACTGTACAGTCCGGTCTGATCGTCTGATATGTCGCATATCTCGCCTAGGGGTGGTAAACGTCAGACCACAATAGCTTGATAAGTCGTGTCGATATGAGCTCTATAACAGTTCGAGAAACTACTGGTAACACTTACCAGTAAATCTCAGCAACCCTGGCCAGGGATTTCTGGTTATAGCCAATCGAACACAGCGCAACATAAACTCCCTATACCGGGAGAGACGAATCCCCTCCTATCGCTCATTGCCTCCATGTGATTCGGGACTGTACCCAAAAACCACCGTTTTGCACACCCTCTTGGACGTGGTAAGGTGGAAATCAAAGCACAGTGGGAATGACACAAGACTCTATGACGATCTCGGGTCTATAGACTAACCTGTACCAGTGTCACCAGAGAACTGCCATCTGACGTGAGGTATAATATCATCTGGGAGTTCTCGGCGAGTCCGTCCAGTGTACCCAGTCTCCACTGAGCACCCGTATATCATCTCTGATGTCAAACACCAATGGATATGGGATCATCCATCGCCCATCTGTATGGGTCGAGAAGGTATACGCTAGTCTACTCTGGTATATCGATGCCTCGTCTCGATACACCCATGACTAGGGACCTTGAAGGATGTACTTATGGACTACCATGTCCCCACTAGTATGATCCGCATCATAGTCCAGGTAATCAAGTACACATCCTAAGGGCTTTACCAACATGTAACAGAGAGACAATCAGTGTACACGTTAAGGTAAAGAGCAACCAGATAGCATACTATCATGTCGAGCAAGAAAGTCCTCCCTATATATGTCCAAGCATCCACTACAATATACGTCCTATGTATAGTAATGGCCTCTAGGGCATATATATAACTAACAGATAGAGCCCATAGGATTCTTGCTTGACTACCAGCATTACGATGGTGATCATATACGTAGGAGTTGGTGGTCTATAAGTATATCCCTAAATGTTCTTAGTCTTGGGAGTATCGAGACTGGGCATCGATACTCCAGTGTAGATTGGTGTATACTGATCGAGACCCCGACGAGGGGCGGTGGCCAGGTCTTACAAGCCATTGGTGTTAGTTTGTTCAGCTAAGATAGTATACAGGTGCTCATTGGGTTATGAGTACACTGGACGGAGTTCCCACTGTGCTTTAATTACTACCCTACCACGGCTCAAAAGAGTCATGCAAACAGGTTTTAGTTGGGTACAGTCCCAAACCACATGGAGGCAGTGAGCGGATCGTCGGGGATTCGTCTCTCCCGGTATTAGGGGTTGATGTCGCACAGTGCATGGGTGGCCATGACCAGAAAACCTTGGCCAAGGTAGTCGAGAATTACCGATCTAGGATCGGTAGTTTCTCTGGTGGTGATGGGTTTCATACCGACACTAAATATCGCGTTATTTGGGGTCTGACTTTATCCACCCCTCTAGCCCCGATATGCGATACTCATAGACGAACGGACCGGACAGTACGGATATTGTCACTGATAGGCTCAGTAGGGTTTCAGGATGAGTTCGCTCGTCAGCTTCCCTTTTGGTCAATACTTGGGCAGCCGTTACGTACATCTAGTACCACTGACGTGCTTGTAGTTAAACCCACTGCCAGCGTATTGACGAGTCTTTAGAGTCCCCCCATAGAAAGTTTTCCCAAGTTCGGGCGAAACGTTGTACAGGCCGTATGGTTTTATGGCAGGGTTCGATCATATACGTGCACTCGTGCACGGATCATGATCGGACGGATCATTCTAGTGGGCTTTGTTTTAAGCCGGATCCTAGTATTAGATTTGTTGGATTACTTTCGCCTCATTGTATTCGTGTTTAGTCGGAATACGAATACATGTATGTATATACAGATGAGGGGTATCCTTGTGACCCGTCACGAGTTTACTTTAGAAGATGCCATTCTATTTATTGTTGTAAACATTTGGATTAATGTTTATTAGTGGAAATTGTGAGTGGAAGTCATGATGAAGAGCATTAAATGAGTCATGTGCATATTTGGTGACTCATGGTCTTATTTTTGGTGCCATGTCAATTTTCTTGATTGATTATTGTGTTGAATTGATGTGAGGAGAGAGAGAGAGGGCAACCACTAAGTCTTGGGGTTGGCTCTTCATTTGGATAATGCTCTCTCACATTTTTAATTCCACACAATAAGCAAGCAAGCTCTTCTTCATCTTCTTTCTACTTGGGCTCACAACTTCCTCTCCCATGGCTTCTTTTTCAACCTCCATCCATACCATCTAATGAGTTGAGAATCAATGGATGTATTGAGACAAAGTAATCACACACCTTCTCTACTTCATCTTGGACATGTCGGCTAGCAAACTTCATGTCCGAGTTGCTTCGATTTGAAGCGGGAGCCCGTATAAAGATTCCTCGATGTGGTGCCACTTCGACAAGAGAGACCGGAGGGTGAACTTCGTCGGGGCAGCCGCGAAAAGCATGGGACAGAGATTGAAGACCGAAGGACACAGATCGATCGGTATAATCTCCGAACTCATTTTAATGATTGCTAGTTAACGGTTAATGGAACGGTCCGGGTATTTGGTTATGGTAGCGCCAAGTTTTGAAAAGTTTTTGCTCCGCATTTGGCCTCGGAAAGACGGTCGGGGCGCTGCCGTAAGCCAACATGGTATCAGAGCGATCCCATTAACCATTAGCTTGCTTGTTTAGAAAATGTTAAAGTATCGAAACCGGAACAAACCCGATTCACTGCACAAAGAATTCCAGTTTCTGTCAATTTCAAAAGCGTCTTCAAAAATTATTTAAACATGTGCAGAAAACTACTGACATGACATATAGTCTGCACCCCAAAAACAACACCAACCCCTTGGATTTTGGCCGATCACATGGATCCCAAATCCGAGGAGGCCGGCCCTTTTAGAGCATTTGGGTTTCGTTTTGGGGGTGTGGTCTTGTCTCTGGAATCTTAGTTCATTGGTATTGTTTGTTTAACCCAGTTTAGATATGGTTTTATCAGGTTGTTTGGGGCTATTCGGGGGTTATTTTGAAGTCTATATTTTCTAACATTGTTTAAAGTTTACAGTGCATTACATTACTATCTGGGACCGTGAATGTCATTCGAGTGGTAAATCTTGTCTAATTGCTATAGTTCTTTTAGACGGGTTTACGAACGTGACATTTACGTTGATGTTCTGTGTTGTGCTGTATTGTTGTGGATTTGTCATGATGGATAGCTTGCGTGCAATGGTAGTACAATTTGGATTTGTTTATACATTTGATATAGCAGGGCGAGCGTCCGACGTGTGGACTGTCGTCACTGCCTGTTTGTATATTATTCTTTTGGGGCACGACCGAGTTGAGGTTGATGTATCCGTTGTACATATTTTCTTTTCTGTACTAGGATTACCTCGCGGTGGGGTGCACGGATAGCCGGGTTCTAGAGGGCAATGGGCCCGCATCTCATGGCTTTGAGACGAAGGGGGCTTCACTCTAGAATTGGCGGGCTATTCGCCGCATTCGTAGGGGGTATAGTTTGACCCAAGGAGGGGTGCTCAAGTTACCGGATTCCATAAAGTGCTGGGCGGTCCATTCACCTTGCTGAAGGGGGCTGTCTCGCTTTAGGTTTTGGCGGGTAACTTACCGCACTCGCAGGGGTCTAGGTTTTCATTGCACAAGCTATCCACACGACCAGGGGAACGTCGGGTTTCAGTTGCGGTTCAAAAGAAACCCGGGGCTCCCTGATTATCTGTATTGTTCTGTGATGCTTATTACTTTTCTGTGATGTTGCATTTATCACGCCTGGAGTGATCATTATATATTGTTATATATAAACTAGTAGATGTTGTATATGTTTTACACCCACGCTAGTCCAGTCCCCGCTCTGTCGTTAGTTAAGTAACCTAACGGGTGATGACGGGACCCAGTGGCGAATGCGGATGGCATATACGTACATTATATTTTTGTTCTTTTGTGGTGTGATTAATTGATAGGACCGCATTGATTCGGATCAATGCAAGGAAAACAGACCCATTCGATATTGTTGGAACAATTTTCAAAAAAATCTGTTATTACAAGGACGTTCTCTTTTGTTTTGCATAGAGGTATTTGGTTATGAATATCCAGCACCTCATTCGACGAGGCAAGGGCTGAGATCCCTTCATCGGGAGTGACCCCTTGGACAGAGGTTTGCGTCAGGATAATAACTTCACTATAGTCGATTACTTTTTGCTTTGCGTCGTGGTATTCAGTTGGAATATCCTGCATCTCATTCTACGGGGAAAGAGCCGAGATCCCTTCACCGGGAGTGACCTCTTTAGCAAAAGTTTTCGCCACTATACTTTTGTAAAATCGCTTGGTTTCCTTCAACGATATCAAGTTCATTACGTTAAAGGTTTTTCGCCAAAAACCAGCCGTAGCCCTCCGTCATTTCGGATAAGCAGCACATAGTATTCGTGCGGTGTTTGTTGACCAAAGTAAAGGCATTGTGTGTGGTAGCTGTGTGTTGCTTATCCGTTGCGTGGATATGGATTGGTTTAGGACAGTCGTACCACTTTGTTGGCCAAAGTCAAGGGTGTGTGCGAGTGGGTCTAAATCAATCAGGACAATGACGGGTAGAACTTGACTTGCGGGTTATGATTTGTTGGCCAAAGTCGAGGTCATAAACCGCTTGGGGTAAAAACACATATCGGGAGTTTCAAACATACAGGAAACTTTCTAGGCCTGTGCATACCTTCTGGAGTGTGATAACGTGAGTGGATTCCATCACGTTATCATGCGATGATAGCTGGATCCTGATTCCCACCGATGGGTTCCTTTACTCCTCGGGTGATCCCGACTAATTCTTCTTTCAGGTTTGGAGGAGAATTTGAGGATACAGTGGGAGATTTCATGATTAGATAAAGTGATTAACCATTCTGATCTGGGTTAGAGTGCACGCTGAGTGTTTCTTTCTCTCTCTTTGACAGCGACCATGGCCCGACCCTAAACTATGACTCAGTAACTAAGTTAACCGAACTTTCTTTAAACACTGGGTTTTGGATTGTCTGAGTTGCATACATCATTACCACATTTTTTTCCCCTTTGAGTTTCTCCAGAACACTCCGTATTATTACAAACATCCACTTCCATTGGATAAACCCATCGTATGGTTATATACGAACTTGAAAGAAGTTGTTCGAGATTCGAGGATAGATTCTGGTTCTAAAGAGATTGAATAGGACTATTCAGTTGTCTTTTCCCTTTACCTTCTCTTAGGTTGTGAGTACTCCTAGGATTAGGAGAGTACACCTATTACGCTTATTGAATAATATTCTTCCAAACCATAAGCAGGTGCCGAAGGTAGGGAATGAAGAAAACCAATTAGCCTTAGTGTGATGTACAGAACGTAATAAGTAAAGATAAATAAAGGGATCAGAAAGAGGCCAAAGTAAATTGTGACTGTAATCATTCACGACCAAACCACATATTTCATCGGCACTCCTACTTCACCTTTGTATTTCTCCAGAACACCCCGTATCACTACGAACATCCACTTCCATTGGATAAATCCATCGTATTGTTATATACGAACTTGAAGGAACTTGTTCCAGTTCGGAGATGGATTCTGGTTAAGGAGAAATAAGAATAAGGATTATTCAGATGTCTTTTCCCTTTACCTTCTCTCAGGTTTCGAGTACTCCTAGGATTAGGAGAGTACACCTATTACGCTTATTGGATAGTCTTCTTCCAAACAATAGGCCGGTGCCGAATGGTAGGGAAGGAAGAAAACCATTTAGCCTAAGGGGGTGTACAGAAGGTAACGAGTAAAGACAAATAAAGGGATTTGGAGAGATGGCAAAGAGATATACGGTTACAGTCATGAATCTCGATAATGGAAGAGGCATTACTAGGAATACCCGGATACCCCTTCGAAACATGTTCATGTTTCAGTTTCACTGTGCGTTGTTAATTGAAAATTTATTTCCCAATTAGACCCTTGCTCCAGGGAATGTATTTACCAGTTTCGATTCTCACATCTGTATGGTTTTACAGATGATGAGTGGGAGCAACTTATTGGGAATTAGGTGATCATCCTCATTATATCGGAATTCGTTGTAATTGGTGATATTTGAGGAAATCGCCGGTGTTTTTGCCGGACGGCAAATTTTTTGGTTTTGAATATCCGTTGTTATGCACCAATTTCAAACTGATATATCTGTATGTTTATTTTATAAAGTAAGATATAACCTTTTGAAATTATGTTCATGACATTTACCTATATCAGTTGATGGTTAGGTAAGGAGCATTAAACAGCGGTGTAATTCTTCTTAAATATAGGACAGTTTTCAACCTACGATGCACAGGGTTTGAGTTATTCAACTCAGGAGACTTATACAAAGTATTGTATATTGTCCAGTGTCCATTAGGACAGAGGGGTTGGCCCTCTTACTATATCCTGTTTACTTGTGACTTCTTTAGTTTTTAGACAAGTGTTTCGTAGAAATACAAGGTTTAAATTTTGAGAAGTTATAGGTACAAGAATAAAGTAGAGAACCATGTGTTGCAAGTATCGGGATTCTTCAAGGTAATCGAAAATGTAGATACTTGTGTTTGGCATTCAGTTGATAGTAATGGTTTTGAGAAACTTATTTTTTTTAGGTTACTCATATCTGGATGCACTCCTAAGTTGAGTAACGCTGATCGACCTCCTTCCATTTAGTTTACATGCACTGGAGACAGCTGCATGATTTGTATCTGGTTCTAACTAAATCAGTGTCTCTGTTTCTATATTATATATAGAATGGTTCATATCTTAACGATGGTAAGGTATTTGAAGTTGTCCGGCTTATGCTTAAAACCAGACTCTGGATAACTCAAGACACAGGCTATGACAAGGGGTGACTTTCTACCATCTGGAAGATCAATAGTGATATTGTTCTTGACTCGCCACAGTTTTAGTAAAAAAGATTTTTTTTTTCAGAAAACAGTAATGGGAGTATGGTAGAACTAGAAGTGATTCCAGAACCGCAAACGATTACTGAAAATTTGATAAGAACTTAAAGATTCAATCAGTTTTGACATTCTATTAGCTACTTCGCAGATATGGTGGGTAACCTCAGGCACCCGAGAGGTACTTCGGTAGCCTCAAGGACGGTGATAGGGAGGTTCTTGTTTACCCAGACTTAACACTATTGTTGTTCCAGACTATGAGACTCTGCAGGAGGATGAGTATAGCGTCGTTCTAAATCAGCTTTAGAAGTGCACATGTATATGATTCTGTCAGAAGGTTGTCGTAGACAGTGGGAGCAGTGGAAGCGTAGTGGACAAGTAGCTTATGTCTGTTTATAGACTAAAGCAGATATAGCGGAAATAGATCATCTAATTTTGATGTGACAGTCATGGGCTTTGACTTCATCAAAATAGGAGATGGATCTGTTAAGAAGGTAGTAGGGTGTGATGTCCTGGTATTTAGATAACATATACAGTGTAGGAAGTGAAATTCCTATACTACGATCGGTTATACCATGGTTGTCACACAGTAGTTTCTCCACAAAGGATATGAATATAATATAAGTCATTCTGGTTACTAGATCTATGGTTTTAGATCTAGATTTGGGAAGTGTCCCAATCTGGGTACTTAGACAGTATTCTAAAGGTGTTTTAGAATGGACGACTCCTGGCACGGTGGTGTACTTGCAGGTGATGGAGTCACCCTCTCTAAAGGTGTCTTACAGACTAAAGGGGAGAGGGATGCGCATGATTGGCATATCACTTGGTTAGGAAATTGAGTCAATCATGAGATTTCAAGTACCACACCAGATGTTGTTTTTGCACTAGATGAAATAAGTTGAGATATTAATCCAATCCTGGAGAAACGTTCGGAAGCAGTTTTATGAACATAAGTGGATGTTCTAGGGATTTGATAACGGCAGCCTCCTTCGGGAGACAGTTATCATTCCAGTATTTCAAGGTGACCTGGATGACAGAGTGACTGTCTAAGTTATAGTTTTCCCTCTGATGAGGGGCAGTATTTTCGATAGGTGGTCCAAGCGGATACTAAGGGAAGTGTGGCGCAAGATACTGATTAAACTCAGTTGATGATCCAGTCTAAGAAGTTTACTGGATTTGGAGTTCATTTGTGAACTAGGTCCCATCAGATATCCAGATATATTCGAAGACAGGTATTGCTCAGTTTGGGAGATGGCTTTCTCCGCAAACTTGAGATTAAGAGAGACAGAGAAAGAAACATCAGGGCGGATCCACTCACTGAGGCTATTTCTCGAACGCAATTGTTTTACAAATGAGCTTTGTGAAACTAATTAGTAGAGGAGTTGGATATTCGATATCACACGGGCTATGAGTATGCGGCATCACAATAATTAGCCTTAAGTACAAGTGGGTGATTGTTTGATATGGTGCCCTCAAAGTCAATTATTGGATCGCAGGCACGTGATTGCAATGATTGAGGGAGGACCTATACCGGTAGGACAGTCTTACTCGAGATGATAGTATACTATCTGGTTTGTCTTTATCATCACTATTACATTTTGATAGAGCCCATAGGATTCTTGCTTGACTGCCAGCATTATGATGGCAATCATATACGTGGGAGCTGGTGGTCTATAAGCAGATCCTTAAATGTCCCTAGTCGTGGGAGTATCGAGACTGGGCATCGATAATCCAGCATAGACTGGTGTATACTGATCGAGACCCCGACGAGGGGCGGTGGCCAGGTCTCACAAGCCATTGGTGTTAGTTTGTTCACCTAAGATAGTATACAGGTGCTCATTGGGTTATGAGTACACTGGACGGACTCGCCGGGAACCGGCTAGTTGGTATTATACCTATTATCAGATAGTAGTTCTCAGGTGACATGTGTACAGGTTAGTCTGTCGACCTGAGATCGTCATTTGTCTCGTGTGAGTTCCTACTGTGCTTTTATTAGTACCCTACCACGGCTCAAAAGAGTCGTGCAAACAGGTTTTGGTTGGGTATAGTCCCGAGTCATATGGAGGCAGTGGGCAGATCGTCGGGGATTTTTTTCTCCCGGTATTGGGGGTTGATGTTGCACAGTGCATGAGTGGCCATGACCAGAAAACCTTGTCCAAGGTAGTCGAGAATTACCGATCTAGGATCAGTAGTTTCTCTGGTGGTAATGGGTTTCATACCGACACTAAATATCGCGTTATTTAGGGTCTGACTTTATCCACCCCCCTAGACCTGATATGCGAAACTCATAGATGAACGGACCGGACTGTACGGATATTGTCACTGATAGGCTCAGTAGGGTTTCAGGATGAGTTCGCTTGTCAGCTTCCCTTTTGGTCAATACATGGGCATCCGTTACGTACAGCTAGTACCACTGACGTGCTTGTGGTTAAACCCACTGCCAACGTATTGATGAGTCTTTAGAGTCCCCCATAGAAAGTTTTTCCATGTTCGGGCGAAACGTTGTAGAGGCCGTATGGTTTTATGGCAGGGTTCGATCTTATACGTGCACTCGTGCACGGATCATGATCGGACGGATCATACTAGTGGGCTTTGGTTTAAGCCGGATCCTAGTATTATATTTGTTGGATTACTTTCGTCTCATTGTATTCGTGTTCAGTCGGAATGCGGATACAGGTATGTATATACAGATGAGGGGTATCCTTGTGATCCGTCATGAGTTTACTTTAGAAGATGCCATTCTATTTATTGTTGTAAACATTTGGATTAATGTTTATTAGTGGAAATTGAGTGGAAGTCATGATGAAGAGAATTAAATGAGCCATGCGCATGTGCATGTTTAGTGACTCATGGTTTTATTTTTGGTGCCATGTCAATTTTCTTGATTGATTATTGTGTTGAATTGATGTGAGGAGAGAGAGAGGGCAGCCACTAAGTCTTGGGGTTGGCTCTTCATTTGGATAATGCTTTCTCACATTTTTAATTCCACACAATAAGCAAGCAAGCTCTTCTTCTTCTTTCTACTTGGGCTCACAACTTCCTCTCCCATGGCTTCTTCTTCAACCTCCATCCATACCATATCACGAGTTGAGAATCAATGGATGTATTGAGACAAAGTAATCACACACCTTCTCTACTTCATCTTGGACATATTAGCTAGCAAACTTCATGTCCGAGTTGCTTTGGTTTGAAGCGGGAGCCCATATAAAGATTCCTCGATATGGTGCCACTTCGACAAGCGAGACCGGAGGGCGAACTTCATCGGGGCAGCCGCGACAAGCATGGGATGGAGATTGAAGACCGAAGGACACTGATCGATCGGTATAATCTCTGAACTCATTTTAAAGATTGCTAGTTAACAGTTAATGGAACGATCCGGGTATTTGGTTATGGTAGTGTCATGTTTTGAAAAGTTTTTGTTCCGCATTTGGCCTCGGAAAGACGGCCTGGGCGCTGCCGTAACCCAACAGTAATAACTCCACCTACCGATGTTTTGTTTTGAAATGAGAATTTAGCGAAGAGGGAGAGGAAATAGAATGAACTTACAAGCTAGGAGGAGGGAGTAGAGGTAGAGAAAGATGTCGTATCCTTCGTGATATCATGGGGTTGCCGGAATCGCTTCTAATCCTCACCATAATTTGACCTTAGGCTAACTCCACTTGTACTCTTCTTGTACTTGAGAATTTTTGATAATTTGACAAGAGATTTCAGAATGAGGAGGGGATAGGGTATGGGGTTGTATTTATAGTGTGAAATTAGGGTTTTGGAATTGAAAGATTGAATTAAAAAGCATTAAAAATGAGATTAAAAATGAATTTTAATTCTCTGTTAAATTGCAGAGAAAACAAAAAGAACAGGGGTAATGGGGTAGGACAAAGGGTGTTGTGTGCAAAAACACAGGGGCTTTTCCCCTACAGACACCCGCCGTCGCCGGCCTATATGCCAATCTCGCCAGCTATTTTGTTGATGGGGACCATCGGATGATTTCCATGTGTCCTACTCGCTGTTAATATAATTTTCCACATGTTTGTTTTTCTGTCTTTTCATTTCTTATGTGCAGAGCATGTGTAAACTTTTGGGCTTCCAAAAAGTTTAAAAGAAAATTCAGAAAAATAATATGTGGCTGATGGGATTCGAATACAGAGGCTATGTCACAGCAGTGCAAGGTTTTACCAATAAGCTATAAGTTGTTTCTTGCTATTCTTAAATAAATTTAATTTATAAGTTTTACTCAGGCTTGCAAATTCCATTTTGTACATTAACTTAAAACTTTTTCGTACAGTAAAATCAGAGTCGTTACATTCTACCTTCCTTACAAAAATTTCGTCCTCGAAATTTACATTTACATAAGGACTAGTTTACAAATAAGAAAGGGTATCTTGCACGCATGTCGTCTTCTCGCTCCCAAGTTGATTCTTCTGGTGAATGTTTTCTCCACATCACTCGGACCAAGTTTACTTCCTTGTTCCTCAGTGACTTTACCTTTTGGTCCAGGATTTCAACGAGTTGATGCTTGCATGATAGATCTATCTGTACAGTGAGCTCGGAGTGATCAGGAATATGGCTGGGGTCGCTCACATATCTTTGAAGCTGGGATATATGGAACACGTTGTGTACTCCTTCCAATGAGGGTGGTAGTGCTAAACGATATGCCACTTCTTCGACTCGTTCGAGAATGTCGAACGGTCCAATATATCTTGGACTGAGCTTACCCCTCTTGCCAAAGTGAATTACTCCGCGGTTTGGAGAGATCTTCAAGAACACATGATCTCTTGGTTAGAACTCCAGGTGTTGACGCTTTGCATCAGCCTAGTGCTTTTGTCTGTCTTGGGCTATGCGATTCTTTTCCTGCTCGTGCGAACTATGCCTACAGTTGCCGCAATCATCTCTGGTCTAAGGAGCTCCCAATCTCTGATGTCGTCCCAACTTAGTGGTAAATGAAACTTCCTTCCATAGAGCGCGGTAAATGGTACCATTCCAATACTCGTCTGGTAGCTGTTGTTGTATGAAAACTCCACAAGATGCTGGTGATTTTCCCACGATCCTCCGAAGTCTAACATACAAGCTCGTAGCATGTCTTCTAGAATCTGAATTATTCACTTAGAATGTCCATCTGTTTGTGGATGGTAAGCTGTGTTGAAGTTTAGACTCGTTCCCAGGCTAGCCTGCAGACTCTGCCAAAGCTGCGATCGGAATCTGGTGTCACGATCGGAGACGATGCAAACTGGTACTCCGTGTAATCTCAAGATCTCCTGCATGAGGTCATGGGTATCAGAAATAGTACATCTTAAGGTTAAATCTTACATTAGATTCATGCTTACCTCCATGTACTTCTTTGCTAGCGTCTCGGTAGATTGGCCAACTCGAAATGGGATGAAGTGAGCCGACTTGGTGAGTTGATCTACAATAACCCATACCGCATCGTTACCTTTCGTACTGCGATGAAGTGCAGTCATGAAGTCCATGGTGATGTGTTGCCATTTCCATTCTGGGATAGGTAACGGTTGAAGTGACCCAGCAGTCTTGTGATGTTCAGCCTTTACTTGCTAACACACCAAACATTTGGCTACGCTTCTGTCCACTTCATGCTTCATTCCATGCCACCAGTAATTTTGATGTAGATCTTTGTATATCTTTGTACCACTAGGGTGTTGGGTTACGCTAGCGCCCCGGCCATCAATTCGTGGCTAAATACGGAACAAAAACTTTAAAAAACCCGTCGCTAACGGAACCCTAATTTATGGATCGTACCATTAACTTATACTAGCTATATGAAAGGAGTTTAGAGAGGTTATACCAAATGATCCGTGTCTTTCGGTCTTCAACCTTTGTCCCAAGCTCCTCGCGACTTCCTTGATCATGTTTGATCTCCGGTCTCCCCAAATCGAAGAAGATCCATGTCGAGAGTTAGTAATACGGGCTCCCTCCTCAAAACCGAAGCAACTCGGGTATCTAGTTTGCTAACCTAGATAGCCAAGATGAAGTAGAGAGAGTTTGTGATTACTTTGTTTCAATACACCCAAGGATTCTCAACTCATGAGAGGATTTGGGTGGAGGTTGAAGAAGATGCCATGGGAGAAAGTGTGAGCTCAAGAAAAGACCAAGTGAAGAAGTTGCTAGAGTATTGTGTTGTATGAGTATTTGTTATGAGCAACCAAAGTAAAACCCCACCACTAAAAGGATCTGCCTTTTCCCCCAAAAATATCTCACCAAAAACGAAAACAAGTATCTAGCACAAATATCTCACCCAAAACAATAACCATCATGCCACCTTGACTCATCACCATGACACAAGTGCACATGCATGAACCATGAGTCACACTTTCCACACAAATAAACATTTAAACTAAAATGTTTAATACAAAAATAAAATGGCATTATCTGTAAACTCGTAACGAATTACAAGAATACCCCTCATCCGTATATACATATCCGCATCCGTATTCCGACTGAATACGAATACAACGAGATGAAAATAATCCAACAATATAGTACTAGGATCCGGCTTAAACCAGAGCCCACTAGTTTTATCTGTCCGATTATGATCCGTGCACAAGTGCACGTATCTGATCGAACCCTGCCATAAAACCATACGACCTCTACAACGTTTCGCTCGAATCAGGGAAACCCTCTGTGTGGGACTTTAAAGACTCTTCAATATGCTGGCAGTGGGTTTAACCACAAGCACGTCGGTGGCACTAGCTGTACGTAACGGCTACCCAAGTATTGAGCGAAAGGGAGGCCGACGAGCAAACTCATCCTGAAACCCTACTGAGACTGACAGTGACAATATCCGTACAGTCCGGTCTGTTCGTCTATGAGTATCTCATATCGAGTCTAGGGGGGTGGATAAAGTCAGACCCCTAATAACACGACATTTAGTGTCGGTATGAAGCCTATCACCACCTGAGAAACTACTGATCCAAATCAGTAATTCTCGACTACCTTGGCCAAGAATTTATGGTGATGGCCACCCGTGTACTCCGCGACATCAACCCCCAACACCGGGAGAGACGAGTCTCCTGAGATTCGCTCACTACCTCCATGTGGCTCGGGACTGTACCCAACTAAAATCTGTTTGCCTGACTCCTTTGAGTCGTGGTAGGGTAGTAATCAAAGCACAGTGGGAACTCACACGAGACAAATTACGATATCAGGTCGATAGACTAACCTGTACACATGTCACCAGGAAACTGCTATCTGACAATAGGTATAATACCAACCAGCATGTTCCCGGCGAGTTCGTCCGCTGTACTCATAACCCAATGAGCACCTGTATACATCTTAGGTGAACCAACTGACACCAATGGCTTGTGAGACTGGCCAACGCCCCTCGTCGGGGTCTCGATCTGTATATACTAGTCTACTCTTGGAGTATCGATGCCCAGTCTCAAAACTCCCACGACTAGAGAAATTTTAAGGATATGCTTATAGACCACCCAACTCTCATGTATATGATCTCCATCATACTGCTGGCAGTCATGAATCCTATGGGCTCTATCAACATGTAATTGTGATCTGTAATGTCAACTGAAGCATGTGCACGGTGATAAAGACAAATCGGATAGCATACTATCATCTCGAGTAAGACTGTTCTACCGGTATAGGTCTTCCCTCAATCATTGCAATCACGTGCCTGCGATCCAATAATTGACTTGAGGGCACTATAGCCAACACAGGGTGTACTGAGTATGGAGAGCTGTGATCTTCTTTCATCAACTCTTCTCGAACAGGAGCTTATGGTACACACAATCTACTTCCGTATCTTAAAGATCCGTCTTCATGGATGATGAAGTCTGTTCGAAGTCCACTTTCTACTTGTTTTCGGATCTTTTACAACTTAGCATCACTTGCTTGATCTACTTTGATCTGCTTGAAAATAGTAGAATGAACTTGTAAGTTCTTCAAATTCGAAGTGTTACATGGCATAACCACTTCTGTATCCATCCCGTGAAATTCTTGCTGCAGCTTCCACTATGCGGTGAGATTCATTGATATTGACTGGCGACTAAGTGCATCAGGAATTACATTCACCTTCCCTAGATGATATTGTAGGTTGATGTCAAAGTCCGCCATGAGTTCTAGCCATCTTCTCTGCCGTATATTCAGTTCCTTCTGGGTAAATACATACTTTAGACTTTTGTGGTCAGTGTATACATCCACTCGCTCTCCCAGATGATAATGGTGCCAAATCTTAAGTGCAAAGATAACGGCTGCCAACTCCAAGTCATGTGTTGGATAGTTGCGCTCATGAAACTTCAATTGTCTTGATGAAAAGGCTACAACTTTTCCATGCTGGTGTAGAACACATCCTAATCCCTTACCGGACGCATCGCAATGCATAACGAAACCTCCAGATTGATCCGGTATTACGAGAATAGGAGCTGATGTCAATCATGACTTGAGTTCTATAGAAGCTTGTTCATAAGCTTCTGACCACACAAATGCTTCATCTTTACGTGTGAGCTTGGTCAGGGGTGTTGAAATCTTCGAAAAGCCTTCGATGAATCTTCGATAGTATCCTACTAAACCCAAGAAACTTCAAATATCCTTCACCGTCTTTGGTGTAGGCCATTCGCCGACGGCTGATACCTTAGCTGAATCTACTTAGATTCCTTCGCCTGAAACAATGTGTCCGAGAAATCCGACTTGATCTAGCCAAAATTCGCACTTGCTGTACTTGGCATAAATTTGATGTTGTCGCAATGTCTCCAGAACAATCCTCAAATACTAAGTGTACTCTTTCTGATTCTTCGAATACACCAAGATGTCGTCGATGAAAATAACAACAAACCTGTCTAGGTACTCTCGGAAAAACTGATTCATCAGATTCATGAAAATAGCAGGTGCATTGGTCACTCCAAATGGAATCACGAGAAACTCATAATGGCCATAGCGAGTCCTGAATGCCGTCTTCGGAATATCAGACTCTTTGAATTTCACCTGATAATAACCCAAACGAAGATCTAGTTTTGAGAAAATGCAAGACCCACTTAGCTGATCGAACAGATCGTCGATGCGCGGTAGTGGATACTTATTCTTTATCGTCACTTCGTTCAGAGCTCGGTTGTCTATACATATTCTGTATGAACCTTCTTTCTTCTTCATGAGGAAAACTAGAGATCCTCAACTTGAAGTACTGAGACAAATCCATCCTTTCTTCAGAAGTTCGTCCAGCTGAGTACGGAACTCCTTAAATTCTTTAGGGCTTAACCGATATGGAGCTTTGATCACCGGTTGTGTAAGTCTACGGTAGCGCCCCGACCGTCTGTCCGAGGCCAAAATGCAGAAAAGAAAACTTTTTCTAAACTAGAAACCGGGGCTATCGTACACTATAAACCCGGATCAAACCATTAACCTATAACTAGCAACTAGAGAAAGGGTTAGAAAGCTATACCAATCGATCCGTGTCCTTCGGTCTTTGGCCACCATTCCAAGCTCCTCGCGGCATCTCCGAGCTCGATCTCCTTGTCGGAAAGGGCACTACATCTTTGAGTCTTTTTACGGGCTCCCGCTTCATCTGAAGCAACTCGGACACGAAGTTCGCTAGCCGACGTGTCCAAGGTGAAGTAGAGAATGTGTGTGACAACTTTGTCTCTTGCATCCATTGTATGGATGGAGGTTAGAGATGATGCCATTAATGGAGGTTGTGTGCTAGAGCAAGAAGAAGAAGAAGAAAGAACCTTTTCTTTCTTGAGTTGTGTATGATAATATGAGAGAGTGTGTGTGGAAAAATATAAGAGGAAACCTTACATATGGCAGCCCCTTCTCTCCCTCCTTCTCATTTCATCCACAAATCAATCACATAATGTGACACATGCACAAAGAAAGGGACAATGAGTCACCACTTATGCATGTGTCACAAGAAATGCTCCAAATCATGATATCTAGCTAATAATTTCCATTTATAAACATTAACCCAAATGTATACAACAATAAAAAGATACGACAACATCTAAAGTAAACTCGTGACGGATCACAAGGATACCCCTCACCAGTATATACATACCTGCATCCGCATTCCGACTGAATGCGAATGCGATGAGACTAAAGTAATCCAACAAATCTAATACTAGGATCCGGCTTAAACCAAAGCCCACTAGTATGATCCGCCCGATCATGATCCGTGCACTACTGCACGTATATGATCGGACCCTGCCATATATCATACGGCCTTTACAACGTTTCGCCCAAAACTTGAGAAACTGTCTGTGGGGGACTCTAAAGACTCGTCAATACTTTGGCTGTGGATTTAACCACTAGCATGTCAGAGGTACTAGCCATACGTAACGGGCTACCAGGTATTGAGCAAAAGAGAGGTCGATAAGCGAACTCATCCTGACACCCTACTGAGCCTATCAGTGACAATATTCGTACAGTCCGGTCCGTTCGTCTATGAGCATCGCATGGCGGGCCTAGGGGTTGGTAAAAGTCAGACCCCCAAAAGCGGTACAAGGGGAATGTAGCCCAGAATAACCTGAGATACTACTGGAATACCTACCAGTAAATCTCCTGCCTTGTTCAAGGACTTCGTGTAATGGCTCTCCTAGACACAGCGTGATCTCACCCCCAATACCGGGAGAGACGAAACCCCTGCCGATCCGCTCACTGCCTCCATGTGGCTCGGGACTGTACCCAACTAAAACCTGTTTGCACGACTCCTTTGAGCCGTGGTAGGGTAGTAATCAAAGCACAGTGGGAACTCACACGAGACAAATAACGATCTCAGGTCGATGAACTAACCTGTACACATGTCACTAGGGAACTGCCATCTGACGTCAGGTATAATATCAACTAGCATGTTCGCAGCGAGTCCTGTCCGTTGTACTCATAACCCAATGAGCACATATATACATCTTAGGTGAACCAACTGACACCAATGGCTTGTGAGACCAGCCACCGCCCCTCGTCGGGGTCTCGACTGTATACACTAGTCTACTAATGGAGTATCGATGCCCAGTCTCGAAACTCCCATGACTAGGGACCAATTTAAGGATGTGCTTGTAGACTACCCAATTCTCACGTATATGATCGCCATCATACTGCTGGTAGTTAAGAAAGAATCCTAAGGGCTCTATCAACGTGTAATAGCGACCTGTAAGGTCACCTAAAGCAGTACACGATGATAAAGACAAATCATGGTAGCATACTATTCTCTATCAACGTGTAATAGTGAACTATAATGTCACCTAAAGCATGTACACGATGATAAAGACAAACCAGATAGTATACAAACCTCTCGAGTAAGACTGTCCTACCGGTATAGGTCCTCCCTCAATCATTGCAATCACGTGCCCGCGATCCAATAATTGACTCTGAGGGCACTATATCCAACAATCTCCCACTTACAATCAAGGCTAATTATTGCGATGTCGTATACTCACAGCCCGTGTGATACCGAACACCCAACTCCTCTACTAATCAGTCTCACAAAGCCCGTTTGCGAAACTATTGCGTTCAAGGAATAGACTCAGTGAGTGGATCCGCCTTGATGTTTCTTTCTATGTCTCTCTTTATCTTAAGTTCATGGAGAAAGCCATCTCCCGAAATGAGCAATACCTGTCTTAGAATATGTCTGGATATCTAATAGGACCTAGCTCATAAATGAACTCCAAATCCAGAGTTCTTAGACTGTATCGTCAACTGAATTTAATCAGTATTCTGCGCCATGCCTCCCTCAGTATCCTCTTGGACCACCTGTCCAAAATACTGCCCATCATCAGAGGGAAAAATATAACTATGACAGTCACTTTGTCATTCAGGTCACCTTGGAAGCCTGGAATGATAACCGTCTCCCGAAGGAGGCTGTTGTTATCATATCCTTAGAACATCAACTTATGTTCTAAAACTTCTTCCGAACGTTTCTCCAGGATTGGATTAATATCACAACTTATTGCATATAGTGCAAAAACAACATCTGGTGTGGTACTTGATATCTCATGATCAACTCAATTGCCTAAGCAAGTGATCTGCCAATCTTGAACATCTCTCTCCCCTTTAGTCTGTAAGACACCTTTAGAGAGGATGACTCCATCACCTGCAGGTACACTACCGTGCCAGGAGTCGTCCATTCTAAAACACCTTTAGAATGCTGTCTAAGTACCCAAATTAGGAAACTACCCAAATCTGAATGTAAAACCATAGATCTGGTAATCAGAATGTCTGATATTATATCTATATCCTTTGTGGAGAAACTACTGTGTGACAACCAAAGTATAACCGATCGTAGTATAGGAATCTCATATCCTACTCTGTGTATGTCATCCAAATACCAGGACATCACACCCTACTACCTTCTTAACAGATCCATCCCCTATTCTGATGAAGTCAAAGTCCATGACTGTCACATCAAAAATAGATGATCTATCTCCGATATATCTGCTCTAGTCTATAAATAGACATAAGCTACTTGTCCACTATGCTTCCACCGCTCCCTCTGACTACGACAACCCTCTAGCAGAATAATATACACGTGCACTTCTAAAGCTAGTTTAGAACGACGTTATACTCATCCTCCTGCCGGGTCTCATAGCCTGGAACAACAGTAGCGTCAAGTCCAGGTAAATAAGAACCTCCCTGTCACCGTCCTTGAGCATACCGAAGTACCTCTCGAGTGCCTGATGTTACCCACCATATCTGCGGAGTGGCCAATGGAATATCAAACCAGATTGAATCTTTAGGTTCTTATCAAATTTTCAGCAATCGTTTGCCGTTCTGGAATCACTTCCAGTTCTACTATACTCCCACGAATGTTTTTCTGAAAAAATCCATTTTACTAAAACTCTAGTGAGTCAAGAACAATATCACTATTGATCTTCCAGATGGTAGAAAGTCATCCCTCGTTATAGCCCGGGTCAACCCACAAACAGCCATTACAGAAACGTGCCTTGAGTTATCCAGATTCTGGTTTTAAGCATAAGCTGGACAATTCCCTGTACCTTAACATCGTTAAGATATGAACCGTTCTATATCCAATATAGAAACAGAGACACTGATTTAATTAGAACCAGATTCAAATCATGTAGCTGTCTCCAGTGCATGTCAACTAAATGGACAGAGGCCGATCAATATTACTCAACTTAGGAGTGCTTCCAATTATGAGTAATCTGAAAGAGAAGCAAGTTCTCTTAATCATTACTATCAACTGAATACCATACAGAAGTATTTACATCTTCGATCACCTTGAAGAATCCTGATACTTGCAACACCTGATTCTTTACTTTATTCTTATACCTATAACTTCTCAAAATTTAGACCTTGCATTTCTACGAAACACATGTCTAAGAACTAGAGAAGTCACAATTAAACAGAATATAGTACGAGGACCAACCCCTCTGTCCTAATGGACACTGGACAATATACAATACTCTGTATAAGTTTCCTGAGTCTAATGACTCAAACCCTGTGCGTCGTAGGTTGAAAACTGTACTATGGTTATGAAGAATTACACCGCTGTTTAATGCTCCTTACCTAACCATCAACTGATATAGGTAAATGTTATGGACATAATTTCAAAAAGTTATATCTCACTTTATAAAAATAAACGTACAGATATACCAATTTGAAATTGGTGCATAACAACAGATATTCAAAACCAAATATTTGCTGTCCGGCAAACAACCCAGGCGATTTCCTCAAATATCACCAATTACAACGAATCCCGATATAATGAGGATGATCACCTAATTCCCAATAACTTACTCCCACTCATCATCTGTAAAACCATACAGATGTGAGAATCATACCTGGTAAATACATATTCTAGAGCAAGGACTAATTGGGAAATCAATTTTCTTTTAACAATACACAGTGAGACTGAAACATGAATATGTTCTGAAGGGGTATCCGGGTATTCCTAGTAATGCCTCTTCCATTATCAGATTCACAACTGTAACCGTATATTTCTTTGCCATCTCTCCAAATCCCTTTATATGTCTTTAGTCATTACCTTCTGCACACCATCGTTAGGCTAAATGGTTTTCTTCCTTCCCTACCGTTCGGCACCAGCCTATGGTCTGGAAGAAGACTATCCAATAAGCGTAATAGGTGTACTGTCCTAATCCTAAGAGCATTCGCAATGCGAGAGAAGGTAAAGATAAAAGACAACTGAATAAACCTTATTCTATTTCTCCTGAACCAGAATCCATCCCCGAACTGGAACAAGTCCTTTCGAGTTCGTATATAACCATACGATGAAGTATCCAATAAACTATGGATCTTCGTAGTGATACGGGGTGTTCTGGAGAAATACAAAGGTGAAGTAGGAGTGGCGATGAAATACTTGGTTTGATCATGAATAGCAGTCACAATTTACTTTGCCCTCTTTCTAATCCCTTTATTTGTGTTTACTTAATATCTTCTGTACACCATCGTTAGGCTAATTGGTTTTCTTCATTCCCTACTGTTCGACACCTTCCTATGGTTTGGAAGAAGACTATCCAATTAGCGTAATAGGTGTACCGTCCTAATCCAAGAAACACTCGCAACCTGAGAGAAGGTAAAAGGAAAAGACAACTGAATAGTCCTATTCGTTTTCTCCAGAACCGGAAACCATTCTCGAATCTGGAACAAGTTCCTTCCAGTTCGTATATAACCATACGATGGTTTTATCTAATGGAAGTGGATGTTCGTAGTAGTACGAGGTGTTCTGGAGAAAAGGGTAAAAGTAGGAGTGGCAATGAGGTATGCAACTCCGACAATCCAAAAGCCAGTGTTATAAGAAGGTTCGGTCAACTTGGTTGCTGAGTCATAGTCAAGGGTCGGGCCATGGTCGTTGCCAAAGAGAGAGAGAGAAGAAACACTCTGCGTGCACTCTAACCTAGATCAGCATGGTTATCACTTTATCTAATCAGGAAACCTCCCACTGTAACCTCAAATTCTCCTCCAAACCTGAAAGAAGAATTAGTCGGGATCACTCGAGGAGTAAACTAACTCATAAGTGGGAATCGGGATCTAACTATCATCGCATGATAACGTGATGGAATTCATTCATGTTATCACACTCCAGAAGGTATGCGCATGCCTGGCAAGTTTCAGTTTCTTTAGAAACTCCCGATGTGATTTTTACCCCATACTCTTATGACCTTGACGAAGGTCAACAAATCATAAGCCACATGTCAAGTTCTACCTGTCATTGTCCAGGTTAATTTGAACCCACCCGTACAAGCCCTTGACGAAGGTCAACAAGGTTGTACGATTGTCCTAAACCAACGCATCTATCTATGCAGCAGAAAGGTAACAAGCAGCTACCATACACTATGGCTTGACGAAGGATAACAAACATAGCATGAATACTAAGTGCTACCCATCTGAAATGACGGAAGGCTACGGATGGTTTTTGGCAAAAAACCTTTAACGTAATGAACTTGATATCGTTGAAGGAACCAGATAGCGTTTTATAAAAAATATAGTGACGAAAATGTTTGCTAAAGAGGTCACTCCCGGTGAAGGGATCGCGACTCTTTTCTCGTAGAATGAGGTGCAGGATATTCCAACTGAATACCACGATGCAAAGCAAAAAGTAATCGGCTATAGTGAAGTTATTATTCTGACGCAAACTTCTGTCCAAGGGGTCACTCCCGGTGAAGGGATCTCGGCCCTTTCCTCGTCGACTGAGGTGCTGGATATTCATAACCGAATACCACTGTGCAAAACAAAAGAAAACGTCCTTGCAATAACAGCCTTTTGAAAAATATTCCAACAACATCAGAATAGGTTTGTTTAGCTTGTATTGATTCGAATCAATGCAGTCCCATCAATTGATCACACCAATAAAGAACGAAAATACGATGTACGTATATGCCATCCACATTCGCCACTGGGTCCCGTCATCACCCGTTAGGTTACTTAACTAACGACAGAGCGGGGACTGGAGTAGCGCGGGTGTAAAACATATACAACATCTTCCAGTATATATATAACAATATATAATAATCACTCCACGCATGATAAAATGCAACATCACAGAAATGTAATAAGAATCACAGAACAATACAGATAATCTGGGATCCCCGGATTTCATAGAGCCGCTACTGATACCCGACGTTCCCTTGGTCGTATGGATAGCCTGTGCAATGAAATCCTAGACCCCTACGGGCGTGGCAAGTTACCCGCCAAAACCTGAAGCGAGACAGCCCCCTTCAACAAAGTGAATGGACCACCCAGCACTTCACAGAATCCGGTAACTTGAGCACCCCTCCTTTGGTCAACCTATACCCCTTACGGGTGCAGCAAATAGCCCGCCAATTTTAGAGTGAAGCCCCCTCCGTCTCAAAGCTATGAGATGCGGGCCCGTTGCCCTCCAGAACCCGGCAATCCGTGCTCCCCACCTTATGGTAATCCTAGTACAGAAAGTAAAATATACAACGGGTACATTGACCTCAGCCCGGTCGTGCCCCAAAAGAATAATATACAAACAGGCAGTGACGGCAGTCTACATGTCGGACGGTCGTCCCGCAATATCAAATGTACAATTATAAAAAAACTGTACTACCATTGCATCCAGGCTATCCACCACGAAAAATCCGCAACATCATAGCACAACACAGAACATCAACGTGAATGTCACGTTCGCAAATCCGTCTAAAAGGGCTATTGCAATTAGACAAGATTTACCGATCAAATGACATTCACAGTCACAGATATAATGTAAGTACTGTAAACTAATATATTTAAATTTTCGATCGACAAAACTTCCCGAAGTGGGCCCCAAGTACAAATCCAGCACTCAAAATAATCTGGGCCAAAACAAAAATTACCAGATACCTCAATTCCAACTCAGAGAGCACTGTAGAAAATTTAGAGCATTGATGACACAGTACGGCGGCGGAACCGCGGCCAAAACGTGGGTAAGGCCGCGGTTCCGCAGCGCTACAGTAAGATCCTGCTACAAAATTTCTGCTGTGTTCTTAGAAAAGCCTGCTTGATTTTCTGCAATACTCAAAATAATTTTTCGACGACAAAAGAAAATCGACAGAAACTCAGAATTGGAAATGCAGTTTTTGGAAAAATTCGTTCGATCGAAGTTCTAAACACGTTAGAGCAAGCTAGTAAAGGTTAATGGTGTGGCTCTGATACCATGTAAGTCTACGGTAGCGTCCCGACCGTCTGTCCGAGGCCAAAATGCGGAAACGAAAACTTTTTCTAAACTAGAAACCGGCGCTATCGTACACCATAAACCCGGATCGAACCATTAACCTATAACTAGCAACTAGAGAAAGGGTTGGAAAGCTATACTGATCGATCCGTGTCCTTCGGTCTTTGGCCACCATCCTAAGCTCCTAGCGGCATCTCCGAGCTCGATCTCCTCGTCGGAAATGGACCACATCTTCGAGTCTTTTTACGGGCTCCCGCTTCATCCGAAGCAACTCGGGCACGAAGTTCGCTAGCCGACGTGTCTAAGGTGAAATAGAGAATGTGTATGACAACTTTGTCTCTTGCATCCATTGTATGGATGGAGGTCAGAGATGATGCCATTAATGGAGGTTGTAAGCTAGAGCAAGAAGAAGAAGAAGGATCCTTTTCTTTCTTGAGTTGTGTATGATAATATGAGAGAGTGTGTGTGTGGAAAAATACAAGAGGAAACCTTACATATGGCAGTCCTTCTCTCTCTCCCTCTCATTTCATCCACAAATAAATCACATAATGTGACATATGCATAAAGAAAGCGACCATGAGTCACCACTTGTGCATGTGTCACAAAAATGCTCCAAATCATGATATCTAGCTCATAATTTCCATTTGTAAACATTAGCCCAAATGTTTACAAAAATAAAAAGATACGGTAACATCTAAAGTAAACTCGTGACGGATCATAAGGATACCCCTCACCTGTATATACATACCTGCATTCGCATTCTGACTGAATGCGAATGCGATGAGACTAAAGTAATCCAACAAATCTAATACTAGGATCCGGTTTAAACCAAAGCCCACTAGTATGATCCGTCCGATCATGATCCGCGCACTACTGCATGTATATGATTGGACCCTGCCATATATCATTCGACCTCTACAACGTTTCGCCTGAAACTTGAGAAACTATCTGTGGGGGACTTTGAAGACTCGTTAATACTTTGGCTGTGGATTTAACCATTAGCACGTCAAAGGTACTAGACGTACGTAACGGGCTACCAGGTATTGACCAAAAGGGAGGTCGATGAGCGAAATCATCCTGACACCCTACTGAGCCTGTCAGTGACAATAACCGAGATCTACCACATTGCCATCAGCATCATTTGGAAAAATCTCATTTTCTAAAAATGTGGCATTCCGAGAAACAAACACCCTTTGTTCCTCTTTGTGGTAGAACAGGTATCCATATAAATCTTTTGGATACCCCACTAAACATTTGAACGATCGTGTCTCGAGTTTGTCCGGATTCTGCTTTTTGACAAAAGCCGGACAACCCCAAATCTTAACTCGCTTAAGAGATGGTCTCTTCACATACCATATCTCATATGGAGTGGTAGACACGGTCTTGGTCAGAACCCTGTTTAACAGAAAAGCTGCAGTCTCCAATGCATGCCTCCAAAAGGAGAGGGGCAACTCAACATCACTCATCATGGATCGTATCATATCTAATAGGGTTCGATTTCGTCGCTCTGACACACCGTTGTGCTGTGGTGTGTAAGGGGGAGTGAGCTGAGAGAGAATCCTATTCTCTTTTAGGAAGTTTGAAAACTCTGTACTAAGATACTCTCCGCCTCGATCCGATCGAAGTATCTTGATACTCAATCCGGTCTGCTTCTCTACTTCAAGTTTGTACTCTTTGAATTTCTCGAAAGTTTCAGACTTATGCTTTATCAAAAACACATGACCGAATCTTGAGAAATCATTAGTAAAAGTTATGAAGTAAAAAAAACTGCCTCTTGCATGTGTAGACATTGGCCCACATACATCACTATGTATGAGGCCTAAAAGCTTAGTAGCTCTTTCTCCGTGTCCAGTAAACGGAGTTTGGTTATTTTACCTTTGATACAAGACTGGCAAGTCGCATAAGATTTATACTCAAAAGAATTTAAATATCCATCTTTATGAAACTTGTTTAGTCTTGTTTCATTAATATGACCAAGTCTACAATGCCAAAGAAAAGCTTCATTTATATCTGAAAATTTTCTTTTATTTGTGTGTTGTATGTTGAAAACTGTGTGTTGATTCAGGACGTATATCCCGTTATTAAGTGTACCACAACCAATCAACTCTTGATTAAGTTTAATTTTCATAACATTGTGCTGTAATACAAAATGATATCCTTCATTTTCCAACAAAGAAACAAATATAATATTACAAAGCATGCTTGGTACAAAATAATATGAGTTCAAAACCAATATACAACCCGACGACAACCTCAAATGATACTCTTCCACTAAAACTGCATGTACATTAAAACCATTTCTAACCCGGAGAGTATGATCACCTGTCTTCAAAAACCTGCTATTTCTCAACCCCTGCACAGAATTGCAGATATGAGAACCCGAACCGGTATCCAATACCCAGGAAGCAGAGTTTATAGAAAAACAGTTTTCGGTTACGAACACACCTGAAGCTGAAGCATCACCATGCTTCTTTTTCTTGATACCAAGGTACTCAGTACAGTTCCGCTTCCAGTGTCCCGTCTTCTTGCAATAGAAACTTTCTCCTTTTCCCGACTTCACAGCTTTGAATTTGTCCTTTCTCTTTTCCTTTTTTATTCCACCTCTCGGCTTGGTGGATTTCTTCTTGTTCTTTCCCTTGGCCTTGGCTTTTGGGACGGAAGAAGAAGATTGTCCAACAAGAAGGGAGGGAGAGTTCACCTTAAGCGTGCTCTCCGCATTTCTCAACATATTGAGAAGTTCGGGTAGTGATTTCTCCATGCTATGCATGTTGAAGTTCACTATGAAAGGAGCAAAGGCAGAGGGAAGAGACTGTAGAACAATATCCGTATATTGCTCGTTGTCCATTTCCCATCTGAGGCCCTCAAGCTCTTCAATAAGAGCTATCATCTTCAAAACATGATCGCCAACTGGTGTGCCAGCAGCCATCCGCAGCTGAAACAATTTCCGAGATGCTTCATATCGAAGGATACGAGGCTGCTCGCCATACAACTCCTTTGTATGGAGAAAGATGGATTGAACATCTATCTCCTCGTGCTGCTTTTGATGTGTATTGTCCATCGATGCAAGCGCGAGGCATTTGACGGTGGCACAGTCAATATCCTACGTTTTGCGGATCTCCCTATCCGCTAAAGAAGATTCAGGGCCTAGTTTGGGCGGGGTTGTGGCAGTGAGGACATATGATACTTTATCATATGTGAGAGCAATGTTAATGTTTCTCAGTCAGTCTTTATAGTTTAGTCCGGTAAGCTTATTTTTGTCTAACAGTAGCTTAAGTCCAGTCATGGTTATCTGCCATTAGGAGAGAGAAAAGAATACACTTAGCGAAAGCTCTTGCAAAGATCAGATTGGTTTATTATCTTATCTAATCGATGTCTCCCACTGCTTTTATCAAATTCTCCTTCAAACCTTAAAAGGAAAAAATAGCCAGGATTAATTACATTCTACAACTTCGCTAACCATTCAGCCAGGCCAGTGTCGATACTTCTGAGGGAGGTTCCCCGTTCTTTCGCACGGACCTAATTAAAATAAACCTCATTTTCCCAGAGGCGTAGCCCTGTTGACACCTTTCTAGACACCTAATGAGTTAGTTAATTGTAAACTGCAAAATTCTCCCGAGAGCAACTATTGCTCACAGTGGGATCGGGATCCTACTATCATATAGAAGGTATGCAATCTCATTGCAAATTTCAACACTTGAAACTCCCGATATGTTTTTACCTCTGGCACTTATGACCTTGACTATAATCAACATATCATAAGTACTAGTCAAGTTCTACGCGTCATTTCATGATTAATTAGACCCACCCATATGACTCTTGACCATAATCAACATAGTCACATGAATGTCCTAATTAATCCCATCATATGGTGTGTAGGAAGACATCACTTAGCTACCGTACACTACGCCTTGACTATAATCAACATACGTAGCACGAATACTAAGTACTCTACTTCCTAAAATGACAGAGGGCTGCATATAGTTTTTAAGAAAACTTTTAACGGTTCGAACTTGATATCGTTGTAGAATCTAATGGTTTTAGAAAAAGGAGTGGCTTAAGCTCCGCCTTTTGAAATCTTTCTTTTTCATAAAAAGCCGAGTAGGTTTCAAATCTAATTCTACAACATCTTTTTAGGTTTCTTTTGTTTACATTAATCATATCAATGTAGTCCCATCATTTAAGTCCTAAGCTATTACAGAAAAGAAACGAAAATAGAACGTACGCTTATGCCACCCGCATTCGCCACAATGTCCCGTTATGGACCGTTAGGTTACTTAACTAACGACATAGCGGGGCGGGAATAGCGCGGATGCAAAACATAAGCAACGCTTATTATATATCATATATATAATATTTCATTCGTCTCAGCATATAAAGTAATCACATTATAGAATATCCACAGCAGAAGCACATATATGAAAATACAGGATATACTAGGAGGTCCATATTTTGTATTTAGCCAACAATAAAAAATACGGATTCCACGGTTGCGATGAATAGCCAAGCCCACACCCCTAGACGCCTACGAGCGCGGCAAGTGGCCCTACCAATTCTAGAGTTTAGGAGACCCGGTCTCGACTCCTCGATATGGTCTCCCACTGAACCCTAGAACCCGGTCACTTGTGCTTCCCTCCTTGGGTCTATCCTAATGCGGAAAAGTAAATGATATACAACAATGGTGACATCATCCTCAACCCGGAAGTGCCCCAATGAAAGAATATTACATACATTTAATTTTAAATGAATGAAAAGAAAAACTCTCATCTCACATAAAACCCTCGGCTATTCATTCGTGACGATCCTGCACATCATATCTCAGCAACACATAATATCTCATATCATCAACGTAAGTAAGTATGCATACCCCAATTGTCGTTGATGTATAGCAATGAAACCGGCGATACACCACATACTACACTTACGGTCGCAGAAAAGAAAGTGAAAAACTACAACAATTGAAATTGACACTGCCTTTACACATCATAAATCCGGAATATCACATATTCAGGATTTCATGCCTAACAATGCAAATCTTATATTTAGGCCTCAACTATGAAAACACCTTTTCAAAAGAAACTGGGTAATTCAACAAGATTCTCGATTCTACCGAGACCGAAATATTAGACTTGCACGCAACTAATTACTTTTCACAAAACTAATTAGTGTAGATTCCAATTATTGTATCACATCACAGATATCAAGACAATGTTAAACGTTTCAATCGAATCAACAAGCACCCACAAATTACCCCGATGAGCTCAACACTTGAGCAAAGTTAAAGTACCCAAAAACGTGGATCCAACCGTAAAAGGGCCAAACCAATGCCCCACCTATGACACCGTGGAACTACGGCAAACCCTAAGGTTCAGTCGCGGTTCCGAGGGCATAGAATCGAGTTAAGGTTTTTGTTCTTCTAGAGGGTCCATAGAGTTACTTGCACGACTATTGAATATAATTAACTTAAGAAAATCCCAACACTTGGAAATGTTCAGCAAGGGTAATGAGGGGTTATTGATATTCGTTTGAACTGTCAAACATCATCCAAGTTACAATTACAATGTTAAAAATACGATTACGAAATACTCCGAATAAGGCCCTAAGCACAATTTGCATCACATGAAACTTTGGCCTAAACAAACAATACCTGAAACCCCAAAACAAAGACACCAGAGCACAGAAAATTTTTGGAGCAGAACAGGGGAGGGGGGCCCGGCCTGCTCGGATTTTGAGGGGGGCTCGGCCAAAATCCGAGGAGGATGCTTCAATTTTGTTCTGTGCTCCTAGTATTGTGTCAGTAAGTTTCTGCAGTTGTTTGAAAATTTTTCTGGGCACTTTTTAAAAACGACAGAGAAGCTTATTTTAAGGTTGCAGTTTTTGTCATTCGGAGTTGTCTCGTTTCCGTATTCTATCTAACATTGTCTATGTTTCTATCCTGGCTCTGATACCACTGTAGGGATTCTATAGCACCACACTAGGTTTAGGGTTGCATCACACATGCTATAACAAAAATTTTAGAGGGTGCTAAACAATTCCAACCATGAATCAAACTAGAAAGATAGAGTAACAACTAGCTAGTATCATATACTACAAGTGTCTAACACTAAATGGAAGAGAATACAACCTTTGTAGACCTCCTCCTAGACTCCTTGGATCGATTGAGGTTTGAACCGGTTGGCTTGTGTCTTTCCGAGTCCACGATGATCCACCACGAAGTCTCTTTGCACCAAGCTCCAAGCTTTTCTTGATCAAGGATGAAGAAGAAGCTAACACTCAACTCAAGTGGGCAAGACCAAACTAGAATGGTGATTTGGGTTTTGATCTCAAGTAAAAACCTTTTCTTTTTAATCCTTTCTCTTTCTTTTGAAACCCTAGTGAGCTTTGAGGAGAGAGAGGAAGAAGGAGATGGCTCAAGCTAAACTCATGAGAATAATGATAATGATAACCCTTGCTTAATTCAAAAGAGTAAGAGAGAGTATCATGTCAAACTATGGTAACAAAATATGTTGATATTTTGTAACTTGAGTTTAAGCAAAACCATGGGCCCAAACCACAGGCAAATGAAACCATGGTTTTGACTTGTCAACACAAGAATGTGAGTTGAATAGTCAACCATGATTTCATTTGTCATTTTGTTTAATCCCAAATTAACAAAATATATGAATATTGCAACCATGTAAGTCTTGCATTGCCACCACCAATGTATCATCAACCATGACACATGTATGCTTGCATGTGTGCATGCACATCAACATATACATACACTCATGCAACAAAAGAAATAGGTTTAAATAAATGAGCTAATGGACTTAATATTAAATCAACACTTGATTTAATAACCCAGTCATATCACATACGACCCGTCCAATAGTAAAACGCCTGAATAAAATACGGTATCTAATACACGCATTTAATCGAGCTTCCGCGCATATCACATATGCACCCCAAATCATTTCGCCTGAGCTAGAAGACATCTATGTGGGACTCTAAGACTCGTCAATACGCTTGCAGCAGGCAGTGATCATATCACACGTCCATAAACCGTCAGTGGCACAAGCAGTACGTAATGACTCCTAGGTATTGAGCGATCAGAAGAAACACAAGCAAACCTGCTAAAACTCCCGTCGAGCCAATTGGCAACACATGCCGTACAGTCCAGTCTCTTCATCAAATATGCTGCATATCAGGTCTAGGGATGGTATCGTCGACCCCAATTACTCAGATAAGTCATGCCGGTATATGGCTCATAACAGATCGAGAAACTACTGATAACACTTATCAGTAAATCTCAGCAGCCCTGGCCAAGGACTTCCTGTTATAGCCAATCGTGCATGGTGCAACATCAACCCCCAATACCGGGAGAGACGAAACCCCTCCTATCGCTCATTGCCTCCATGTGTCTCGGGACTGTACCCAAAATCCACCTGTTTGCACGATTCAGTAGAGTCGTGGTAGGGTGGAGATCAAAGTACAGTGGGAGGACACACATGACTCTATGACGATCTCGGGTCTACAGACTAACCTATACCAGCGTCACCTGAGAACTGCTATCCGACGATAGATATAATACCACATAGGAGTTCTCGGCGAGTCCGTTCGGTGTACCCAGTCTCCACTGAGCACCCGTATACGATCTTTGGTGTCACCACACCAATGGATATGGGATCATTCATCGCCCATCATATGGGTTAAGTAACGTATACGCTAGTCTACTCTGGTAAAATCGATGCTCCATCTCGATACACCCATGACTAGGAACATTTCAAGGATATACTCATAGACTACACATGTCCCACTAGTATGATTCGCATCATAATCTCAGTAGTCCTGCATCATCCCAAGGGCTATATCAACATGTACCAAATGAATGAAAGCATGATCAGATGAACATGTCAATATAAAAGGTGCAACCAGATAGGATATTATCATGTCGAGCAAGAATTTCCCCTGAATACACACACACACACACATACCGGTACATACACTATCATATAATAGCCTCTAGGGCATACATATATCTAACAATATATTGATGTATAAGGATTGAAAAGGTTTGAAATATGGGGAGTTACCGGTGATGACTTGGCCGGTGGCTTCAGCTTCTTCCACAGTCATTGTGAAAGCCTGATGCCTAAGTACATTCCTCCTTGCCGGAGGCATATTCCTCTGTACCTAGGGCATGTTCCTCTGCCTTTGAGGCATGTTCCTCTGAGCTTGATGGAACTGACGAGGAGGCTGTGCAGGAGGTCTACGAGGAGGTGGAGCTGGGAGAGCAAGACGAGGTGCAGGAGACTGGATAGCTGGCTGCTGCGGAAAGGTGTGTGTAGGTCGGGGTATAGGAGCTGGGATGAGATGATGGGGACAATCTCCAATGGCGTGAGTGGATGCGCTATAAACTAAGCATAGGCGATTAGCACGCCTGCACTCCTTCACTAGGTGTCCATTTCTCTTGCAGTAGAAGCAAAATTCTGGACTGAGCCGGTTAGATGGTGTTCCCCTCCGAACGACGGCACGACGGCGGACGTCTTGCCTGACATTCAGGGCAGATGCTAATTGGTGCTATCCGTCTACCTCTCCGAAAATGCCAAGTTGATTTATGGCACCGTATATCGAAGGTTTAAACGGATGCGTCCGATGTAGCAGACTTCGTCAGATTCCCCCTCTCTTGAGGGGTTTTTGATTGTGGGGACGCTCTTCCCTGCAGGCGCAAGCCCCTGCAGTTAATTACGCTACCGCATTACGGTAACCACTTTCCCCTTCTCCAGATGGTCACTTCGTATCGTGTGTGTTTATTTTGTGTTTAGTTGCCCGTGGATTGTATACGGAGACTGAGTTATGTCGTCGCCCGTAGGGCGTGGACTAGTCCAAATCCGTATTATCTTAGATTTGGGTTTGGGGGTTTGGGTTTAAGGATACGTTAGCCTCATTGGAGACTAAGATCGACTTAAACGTTTGTTAAGGATACGTTAGCCTAGTTTTTAGACTAAGATCGACTTAACGGGATCGTTTAGATCCAACAAAAGAGCAATTAAAGGAGCCCTATTGTTTAGTCTAAGGACATTGAGACTTAATAACGGACATTGCGGTCCAATGTTAGTTTTAAGACGTTGCGGTCCAATGTTAGTTTTAAGACGTTGCAGTCAAGGTTAAGGACATCATAGTCCGCGGATTTAAGGACCCCACCGTCCGATGTTAGTTTTAAGACGGTGCGGTCAAGGTTAAGGACGTCATAGTCCATGGGTTTAAGGACCCCACAGTCCGTTGTTAGTTTTAAGAAATCTCGGTCAAGGTTAAGGACGTCATAGTCCATGGGTTTAAGGACCCCACAGTCCGATGTTAGTTTTAAGACATCCCGGTCAAGGTTAAGGACGTTATAGTCCATGGGTTTAAGGACCCCACAGTCCGTTGTTAGTTTTAAGACATCTCGGTCAAGATTAAGGATGTCATAGTCCATGGGTTTAAGGACCCCACAGTCCGTATCAATGTGTGGTCAATGGGACCCGTCACCTCTTTGAAGACGTTGAGGAATTACAACGCCAAGTATCAAAGGAGTGAAGAGATGTACCTTTGAACCAAGGTGGATTAAATAGTCTTTGGCCCAATTTGGGATCAAGACCAATTAATTATATTATGAGCCCATTAGCCCAGTTAAGTTTGAATTGAGGACTTATGGCCGTCTTGGGCTAAGTCCAATCATGTTTGGAATATTGGCACTCTGTTGGTCCATTGAAAGAGAGGCTTTGCCTCTAGAACTTAGCCAATTAGGCTAAAGTTAGTGTTAAACACTAAAGACCAACAATGTTGAACACTGGGAATGAGATTGACAAGTCAGTGTTTAACACTAAAAGATAGTTGGTGTTAAACACCAGCAACAGGGGGTTCAAATTAGTGTTAAACACTAAAGCAGATCAATGTCAAACACTGGCAACATAGATCTCAAATTAGTGTTAATCAGTGTTAAACACTGATAACAGAGATTTTAATTTAGTGTTAAACACTAAAGAAATCAGTGTTAAACACTGCTAACAGACTTTTTCAGTTAGTGTTAAACACTAAGGCAGATCGGTGTTAAACACTGGATACAGAGGTTTCAACATAGTGTTAAACACTAAGGCAAGAGAGGTCACGTGGTAGCACGTGAAAGCGCCCTCCTTCTCTTTATTTTGTTCTGCCAAAGTATTGAATACTTTGGGGCATTACGTGCTGTCACGTGATGGGAATTTAAGTGTTTGTCTGTTAGAGCTTCAGCCAAGGGGTCACGTGGGGCACGTGAGGCATTGCCTCAAAGTTCTTTTCTGTAAGTCTTTACAGGGGTCACGTGGTAACACGTGACTCTGGTTCTTTGCATATTTTGAAGATCTGCTAATCTTTTAAGAATTAAATTTCTCATAGGGTAAAACCTTAGCAATAAACTTTAGAGCAATTAAATTCCTATTATATTCTTGGACATGGTTAAACCCTAATTTTTTCTGTAGGAATTAAATTCCTCATGTATGTAAAGAATTAAATTCTGGCATAGGGTGAAATCCTAATTTCTTCTTTTTTAAGGGAATTGAATTCCTGCGATTTTGAGAGAACTAAGTTCTCAATTAGGGTTAAACCTTGGTTCTGTCCATTTGAAGGGATTAAATCTCTGTTATTTTGACAGAATTAAGTTCTTAACTAGGGTTAAACCCTAATTTGTCTCAAAGGAATTAAATTCCTATAATTCTATGAGAATTAAATTCTCAAACCTCCATTCGCTCTCTATGCTTTGGATCTGCATGGCAGGATCTCAACCCAATGAGAATTAAATTCTCAATTCATGGGAAGATGTGCACTTTGCAGATCCTCTACTAAAGAGAGAACTAAGTTCTCTTTTTTAAATATAAGAGTTAAACTCTTTTGAGAATTAAATTCTCTTTTTTCTTACCTAAGGTTTTCTTCTGCAGAAGATCCAATTCTTCCAAAGTCTCAAGGCTCTATATTTCTTTCTCTCTATATGTCTCTCTCTCTGTGTGTATATTTAACTCTCTCTTTTAGCTCCTATTTATAGGAGAAGGAAAAGAATCAATCTGTTTGGTAAATTTCTTATCGAGAGATTTGATTTGAATTTATCATTCATCTGGACCTTTGGATTATTAGGTGAATTTTATTCACCATTGGATTTTAAATCCAAAGATATTCCTTTGTTATTTCGGTTAGATTTTAAGGGAAAATCTTTCCAAGTTCAAGATTTTTCCATAAATAGACGATATTTAATCACCTTTAAATCTTTAATCCAATCGGTTCCAAATAATCATTCTCTATTTGGAAAGATTTGAATGCTGTTCAGAATTTAATTCTGTTAAATAGTTAGGCTTTGAAAGCCGGTCGCGTGTGGCCACGTGACCCTTGGTCACGTGTAGGCACGTGACCCTCTGGAACAAGCCTTCTTCTCGTTTCTGCGCTCTGTCTTCTAGCCGCTATTCAACCGTCACATGCCAACACGTGACCCCTGGTCACGTGTGAGCACGTGACCCTTTCTGGAGCATTTTCTTTGATTTAATCAGGGAGCGAATCTGCCTTTTGCCCCTGCTTTTAAATGTCACATGCCAACACGTGACTGCTGGTCACGTGCTAGCACGTGATGCCTCCTTCGTAAACTTTCCTGATTTTAAATCAGGAAACAAATGCCCCTACAGAGTTGTTCTCACGTGACTGTACGTGAGTGCAACGCTATCATTTTGGTGATTGTTGGATTCCTCTAGGGACTCGGGTAGATGAAGCGTTTCCATTACATCCTATAAATATAAGGGTCATTTCAGAGACGCCTCCACTTTGCTTGTCTTCCTCCTTGCAAACTTTTTTCTGAGAATTTAATTCTCTTCTTCCAGAGCTTAGTTCTCTGCCTTGAAAAATTTTCAGAGTTTAACTCTGTTCAGGAAAGACTTTTTTAAAATGTTGAACGATCGAAGAACCTTCATTTTTAAACACTTTGTGGATTTTAAATCCACATCAAAGGTTTCACCCTTTTAAAATGAACCCATTTTTCTTCAAGTTTTTCCACAAGAACAGAAAACCAGCTAACCTTCAAACTGTAGATCTTCTAGGGTTTCATATGATCCTTAGGGAAATGATGGTGACAGTTCAAGTCCATGGAGTTTAACTCCGTTCACAGAAAAAAGTTTCTGGGAATTTAATTCCCCTTTCCAAAAGAAATTTAATTCTTGTGAAGAACTAAGTTCTTCCCCTGAAGGCTTCTTAGGGTTTCCTTGCCCTAGGTTGTCCTTCTGTGATCAATGAAGAAGAAGCTTGTAATGATGTCTTCTGTGGAAATTTAATTCTCTTGATCTTGTTTGATCTGTTGTAGAGCCCAAGGTAGATTTGTCCTCTAGGGGGATGTGTAGGGTCACTTGAAATCCATCTTCTATTTAATGAGGATATCCCCTTTGTCTTATTACAATTGCTTGGTCTCATTATTAATGAGTCGTCATCCTAATTCTGTGGGGCCCATGTGTTTTGTAGCCAATGATCCCATAAAAAGAGTCTGCTATTGCTTTCTTTAACTGTCTTCATGTTCATGCATGTATATATATTGCTGCTTTGCTTTTGACATTTTTCTTTTATTCGATTTCAGGTGCAATGGCTTCTGTTCCGTGCTTCCCCTTCACTCGTTCGGAGGTCGCTTTTCCTCAATCACCATCTGACGAGGAAGCGATAGCGATGATCCGGGCTCATGACCCGAACTATACCAGCTTACTTCTATGGGGATCTTGGTACAGTCATATCATCCAGGGTCTCCGGAGTTTCCTTTGCGCAGTACCGACAGAGCCTACTTTCCCATTCTTGCCGATAGACCCTCCGAGAACGGTTTTTGCTGTGGAGATGCCTAACTGGACTCCAACGGGACGACTCGAGCCTTCAACAACAGGTATCCCGAACTATCCGGTCCCCGCTATAGATATCCTAGGGCGTCGCATTTGTCAGGGTGAGGCCCACCCATAGGGACAGATTTATAAGATAGGGTTTACTCCTCGACATCCCACGGGCTACCTCCTCTGGGCTCGCTATATCCTTGCCACCCATCGTGCGCGGCTGCAGAAGGTCGGGCTTTACCAGGCGATATATGCGTCACTTTTCCATTACCAATCCCCGCATGTATGGTGGGTTAAGGCGTTCTTGAATCAATGGAATCTCCCCACCAACACTTTTCTTCTGGGGGACAGAGAGGTTTCGATCTCTTTGGGGGAATTTTATGAGATCTTGGGGCTGCCAATTCGAGGAACGCTTTATGAGGAGTTGCTGCCCTCTGATGAATACGTCTTTGAACCCGAGCCCGCACTGCTTGACGGCTTGTCTGTTGAGAACGCCGTCCGCCACAAGCGTCCCAGTTTGATCAAGGAGCTAAGTATCTTTGATCGATTGTTCACCGAATCTGAGAAGCAGGGCGTTACTTTCAAGTGCTTCATTGCCTGTTTCCCTCGCGAGGGTGTCTTGTCGAAGATAGCTCCGAAGTTTGCA
Organism: Agapanthus africanus; assembly: GCA_030015575.1. NCBI lineage: Eukaryota > Viridiplantae > Streptophyta > Magnoliopsida > Asparagales > Amaryllidaceae > Agapanthus > Agapanthus africanus. Next base: position 745,881,386 of record CM057340.1, read on the forward strand.
AACATCAAAGACCCCTTTGGGTTTGGTCCGAAGAAGCTGCCGACTAATGAATCGGATCTGCCGCAATACTACATCCCCATAATGTCGCCGATGTCTTTCGAATCCATCGCATCTCCCGGCATGGATGATGAGACATTCTTCGTTGGGTTCATCAGTGTCTGGCTCAGCTGTATTTTTATCCCTATGCATCGCCGCTTTATGAGAGCTTCGGTCATTTATCCGGCTCACCGTATAGCTGAGGGAACGCGGCTGGCCATTGGCATTCCAGCATTAGCGCATCTCTATCACGGGCTGGGCGCCGCAACTAACACTTCCACTTCTGGCGTAGATGTGGTAAATTTTTTGCTTCATTACTTCACATCTTGGATCGAAATGCACGTGTTGGGGGCTTTCGCTATGCATCAGAGGCCCGCATTCTATGATGCATATACTTTCCCTCAGCTTATGCGATTGGTGGATGCTTCTGCCGCTGACCCAACTCAATTCGGGGCCATTCGGGCGTTGATTTCTCCTTACGCTACTGCCGGTGGATTAATATTTAATGATCGGGTCTTATCTTCTTCTACGGGTTCGGTCCAGCCGCTTTGGGACCGGTCGAAAGATAACGTGCCCACTTTGAAGCCCCGGGAGGCTGCGCGCTTATATGCAATTAGACCGGGTTACCTGGTATTCCATCAGGATAGCGCGGCCCTCTTCATGCGGTACAATCCGCACCGTTTTGCCCGGCAGTTCGGCTATGACCAGGGTGTCCCGTTCGAAGCTTTCATAGTCGTGCCGGTTCCTTCGCTCGAGGCCGTTCGAGATGCTGCCCACCATTTTGTGAGGCTGAACACCGATTCTCAGTTCATGATACCTGATGGCGATTACATCCCCCGATGCGTGGGGTCGTTCACGGGTTGGTATCTCCATTGAATCAACCCGGTTATTATTGAGGAAAGAAGGGTACTTCTTGGTTACGGTACCCCTACTCAAGTTTCGGCCGCGGGAGCTACGCTGCGACCGAGCGCTCCGATCCGCTTTCCTCTGAGGGATACTGGCCCCGCGCTTATTCCAGGGTAGTCGGGGGTGAATCTCACTCCAATAGCTGGTATGCCCCTGGGTACTCGGTCGTGGGGTAGATGGGCTCCAGTGGCAGCACCACCTCCCGAGGCAGCGCCGCATTCCGTGGCATCGACAATGGCGGTGTCATCCCCGGTTGTGGCACCGGGTGAGGGTAATTGGGATGAGGGTGTCGAGGGCAATGTGGGTCGGTGCCGCCCTGAGGCTTCGTGGCAGAGGAAGCAGTCATCCTCGGCGACCAGCTCTGAGTCCAAGCGGCGGAGGAAAGTGGCCACCAATTTGCTCAATTCTTTGGCGGAGTCTGAGCCTATTCTTGAAGATGAACCATTGGCCTTGCAAGAGTCAGACGCTGGACTTCTTTTCCCGAGTTCGGCTGATGAGGAAGCCGCACAGTTGGCCGAGGCCAAACGGCGTTCCAAAGACACGTCTCACAATGCCAGGGTTCCGAAGAAGCCCTATCCCGCTGTAATCTTTTACGAAGACCCCTCATGGATTTGGCGGCGGTTTATCGGTCCTTTGGAGGAACGGGGGGAAAGGGCTCTGAAGCAGGCCGCCTCAGAGGACGCAGCGGACGCACTTTCTTTATGGATCGGCGGCCATGAATCTACTCTTGAACCCCGGCGAGCACGCCTCCTTGAGAAGGAGCAGCGGCTTGAAGAAGCTATATTGAAGGCTTCTTTGCGCATCGGTACATTGTTGCTCTTTTTGTAGGTTTTCAGATTATTTACGCCTGTATATGTGTATCCTTATTCTTATCTGAATTGTGCAGAATCTTCGACGCTGGGGGAGCTCCCTACGGTCTCGTTGAAGCTAAAGCCTGTCGAAATTCCCGATGAAGCATTGCTCGATGTGGAGTGGGCCGATGAGGCTGCTCCTCTTATGGTAGAGCCTCCAATGACGGTTCTTGATCGGGGAGTGCTTGCCCCTTTGGGGGAGGCTCCTTTGGAGGTTACCGTTCCAACGGCTCTTCCCGAAGGCGGCCCAGAGGCTGCGATGGGGGTAGTCGGGACTACCCTCCCTTTGTTAGGGCCCGCGGTTCCGGCAGAGGTTGTCGAAGCCGCTATTCCCCCGACTCAGAACGGGAGGAGTGTTGAAGGCAATCCTCTGCATTTTAAATTAGCAATCCTTCCATGGTCTAATCTCTTTTGTCTTTCCCAGAATTGCGCGGTTTGGTGGCTTCTATCGCCGATTTGTCGCCTCGACAATCATTTCAGCGTTTATTGGAGATGGCAGCTCCGCAGGCGATCTCCCCTCGGCGCATTTTCCTTTCCTCTGGGCAAGGTTAGCGTCATTCGCCATTTATTTTTACCATAACATTGTTGCCATTTTTGCGAAATGACGTTGATGTCTCTTATAGTTTTGGAAGCTGACAACGAGGTTGAGGTCGTTGAAGGGCCAGGGGAACCTTCAGCTCCTACTTGCATGACTGTTGCTAAGCGACATTTCATTATACTCCCATTCGTTCTTTGCTTAAGAATTTTATTGACATCTTTCAAATTTGAACAGCCCTGCCAGTCTCCATGGCGTTGGAATCGCGCATCGTGATGCCGCCCGGCCCTTATGCTTTGCGGGCTTCAGAACGCTTGGCCAAATTAAGCCTTGTCTCCCTATCATCTTTCATCGAGGAGCTCCGTGCTGGTAGCGCGACCACAACCGAAGCGTTTGCCGCTGAAGCTAACGGCTCTTTCCCTTTTCTTGCCACCTATCATAACGAAGAGGTGGTGCGGGTCTGGGTGGAGTTCTGTCGAAAGGTAGAGGCTTGTTTGCATGCCTTTGAGTGTTCCCACCTTTCCTCGGAAGCTGTGGCTGCAAAAGCGGAGTTACGAGGGCTGATAGCATGGTGCGCGGCAAACATGACGTCGTACGAGAAGAGGCTCGGCCGTAAATTCTCGGAAAGAGAGCTGGCTTCTAAGGCGCTGAGCGAGCTTCAGGCCAGCTTCACAGCCAAAGCCAATAAAGCATATAAACTCTGGCGGGTGCTTCAGGAGTCCATCAAAGAGGTGGTGGCTCTTGATAAAGCTTCCACGTTCACTCATGAAAGGGTCGAGGTTCATAAGACCACCGAGAAAGAGCTTGAAGTTCGGCTTGCTTCGTATCAGGCTCAGCAGGCTCAGGCGGAGGCTCGTCTTCTGGCAATCTTGAATCATGAAGTCGTGACTCAGCAACAGAAAGACGAGCTGGCAAAATTGCTGCATCGCCCGCCGGCTTGAAGACTTGTATCTTTTCCTTTCTTTTTTATACGTACTCATGGATGAGAGTACCTTCTTTTTGTTCTTTCATGAATTGTACTTTGTATCCATTTTGGTTTATGAATAAAAGATACATTTTTCTTCTCAATGGTGTGTCTCTTTTCATTGAATGTGTTTTGCGGACAATTTATCTTGATCTCCTTGCAGGGCAGCGATGACTTAGGATTCAGGGTTAAGATCTGCTTCCTGAGACTTTTGCACGTTATGAGCCAAGAGGGTCTCATAAAGAGTTTTTCTCCCTACAGGTCGAGAGGATCCCATAAATGTAAGTTCCTCTTAAGAATCGTGAGGATTCTTAAGCGGGTTTTCCCTTGAGAGTCGTAAGGATCCCACAAGAGAGTTTTCTTCCTTAAAGGTCGTGAAGACCTGCAAGTGCTGGATGTGGTCGCCCTTATCCGTGTTTCATGGGGTCAGGGGTTACTCAAAGTACCGTAGTTTAAAGACGTCGCGGTCAAGGTTAAGGACGTCATAGTCCGTGGATTTAAGGACTCCACAGTCCGATGTTAGTTTTAAGACATCACGGTCAAGGTTAAGGACGTCATAGTCCGTGGATTTAAGGACTCCACAGTCCGATGTTAGTTTTAAGACATCACGGTCAAGGTTAAGGACGTCATAGTCCGAGGATTTAAGAACTCCACATTCCGATGTTAGTTTTAAGACATCACGGTCAAGGTTAATGACATCATAGTCCGTGGATTTTAAGGACTCCACAGTCCGGTGTTAGTTTTAAGACATCACGGTCAATGTTAAGGACGTCATAGTCCGTGGATTTAAGGACTCCACAGTCCGATGTGTGGTTGCGGGGACCCGTCACCTCTTTGAAGACGTTGAGGAATTACAACGCCAGGTATCAAAGGAGTGAAGAGATGTACCCCTAAACAAAGGTGGAATCAATATAGAATAAGGGTGGTTGATTGTTAGTTTTAAGACATTACGGTCGAGGTTAAGGACATCATAGTCCGTGGATTTTAAGGACTCCACAGTCCGGTGTTTGCTCTGGATGCTTCACACGGGTTCACTGCCGTGCTTGGCGAGGACCAGGCTCCACTCTGGGCGTTTTCCGTGGGGTCAAAGGGTGACATTATCCGCGTTCCACGTAACCAGGAATTTTGCACTAGATGCTTCACACGGGTTCACTGCCGTGTTCGGCGAGGACTAGGCTCCGCTCTGGATGCTTCACACAGGTTCACTGCCGTGCTCTGCGAGGACCAGGATCTGCTCTGAATGTTTTCCATGGGGTCAAAGAGTGACTTTATCCGCGTTCCATGTAACCAGGAATTTTGCACTAGATGCTTCACACGGGTTCACTACCGTGTTCGGCGAGGACTAGGCTCTGCTCTGGATACTTCACACGGGTTCACTGCCGTGCTCTACGAGGACCAGGATCCACTCTGGACGTTTTCCACGGGGTCAAAGAGTGACGTTATCCGTGTTCCACGTAACCAGGAATTTTGCACTAGATGCTTCACACGGGTTTACTGCCGTGTTTGGCGAGGACTAGGCTCTGCTCTGGATGCTTCACACGGGTTCACTGCCGCGCTCTGCGAGGACCAGGATCCGCTCTGGACGTTTTCCACGGGGTCAAAGAGTGACGTTATCCGCGTTCCACATAACCAGGAATTTTGTACTAGATGCTTCACACGGGTTCACTGCCGCGTTTGGCGAGGACTAGGCTCCGCTCTGGATGCTTCACACGGGTTCACTGCCGTGCTCTGCGAGGACCAGGATCCGCTCTGGGCGTTTTCCACGGGGTCAAAGAGTGACGTTATCCGCGTTCCACGTAACCAGGAATTTTGCTGATTGTATCTGCATTTTACGGAATGGAGGTTTGACTGTCGGTGATATGTATATCGCCGAGCCATGGAACTAGGGGTTGCCGCTGCTCCGCTTTGTTGTGTCCATCGTTACGAGACGGGTGTTGGGATGATCTCTAGGTCGCTTGTGGCCCGTCGAGATTTAGCTTCTTTCTTTGATGAAACCTGGGGGGAAGTATAATCACTTCTTTGTTTACGCCCTTGGATTGTATACAGGGTGTGATGGAACATCACCTGTAGGGCATAAATTAAAACTTTTTTTTTAATTTTTGTTTCGCGATGCTCTATCATTTCAGCTTTTCTATCGCGGAGGTCGCGATTGCCCTATCATTTCGGCTATTTTTCGCGGTGCCCAATCATTTCGGCTATTTATTTCATTTTTACTCGCTGCTTTTTATTGCTAGTTGCCCCATCATTTCGGCTATTTTGCGTGCGTACATTTTTACTTGCTGCTTTTTATTTCAAGTTGCCCCATCATTTCGGCTATTTCATATGCACGTGCGGCCTACTGGCTTTTCGCCATAAACATGAGATTAGACACCGATTTCGGCATCAGCACCGCTACAACTGGGATATGGCCAGGAGCAAATCATCATCTGCCTCTATTGATGTTAAACAAAAGTGGCTTAGCAAACAGGGTTAAGGTCCTGTCGACTAAGGCTTTTGACTTCATGAGCCGAAAGGGTCTCACAAAGGTATTTCTCCCTACAAGTTGTGAGGATCTTGTAGGTGTATTTTCTCCATAGGAATCGTGAGGATTCATATGTGTATGTTCCTCTGTAAGTCGTAAGGATCCTATAAGAGGGCTTTCTCCTTATAACTCGAGAGGACTTATAAGGGTTGTTCACCATATGGACATACCCCTAGGCACGGGTGGGACTTTGCTGGGGAAATGTTTATTCGCACCCGTGGATTGTATACAAGGGTCGGTATGAGCCGCTTGTAGGGCATTGTCGAAGGTTATGGGGGATTTTGCTGAAGCACAGGTTCAGATCTCTGTAACTTAAGACTTTCAAGTCTTATGAGCCGTGAGGGTCCCATAAGAGAGTTCTCCTTACGAGTCGTGAGGATCTTGCAAGTGTATGTTCTCCTTAGGAATCGTGAGGACTCCTAAGTGTGTTGCTCCCTTGTAAGTCGTAAGAATCTCACGCGGGTGGTTTCTCCTTACAAGGTCGTGAGGACCCCGCAAGTGTCCTTTAACGAGATTGCGCCATTTCGGGTTTTCACAAACACTCGCCGGTAGTCCTGTTGTTTTTACTCACGGAGCCCTTTCGGGTTTTCATCCGTGCCCTTTTTGCTTATGGACATACCGTTGTTATTTTTTTTCTCTTTTTTTTACGAGGTCGCGCCCTTTCGGGTTTTCACGAACACTCGCCGGTAGCCCTGCTGTTTTTACTCACAGAGCCCTTTCGGGTTTTCATCCGTGCCCTTTTTGCTTATGGACATACCTTTTTTTTTATATTTTATATATATATATATTTTTTTATTCATCTCATCAACCTAAGGATGCCGCGGTAGTAGTTTTAAGGACGTTTCTGTCCATCGTTAGTTTAAGGACATTTCGGTCCATCGTTAGTTTAAGGACGTTTCGGTCCGTCGTTAGTTTAAGGACGTTTCGGTCCGTCGTTAGTTTAAGGACGTTTCGGTCCGAGGTTAGTTTAAGGACATTTCGGTCCGTCGTTAGTTTAAGGACGTTTCGGTCCGTCATGGAGAGGGCCGGCTATTACTTATAGAGCTTGAGTTTAGGAAGATAGCGAGCGGACATAGTCATCGTCATCTATCATTGACCTAGGCTGTGGCTCATTAAGCGTAGTATTGCCGTTTATTGGCCTGAAAGGCCTTTCACCATGCATATCCATGAGTAGATAGGCTCCACCCTGGTAGACTTTGTCTATGATGTACGGGCCTTCATAGTTCGGCTCGAATTTTCCCCGCTTGGCGCGACTGGGGATCACAGGCCTTTTGACCACTAACACGAGTTCGCCTTGGCGGAATGTCCTTGGCCTGCTTGATCTTTCATACGAGCGCGTCATTTTCGCTTTGTAAGCCTCTAGATTTTGTTGCGCTATGAGCCGGGTTTCATCAAAGGCGTCAAGCTCCTCAAGCCGGAGGTGAGCATTTTTCTCGTTTGTCAATTCGTGGTGGACTGCCACTCGTAGAGAAGGTAGCTCTATCTCGAGGAGGAGTACTGGTTCCGTACCGAATACCAATGTGTACAGCATCGTGTTCATGGCCGCTTTGAACGTAGTTCGATATGCCCAGAGAGCTTCTTGCAGTCTCTCGTGCCAGTCCTTCTTATTTCGGGACACCGTCTTCTTCATGATCTTTGTCAGGGTCTTGTTGAAGGCCTCAGCTAGACTGTTAGCTCTTGGATTATAAACCGAGAAATATCTCCAGTCTATATTATGCTGTTGCGCAAAGCGGCTGATCTTATGGCTTCTGTAGGCTGGCCCATTATCGGAGATGATCCGTCGTGGAGTTCCAAATCGATAAATGACGTGCGTCTTGAAATAGTGGAGGATATTCTCCATCTTCACTTCCCTCAACGGTACTGCTTCTGCCCATTTGGAGAAGTAATCAGTCGTCACTAGGATGAAACGATGTCCCCTAGACGATGCCGGTTTGATGGGGCCGACTATGTCAGTTCCCCACATTTTGAATGGCGAGCTAGCTACCGTCGGATGTAGTGGATTCGGATGCTGGTGGATGAAATCCCCATGGATTTGGCATGAGTGGCATTGCTTCGCATATTCGAGGCAGTCCTGGATCATCGTGGGCCAGTAGTAACCCATCCGTTTAATTTTTAACTTCAACTTCGGGCCTGCTTGATGAGAACCACAGATTCCGTCATGAACTTCCTGAACGACTCTTTCTGCTTCGTCAGGTCCTAAGCATCTCAGCCACAGAGAATCAAACGATCTCTTGTATAGAGTATCGTTGACGAAGGCGAAAGATAGAGCTCGTTTCATGAGCTGATGTCTTGAGGACGCTTCTTCGGGCATTTGGTGGGACTTGAAGTAGTCTATGAAGACTTCCCTCCAGTCCTCATCCTTCCCACGGTCTTTTATTTGTAGGGTTGTCTGCTCGGTCGCTCCCTTTTCTTCGGACGATTCCGGAGATATTTCTGCTGGGGCGAGCACTCGACGGCTTTGTACCACGATTCTGACGTCATCGATGTTCTTGTCAGCTAATTCTTTAGCGAGCTTAGCTAACGCGTCCGCTTTGCTATTTTCCGCGCGTGGTATGCTTTCCAAAGTGTAGGAGGGAATTTGGGTTAATAGTTGTTGCACCTTTTCACCATACTTCACCAACTCCAGTTTGCACGTTTAGTAGTCGCCGTTTACTTGACTAACGACCAGTTGAGAATCCCCGTATATGAGGAGGTTTTCGATTCCCATGTCAATGGCGATCTCGAGGCCTGTTATCAAAGCTTCGTATTCGGCTCCATTGTTCGTCCTCGGTTCTGTTAAGGAGAAAGCGAAGCGCATTTTCCCTCCTTGTGGAGTTACGAAGATGAGGTCTACCCCTGATTTGATCATTGGGGTACTTTGTTTGTGCTTCTTTACGGAGGACGCTCCATCGAAATAAAGTTCCCATCGGGTATCACCACCGTCGATCGCGTCAAACGCATGTTCGTCCATCAAATCGCAATTTAAAGGAGAACCGGCAGGTACTGGATGCTCAGCAAGGAAGTCGGCGATGGCTTGGCCTTTCACTGCCTTGAGAGGCTGATAGGTTATTGAAAACTCCATCAAGAGCAGGGCCCATTTAGCGAGTCTCCCCGTCAATATGGCCTTTGACATTAGATATTTTAGGGGGTCCACCTTTGATATAAGACGGACTTCATGTGCCAATGCATAGTGCCGGAGTTTTGTTATCGCAAAGATTAACGCCAGGCAATGTTTTTTGATTGGGGAGTAATTGCTTTCTGCCTCCAGCAGAACTTGACTTAAGTAGTAGAGTGCTCTTTCTTTCCCCTGGTCATTCTCTTGCGCCCATAAGGCGCCTGAAGAACCTTCGAGGGCAGTTGTATAAAGAATAAGATGCTTTCCCTTAACCGGAGCAGCCAACACTGGCGGATTCTGCAGGTACTGTTTAATTTCGTCTAGCGTGCCCTGGCATTTTTGATCCCAAACGAATAGAGTCCCCTTTTTCATCAGGTGGCTGTAAGGACGGCATTTGCCCGAAAGGTTGGCTATAAATCGCCGTATATATACGAGCTTCCCCTGGACAGACCGCAGCTGTTTAAGAGTCCTTGGCGGTGGTATTTCCATGATTGCCTTGATCTTAGATGGATCTATTTCGATACCTCGATGTCGGATGATGAATCCCAGGAATTTACCCGAGGAGACTCCGAACGCGCATTTGAGGGGGTTCATCTTCAAATTATATTGCCGAAGGCGTTGAAATACGGTCTTCAGATGCTCTAAATGCTCTTCGTATGACATGCTTTTCACTACGAGGTCTCCGATATAGCACTCGACGATTTCATGTATGAGATCATCGAAGATCTTTGTCATGGCCTTTTGATAGGTAGCACCGGCATTTTTTAAACTGAAGGGCATAACTTTGTAGCAGAATATACCCAAAGGAGTCTGGAAAGCGGTGTGCTTCTGGTCTTCGGGATGCATCTTTATCTGATTGTACCCAGATGAACCGTTCATAAAGGAGAAAACCTTATGAGTGGACGTATTGTCTATCATCAGCTCGGTGACCGACATTGGGAAATCATCCTTCGGGCAGGCTTTATTGAGATCCCGGAAGTCCATACATATGCGCACTGTCCCATTCTTCTTCATTACCGGGACGATGTTGGCGACCCAATCAGGATACTGTACCTCCTGGATAAACCCGGAATCGATTAGTTTCTTGACTTCGGCGTTAATGCTCATTTCAAGCTCGAGCCGCATCCGTCTCGGCGCCTGTTTGACTGGTTTAATATCCGGGGATATTGCTAATTTATGCACCGCAATCTCTGGATCTAATCCTCGCATCTCGGCATAGTTCCACGCGAAGCAATCTCTGTGCTGTAGAAGCACGTTCTTTAACGCAGCCACCCTTTCCTCAGATAGCAGCTCACTGACGAATGTCGGTCGTGAATCGTCTGCCAACCCCAACTCAATCTTCTTGAGGTTATCTGCAGTAGTATGTATGCCATCTTCCAGTTCTTTCGGAGCTGGTGGAAATTCTGAGATCACCTCGTCATTGCTGTTCTCAAAGCACCAGGGAAGGTCATCCATGTTCTCGGGCTCTTCTTTTAATATTGTTATCATGTGACAGGTGCGAATCCGCTTCCAAGACCGATGTGGATCTGGTTCTGCTCTTGTGGCTTTGGGTTCGTGCTTTTGTGGCAGCGTTACCCTCCAGCTGTTGGATAAAGCAAATCTGCCTTGCTGGTACTGGTCTTCAACCCAGTTCTTGAAGGTGAACCAGTCTTCGATAGGGTGTCCTATGGCTCGGTGATAAGAGCAATAGCCCGGATGAGAAACTTTGTTAGCTTGCTCAGGGTGCTTAGACTCCGGAAGCACGATCATTTGATGTTTTATAGCGAGCTCGAGTAACTTCTTCGTCTTATCTCGAGGGAAGGAATATGCTCGACTCATCTTCTTCATAAGGGACAAATCCGGACCGTGCAATGCCCGATCACATGACTCTCTAATCCTGCGACGTTGTTGTCGACTCCTTTTTCCGCTTCTTGACTTACTTCTGCCTTTGCGTCGCGCACAACGGGTTGACAGGGAGGAGCACCTTTTTCTTTTGCAGCCTGTTGAAACAGACGTTGCATCCTGGCCTTCTCATAGATAGCCATCTCACGTTTATGGTCTTCCGAGCTTTTTGACCCGCTTTCCTGATAAGCTTGTCCATTCGTTTTTCAAACGACGGACTTGGCACTTCGCTCGTAGGATCCAGTTTTGACGAGGGGTTAGCATCTCTCGACAAGGCATCCTCTTCCTCATCGAAGTTATATATGGTGTAGCTACCGTGGACTCGTTCCCGTTTCCCGGATCTCATATATCCAAGCCTGAGCGTTTCCATTCTCCCGTTGGGAAATTTGCGCTGAGTTCCAGGAACGTCCCAAATCCGGTTGTAGAATCGAGCTTGTCGAATAGTCTGTTTTAAGGGTACCCCATGGCGCTTCAATAGTTTTTTTAGTCCGTTTGTGTAATATCTGGGCAAACGGATGGGTTGAAATCTGTCAAGTGTAGAATCCGCGCCATGCCAAATCTCTTTCTCTACTCTCGTTTCCGAGGATCGATAGAATAGGATCACCTTCTCACCCTTTTGCCTGGGAGGGACGTAAAACGTCTGCAGGTCCTGCACATTATAAGCTTGAAGTGTGTCGAGATCCTTGTAGTGTTCCTGCGGCACCATAGTGATTTGCAAACTCTGATCATCGCCACGGGATGCTTTTATTGACGGCCGATTGGAGAACATGACATTAACCTCATCTTCCGAGTCACTTCCGAAGATCAACATAGGGGCGGACGGTCCCGGGTTGTTGCGTCGGGACGGACCAGCATAAACTATCTCTTCTTCTTCTTCGGTATCGCTTCCGAAAACAGGGATGGTGGCTGCAGCTTTGTTCTCCGGTTTGTGACACTTTTCTGTATCCTCGAAGTCTGGCAAAAAGTACTTTGCATCTTCATACTTGCGGACTTCGTTCACGGAAAATGGGTTCAGCTCACCTGTTACGGTATATTCGAAACCATCCTTAAAGTACTTCATACACTGATGCTGTGTAGAAGGGATGATGTTGTACTCGTGTAACCAAGGACGACCGAGCAAGGTGTTGTAGCAGGTCTTGGCGTCAATGACGTGAAATTTGATGTCCGTGACGAGCAGTCCAAAGCGTAATGTTAATATCATGGATCCGAGAGTCCGTGACGACTGGGAGTCGAAACCGGAGATGGTAATTTTGTCACGAGCGAGGTGCTGCACGCTCATGCAGATTTCTTTCAACACTCGAACATTAAGGAGATTGACGGAGGATCCATTATCAACCAGGATTTTTCCTATCTTGATATCGTGGCAATATCCGGAGAAGTATAGGGGACGGTTGTGGTCGCACGTCCCGAGGAGAAGGTCTTCTTCACCGAAAGTGATGTCGGCCGTGTGCACTTCTTCCAGTTCATCCTTCATCCTTTCTGCGGCGAGGAAGGCTTGGAATTGCTCGGGTTCTTGTAACGCCTTGATTAATGAATCTCGCGCTTCTTTTGATAATAGGAGGGCATCGAGAATGCTGAGCTGAGAAGGTAGCTTCCTTAGGTGCGCTAAGATGTTGTAGTCCACCTTACCCTTCCTGGGAGGGTTCTTGGCAGTCAATTCTTTCATGACTTGGTCATCTAAGGCGATATCCTCAGTGACCTTCTCCTTTCCCTTATCTTTTCTATTCGCAGGTCCGAGATTCTTTTCCGGGAGTGTGCGATTGCGCAGCTGAATGTTCTCGCAGGCCTCCGTTTCTTCCTCTTTCCCTAAGACGGACTCTTTAAGGAGAGGGCCCAGAGCCATTTCCTCATCAGAGTCGCTCCCAAAGGTGAGAACTTGTGATCCTCTGGTGTTGACCATGTAACAGTTGCTGGTAGTTCTTTTGTGCCCTTCGGTCGTACTTCTCTGCTCCCGAGAGTTCCGCGTTTCATACGCTTAAAATGTTGTCGGTGAGCAACATATCCCTGCCACTATATCCTAAAAGCGTCGCACTCCTCAGTAGGGTGTGAAATCTTCTGATGATATGAACAGTAATTAGGGTTCCTCTCTACCCCATCGAACGTGTTCTCTTCCGAGGGTAGTCGCTTCATTCCCATTGACATGGCTTTGGCAAATCTTTTCCTCGTCTTGAATATGTTTTTATCTACATCGGATGTCTTTTGATCCGGCGGGAGTGCCTCGACTCTTTCGTTTTGTCGCTTGCATTTGGCTCCTTCCGATGCGGCCATCTCACGCTCCTGATCGGCTTTGCTCTTCAACCGAATCTCGTCTAGAAAGGCGTCGATCATTTCATCTGTTGGCCATACAAGTTCTGGCTCAGGCTGTGCCCCCAGTTTCTCAGTGCCAGGAGTTTTCTCATCTTCCGAGTGGGAAATCACATGACAACTCGCTACATATCCCTCGGATTCATCTGCCGAGCTCTCTCCATCATCTTTCCCCTGAAAGACGTGGTTGAGGAACTCTTGTAGTGTGACAGGAGTTCGCGCCTTTTGATTGCACTCCTCCTGCGCGTCAATCTGTTTTTGAAAATCCGTGCGCTTGTCTCCAGGCTTCACGGGCTTCTTGGACTCCTTCTTATTCTTCGAAGATTTTGACGGTTGGGTGTGAGTACTTGGGCCATCACCACCGATTCTTATAGTTGGACGCGGCTTCAGCATCCCTTCGATAATTTGAGGTTCAAGCGGGTTCTTCTATTCGACCGCCGGGCACGCATGAAGATCACTCAGCATCCTTTTGGTTTTGGCAGATAGCACGACCTCCCATGGAGCTTCTTCAATAAAGGAACAGGTTGCCCCCGGTGTATCTGCTTTCTTAGGAGTATGCGGCTGTGGCGGGTTCACCTTCCACTTTTCGGACAGTGCAAACTTTCCTTGGAGGTATTGATCTTCAATCCATCCTTTGAAAATGAAGCAATCCTCAATCGGATGGCTTACCGTTTGATGGTAAGGGCAATAGTTGGGGTTATTCACCTCAGTGGGTTGTGGCGGTCGCCTTGGATTTGGCAAGTTTATAAGCCTGTTGCGTACTGCCAGCTCGAATAACCGTTTCGTCTTGTCCTGCGGGAACGAGTAGGGATGCTTCATCTTTTCATTATAATACCGCCGTCTTTCTTCCAACTGATCCGCCAGCTTTGAGGCACTGGTTTACTGCTGAGCATTCGCGACGAAGGTTGCCTTCCCTTTACCCTTGTCATTCCGGGGTTCTGGCTTCGGGGGAGACGGTCTGTGACCCATCTGGTCCATCTGGGCCAACTTGTCGATCAAAGCCTGAAACGTGGTCGGCTTAAAGAACATCATGAACTGGGAGATAGTTGCATGAGGGTCTAGGGTTCCCACGAACATGCCCACCGCGGGCGCTTCCTCAATGCGTTGCTCGCATTTCGACCACAAATTTCACCAGCGTATAGCGTACTAGACCCACGTTTCGCCTGGTTTCACCCTGGCATTAATCAATGCCGTTATCGGGGTGCGTTTGCTGGTGCTTGCGAATTGCTGAGTGAATAGCAACTCCATTTCAGCGAACGTCTTGATAGAATCGTTCGGAAGTTCCGAATACCATTCGAACGCTGTTTCTGATAAGCTGCCCACAAACTGGCGAAGCAACAGCTTATCATCACCGCCGGTGTTACCGCAAAGGGCCCTGAACTGGGCAACATGTTGGTGGGGATTGCCGGTCCCCTTATACACATAGAATTTCGGTATTGTATAACCTGGCGGATATTTGATTTGGTTGTACCAGCTTGGATACGGTCGCCTTATATTTACGACTTGACCAGCTGCCTCAGTCGCATGATGAACCCGGATCTGCTGGGCTATATAGTCGTCCAAGTCAGCCTTAGAGATTGTCTCCTCCTTGGCCGTTGAAAGAGCCGGTGGTGGATTCGATGTTTCTCCTCTATCATCTTCGAAGACGGTCGGGGGATCTTCCGTGGAGAATCTTGTTGAATCATCATCCCAACCATGTCTTGAAATAAGTGGGCTATTTGCTTTATATTGGCCGCTTGTTCCGCAGCCTCTTTATCTTTCTTTTCCAATATCCTCCGGAGGAACTCAGCTTCGGTTTCCTATTCTTGCTGCTGATCCGAGGATGCCTCGGGGCTTTCTTTCGGCCCAGTAAGCGCGGCCATTTCGATCATCATTTCCTGGAGCTTTTGCTGTTGCTCCTGAGCTTTGGTTACCGACCGTGTAAGTGGTCTATGACCTGTAGACGCACGGCTGTCTTCCTTCCCCGTCGCCTTGTATACAGTGTGGACCATCTTGCCCCCAGCCTTAGGGCGTTTGGGCTCATCGCTTTTAGCTCTCATTGCAGGCCTGGGGATCTTCTCCGGCTTCCTCTTTTTATGAGCAGTGGAAGTTGAGGGGGCCGTTGAGGTGGGCACCCAGACAGCTTTTCGTGGCTTAGCCTGGTGACTGACTTCCTGTTGGATTTTCAGCTTCTTGTGCTGGCGGGAGAAACTTGGATCGATCACCGAGTCTCGGGTCTGCCGCCAGACTTTATAGATTTGGGAGGACAGCCGTTGAGGAGATTGGGGCTGTTCCGGCTTTACTTCTACAGCCTTTTTCAACGGAGGGGGAGAACTCTTTAGCACCGCGGTAGGAGAATTCCTACGCACCTTATTTAGCATCTCAAAGCTGTTCCCAGTTGGAATAACAGCATTAACTTCTGCCATCGGGGCTGGAGGAGTTAGCCCAGAAGGGGAGTTGCCTCCGGCCTTCCTCACTCGGCGCCAGTAACGACGTCGAGTGTATCGTGCTGGTGATATCGGCTTGGTGATGGAGATAGCCTCATCTTGCCCCCTGTGTATATGGGGGTCGCTGCTGGTGTCAGCCTGTTAAAGACTGATGTCCTTTGGGTAGCAGGAGCGGGAGCTGGAACAGTTAATCTTGTAAAGACCGACTTTTTGGTAGGGGAAGCCGCCTTGACGACTTCAGGAGCAGGACTGGTTATTTTCTTAGGAGTAACCTTCTCTGGGATTGCAGGCCCCATTGCGGTTTCACAGGAGCTCTGGCCTAGTCTGGAGAAGACCGAGGCATTGGTGTTGGGCGACCCGTTGAGAGGGGCCGCGGCAGGGGTAAGCCGATCAAAGACCGACTTCTTGGGAGCTTCCGTTGTCAGCACAGGAGTGGTGAAGCTTGTTGGCGGGAGCATGGTCCCAAAAAACAACCCTGTGGTGGCTCGAGTGACCTATTCCACGGGCATTGTTAATAGCGAAGCAACTTGGGGTCCGTAGGCTATACCTCCTGGCGAGGCAGGGCGCCGGTTGCAGTTGTAGTGGGAGCATTTCGCAAGAGTGGAAGCCATTGATTCTTTGCCTTCTGCAATAAGCAAAACGCCAAATCTTAGTACCTTGAAACCCAAGGGCAACTATTAGCGAGCCGTGTTTGGTTCGCGAACACGACACACGAAGTGCGGAGTGGAAAGAGGAAAAGGTCCCACCGGGCGTGCCAGAATCTGTTCCTCTCCGAACGACGGTGCGACGGCGGACGTCTTGCCTGACATTCGGGGCAGATGCTAATTGGTGCTATCCGTCTACCTCTCCGAAAATGCCAAGTTGATTTATGGAACCGTATATCGAAGGTTTAAACGGATGCGTCCGATATAGCAGACTTCGTCAGATTCCCCCTCGCTTGAGGGGCTTTTGATTGTGGGACGCTCTTCCCTGCAGGCGCAAGCCCCTGCAATTAATTACGCTACCGCATTACGGTAACCACTTTCTCCTTCTTCAGATTGTCACTACGTGTCGTGTGTGTTTATTTTGTGTTTAGTTGCCCGTGGATTGTATACGGAGACTGAGTTATGTCGTCGCCCATAGGGCGTGGACTAGTCCAAATCCGTATTATCTTAGATTTGGGTTTGGGGGTTTGGGTTTAAGGATACGTTAGCCTCATTGGAGACTAAGATCGACTTAAACGTTTGTTAAGGATATGTTAGCCTAGTTTTTAGACTAAGATCGACTTAACGGGATCGTTTAGATCCAACAAAAGAGCAATTAAAGGAGCCCTGCTATTTAGTTTAGTGACATTGCGGTCAAAAGGTAGTTTAAGGACATTGCGGTCCAATGTTAGTTTTAAGACGTTGCGGTCAAGGTTAAGGACATCATAGTCCGCGGATTTAAGGACCCCACCATCCGATGTTAGTTTTAAGACATCACGGTCAAGGTTAAGGACGTCATAGTCCATGGGTTTAAGGACCCCACAGTCCGATGTTAGTTTTAAGACATCCCGGTCAAGGTTAAGGACGTCATAGTCCATTGGTTTAAGGACCCCACAGTCCGTTGTTAGTTTTAAGACATCTCGGTCAAGGTTAAGGACGTCATAGTCCATGGGTTTAAGGACCCCACAGTCCGTATTAATGTGTGGTCATCGGGACCCGTCACCTCTTTGAAGACATTGAGGAATTACAACGCCAAGTATCAAAGGAGTGAAGAGATGTACCCTTGAACCAAGGTGGATTAAATAGTCTTTGGCCCAATTTGGGATCAAGACCAATTAATTATGTTATGAGCTTATTAGCCCAGTTAAGTTTGAACTGAGGACTTATGGCCGTTTGGGCTAAGTCCAATCACGTTTGGAATATTGGCTCTCTGTTGGTCCATTGAAAGAGAGGCTTTGCCTCTAGAACTTAGCCAATTGGGCTAAAGTTAGTGTTAAACACTAAAGACCAACAATGTTGAACACTGGGAATGAGATTGACAAGTCAGTGTTTAACACTGAAAGATAGTTGGTGTTAAACACCAGCAACAGGGGGTTCAAATTAGTGTTAAACACTAAAGCAGATCAGTGTCAAACACTGGCAACATAGATCTCAAATTAGTGTTAATCTGTGTTAAACACTGGTAACAGAGATTTTAATTTAGTGTTAAACACTAAAGAAATGAGTGTTAAACACTGCTAACAGAGTTTTTCAGTTAGTGTTAAACACTAAGGCAGATCAGTGTTAAACACTGGATACAGAGGTTTCAACATAGTGTTAAACACTAAGGCAAGAGAGGTCACGTGGTAGCACGTAAGAGCGCCCTCCTTCTCTTTATTTTTATTCTGCCAAAAGTATTGAATACTTTGGGGCATCACGTGCTGTCACGTGATGGGAATTTAAGTGTTTGTCTGTCAGAGCTTCAGCCAAGGGGTCACGTGGGGCACGTGAGGCATTGCCTCAAAGTTCTTTTCTGTAAGTCTTTACAGGGGTCACGTGGTAACATGTGACTCTGGTTCTTTGCATATTTTGAAGATCTGCTAATCTTTTAAGAATTAAATTTCTCATAGGGTAAAACCCTTGCAATAAACTTTAGAGTAATTAAATTCCTATTATATTCTTGGACAGGGTTAAACCCTAATTTTTCTGTAGGAATTAAATTTCTCATGTATGTAAAGAATTAAATTCTGGCATAGGGTGAAACCCTAATTTCTTCTTTTTTAAGGGAATTGAATTCCTGTGGTTTTGAGAGAACTAAGTTCTCAATTAGGGTTAAACCTTGGTTCTGTCCATTTGAAGGGATTAAATCTCTGTTATTTTGACAGAATTAAGTTCTTAACTAGGGTTAAACCTTAATTTGTCTCAAAAGAATTAAATTTCTATAATTCTATGAGAATTAAATTCTCAAACCTCCATTCTCTCTCTATGCTTTGGATCTGCATGGCAGGATCTCAACCCAATGAGAATTAAATTCTCAATTCATGGGGAGATGTGCATTTTGCAGATCCTCTACTAAAGAGAGAACTAAGTTCTTCATTTTAAATATAAGAGTTAAACTCTTTTGAGAATTAAATTCTCTTTTTTCTTACCTAAGGTTTTCTTCTGCAGAAGATCTAATTCTTCCAAAGTCTCAAGGCTCTATATTTCTTTCTCTCTATATGTCTCTCTCTCTGTGTGTATATTTAACTCTATCTTTTGGCTCCTATTTATAGGAGAAGGAAAAGAATCAATCTGTTTGGTAAATCTCTTATTGAGAGATTTGATTTGCATTCATCATTCATCTGGACCTTTGGATTATTAGGTGAATTTTATTCACCATTGGATTTTAAATCCAAAGATATTCCTTTGTTATTTCGGTTAGATTTTAAGGGGAAATCTTTCCAAGTTCAAGATTTTTCCATAAATAGGCGATATTTAATCACCTTTAATCGGTTCCAAATAATCATTCTCTATTTGGAAAGATTTGAATGCTGTTCAGAATTTAATTCTGTTAAATAGATAGGCTTTGAAAGCCGGTCGCGTGTGGCCACGTGACCCTTGGCACGTGACCCCCTGGAACAAGCTTTCTTCTCATTTCTGCACTCTGTCTTCTAGCCGCTATTCAACCGTCACGTGCCAACACGTGACCCCTGGTCACGTGTGAGCACGTGACCCTTTCTGGAGCATTTTCTTTGATTTAATCAGGGAGCAAATCTGGCTTTTGCCGCTGCTTTTAAATATCACGTGCCAACACGTGACTGCTGGTCACGTGCTAGCACGTGATGCCTCCTCCGTAAACTTTCCTGATTTTAAATCAGGAAACAGATGGTACTCTCAGTATCTTGGGTATAAAAGGTGGTCTGGAAGAGGCTCCTCCTGCCATCTGAGTGGCAGGGCGCTTCACACCGGCAGTCTGAGGTCTATCCTTCTTCTTCACTACCGCCTCATATCGTCGGGCAGCCTTCAGCACAAGATCATGGGTTGGGAAATCCCTTGTAGCTAATGCATCTTGGATCTGTGGGTCCAATCCTTACTGAAATCTTCTTGCCCAGATCTTAGTAGTCGGTATGAGATGTGCAGCGAACCTGTTACGACCTTTCGTTAGCAGTGTAGTATGTGATATTTGGAAATTGAATATTGAGACATATCTTACCTGCTAAGCATGGTAAACTCGATATCGTATTCATCCACAAATTTGTTCCATATTGAACCTTGCTGTAAGTAGATGAACTGCTATTCTATGTCGAAACGGGCAGTCTCGGGGAAATATTTCGCGTCAACCATGTAGCGAAAAGTCTTCCATTCAATCAGCTGGGTTAGACAGCTTTCTTCAGCCTTCCACTGTACTCTGGCGTTGTCAGTGAGTTACAGCTTCACAACTCTCACCCAAGCAATGTTTGGCATTTGTGTTACTGCCAGGTCATCTTCAATGGACTGAGCCCATTCCTCTATCTCTAGTGGGCTCTCTTTCCTAGAAAAGTTCTTAGGGTGCATTGTCCGGAATTGTTTGACTCCGGGTGCCTCAGTCTTAAGGCGGTGCAGAAGGA
This sequence comes from Agapanthus africanus, assembly GCA_030015575.1. Classification (NCBI taxonomy): domain Eukaryota; kingdom Viridiplantae; phylum Streptophyta; class Magnoliopsida; order Asparagales; family Amaryllidaceae; genus Agapanthus; species Agapanthus africanus. Next base: position 745,901,432 of record CM057340.1, read on the forward strand.
TAGCAGTTTGCTGCTGCTGACCCTTCAAGAGGCTCTTGATTGCTTAAAGCAATACCATCTGCTCATTGATGGGAGCGATAACGGTAGGTGGCGGCGGTAGAGGAGGTGGTGGGGTGTTGCCATTCACGTTGGTGCTGATGTTGTTCGGGGAATCCAAAACCTTGAAAGAAAAGGAAGGGTTAGGATAAATTCAAGAGATTAAAAATGTAAGGAATGTTTAGTTGCCAATTTTTTTAATTCTTGTGATATATTGCTTAGGTTTCCATACAGAATTGACCTGCATTGGCCGCCAACAAAACCTGTCACGCCTTGCTTCCCAGTGTTTGGAGAAGTAGACGTGACGGGCCGCGACGTATTTACTCAGAAGTAAACACGTTAAGCGTAAATAAGCAATATAAATGAATACATAAGAATAACAAGAGATATAAGAATAACATCAACTTTTATTAACATTCATTCTTTATATACAACTGAAAAGAAAAGTACAATGATAGAAAGCGATGCCTAAACAGTGGCATATGAACTGAAAAGAAAATAAGTACAAGTAAAAGCCTAGAAGTCTGGCTCCTCTGTGAACTGCTACAAATCGTCCTGACTGGGCTCGGTCTCCCGAGAGTCGGGTCATCCTGACGAATATTCCAAAGAAAGAAGAGACAAGAATTTCATCAGCGTACTAGCGCTCGGTAAGTCCCAAAAGATAGAATGGAATAGACAAGTAAAGAGAATAGAACTGGTAAATCATATGTTTATTATGATAACGTAGTTTTTTGTTGCTTGGTACAGAATGTATCAGTGTATATGAGAGGAGTCCAACTATCCCATGGACTATGGTAACATTTAAATACAAGACCCCGTCAAAACCCACGGGAATGTCATCAAGTAGTCATGTAGTCAAGTCAACTCATAGCCATGGTTCTGTCAAGTCAAGTCATGTTGATTTTATTATGGTATTCAGGTTCAGCTTCACCTATTCATGTTTGGTATATTGGATTCATGTTGAATTGGAGTCATGTGAATTGGATTCAGATTGAGACTTGGACTCAAACTTGAGTCAGACACTTTAAACAGATTTGGGTCCTGAATTAGATTAGAGTGTTATCGGTAAGTTCCGCACATGGACGACAGGATTTGTGTCTTTTTCTAAGACAATTACTATTGATAACTCCATTTTAGTTTTCTACCTTAAATAGGTAAGCACCCACTTTCTCTGGCTCCCTGAGGCTTAAGAGAATTAGTCCCGCTTAAACCTATATTTGTAAGTGCACGGCGGCGCCCCGGCCGTCAATCCGACGCCGGAATGCGGAAGCGGTGAAAAACTTAAATTTTGCGGACTTAGCAAACCGGCACCACCGCGCACTAAAACACCCGGATCGAAACCATTAACTAGTCTAAGCAAACTAGAAGATGGGAAAGAGATATACCGACGATCCAAGTCCTCCGGTCTTCATCTCCAATCCGATCTCCTCGCGGGATCTCCGTCCGTCTCCTCCTCGTCGCCGGAAGTGCACCACGTTGCCTACATCGTTTACGGGCTCCCACCTCAATGCCGAGGCAACTCGGGCACGAAGCCGGCTACTCGACGTGCCCAAGATTCGCTGTAGAATGTGTAGTAGAACTTGTGTCTCTTTTTGGGGTAGTGGAGGTTGCCATTGGTGAAGGAAAAGAGAGCTTGGAGAGAGGTGAGAAAAATGGAGCATACTCAAGAAGGAATGTATCATATTTTTCTCCACACATCAAAAAGAAAAAAGAATCCCATTTCCCCCAAGGAATGGCCCCCCCCCCTTTCATGTGTGATTGGAGAGAGAGAGAGAACAAACAAGGGGGTGGGTGGAAAAAAGAGTAATGATGGAGAAACAAATGATCACAACTATAACCCTCACTCCAAAACAAGAAATCAACAACCATGATGGTTACATAAAGTCAAGCCATCATGAAGATATGAAGTCTAATGATGGGACAAGTATCATGACATGATAATATGCAAAGACCCCCTCCACAAATGCTTATTTGCAACAATGCAAATAAGTCCTCCTCCACCAATCTTCGGCCAATGAACGGAACAATGGAAATCGGCCGAAACGGAAAGCAAACTGGCAACTCCAAAAACTGGTCCCGTAATAAATTACAGGAAAACCCCGATACTGTGCATACACACCCGCATTTGTATTCCGACCGAAATACAAATGCAATGAGACAAAATCTACACTGTACTATATTAGGATCCGGCTTATACCAAAACCGGCCAGTAATATCCGTTCGATCCTGATCCGTGCAATACCGCACGTATGTGATCGAACCCTGCCATATAACCATACGGCCTATAGTACAAACTGTCCGATCCTGATCCGTGCAATACCGCACGTATCTGATCGGACCTTGCCATATCTCCATACGGCTTCTACAACCTTTCGCCCGAAAGCTGAGTAACTGTAAGTGTGGTGGACTCTAAAGACTCGTCAATACTATGGCTGTGGATTTAACCACTAGCACGTCAGAGGTATATGCCAATACGTGACGGGCCACCAGCTATTGACCAAAAGGGACGTCGATGAGGAAGCTCACCCCGACACCCAACTGAGCCTGTCAGTGACAATATCCGTGCAGTCCGGTCCGTTCGTCTATGAGTATCGCATGGCGGGCCTAGGGGGTTGGTAAAAGTCAGACCCCCAAAAGCGGTACAAGTCGTGTCGGACTGTAGCCCAGAACACCCTGAGATACTACTGGAATACCTACCAGTAAATCTCCTTGCCTTGGCCAAGGACTTTGTGTAATGGCTCTCCTAGACACAGCACGACCTCACCCCCAATACCGGGAGAGACGAACCCCTGAAGATACGCTCACTGCCTCCATGTGGCTCGGGACTGTACCCAACTAAAACCTGTTTGCACGACTCCTTTGAGCCGTGGTAGGGTAGTAATCAAAGTACAGTGGGAACTCACACGAGACAAATGACGATCCCCAGGTCGATGAACTAACCTGCACACATGTCACCAGGGAACTGCCATCTGACGTCTGGTATATGACCAACTAGCATGTTCCCGGCGAGTCCTGTCCGGTGTACTCATAACCCAATGAGCACCTGTATACATCTTAGGTGATCCAACTGACACCAGTGGCTTGTGAGACCGGCCACCGCCCCTCGTCAGGGTCTCGACTGTATACACTAGTCTACTAATGGAGTATCGATGCCCGGTCTCGAAACTCCCACGACTAGGGACCTTTTAAGGATAAGCTTATAGACCCCCAGCTCCCACTTATATGATCGCCCTCATACTGCTGGTGGTCAAGCAAGAATCCTAGGGGCTCTATCAACGTGTAATAGCGACGTGTCAGGTCACCTAAAGCAGTACACGATGATAAAGGTAAACCAGATAGCATACTATCATCTCGAGTAAGACTGTCCTACCGGGATAGGTCCTCCCTCAATCATTACAATCACGTACCTGTGACCTAATAATTGACTCTGAGGGCACTATCTCCAACAATCTCCCACTTGCACTCAAGGCTAATTATTGCGATGTCGCATACTCACAGCCCGTGTGATACCGAACATCCAACTCCTCTACTAGTCAGTCTCACAAAGCTCGTTTGCGAAACTATTGCGTTCGAGGAATAGCCTCAGTGAGTGGATCCGCATAGTTGTTTCTTCCTTTGTCTCTCTATATCTCAAGTTCGCGGAGAAACCCATCTCCCGAAATGAGCAATACCTGTCTTAGAATGTGCCTGGATGTCTGATGGGACATAGCTCATAAATGAACTCCAAATCCAAACTTCTTAGACTGTATCGTCAACTGAACTTAATCAGTATCCTGCGCCATGCCTCCCTCAGTATTGCCCTGGACCACCTGTCCAAAATACTGCCCCTCATCAGAAGGAAAACTATAGCTCTGACAACCTCCTTGTCGTCCATGTCACCTTGGAAGCCTGGAATGATAACTGTCTCCTGAATGAGGCTGTCGTTATCATATCCCTAGAACATCCACTTATGTTCTAAAACTGCTTCCGACTGTTTCTCCAGGATTGGATTAATGTCAACTTATTGCATCTAGTGCAAGAACAACATCTGGTGTGGTACTTGACATCCCATGATTGACTCAATTGCCTAAGCAAGTGATCTGCCAATCATGCACATCCCTCTCCCCTTTAGTCTGTAAGACAGCTTCAGAGAGGGTGACTCCATCACCTGCAGGTACACTACCGTGCCAGGAGTCGTCCATTCTAAATACTTTTAGAATGCTGTCAAGTACCCTGATTGGGAAACCACCCAAATCTAGATCTAATACCATAGATCCAGTAACCAATATGTCTGATACAAAATCCATTTCCTTTGTGGAGAAACCACTGTGTGACGACCAAAGTATAACCGATCGTAGTGTAGGAGTTTCTTTTCCTACTCTGTGTATGTCATCCAAATACCAGGATATCACACCCTACTACCTTCTCAACAGATCCATCCCCTAATCTGATGAAGTCAAACCCATGACTGTCACGTCAGAAATAGATGATCTATCTCCGCTATATCTGCTTTAGTCTATAAATAGACATAAGCTACCTGTCCACCAATGCTTCCGCTGCTCCCACTGACTACGACAACCCTCTGGCAGAGTCATATACACGTGCACTTCTAAAACTAGTTTAGAACGACGCTATACTCATCCTCCCGCCGGGTCTCGTAGCCTGGAACAACAGCAATGGTAATTGTGGGTAAACAAGAACTTCCCTGTCACCGTCCTTGAGGCTACCGTAGTACCTCTCGGGTGCCTGAAGTTACCCACCGTATCTGCGAAGTGGCCAATGGAATGTCAATCCACATTGAATCTTTAGGTTCCTTATCAAATCTTCAGTAATCGTTTGTGGTTCTGGAATCACTTCCAGTTCTACCATACTCCCACTACTGTTTTCTGAAAAAATCCATTTTTAATAAAACTGTGGCGAGTCTAGAATAATATCGCTATTGTTCATCCAGATGGTAGAAAGTCAACCCTCGTCATAGCCTGGGTCAACCCACAAACAGCCATTACAGAAACGTGCCTTGAGTTGTCCAGTGTCTGGTTTTAATCATAAACCGGACAACTCCCCGTACCTTAATATCATTAAGATATGAACTGTTCTATATCCAATATAGAAACAGAGGCACTGATTTAATTGAACCAGATTCAAATCATGCAGCTGTCCACAGCGCATGTCAACTAAATGGAAGAAGGCCTGATCAGCGTTACCCAACTCAGGAATGCTTCCAATTATGAGTAACCTGAAAGAGAAGCAATTTCTCTTAATCATTACTATCAACTGAATACCATTGACAAGTATCTACATCTTCGATCACTTTGAAGAATCCCGATACTTGCTACACCTGGTTCTCTACTCTATTCAAATACCTATAACTTCTCAAAATTCGGACCCTGTGTTTCCACGAAACACCTGTCTAAAAACTAGAGAAGTCATAAGTAAACCGAATATAGTACGAGGACCAACCCCTCTGTCCTGATGGACCCTGGACAATATACAATACTCTGTATAAGTCTCTTGAGTCTGATAACTCATTTACTGTGTGTCGTAGGTTGAAAACTGTACTTATGGTTAAGAAGAATTACACCGCTGTTTAATGCTCCTTACCTAACCATCCACTGATATAGGTAAATGTCACAGACATAATTTCAAAAAGGTATATCTCACTCTATGAAAATAGACGTACAGATATATCAATTTGAAATTGGTGCATAACAGCGGATATTCAAAACCAAATATTTGCCGACCGGCAAACAACCCAGGTGATTTTCTCAAATATCACCGATTGCAACGAATCCCGATATAATGAGGATAGTCACCCAATTCCCAATAACTTACTCCCACTCATCATCTGTAAAACTATACAGATGTGAGAATCATACCTGGTAAATACATACCCTGGAGTAAGTATCTAATCGGGAAATCAGTTTTCCTTTAACATTACACAGTGAAACTGAAACATTGAAATGTTCCGATGGGGTATTCTGGTATTCCTAGTAATGCCTCTTCCAGATTCACGACTGTAACTGTATAGTTCTTTGCCACCTCTCCAAATCCCTTCATATGTCTTTAGTCTTTACCTTCTGCACACCCTTTTTAGGCCAAATGGTTTTCTTCCTTCCCTACTGTTCGGCACCAGCCTATGGTTTGGAAGAAGACTATCCAATAAGCATAATGGGTGTACCGTCCCAATCCTAGGAACACTCGCAATGAGAGAGGGTGAAGATAAAAGACAACCGAATAAACCTTATTCCTATTTCTCCTGAACCAGAATCCATCCCCGAACTGGAACAAGTTCCATTCGAGTTCGTATATAACCATACGATGGAGTATCCAAATAAACTGTGGATGTTCGTAGTGATACGGAGTGTCCTGGAGAAATACAAAGGTGATGTGGGAGTGGTAACGAAATATTTGGTTTGGTCGTGAATATCTGTTGCAATTTACTTTGCCCTCTTACTAATCCCTTGCTTTGTCTGAACTTAATACCTTCTGCACACCATCGTTATGCTAATTGGTTTTCTTCATTCCCTACCGGTCGGCACCAGCCTAAGGTTTGGAAGAAGACAATCCAATTTGCGTAATAGGTGTACTACCCCTAAACCAAGGAGTACTCGTAACCTGAGAGAGGGTAAAAGGAAAAGACAACTGAATAATCCTATCCGTTTTCTCCAGAACCGGAAACCATCCTCGAATAAATTCTTTCGAGTTCGTATCTAACCATACGATGGTTTTGTCCAATGGAAGTGGACGTTCGTAGTAAAACGGGGTGTCCTGGAGAAAAGGGTAAAAGTAGGAGTGGCAATGAGGTTTGCAACTCTGACAATCCAAAAGCCGGTGTTAAGAAGGTTCGGTCAACTTGGTCACTGAGTCATAGCCTTAGGGTCAGGTCAATGGTCGCTGCCAAAGAGAGAGAGAAAAGAAACACTCAGCGTGCACTCTAACCTAGATCAGAATGGTTACCAATTTATCTAATCAGGAAACCTCCCACTGTACCTCAAATTCTCCTCCAAACCTGAAAGAAGAATTAGTCGGGGTCACCCGAGGAGTAAACTAACTCATCAGTGGGAATCGGGATCCAACTATCATCGCATGATAACGTGACGGAATCCGCTCACGGTGTCATACTCCAGAAGGTATGCGCATATCTGGCAAGTTTCAGTTCTTTTGAAACTCCCGATGTGATTTCTGCCCCATGCTCTTATGACCTTGACGAAGGTCAACAAATCATAAGTCACATGTCAAGTTCTACCCGTCATTCTCCAGGTTAATTTGAATCCACCCGTACAAGCCCTTGACGAAGGCCAACAAGGCTATACGACTGTCCCAAACCAACGCATCTATCTATGCTGCAGAAAGGCAACAAGCAGCTACCATACACTATGCCTTGACGAAGGCCAACAAACATAGCATGAATACTACGTGCTACCCGTCTGAAACGACGGAGGGCTACGAATGGTTTCTGGCGAAAACCTTTAACGTAGTGAACTTGATATCGTTGAAGGAACTGATAGCTTTTAAAAATATAGTAACGAAAACCTTTGCTAAAGAGGTCACTCCCGGTGAAGGGATCTCGGCTCTTTCCCCGTAGAATGGGGTGCAGGATATTCCAACTGAATACCGCGATGCAAAGCAAAAGTAATCGGCTATAGTGAAGTTAATGCCCTGACGCAAACTTTTGTCCAAGGGGTCACTCCCGGTGAAGGGATCTCGGCCCTTGCCTCGTCGACTGAGGAGCAGGATATTCCAACTGAATATCACGATGCAAAACAAAAGTGAACGTCCTTGCAATAACAGCTTTTTGAAAAAGTGTTCCAACAACATCAGATTAGGTTTGTTTTTAACTTGCATTGATCCGAATCAATGCAGTCCCATCAATTGATCACACCACAAAGAACGAAAATATACTGATGTACGTATATGCCATCCGCATTCGCCACTGGGTCCCGTCATTACCCGTTAGGTTAGCTAACTAACAACAGAGCGGGGACTGGACTAGCGCGGATGTAAAACATATACAACATCTACTAATATATATATCAATATATTATATTTCGCTCAAGGCGTGAATAAAATGCAACATCACAGAGAATGAACAGCATCACAGAAACAATACAGATATCTGGGATCCCCGGGTTTCACAGAGCCACTACTGAAACCCGACGTTCCCCTGGTCGTGTGGATAGCCTGTGCAATGAAAACCTAGACCCCTACGGACGCGGCAAGTCACCCGCCAAAACCTGAAGCGAGGCAGCCCCCTTCAGCTCCGTGAATGGACCACCCAGCACTTCACGGAATCCGGTAACTTGGGCACCCCTCCTGGGTCAACCTGTACCCCCTACGAGTGCGGCGAATAGCCCGCCAATCCTAGAGCGAAGCCCCCTCCGTCCCAATGCCATGAGATGCGGGCTTGTTGCCCTCCAGAACCCGGCTATCCGTGCACCCCTCCGCGGGGCAATCCTAGTACAGAAAGTAAAATATACATATAACGGGTACATCGACCGCAACCAGGTCGTGCCCCAAAAGAATAATACAAACAGGCAGTGACGGCAGTCCACATGTCGGACGCTCGTCCCGCAAAATCAAATGTACATAATACAACAAAACTGTACTAGCATTGCATCCAGGCTATCCCCCACGACCGATCCGCAACATCACAGCAAAAACAAAAACATCAACGTGAAAGTCACGTTCGCAAATCCGTCTAACCGGGCTATAGCAGTTAGACCGGATTTACCGATCAAGTGACATTCACGGTCGCAGATATAATGTAAATACTGTGAAAAATGTGTTTAAAATATCCGACCGATCAAAATTTAACAAGTGGGCCCCAAAATAATACTGTAGCAGTTAAAGAAATTATGGGCCCAAAATTAATGTTCCAAAACCCCTAAAATAAGTCCAGAGGCCCACTGGAAAAATCCGACCCATTGAACCTTTCATTCTGCGGCGGAACCGCGGCCCCAGGTGGGTATTGGCCGCGGTTCCGCGCTCTGACTGAATAGTCAACGGCTCGATTTTTCCCAGAAGTCTAATGTCATCCTATACAGTACTTTTATACAACCTGAAAAATTTTTGGGGACCAAAAAATTTCAACAGAAAACTGTCGTGAGCAAATACGGGTTTTTGGACATTTCGATCGATCGGAACAGAAAAACACATTACACAAAGCTGGACTAAGTTAATGGGGAGGCTCTGATACTACTGTAAGTGCACGGCGGCGCCCCGGCCGTCAATCCGACGCCGGAATGCGGAAGCGGTGAAAAACTTAAATTTTGCGGACTTAGCAAACCGGCACCACCGCGCACTAAAAACACCCGGATCGAAACCATTAACTAGTCTAAGCAAACTAGAAGATGGGAAAGAGATATACCGACGATCCAAGTCCTCCGGTCTTCATCTCCAATCCGATCTCCTCGCGGGATCTCCGTCCGTCTCCTCCTCGTCGCCGGAAGTGCACCACGTTGCCTACATCGTTTACGGGCTCCCACCTCAATGCCGAGGCAACTCGGGCACGAAGCCGGCTACTCGACGTGCCCAAGATTCGCTGTAGAATGTGTAGTAGAACTTGTGTCTCTTTTTGGGGTAGTGGAGGTTGCCATTGGTGAAGGAAAAGAGAGCTTGGAGAGAGGTGAGAAAAATGGAGCATACTCAAGAAGGAATGTATCATATTTTTCTCCACACATCAAAAAGAAAAAAGAATCCCATTTCCCCCAAGGAATGGCCCCCCCCCCTTTCATGTGTGATTGGAGAGAGAGAGAGAACAAACAAGGGGGTGGGTGGAAAAAAGAGAAATGATGGAGAAACAAATGATCACAACTATAACCCTCACTCCAAAACAAGAAATCAACAACCATGATGGTTACATAAAGTCAAGCCATCATGAAGATATGAAGTCTAATGATGGGACAAGTATCATGACATGATAATATGCAAAGACCCCCTCCACAAATGCTTATTTGCAACAATGCAAATAAGTCCTCCTCCACCAATCTTCGGCCAATGAACGGAACAATGGAAATCGGCCGAAACGGAAAGCAAACTGGCAACTCCAAAAACTGGTCCCGTAATAAATTACAGGAAAACCCCGATACTGTGCATACACACCCGCATTTGTATTCCGACCGAAATACAAATGCAATGAGACAAAATCTACACTGTACTATATTAGGATCCGGCTTATACCAAAACCGGCCAGTAATATCCGTTCGATCCTGATCCGTGCAATACCGCACGTATGTGATCGAACCCTGCCATATAACCATACGGCCTATAGTACAAACTGTCCGATCCTGATCCGTGCAATACCGCACGTATCTGATCGGACCTTGCCATATCTCCATACGGCTTCTACAACCTTTCGCCCGAAAGCTGAGTAACTGTAAGTGTGGTGGACTCTAAAGACTCGTCAATACTATGGCTGTGGATTTAACCACTAGCACGTCAGAGGTATATGCCAATACGTGACGGGCCACCAGCTATTGACCAAAAGGGACGTCGATGAGGAAGCTCACCCCGACACCCAACTGAGCCTGTCAGTGACAATATCCGTGCAGTCCGGTCCGTTCGTCTATGAGTATCGCATGGCGGGCCTAGGGGGTTGGTAAAAGTCAGACCCCCAAAAGCGGTACAAGTCGTGTCGGACTGTAGCCCAGAACACCCTGAGATACTACTGGAATACCTACCAGTAAATCTCCTTGCCTTGGCCAAGGACTTTGTGTAATGGCTCTCCTAGACACAGCACGACCTCACCCCCAATACCGGGAGAGACGAACCCCTGAAGATACGCTCACTGCCTCCATGTGGCTCGGGACTGTACCCAACTAAAACCTGTTTGCACGACTCCTTTGAGCCGTGGTAGGGTAGTAATCAAAGTACAGTGGGAACTCACACGAGACAAATGACGATCCCCAGGTCGATGAACTAACCTGCACACATGTCACCAGGGAACTGCCATCTGACGTCTGGTATATGACCAACTAGCATGTTCCCCGGCGAGTCCTGTCCGGTGTACTCATAACCCAATGAGCACCTGTATACATCTTAGGTGATCCAACTGACACCAGTGGCTTGTGAGACCGGCCACCGCCCCTCGTCGGGGTCTCGACTGTATACACTAGTCTACTAATGGAGTATCGATGCCCGGTCTCGAAACTCCCACGACTAGGGACCTTTTAAGGATAAGCTTATAGACCCCCCAGCTCCCACTTATATGATCGCCCTCATACTGCTGGTGGTCAAGCAAGAATCCTAGGGGCTCTATCAACGTGTAATAGCGACGTGTCAGGTCACCTAAAGCAGTACACGATGATAAAGGTAAACCAGATAGCATACTATCATCTCGAGTAAGACTGTCCTACCGGGATAGGTCCTCCCTCAATCATTACAATCACGTACCTGTGACCTAATAATTGACTCTGAGGGCACTATCTCCAACAATATTTACTAGGGACCTTAATGTGATTTTATATATCTCGAGAGGGTTTTATGAAAAATATTTTATACTTTCAAAATAAATCTCGAGTAATTATTTATGTTCTTCAGGGTTTCATTGGATGTGAATTTTAAAGAGTGAGGTATATTAGTGAATAGTAACTTAGTTTGAATAGTTCATTGTATTTTAGTGTAACTTGTCTTGTATTGATACGTGATGGTATTTTAATGAAACTTGTCATTCTTTTATTTTCTAGAAAACATGGAATTTTTTTTATATATTAAAAATATATGGTTCGATAATATTTATATAATTATTAAAAATTAATTTTATTTATTAAGTAGAAAATCTCATTTTTTCTTAAATATCGTATTAAAATTCTTTCGAGATCGTATGATCCGTGAAGAGGTCTGCATCTCGCTCTAGTAACCCGAGGATGTGCGATAATCTGCACCATCCAATAGCGGGTTCCCCAGAATGGGTTGTAGAGGCAAAACCGCAAAGAATTTGATAACACCATTTAAAGAACATTGAGATTTTATAGTTCAAAATATTTTGATGAAAAGTCGTATTTTGCCACAAAAGTTATGTCTCAAGAGAATCGTGCTATGTCAATATGTGTATATGTGAGAGGTATGTCATTACCTCGTGAAGTTTTCTAAAGGTATACTAAGCAAAATGTTTAAAAGATAACGTATATAAACTTTATGGTATTTAAAAGTAAAAGCTTAATTAAAGTTAATTAACATGGAGTTTTAGAGTGAAAGTTGTTTCTAAACTTTTATAATAGTGTTATAAATATTGTGTAAAAGTTTGTTGAACAATATGCAAATGAAAAGTGAGATTATAGAGTTTAGAAGATTTACATCGGCAATAACTCCACTTACCGATACTTTATTTTGAAAAGAGAATTTAATGAAGAAAGAGAGGAAATAGAAGGAACTTTCAAGCTAGGAGGAGAGAGGAGAGGTAGATGAAGATGTCGTATCCTTCGTGACGTCGTGGGGTTGCCGGAATCGCTTCTAATCCTCTCCGGAATTTGACCTTGGGCTAACTCCACTTGTACTCTTCTTGGACTTGAGAATTTTCGATAATTTTGACTAGAGTATTCAGATTGAGGAGGGGCTAGGGTATGAGGTTGTATTTATAGTGTGAAATTAAGATTTTGGAATTGAAAGATTGAATTAAAAAGCATTAAAAATGAGATTAAAGATGAATTTTAATTCTCTGTTAAATTGAAAAGAAAACAAATAGAACATGAGTAATGAGGTAGGCCAAAGAGTTTTGTGTGCAAAACATGGGGGCTTTTCTCCTACGGACACTCGCAGTCATCGGCCCATATGCCAATCTCGCTGGCTATTTTGTTGAAGGGGACCGTCAGATGATTGCCACGTGTCCTACTCGCTATTAATATAATTATCCACATGTTTGTTTTTCTGTCTTTTCATTTCTTATGTGTAGAACACGTGTAAACTTTTGAGCTTCCAAAAAGTTTAAAAGAAAAATTCAGAAAAATAATATGTGGCTAATGGGATTCGAAAACAAGGGCTATTTCACAGTAGTGCAAGGTTTTACCAATGAGCTACAATTTGTTTCTTGCTGTTTTTAAACAAATTTAATTTATAACTTATACTCAGGCTTGCAAACTCCATTATATACATTAATTTGAAAATTTTTCGTACAGTAAAATCAGAGTCGTTAGAAAACTAATTTGGTCATCATCTTCCATGAAGCAATCCTCGTTCTCATCATCTATCTCTCAGGTGGATGAGAAACCCTACTAGATCTGCGGAGTGGCTGAGGTTCGTCGGGGACTATTGAATCCTCCGGTTCTACCAAATCTTCAGTTGTAGTTTGTGTAGCTGGAACTTCTTCCAGCTCTACCTCATTACCTCTAATTTCTTTCATAAGAAATTCCTTTTTCTAAAAAGGTGGTATGTTGAGCAACAAACACTTTTTGTTCCTTAGTGTGGTAGAAGATATGCCCTCACAAATGTTTGGGATATCCAACAAACTTACATAGAACAGATTTTGCCTCGAGCTTGTCCGGATTTTTCTTTTTAACATAAGCCGGACAACCCTATATCTTAACAAAATTCAGATATGGTCTCTTCCATTCCCATATCTCATATGGAGTGGTAGGCACGGATTTGGTCGGAACCTTATTCAATAGGTATGCAGCTGTCTCAAGTGCACAACTCCAAAAGGAAATAAGTAACTTAGCAACACTCATCATAGAGCGCACCTTAGCTAATAGGGTACGATTCCTCCTCTCCGATACTTCATTATGCTGTGGTGTATATGGAGGAGTAAGCCGAGAGAGAATCCTATTCTCCTTTAGATAGTCTTGAAATTCCGTGCTTAAGTATTCTCCTCCTCGATCAGATCGAAAGATTTTAATACTTTTACCTGTCTGGTTCTCTACTTCGTTCTTATATTTCTTGAATTTCTCAAAAGCTTCAGATTTGTGTTTCAACAGGAACACATGTCCGAAAATTTAGATATCATCAGTGAATGTAATGAAGTACGAGGAACCATTCCTGGCATGTGTAGACATAGAACCGCATACATCACTATGTATTAGTCCCAAGAGTTCAGTATCTCTTTCTCCGTGTCCCGTAAACGGAGTTTTGGTCATCTTGCCTTTGAGACATGACTGGAAAGTTTCATAAGATGTAAATTCGAATGGATTCAAATATCCATATTTATGCAACTTAGCTAGTCTGGTCGCATTGATATGACCAAGTCTATAATGCCACAAGAAGGCTTCGTTCATTTCTGAACTTTTCCCCTTCTGTGTGTTCTGTATATTTAGAACTGTATTTTGATTTAGAACTATATACTGTTACACAATGTACCAAACCCAATCAACACTTGATTTAGGAAAATGTTCATAATATTATCCTCTAATGCAAATTTATATCCTTCTTTATGTAATAAAGAAACATATATTAAATTTCACATCATCTTTGGTACGAAATAACATTTGTTCAAAATCAATGTATTACCATTTGGTAATACTAGGTGATATTCGCCAACTGCTTTGGCTGCAACAATTGCTCCATTTCTTACTCTGAGAGACATATCACCCTTTCCCAGTTCTTTATATCTTTTTAACCCATGTAACAGATTACATATGTGGGATCCTGATCCGGTATCTAATACTCAGGACATAGAGCAGACTGAGAAACAGTTCTCGGTAACTGACACACCCGAAGAAGATACATCAGCATGCTCTTTCTCTATTCGGGTTGCAGGGGAATCCTTGCATTCCTCTATCCTTTGCTCAGACTTATGAAAGTCGTAAGATAGAGTGGAACCAACGTTCCCCAGCTCAGTATAATAAGCAGGTTCGGTCAATACATCTATATTATTATCTTGATTAAGGCGTGTCATGATCGCTATTTGGAGAGAGAGAGAAGAAAACACTTTAGCGTGCACTCTTGCAAAATTAGATTGGTTATTATCTTATCTAATCAGGATGGTTCCTGCTGTTTTTAGCGAATCTTCCTTCAAACCCTAAAAGGTAAGATTAGCCGGGATTAATTACACCCTATAAGTTCGCCCATCGGTCAGCCAGGAAGGTATTGGTACTCCGAGGGAGTCTCCCCGTGCTTTCGCATAGAACTAATTAAATAACCTCGTTTCCGTAGGGGCATGACCCCATTAACACCTTTCTTACACACCTACTGGATAAGCTAATTATAAATTAAAAAACTCTCCTAGGAGTAGCACTTACTCGCAGTGGGTATCGGGATCCAACTATCATATAAAAAGTATGCAATCTCAATGCAAATTTCAACATTTGAAATTCCCAATATCTGTTTTTACCCCTAACGACTTATGACCTTGACGGAGGTCAACAAACCATAGGCCTCTAGTCAAGTTCTATCCGCCATTTCGTGATTGAATTAAACCCACCCGCACGACCCTTGACGGAGGTCAACAAGGTCGTACGACTATCCTAATCCAATCATATCATATACGACAGATAAGCAGTAATCAGCTGTCGCACACCACGCCTTGATGGAGGTCAACAAACGCAACACGAATGCTAAATAGCACTTATCTGAAATGATGGAGGGCTACGACTGGTTTCGAAGAAAATCTTTAACGCAATGAACTTGATATCGTTGTAGAATCTAGTGATTTGAGAAAGGAGTGGTTTAAGCTTCGCTTTTAAAATCGAGTAGTTTTCAAAACAAACCGAGTGGATAGTAGCATTTGCTAGTTTTGCTAAAGAGGCCATTCCCGGTGAAGGGATCTAGGCTCTTTCCTCATTGAATGAGGTGCTGGATATTCATAATGGAATACCGCTATGCAAAACAATAACTAGAGCTATCTTTTGAAAAATTTGATTCTACAACATCTTTAGGTTTCTTTTTCTTTCATTAATCTCATTAATGACGTCCCATCATTTATGTTTCCTAACATCACAGAAGAAACGAAAATAAAACACATATATATGCCATCCGCATTCGCCACAGAGACCCGGGTCTTCACAGTAAGGTTACTTAACTTACGGCAGGACATGATCAGGACTAGATTGGATGCAAAACATATGTAGTGTCTACTAGTATATCATATATATAAGTAGCATTCGTCTCACACAGTTATATGATCACATCATATCACAGAATTAGCAGAAGCAAACATATAAAATATAGGATATACTAGGAAGTCCATGTTTTAAATTAAACCAGTAATGAAAAATACGGGTTCCACGGTCGTGATGAGTAGCCAATCTCACATCCCTAGACTTCTACGAGAGCGGCAAGTACCCCTACCAATTCTAGAGTTAGGAGACCCGGTCTCGACTTCTCGAGATGGCCTCCTACTGGACTTTAGAACCCGGTTACTTGTGCTCCCCGCTTTGGGTCTATCCTAATGCGGAAAAGTAAATAATATACATCAATGGAGACAACAACCTCAACCCGGAAGTGTCCCAATAAAAGAATATTACATAAAAAATTTATATGAATGAAAATTGAAAAAACTCTCATCTCAAGCAAAACCCCCCGGCTATTTAAACATGACGATCTAATATAACATATCAACCAACAACACCATAACATCACATGTCATCAACGTAAGTAAATATGCGTATCCCTAATGTCGTTGACGTATAGCAATGAGATCGGGGATACTGCCACATATTACACTTACGGTTGCAGAAAAGAAATGAAAACTACAATAATTAGAATCCACACCATCCTTAGACATCATAAACCCGAAATATCACATATTCCGGATTTCATGCCTAACCCTATAAATCTTGCATTTAAGTCTCGAATTGAAAACACTTTTTAAAAATAAGTCGAGCAATTCAACAAGATTCCCGATAAGATGATCGAATGCTCGTAATCATCATAGAAGAAATGAAAATAAAATACACACATATGGCATCCGCATTCGCCATAGGGACCCAGGTCTTCACCGTAATATTACTTAACTTACGGTAGGGCGGGGTCAGGACTAGCTCGAATGCAAAACATATATAATGTCTACTAATATATATATATATATATATATATATATATAGCATATATATATATATATATATAGCATATATATATATATATATATATATATAGCATATATATATATATATAGCATATATATATATATATATGTTCAGACCATAATATTGCATTTATCATTCCCCTATTCTTATCCTTTTTATAAATAAACAGGTACTCTTGACGCACGTTTGTTGCATATTACAGGTTACAGGTTTCTGGAGCAAATACAGTGAAAAAGACACAAAACAACAGAAAAAGGGACTTTTGACCAACAAGCAGACCTATCCTAGTCAAGCCTAGTCGAAGAACAGTGCAAGGTCCAAAATGTCAAGTAAACGGTTAAAAATCCCAATACAAGTGTTCACTGAAACATCTGGAGAAGAACCAGAAGCCCAACAGAGAAACTACATATGGAAACAGAAGCCCAAACAGCCAAGGAAAAAGCCCAGAAAATAACAAAGCCCAAGTCCACAGTTTGGCCGCGGATCCGCGGCCAAACCCAGCCTGGCGCCGCGGATCCGCGGCCATCAAGCGCCCGTGTCGGTGGAAAATCTCTGGGTTGTTGCGTCGGTGCAGATGTTAGGATTTAACGTGGGCAAATCTGTAATTTTGCATGTGCGAGAGTCTGTAGCCCTAGGTTTCCTATTTTCCTATAAATTGTAATCTTAGATCTAAAAATTGTATGCCTCTTTTCAATAAATAAAATTCAGAAATTCTGGAAGTGACATTCAGATCTGTTCTTTATCGCTTGGAGGGAGCCATCACCATTAGTAAGTGTTTTTCTTTTATTCTTTTAATGTTATTTCATCCCCTAATGAGCGAGTAGTCTCCTCGCTTGTTAGGGTTAGCCTTAGGGAAAGGGTTGAGAGATGAGATCTCTCACCCCTTTCAATGCCATATTAAACTAACCCATTAAGAACTCCATGCATGCGCGCACAACCGCTCCCTGCGGCACCCTACCCCTCGAGGTAACGGTGAACCGCAGTATAAAGGGCCGGTTGCGCGCGTTTTCCATGGGGGTTAGGGTAATTAACGATAAAGGAAGGATACGAATCTAGAGGAAGAAAACATCTTCCCAAAAGAGTCGTATCCACTTTATCGATAATTACTATAACACCTAATGGATCTAAAATACGGCATTGAAAGCGGTGAGGAAACATCAATCTCCAAAACTTCCTCTAAGCCTAACCCTAGCAAGAATTTAAATTAGATTAATTAAGTTTTAGATCTAGATTTTTATAAAACCAAAACTACAAATAGAATCAACTCGTTAAGACACACTAAAGGAATTTACCCGTCTCTGTGGATCGACCCGCACTCACCGGCTAGCTGCGAAGCGACGTCGTTTCTGATTGCGGTAATTATATTTTTGATCGTAAAATCTCTACCAATCAATATAGCATATATATATATATATATATATATATATATATATATAGCATTCATCTCATGCAATAAAAAGAGCATCACAAGTAACATAGCAGAAGCAATATAAAATATAGGATATCCTAGGAATTCTACATTTCGATTTAGCCAACGTCGAAATTACGGATTCTACGGTCATGATGAATAGCCAAGCCTATACTGAAAGTATGTCTTAGCACCTCTACTAGGTTTATACAAGTATCAAGTATGCAATTTTAAAAAATCTAGAGGTCTAAGCTATACTAACTTAGAATCGAACTAGAGAATTAGGGTTTTAGTGTAAGCAAACAAGTTCTACACTAAGTGAAAAGAGAATACAACCTTTGAAGACCAATCCTTCACTTCTAAAGATCCAAATAGTAGTCCCTAGAACTCTTCTTAGACTCCACTTGGTGAAAGGAACAAGCTTGCTTTATAGTCTTCAAAGCCGAAAATGATCCACCTTGAAGTCTCTCTAACTCAAGCATACTCTTCACTAATCAAGCTATTAATGAAGCAAACAACCTATACTAAAATGTTAGGATAGTGTAGGTTGATGAAGTAGGATTTTTTCTCACTATAGAAATCTTTTTCTCTTTCTTTTTCCAACTCAAGAAAAAAACTAGAGAAGGAAGAAGATGAACTTGGATGTGTGAGTATGTGAGAGTGAGAGTCAATGAACCATGACTCAAGTCATTTAAAGTGATGATAATGAGAGAGATAAATATCTTTAAATAAGCCAAGAATCAAGAGGCGAGTCATGGCTTCTCAAGATTTCTACAAGTTTCTCAAACTCATGACTCATTCTCTAATTCTTTTAATTCAAACTTTTTTTTTATTATTTTCTCATTCTCATGTGATTCTCATACACCCATGTTCTATGTATCATCTACCATGATACAATATTTAAATACATATATAATATATATCACATATATATTAAATGTATTAAAAAAGAATAAAATCTTTAGTTAGCTATATTAGTTAATATATATATATATATATATCAAATTATTAAATCAACACTTGATTCAATAATCCGGTTATATCATATATAACCGACTAATATTATATATATGTATATTATATTATTAAATCAACATTTGATTCAACAATCCGGTTATATCACATATAATCGTCTAATATTCAATACTAGATATTAAATTAACACTTGATTCAATAATCCGGTCATATTATATACAACATGCCAATATCAAGTATATATACATATAACAAATTATTGAATCGACACTTGATTCAATAGTCCGGTTATATCACATATAACCTAACCGATATCAAATATCGCCAGATTAGAATACGGTATTACATACTCATATTTAATCAAGCTCCCGCACATATCTCCATATGTGCCCTACTTCGTTTCGCTTGAGTTAGGAAACCTTTATATGGGACTCTAAAGACTCGTCAATACGCCAGCAGTAGGTAATGATCATATCAGATACCCACAAGCCGTCAGTGGTACTAGCTGGACGTAATGGCTACCCAGGTATTGAACGAATAGAAGATCAACAGGAAAGCTTATCCAAACTCCCGTAAAGCCTATAAACAACACTTACCGTATAGTCCGGTCTCTTCGTCTGATATGTTGCATATCGAGTCTGGAGGTGGAATCGTCAGACCCCAGTAACTTGATAATTCATGCCGATGTGTGGCCTATAACCTTTCGGGAAACTACTGATAACACTTAGCAGTAAATCTCATCAGCCCTGGACAGGGACTTGCTGTTATAGCCAATCGAGCATAGCACAACATCAACTCCCTATACCGGGAGAGACGAAATCGCTCTTATCGCTCATTTCCTCCATGTGACTCGGGACTGTACCTAAAATCCACCTGTTTGCACGACTCTTTTGAGCCGCGGTAGGGAGGAAATCAAAGTACAGTGGGAACCACATAAGACTCTATGACGATCTCGGGTGTACAGACTAACCCGTACAAATGTCACCAGGGAACTACTATCTGTCGCTAGGTATGGTAACATCTAGGAGTTCTCGGCGAGTCCTGTCTGATGTACCCGTTCTCTAATGAGCACATGCGCACAATCTTTGATGTCAAACACCAAAGGTTGTAGTATGAACCATCACCCCATATAGGGTCAAGAAACGTACACACTAGTCTACACTGGAATATCGATGCCCTGTTTCGATATTCCCTCGAATAGAACCGTTAAAGGATGTGCTTGTGGACTCCACAAGCCCTACCAGTATGATTTGTATTATAGTCCTGGTAGTCAAACCAACATCCTAAGGGTTTTATCAACATATATCAGAAAGACAATATAATAATACAAGCGTACATGTTACGATAAAGAGCTACCAGATATCATACTATCATGTCGAGCAAGAAAGTCCTCTATATATATGTCCAAGCATCCACTATATCATACAATAATGGCCTCTAGGGCATACATATTCCTAACACACCCCTAGACCCCTACGAGAGCGGCAAGCAACCTTACCAAATCTAAAGTTAGGTGACCGGTCTTGACTTCTCGAGATGGCCACTCTTTGGACTTTAGAACCCGGTCACTTATGCATCCTGCCTTGGGTCTATCCTAATGCGGAAAAGTAAATAATATATATCGAATGGAAACATCAACCTCAATCCGGAAGTGTCCCAATAAAAAGAATATTATATACAAATAAAATTACATGAATGAATATTAAATAAACACCCATCTCACATAACCCTCGGCTATTCATCACGAAGATCTCAATATTTCATACAACACAAGTAACCATAAACTAAAGTCATTAACGTAAGTAAATATGTGTATTCCAATCTCGTTGACGTATAACAAAAAGATTTGGAATATCACATATTACACTTACAGTCAGAGAAAACATAAAATACAATATTTAGAATCCACAAACAACAAGCATCAGAACTGAATTATTACATAATTCTAAAGTTAGCATGTCCGAAACAAAAACCGCACTTTTAAGACTCAAAATGAAAACCGTTTTTCGCAAAATTCGACCGGCCATTCAAAAAGATGCCCAAGGTGAAAAAAACATTTGTCGGGTCATGAGGGGGTGGCCCTACCCCACGGCCAACGATGAAGTAGCCTTAGGGTGGGTCCTATGGCCATTTCTTCATCGACATGGGGTGGGCCACCTCCTATCTCATTCGGCGAGTGTTCGAGATTCTAATGACAACAAACAGAGTTTTTGTCCAAACCAAAACTATGCGGAGATCCAAAATTAGGAAAAAATGAGGTTTTTATAAACTAGTTTTCACAAAACTAATTCTTTATAGATTCTAAAAGTTGCAACAACAAGTTTAAGGTTCTAGTTTGGCTCTGATACCATGTAAGTCCATCTTAACACTCTTTCTATGAATTTAGAAGTAAGGAAAAAGAGTTTTCAAAAATTCAAAAGAGCTAACATAGAACAAATCCTAGGAATCAAGCTAAAAACTTAAACTTGCAACAAAAAGGAACTAGTTTGCAAACAAAGTTAAAGATTACAACTTTGATGACCAAGTCTTTCACTCTAATGGCTCAGCATGATGATCTAAGCTTGCAATTAAAAGATCCTCAAGCTCTTAGATGATCCACATTGAGATTTTAGCAACTCAAGCTTCTACCTCACAAACTACCACTAGAAGTGAAGCTACAAACTAAACAAATTTGCTAAATGAGTTTAGAAAGGAGATATAGGATTTTTGCTCATAGTTTTTCTTTCTCTTTTTTAGTTTTCTTTCTCTACTAAAAAAACAAGAGAGCAAGAGAGAAAGAAGATGAAGATAATGATAAGATAACGAGACAAGAATTTTAGTAGCCATTCTTATCTAAACAAACAATCAAGAATGGTCTACTGAGTTCAACTCTCTTCTTTTCTTTACACCTCATTCTTTCATAAAGATAATGAAAAATGTAAATTAATCATCTTTCATGTGCATCTCATACACACTAACACTTTGTATCAAATACACAATTTTAGTTTATGTGCATTACAGACACAAAGCATATGCATCAAATACATATAACAAAAGAGAGAAAATACATTTGAGAAAAATACGAGAATATATATATATATATATATATATATAATTATTAAATCAATAATTGATTTAATAATCCGGTCATATCAACATATATCAGCTAGTATCATAAATTGTCCGATTAAAAGACGTGTATCAAATACACATATTTAATCGAACACCAGCATATCATTATACGCTTCCGTACGTATCACTATATGTACACTACATCATTTTTCCTGAGCCCGAAATCCTATGGGTGTGACTCTAAAGACTTGATAATATACTGGTAGTAGTTCAAGATCATATCCTTAATCACAAGCACGTCAGTGGCACTAGCTGTACGTAACGGTTACCCAGGTATTTGTTGAGGAGGAAGATCGACAAACATGCCTATCCATACCCTTACAGAGCCAACAAGCGACATTTACTATACAGTCCGGTCTCTTCGTCTGATATGTTGCATATCGGGCCCGGGGTTTGTAATCGTCAAACCCCGATAACTTGATAAGTTATGTCTATGTTTGGCCTATAACCAACCGAGAAACTACTAATAACACTTATTAGTAAATCTCATATGCCCTGGCTAGGGACTTGTGATTATAGCCGATTGAGCACAGCGCAACATCAACTTCCTATACCGGGAGAGACGAAACCCTTCCTATCACTTATCGTCTCTATATGATCCGAGAATGTACCAACTACTACCTGTTTGCACAGCTCTTTAAAGCAATGGTAAGGTAGTAATCTAAGCACAGTGGGGACCACACGAGATTCTATGACGATCTCAGGTCTATAGACTAACCTGTATAAGTGTCGCCAGAGAACTGCTATCTGACGATAAGTATAGTACCATATAGGAGTTCTCAGCGAGTTCGTTCAGTGTACTCAGTCTTTAATGAGCACCTATATACAATCTTTGATGTCAAACACCAATGGATATGGGATCATCCATTGCCCTAATATAGGGTCAAGAAACATACTAGTCTACTCTGGGACATTGATGCCTTGTCTCGATATCCCATCGACTAGGAACATTTAAGGATATACTTATAGACTACATAGGGCCCACTAGTATGATCTGCATCACAATCCTAGAAGTCAACCAAAGATCCTAAGGGCTTTATTAACATTTATTAGCGACAATAATAATAAGTAGAACCATACACATGAATGATAAAGTCAAACCAAATAGTATACTATCATATTGAGAAAGATTATCCTTTTACATATATACGTCCAACAATTACAATAATTGCCTCTAGGACATACATATCTAACAAGGTTTTCATCAAACACCAGGATTAGACTATGATGAAACTTTTTCACCAGTGGCTATACTTAAATCCATTTGGATTCTACTTTTCATTGCTGCCTTCCATGACTATGACATCTGGCAGATGGATATTAAAACCGCTTTTCTAAATGGAAGTTTAGAAGAGTGTGTTTACATGGATCAACCAGAGAGTTTCATAGACAGTGGGAGCAGCGAAAATGTGTGCAAGTTGCTTAAATCCATTTATGAATTAAAGTAAGCATCGCGGAGTTGGAACATCTGCTTTGACGAGACGGTCAAGGAATTTTATCCAAAATGTAGATGAACCTTGTATTTATAAGATGATTGTAGGGAGAACCGTGGTATTTCTCGTTTTATACGTAGATGACATTCTCCTGATAAGAAATGATATTCCTATACTACAATCGGTTAAGCTCTTCTTGTCATAGAAGTTCTCTGTGAAAGACTTGGGTGATGCCTTGTACATTTTAGGGATTAAGATCTATCATGACAGACCTAAAAGAATGTTGGGATTTTCACAGTCAAGATATATTGACACCGTACTAAAGAGCTTTAGTATGGAAGATTCCAATCGCGGTAATTTACCTGCTTGTCACGGCATCACCCTCTCTAAAGACTGATGAGGAGAGGGCTCGCATGAGCATTGTACCCTATGCTTCGGCGGTAGGGTCTATAATGTATGCAATATTATGTATCAGACCAGATGTAGCTTACGCACTTAACGTCGTAAACAGGTATCATTCCAACCCAGGTGAGAAACATTGGATAGCGGTAAAAAACATTCTCAAGTACCTGAGAAGGACTAAGGAGATATTCTTAGTGTACGGTAATAAGGACCTCCAGATCGAGACTTTTACCGATTCTGGCTTCCAAAGTGATAAGGATGACTCTAAATCTGTCTCGGCTTATGTGTTTACCCTCAACGGAGGGACGGTCTGTTAAAAGAGTTCCAAACAGGACACTGTAGCAGACTCGACGATGGAGGCTGAGTACATCGTTGCTAACGATGCCGTAAAAGAGGCAGTCTGAATAAGTAAGTTCATTTCTGAACTTCAGGTGGTTCCATCCATTACTGATCCAATACCTTTGTATTGCGATAACAATGGAGCCATGGATTTGGCAAAGGAACCATAGTCCCATCAGAAACTCAGACATATCTTAAGGTGGTATCACCTGATCAGGGAGATCGTTGATCACCAGGAGATCGAGGTGCAGAGAGTAGATACAAAGGACAATACGACAAATCCATTCATCAACGTCATCCCTTAAGTCTAGTTCGAGAGACTATTCGAGATGTTGGGTATGCGGTACGCCAGCAACTGGCCCTAGTGCAAATGTTGGGTACTCGATATGCCAATAACACGCCTTAGTGCAAGTGGGAGATTGTTGGATATGTATGCTCTAGAGGCTTTTATTTTATAGGATGCTAAGGGTATGTATGTACATGACAATCTTGTTCAATATGATAGTATGCTATTTAGTTTACCTTTATCTTAACATGTGTATATGTTTTACTTGTTATTTCATATCGCTTATATATGTTGATAAAGCTCGTAGGATCCTTACTTGACTACCAGCGTTGTGATGACAATTATACTTGTGGGAGCTGGGTAGTCGATGACTACATCCTTAAATGTCCTTATTCATGGGATTATTGAGACTAGGCATCGATATTCTAGAGTAGACTAGTGTATACGTTTCTAGACCCTAACGAGAGGCAGTGGTTGGTCCTACAGCCATTGATGTGTTTCATCTAAGATTGTATACAGATGCTCACTGGGGGTGAGTACACTGGATAGACTCGCCGAGAACTGGCTAGATGGTATTATACCTATCTTCAAATAGCAGTTCTCTGGTGACATGAGTACAGATAGTCTGTTGACCTGAGATCATCATTTGTCTCATATGAGTTCCCACTGTGCATTGATTACTATCCTACCAAGGCTCTACCGAGTTGTGCAAACAGGTTTTAGTTGGGTACAGTCCCGAACCATATGGTGGCAGTGAGTGATTTTTGGGTATTCGTCTCTCCCAATATAAGAAGTTGATGCCGCGCTGTGTTCAGTTGGTCGACATCATAAGTCCCTGGCCAGGGCTGTTGAGAATTACTGTTTGGTAGATCAGTAGATTCTCGGATGGTTTTGAGCTACATTGGCACGACTTTTCAGGTTATTAGGGGTCTGACGTTTTCCACCTTTAGACCCGGCATGCGATACTCTTAGACGAACAGACCGGACTGTACGGAGATTATCACGGACAGGCTCAGTAGGGGTTCGGATGAGTTTGCTCGTCGGCCTTCTTTTCGACAGGTACCTGGGTAGCCGTTATGTACAGCTAGTGACACTGATGTGCTTGTGCTTAAACCCACTACCAGCGTATTGTCAAGTTTTTAGAGTCTCACATTGAGGGTTTCCCTGGTTCAGGCGGAACGATGTAGAGGCCGTCTGGTTATACGTGCAGGGTTCCGATCATATACGTGCACTGGCTACATGGATTCTTGTTCGGATGGATAATACTAGCGGGCTTAGGATTAAACCAGATTATTGAATCATGTATCGATTTAATAATGATCTAGTATTATATTATTGTATTATTTTATCTCTTGGTATTCGTAATTTTTGTATTACGAATATGGGTACGTATATATGGTGTATGTATTCTTGTATTTATACTTGAATGTTTCTAGAAGTGGACACCTTATTTTGTGTTATTCTATTTATTTTAAATAGAAAATAAGGTGGAGGGATGATGTGCTTTTTAGCTGGTGTGATGCATGGCTATTTCTTTTCTTTATTCATTTGTGAATACTTTTCAAGTATCGCTAGTATTTTTTATTTGGAAAATGATATGCTTAATATTTTCCTTAGCTATTTTTCTTCACATCATTCTAACTTTGTCATTCTCTCTCCTTCTTGTGCTCTTCTTCTTCCTCAAATCCTAACCCTACTACTACAATATCTACTTTCCCCTATGGATTTAGCCGTAGGGGCATAAAATAGCTCCGTAGGTCCAAAGGACGCAGGTGAAATTATTTGCCCTGAACATGCCCTACATAGTAAATATTGCCCCTACAGCATAATCCATAGAGGAATTTAGCCTTACGGATTTTTCCATAGGGACATAATATTTTTTTAATTTATCTCTTTATAAAATAAAATAATTGCCCCTATGGAGGGCTTTTTAAATGCCCCTACCGATTACACCGTAGAGGCAAGTTTTGCCCATGTTACTAGTCTATAGGGACAAAATATCATATATTATGATATTTTATCCCTACGGATAAATATATAGGGGCAAAAAGTTCCCCTACGGATTAATCTGTAAAGGCAACTGTTTCCTCTACGGATTAATCCGTAGGGACATTATATCCGAGTTTTTTTTAAAATTGGGTTTCCCGTTTTTTCTCCGCCCTGTGCATAATAATATATATATATATATATATATATCATATAGTATATATATATCATATAGCCAAATATAGAAATATTCATAAACAATAACTCACGCATAATACATAAAAGAAATTAACAAACAGAACACAAAATCAATCTAAAATCATCGTAAACATCCAAACAACCACCGATATCGTCTAAAACATATAATATGTATCAAATAAGTACATCCATTATCAAAAATATAAATAAACCTATCCTAACTCGGTCCAGCTCCTCCACCTTTAATAATCGTTGTAATCTGGTGCATCTGCTCCTCGGTGCAGCCCTGGGTCGTCAAAAACTCGACTAATGAAGGAGCGGTATGTGCAAGAGTCTAAGTGGTCTGTGCAGGAGTCTGAGTGGGCTGTGGAGCTATAGGAGTGACCTGTATAGCCGCAGCCGAGGTAGTGGCTTATGGAGCCACAGCCGAAGGAGAGGCTTATGGAGCCGCAGTCGAAGTAGCCTGCCGAATCTGTAAAATTTTGTATTTGTGTAATAAACGAGTTAGAACGGTGTATTAGATTTTAGTCGAATTCGTATCATTATCGAATTATTACGGAACCACGAATTTATAAATGCTTTGTTGAGATTCCACACGTTCTGTTGAAATTCATATGTTATGTATGAGAATTTATACATGTTGAATTTCCACACATTCAGGGCTATATTTTTTCCCCCAATATAAGAATACTTAGGGACCGAGGCCTAGTTTGGGTATCTAATTTGGAAAATCATAGTTTATTTTAAGTGGAGGTAGAAATGATGCTTACTCTAACTTGTAAGCTCGTATCTCTCTTTAATTGTTTAGCTTTGACTAGATGCTTGGTTTTAGAGTTATCTAATTTACAAAGCAATGTTTTCTTCTCAAGTTTTGAGTTTGGATAATCATAATTTTTTAAACTCCAAAATGAAGAAAGATATGGCATGGTTATGATTATATAGTTCAGTTTAATTAGATAGTTTTACGTAAGTCAGATTAATCAAACTTAAGTCTAAACCCAAATAAGCTCAGGCTACTAATATTGCTTATGCTACTATGTATAATGTGATATAATATTTTACTAATAAGTAATATATGTACCAACATCTCCTTTAACTCCTCGACGGTGGTCTTTAATGTGGCAACATCATGCTCCAGACGTCGCTCACGGTGAGTAGGGGAAGTAACCGCCGGAGTAAAGACCAACTTCATATGGGCCCTGCTAGGACCTAGTCCCCGTCCTCTCTCCCAACCTCCATAGCGCCCTCCATGTGCGGTGTCTAGGACTGGGGTTAGTATGATCGGATCAGTCTGTCCACTAAAATCGATTCCCGATGCTTCCTCCTGCTCCACTACCCGCTCCTACACCCACGTTAAGCATTAAAACATAAGTATATTTAAATTTGAACTTATCAAAACAAAATTTTTATTCGAATTAGAATAAATATTAACACTTACGCAATACTCTTGCGTAGCAGTGTCGGGGAATCGAAGCTCGCCCGTGGCAGGATTTGTTGAGGTGCCATGGACGGCAAGATACGTGATCAACACGCTCGGTTTACCACCCTGTGCCAGGGTTTGAGCTCTCTGCAATTCGCCAAAAATTTACATATATTATAAAATAACTCTTAATATTGTATTATATCAAAATAGATCTATTGTAATTTACCGATGTCTCTATGGCACGAGTAATGTTCCTCGAGCCACCTGTGTAAATGGGGCGATCCCTCTTCACCGATTTCCTATTCTCCTTATTTTAATCGGCCTGTTTCTACACAACACAATCAGATTTAGTTTTCTAATTAAGTAACACAAAAAAATAAATTATATACTAAACAATGAATTACATTTAAATTACAAATTTGTTTTCGCTCAAACTCATAATACCGGCATAAGAAAGGCCATGTATCTACGTTGACTCTGGCAAAGGCTGGAGAATGTAGCAATCGATCTTCAGCTTGTTTCTATTATATCTGACCTTAGATTGCATGTTCTTCATGAGGCCCAAGTAAAGAGCATGAAAATCGAGCACTCTGTCAGGATGATCAGGGTCGGGTAAAGGCTGAAAGTCGTAATTCAACTGCAAATACAAGAAATAATGTATTAAATTATAAGTGTTAAATAATAATAAAAAAAATAATTTGATAATTCAAATGAAAATATATATTAATACCCGAGCCTGATCCCAGAAGAGGGCAAAGGAGTACGGGTGCTGATCGCCTCACTCAACGTGAAGATCATACTTTTTTTGGATGCGGCTCCCATCCCTCATATATCGGCCGAACCTCTCGGCATAATCGTTGGTATAGTGATAATCGGGGTAATGAAGAGGGGGAATAGTGCCTCACCTAGCTCTATCGGGCCTCAGCCTGTAGGATTGATTCAGCCCTCGAGTCCTCCTTTCAGGGTGGGGATGCCCTGTATCTACAAGAAATATTAAGAAGAAGAAGAAGAAGTTTAAACTAAATTATAATAAAAACTAGGAAAAATATACAGCGTACGTCCAAGAATTCCTTTCTTTGGCTCCTTAGCACAATTTTCGTTCATTGTTCATTACAGAAAACTGCATTTTAATACCGCTCATTCGTTATCTATTTTCGTATATATAGGTACTATTAACCAGTGTCTGCTCAGTAATTACAGATTACAGATATTCGTGATACAATACTGAAAACACACCCAATATCACGGATATAGTATTTGGGAGCCGACACTGCAATCAGAATAGAGAAACGATATCCAAAGGATTCTTTTTGCAATAAACATGTGTGCACACAATTTTTGGTCCAACAAAATACATGTGTGACACTAGATCATGATGGGGGGCTGCCTTGGCACAAGAGGTGCATCTATGGGTGTGACGTGCATTAAATGTGCATTGAATGCTAAAGATTTTGATGTGATTTGAAGAATCTAGTTTCCCTCCAAATCTCTGAGTGAAAACCAGATTTATATTGGCAAATCAAGCAGCACTATTGGACTTGTAGAGAGAGAACAAGACCACTGCAACAAAACGAGCCCCTATTCTCGGATTTGGATCGGCTACCCCCCTGAAAAACCGGCGAGCTCGGCCCCTAGCTCCATTCTGCCGCATTCCTCTTCTGGTCAATTCTTGATGTCACATCATATTTTATTATTTTTTAAATTTGTTTTGAGTCTATAAATACCAGGCATTTGGGCAAGTTAGAGGGCACTACTTCTTTTGTGAGAGAAAAGTTTGTAACATTGTAACTAGAGATCTTGTAGCTCTTGGTGTAAATTCCTTACCTTCCTCTAGTCTTGCAACCTTTTTTCTTGAGCTTGCAAGATTAGATTTTGATATTTGAATTCACTTGTTTGTACTTGGAACTATTTTAATCAAGCTTCATTTATATAAGTTGTTTCTTGTATATCTTCTCTTGTGCATCTTTTCTTTTTATTGTTATTTCAAATTATGATGTGTGAGTAGTTGTTCTTGGACTATGGTGAGGTAGGTTGTGGAATGACTTTACTTCCAACCCCTCCCTTTTGATTCTTGCATTTTCACTTCTTTTCTTAATTATGTAATTTTATTATGTTTTACTTGATAGGATATATCATTTTGAATGGTTGTAAATCAACCTTTAATATATATCCTATTCCTTCTTTACATTTTATTGCTGCTATATTAAGATTTGAAGTTGAAATGAATACGGAATTATGTTAAATATCGCAATTAGCTAGATAGGATATATAGCACACAAGCATATATTCTATACTTGCTAACTTCACTTAACTAACTCCATATTCATTTCATTATCAAACTCAATTTTTTAGTTTCTGTTTTACTTAACCTTGATATCGTATTCTAACCCGACTCATGGTTCAGATAGATGCGGTATACTTTTGCAATTCAAATGGAAACTAAAAATTGACCCTTGAATCAAAACGGAGAGTTGGGGGTAAAAGTCGTATTTCATTCATACTAAACCTTAGCCTAAGTTTTCCCTTAAAACCTTCCTTCTTTTAATTCTTACAATACGTGATAAAATCAATTTCCAGCCTTTTGATTTATAACTCAAATTGATGTCGTGATATCCATTCCTTATGGTTCGACCCGCGCTTGCCAGCTTACTTCAATGCACCGTGCACTTGCGGTATTTTAAAACTCGAGACTCACATCGTGCACTATTTTTCACCAACGAAACCGACATATCTTAATTCAACAAAACTCAACAAAAGCACGACACCGTGAGTTTCGAACAAGTTTTTGGCGCCGTTGCTGTGGAGTGGCACCATCATTAAGTCATTTTGAGTTATCTTTGTATATACCTTTAAAACCAAAACATAAAGATCAAACTTTTTGAGATTGTGCTCTCTGTTCTTTGGACCTGCTATCACTCTATGATCAAATTAAAAATTCAAAGTAGACCAACAGAACATTAACTAGGCTAGAGAACCCACCAACAATACAGGCACCTAACTCTTAAAAACGACCGGCGACATCAATACAAAATCCAAGCTCGCCGGTCCATTGAGGGAGTTTTGAAAATTTTCTTGTGGTGGTGTCTCCAATGCACTGTTATTGTTCTTTTTGTATTTTTTGATTTTTATAATTCTTAGTGTGCGGGGATTTGGCCACATATATCGCTTTTCGTACTAAAATTGCCAAGTTTGTAACATTTTCATATTCAAGGAAATTGCGAATAGCGATTGTACAAAGGAAAGGGTGCGCTCAAGGCCAAAGTGATAACAAAATACGGTACTAATGATCCGGGTAGATTTACCCGCGCAAGCGAACCTTTCAACCCAAACGGATTCAAATCAAACGGGGGTTCCTTAACCTAAAAATCTACCGGTACGTGTTTCTTAACACCTTCTTCTCAAATCCCGACGCGTCCACTACTCTATCTTTGCAGGATTCTTTACAAGTAGATTTCCAAACGCCAAAAAGAACTAACCCATATTTTTTGTAGCACCGCGTTTGAACATAAAATAAAAAATGATCGTTTGATGTTTTTGAACAACTTTTTCATTGTATTGCGCGTTGCATAATTTTATACGGACTTAAGGGCAAAAGTACTCCAATAAGATACGGTAAGGGATTTCATCACCATTCTCCATGGCCCACAAACCAAAAAGAAAAGCATTTTCACACCCCCATTAACTTTAAAAGAAATTAGACTTTCAGCCTCTGAGGATTTCGCGCTCACTAGGGAAAGTTCAGTGTATTTCGAACACCGCCTATCGGTACAATGTTCAAGAAGTGTCTAGGAAAGTGTGAAAGACGCAACCGCCGAAAGAGAGAAGGTTATTCTAATTAAGGAATCTCGCGAAAGTGAGGGACAACCTTCATTCTTCTCTTCACTTACCTGGCTTCTCGATCAGCCTATCTTGGGCCCGTTTCGCTGTACATTTTTACTTCATAAAGCAAGTTTTTTTAAGCAGGTCTAATTGACCTAGGTAATCCTAGACTGTTTAGGTGTGTGCAGTGTGTCTTGTTTGTTTTCTTGTTATACCTTTTTGTGCTGTAGTTGTGAATATTTTTTGCTAAACAACACCTTTTCCCTATATTTCCTCAGTCTTCCCCTACCACTTCCAGATAGCACATGTCAGTTTGGACTAGAGATTCACAATCTCGATTAGTCCGGTTTGTGGCTATATCTTCTGACTCTTCTACACCTTCTGATTCCTCGGTACTTTCCGAGACCTTCTTACCTTCTGCTTCATTGGAGCCGTCCGATCCTATACTTCTTTCACCCTCACCGCCTTCTCCTACACCACCGACAATGACGGAACAAACGATCGTTGAGCAACAGGAGGCGGCATTACAGGACAGATGCTACCCACACCGTTCATCCCTTCCTTCATGCATAGTGTTGCCCATCATTACGGCAAACAACTATGAAATTAAGCCGCAATTCATACCACTACTCCCAAAATTCCACGGACTCGGGTCCGAGAATGCTTACCTTCTAATCAGTGAATTTGATGGAATGTGTGCTATGATGAAAATTCACAGAGTGAGTGAGGATGTCGTTAAGCTCAAATTCATTCCTTTTGCGCTTAAGGACAATGCGAAAAGTTGGTTAAACGGTTTGTCAGCTAGATCAATCACGACTTGGGGTGACTTTGTGAAAGTTTTTCTAAATTTTTTTACCCTATTCATAAAACCGTGCGAATTCGTAATGAAATCCACAATTTTAAACAAAAAGAGGGTGACATTTTCTGGAAATGCTTAGAAAGGTTCAAAGACATCTTAATCAAATGTCCCCATCACGGGTTAGAACAGTGGAGGTTGTGTCAGATTGTCTATGAAGGTTTAGACTCCAATTCACGCATGATTTTAGAGTCCATCTGTCAGTGCAAATTTCTGAGCTATGATGCTAAGGATGCATGGAACTTTTTGGAGGAACTGGCTGACAAGACTATTTAGTGGGATAGTGTGAGTGAGTAACCATCTGTGACTAGGAGTGGTGCACACATAGTTGACACCTCTATAGTTGCCGAAGCAAAAAATTGCCGATCTTGTAGGCGAATGGAAGCTTTAGAGGGCAAAAATTCACCGCTACCGGTCAATCAAATTTCTCCGACTTTTTGCACTAAATGTCAGTATCTTAGCAACATAACGGAGGAATGTCCGTTTCTCGTTGGGTCCCAGGGACCTGAAAACGTTAATGCGCTGTATCAAAACCAGCGTCCCCGGAACGATCCCTTCGCTCAGACATACAACCCTGGTTGGAAGAATCATCCGAATTTTGCTGGGAATCAGGCACCTTTTCAAAACAACAATTCAAACCCACCTTTCCAACAATTTCAAAATTCAAATTTTCAAAACCAGAAATTGGGATACTCAACCAATCCGCCCCAACAGCCGAATCAGCCCAACCCAAGCTTTACACCCCCTGGGTTCGTCCAAGACGACAAGAGGGTGTCATCCATTGAAAAAGGGTTGGAACTTTGATTAAAACTTCCGCGCAGACTTCGTCAAGTCTGGGTACTTTTATGCAAACATCTAGTCGGTTGCATAGCGCTAACACCCAAGTGATAGCCAGACTAGAAATCCAAATCAGTCAATTGGCTGCTGCAATTAATGAACGTAAAAAGGGAACATTTCCCTCTCAACCCGTGATGAATCCAAGAGAGCAGAGAAACAACAACGCTCATATTGTTCAGCAAAACAATATTGAGAATGCGAACGCCGTTACCGTCCTTAGATTAGGACGTACGATTGACAACTAGGTTGTCAACCCCAACGACTCATCCAAACGTGCGGTTGCCAGTTTACTAGCACGTGTCTCATCTTCTGTTCCTCATTATAATCCGTCGTCATCTTCATTTCCTTCTTCTTCTTCTTCTTCTCTATCTTCGTCGTTGTCTGCTACACATCCTTCAAAGCAGCCTAAGAATTCGCCGCAAGACCACCCTGATGATCCAGAGAGAACATTCCTGCCTTCTGCACCTGTTCCATCTGCAACTTCTCCAAACCTCGTGATTGGACCTAAGGCTCCCTATCCCAATAGGTTGAAATCAAAGAAGTCTCCTGCAAGTATGGAAAAAGTGTTAGAGGTTTTCAAACGCTGTGAAGTTAACATTCCGTTGTTGGACGTGGTCAAACAGGTTCCGGCATATGCAAAATTCCTGAAGGATTTGTGCACGCAAAAACGACGAACAAATGTGCCCAAAACAGTTTTCTTGGCCGCCACTCTAAGCGATGTCTTGTCCAGATCCATTCCGGTCAAATATAAGGACCTTGGCTGTCCTACTATTTCTTGCACTATCGGGGACAAGCAAATCAATCGTGCCTTGTTATACTTAGGGGAAAGTGTGAACCTTCTCCCATACTCAGTTTACAAACAACTGGGACTGAGAGAACTCAAGCAAACCAGAGTGACTCTGCAACTGGCAGTTCGATCAACAAAAGGTACCGAGGGGAGAAATCGATGATGTTCTAATCAAGGTCGGGGAATTCATATTCCCCGTAGATTTCATTGTGTTGGAGACTGAGCCCGTCACCAATCCCAGCGGTCAAATTCCAGTCATACTGGGACGGCCTTTCCTAGCCACATCCAACGCGTTGATCAATTGTCATAATGGATCCATGAAACTCTCATTTGGAAACATGACAGTTGACCTCAATATTTTCACGCTAGGAAACCAAGCAAGCGAGAAACACGACGACACTTTTGAAGTCAACGCTGTATACGATATGTCTGAGGAGGGGACATTTGACTTCAAAAATGAGTGTCTTGAAGAAACATTTGAAGAACTGTTTTTTGAGGAGCTTCTTTTTCTTGAGAAGCTAAGTCCTGAGCAGGCTTCCTACGCACACTGGGGGCCCCAATTTGAACCACTTCGTGACGAACCGGCCCCTGAAGTGCGACCATCTATGGAGGAGCCACCAAAACTCGACCTCAAAGTTCTTCCTGACCACCTCAAGTATACGTACTTGGGAAATAATGAAACGCTTCCAGTTATAATTGCAACCAACTTGCGCCTGAGCAAGAGTTAGCCCTCATGGACGTTCTGAAAAAGAACATGGAAGCGATTGGGTGGTCAACGGCTGATATCAAAGAAATCGGCCCTGCTATCTGCCAGCACAGAATCTATATGACTGATGATTCCAAACCCTTAAAGGATCCTCAACGCCGGCTTAACCCGGTGATGTAAGAAGCGGTACGGAATGAAATGCTAAAGTGTCTGGACAATGGGTACATCTATCCCATATCTGATAGCAAATGGGTAAGCCCCATTCACGTGGTACCAAAGAAATCGGGACTCACTGTAATCACGAATGAAGCAAATAAACTAATCCCAACCCGCACACAAATAGGATGGAGAGTCTGTATTGATTACAGAAAGCTCAACGCAGCCACTCGCAAGGATCATTTCCCGCCGCCCTTCATTGATCAAATGCTTGAACGCCTAACCGGACATGCCTACTATTGTTTCTTAGATGGGTATTCCGGCTACAATCAAATCTCGATTGATCCAGAAGATCAGGGCAAAACAACCTTCACTTGTCCTTTTGGTACTTTCGCCTACCGACGCATGCCCTTTGGGCTGTGCAATGCACCTGCAACATTTCAGCGGTGCATGATGAGCATTTTTTCTGATATGGTAGAGCGATTCTTAGAAGTTTTCATGGATGATTTTTTTTGTCTTTGGAGATTCATTTTTTGAGTGTTTGAAGTATTGATCGCACGCTTTCGGCGTGTCGAGTTTTAAGTTCTAAAGTGTAACCGCGATCAGGACGATGTCGCTTTGCAGCTAGCCGCGATGAGCATGGGTCGTCCGCAGGGAGACGGAGCATTTTAAGTTCTTGTCGTTACGAGTTAATGCGCGTGGGAGGAAAGTTCTTTATCTATCCTATGTGTTATATGCAAGTATAAAGCTTGTTAGGAAACGATAGGATAGTGTAAGTTAATGGATTCCGTATTCAAGTCCTTTGAGTCAAACTCAACCAATGAAGCTAGAGCAATTGGCAACAAAGTGGATTAGGGTATTTAAGCACGGTATTCGTGGAATCCGGCTTCCTTCCGTTCTTGTCTCTTGCTTTCGCCTCCGGCCAAACCGAACGCAACCGGTCGCGGTTAGGAATCACCAATACCTTGGTAGGGTAGGGTGCCTAACGGAGCGCTTGCGTAAGGTTTGGGCGGAGTTTCAAATGGAAAAGACGGGAAAAGAAAATGAGAAACGAAACGTTAACTTACAATATCGGTTTCTTTTCCTAACAACACATATTCACAAACATCAAAACAACAAACCAAAAAGAGCAAAGAAAAGAGAAACAATGAAAAGAAAAGACTACAAGGAAGTAATTAAAGGGCATGGAATTAAATTGCAAGAATGTAAAGCATGGAATGTAAATGACATGGAATGTAAATGACATGAATGTAAAGCAAGTCATAAAAGAGCAAGAAAGAAAAAGAGCAATAATATAATACTAAGAACCATAGAACTTAAGACAAGCCATGGGATCAATAACTAACTCTTAAACTTGCAAGCTCAATGAAGAGGTTGCAAGATCAAGAGAAGGGTAAAGAACTCATGTGAAATGAAGGCACAAAAGAGAGTTTTATTGATTCCTTAAGTAATGATACAACCCCTTGAGATCAATGACCAAAATTTAAACTTGCAAGCTCAATGAAGAGGTTGCAAGATCAAGTTAAGGTAGAGAACTCAAGGGGAATTAGCTATGTACAAGAATAAAATGAAAACAAAAGAGTATGGAATGTTTAACAAAACTTGGACCCTTGACCTTTTGCCCCATGGTCTGCTTTTATAGGCAAAAAAAGAAATTAAACAAACAATAAAATAAAGACCAAGTGGCAGCATGGGAGGCACTGTGGAATTTTAGGGCCCACAAGAGGAGGTGGGGCCGACGACGTCGGATTTGGCAAGCATGTACTCGGCCAAATTCCGAGCACTTGGGCTCATACTTTGTGTGTGGTCTTTTGTTGTCCCCAATATCACACTGGTGCAGCTGGTTTTTTCTAATTTGATCTTGTATGCACTCTGGGTTTTGGAGGGAAACTTGGATCTTTAAGTCAACACACATCTTGTAGCATTTAATGCATGTCACACTCATGCCCACTTGCTCTTAGCATCATGAGTGTGTGCCATGGCAGCCCCCCTAGGTTCTAGTGCTCACTTGTGTACTCACTTGTTTTGTGTTGGTTCATTTAGATAAAAAGTGTGTACACAAGAATGTTACACAAAGAAACCCAAGAATTATCGGTCGGTTTGCGGTTCTGGTTGCAGTGTCAGCTCACAACTGTAATATCCATGATTTTAAGTGTATTTCCAGTATTTTGTCAAATACTGAGCAGACACTGGTTAATGGTACTAATATATACAAAAAATAGATAATGAATGAGCGGTATTAAAATGCGATATTCTGGTATGAACAAATACCCCCAAACTTATCTTTTGCTTGTCCCGAGCAAAACAAAATCCTAACCTCACTTTCGTAGGGAACTTGATTGCACTGAGCACATGCAATAAGCCGCTAAACCTCTAGGTGTTCCTAGTAGGAGGAGTGTTGTCTCCTGAGAGTTTTCAGCGGATATACCCACAAAATCCCGTGAAGCTAGTTTCATAAGCTAACATTGATTCTACTCCTAAAATTTAGTATCTAGGTTAGAAATTCTATTATCCTAAATTAGAAATATCCAACTCTTATCTATTTAACCTTAGATCCTATACGTTCGAAAAAAGTTTAGAAAGATGTTGGTATCTCCTGAGTTTTCCTTCTAAAGTGCGGTCTCCAATCAGGGATTTTTATCAACTTTACAAAAAACATAATTCTTATTTTTTATTTCTATCTTTCCTCCAAAAATCGATTGTATACCCCTACGTGTGTGTATAATTTCACCCCCTACACTTAAGAATTCAATTCAAACTATAGTACTCTTGCCCTAATACCTAATACTACTTCTTTTCATTAATGATGGACGGTGTTGCTCACACACCTTTCATGCGACTATTAATGCTTCTTGAGGCACTAACGGCCGATTACTGAATGTGTGAGAATTAAAGTGTAAATAGCAGTTTTCAGGTCTTGACCTTATTTATTTTTATTTTTATTTTTCTTTTTCTTTTCTTTTTCATTTTCAAGACCGGATATATTTTTCAATGATGCTCTTTTTGGTGTTTAGCTTTAAATACCGTTTTTTCTTTCATACTCGGTTTTCTGGCAAGAGTATTTCTAGGTATACTCTACTATCCCAAGTTTTAAGGTGCGTGTATGTACAGTTTGTAGGGTATATACTTTCTAAATTTGAACTTAAGAATAGAAACTATTTTTAAGACTTATCCTTCAGTAAAGCTTCAATACTTTCCATTCATCTTGACTTAACTCAAGAACTGAACTCAAGATTACCTACTTCTATAAAAAAACTGTAAGGACGTATATTTACCAAGTTTGAACAGAAGGAGAGTTATTTTTAGGGTTTTCAATTTCGAAGCCTAGGATTTAGTTATTTCGAATGTATCAACTAAGCTTTCGGAATGAAAATCTCAGTTACCCTATTAGCAACTTGACGAAAAAGTTTTTATATTTTTGTAAAAATTTTCGATTTTCATCGGTTTTTAAATGAGTATGCAAATGCAAAATATACAAATGAATGCATAGGTAGAAAGCTTACCGAGCACACCCCCAAACTTAAACTTGACAGTGCCCTCACTGTCAGGCTACACCAAGAGAGTCAAAATTGTCAGCGCTTCCCAAAGAAATTTTTTATACAAAATAAAAAGAAAACAAAAAATATATACACCAAAAGGATCCCCCAAACTTAAGTGAAACAATGTTTCCACTGTTAAGCGTTGAAGTTCAGGATTAGGGGGGAAAGAACAATATCTATCTATACAAGGCCTTACACAGGCCAAAAGTGAGCACCAACCATTCAAAAATTTTATCGTTATAATGTGTAGGTTGGTGAAAGAATACGGAGAGATAAGAAATGAAGAATACGCGAGACCGTATTGGGATAGAAGTGGTATACGGTCCCGGTATATGAGAAGAAGAATGACGGAGGGGAGAAAGAAGTGGAATATGAACTTGAGGGTGGAAATGGAGTGAATAAGTTAGAACAATTTGTAATGACCGATGTGTAAAAAGCGATTGTACTAATCTATTAACCCGTCGAGAAATGAGGTCAAATCCCTCAAGATTCGTGAGAAAACATGGGTATGCTGAACTTGGTAAACCAGACATAAGAAATGAAATTGATAATGTGTCTTGTAAGGTCGGAACGATGGAAAGGATGGAGGGAAGTGGTTGAGGAAGGTTATCGGTTAAAGGTTCCGGAGGGTGTACACAGTTAATGAAGGGGATAGGATGAATTGGAAAATCCGACTCATCAAGCAAAACCGGTTCATCCTAAAAAGTATCCTCAAAATTCTCCTTAATGTTCAGCTCATCCATGCATTTATCATTAATATCAAGGCGCATAAGAAGTTTGGGAAAAACATTTAATGATTCGGGATGATGAACCGGAGAGAAAAACTTAGCCAAATCAGCGGGTTCATCATCCAAAATATTCCCGGCATCGATATCCCTAATCAAGTGAAAATCAATATTCTCAAACACCTCATCAAAAACATGGATGTCAGTCGATTTTGGTTCTAAGATGGAGGTGTATAGGTCAAAAGGTTGGGAATTGGTTTCACTTGGAAGGGTCCCTTCACAATCGGGTAAATCAAACACTACAAAGTCGCACAACTCATTAACTGTTCTATCTTCAATCGATGAATCATTTGGAATACTAGATAGACATTCAAAACCGGAGTTGTGGGATTCAATTTGGGACGGGTAGGTTTGATTTGGAAAGGTGTACAGCTCACTCTCACCACTCAAATTCTCAGCCTGTCCTACCGCCCCTTCATACATTGGAAAATTTGGAGCTAGTTGAAAACTAGCTACCGGGTCACTGGGTTGTATGAGGACAGCCATGGACGCATTCAAATCCATTATCTGTTGGTACGACGCTACCCTAAAGTTTTCCAATGACTTTTCTAGACTAGACATGAGTTGTGAAGGAGTTTCAGTAAAAGATTCAAAGTTGTTTGGATACTAAAAACTCCCAAAAGGCTGTTCATAAGAAATGTCAAGGGAAGGTGAAAATGTTGGGTATGATGGATATGAATTGAATGGTTGGACAGGGGTAGGATCAACATTCGGATATGAAGGTAATTGGAATTGCTGATCAAAAGAATTCGTAGTGGTGAAAGGAGTGAAATATCGGTTACGAGATTGTTCAATACGTTCAGCAAGAGACATAGGTCTTGGGGTTACAACAGGACTCGAAAAAGGGGTATCAACGTAAGAAGGTGGTGAAGGTTGAAATGGTTGATACAAAGTGGATTACGGGGTCCAGTTGTTCGTTCTAGACTCGTCTATCCGATCTTTCAAAGAAATTTTCGTCATGGATGGTTCGTTCGACGTTCGGCCAAAGCAAGAACCGTAGGAAGTTATGTTTGGTTGTGGGTACCAAAATTCGACAAGGGTTTTGCGAGGTGGGGTACCCATGATATGAAGAGAGGAAGAAGAATAAGAGAAAAGGAGGGAAAAAGAATGTGGGTTTTTTTTAAGTTAGTTATTAACAAAAGAATGAAGTATACTCACAAAAAGAATCTGGACAAAAATAACCGTGACAAAAAAATACCACACACCTAATCGGTCTAGGGTTCACCTAGATCAACTAGACCTGCTCAAGAACTTGATTGGCGAAGTAAAACTGTGTCGAGAAACGGGCTCAAGATATACTGATCATGAGGCGAGGTAAGTGCAGACATAAGGGGGGGTTTTCCAACGCTATCGCGAAGATCCTTAATTAACTAATCCTTTCTCTCTTGGCGGTTTCACCGTGAACACTATCCTAAACACCCATTAAATGATATACCGTTAAGCGGTGTTCTAAACACAGTTAACTTCTCCTAGTGAGCGCGAAGTTCTTAAGGCTTAAAGTCTAGTTTCTTTTAAAATTTGTGCGGGTAAACGTTTATGCACAGTTTCGTGATTTGTGGGCCACGGAAAAGGTGATGAATCCTTTACCGTATGTTGTGGGGTTCGCTTGCCCTTAAGTCCGTATTAATGGATGCAATGCGCAATTCAATAAAAAATTATTCAAAGTGTCAAACAATCGTTTTTCATTTAAGCTCGACATTGCAATAAATACGGGTTAGTTAATTTTGGCGTTTGGTAGCGAACTTGCAAAGAATCCTGCAAAGATATTATAGTGGATGCGTCAGATTTGAGAAGAAGGTGTTTAAGAAATACGTACCGTTAAGTTTTTGGGTTAGGAAACCCCATTGAATCAAATCCGGTAAGCTTGAAAAGTTCTCTTGCGCAGGTCAAACTACCCGAATCTTTGGCACTGTACTTCGTAATCAGCTTAACTTGGAATGTACACTCTGCTCCCTACAATCACAGTTCGCAAATCCGCAAAAATCTGAAATGTCGGAAAAACGGATTTTAGTATGAAAAAGCGATACGAATGCCCAAATACTTGCACACTAAAAATTATAAAAAAACAAACAATAAAAATGGGACAAAAACAAAGCACTGGAGCATAGAGGAAATTTTTGAAGCAAATGGGGATGCTTGGGCCGGCGTCGCCGGATTTTGTGGGTGTGTCGCTGATCAAGTTGTGGCAGATGGGCTCCAAACTTCTTCTATGTTCACTGTGTTCCACCAGAGTCTCACTGGTATTGTTTGCTTTTTTAGTTCAGAGCCAGAGTGCTTGCAGGTAAGAATTCCAGAGAAAAAAATGTTAAGAAAGTTAGTTTTTGTTGTTGGTTTTGAAATTTTTTGAATTTTTAGTTTGTTTTGAAAAATAGGGTTAGATGGACATTAACAAAATTAACCCGAAATAACAAAAATAAAAACGTTACCGTCTCTTCGGCAACGGTGCCATTTGATCGCACGCCTTCGGCGTGTCGAGTTTTAAGTTCTAAAGTGTAACCGCGATCAGGACGGTGTCGCTTTACAGCTAGCCGCGATGAGCATAGGTCGTCCGCAGGGAGACAAAGCGTTTTAAGTTCTTGTCGTTACGAGTTAATGCGCGCGGGCGGAAAATTCTTTATCTATCCTATTTGTTATATGCAAGTATAAACCTTGTTAGGAAATGATAGGATAGTGTAAGTTAATGGATTCCGTATTCAAGTCCTTTGAGCCGGACTCAACCAATGAAGCTAGAGCAATTGAAAATAACGTGGATTAGGGTATTTAAGCACGGTATTCGTGGAATCCGACTTATTGACCCTTGTCCTTCCGTTCTTGTCTCTTACTTTCGCTTCCGGCTAAACCGAACGCAACCGGTCATGGTTAGGAATCACTGATAGCTTGGTAAGGTAGGGTGCCTAACGGAGCGCTTGCGTAAGGCTTGGGCGGAGTTTCAAATAGAAAAGACGGGAAAAGAAAATGAGAAACGAAACGTTAATTTACAATATCGGTTTCTTTTCCTAACAACACATATTCACAAACATCAAAACAACAAACCAAAAAGAGCAAAGAAAAAAGAAACAAAGAAAAGAAAAGACTACAAGGAAGTAATTAAAGGGCATGGAATTAAATTGCAAGAATATAAAGCATGGAATGTAAATGACATGAATGTAAAGCAAGTTATAAAAGGGCAAGAAATTAAAAGAGCAATAATATAATACTAAGAACCATAGAACTCAAGACAAGCCATGGGATCAATAACCAACCCTTAAACTTGCAAGCTCAATGAAGAGGTTGCAAGATCAAGAGAAGGGTAAAGAACTCATGTGAAATGAAGGCACAAAAGAGAGCTTTATTGATTCCTTAAGTAATGATACAATCTCTTGAGATCAATGACCAAACCTTAAACTTGGAAGCTCAATAAAGTAGTTGCAAGATCAAGTTAAGGTAGAGAGCTCAAGGAGGATTAGCTATATACAAGAATAAAATGAAAACAAAAGAGTATGAAGTGTTTAACAAAACTTGGACCCTTGACCCTATGCCCCGTGGTCTGCTTTTATAGGCAAAAAAGGAAATTAAACAAACAATAAAATAAAGACCAAGTGGCAGCATGGGAGGCACTGTGGAAATTTAGGGCCCACAAGAGGAGGTGGGGCCGACGACGCCGGATTTGGCAAGCATGTACTCGGCCAAATTCCGAGCACTTGGGCTCGTACTTTGTGTGTGGTCTTTTGTTGTCCCCAATATCACATTGGTGCAGCTGGTTTTTTCTAATTTGATCTTGTATGCACTTTGGGTTTTGGAGGGAAACTTGGATCTTTAAGTCAATACACATCTTGTAGTATTTAATGCATGTCACACTCATGCCCACTTGCTCCTAGCCATCATGAGTGTGTTCCATGGCAGCCCCCTAGGTTCTAGTGTTCACTAGTGTACGCACTTGTATTGTGTTGGTCCATTTAGATAAAAAGT
This sequence comes from Agapanthus africanus, assembly GCA_030015575.1. Lineage (NCBI taxonomy): Eukaryota > Viridiplantae > Streptophyta > Magnoliopsida > Asparagales > Amaryllidaceae > Agapanthus > Agapanthus africanus. Next base: position 745,945,393 of record CM057340.1, read on the forward strand.
GTGTGCACAAGCATGTTATACAAAGAAACCCAAGAATTAACGGTCGGTTTGCAGTTCTGGTTGCAGTGTCAGCTCACAACTGTAATATCCATGATTTTAAGTGTATTTCCAGTATTTTGTCATTTATTGAGCAGATACTGGTTAATAGTACAGATATATACAAAAAAAATAGATAATGAATGAGCGGTATTAAAATGCGATAATCTGGTATGAACAAATACCCCCAAACTTATCTTTTGCTCTTCCCGAGCAAAACAAAATCCTAGCCTCACTTTCGCAGGGAACACGATTGCACTGAGCACATGCAACAAGCCGCTAAACCTCTAGGTGTCCCTAGTAGGAGGAGTGTTGTCTCCTGAGGGTTTTCAGCGGATATACCCACAAAATCCCGTCAAGCTAGTTTCATAAGTTAACATTAATTCTACTCCTAAAGTTTAGTATCTAGGTTAGAAATTCTATTATCCTAAGTTAGAAATATCCAACTCCTATCTATTTAACCTCAGATCCTATACGTTCCAAAAAAGTTTAGAAAGATATTGGTATCTCCTGAGTTTTCCTTCTAAAGTGCGGTCTCCAATCAGGGATTTTTATCAACTTTACAGAAAACATAAGTTTTATTCTTTATTTCTATCTTTCCTCCAAAAATCGATTGCATACCCCTACGTGTGTGTATAATTTCACCCCCTACACTTAAGAATTCAATTCAAACTATAGTACTCTTGCCCTAATACCTAATACTACTTCTTTTCATTAATGATAGACGGTGTTGCTCACACACCTTTCATGCGACTATTAATACTTCTTGAGGCACTAACGGCCGATTACTGAATGTGTGAGCATTAATGTGTAAATAGCAGTTTTCAGGTCTTGACTTTATTTATTTTTCTTTTTCTTTTCTTTTTCATTTTCAAGACAGGATATATTTTTCAATGATGCTCTTTTTGGTGTTTAACTTTAAATACCGTTTTTTCTTTCATACTCGGTTTTCAGGCAAGAGTATTTCTAGGTATACTCTACTATCCCAAGTTTCAAGGTGCGTGTATGTGCAGTTGTAGGGTTTATACTTTCTAAATTTGAACTTAAGAATAGAAACTATTTTTCAGACTTATTCTTCAGTAAAACTTCAATACCTTCCCTTCATCTTGACTTAACACAAGAACTGAACTCAAGATTACCTACTTCTATAAAAAAAAACTGTAAGGACGTATATTTACCAACTTTAAACCGAAGGAGGGTTATTTTTAGAGTTTTCAATTTCGAAACCTAGGATTTAGTTATTTCTAACGTATCAACTAAGCTTTCGGAATGAAAATCTCAGTTACCCTATTAGCTAACTTGACGAAAAAGTTTTTATATTTTTGTAAAAAATTTCGATTTTTAAGGGTTTTTAAATGAGTATGCAAATGCAAAATATACAAACGAATGCGCAGGTAGAAAGCTTACCGAGCACACCCCCAAACTTAAACTTGACAGTGCCCTCACTGTCAGGCTACACCAAGAAGGTCAAAATTGTCGGCGCTTCCCAAAGAAAATTTTTATACAAAATAAAAAGAAAACAAAAAATATATACACCAAAAGGATCCCCCAAACTTAAGTGAAACAATGTTTCCACTGTTAAGCGTTGAAGTTTAGGATTAAGAGGGAAAGAACAATATTTATCTATACAAGGCCTTACACAGGCCAAAAGTGAGCACCAACCATTCAAAAATTTTATCGCTATAATGTGTAGGTTGGTGAAAGAATACGGAGAGGTAAGAAATGGAGAATACGCGAGACCGTATTGGGATAGAAGTGGTATACGGTCCCGGTATATGAGGAGAAGAATGACGGGGGGGAGAAAGAAGTGGAATACGAACTTGAGGGTGGAAATGGTGTGAATAAGTTAGCACAATTTGTAATGACCGATGTGTAAAAAGCGATTGTACTAATCTATTAACCCGTCGAAAAATGGGGTCAAATCCCTCAAGATTCGTAAGAAAACATGGGTACGCTGAACTTGGTAAACCAGACATAAGAAATGAAATTGATACTGTGTCTTGCAAGGTCGAAACGATGGAAAGGATGGAGGGAAGTGGTTGAGGAAGGTTATCGGTTACAGGTTCCGGAGGGTGTACACAGTCAATGAAGGGGATAGGATAAATTGGAAAATCCGACTCATCAAGCAAAACTGGTTCATCCTAAAAAATATCCTCAAAATTCTCCTTAATGTTCAGCTCATCCATGCATTTATCATCAATATCAAGACGCATATGAAGTTCGGGAAAAACATTTAATGACTCAGGATGATGAACTGGAGAGAAAAACTTAGCCAAATCAGCGGGTTCATCATCCAAAATATTCCCGGCGTCGATATGCCTAATCAAGTGAAAATCAATATTCTCATACACCTCATCAAAAGCATGGATATCAATCGATTTTGGTTCTAAGATGGAGGTGTATAGGTCAAAAGGTTGGGAATTGGTTTCACTTGGAAGGGTCCCTTCATAATCGGGTAAATCAAACACTACAAAGTCGCACAACTCATTAACTGTTCTATCTTCAATCGGTGAATCGTTTGGAATACTAGATAGACATTCAAAACCGGAGTTGTGGGATTCAATTTGGGATGGGTAGGTTTGATTTGGAAGGGTGTAAAGCTCACTCTCACCACTCAAATTCTCAGCCTGTCCTACCGCCTCTTCATACATTGGAAAATTTGGAGCTAGTTGAAAACTAGCTACCGGGTCACTGGGTTGTATGAGGGCAGCCATGGACACATTCAAATCCATCATCTGTTGGTACGACGCTACCCTAAAGTCTTCCAATGACTGTTCTAAACTAGACATGGATTGTGAAGGAGTTTCAGTAAAAGATTCAAAGTTGTTTGGATACTAAAAAGTCCCAAAAGGCTGTTCATAAGCAATGTCTATGGAAGGTGAAAATGTTGGGTATGATGGATAGGAATTGAATGGTTGGACAGGGGTAGGATCAACATTCAGATATGATGGTAATTGGAATTGCTGATCAAAAGAATTCGTAGTGGTGAAAGGAGTGAAATATCGATTACGAGATTGTTCAATACGTTCAGCAAGAGACATAGGTCTTGGGGTTACAACTGGACTCGAAAAAGGGGTATCCACGTAAGAAGGTGGTGAAGGTTGAAATGGATGATACAAAGTGGATTACGGGGTCCATTTGTTCGTCCTAGACTCGTCTATCTGATCTTTCAAAGAAATTTTCGGCATGGATGGATCGTTCGACATTCGGCCAAAGCAAGAACCGTAGGAAGTTATGTCTGGTAATGGGTACCAATGTTCGACAAGAGTTTTGCGAGGTGGGGTACCCATGATATGAAGAGAGGAAGAAGAATAAGAGAAAAGGAGGGGAAAAAGAATGTGGTTTTTTTTAAAGTTAGTTATTAACAAAAGAATGATGTATACTCATAAAAAGAATCTGTACAAAAATAATCATGACACAAAAATACCACACACCTAATCGGTCTAGGGTTCACCTAGATCAACCAGACCTGCTCAAGAACTTGATTGGCGAAGTAAAACTGTGTCGAGAAATGGGCTCAAGATATACTGATCATGAGGCCAGGTAAGTGCAGAGATAAAGGGAGGTTTTCCAATGCTTTCGCGAACATCCTTAATTAAATAATCCTTTCTTTCTTGGCGGTTTCGCCGTGAACACTATCCTAAACACCCATTAAACGATATACCGTTAAGCGATGTTCTAAATACAGTTAACTTCTCCTAGTGAGCTCAAAGTTCTTAAGGCTTAAAGTCTAGTTTCTTTTAAAATTTGTGCGTGTAAACGTTTATGCACAGTTTCGTGATTTGTGGGCCACGGAAAAGGTGATGAATCTTTTACCGTATGTTGTGGGGTTCGCTTGCCGTTAAGTCCGTATTAATGGATGCAATTCGCAATTCAATAAAAAATCATTCAAAAAATCAAACAATCGTTTTTCATTTAAGCTCGACACTGCAACAAATACGGGTTAGTTAATTTTGGCGTTTGGTAGCGAACTTACAAAGAATCCTGCAAAGATATTATAGTGGATGCGTCAGATTTGAGGAGGTGTTTAAGAAATACGTACCGTTAAGTTTTTGGGTTAGGAAACCCCCGTTGAATCAAATCCGGTAAGCTTGAAAAGTTCTCTTGCGCAGGTCAAACTACCCGGATCTTTGGCACTGTACTTCGTAATCACCTTAACTTGGAATGTACACTTCACTCCTTACAATCGCAGTTCGCAAATCCGCAAAAATCTGAAATGTCGGAAAAACGGATTTTAGTACGAAAAAGCGATACGAATGCCCAAATACTTGCACACAAAAAAATTATAAAAAAACAAACAATAAAAATGGGACAAAAATAGAACACTGGAGCATAGAGGAAATTTTTTGAGCAAATGGGGATACTTGGGCCGGCGTCATCGGATTTGGTGGGTGTGTCGCTGACCAAGTTGTGGCAGATAGGCTCCAAACTTCTTCTATGTTAACCGTGTTCCACCAGAGTCTCACTGGTATTATTTGAGTTTTTAGTTCAAAGCCAGAGTGCTTGCTGGTAAGAATTCCAGAGAAAAAAATGTTAAGAAAGTTAGTTTTTTTTGTTGGTTTTGAATTTTTTTGAATTTTTAGTTTGTTTTGAAAAATAGGGTTAGATGGACATTAACAAGATTAACCCAAAATTACAAAAATAAAAACGTTACCGTCTCTCCGGCAACGGTGCCATTTGATCGCACGCCTTCGGCATGTCGAGTTTTAAGTTCTAAAGTGTATCCGCGATCAGGACAGTGTCGCTTTACAACTAGCCGCGATGAGCATAGGTCGTCTGTAGGGAGACGGAGCGTTTTAAGTTCTTGTCGTTATGAGTTAAAGCGCGCGGGCGGAAAATTCTTTATCTATCTTATGTGTTATATGCAAGTATAAAGCTTGTTAGGAAATGATAGGATAGTGTAAGTTAATGGATTCCGTATTCAAGTCCTTTGACCCGGACTCAACCAATGAACCTAGAGCAATTAGAAATAACGTGGATTAGGGTATTTAAGCACGGTATTCGTGGAATCCGACTTATTGACCCTTGTCCTTCCGTTCTTGTCTCTTACTTTCGCTTCCGGCTAAACCGAATGCAACCGGTCACGGTTAGGAGTCACTGATACTTTGGTAGGGTAGGGTGCCTAACGGAGCGCTTGTGTAAGGTTTGGGCGGAGTTTCAAATGGAAAAGACGGGAAAAGGAAATGAGAAACGAAACGTTAACTTACAATATCGGTTTCTTTTCCTGACAACACATATTCACAAACATCAAAACAACAAACCAAAAAGAGCAAAGAAAAGAGAAACAAAGAAAAGAAAAGACTACAAGGAAGTAATTAAAGGGCATGGAATTAAATTGGAAGAATGTAAAGCATGGAATGTAAATGACATGAATGTAAAGCAAGTTATAAAAGAGCAAGAAAGTAAAAGAGCAATAATATAATACTAAAAACTATGGAACTCAAGACAAGCCATGGGATCAATAACCAACCCTTAAACTTGCAAGCTCAATGAAGAGGTTGCAAGATCAAGAGAAGGGTAAAGAACTTATGTGAAATGAAGGCACAAAAAAGAGTTTTATTGATTCCTTAAGTAATGATACAACCCCTTGAGATCAATGACCAAAACTTAAACTTGCAAGCTCAATAAAGAGATTGCAAGATTAAGTTAAGGTAGAGAACTCAAGGAGGATTAGCTATGTACAAGAATAAAATGAAAACAAAAGAGTATGAAGTGTTTAACAAAACTTGGACCCTTGACCCTTTGCCCCATGGTCTGCTTTTATAGGCAAAAAAGGAAATTAAACAAACAATAAAATAAAGACCATGTGGCAGCATGGGAGGCACTGTGGAAGTTTAGGGCCCACAAGAGGACGTGGGGCCGACGACGCCGGATTTGGATAAAAAGTGTGTACACGAGCATGTTACACAAAGAAACCCAAGAATTAACGGTCGGTTTGCAGTTCTGGTTGCAGTGTCAGCTCACAACTGTAATATCCGTGATTTTAAGTGTATTTCAAGTATTTTGTTATTTATTGAGCAGACACTGGTTAATAGTACCGATATATACAAAAAAAGAGATAATGAATGAGCGGTATTAAAATGCGATATTCTGGTATGAACAAATACCCCCAAACTTATCTTTTGCTCGTCCCGAGCAAAACAAAATCCTAGCCTCACTTTCGCAGGGAACACGATTGGACTGAGCACATGCAACAAGCCGCTAAACCTCTAGGTGTCCCTAGTAGGATGAGTGTTGTCTTCTGAGGGTTTTCAGCGGATATACCCATAAAATCCCGTCAAGCTAGTTTCATAAGTTAACATTGATTCTACTCCTAAAGTTTAGTATCTAAGTTAGAAATACTATTATCCTAAATTAGAAATATCCAACTCCTATCTATTTAACCTCAGATCCTATACGTTCCAAAAAAGTTTAGAAAGATGTTGGTATCTCCTGAGTTTTCCTTCTAAAGTGCGGTCTCCAATCAGGGATTTTTATTAACTTTACAGAAAACATAAGTCTTATTCTTTATTTCTATCTTTCCTCCAAAAATCGATTGTATACCCTTACGTGTGTGTATAATTTCATCCCCTACACTTAAGAATTCAATTCAAACTATAGTACTCTTGCCCTAATACCTAATACCACTTCTTTTCATTAATGATGGACGGTGTTGCTCACACACCTTTCATGCGACTATTAATAATTCTTGAGGTACTATTAATCGTATTACTGAATGTGTGAGCATTAAAGTGTAAATAGCAGTTTTCAGGTCTTGACTTTATTTATTTTTATTTTTTTTCTTTTTCTTTTCTTTTTCATTTTCAAGACCGGGTATATTTTTCAATGATGCTCTTTTTGGTGTTTAGCTTTAAATACCGTTTTTTTTCATACTCGGTTTTCAGGCAAGAGTATTTCTAGGTATACTCTACTATCCCAAGTTTCAAGGTGTGTGTATGTGCTGTTTGTAGGGTATATATTTTCTAAATTTGAACTTAAGAATAGAAACTATTTTTCAGACTTATTCTTCAGTAAAACTTCAATACTTTCACTTCATCTTGACTTAACACAAGAACTGAACTCAAGATTACCTACTTTTATAAAAAAAACTGTAAGAACGTATATTTACCAAGTTTAAACAGAATGAGTGTTATTTATAAGGTTTTCAATTTCGAAGCCTAGGATTTAGTTATTTCTAACGTATCAACTAAGCTTTCGGAATGAAAATCTTAGTTACCCTATTAGCTAACTTGACGAAAAAGTTTTTATATTTTTGTAAAAAATTTCGATTTTTATGGGTTTTTAAATGAGTATGCAAATGCAAAATATAAAAATGAATGCGAAGGTAGAAAGCTTACCGAGCACACCCCCAAACTTAAACTTAACAGTGCCCTCACTGTCATGCTACACCAAGATGGTCAAATTGTCGGCGCTTCCCAAAGAAATTTTTTATACAAAATAAAAAGGAAACAAAAATATATACACCAAAAGGATCCCCCGAACTTAAGTGAAACAATGCTTCCATTGTTAAGCGTTGAAGTTCAGGATTAGGAGGGAAAGAACAGTATCTATCTATACAAGGCCTTACACAGGCCAAAAGTGAGCACCAACCATTCAAAAATTTTATCGCTATAATGTGTAGGTTGGTGAAAGAATACGGAGAGGTAAGAAATGGAGAATACACGAGACCATATTGGGATAGAAATGGTATACGGTCCCGGTATATGAGAAGAAGAATGACGAAGGGGAGAAAGAAGTGGAATACGAACTTGAGGGTGGATATGGAGTGAATAAGTTAGCACAATTTGTAATGACCGATGTGTAAAAGCGATTGTACTAATCTATTAACCCGTCGAGAAATGGGGTCAAATCCCTCAAGATTCGTGAGAAAACATGGGTACGCTGAACTTGGTAAACCAGACATAAGAAATGAAATTGATACTGTGTCTTACAAGGTCGGAACGATGGAAAGGATAGAGGGAAGTGGTTGAGGAAGGTTATCGGTTAAAGGTTCCGGAGGGTGTACACAGTCAATGAAGGGGATATGATGAATTGGAAAATCCGACTCGTCAAGCAAAACTGCTTCATCCTAAAAAAATATCCTCAAAATTCTCCTCAATGTTCAGCTCATCCATGCATTTATCATCAATATCAAGACGCATATGAAGTTCGGCAAAAACATTTAATGACTCGGGATGATGAACTGGAGAGAAAAACTTAGCCAAATCAGCGGGTTCATCATCCAAAAAATTGCTGGCGTCGATATCCCTAATCAAGTGAAAATCAATATTCTCAAACACCTCATCAAAAGCATGGATGTCAATCGATTCTAGTTCTAAGATGGAGGTGTATAGGTCAAAAGGTTGGGAATTGGTTTCACTTGGAAGGGTCCCTTCACAATCGGGTAAATCAAACACTACAAAGTCGCACAACTCATTAACTGTTCTATCTTCAATCGGTGAATCGTTTGGAATACTAGATAGACATTCAAAATCGGAGTTGTGGGATTCAATTTGGGATGGGTAGGTTTGATTTGGAAGGGTGTACAGCTCACTCTCACCACTCAAATTCTCAGCCTGTCCTACCGCCTCTTCATATATTGGAAAATTTGGAGCTAGTTGAAAACTAGCTACCGGATCACTAGGTTGTATAAGGGCGGCCATGGACGCATTCAAATCCATCATCTGTTGGTTCGACGCTACTCTAAAGTCTTCCAATGACTGTTCTAGACTATACATCGGTTGTGAAGGAGTTTCAGTAAAAGATTCAAAGTTGTTTGGATACTAAAAACTCCCAAAAGACTGTTTATAAGCAATGTCTTGGGAAGGTGAAAATGTTGGGTATGATGGATAGGAATTGAATGGTTGGACAGGGTTAGGATCAACATTCGGATATGAAGGTAATTGGAATTGCTGATCAAAAGAATTCGTAGTGGTGAAAAGAGTGAAATATCGGTTACGAGATTGTTCAATACGTTCAGCAAGAGACATAGGTCTTCGGGTTACAACTGGACTTGAAAAAGGAGTATCAACGTAAGAAGGTGGTGAGGATTGAAATGGTTGATACAAAGGTGATTACGGGGTCCAGTTGTTCGTCCTAGACTCGTCTATCCGATCTTTCAAAGAAATTTTCGGCATGGATGGATCGTTCGACATTCGGCCAAAGCAAGAACCGAAGGAAGTTATGTTTGGTTATGGGTACCAAAGTTCGACAAGAGTTTTGCGAAGTGGGGTACCCATGATATGAAAAGAGGAAGAAGAATAAGAGAAAAGGAGGGGAAAAAGAATGTGGTTTTTTTTAAGTTAGTTATTAACAAAATAATGAAGTATACTCACAAAAAGAATCTGGACAAAATAATCATGACACAAAAATACCACACACCTAATCGGTCTTGGATTCACCTAGATCAACTAGACCTGCTCAAGAACTTGATTGGCGAAGTAAAACTGTGTCGAGAAACGGGCTCAAGATATACTGATCACGAGGCCAGGTAAGTGCAGAGATAAGGGGAGGTTTTCCAACGCTTTCACGAAGATCCTTAATTAAATAACCCTTTCTCTCTTGGCAGTTTCGCCGTGAACACTTTCCTAAACACCCCGTAAACGATATACCGTTAAGCGGTGTTCTAAACACAGTTAACTTCTCCTAGTGAGCGCGAAGTTCTTAAGGCTTAAAGTCTAGTTTCTTTTAAAATTTGTGCGGGTAAACGTTTATGCACAGTTTCGTGATTTGTGGGCCACGGAAAAGGTGATGAATCCTTTACCGTATGTTGTGGGGTTCGCTTGCCCTTAAGTCCGTATTAATGGATGCAATGTGCAATTCAATAAAAAATTATTCAAAGAATCAAACAATCGTTTTTCATTTAAGCTCGAAACTGCAACAAATACGGGTTAGTTAATTTTGGCGTTTGATAGTGAACTTGTGAAGAATCCTGCAAAGATATAATAGTGGATGCGTCAGATTTGAGAAGAAGGTGTTTAAGAAATACGTACCGTTAAGTTTTTGGGTTAGGAAACCCCCGTTGAATCAAATCCGGTAAGCTTGAAAAGTTCTCTTGCGCAGGTCAAACTACCCAGATCTTTGGCACTGTACATCGTAATCACCTTAACTTGGAATGTACACTTTGCTCCCCACAATCGCAGTTCGCAAATCCGCAAAAATCTGAAATGTCGGAAAAACGGATTTTAGTATGAAAAAGCGATACGAATGCCCAAATACCTGCACACTAAAAATTATAAAAAAAACAAACAATAAAAATGGGAAAAAAACATAACACTGGAGCACATAGGAAATTTTTGGAGCAAATGGGGATGCTTGGGCCAGCGTCGCCGGATTTGGTGGGTGTGTCGCTGACCAAGTTGTGGCAGATGGGCTCCAAACTTCTTCTATGTTCACTGTGTTCCACTAGAGTCTCACTGGTATTGTTTGATTTTTTAGTTCAGAGCCAGAGTGCTTGCATGTAAGAATTCCAGAGAAAAAAATGTTAAGAAAGTTAGTTTTTTTTGTTGGTTTTGAAATTTTTTGAATTTTTAGTTTGTTTTGAAAAATAGGGTTAGATGGACATTAACAAGATTAACCCGAAATAACAAAAATAAAAACGTTACCGTCTCTCCGGCAACGGTGCCATTTGATCGCACACCTTCGGCGTGTCGAGTTTTAAGTTCTAAAGTGTAACCGCGATCAGGACGGTGTCGCTTTACAGCTAGCCGCGATGAGCATGGGTCGTCCGCAGGGAGACGGAGCGTTTTAAGTTCTTGTCGTTACGAGTTAATGCGCGTGGGCGGAAAGTTCTTTATCTATCCTATGTGTTATATGCAAGTATAAAGCTTGTTAGGAAATGATAGGATAGTGTAAGTTAATGGATTCCGTATTCACGTCCTTTGAGCCGGACTCAACCAATGAAGCTAGAGCAATTGGCAATAACGTGGATTAGGTTATTTAAGCACGGTATTCGTAGAATCCGACTTATTGACCCTTGTCCTTCCGTTCTCGTCTCTTACTTTCGCTTCCGGCCAAACCGAACGCAACCGGTCACGGTTAGGAATCACCGATACCTTGGTAGGGTAGGGTGCCTAACGGAGCGCTTGCGTAAGGCTTGGGCGGAGTTTCAAATGGAAAAGACGGGAAAAGGAAATGAGAAACAAAATGTTAACTTACAATATTGGTTTCTTTTCCTAACAACACATATTCACAAACATCAAAACAACAAACCAAAAAGAGCAAGTAAAAGAGAAACAAAGAAAAGAAACGACTACAAGGAAGTAATTAAAGGGCATGGAATTAAATTGCAAGAATGTAAAGCATGGAATGTCAATGACATGAATGTAAAGCAAGTTATAAAAGAGCAAGAAAGTAAAAGAGCGATAATATAATATTAAGAACCATAGAACTCAAGACAAGCCATGCGATTAATAACCAACCCTTAAACTTGCAAACTCAATGAAGAGGTTGCAAGATCAAGAGAAGGGTAAAGAACTCATGTGAAATGAAGGAACAAAAGAGAGCTTTATTGATTCCTTAAGTAATGATACAACCCCTTGAGATCAATGACCAAAGTTTAAACTTGCAAGCTCAATAAAAAGGTTGCAAGATCAAGTTAAGGTAGAGAGCTCAAGGACGATTAGCTATGTACAAGAATAAAATGAAAACAAAAGAGTATGAAGTGTATTACAAAACTTGGACCCTTGACCCTTTGCCCCATGGTCTGCTTTTATAGGCAAAAAAGGAAATTAAACAAACAATAAAATAAAGACCAAGTGGCAGTATGGGAGGCACTGTGGAAGTTTAGGGCCCACAAAAGGAGGTGGGGCCGGCGACGCCGGATTTGGCAAGCATGTGCTCAGCCAAATTCCGAGCACTTAGGCTCGTACTTTGTGTGTGGTCTTTTGTTGTCCCCAATATCACATTGGTGCACCTGGTTTTTTCTAATTTGATCTTGTATGCACTCTGGGTTTTGGAAGGAAACTTGGATCTTTAAGTCAACACACATCTTGTAGCTTTTAATGCATGTCTCACTCATGCCCACTTGCTCCTAGCCATCATTAGTGTGTGCCATGGCAGCCCCCCTAGGTTCTAGTGCTCACTTGTGTACACACTTGTATTGTGTTGGTCGATTTAGATAAAAAGTGTGTACACAAGCATGTTACACAAAGAAACCCAAGAATTATCGGTTGGTTTGCGGTTCTAGTTGCAGTGTCATCACACAACTATAATATCCATGATTTTAAGTGTATTTCCAGTATTTTGTCACGGATACCTGTGATCTGTAATTACTGAGAAGACACTGGTTAATAGTACCGATATATACAAAAAATAGATAATGAATGAGCGGTATTAAAACGCAATATTCTGGTATGAAGAGGCATCTTGAGTTAGTCGTGTTACGATGCAAAGAAAAACACCTCACACTTAACTGGGAGAAGTGTCTTTTCATGGTCAAACACGGCATTGTGTTGGCCATATCATTTCTAAAAAAGGTATTGAAGTAGATAGGGCGAAAATCGACGTCATTTCAAGCCACCCACATCCACGGACTGTCCGTGACATTAGGGTGTTCTTAGGCCACGCCGGTTTTTACAGGCGTTTCATCAAGGATTTTAGCGAACTGGCTAGACCCTTGACTTCTTTGCTGGCTAAAGAGACTTCCTTTGATTTCAATTCTGAGTGCCTTCATGCGTTCAAGCTTCTGAAATCGGAACTCTCTTCTGCTCCGATTTTAAGTGCACCAGACTGCAGTGAACCTTTTGAGCTAATGTGTGACGCTTCTGACTTTGCGATAAGTGCTGTCTTAGGATAGCGATCTGAAATGAAGCCGCATGTTATCCATTATGCGAGCAGGACGTTGAATGACGCACAGCTGAATTACACCACAACGGAAAAAGAATTCTTAGTTGTTGTTTACGCGCTTGGGAAATTCCGTCTTTACTTGGTCAGAACCCACGTTACGATTTACACTGATCATTCTGCGCTTAAGCACCTCTTTGCAAAAAAGGATGCCAAGGCCAGATTGATACGTTGGATTCTCCTTCTTCAATAATTTGACTTAACCATCAAAGATAAGAAGGGAACCGACAATGTTGTTGCCACTCATTTGTCTCGCTTACCAAATGCACCAAGTGAGGAAATTCCAATAAATGAGCATTTCCCTGACGAATAACTTTTCTCCGTATTAGTCGAACCCTGCTTCGCTGATATCATGAACTTTCTATTAACCGGAGAAACACCTTATTTTTGGTCGAATCAGGACAAGTCTAAATTTCTCTCCCAGGTCAAATTCTTTTATTGGGATGAGCCATACTTGTTCAAGTACTTTCCTGATCAGATTATTAGAAGGTGCATCTCTAGCTCTGAAACGAGAAGTGTTCTGTCCTTCTGTCATGATCAAGCTTGTGGGGGACATTTTGGACCCAGAAAGACGGCTGAAAAGGTTTTGCAAAGCGGCTTTTACTGGCCGACGCTTTTTAAGGATGCTTTCGCATATTGCAAAACCTGTAGCCGCTGCCAACACATGGGAAAGATTGGAAAACGAAATCAGATGCCTCTACAATCCATCCTGATTGTGGAAATCTTCGACGTCTAGGGTATCGATTTCATGGGGTCATTCCCAAAATCTTTTGGGAATTTGTACATTTTGCTGGCTGTGGATTATATGTCCAAATGGGTGGAGGCTGTTCCTTGCCGAACCAATGATCAAGGTTGTCATAAAATTTTTAAAAGAGAATATCTTTTCTCGATTCAGTACGTCTCGCACCATCATCAGTGATAATGGAACGTATTTTTGCAACCGATCTTTCGAATCCCTGATGAAGAAGTACTCGATCAGCCACAAACTGTCAACACCCTACCATCCTCAGACTTGCGGTCAGGTTGAAGTCTCCAATAGACAGGTTAAATAAATTCTGGAAAAGACTATCAACCATAACTGCAAGGATTGGTCGTTGAAGTTAAATGACGCTCTTTGGGAATTTCGCACAGCCTTCAAAACAAACCTAGGTATGTCCCCATACCGACTCATCTTTAGAAAAGCGTGTCATTTACCTGTTGAATTGGAACACCACGCGTTCTGGTCAATCAAACAGCTCAATGTCGACTCAGAAAAGGCCGGTGAGGCTCGAAAACTTCGATTGAATGAGCTTGACGAGATACGCAATGACGCGTATGAGAACGCCAAACTGTTCAAAGAAAATACAAAAGTATTTAACGACAAGGCGATTCTCCGAAAAACATTCACTGTAGGACAAAAGGTTTTGCTTTACGACTCCAGGCTTCATCTGTTCCCTGGAAAATTGAAGTCACGCTGGATAGGTCCGTTTATTAGGCGCACTGTCTTTCCGCACAGCTTACAGTCAACATTGAAGATCAGCACTCAGGTAATACTTTCAAGGTTACTGGCCAACGTCTGAAGCCATTTTTAGAATTACTTGCGGAAACAGGGGAGCTCATGTATTTACATGAGCCACATTATCTCGATTGAATCACTTCCCCTAAAATACTTGTATATACGTTTTTCTTTTTTGTACGTTATTGTTTATTATTTTTACCCTTTAACTATTTTGGCTCTTGTTATATTGCATGACAATGAGGACACTGTCAAGTTTAAGTTTGGGGGTATATTTTTGTTCGGTAAGCTTTCTACCTTCTACTTTCACATTCATATGTATATTTTTGCATTTGCACGCTTATTAAAAACACACAAAAATCGAAAAAATTTCAAAAATATAAAAACTTTGTCATCAAATTAGCTAATAGGATAACTTAGAGTTTTTCCAAAACTTTAGTTGATACTTCAGGAATAACTAAATCCTAGGCTGAGAAGTTGAAAACCCTAAAAATAACCTTCCTTCCATTCAACCTTGGAAAATATACATCCTTGTAGCTTTGTAAAGAGGTAGGTAATCTTGAATTTAGTTCTTGAGTTAAGTCAAGATGAAGGAAAAGTATTGAAAACTTTATTGAAAAATAAGTCTGAAAAAATAGTTTCTATTCTTGAGTCCAAATTCAGAAAGTATATACCCTACAAATCGCACTTACACGCACCTTGAAACTTGATATAGTAGAGGATACCTAGAAAATACTCTTGCCTGAAAGCCTTGTATGAAAGAAAAAACAGTATTTAAATCTAACCACCAAATGAGTATCATTGAAAAATATATCCGGTCTTGAAAAAGAAAAAAGGAAAAAAAGAGAGAAATAAAATCAAGACCCAGAAACTTCTATTTACGCCTTAAGCTCATACATTCAGTAATCGGCTGTTAGTGCCTCAAGAAGCATTAATAATCGCATGAAAGGTGTGTGAGCAACATCGTTCATCCATAACGAAATGAAGTAGTATTAGGTATTAGGGCAAGGGTACTATAGCTTGAATTGAATTCTTAAGTGTAGGGGTGAAAATTTACACACGTAGAGGTATACAATCGATATTTGGAGGAAAGATAGGAATAAAGAATAAGACTTATGTTTTCCGTAAAGGTGATAAAAATTCCGGATTAGAGACTGCGCTTTAGAAGGACAACTCAAGAGATACCGAGATCTTTCTAAAACTGTAAAACGTATAGGATCCGAGATTGAATAAATATGAGGCGTGAAACATAAAGGTTGAAAACTTCTAACTTAGGATAATAGAATTTCTAATGTAGATACTAAACCATAGGAGTAAAAGTCGATGTTTACTTATGAAACTAACTTTACGGGATTTTGTGGGTAGTATCCGCTGAAAACCCTCAGGAAACAACACTCTTCCTCCTGAGGACACCTAGAGGTTTAACGGTTTGTTGCACATGCTCAGTGCAATCGCGTTTCCTGCGAAAGTGAAGCTAGGAATTTTTGTTTTTCTCGGGACGAGCAAAAGATAAGTTTGGGGGTATTTGTTCATCACAGAAAACTGCATTTTAATACCACTCATTCGTTATCTATTTTTGTATATATCAGTACTATTAACCAGTGTCTGCTCAGTAATTACAGATTACAGGTATTCATGATACAACAATGAAAACACACTCAATATCACGGATATAACATTTGGGAGCCGACATTGCAATCAGAACAGAGAACCGATATCCAAAGGATTCTTTTTGCAATAAACATGTGTGCACACAATTTTTGGTCCAATACAATACATGCGTGACACTAGATCATGATGGGGGGTTGCCTTGGCACAAGATGGGCATCTATGGGTGTGATGTGCATTAAATGTGCATTGAATGCTAAAGATTTTGATGTGATTTGAAGTATCTAATTTCCCTCCAAATCTCTGAGTGCAAACTAGGTTTATATTAGCAAATCAAGCAGCACCATTGGACTTGTAGAGAGAAAACAAGACCACTACACAAAAACGAGCCCCTATTCTCGGATTTGGACCGGCCACCCCCCTGAAAAACCGGCGATCTCGTCCGCCTAGCTCCATTCTGCCTCATTCCTCTTCAGGTCAATTCTTGATGTCACGTCATTTTTTTTATTGTTTGTTTAATTTTGTTTTGAGCCTATAAATACCAGGCCTTTGGGCAAGTTAGAGGGCACTACTTCTTTTGTGAGAGAAAAGTTTGTAACGTTGTAATTAAAGATCTTATAGCTCTTGGTGTGAATTCCTTGCCTTCCTCTAGTCTTGCAACCTCTTTTCTTGAGTTTGCAAGATTATATTCTGGTATTTGAATTCACTTGTTTGTACTTGGAACTATTGTAATCAAGCTTCATTTATATAAGTTGTTTCTTATATATCTTCTCTTGTGCATCTTTTCTTTTTGTTGTTATTTCAAATTATGATGCGTGAGTAATTGTTCTTGGGCTATGGTGGGGTAGGTTATGGAATGAGTTTACTTCCAACCCCTCCCTTTTGATTCTTACATTTTTCATTTCTTTTCTTAATTATGCAATTTTACTATGTTTTGCTTGATAGGATATATCGTTTTGAATGGCTGCAAATTAATCTTTAATATATATCCTATTCCTTCTTTACATTTTATTGTTGCTATATTAAGATTTGAATTTGAAATGAATACGGAATTATGTTAAGTGTCGCAATTAGCTAGATAGGATATATAGCACACAAGCATATATTCTATACTTTCTAACTTCACTTAACTAACTCCATATTCATTTCATTCTTAAACTCAATTTTTTAGTTTCTGTTTTACTTAACCTTGATATCGTATTCTAACCCGACTCGTGGTTCGGATAGATGTGGTATATTTTCGCAATTCAAATGGAAACTAAGAATTTACCCTTGAATCAAAACAGAGAGTTGGGGGTAAAAGTCGTACTTCACTCATACTAAACCTTACCCTAAGTTTTCCTTTTAAATCTTCCTTTCTTTAATTCTTGCAATACGTGACAAAATCAATTTCTAATCTCTTGATTTATAACTCAAATTGATGTCATGATATCTACTCCTTGTGGTTCGACCCATACTTGCCGGCTTACTTCAACACACCGTGCACTTGCGGTATTTTAAAACTCGAAACTCACATCTTGCACTATTTTCACCGACGAAACCGACATATCTTAATTCAACAAAATTCAACAAAAGCACGACACTGTGAGTTTCGAACAAGTTTTTGGTGCCGTTGCCGGGGAGTGGCAACATCAATAAGTCATTTTGAGTTATCTTTGTATATACCTTTAAAACCAAAACATAAAAATCAAACTTTTTGACATTGTGCTCTCTGTTCTTTAGACCTGCTATCACTCTATTATCAAATTAAAAATTCAAAGTATACCAACAGAATAATTAACTATCCTAGAGAACCCACCAACAATACGAGCACCTAACTCCTAAAAACGACCGACGACATCAATACAAAATTCGAGATCGCAGGTCCATTGAGTTTTGAAAATTTTCTTGTGGTGGTGTCTCCAATGCACTATTATTATTCTCTTAGTATTGTTTGATTTTTATAATTCTTAGTGTGCTGGGATTTGGCCACATATATCGCTTTACGTACTAAAATTGCCGTGTTTGTGACATTTTCAGATTCAAGGAAATTGCGAATAGCGATTGTACAAAGGAAGGGGTGCGCTCAAGGCGAAGGTGATAACAAAATACAGTGCCAATGATCTGGGTAGATTGATCCGTGCAAGCGAACCTTTCAACCCAAATGGATTCAAATCAAACGGGGGTTCCTTAACCCGAAAATCCACCGGTACGTGTTTCTTAACACCTTCTTCTTAAATCCCAACACGTCCACTACTCTATCTTTGCAGGATTCTTTGCAAGTACATTGCCAAACGCCAAAAAAAACTAACCCGTATTTTTTGCAGCGCCGTGTTTGAACATAAAATAAAAAATGACTGTTTGATGTTTTTGAACAACTTTTTTATTGTATTGTGCATTGCATAAATTTATATGGAATTAAGGGCAAAAGAACCCCAACAAGATACGGTAATGGATTTCATCACCCTTCTCCATGGTGCACAAACCACAAAGAACAAGCATTTTCACACCCCCATTAGCTTTGAAAGAAATTAGACTTTCAGCCTCTAAAGACTTCGCACTCACTAGGGAAAGCTAAGTGTATTTCGAACACCGTCCATCGGTACATTGTTCAAGAAGTGTCTAGAAAAGTGTGAAAGGCACAACCGCCAAAAAAAAGAAGGTTATTCTAATTAAGGAACCTCGCGAAAGCGAAGGACAACCTCCCTTCTTCTCTGCACTTACCTGGCTTCTCGATCAATCTATCTTGGGCCCGTTTCGCAGTACATTTTTACTTCACAAAGCAAGTTTTTTTGAGCAGGTCTAGTTGACCTTGGTAACCCTAGACTGTTTAGGTGTATGCAGTGTGTCTTGTTTGTTTTCTTGTTATAACTTTTTGTGTGATATTTTTTGTTGTGAATATTTTTTGGTAAACAACACCTTTTCCTCCATTTCCTCAGTCTTCCCGTACCACTTCCGGATAGCGCATGTCAGCTTGGAATAGAGATTCACAATCTCGATTAGTCCGGTTTATGACTGTATCTTCCGACTCTTCTACACCTTCTGATTTCTCGGAACCTTCCGAGACCTTCTTACCTTTTGTTTCATTGGAGTCGTCCGATCCTATACTTCTTTCACCCTCACCGCCTTCTCCTACACCATCGACAATGACGGAACAAACGATCGTTGAGCAACAGGAGGTGGCGTTACATGACAGATGCTACCCACACCGTTCATTTCTTCCTTCATGCATAGTGTTGCCCACCAATGCGGCAAACAACTATGAAATCAAGCCGCAATTCATACCACTACTCCCAAAATTCCACGGACTCGTGTCCGAAGATGCATACCTTCTAATCAGTGAATTTGAAGGAGTGTGTGCTATGATGAAAATGATGAAAATTCACTGAGTGGGTGAGGATGTCGTTAAGCTCAAATTCATTCCTTTTGCGCTTAAGGACAATGTAAAAAGTTGGTTAAACAGTTTTCCAGCTAGATCAATCACGACATGGGATGACTTTGTGAAAGTTTTTCTAAAAATTTACCCTATTCATAAAACCGTGCGATGAAATCCAAAATTTTAAACAAAAAGAGGGTGGAATTTTTTGGAAATGCTTAGAAAGGTATTGTGTTTAAGAAGTAGCCTCACAAAACCCGTTTGTGAAACTATTGCGTTTAAAAAGTAGCCTCGGTGAGTGGATCCACTCTAATGTTTCTTTCTGTATCTCTCTATATCTCAACTTCGCGGAGAAATATTATCTCCCGAAATGTGCGATACCTGTCTTAGAATTTGTCTGGATATCTAATGGGACCCAGTTCACAAATGAACTCCAAATCCAACAAACTTCGTAGACTGTATCATCCACTGAATTTAAACAGCATCCTGCACCATGCCTTCCACAGTATCCGCTTGGACCACCTGTCCAACATACTTCCCCTCAAAAAGAGGGAAAACTATAACCCTGACAGCCAATCTGTCATCCAGGTCACCATGGAAGTCTCAAATGATAACTGCCTTCCAAAGGAGGCTGCCGTTACCATATACCAAGAACATCTACTTATGTTCATAACTTTTTCCCAACGTTTCTCCACGATTGGATTAATATATGCTTATTGCAGCCAGTGCAAAAGCAATATCTGGTGTGGTACTTGACATTTCATGATTGACTCAATTGCCTAAGTAAGAGATATGTTAATCATGCAAATCCCTCTCCTCATCAGTCTAGAAGACATCTCTTTAGAGAGGGTGACTCCATCACCTGCGGGTACACCACCATGCCAGGCGTCGTCCATTCTAAAACACTTTAGAATAGTGTCAAAGTACCCAAATTGGGACACTTCCTAAATCTAGATCTAAAACCATAGATCTAGTAACCAGAATCCCTGATATTTTATCCAGATCTTATGTGGAGAAACACAGTGTGACAACCACAGTATAACCGATTGTAGTATTGGAATATCACTTCCTATCAAGAGCATGTCATCCAAATACCAGGACATCACTCCCTACTACCTTCTTACCAGATCCTTCTGTTATCCTGATAAAGTCAAACTCTATGACTGTCACATCAAAAATAGATGATATATTTCCGTTATTCCTTCTTTAGTCTATAAATAGACATAAGCTACTTGCCCACTTTGCTTTCGCTGCTCCCACTGACTACAAAAACCCTCTGGCAGAGTCATATTTACGTGCACTTCTAAAACTAATATAGAAGGACGTTATACTCATCATCCTGCCAGACCTCACAGTCTAGAACAACTGTAGTGACAAGTTATGGGTAAACAAAAACCTCCCAGTCACCGTCTTTGAGGAGACCGAGGTACCTTTCGGGTTCCTGAGATTACCCACCAAATCTGCGAAGTGGCTAATAGATTGTTGAATCCAATTTGAATCTTTAGGTTCTATTAAATTTTCAGTAATCGTTTGTGGTTCTGGAATAACTTCTAATTTTACCATATTCCCACTAATGTTTTCTGAAAAGAATCCATTTTACTAAAACTGGTGGCGGGTCAAGAACAATATAACTATTGATTTTCCAGATGGTAGAATGTTAACCCTCGTCAATGCCCGGGATAATTCACAAACCGCCATTACTAAAACATGCCTTGAGTTTATCCAGATTCTTGTTTTAAGCATAAGCCGGAAAACTCCATATACCTTAACATCGTTAAGATACGAATCCATTCTATATCCACTATAGAAACAAAGACACTAATTTAATTGGAACCAGATTCAAAATGCATGCATCCGTTTCTAGTGCATATCAACAAAATAGAAGGAGGCCAGGCAGCATTACTCATCATGGAATGCATTCACATATGAGTAACCTGAAAGAGAAGTAAGTTCTTAAAACTTTTACTTATGACGGAATACCTAGCACAAGTATCTACATATTTGATCACCTTGAAGAATCCTGATACTTTGCAACATATGGTTCCCTAGTTTATTCTTATACATATAACTTCTTAAAATTAGAACCTAGTATTTCAACGAAATACTTTTCTAATACTAGAGAAGTCATGAGTAAACAGAATATAGTATGAGTACCAACCCCTTTGTCCTAATGGACACTGGACAACATACAATACTTTGTATAAGTCCTTTGAGTTTAATAACTTAAACCATGTGCGTCGTAGGTTGAAAACTGCAGTATGGTTAAGAAGAATTACACCGCTGTTGAATACTCCTGACCTTACCATCAACTGATATAGGTAAATATCATAGACATAATTTCAAAAAGTTATATCTCACTTTATAAATAAACGTACAGATATATCAGTTTGAAATTGGTGCATAACAACGGATATTCAAAACCAAATATTTGCCGTCAGGCAAAACCCATGCGATTTTCTCAAATATCACCAATTACAAAGAATTACGAGTGTTTTTAGTTAAATTAGAAACGGAAGTCGGATTAATTCCTCTTCTGACTAGTTTTGAAAATAGAATTCGTTTTAATAGAAGAAGAAGGGAGAAAGTGGGACTTATAGATTAGAAAGAAAGAGGAGAGGCAGAGGAAGCTTATGGAGTCGTCGGGGAGTCGTTTCGTTACCAGATTTGTCCCGAAACGTCTCTGGAACTTGGCCTTAAGCTAACTCCACTTGTACAACTTCTTAGACTTGAAATTTTTAGAGAGTTTTGATACTAAATTTCAGAATGAATAGGGCCAAAGTGTAGGGTTGTATTTATAGGATAGGATTAGGGTTTAATAAGTGACGAAAGAATTAAAATACATTAAAATTTGGATTAATGCATCATTTTAATTTCTCTGTTAATGTGCAGGGAAATCAAATAGGCTGGGGTTAACGGGGTAGGCCAAGGGTTGTTAGGAAAACAAAAAAATTTACATTTCCTACAGCTAAAACCGGCGGCGCCGGCCCATCACCAAATCTTGCCGGTCCAATAGGTGAAGGGGGTGTGGGATTCTTGTCACATGTCCTAATCGTTTGGTATACCTCGGTACATATGTTTGATTTTGTTGTGACTTTTCATTTTACGTGCAGTGCACGTGCAAACCTTTGATTCTAAAAGTTTAAAAGAAAATCAACAAAAAAATATGTGGCTGGGGTGATTCAAACACAGGGGCTACGTCAGAGCAGTGCAAGGCTTTACCAATAAGTTACAAGTGCTTTCTTCCTATTCAAAAGCAAATTAAATTTATAACTTGTGCTCAGGCTTAGGTGCTCGTTTCTGTAATTTTTTGAAAAAATTATGTATAGAAAGTTTAGGGTTATTACATTCTACCCTTTTTATAAAAATTCCGTCCTCAAAATTTATAGAAGGAAAGTGTAACAGATTCAAGAAAAGTTTGGTGATAGAACTATTGATAGTGCATGAAAAATATTTGGAAGAATGAAAAATGCAAAAGTTTTGGAAAAATTGAAAAAGATGTAAGGAAATTACCAGGGTTACCTTGGTCTACAGTCTCGGATTCTACGGCCGCTAATATGAAAGCCTGGCGCCGGGGTACATTCCTCCTAGCTGGAGACACATTCCTCTGTCCTTGGGGCATGTTTCTCTACCCTCGAGGCATGTTCCTCAGTGCCTGATGGAATTGGCGATTAGGCTGTGCAGGAGGTCCACGTGGTGGTGGAGTTGGGAGAGCAAGACGAGGTGTAGGAACCTGAATAGCTGGCCGCTGTGGATAGTTGATGTGAGTTGGAACTGGGTTGCGTCTATAAGGACATGTTCCAATTCCATGAGTAGATGTGCCAAAAACTAAGCACAGGACTTTTACGCGCTTACAGTCCTTCCACATGTGTCCATCACTCTTGCAGTAGAAACAAAAATCTGGACTTGGCCAGTTATTTGTTTTTTCCAGTCTCCTGGGTTCATGAGTTGGTATTGAAGAGGCTCCTCCTTCCATCTGGGTGACAGGGTGCTTCACACCGGCAGATTGAGGTCTGCCCTTCTTCTTCACTATTGCTTCGTATCGACGGGAAGCTTTCGGAGCCAGTTTGTGGGTTGGGAAATCCCCTGTAGCTAAGGCAACCTGGATCTCCCGATCTAACCCTTACTGAAATCGTCTGGACCTGATCTCAGCAGTCGGTATCAAGTGTGCGGCGAACCTACTGAGCATGGTAAACTCAACATCATACTCATCCATAGATTTGGTCCACATCGAACCTTGTTGCAGGTGGATGAATTGCTGCTCCATGTCAAATTGGGCAGTCTTTGGAAAGTACTTCGCGTCGAACATATCGCGGAATTTTCTTATTCTATCGTCTAGTCAAGACAGCTTTCTTCCGTCTTCCACCATACTCGGACGTTGTCGGTGAGTTGCAGCTTCAGAACCCGTACCCAAGCGATGTCTGGCACTTGTGCTGCTGCCAGATCATCCTCAATGCTCTGAGCTCATTCTTCAGATTCCATAGGGCTCTCTTTTCCTGAAAATTGCTTTGGGTGCAATGCCCGGAATTGCTTTACTCCGGACGCTTCCGCTTCTGGACGGTTCAGTAATATAGCAGTCTACTACTGTTGTCTTTCCAGGAGGCTTTGGATTGCCTCAAGCAGTACCGTCTGCTCATTGATCGGAGCAACAATGGTAGGCGCAAGCCGTAGAGGTGGTGGCGTGTTGTTGAAATTTGTGCTGTTATTGTTTGTAGAATCCATAACCTTGAAAGAAAAATAGGGTTAGGATAGATTTAAAGTATATAAAATTGTAAGATTCAAGGAATATGAAATGTAAAGAATGTATTTAGTTGCTGATTCTTGTGTTATATTGCTTAAGACTTCATACAGAATTGACCTGCATGTCCATGCAGAACTGACCTTGCATGGTAGGGTTCCATGTAGAACTGACCTGCATGGGCCACCAACAAAACCTTTCTTGCCCCACTTCCCAGTATACGGGTAAGAAGACGCGACGAGGCCCATTACATATTTACTTAGAAGTAAACACGCTAAGCATAACTAAGCAATATAATGTAAATATACAAATATACACAAGAATACATGAAATGTAAATGAACACCAACTTTTATTTATTAAACATTTCTTTACAAGTACAACTGAAAATTTAAATATAGGAATGGAAAGCAATACCTAAAAAATGGCATGAACTGAAAGAGAAGTACAAGTAAAGCCTAAAGGTTGTGCTGCTCAGTGGTCTGCTCCAAGTGCTCCTCGCTAATCTCAAACTTCTCAGAGTCGGGTCCTCCTGACAATATTCTAAAGAAAGAAGAGAAATATGAATGTCGTCAGCGAACAATCGCTCGGGAAGTCCCAAAGAAAAGTAGGAATAGAACAGACAGATGAATAGACATATATGAGAATATAACTGGTGTATTGTGAGCTCATTATGTTAACGCAGTTGACTGTAGCTTTGTACAGAATATGCCAGTGTATACGAGAGGAGTCCAACTTACACCGTGGACTATGGTAACCCGTAGTACAATGCTCCATCGATAAAACCACGGAATAACGGCAATAGATGTATAGTTACGTCTTTTAATGGCCATCTCGTGTTACTTTTAACACATTCCGTACCAGTCTACCCTTTTAAAACCCCGTAATGTTAATTGTATTGTTTGTATTGATGTAATGAATGGTTGTATTCGACTTGCTGAAACCATGATATCATGTAACGGAATGGATATAAATGGATAGTCATGTAATCAGAGTATATCCATGGTTCGGTTCGGTCGAGTCATGTTGATATAGATTGTATCTGGTATAAATGGATTCATGTTGAAATGGAGTTTTACTTGAATCATATTCAAGAATAGATTGATTTCATATTAGACTGAGACTCTGCCTGAGTCAGACACTTTACAATGAATTGAAGTCCTGAATTAGTTTTGATGTTATCGGTAACTGCTGCACATGGACGGCAGGATTTGTGTCTTTTTCCAAGACAATTACCGTATTGATAACACCGTTGTTTAGGTTGTCTACCTTAAATAGGCAAGCATCCATATTCTCTGGCTCCCAGAGGCTCAAGAGAACCGGTCCCGCTTTAACCTATGTTTACTAGGGTGCTTATGGTAAATTATTACAACTTGAGAGGGTTTTATGAAAAATAGTTTTGATATATTTTCAAAATAAAACTCAAGTATCTATTTATCGTCTTTAAGGTTTCCATAAATGTAGTTTTTATAAAATGAAGTTTTCTAGTGAATAGAACCTAGATTTCATTATAAATGGTATTTTAATATAATATTGGAATTGTATTGAATTGTAATGGTAATTTCATGAAATTTGTGATTTCCTTGATTTAGAAAACATGGAATATATAAATAATATATTTAAAGTAGGTATTTTGATAATATCCATATATATTTAGTAAAAATAAATTTTATTTATTAGGAAGAAATCTCATTTTTCTTAAAAAAATGCATTAAAAATTCTATCAAGATTGGATGCTCCGTAAGGAGGTCTGCATCTCGCTCTACTAGGCCCGAGGATGTGTGATAACCCGCACCATCCCGATCGGGGTTCTCCAAGATAGGTTGTAGATGCGCATTTGCAAGGAATTAAATAATACACTTTTATAGAAAACGGTTTTTGAATGTTTATGGTATTTAAATATAAACTCGTATTTATCCCACAAACTAATGTTCCAAAAGTCATCGTGCTATATCAAGAATGTGTGTTGTGATGAGATAGGTCATTACCTCATGAGTTTTCTAAAGGTAATATGATCAAAATGAATAAGAAATGTCGTAAGTAAACATGATGTTATTTCACCGTAAAACTGAAATAGAAGTTGCAATACATATTATTTTAAGATGAAACTTATTCTAATGTGTTTGTTTATGATTTCTAAACAATATACAAAAAGATTGTAAATTTGTTATTAAGATAAATGGTATTTTTAGTTAAATTAGAAATGGAAGTCGGATTAACTCCGCTTCCGACTAGTTTTGAAAATAGAATTCGTTTTAATAGAAGAAGATGGGGGAAAGTGTGACTTACAGATTAGAAAGAAATAGAAAAGGTAAAGGAAACTTATGAAATCGTCGGGGGGTCGTTTCGTCGCTGGATTTGTTACGGAACGTCGCCAGAACTTGGCCTTAAGCTAACTCCACTTGTACAACTTCTTGGACTTAAAATTTTTGGAGAGTTTTAATACTAACTTTCAGAATGAAGAGGGCCAAAGTGTAGGGTTGTATTTATAGGATATGATTAGGGTTTTATGAGTGACGAAAGAATTAAAATACATTAAAATTTGGATTAATGCATCATTTTAATTTCTCTGTTAATGTGTAGGAAAATCAAACAGGCTGGGGTTAATGGGGGTAGGCCAAGTGGTGTTAGGGCAACAAAAATTTTTGCATTTCCTACAGCTAAAACCAGCGGCGCCGGCCCATCACCAAATCTCGCCGGTCCAATAGGTGAGGGGGTGTGAGATTCTTGCCACGTGTCCTAGTTGCTTGGTATACCTCAGTGCACATGTTTGATTTTGTTGTGACTTTTCATTTTACGTGCAGTGCACGTGCAAACCTTTGAGATTCTAAAAGTTTAAAAGAAAATCAACAAAAATATATGTGACTAGGGTGATTCGAACACAGGGGCTACGTTACCAATGAACTACAAGTGCTTTCTTGCTATTCAAAAGCAAATTAAATTTATAACTTGTGCTCAGGCTTAGGTGCTCCTTTATGTATTTTTTTGAAAAAAATTCTGTACAAAAAGTTCAGGGTTGTTACAAACTTGGTTAATGGCTCTGCTATCCGAACGAAGTTCTCCACAAACCTTCGATAATGACCAGCAAGCCCCAGAAACTTCTAATCTCAGCTATAGTCTTTGGAGTCTGTCACGTCCCGCTTCCCAGAGTGCGCTAATTACGGCACGTGATAGAGCCGACCATGCTACCTATGGATAAGAATCATCCATCCATAGTCACATTACGGTTTTCTATAGGCTATCAAGAACAGTAAAATATAAAATCTATCTAATACATGTCTATTTTCCAGAATAAAAGAGTCAAGAAATATATATATGCGGAAACGATAAATCCAATAAATAACAACACCTGGAAATACGTCCCAATATGGGCTCACATCAAGAAATAAAAGTTGCGGAAAAATAACTAGATTAAACATCACTAAACACAATCCTCACTGCTCGGCTTGATGGCTAAAATACCCATTTTCGGCCTGCGAGAGATATAGAGGAATTGGGCTATGCAAAACCCAGACGTCAGTGCGTCATAATATCAAGAAATAGTAATAACCAGGATGTAACCAGATATGCAGGCATGAATATAAATCAAAAACATGAATATAACAGTGAGGTGTGTATATGTATGTGAAGTGCGATTAGTAATCTAAACTATGCTACTTGGTTATCTACTCTAAAGTTTTTGAAATCAATTTAATAGAATCGCCGATATAACTCAACAGTATCCCGTGCATGACTGAATCCAAGACGTGACGCTTGGCAGTAAACAGGTAACATGTACAGATGAATGATGTCAGCAGCAGCATCCCGAGGCTGGCCTAGCCTGTAAAGACTAATTAGTATAAGTATCGAACTGTCGAGTTACAAATCAGGTTTCATTATTGATTTCCCCTTACCCCCAAGTTTATGTGTTCAAGTCAACTATTGATAATATGGAACTAATGCCAAAAGTTGGATCAAACAGGTACATGTTTGTCTTTGTAGACAAAAGTTTATGTCCGTCAGGACAACAAGTCAGAATTGTCGATATTAGTAACAAGATCACGTGACAAGTCAAGTAGTGTATCAGGACTAGCCATGTGGTGTGTATGTATCAAATGGATACACAAAAGTAAAATTGTAAACGATATCGTGATCACGGTGAATAGTGCTGATGTCAGGATGCATATGTGTCTATCTGTAATAACCTATATATATCCATGACTACTTATGATGCAATCTAGATAGCATGTCATGATTATATAATAGAGAAATGATATCAGGGTGTTCCGGCATGTAATTAGATATGCAAATGTCAGTACGGATACATTGGGTATCGTAAAACGGTAAAACTGTAA
Organism: Agapanthus africanus; assembly: GCA_030015575.1. Classification (NCBI taxonomy): domain Eukaryota; kingdom Viridiplantae; phylum Streptophyta; class Magnoliopsida; order Asparagales; family Amaryllidaceae; genus Agapanthus; species Agapanthus africanus. Next base: position 745,973,777 of record CM057340.1, read on the forward strand.
CATGGGATGCACAATTAAACTACATATAATATTTTTATTCATATGGATATAAATATAGTAATATATTATATAGCAAGATAAACTTGCCTGATTGGATCTTATGACGGGGTGCATATGTCACGTTCGACGTCGGATAAACGTCGTAATGCGAATTACGTGCGTACAGAACTGAACCAGGCTACTCAAAGACGTGACCACGCTGGATGAGAATGACGACTGGGTCACCCGGATCGTCGGTGACGTGCGCGGCTCCGGCAATCACCGAAAAACCAAGAAAGCAAGAAAAGAAAAGAGAAGGAAAGAAGAAGAGAAGAAAAGGAGAAGAAGAAGAAGAAGAAGAAGAAGAAGAGGAACTGTGGTTGTGGTGGTCTGAATTTGGGGTTAGAGACGAGGAGGCGAGGGGTGACGATGAGGTCTTCGATTATGAGGGGTGCTGGCTGCGGTTGGACGTGCAGGGTTGATGAGGAGCTCGGGAATGGGTGTGCAGGTGCTCGAGGTTGGAGGAGGAAGAAGAGAGGAGAAGAGGAGAAGGGGTGAGGTCGGGGTAGTGGCGATGTCGAGTCGCCGGCGGTGAGGAGATGAGTGCCGCGAGTTTCTTAGGTTGTAGGTGCACTCTTGGGGAGAAGAGAAAGAGGAGTGGAGGTGGAGGTGATGAAGGCGAGGGCATAGAGACGAGGGTGAAGGTAGTGGAGGCGACGGCGAGGTGAGGTGCTTGGGTTAGAGTTCTTGTGGGGTTGAGGTCGGAGAAAAGAAGAAGAGAGGTGAGGAAGAGAGAGAGGGGCTGAGTGTTCAGAGAAGATTTAGGTTTATAAAAATATAATATATTATATATATAATATATATAAAGAGAGAGGAGAGAGGGGGAGAAAGGGGGGGAGAGAAAGACAGGATTAGGATTTTAGTTATAAAAATATTATATATATATATATATATATATATTAACAGTTATAATATATAAAGAATATTATATTATATATTTTGAGTTTTATAGCTAATACAAAAATACTCCAAAAAATACCCAGATTGTGTCTAAAAATCTAGTTTTAAAATACGCATAATATATGTATCAACCAAAACTATAATGCAACGCCCGGTTAAAGAAAATGCATACCCCTAAGAATGGATACACGTAATATGCATGTAGCGATCCAAACAAGTCCATTTCACTAAACGGGACATGAACACGATATACGGATGCAACCATAGGGTATAGGGTATGATACAGGCCATGCTAGATACTTACAATATATTATTTGACTATAATTTGTAGTATTTGAAAATATATGCAGTACTAGATATAAGATACATGTATACAGAACATATGTGTGTACGGATTCTCCGTACTACCAAGGATATGTCTTAATCAAGAATCAAGATGGGTTTCAAACATGCGGGTCGGGTCAGATACTAACCAAAGATACCAAATATACTATCCGCACCCAAAACAAATAATAATCAAGAAATAGCCACAAGATAAAGAAAATAATCAAATAAATATGGTATAAATGAACTAGGGTGTTACAAAGTCGGCTAATCGTGAACAACCGCAATCTTTTTCGGGTCAACTGCAATTCTATATCCGAATATATCATGACCTAAGAACTTTATTTCATCGAGCTAAAACTCAAATTTACTCATCTTAGCATACAACTTCTCTTGCCTCAATGTCGGTAGTGCGATCCTTAAGTGTTCTTCATGCTCCATTTTGCTCCTCGAGTAAACTAGAATATCAATGATGAATACCACCACGTACTGATCTAAATATGGAGGAAAGATTCAGTTCAGTAAATCCATAAATACTGTCGGTGCATTAGTAACTCCAAACGGCAACACTAGATACTCGAAATGTCCATATCGAGTTCGAAACGCTGTCTTGCTAAAGTCTTATGTCTTCACCCGAACTTGGTGACAACCGGATCGCAAATCCAACTTTGAAAATACTCTCACACCATTGAGTTGATCGAATAATTCTCCTATGCGAGGAATCGGTAACTTTTTTTTGATGGTCACCCGATTAAGCTCTCGATAATCGATGCACATTCTCCACTTGTCATCTTTCTTTTTGACCAATAGAACTTGAGATTTCCAACATGAACCACTACTGTGAATCCAGCCCTTCTCTAATAATTCGGAAATATGTTTCTTCATTTCTTCCAATTCCACTGGTGCCATCAGCTAATAAGCATTCTTGGTGCTGCTCCAGGAATAAGATCAATCGCAAACTCCATATCTTGTTTTGGCGGTAAATCTGAGATGTCCTCAAATACATCCATAAATTCCTGAACAACTATTGGTGCTTCATCTGCAACTTGTTCACAAACCTGACCTTCCAGCACACACACAAATAGCTCCCATCTTCATGAATTTGCAATTTTTTTCCAAGACTGTTGGGTTATCAGCCTACCATACATCTGCTGCGCTACTCTGATAAATTTAGACGGGTCTTCAAAACTTCCTCAGTCAAATATCTTACACCTGATTGGTCTTAAGGTGATCTGTACCAGCTTCCGCTCAAACCAATCTCGAACTGCTGCAATCTTTAAATGCTCTTTGTGTCTCTCCTCGTCTTTCAAAACATAGACGGATCTGTCACTACGGGACAAGGAAAAATAACACAGTTGTTGGATTCGAGTTTACGTTAAGACATAGAATCGTAAACAATGAAACTGAGAGAAAAAAACAAAGTAGTACAACGAACATAAATCAAGGAAAATGAATCAAAATAGGACTCCAAGTTACCTAAATAGAGTATCGCATTGTAACCATACCGCGGTACATAATTACAATCACATAACTCCATCCAAGTCACCCAAATCCTATTATCAGAGTCAATGGAATAAGATAGGAGAAACAATAAGGAATTAAGAGGATTACAAGATGAGATGTAATGTTGTTTCCATATTGTCGAGATAAAAGAGTGTAAGGGAGAGATAAGATTCAAGAATTCGAATGACAAGACAATAATATGGCAGGATATGTTCCTATGATTCCAGGTCTTAAGGTCAATGTATTGGGTACCATACTCAACTGCAAATTGAACCAAGCCCAGCTAACCTTAACTTATGCTCTAATACCATTAAAACCTTGTTATGCTCCGCTTCCCAAAATACAAAAAAATTGGGACATAACAAAGCCAACCATATTATCTATGTTAAGGAAACATCTTTCCATAGTCACATTACGGCTGCCAATCAGTAATCAAGAACAATAATATAACTATCTATCTCTAAACACGTCCAATAGCCACAAGAACGATAACAAGAAACAGTAGCAGAAGCAATAAAGATCCAAGGAAAAGAATACCTAAACTATCAATAAGAGCTATATCAGTGAAATAGTCCTCACTGATCGGCAATGTTGTCGAAGTACTCATGTGCTAAAATCAAGTATCGGGGCCCTGCAAAATTCAGACGTCAATACGTCATAAATATCATAATAATACTAACATAAACAATAGGTGAAATAGTATGTCATGTGCAAGAATTGGAGGTCATGAGTATAAACAAAAGCAGTCATGCGTGATATAACAAGCAAGTTATAGGTAATCAAACATGTCACATGTGTCCTATGGGTCCATGTCGCTAAGTTATTTATCATATAAGTATTTGAAACCAATTAATATAATCATCCATGTACCTTAACAGTATGTATCCCGTTACCTCCCGGGACCATGCACGTAAGATTTATCCCGTTACCCCCGGGACCACGGATGCAAGATGTATGAATCAAGAATGATTTGTTCCGTTAACCCCCAGAACCATGAAAACATGTAATATTCTTTTGATTTACACTTCAGTTACACTTTTGATTTCCCCATTTCCCTAGGTTTCATTTTCCAAGTCAGGTATGAAGATAATATTTACCTAATGCCAGCACACGAACAAGCAGGTACATGTTATATCTATCAAGATAACATACTATGTCTATCATGATAACAAGTTAGGATTGTTTGCATCAGTAGGTAATACAGGCAAATAGGTATTAACATGATAGCAATAACAGTAACAAGATGGCGGTTTACAAGCATGTTAGGGATAGTGTACTAAATCAAATGAAGTGTTTATCTCGCAATAACATCTCATAAACAAGTCATGATGAATATAGTTGTAACCATTATTTAGGTGCGATATATGATGTAAAGAAAATGATCATATCAATTCTTACAAGTTCAATTTATCAATGTGACCGTATTAGAATAGTTTTGTCATTAGGAATTATTACTTGGATATATTTGCGTAAAATATTATAAACTAAAATTATAAAACTTATTAATGTTAAACTATTTAATGACATACGAATTATAAATATATATAATTTTATAAAATAACATAATAATAATATTACGACAATATATGGGTATATTGTGTAACTATAGCATGTAGCAAGTTAAAAACTTGCCTCGGAGATCCACGAGGGTGCGGCACACGACAAGAACGTGAGAAAAAACGGAAATCCTATTGAGGCATTTTGTCGAACAGCTTCGCGCAGAACTGAAATATCGTCGTAACGGAGAACTAAAAGTGTGGAAATGATCATAACACTCACGCGGACTCAAGCCCAGCTTTAGAGCCTTGGTTCTCGGCTCGGGTCACGTCAAATGTACACCAACAGGAGAAAGCACATCAAGAAGCTTGTAAGCATCATATAGAAAATTAACAGCTGACCGAATGAGAGGATGTCGTGTTCGGGTCCATGATGAGGATCGAAGGAGAAGAAGGTTGTGATGATGGAGATAAGGCGGAGGCTCTGGCGAGGTGACTGTGATCAAGTAGGTTGCGGTAGAAGAAGATGAAGATGACGATGGTGATGAGAAGAAAAAGGTGTTCGGGTGTTGCAACAACGGTGACAGGCGAGGTCAAGGTTGGAGATGGTGGTGGTGTTGGGTGATGGATTAAGGCGAAGGAGATGGTGGCTGCTCAAAGAAGAAGAAGAAGAAGAAGAAGGCAAAGGTGATGGATTTCGTTCGAGGTTGGTCGACGGTGAGGGCTGCTAGGGGTTGATCTCGGGTTCGGGTTTTAGAGATGAGGCAAGAGATGGAGATGGCTGCGAACAAGAGGAAGAAGAAGATGTCGATGGCCGCTGTGATTGATAAGAGATGAAGGTGATAGAGGCATGTGTCGATGGAGGAGGCGTAGGCGGATGTGCTGGTTAAGGAGGATGGGTTCGGGTGTCTTGAGGGTGTTGCGCGATGGAGAAGAAAGTGGCACAGGCATGGGTCTCGGGGCTAGGGTTTAGTTAGAGGAGAGAGAGATATTTTGTGAGAGAGAAAGAAAGAGATGATGATGATGATTATACTATATAGAATTACAGGAAAAGATGCATAGAACCCCATAGAATAAGTTTGTAACAAGCACCCCTACAATATTACTCTTAAAATATTTAAAAGGGATTCTCCGTATCTTATCATACCTTTATTTTTCAACTATCATAGTAAACTATATGTTATGCTAGATAATATATTATATGCAAATTAAATAAGATATTACTAGGGTAGAAAATAAATATTAACCGCTAATAATCATCCATTTAACAAACTAGATAACCCTAATATACCCTATCATGATAAGATATTAATTAAGATATAAATAGATTAATAACCACATATAAAAATACCAATAAAACATTATGGTTCAACATGCATGCGGGTCGGGATACAAAACTTGATAATCATGCATACCCTTCCAAATACCAATAACAATAATAATTTAAAAGAAGACTCAATACACTTATTTAATATCACTAAATAACGAACGATCGTGTTAGGGTATTACAATTCTAAATATAAATCTAGTCTCATGAGTACATCTAATCACACTTGTCACTATTGTGGTGTAAATGGGCACTTTGCATATTCTTGTGAGTTAAAAAGAAATATATGTTTATATACCAATTTGAAACAGGTCCCCAAAACTAACACCCATAAACCCAAGTTAGTTTGGGTACCAAAATACACACCCACATTTTCTTTTATATGTATTAAGAATTTAAAATCAAGAAGATCTCAACAAAGGTAAGCACAATTATGCGGGTGTAATAAGATATGTACTCTAATACAATGAGAACATTGTTTGATTTAAGTGTTAGGGGTGGTTTGGTTTTGTACAAATTTCTTTTATTTTTAGGTTTTCTTTTGAAAAAAAATGTTTTTCATTTGGGAAAAAAGATGAAAAGTTTGAAAATGGAAATTAAAGAGTGAAAAATGTATATAAAAGAGAGTAAGAGATTTAAGAAGAACAAGAAATTGGATATTTTAGAATAAAACTAGTAATAGGTGGTCATGAACTAGATTCCTAAGAGTTGAGTGAAAATAAGAAGTTATTAAATCTGGAGATAAAAATAAGTCTGAAAAATAGTTTCTATTCTTGAGTCCAAATTAAAGAGTATATACCCTAAAAATTGCACATACACATCTTGAAACCCGGGATAGTAAAAGATACCTATAAATACTCTTGCCTGAAAGTCTAAATATAAAAGTATAAACGTTATTTGAACTTAACCATGAAAAAAATATCACTGTAAAAAAATATTTATATATAAGTGTGGGTTGTAACTTACTTATGGCTATATATATATATATATATATATATATATATATATATATATATATATATATATATAACGAGGGTGTTTTATTACCCAGTGCCTTAGACCAACTAGTCTGAGAGTCACTGCTGAGCCCGAGGTAGTTACAAAATTATGCATATATATAAAATTGTTATATACACCTTACGCTTACTCATTCGGTAATCGGTTGATTAGTGCCTGAGCAAGTATTGGTGGTTGCATGAAAAGTGTGCGAGCAAATACATCCATTTTTAATAAAAAGAAGTAGTACTAAGCAATTAAGGTAAGAGTACTATAACTTGAATTGAATTCTTAAGTGTAGGAATAACTTTATACACATGTAGAGATATATGATCGATAGTTGGAGGAGAGACAGGGATGAATAATAAGACGATGTTTTATTAAGGGAGGATATAATTTCTGGATTTGATCAAGACTATTAAGATGAAGGTTAATGAAAAATGAAAAGCTAGTAGAAGTCGAAACTAATATTTTTCGAAACTTTTCTTTATCTGTTCCTATCTTTGTATATAGATTTCACTTTCCTATTTTTGTTTTCTTTGTTTTCTTTTATCATTTTTGGGATTTTGTGGGTAGTATCCGCTGAAAAACTTCAGGAGACACAACTTCTCCTAGTATACACCTAGGGGTTTAAAGGCTTGTTGCATGCGCTCAATGCAATCGCACGCTCGTGAAAGATGCATAAGACTAGGAGTAGGTTTTAGTTTGATGGTTGTTTAGCATTAGAATTTAGTTTTTAGTATAGAGTCTGAAACCCTAGATTTGCTCGAGGACTGGCAAAAGATAAGCATGGGGGTATTAGATTGGTGCAATTTATTGCATATTTTTATACCACATTTATATTTTATTTTGCCTATTTTATGTTGTCCTGGTGATTGATACGAATTCTCGTGTTGTGTTTGTTTGAGAAAATGAATAGAAATTACAACTAAAAATATTTGACCGCAATCAATAACGGTGTCGTGTATAAATTTCGTTAGCAAGTGCGGATCATCCACAGGGTTTGTGCGATTCGTTCGTATTTTGTTTTGTTTGAATCGAAACTTTAATAGAAAAAAAAGCAAAATGATTCAAGATTTTTATCGATGAGTTTCAAGTATCACTATTCTAATCAAGAATCAAGAAAACGATAAAAATCAAGAATCAAGTAGCGATAGAATTCCAATTGATTTAGGTTTCAAGATTTGAAGTATAGCTCGTAGGAATTGATTCGATAGTAGATGTGATGAAGATTCAAGAATACGATTTCTTATCCATTAACAAGTTGATGCTAAATCAATGTAGAATTCATCGAGGATCAAGGATCTTGTGAAGAATTAGGGTTCCTCATCCTATCCTTTGTCCATTCAATGAATCACATTCACTAGATAGCTTCTTGAAATTCGGATGATCGATCGTTGATCTCTAGATCGTGCGAAAGGAATCAAGAACGCATTTGCATCGATCTAGATCATTGATCATTCGATTTTCAAGAATTTACAATTGTTATAAGACTTAAGAAAACATTAAAGATTCGTCAACATCATCATTCTACAATCGTTTCGATTCCTCTACGAGCGGAGTTTTACTCAAGCATCATCACGAAGAATACATTCAAGAATTGAATACTAATCATAATGCTCGAATTGAAAATAAGCAAGTTTAAAGAATATTCACCTTTATTATATCAACAATTTAGTTACAACTCTCAAGAACTACAAGAGGATGGAACTTTGATCGTCGATTCTAGCGTTGCTCGGCTCCTTGAGTCGTGGATCGGCTCGGATCTCGTGCTCCATTGAAGTCTGGTTCCGCTTCTAAAGGTTGGTTGAAGACTTGCTTGCTAGAACTCAAAGGATCTTGAATTTGGGCTTTGGATTAGGGTTAGGGTTTTGACACAAGTCTTGTCACTAGACTTGTGGGTGGAAATTGGGGAAAATGGAGAATGAAATAGAATTTTGCCAACTCATGAATGATTAGCCCTTTCAAGAGAGCCTTGGGGTCTTTTTATAGGTTTTCCAAACCCTAGGTCTAGGAATTCAAATTTGAGTTTTCCCTCCAAAAGTTAGTTAGAGGAAGAGGTTTCTAGAAGTAGTTAGTTAGGGGATTAGCTTCTACCCTAAGTTAGGAGGTTAGGAGGAAGGTTCTAGGTCCTTAATAGAGTTTAAGTGAAGCTTGTTAAGGAAGCTAAGAGTGTTTAGTTTGGAACCCTAGGTCTTGCTGATCTGGCAGAATGTTCTGGAGTAATCTGGAGATTGAAATATCTTTCTGATGTGCACACACTGAAGTAGGAGTTATGGGCTGAAACATAGGTGATGACGTGGCCAAACCACCGCGGAACCGCGGCTCAAGGCGGCTCCGGCCGCGGTTCCGCGGTCATGTGGTGGAGCTAGGGCTTCATTATTCTTCAGCTGCTTTGTTCTGTCTTTTAGTGTACATTTTGATATGTTGAATCTCTTAATTGTTTCCAGATCATTGCCAGATTCCAAATCCATGAGTTGGTGTCTTTTTAACAGTCTTCGTTTGTAAATTTGACCGATCTTCTGTAATTTCCCGCACAGACTTCGAACACAAGTTGCGATATATAGGAATGATGCTATGCTATGAAATGTAGTCAATTTCCCTAGAAATGCCGGTTTTAAGGTCTAACACATGTAATCTGATATTTTACGACTGTTTTGCTAATATATGCGATATGAATACCGAATACTTCTATATGAATGCAAAAGGTAGGGAAATTGCCGTGATAAAAATGCAGTATTTTCGACTGATCAAATCCCCCCAAACTTATTTTCGATCGTCTCGAGCGAACTTTTATTAAAAAGAGAAGGTGAAAATAAAGAAAAGAAAAACTAACTAGCACACTTTCGTAGACAACACGATTGCACTGAGCACGTGCAACAAGCCTTTAAACCTCTAGGTGTCCCTAGTAGGAGGAGTGTTGTCTCCTGAGGGTTTTCAGCGGATTGCACCCACAAAATCCAATAATAAAAGGAAGATCATGAATATTACATTTAAAGAAAAGAATCGTAGAAGAAAAGCCTTGAAAATTAGGGTTTCCAACTAAGCTAGCTTTTCGGTTGTCATGAGCCCTATCTTAATGGTCATGAAAAAATGTCAGAAATCACGTCCTCTTTCAATAAAACATCGTCTTATTCTTCATTCCTATTTTTCATCCAAACATCGATCATATCACCCTGCGTGTGTGTAAAGGACATCCCTACACCCGGAGAATTCAATTCAAGCTATCATACTCTTGCCCATCAGTCTCAGTACTTTTTAATTAATGAAATTTTAGATGAGATTGCTCACACACTTTCATGCGACCGTTAATACTTCTTGAGGTACTAATCGACCGATTACTCATGTGCTTGCTTATTTGATGTATTTTCCTCGTCTTGCACCACCTCAGGCATAGCAGTGACTCCTAGACCAGTTGGCCTTAGGGCACTAGGTGAAGAGGCACCCTCGCTATATATTTTTTTATTGCCCTCGGTGATAACAAAACCAGTTTCCATTTTTCTCACCACTTTATATTTTATTCATTCATTTTTTTTTATTTCCTTCATACATCGGCTTTTAGACAAGAGCATTTCAAGGTATCATCTACTATCCCGGGTTTCAAGATGTGTGTAAGTACGAATAGCAGGGTATCAACGTTCAAAATGTTTGGTTTCCAGAATAGAAACTATTTTTCAAACTTATTTTTATCCTCAGATTAGTGAATTCCTTCATCTTACTAACCCTTGGGACAACGGCTCATAACTACTTATTACTAGTTCGTATAAGAAAACTTCTAATTTTCTTAGTTTTCTTAAATTTTTCTAATCTCATGGATGTAATTTTTCACTATCTAATCTTTTATTATCTTATTTATGTACAAAAAATGTTTTTATCTTTTTGAAATTTTTTAAATTTTTATAGTTTTTCAAAAATGTTTTTTGCTTATGCAAATGATATGCAAATGATGCAAAAATAAGCACAAACCTCCCCCAAACTTGTTTTCAACAGTGTTCTCACTGTTGCCTTCTGGTAAATCTCGAAAAACCTGTAAGCCTGGGAGGAATTTATTAGTGGGGGCAAAATATTTATGTGAAGAAGCTCCCCCAAACTTATTTTTGGCGTAAAATTTTGTAAAGATTTTCTTTTCAAGAGCCAGAAAAATTTACCCCTCCCCCAAACTTGAGTTATGCAATGTTAAACTTTGAAAATCACGTGAGGGGGTCAAAAATTAGTGGTCGATGCCAAGCTTTGCAAAGACCGAATGTCAACACCAACCATTCAAAATTTTTATCAATGCAGTGCTCTGGTTAGTGGAAGAAAAAGTGGGGAAATGTTAAGTGGTGGAATAGAAAGTGTGTGCGTCTCATTTTGGAGAGACGATGCAGTGAATGCGATGGATTACTCGCATTCTTTTTACAATTCAGAAGAAGGGGTGGAGGTTCAATTTCAGTGATTGGGAGATGATTCATCTCAACACCCGTGTCATTCAAAAATGTGAGTTCATCAGCGAAGATCTCCTCAAAAGTTTCATCTATACCCCGAAGAATAATATCATCACAAAGTGCGGGGTGATCTTCAGACTCTAAAAGCAGTTCACAATCCGTGTTAATTGTTGACCCGAACATCTCGGTGGAAAAGTCCGTATGTGTATGATACATAGTTGGGTCAAACAATAACGTATGAAAAGAGTCAAGATCAGTATCAGGAGGATCATCAAATTCGCTGCTGTCGACATCCATTAAGTCGACAGAACAGACCTGAGTAGTAGGTTCGGAGGGTACACTTCCCAACTTGTAAATGTTCAGCTCAATTATCCTATTCCCGAAGGATAGGGTCATAGAACCATTACGACAGTTGATTATTGCATTGGTAGTGGCCAAAAAGGGGCGACCTAAAATCACCGGAATTTGATTCCGTGGGTTCGCTACAGGCTGTGTATCAATTACAATAAAGTCCACAGGGAATATAAATTCCCAGATTTTTATTAACACATCCTGCAGTTCACCCCTAAGTTTGGTAATTGATCGGTCAGCCATCCGGAGAGTGCAATGGGCTGACTTCAACTCTCCGATCCCTAACTGCTCATAGACTGAGAAAGGAAGCAGGTTAACACTAGCCCCAAGGTCTAGTAGAGCACGGTTGATGTGTTTCTCCCCAATAGAGATGGAAATCGTAGGATAACCTGGATCCTTACGTTTCCTCGGTAATTGCTGGGGGAAAGCCGTGTCTACTGTCTTTGCTATGAATATCTTTTTGGGCATTTGTTTCTTCCTCTTCTTAGTACACAAGTCTTTGAGAACTTTCGCATACACTGGGACTTGTTGGATAGCATATAGAAGAGAGATATTGATGTTAACCTGTTTAAACATCTCAGTGATCTTCTCCATATGTGGACTTGGTGTGTTAGCCCTTAACCGATTAGGATAAGGTGCTTTAGCAATAAGCGCTGGGTCCATCATAGGAGAAGGAAGTGTGTGTGGACCCGATCCCAGAATAGAAGTGGGGATCGTCCGTGGAGAGCTAGAAGAGGTGGATTAAGGTGGCGAGCTTTTTGGGAAACGATGAATAGGCTCGCTAGAAGGTGGTGGGGTAGAAGAACTGGGGTCAGAATTAGAAGTAGAAGTGGTAGGAAAGGTCTCAGCCGGGGTGTTATTGATAGATTTTTCTGTGTCATCAATCTCTTCCCCAACGTGATTGTCAAGCACTCTCCCAGATCTCAACGTAGTGATTGCATTCACAAGATGTGAATAGCCAGGATTGGGTAAAGGTTGAGCTGGGAGTTTTCCTTTCTCTCTTGCACTCATTTCGGCTTTTAATCGTGAAATTTCTGCTTCCATCGATTTGATATTCTCAGCTTGGGACGCTGAGTTTTTCTCAATTTTATCGACAGAAGACTTCATTTCAGCCGAAACTTGCATGATATTTGTTAAGACCAAATTCATGTATTGTGCAAATGAAGAGGATTCATCAGTCCCGGTCAACTGCAAAGGATTAGACAGTGCAGGTGTGTTGACTGAATTTTGAAAGTTCTGTGATTAGAAGGGGTGCTGACTCAATTGAAGTGGTGGTTGCTGTTGTGGTAGAAGGACCCTTTGAAAATGATTCGTGTTTGGAACCGCGTTTTGAGATTGGGATTGGTTCTAAGCAAAATTCGGGTGATTCCTCTAACCCTGATTATATGTGGAAGAAAAAGGGTCGTTCCTAGGTCTTTGTTGGTAAGAAGAATTGATATGCTCATGACCTTGAAACGGAGAATTTATTGGACATTCTTCCGTTAAATGAGAAAGATCAGAACAGCAGCCACATACAGTTTTGGAGAGTGACATTTGGTTTAGGGCGGCAGCTAAAAATTTGTTTTCCATAGTCTCGAGTTTCTTGTGTATAGCTGCAATGTCACCTCTAACTCTTATGGAAATATCATTGCCATCTCTAGACGATTGACTCACACCCTCCTACTGTAAAGATTTTTCAGCGAAATCTTCTAGGAATTTCCAGGCTTCCCCATCGTATTTAGTCATGAAGTTGCCTTGACACATGGATTCAAGGGTCTGTCTTGTATTAGAATTAATGCCCTCATATATGATTCGGCACAGTTCCCATTTAGGGATTCCGTGATGTGGACATTGGACTAACAGATCTTTGAAGCGTTCAAGACATTTTGAAAATGGTTCATTTGGAAGCTGGGTGAATTGATTTATTTCGCTGCGGACTCGATCTGTTTTGTGATGTGGGTAAAATTTCTTAAGGAATGCTTTAACGAATTCTTCCCAATTTGAAATGGAATGCGCGATAGTGTTATATAGCCACTTCTCGGCTAAATCGTATAAGGTAAATGGGAGAAGACGAAGACGCATAGCATCCACAGAAAACTGTGAGGTACCCATCATTGCGCATACATTTTTAAATTTCGTGATAAACACGTATGCGTCCTCAGACTCGAGACCGTGAAATTTTGGTAGAAGGTTGATGTATTGGGGTTTAATCTGAAAATTTTCCCCGTTGACTGGTGGAATGGAAAGACAGGTGGAAAAGGGACCTCGGGTAGGATAGCATCTCTCTTGGAGAGAGATACTAGGTGGATTCTGCGCACCAACGGACGGCGGCAGGGTAGTGGTAAAGAAGTTCGATGGGGTCGGGTCCATCGATGTGGGAGTGATGGTGGGTAAAGAAAGGGTAAATGTAGAAATACCGACTTTAGGGTCGATCGATGGGACGCGGACTAAACAGGCACTAGAATCCCGTTGTCCAGCCTATCTTGCACTAAAAAGGGGTTAGTACAAGTGGCAGCGTGAATTTATAATTAGGGGAGAGAATGAATGTGATTGGTGTTTGTTTTGAAAAATGGACGGATTTTTGAAAAAATGATGCGAGCACAACAAATGCAACAAGCAATACCCTAAAATCCAGTGGTCACCTAAGTCCGGCTCTAGACCGCTCCTAACTGCCAAAAGACAAGTCACAGGATAAAATCCTCCACTGCCTCTTTGGCCCCCTGTGGCTAGGTAAGTGCCAGGTAAGTGGGAAGGTACTCCACTACGTAAGTAGTGGGCCTAATTAAGAACCACTAGCCTTCGACATACCTGCCTTAGACACCACAAGAAAACGCGGATAAGCAATGAATTACCCACGGCCTTCTTCTGTCCTAAGTTAGCACGACGGTCCTTAGAGTCATCTCTAGATATTTTTTAGTTAGTGTGGGTCAATGCGGATGCAATTTTTGTGATTTTCGGGGCCTAGAAAGGGTAATGAACTCCCCACCTAATCTGGATTTGGTCGTGCCCCTTAATATCCGTATTATTATGCAAACAACCAAAAATATCAAAACACGCACAAATTTTTTATTGCTTTTTGCGGCGCTGCGATTATTTGCAAAGAAGCCTACACAATATGTTATTTGGAGCAGATGAGGCAAGAAATAAGAAAGATAGAAGCTTACTGTGAAATTTTTGCACTGAGAACCCTTCACCGACGCGCGGAACCGCGGCAATAAGAGGCTCAGACCGCGGAAGGGCAGTCGTAGGTACTGCTCACTGTTCAAAAATTCAACAGCAGCTTGCTGTTGATTCTTCCAGCTCTTTGGAAATTTCCAAAAAAAATTTCAATTGCACAGAAAGCTCCAGATTTCCTCGCACAAATCACAACAACTCGTATTAGTGTTTGCATGAATTTTGATCACAAAATTGTAATGGAATAAATCTTTCAATTCAAATTTCAAAATACGAACAATTAGCGCACTATCCCCGGCAACGGAGCCATTTGATTGATACGAATTCTCGTGTTGTGTTTGTTTGAGAAAATGAATAGAAATCACAAAAAAAAATATTTGACCGTAATCAATAACGGTGTCGTGTATAGATTTCGTTAGCAAGTGCGGATCGTTCACAGGGATTGTGCGATTCGTTCGTATTTTGTTTAGTTTGAATCGAAACTTTAATAGAAAAGAAAAGCAAAATGATTCAAGATTTTTATCAATGAGTTTCAAGTATCACTATTCTAATCAAGAATCAAGAAAACGATAAACATCAAGAATCAAGTAGCAATAGAATTCCAATTGATTTAGGTTTCAAGATTTGAAGTATAGCTCGTAGGAATCGATTCGATAGTAGATGTGACGAAGATTCAAGAATACGATTTCTTATCCATTTACAAGTTGATGCTAAATCGATATAGAATTCATCGAGGATCAAGGATCTTGTGAAGAATTAGGGTTCCTTATCCTATCCTTTGTCCATTCAATGAATCACATTCACTAGATAGCTTCTTGAAATTCGGATGATCGATCGTTGATCTCTAGACTATGCGAAAGGAATCAAGAACGCATTCGCATTGATCTAGATCATCGATCATTCGATTTTCAAGAATTTACAATTATTATAAGACTTAAGAAAACGTTAAAGATTCGTCAACATCATCATTCTACAATCGTTTCGATTCCTCCACGAGCGGAGTTTTACTCAAGAATCATCACGAAGAATACATTCAAGAATTGAATACAAATCATAATGCTCGATTTGAAAATAAGCAAGTTTAAAGAATCTTCACCTTTATTATATCAACAATTTAGTTACAACTCTCAAGAACTACAAGAGGATGGAACTTTGATCGTCGATTCTAGCGTCGCTCGGCTCCTTGAGTCGTGGATCGGCTCGGATCTCGTGCTCCGTTGAAGTCCGGTTCCGCTTCTAAAGGTTGGTTGAAGACTTGCTTGTTAGAACTCAAAGGATCTTGAATTTGGGCTTTGGATTAGGGTTAGGGTTTTGACACAAGTCTTGTCACTAGACTTGTGGGTGGAAATTGGGGAAAATGGAGAATGAACTAGAATTTTGCCAACTCATGAGTGATTAGCCCTTTCAAGAGAGCCTTGGGGTCTTTTTATAGGTTTTCCAAACCCTAGGTCTAGGAATTCAAATTTGAGTTTTCCCTCCAAAAGTTAGTTAGAGGAAGAGCCTTCTAGAAGTAGTTAGTTAGGGGATTAGCTTCTACCCTAAGCTAGGAGGTTAGGGGGAAGATTCTAGGTCCTTAATAGAGTTTAAGTGAAGCTTGTTACGGAAGCTAAGAGTGTTTCGTTTGGAACCCTAGGCCTTGCTGATCTGGCAGAATGTTCTGGAGTAATCTGGAGATTCAAGTATCTTTCTGAAGTGCACACACTGAGGTAGGAGTTATGGGATGAAACATAGGTGATGACGTGGCCAAGCCGCCGCGGAACCGCGGCTCAAGGCGGCTCCGGCCGCGGTTCCGCGGTCATGTGGTGGAGCTAGGGCTTCATTATTCTTCAGCTGCTTTGTTCTGTCTTTTAGTGTACATTCTGATATGTTGAATCTCTTAATTATTTCCAGATCATTGCCAGATTCCAAATCCATGAGTTGGTGTCTTTTTAACAGTCTTCGTTTGTAAATTTGACCGATCTTCTGTAATTTCCTGCACAGACTTCGAACACAAGTTGCGGTATATAGGAATGATGCCATGCTATGAAATGCAGTCAATTTCCCTAGAAATGCCGGTTTTAAGGTCTAACACATGTAATCTGATATTTTATGACTGTTTTGCTAATATGTGCGATATGAATACCGAATACTTCTATATGAATGCAAAAGCTAGGGAAATTGCCGTGATAAAAATGCAGTATTTTTGTCTGATCACCTGGGTTTTCTTGTTAATAAATGCAAATTATAAGGCTTAAACGCAGAAGGACGGAAAAGTGTCCAAAATACATATCACGTGCGTGCAATGGATACTTAAATGGAGCTAAATCAAAAACAGAAAATCAATTAGCAATATTGAAACAAACTTTGAAAATCTCGAGATCAAAACGCAGAAGATGAAACAAATCACAACTGAAAATTCCCAAAAAGTTTGGCCAATATTGCTAGATACAGAGATTTGACTGAAAATTTGAAGAGCCGGGAGCTCGGATTTTTAGGAAAATTTGAGGTCGTCTATACATTTTAGAAAGTTTGTTCCAATTTTCTTTAAGTCCAATAAAAGGCTCTGTAGCATTAGGGTTTCATATCTCTTCTTTAGCAATTATTCTAGGGTTTTCCCGCTTAGACGAAGGATCAATAATTTTGTAAATACTCTTTATTATGAATAAAGTTTTCCTTTTTTTTTATTTTATAATATGAGTAATTAATTTATTCTTTTAGGGTTTGTGTTCCTTACTTTCATGGTTGGATATTTTATTAATCTCTTCTTTTCTATATTTTTATTATGAATATTTATTGATCTAATTCTTCTCTTTTAAGTTTTTTATCTATGAAACTAATTTTTATAATGAAAGTTGACATCTTGAATAAAATTAGGGATAGATGATACACCTACAAACTAATTAGGTTAACGAAAACATGACGAACTAGAAATCTAATTCGAGAAGATAAGAGATGGTTTTTAATCAAGAGAATTCAACCTAGTTAATTAGGGTATTCTAGTTTATGTCGATAATTTGATGATTCATAGATTTACAGCCTAAGAGTTATTTAATAAAAAGGTAAACTAGTTGCTTTTGAATTAATTAGAATTATTTGTTTTAATTATTTTCTAAATGATTTTATATAATTTTAGGCTATGTTTAATCACATTAATTTAACCTATTCTTTTATATAATTAATAGATGACATAAAAACTAGAAAAAGAAAAGATGTAGAATCCTTTAAATTAACCATAAGAGTAAAGGAACAAAAAACCCAAATTCTTCTATATTTATAAAAATACCCATTTTTAATTTATTTGCTATTTAATTTTTTAGTTTAAACAACAACTATATTCTTTACTTAGTTAGAATTAATTAAAATCACACCTCCTTGTGGATCGATCCGCAAGTGCTATTACGATAGAACCGTGCACTTGCGGTAAAATTTAGGAGACTAAAAAATTCTCCAACAGATCCCCTGTCGGGACCCCTTTTTCGGGAGGTCCCCGCTTCGGGACCCCCTCTTCTCGGGAAGTCACCTTTTCGGGAGCTCCCGACTTTGGGTCCCCCTAAAAAGGGCTCCCGATTTAGGGATGCCCCCTAAGAAAGGTCCACCGTTTGGGGACCCCTCTAGGGTCCTCAGTCGGGACCCACCTAAGGGGTCCCCGCTGCCTCAAGAGACCTCCAAAACTCGGGAGGCCACCAAAATTCATTTCTCTCTCTTTTCCTTTTTCGGAGTTCTTCGACACACTCAAGTCACCTACTTCGGATCCCCGTCCGCTGACTGGGCAACAGGACCCCCGTGTGATGGCCCTCGATATGTTAAAACTGACCTATAATTGTTTTCAAGCACAATGCACACAGTTCACATTGAGTTCGCATGATCCATACGATCTGTTAATCAGAGGTTCTCTCGCCTCAAAGAAAGGGGTAATTAATGGTAGTTTTGTCCGCGGTTACTAGAGATTAGAATTTCCACAATCAATAAACCCCTGCCCACCTCGGGCAGGGAGAATCTGTATACGCCTGAAACTCGAGCGCATATATCTCAATGGGGTGACGAAAAACCCTCTACAGCAGAGTTTTCTACATTTGGTTCATCACTTACTCTTATGTTTTTCAATTCTTCTGACTCTATTAGTGGGGAGTCCAGTCCGAAAGAAGCAGATGTAGCAGGGTGCCAATTGACCAGCACCTATCGCCTAGGAGATTTTGTCCCCGACCGGTGGCATTATAACCAGTACCGAAAAATACAACGCTGGCGCTCATCATTTGGTTTTTGGTAACCACTTAGATTTATCTTTATTAGTATATGGCAAAAGAGAAGGGATCTCAAATTTTGTTGCACATATCTATTATGAAGCAACAAAACATGAAATTTAATGGGCTAATCCCATGCATCTCATGGGGCCCCCTGCTACACACACACACACTAGCAAAGTACCCCATGCACATATGTAGGGCACATGTGAATATCACAGAAATACAAGGAGGCTAGTGAAATTTTTCGATGAATGAGACGGGCGGGAAAAGGGCCAAAAGTAAAATTTTATGAAATCCAGTGTGCTGGCTGAAATTTCCATGGGATCTTTGTCTATGTATCAAAACATGGAGCAAATGCGAATTACCTTAAAATCCAGGGGCCTAAGGTTACTTTTCTGAAGAAAAAGACATTTTCTTGAAATCCAAGGCGCTGGCTAAAATTTCGATTGGATCTGCATCTGTGTATCAAAACATATAGGTGTCAAATGAAAATTGTCTTAAAATCCGAGCGTCGAAGGCTAATTTTTTGGAGAAAAAGCCAAAAAAGGGCTTGAATATGCACTCAATACATATTTCTATATAAACTAGAAAGGTACCCCATGCACTTGCGTGGGGCGATTGGAAATTTTTTCGAAAATACAAGGCTTGTGAAAATTTCTCAGAATTCAAAGAGGCGAAGAAAGGGTCAAATAGAAATTTACATGGACTCCAGAGGGCAGAGCCTAAATTTCCAAGGATCTTTTCTCTGTGTATTCTAAGCTGGAGAGGCCGAATACGAATTACGTTAAAATCCAAGGGGTTAAGGCTAATTATCTGCTAGAGCCCAAAAAATAGCTTGAAACTTGCCATATATATATATATATATATATATTGGGAGTAATCCATTGCAAACTGGTCCGTGTTTTTTAAAAAGCGGGAACTCTCAAGCTATGACATAGATGAACGATCCGAAATATTCAAGTTGATCACCATACCTCAAAACCTATGTTTATGAAAAATCAAAAGATTTGAATATTTCTCTTTCGATCCATTTATCAGATGACATCTATGTTGCATTATCGATAAACGTTCATTTTGCACCCATCTAATAAATGAGTTAGAGACCTTCAAATCATTTGATTTTTCATATACATAGATTTGAAGGTAGGATAATCAACTTGAATGGTTCTGATCGTTCAAATATGTCATGACTTAAGAGTTCCCATTTTTAAAAAATTGCGAACTAGTTTGCAATAGATCACTCCCATATATGTGTGTGTGTAAGAGAGAGTGTGAAAGTGGGATTCAAGCTCTTTTTTGTACTTTTCCCTAGAAAATTAGCCTCCAACCATTAGGTTTTAGGGAATTTGCATTTAGCCCTTATTTCAAATGAATAGTAATTGGTTATGGAAAAATTTAGACTCTTCCCCTTATATCTTAAGAAAATTTGCATTTGGCCCCTTCTACGTTTATCCATATAAAGCTACAAGAATGGAAAATTAGACCTTTCCCTTTCTTTTAATTGAAAATTTCATTCGAACTGTTTACAATGTACGTTTTTGCCTTTTAAAATATTGCCAGTAGAGTAAAAATTTCATTCCTTCTTTATACTTAAAATTGGATAAGCTAACAAGTATTGGCGGAGAAATGAAGCCTTTACATAAAGTCATATGGCGGTATACATAAACCGTAGCCATGAGGAACGCACATGATGATGCTCAATATCGGTGATCTCCCAGATCATGACACGTGGCAAATGACGTGTCCCAAAGCTCACAAGAAAAGACCTACAGTGGCCGACCAGGCTACTCCTGTGCCCGTCCCATAAATAAACGCTGGCTCGCCTCCGAGCCCTCTGCACAATTGGCCTCCTCGGCCTCCCGGCTCGTCTCCGGGCTACCACAGAACCAAGATACCTCGGCTCTCCCACTCGTTCGCGAGCTCTCCCGCCGAGGTCATCTTCCTCGCTCTCATCGACCGATCAACAGCATCGCTCATAGGCGCAACCGCCATCCCACGAATCTCGCCATGCGCGAGATATCCGCCGGCTACATCCCATGTTCCACGCCATCACGATCCCCCATTAACGAGCCTGTCTCGCCATTAATGGGAGATCCCGCTCATCATGCGGGCGTGACGTCGGGAGCGTAACGGCCGGCGTGATTCTCGCGCCTGCCCTGCCTGCTACCACTGCTATATAAACCCCTTCTTTAGACGGTTCAGGTAAATCATTTTTACTCTACTAAGTCGTTACTCTTCTCGGATTTCCTCTCTAACTTGACCGTCGGAGGGTCCTTGGTGGTACAACTACCATGGGACTTCCTTGTAGGTAGCTCGGCAAAAACAACCTCAAACCCATTGAGATCCACACGCTTCAGGACCCTGCCTACAGATCCAATCTCAGCCGTCCATCGCCGCCGTCAGCAGATCAACAGAAGGTAACATCTTGGCGTGATCCAGGTCGCATCAGTTGGCGTCGTCTATGGGAACACCTTAATTCCACAAAAACAAAATTTCATCTTTCGATCTCAATCTAATGGCGAGCGATCATCATGACGATCCAGGCACTAGCCGCCGCCTCCCCCTCAATGGAGGTGCGGACGAACCTCCTCCACCGAATGCCATCAACGCTCTTGCCGGCCGGATAGACCGACTCGCGTCCGTCGTGGAGGCGCTCATCCGCATCCAAACGGCAGGGCAAGATCCCCAGGTCGCCGCTCCCCCGCCTCTGGACCGGGACCCCTACAGAGGGAGAGAAGGCTTCGCTCGTGCGGGCCTGGCCGATCGTCACCTCACTGTTTCCAACATTCGCAGGCCCCCCAGGCCAAAATATTCAAGAACCCAGTGGGCACCGGTTCGTTTGGCTCCGAGGTCTTACGCCAGAGAGCTTCGCCCCAAGTCTCGTCGCACCTTTGTCCCTCCCTCGACGGGGTCGTGCACGTGAGACTCCCCACGGCGGCTCAAAAACAACCTTACCGGAGGGCGTAAGGAACCTCACCGAAAGGAACCGAGGCTCATCAAAAATCATGGTTATGTCAGCGAGGGGGTCCGTCGAGCTCCTACGAGACTCATCACACCACAACAACCGTAGAGGCCGGCAGCTGCCCGAGGAAGAATGCCAGGGAGACCGAGTCAATCATTTTTGACGACGGGGACTTCCATGGCATATCCCTGCCCCACAACGGCCCTCTGGTGATTACGGCTCGGGTCTACCAATACGAGGTGTACAGGATACTGGTCGACTTAGGTAGCTCAGTGGACATTCTCTTCTACGACTGCTTTCTGCGCATGGGGCTAACCCCAGCAGACCTAAGGCCGACCTCCCACGTCCTTTCAGGATTCACCAACCACCCCATCCCGGCTGAAGGGTAGTCACTCTACAGTTTAACGTCGGGGAGGCCGGCCGCACGCGAACAGTGCTTGTGGAATTCATCGCAGCAAGAATCCTATCGGCCTACAACATCCTCCTCGGCCGCCCGACGCTGAACTCCCTCGGAGCCCAGATATCGACCTACCACCTGGTGATGAAGTTCTCTCTCGATCAGGGAGGGATAGGTCGGGTCTATGGGGACCTACGGATTGCAAAGGTATGCTTCAAAGCAACATCTTCATTTGAGCTGCCGACCGACGATGTCGAGGGTGAAGGTGACATCAGGGGTTCTCTGGACACTCGAGACGAGCAAAAAGAGGTCCGAGGAACCCCAGTCGAACCTCTGACAGAAGTCCCCCTGGTAGAAGGGGACGACGAAAAGATTGTCCAAATTGGATCGCTTCTGACAGGAACTCAGAGAGACGACCTATTTCACTTCCTCAGGAACAACTCCGACGTGTTTGCCTGGGCGCCTGCTGACATGCCTGGGTTTGACCCGAAGTTATATCTCACAAGCTCGAGGTAGATCCTATGGTCCGACCCGTCAGACAGAAAAAGCGAAGCTTCGCCCCAGTCAAACAGAAGGCTATCGAGGACGAAGCAGATCGTCCCCTCACCGCCAACTTCATTCGGAATGTGTCCTATTCGGAATGGCTAGCGAACATAGTTCGAGCGGGAAATGGCGCATGTGCGTCGACTTCACCGACCTCAACAAGGCCTGCCCTAAGGACAACTATCCGCTACCTCGGATAGATCAGCTCGTCGACAGCTCGGCAGGCCACGAGCTATTGAGCTTCACGGATGCCTTCTCCGGCTACAATCAGATCTATATGAATCCGACAGACGAACATCTTACCGCATTCACAACGGACCGGGGGGTATACTACTACAAGGTGATGCCCTTCGGCCTCAAGAACGCCGGGGCCACATACCAACGGTTGGTCAACCACATGTTCAATCCACAGATTGGCAAGAATATGGAAGTTTACATCGACGATATGCTCGTCAAATCAGTTTCGTCGACCGACCATGCCAAGGACCTGGGCGAGGCCTTCGAGGTACTCCGCAAATTCAAGATGAAGCTGAATCCCACCAAGTGTGCATTCGGGGTCACCGGGGGAAAGTTCCTCGGTTTCATGGTCACCCACCGTGGGATCGAGGCTAACCCGGAAAAAATTGACGCCATCCTCAATATGAACGCGCCGAAGACCAACGTCGAGATCATGCGACTGACAGGGCGGGTAGCCGCTCTGAGCCGCTTCATGTCGAAGTCTGGGGAAAAGTGCCTCCCATTTTTCAAAGCTCTAAGGAAAATCCCGAGATTCAAGTGGTCAGAAGAGTGCCAAACTGCCTTTAACCAATTAAAAAGGCACCTTGCGATGACACCGCTGCTCACCCGACCAGTTGAAGGAGACGAGCTATCACTGTATCTGGCCGTATCTGACCAAGCAGCAGGCTCAATGCTCGTCCGGGAGGTCGACGGAGTGCAGAAGTTGGTATACTACGTGAGCCACGTCTTCAAAGATGTGGAAACGAGGTATCCAGCCATAGAGAAGATCATCTTGGTACTCATCGTGGTCTCAAGGAAGCTACGGCACTACTTCCAGGCACACACCATCCTCGTTCTTATCGAGCGCCCGCTGGGGGCTTTCCTTGCGTCTCCGGAATCCTCAGGCCGCTTAGATAAGTGGAGGCGGGAGCTGTCCCAATTTGACATAAAATATCGCCCAAGGCACTCCATCAAAGCATAGGCCCTGATCGATTTTATCGTTGAATGCACCATCCCCAGTAAGGAACCGGAGTCTACGCCAACCGTCGCAGCTCAACACCCAATCATAGGGAGGCCCGACTCAATCCCCGAGTGGGTCATTTACGTCGACGGGTCTTCAACCGAGGAAGGCTGTGGTGCCGGCGTCATCATTCGGGGCCCGAACGAGGCAGAAATGGAGTACTCTCTAAAGCTCGGATTCAAGGCCTCAAACAATGCGGCAAAGTATGAAGCCCTGCTGGCTGGACTGCGCATGGCCTCCGGGCTAGGGCTAAAAACAATTCGAATCCGCAGTGACTCAGCCCTAGTCGTCGGCCAAGTGACGGGCCACTTCGAGGCTCGGGAACTTCTAATGGTGAAGTACCTTGCCGAAGTAAGAAAACTTCAGAAGAACTTTGACGAAGTCCAAGTAGAGCAAATACCCAGGCAGCTCAATGCCCAAGCCGATGCCCTGAACAAGCTGGCTTCATCCTACTCGACCAGCAACAAGCATTCTATCCTCTTCGAGACCTTGCTACGGCCCAGCGTGGAAGACGGAGCGACAATACTTCATGTATATATGGCGCAGGAAGATGACCAAGACTGGAAGAAACACCTCGTGGAATTCCTAAGGGATGACACGCTCCCAGAAGATCGGGGAGCAGTCCGCCGTCTTCGGGCCAAAGCCCGTCACTTCGTCTGGAGCAATGGGAACCATAAAAGAAATCCTTCACTTAGCCCCTGCTCCGGTGCGTCGACCCTCACGAAGCCGACTACGTCCTCCGTGAAATCCATAAAGGGTCAGCGAAGCACACCAAGGGGCCCGAATCTTAATCCAGAAGGCATTGCTCCAGGGGTACTATTGGCCAACTGTTCGCGAAGAAGCCCAGAAGCTCGTCAGGAGATGCAAAAGTTGCCCACTCAATGGAAGCATACCTCGCCTTCCGGCTACCGAGGTGACCACTTTAACCTCCCTATGGCTGTTCGCCCAGTGGGGATTGGACATGATAGGCCAGTTCCCTACCGGTGCGGGTGGGCAAAATATTTCCTTGTCGTAGTAAATTACTTCACAAAGTGGATCGAGGCCGTCTCCATCAGGAAACCGGATGCCGCCACGACCATCAAGTTCCTGCAGAACAATCTGATACTCCGGTTCGGTATCCCAAGGTGTATCATCACGGACCATGGGACGAACTTCGAAACGAGAAAGTGAAGGATTTCTGCAATGAATATCATATCCTCATGAAGTTTGCCGCGGTCGCACATCCCCAATGCAACGGGCAGGCCGAAGTTGCTAACCGGGACGTCCTCTGAGGTCTCCGGACCCTCCTAGAAGGGCGCCAAGGCAGTTGGGTCGAGGAACTGCCCCGGGTTTTATGGTCCCTGCGCACGTCAAAGAAGACCCCCACCGGGGAAACCCTTTTCAGCTTCTGCTACGGGACCGAAGCAATGGTCCCAGCGAAGATCAGGCTACCCAGTCATCGGGTTGAACACTTCGACGACGAAGCAAACACCACGTCACTACGGACCAACCTGGATATCTTGTTGGAGAAACGAGACCGGGCTCAGATCAGGGCTGCCGCCTATCAGCACCAAACTGCCCGATACTACAATGCGCGGGTCAAGCGTCGCTCCTTCAGAACCAGAGATCTATTCCTACGGCGAAACGAGTTCGTCGATCAAGGCAGGCTGCATAAGTTTTCCCCAAAATGGGACGGTCCTTTCCTCGTCTTCGAGGTACTTCCCGGCGGGGCCTACCGCTTACAGGACGCGGACGGGCGCAAGTTTCCGCGGCCTTACAACGCCGAGAAGCCGAAGTTGTACCAGTGAAATCAATGCCTACGAGTGTGTACCTTTCCTTTCATAAAGGCGACGTAAATTTTTCTAAAAAGTCATTTCCATTCAAATAACAAGAATGGAATGTTAGAACATTGCAAAAGAGGAGTTCTGTTTTTATGATCAAAGCCCTCGCCAAGAGGCAACTGAGCAGCTTCACTGCTTGGTCTATCCTTAGCGGGCCTCCTACGGTCTTTCCAGCGCTAAGGATTGAAGCCCTCGCCAAGAGGCAACTGAGCAACTTCACTGCTCGGTCCATTCTTAGCAGGCCTTCCACGGCCCCTCCAGTGCTAAGAATCGAAGCCCTCATCGAGAGGCGGCCGCCCTTGCTTGGCTCTCCTTGGCTGGTAGCTCCCTACCCCACAATGCCATGGATCAAATCCCTCGCCAAGAGGCAACTAAGCAGCTTCACTACTCGGTCCATCCTTAGAGAGCCTCCCACGGCCCTTCCAGTGCGAAGGATCGAAGCCCTCGCCAAGAGGCAACTGAGCAGCTTCATTGCTCGGTCCATCCTTAGCGGGCCTCCCACGACCCCTCCAGCGCTAAGGATCGAAGCCCTCACCGAGAGGCAGCCGAGCAGCTACCCTGCTCGGCTATCCCTGGCTGGTAGTTCCCTTCCCCACAACGCCATGGATCAAAGCCCTCGCCAAGAGGCAACCGAGAAGCTTCACTGCTCGGTCCATCCTTAGCAGGCTGGGTCTATCCTTAGCGGGCCTCCCATGGCCCTTCCAGCGCTAAGGATCGAAGCCCTCACCGAGAGGCAGCCGAGCGGCTACCCTGCTCGGTTATCCCTGGCTGGTAGCTCCCACCCCACAACGCTACGGATCAAAGCCCTTGCCAAGAGGAAACTGAGCACCTTCATGGCTCGGTCCATCCTTAGTGGGCCTCCCATGGCCCCTCCAGCACTAAGGATCGAAGCCCTCACCGAGTGGCAGCCGAGCGCCTACCATGCTCGGTTATCCTTGGCTGGTAGCTCCCTACCCCAAAACGCCAGGGATCAAAGCCCTCTCCAAGCGGCAACTGAGCGGCTTCACTTCTCGGTCCATCCATAGCGGGCCTCCCACGGCCCCTCCAGCGCTAAGGATCGAAACCCTCACCGAGTGGCAGCCGAACGGCTACCCTGCTCGGTTATCCCTGGCCGGTAGCTCCCTACCCCACAACACCAGGGATCAAAGCCCTCGCCAAGAGGCAACTGAGCAGCTTCACCGCTCGGTCCATCCTTGGCAGGCCTCCCACGGCCCCTCCAGTGCCAAGGATCTAAGCCCTTACTAAGAGGCAGCCGAGCGGCTACCCCGCTCGGCTATCCCTAGCTGGTAGCTCCCCTACCCCATAATGCCAGGGATCAAAGCCCTCACCAAGAGGCAGTCGAGCGGCTACCCTGCCCAGCTATCCCTGGCTGGTAGTTTCATACCCCGCAATGCCAGGGATCAAAGCCCTCGCCAAGAGGTGACTGAGTAGTTTCACTGCTCGGTCCATCCTTAGCAGGCCTCTTACGGCCCCTCCAGCGCTAAGAATCAAAGCCCTCACTTAGAGGCAGCCGAGCGGCTACCCCACTCGGCTATCCCTGGCTGGTAGCTCCCCTACCCCACAACGTCAGGGATCAAAGCCCTCATCAAGAGGCAGCCGAGCGGCTACCCTTCTCGGCTATCACTGGCCAGTAGCCTCCTACCCCATAACGCCAGGGATCAAAGTCCTCACCAACAGGCAGCCGAGCGGCTACCCTGCTCGGCTATCCCTGTCTGGTAGTTCCCTACCTCGCAATGCCAGGAATAAAAGCCCCCGCCAAGAGGCAACTGAGTAGCTTCACTGCTCAGTCCATCCTTAGCAGGCCTCTTACGGCCCTTCCAGCGCTAATGATCGAAGCCTTCACTAAGAGGCGGCCGAGCGGCTACCCAGCTCGGCTATCCCTGGCTGGTAGCTCCCCTACCCCATAACGTCACGGATCAAAGCCCTCACCAAGAAGCAGCCGAGCGGCTACCCTACTTAGCTATCCCTGGCCGGTAGCCCCCTACCCCACAACGCCAGGGATCGAAGCCCTCGCCAAGAGGCACCGGGCAACAACCCTATCTGGCCATCTTTAAGGATCAAAGCTCTCGCCAAGAGGCACCGGGCAACAACCCTGCTCGGCCCGTCCTTAGTAGGCCTCTTACGGCCCCTCCCGCACTAAGGATCAAAAGTCTTCGCAAGAGGCAACCGAGTACGCCCTTGCTCGGTTATCCCTGGCTGGTAGCTCTCTACCCTAACACACTAGGGATCAAAGCCCTCGCCAAGAGGCACCGGGCAGCAATCTTGCCCGGCCCGTCCTTAAGGATCAAAAGCCTTCGCAAGAGGCAACCGATCCCACCTTTGCTCGGTTATCCCTGGCTGGTAGCTCCCTACCCCAACACACCAGGGATCAAAGCCCTCGCCAAGAGGCACCGAGCAGCTACCCTGCTCGGCCCCGTCCTTAGTAGGCCCCTTACGTCCCCTCCCGCGCTAAGGATCAAAAGCCCTCGCACGAGGCAACCGGGCCCGCCCTTGCTTGGTTATCCCTGGCTGGTATCTCCCTACCCCAACACACCAGGGATCAAAGCCTCGCCAAGAGGCACCGAGCAGCTACCCTGCTCGGCCCCGTCCTTAGTAGGCCCCTTACGGCCCCTCCTGCGCTAATGACTAAAGCCCTCACCAAGAGAAAACCGGGCCCGCACTTGCTCGGTTATCCCCGGCTGGTAATTCATTACCCTAAAATGCCAATGATCAAATCCCTCGCCAAGAGAAAATCGAGCAGCTTCACTGCTCGGTCCATCCTTAGCAAGCCTTGTATGACCCCTCCCGCGCTAAGGATCTTAGCCCTCGCCAAGAGGAAACTGAGCAGCTTCACTACTGGGTCCATTCCTAGCAGGCCTTGTACGGCCCTTACAACGCCAGGGATCGAAGCCCTCGCCTAAAGGCACCGGGCAACTACCCTGCTCGGTCCATCCTTAGCATGCTTCTCCGAGCCTTCCACGCTAAGGAACATGACCTTACCACGAGGCATCCGGTCTATCTACGTCTGAGTGATCTCCACCACAACTTCGGGGCCATGGAGATACCATCTTCCCGCGGGTCTTTTCACACTTGGCAAGTGAACGGATTCAACTCGACACGTAATCGCTAGACGAAGAACCGACATAACACGAAGGCAATACTATGCAAATACAAGTGTTTACCGACAAAAGAAAATACGCGTGCAAATACGACTGCAAAAATTCTTTATTTACAAAGTCAAAGCTTTTATAAGGGTATTGTGGACTCCCCAGCCTTACAAAATGCCCGGAGGCCTACAAAATTCCCGATGTAGCAAAAGAAAAGAAACAAGAAACAAGGGGCTTCAGGCCTCAGGGCCGGTGCAACCCCAGGAAGCTCAGCATCTACCACAGCTCAGGCGGCGTCTGGGGGCTCAGTGCCCATCACATCAGCCTCGGCGTCGCCCTCGCCGAGAATTCTTCCCCGGCTTTGCCCCTGGGGTCGTCCCCCTGCTCATCATCCCCACGAGGATATTCGGCTCGGAGCTCTTCATCAGCGAACTCCGGCATTCGAGCCTTGACGGCGTCGAGGGCCTCATGCCAGATGGCGGTAGTGGCCGAGGCTAGGACGGTGTAAAAATCTTCCGACTTCTTGTAGGTCTCCACCGCTTTCACCACTCTGAGATTGGCTCGCTTCGTCCCCTCTACCGCCGCCTCCAGCTCCTTCCGGAGGGTGCTCGTCGACTTCTTCATGGTGCCGACGAGCACCTTAGAGTTTTGAAGCTTGGCCTGGGCAGCCTGGGTGGCCTCGCGGTACCGGGCAGCCTCCTGTTTCACGGCCGCCACCTCCTACTTCCCGGCCGCCACCTCGCCCTCCAGGGCAGCAACCCTCGCTATCGCCACCTCCAGCTCCGGCTTTGAGCTCTCCTCCAGTGAGGAGAGCTCGCTCGCGGCTCATATCGCCGGGGCAATTTCCTCTTCCTCCATATGGACGACGAGGGCGACGTGCTGGAGGACCTGAAGAAATCAGAAGGGGGTCAGAAAGGAAAGAGGGCACCAAATCTCGCGAATGATGAGACGTTG
Organism: Agapanthus africanus; assembly: GCA_030015575.1. NCBI lineage: Eukaryota > Viridiplantae > Streptophyta > Magnoliopsida > Asparagales > Amaryllidaceae > Agapanthus > Agapanthus africanus. The sequence continues at coordinate 746,003,512 of CM057340.1, forward strand.
AGTGAAAAATCGAGCCAGGTATGAGCACTAACCTGCACGGCCTCTTGGGCGATGGCCGCCATTTGCGCCTTGAGAGTCCCCCGAGGGACCTTGCCCCCGGCCGACCTCTCCATGTCAGACAGCAAGCTATCAATGACAGAGAGCCCCGAGGGCATCTCAAAGCGGAGATCCCCCTTGTCCACCAAGATCGGGGAGGCCGAAGTCCGCAGAACTCTTCGGGGAAACCTCTTAAGAGACGACGGCGAAGAGCCGGTCTCCACCTCCGAAGCTGGGCTTCCTGTCCCCAAACCCACTTTCGGCTCGGTGCCTGGCTGGGCTCTGGGGCACGGCCCGCACTCCAACGCTGGGGTGGGACGGCTGTCGGGGGAACCGGGATAGACGTCGAACGAGAAGAGCTGGCACCTCCAACCTTCGATCCCTTCTTCGGCTTGCGCATGGTCGCTTGGAGGTGGCTCAAGTCCATGGGTTCTGCACAAGACAAGATACAATGGAATCAGCAACACAAACAAAAATGAAAACAAACACAAGCACCGAACTTATTGACGAACTGGACGGGGCTGAGCCTAACCCAACTAAGGGCTCGCTCAAAAAGCAGCACGTCAGCCCATGGAATGGGCTCCCACTCCACCACTCTTACCGCGTCGGGATCATTGGATGGACTCCCTCGCCAGCACCTATCCCTAGACCACTGGGTGGGCACGGGCCAGTCCTCACCATCTGGCGGCCCAACAAAGAAAAACTTCTTCTTCCAAACATGAATGGAAGAAGGCAAGATGACGACTCCTGATCTGGCTGCACTCCCCCGGTGTTTCCTAAAGGAGAGGTAAACCCACCTCGGGTCGCCCGCGCGAATGCCGGGGTGAACTTTGTAAATGAGAGAGGAGGCAAGGATGGACAGACTAAAGGGGATCATCTGCAACTTCAAACGGACCAGGAACCCAAGGAGAATCCTCTAGGAGTTTGGCACTAGGTGGCCCGAGGCTAGCCCAAAGTAATTTAGCGCTCTAACAACCTCGGGAGAGAAAGGCAGGCGCATTCCGGCCTAAAAGGCTTCTAGGTACAAGGCAATCTCTTTACCCCGTACCTGATCTGCCCTCTCTCCTTCCTCGGCTAAACGTAGCGTATAGCCGGAAGGGATATGGAAACGAGCCCGAGCGGTGGCAAGCTCGTCCTCATACCTCACCAAGGACGGAAAACCAGGGGCGTCCGCCTCTTCCGTTCTGGGAACCGTCCCAGTCACGCGACCCCGGGAAGAGGATCTGACCCCAACACCCCAGGAAGACTCCGACTCAGTGGAAGAATCCCTAGAATCTACCCCGACGACATCTACAGACTCCTCAAAAGAAGACATCTAACCGGGTGGAGAGAAGTCATCGGGAGAGAAAACGCAACGATCCGACCTAAAGAGGAGAGCGCCGAGCTAACAAGACTTAGAACGAGGAAAATTTGAAGAGATATGGGCCCTGAAGCAGACCCCACCTCTATTTATAGCTGCCGGCGTCCTCATCCAACGGCGACAGTCAACTCCCGCCAAAACAACTCCTCACATTCGACGGCCACGATCGCTCCACCTATGCACGCGCATTGGCCATATCCCATCAGACGCCAGAGGTCTACGGCCCGTCGTGTCCGCCAACCAGCGCCCGGCACGTGGACTGTCGCTTTGGCGGAAGTACGCACGATCCGGTGCACCCTCTTTAAAGCAGAGATCGCACCCCTGATTCGCTGGCGTCATCCAGAAAATACAACAGATTGCCCGGGAACACGCCCCAACGATATCTTCAAAAGGAGCTCACCTCGGGTGACCCGGCAGACCCCTCTCGACCCGACCCGTCAGTTGGTCGAGACGAGAGTGGGGGGCTAATGATGATGCTCGATATCAGTGATCTCCCAGATCATGACACGTGGCAGATGACGTGTCCCAAAGCTCACAAAAAAGGACCTACAGTGGCCGACCAGGCCACTCCTATGCCCGTCCCACAAACAAACGCCGGCTCGCCTCCGAGCCCTTTGTACAATTGGCCTCCTCGGCCTCCCAGCTCGTCTTCGGGCAACCACAGAACCAAGATACTTCGGCTCTCCCGCTCGTCCGCGAGCTCTCCCGCCTAGGTCATCTTCCTCAGTCTCATCGACCGATCAACAGCACCGCTCACAGGCACAACCGCCATCCCGCGAATCTCTCCATGGGTGAGATATCCGCCGTCCATATGCCACGTTCCACGCCATCATGATCGCCCATTAACGAGCCTGTCTCGCCATTAATGGGAGATCCCGCTCATCACGCGGGCTTGACGTCGCGAGTGAAACGGCCGGCGTGATTCTCGCGCCTGCCTTGCCTGCTGCCACCGCTATATAAACCCCTTCTTCAGATGGTTCAAGTAAGCCATTTTTACTCTACTAAGCCGTTACTCTGCTCGGATATCCTCTCTAATTTGACCGTCGGAGGGTCCTCGATGGTACAACCACCCCGGGACTTCCTTGCAGGTAGCTCGGCAACAACAACCTCAAACCCATTGAGATCCACACGCTTCAGGAGCCTGCCTCCGGATCCAATCTCAGTCGTCCATCGCCGCCGTCAGCAGATCAACGGAAGGTAACATCTTGGCGTGATCCAGGTCGCGTCAGCACACCACATAGAAATGTCGCCTAAGGTCTGAGTTAATATTTATCACACACCAAAGAACAAATATTTGTCCTAAAACCAACTTAATAATCTTAAATACAAAGTGGAAAGTCACACAGTAAATATTGCATTCGGACGTAACTAATGGCTAACATGGTGTCAACTAAGGCATGTTTTTAAAGTCCTTCTAGGGATTTATCGGAGAATCGATTTGTAGGGATTCACATGATAGAAGCCACACATGAAAGCGTAGGTATTTACACAGATGCACCATCGTTCGTATCATCTAAAGCCCGACCTTCCGACCTTTAAAAGAATTTGACTATTTGAGCGGACATGTCGGCCGAAAATGAAGCTCTACTACCTAGGGATACACACTCCACTACCTCTAAGGATTCATTTCTCCCTTGATGCCATCATCTTTAGTGTAGACTAATTATTATTTTAGATACATTTTTCATGTTAATCATTTTTATTCAAGCACATTATTAATATAGATTGCAGCATACTATCTTCATTTAACTGTCATAATTTATTTTGTATTAATTGTTATAAATTTTTTTATCAGATAATATTTATTTATATGACTTATTTATATTCATCGTAGATCGTGTAAAATACCAAAATAGAATCTTTGCGGCATATTTCTCAGACCCGTGCGGCTGTGTAAATGTATGGTGTTAGGGTTGCAATACTTGCGGGCTACGGCGAAAATATTGAACAAAAATTTCTAAATATAGAACCCAAAACCGAAATCATCTAAGAACTAGTAATTGTAAAGAAACTACAAGTTAAGCTATCTAAAAGTTTAGAGAGGGTTACAACCTTTGTAGCGTGGCCACACTCAAGTGGAAGAATCAAGCTAAGCTCCAAGATATAGAGATCGAGCTTGATCTACGACCTCCCTGCCGAAAATGATCCACTTCGAAAGCACCCCAACCCAAGCTTTAACTCCATCAAATAACACTTCTTTGTGAAGCAACATACTCTCACAAATTGCTAGAATGAGAGAGGAAGAAAATGTAGAAATTAAGCTCCCTTTTTTATCTCTCTAGTTCTTCTTTTTTGGTTCTCAACTCATGAGAGAGAATGAGGTTGGAAAATAAGATGGCTCTTATCATTTTCTCTCTTTTCTATCATATATTAGAGAGAGGCGATAAGAAATATCTCCTCAAGTGGTCCTCAGTAGTACGCATGCCTCAGTTGTCACTAAATGACAAAGTTTAGTATATGTATCATATACATGTACTAAATACTTGAAGGAGAAAGAGAGAGAATGTGTGTATCATATACACTATCCTAGTATCCATATCATATATAAAAATTAAGTTAACACTTGAATTAATAATCGGTCTCATAAATAAACCTACTAGTACTATCAAATGTCCAATTAATATGCGTGAATCATATACACATGTTTAATCGAACTACCGCACGTATCAACTACACACACATCTGCATCGTTTCTCCAGAGCAAGGGTATTTTCTTTATGGGACTCTAAAGACTCAACAACAGTGAGTAACGGGATTATATCCGGTATAACTCACAAGCACGTCAGTGAAGCTACGGCTTTCCAGGTATATGTCAAAAGGTATGCCGACAAGTTAACTCATCCAAACCCAACAAAGTATATCAGTGATAATTATTGTACAGTCCGGTCTCTTCGTTAAAGAGTGTCGCATAGCGGATCTGGGGGTAGAAACTGTCAGACCCTCAATAACCCAATAAGTCATGCCGATATCTAACTCATAGCCATCCGAAATGCAACTGATGACACTTATCAGTTTATCTCAACCACCCTGACCAGGGACTTCTAGGTATAGTTATATTCTGTACAGCGCGACATCAACTCTCTATACTGGGAGAAACGAATCACCTCTTCATTGCACACTGCCTGCATGTGCTTCAGGACTATACCTAACTAAAATCTGTATGCACGGCTTTTTAAAGCTGTGGTTAGGTGTTCATCGTGATAAACTACATTTATTACTGTCCATTCTATATCATTTTATTAATAATCAAGTGCTATTAATCTGTGACTGCCACATCAATACAAGGTACAGGTACTCAAGGCAATTTAACAGAAAACTTACACAATATACATGGATACAACAGATTCATGCCAAAATTGCAACCGGACATAATTTTTATCAAAAATCAAAGCTTTGCAACAAAAATTAAGTTGTGCAACAAATAAACCAAGTAGGGGGCAACCATGAGACCAACTACAAGTGGTCTAGTGGAAATGAATGGTGTTTTTAAATGATAAAGTGTTGACTTTTTAGAATTGAAAAACAAGCACAAATCTGGACTTTAAACATCAGAATGTAAGCAAGAGAATTAGAAGAAAAGATTTATGTAAATATTCAAGTTTGGATGTCAGAAGATCTATGTAAAAAGATAGGGCCCTGAAAAAACTGTGGGGTCGACCAGAAATTTACCCTAGCCACCTGGGTCGATCCCACCAAGCCTAGAAATTTACCCTAGCCACCTGGGTCGGTCCCACCAAGCCTAAAATGGTTTGTGCTTCTTTCATGACCCTATATCTGTCTAATCAAACCATTTTTATATTTCTTTTTGTCTGAAAGAACTTTTATAAATAGCAGATCACAGATGAAGTTCTGGGTTGGTTTTTGAGTTGGATTTTGAATATAAATGAAGGTTTGCTTCTTCTTCTTCACTCTTAAAGCTCTCATTTGAGAGCTCCATTAAGGAGCTTGAATTTGTAATTCTATCTTGTAACTCAATTCTTTCCAACTTTTGATACACTTGAACTCTTTTTGCTTTGATTTATTTGCTCAATTTTCATCTCTTGTTCTTTACTTTTCATTGTTCTTGATTGTATTTTGTTATGATGATTGAGTAATTTTCTTTGCCAAGGTGATGGTAAGGTAGGATGATGAATGGTAAAGCCTTCTATTTTTTCTTTTTGATCATATGTGTGCTTTATATGTGAACTTAATTTCAAGATTGCAAAGTGTTGGTGAAATGTTTTATAGGTCATATAGCTTTCAATGGTTGTACATCAAACCTTTAGCATGTGTCTTATGATTTCATTTCCATCACTTATGCAATGTTGAAGTTGAAATCAATCCATATTTGTGCTTAATGAGGATATTAACTTTAAGACTGTTAGATGTTTTGATGATTTACTTGATTAGGCATGTAGCATTCTTGTGATTGTTTTACCTCTTCTTGCATATGCCTAATGCTTGTTTCACATCCATTTACAATGTTAAGATTGAAATCAAGGTTTAGTGTTAAGCTTGTAAGGTGTTAATATTTAGTTAATTAGATAGGATATTTAGCTTAAAAGGATGGATTGACACCCCCTCCTAGAACATATACTCTACACTTACTAAATCACACTTAATAAGTTTAGGACTAAGCCACTTATTCTCTTCTCATTTCGCAAATTGTTTATTTGTTGATGTTGTATGATTGCTAACCCTTGTGTTTAGTTTTGATACTTCATATTTGGACATACGAAGTGTAAGTGAGAACGTAACGGATTTATTGATCAAGAGAGTAAGAATTGAAGGTGAAGTCACAATTCATTCGACCAAGACGGAGTTGAGGCCTTTGTTACATAATTTCGTATTTCTTTTCATGAAAAATAAACCAACAAACTATTCTTTTCTTTAAACTTGTGATAAAAACTCCTAATCACCAATTTCCTATGAATCGACCTGTATTTGCCGGCTAGCTACAACGAGCTGTGCACTTGCAGTTATAAATTTTAAAATGAGACGTAGCTCGCGTGTGCCGATTTCCTACATAAACCGTTATTTCGAACTCAAAGTGCGCGCGGGTGAAATCTCAACATTGTGTAGAAGTCAAAGTATAGTGGGAACATACACAAGACACCATGACGATCTCAGATCAAAAGATTACCCAGTACCATTGTCACCAGAGAACTACTAATAAGTATAATACCATCTATAAGTTCTCGGCGAGTCTGTTCAAAGTACTCATTCTCTAATGATAACTTGTATACAATCTTCGTGATCAAACACCAATGGTTGTGGGACCAACCATCGCCCCGGTCGGTGTGAAGAAATGTATACACTAGTCTACTCTGAAATACTGATGCCCCATCTCGATACTCCTATGACTAGTCACATTTAAAGATGTACTTATGGACTATCCAGGCTCCACCAGTATGATCATATCATAATTCTGGTAGTCAAGTAAAGATCCTAAGGGATTTATCAACATGTATTAACGATACGTAAGCTAATAAAATATATACACATAAAAGATAAAAGCAAACCAAATCACATACTATCATCTCGAGTAAGAATGTTCTATTCATATAGATCCATATACAATTACAATAATTGCCTTCAGGACACCTTTATCTAACAGCCTGCACGGAGCCCCTTGCTAGTTGTTTGTAAAATGTATGTATAAGCCATATGTAGCACATGTTTGATTAAGAAAAGAATCCCATTATAATGGGTTTAAGCCATATTTAAAATGTGTTTAGCTGTTTGCATTTGCAACTAGAAACTGAGTCAATTGTTGCACGGTTGCACACTTACACTTGAAAGTCCAGTCCTTGGTTATGTAGGTTTAAACCTTGCTTTTTTATTCAACTGTTTCCTACTCAGCATTTTAGGTGATATGTACAACTATGCTTCTATCGATACCAACTTTTTAAGTATTGTATTTGCTTTGAGATGTATGTATATAATTATGAGGAAAATTTATCAGTTATTCAAATATTACCACATAATTGTTTGCACACATTCAAATATAGAACAAAAAATTAAAAAGTTGATAAGATTTGCTTTTAAATCCATAGTATCCTGGTCTCTAGTCAGTCACTCTTTGTGTCACACCCCGCTTCCCAGAGTACGCTAAATTGGGCACGTGACATAGCCAACCATGCTACCTGTGGGTAGGAAGTATCCATCCACAGTCAAATTACAGCTGTAGAGATATCAAGAACAAAATATAACTATCTAAAACATGTCCATAAGCCAAGATAACATGAGTCAAGAATAATAAAAGTGCGGAAGCAAAAGATCCAATACAAAATAACTGGAATGCATGTCCCATAATACGGGCTCACATCAGGAATACAATGCAGAAAATAAAAGAACTAACTACTGTTGACACCTCACAACTCAGCTTGCTGGCTGAAATACTCCTGCTCGGACTGCAGCAAAGGTATGGAATCTGGGCCATCCCAGACGTCAGCGCGTCATGTCATCAAGTGATAAAATATGAACAGAGTAACAGGCAATGCAAATATAAACATGAATGAAAAGCAGGTGTAACAGTAATATAAATCAGGCAGTGCAGGGTAGTGTGCAGTGAGTAAACTAAACTGTTCTATTGGGTTTTCTACTCTAAAGTCTTTGAAATCAATTTAATGAATTATCGATGTAACTCAATAGTATCCCGTGCATGCCCGGGACCACGGTCTACAGACTTTCGGGCTGAAACCGAGACGTGCCGCTAGACACTAATAGGAAAGGAGCACAGACCAACGATGTCAGCAGCATCGTCACGAGGCGAGCTTAGCCTCTAAAACTGATCAGTATAAGTGAGCAACTGTCGAGTTACAAGTCAGGATTTCATCATTGATTTCCCCATGCCCCCAAGTTATATGTGTCAAGTCAGGTATTCCATAATCAAGAACTAATGCCAATACAGGATCGGGTAAGAGCAGGTTTGTCTGGATAGACAACAGGAACGGTCCGTGAGGACTACATGTCAGGTTTGTTGGCATTAGACACAAGATCAGGTAATGGGTCAATCCATGATACAACAGGTCAAGTCAAGTAGTGTACGGTACCATGTCGAGTCAATCGATATGTGTGTAGCAAGTCAGGCCAGGGTGTAAGAGATAACATGTGGGTACTCATAAACAGCTAGGATAATCATGGTTATAAGTAATCAAGCATGGTTATCAACAACACAATCTAAGCAGTAAATTAAGCAATAAAGCAGATTTAATTAATTAGCTGTATAGTTATTAGTTGTGTTTATCAGATGATGTCAGCACTATACGAAAACAATATGATAGATGTGAATGCTAAAAAAAACAGGTTAATAAGTATTGAGTGATCCATGGATGCGACAACATGTATAATTTGTCCAATGGATGCAGTTGTAATTAAACCGGTTAAAGTTGCACATGGATGTCCGGTAGGTTAAAACTGGATAAAAGGGGTATCATGGCTATAAACGAATGTGATTATGTGGTCTATCACTTACAGGTGATTACTAGGTATAAATAATTAAATGAAAAATTAGGTTTCAAGTTCGGGATCATAAAATCTGTAACAGAACTGTATACGGTTAGCTTGAAATCCAATTCTTTCGATTCTACTTAGAGGTTTAATAAGAAATAAATAATTTAGCATACGAATGGTTTAAAATAGCATGTAGCAAGTTTCACTTGCTTCGACGGGTCACGATGTGGAAAACGGAACGTTACGTGTCGGCGGGTAAAAGTCGCGACATGCGCACGGTACACGGAAAGAGCCCAAACGACGAATAATGGAATCGCACGGGTCAGGGGTCCCTGCTGGGTCATCGGGAAACGTCGCCGGCACGGTCGGATTCCGGCCACCAAAGCAAAAAGTAAACACACAAGCTAGAAAATAGATACAGAAATAGAAAAGAGAGAACAAGAAAAGAAGAAGAAGAAAAAGAACGAGGAATATCTTACTGGGTTGTGTGCAGGGGTGTGCTAGTAGTGGCGGTGAGATCGACGGTGATGGGGCGCCGACCAGAGAACGTGTAGGGGTGTGCAGGTCTCAGCGGCTAAGGGTTGGAGTCGGTTGGGATTTGGTTTTGATGTGGGTTCTGGTGTTTGGATAAGGCAGAGGAGAGGAAGAGAGGGAAAGAAAGGGGTGACAATGAAATGAAGAAGTCGGCGGCGACGATCGGGGACGTTGGGTTGCTGGGTGATCTGTGGGTGCGTGCAGGGAGAGGAAGGAAAAGAAGATGAAGACGAGGAGGAGGATGAGAAGAAGATGAGATGGAGATGGTGACGTGGAGCAAGAATAGGGTTAGGGTTTGAAGAGGCTACGGGAGGTGGCTGGGTTTCTTCTCTCATGCATGGGTTTATAAGGAAAGAAACAAAAGAAGAAGAAGTATAAGGGAGGTGAGAATAGCCGGGGGGGTGACGGGATTCTCACGCACCGCGAGAGGAGAGAGAAGCGGGCGCGAGAGGAGAGAGACCCATCTCTGAAAAAGTTTGAAAGAGTTAGTGGGTAATATTGGGGTCAACCAAAAAAGTTTGTCTGGAGTCTGAAATTGCTAAACTGCGTAAGAGAGGGAGAAACGAGAGGGGAGAGAAAGAGGAGGAGAGATAAACTCGTCTCGTAGTGGGGTGAGAGAGAAAGAATAAGAGAGAGAAGGAGAAAAAGGGAGAGAGAGAAGGAAGTGGTGGGGGCCAGCGGCGAGGAAAGGAGAGTTTTGATTGGGTGAGGGGAAAGCTGTTAGGAAAAAGTTGTAAAAGATTTACTGGGGGCTTTAAAATAATATCGTTGGTTTAGAAAAATTTGTGATAGGCTGTAAAAAAATATTTTAGGCAGACTTAAAAGATTTAGAATAAATAGGATTTGGCGAAATGCAAAATATTTCAGAATTGCGCCCGGGTCGAGTCCAAAAATCTGAATTTGAAATATGAAATTTATTGGCGGGTTCCAAAAATTAAAATGAAGGATTTTATGATTAAAAAGAATGCCCCTAAGAACGGACGTACGCACGTGCGCGTAGACGTCCAAACACGTCCGTTTCGCTGAACTGGACAAAAACACGGTGCAAAGACGCTACCACAGGGTTAGGGGTGTCGAGCAGGCCAAGACAAGTATTTTTAATTTAATTTAAAAGACTTAAATTGTTATATGCAGAAAAACGACATTCGGTGTAAATTATAACTAGTATCGGCCAAAGTATGATAAATGAGGTAAATACCACACACCACACATACGGTAACTGAAATTTGTAGAACTGGACTCTGTTGTTATATTATACCCAACTACAAAAAGAATTTCGTTCTCGAAATTCTAAGAATACAAAAGATAGACGACAACCAACTACAAGAAAAGATGAGGAAACTTCTGCCGGATTTCATCTTCCCGTTCCCAAGTGGACTCTCCATGTGAGCGATTACCCCAAGAAACAAGTACGAGAGGGATAACCTTGTTCTTAAGAACCTTTTCCCTTCGATCCACAATTTCAACCGGCCGCTCCTCAAAAGTCAAATCTTCTCGTACAGTCAGCTCTGAATGATCTAATACATGCGTTTCATCCCGAACATACTTACGGAGTTGAGATACGTGAAACACATCGTGCACATTCGCCAAGGACTGCGGTAACGCCAAACGGTACGCTACCTCACCAACACGCTCCAAGATCTCAAAGGGTCCAACGAATCGAGGACTGAGCTTTCCTCGACTTCCATAACGAATCACCCCTCTAGTCGGTGATATCTTCAAGAATACCAAATCACCCACGGCGAATTCTAGAGGCCTTCTCGACATATCTGCCCAATTCTTATGTCTGTCTTGAGCTGCTTTCATATGATTCCGGATAACGTTAACCTTCTCAACTGTCTGTACAACCAAATCTGGTCCCAACAATCTTCGTTCACCGACATCGTCCCAACAAACAGGTGAACGACACTTGCGACCTTACAAAGCTTCAAATGGAGCCATCTGAATAGTTGCCTGGAAACTGTTGTTTTAAGAAAACTCCACCAAATGTAGATAATCCTCCCAAGAACCCTTGAAGTCCAACATGCATGCTCTCAACATATCTTCAAGAGTTTGGATCGTTCTTTCCGACTGACCATCAGTTTGAGGATGATAAGCTGTGCCAAACTTCAATCGAGTCCCTAAACTTTCCTGTAAACTCCTCCAGAAGTGTGATAAGAATCGAGTGTCCCAATCGGACACGATACTCACCGGTACTCCATGCAATCTTACAATCTCCTGCATGTACTGCTCCGCCAAAGTTTCTGTTGATTGACCAACCCGAAAAGGAATAAAATGAGCTGCCTAGGTCAAACGATCAACAATCACCCATACTGCATTGTTGCCTTTTGGACTCCGCGGTAGAGCTGTCACGAAATCCATGGTTATATGTTCCCACTTCCACTGAGGAATCGGAAGTGGTTGCAATAAACCAGCAACCCTTTGATGTTCAGCCTTAACTTGCTGACATACCAAGCACTTTGCCACAAAGCGAGCAATCTCCCATTTCATGCCTTGCTACCAGAAATGCTGTCGTATATCTCGGTACATCTTCGTGCCTCCTGGATGTACGGAATACGCTGAACTGTGTGCCTCCTTTATAAGCTCTTCGCGAACATCTCCCTTTGGCACACACAAATGGCTACCATACCTCAACGAACCATCTTCGTAGATCAATAAATCTGTTCGTAGTCCGGCTTCAACCTGTTCTCGAAACTTTTGCAATCTAGGATCCTGCGATTGCGCTGCCTTAATATTCTCGATCAACGACGTAAGTACTTGCAGCTGCATCAACTGTCCCGAAGAATACGGTAGCACAACCTCCAAATCAAATCTTCGAAAGTCTTCAACGAGTTCTTTCTGTGTAGTCAACATCTGAATTGCCGGTAATCGACTGAGCGCAACCGGCACAACATTAACCTTCCCCGGATGGTACTTAAGATCAAGATCGTAGTCGGCCATCAGCTCTAGCCATCTACGCTGCCTCATATTAAGCTCCTTCTGTGTGAACACATACTTCAAACTCTTATGATCCATGAAAACTTCGACCCTTTCGCCCAAAAGGTAGTATCTCCAAATCTTCAAAGCGAAAATCACAGCCGCAAGCTCCAAGTCGTGAGTTGGGTAATTCTTCTCATGGGTCTTCAACTGTCTTGATGCGTACGCTACAACCTTCCCATGCTGCATCAAAACGCATCCCAATCCTTTCCCAGATGCGTCGCTGTGAATCACCAATCCTCCGGAACTGTCTGGCACAGTCAGAATAGGAGCGGTTATTAATCTCTGCTTCAACGTCTCGAAAGCTGACGCACAACTATCCGTCCACACAAAAGGTACCTCCTTGCGCGTAAGCTTGGTCAACGGCTCTGCAAGACGAGCAAAGTTCTCCATAAATCTTCTGTAATACCCGGTGAGTCCAAGGAAACTTCTTATCTCCGCAACATTCTTTGGAATCGGCCAATCTTGAACTGCTGCAATCTTTTCTGGATCGACGGCGATTCCATCGCCAGACACAACATGCCCCAAAAACTTTACTTCCTCCAGCCAAAACACGCACTTGCTCATCTTCGCATATAACTTCTCATGTCTCAACGTTTGCAGTGCAATCTTGAAATGTTCTGCATGCTATTCAAAACTCTTCGAATAGACCAGAATATCGTCAATGAACACCACAATAAACTAGTCCAAGAAAGGTGAAAAGATTCGGTTCATCAGATCCATGAATATCGCTGGTGCATTCGTTACTCCAAAGGGCATCACTAAGTACTCGTAATGTTCATACCGAGTTCGGAACGCCGTCATGCAAATATCTTTTGCTTTTACTCGGACCTGATGATATCCAGATCGCAAATCCAGCTTCGAGAATACCCTCACGCCACTAAGCTGCTTAAATAGCTTGCCAATGCGAGGGATTGGGTACTTGTTCTTAATAGTTACCCGGTTTAATTCTCGATAGTCGATGCACATCCTTCTCGTGCCATCTTTCTTCTTAACTAGAACAACTGGAGCTCCCCAAGGAGAGTTATTGCTTCGAATCCAACCCTTCTCAAGCAGTTCAGCAACCTGTTTCTTGACTTCTTCCAACTCCACTGGTGCCATTGGATAATACGCTTTAGATACTGGCGCTGCACCAGGAATAAGATCAATTACTAACTCCACGTCCCGCTTCGGCGGTAATCCCAATATATCTTCAAACACATCCATAAAATCGCGAACAACAGCTGGCTCTTCACTTTTATCAACCTCCATTGGTGTAAGAATATTAGTTGTCGGCCTAGCCTTAAACTCGACTGGCCCAACAGAACTGCTTCCCCCCAGTGAAGGTAAACTCGGGATGTCTGGGAATCTGGAAAATTTCTTTCTTTGCCCTACAATCAATGTGAGCATGGAAAGTGCCAAGAAAATCCATTCCTAAGACGACTTCGTAGCTGCCCGTATCAATCACCAAAAAATCTGAAAAAAGCTCCCGTCCGCAAACAACAACTGTACAATCTTTACATTCCCTACTAGATATGATTTTCCCATTCCCAGTGTGTATGTCCCAGAAACTAGACAGGGTCGTGCAAGTAATCGAGTGTGTAGCTATAAACTTGGACGACATAAAACAATGGGATGCACCAGAATCAAATAATGCTAATGCGGGAAAACCATGAACGAGTAGAATACCTGAAACAACTTCTCCTGACGCCCTAGCTTCCTCAGCCGTCAAGGTAAAAGCTCGAGCCTGATTAGGTCCTTAAGTCAGCTGCTTCTGTCCCTGAAATGGTTTCTGCGGAGGCTTCGGAATATCATCTCTTATGCGTAACTTCGACGGACAAGAACTAACAGTATAATCCGTCGATCCACAAACCAGACAAAGTCCCTGCATCCTGCGACACTCCTTTTGCAAATGTCCGGGTAAGTGGTAATAGCTACAAACCACGCGCTTCCTCTGATCAACGGCAGCGGGCTTCTTCATTGGTATTACACCATGACGGTCCACTGGAATACCTCTGCGTCCATGAGCTCGGTTTGGTACAAATGCCGGCTTCCTTACTGTAACTGCTGTCTGCAGCGAACTCCCAGTCCTCCCAGATAAGCTCTGTTGTTCTTGGGCTGCAGTAAGAACCTGTGAGAAAATGGTCAAACCCAGGGAGACGATCTGCCTCTAGATGTCCACATCCAAGCTGCGCATGAACCTCCTTACGCTGTCTGCATCGTTGGCAACTAAAGGTCCAGCGAATCTACTGAGTCGTGTCCACTCAGCTGCATGTACATCTACGGCCGCACCATTCTACTTTAGACTGATGAACTTCTCTTCCATTTCCTCCCGTGCAGTTCGCGGGAAGAACTTCTCCAAGAAACTCTTCAAAAAATCCGCCCACTTGATCGGCTTGGGCAAACGGGTCTCCTCCACAAGCCACCATTCATGGGCGTAGTCCACTAACTGAATGCACACCACATCCACCCTTTTATCTTCTGGGATCTACGCCGCAATAAGTAAGTTCTCCGTGTCAACTAGCCACTGTTTCGCTGGCAATAGCTCCTCCAAACCAGTAAAGACAGACGGACCCAAACGCCTGAAATCTGCTACGGTCCTTACTCGATCAACTGGTTTAGCTCCAACATTGTTCACGGACTACTGAACGGTTCGCAAACCTTCATGAAACGATTTAGCTTGCTGCTGGATCAGCTCGGTTTGCCTCTTTTGATTCTCCAGCATTCCCCGTATCACTCCAAACATAGCGGCTTCGTCAACACGCCTTTGGTACGTCTTCAGATTCTTGTCTGCCATACTCCTGAAACCAAAACACCCAAAGATTAGCATGATAACAGATTCAAATTATAGATCAAGGCTAGAACTCCAAGTTACTTAAATAGAGTACCGCATTGTAACTATGCCGCGGTATCATAGCTACAACTATATAACTCCACCCAAGTCGCCTAAGCTTTAGAAATAACAAGGAATCAGGTTTTCGAGTCGATATGCAAAGGAAGTTTGCACATCGTAAAAGATATAGTCAGGAAGAACTTGATTCAAGAACGGTAAAACGGCAAGGTCGCAGGACATGTTTCCTAAACACAGGTATTCTGATTCGTGTATTGGGTACAATACCCAACTAAAAAAGAATCAACCCGACTATCCTATGGCTCTGATACCAAAAGAACCATGTCACGTCCCGCTTCCCAGAGTACGCTAAATTGGGCACGTGACATAGCCAACCATGCTACCTGTGGGTAGGAAGTATCCATCCACAGTCACATTATGGCTGTAGAGATATCAAGAACAAAATATAACTATCTAAAACATGTCCATAAGCCAAGATAACATGAGTCAAGAATAATAAAAGTGCGGAAGCAAAAGATCCAATACAAAATAACTGGAATGTATGCCCCATAATACGGGCTAACATCAGGAATAAAATGCAGAAAATAAAAGAACTAACTACTGTTGACACCTCACAGCTCAGCTTGCTGCCTGAAATACTCCTGCTCGGACTGCAGCAAAGGTACGGAATCTGGGCCATGCAAAACCCAGACGTCAGCGCGTCATGTCATCAAGTAATAAAATATGAACAGAGTAACAGGCAATGCAAATATAAACATGAATGAAAAGCAAGTGTAACAGTAATATAAATCAGGCAGTGCAGGGTAGTGTGCAGTGAGTAAACTAAATTGTTCTATTAGGTTTTCTACTCTAAAGTCTTTGAAATCAATTTAATGAATTATCGATGTAACTCAATAGTATCCCTTGCATGCCCGGGACCACAGTCTACATATTCTCGGGCTGAAACTGAGACGTGCCGCCAGGCACTAACAGGAAAGGAGTACAGACCAACGATGTCAGCAGCATCGTCACGAGGCGGGCCTAGCCTCTAAAACTGATCGGTATAAGCGAGCAACTGTCGAGTTACAAGTCAGGATTTCATTATTGATTTTCCCATGCCCCTAAGTTATATGTGTCAAGTCAGGTATTCCGTAATCAAGAACTAATGCCAACACAGGATCGGGTAAGAGCAGGTTTGTCTGGATAGACAACAGGAACGGTCCGTGAGGACTACATGTCAGGTTTGTTGGCATTAGACACAAGATTAGGTAATGGGTCAATCCATGGTACAACAGGTCAAGTCAAGTAGTGTACAGTATCATGTCGGGTCAATCGATATGTGTGTAGCAAGTCAGGCTAGGGTGTAAAAGATAACATGTGGGTACTCATAAACAGCTAGGATAATCATGGTTATAAGTAATCAAGCATGGTTATCAAAAACACAATCTAAGCAGTAAATTAAGCAATAAAGCAGATTTAATTAAATAGCTGTACAGTTATCAGTTGTGTTTATCAGATGATGTCAGCACTATACGAATACATTATGATAGATGTGAATGCTAAAAAATCAGGTTAATAAGTATTGAGTGATCCATGGATGCGACAACATGTATAATTTGTCCAATGGATGCAGTTGTAATTAAACCGGATAAAGTTGCACATGGATGTCCGGTAGGTTAAAACTGGATAAAAGGGGTATCATGGCTATAAACGAATGTGATCATGTGGTCTATCGCTTACAGGTGATTACTAGGAATAAATAATTAGATGCAAAATTAGGTTTCAAGTTCGGGATCATAAAATGTGTAACGAGACTGTATACGGTTAGCTTGAAATCCAATTCTTTCGATTCTACGTAGAGGTTTAACAGGAAATAAATAATTTAGCATACGAATGGTTTAAAATAGCATGTAGCAAGTTTCACTTACCTCGACGGGTCACAATGCGGAAAACGGAACGTTACGTATCGGCGGGGAAAAGTCGCGACACGCGCACGATACACGGAAAGAGCCCAAACGACGAATAATGGAATCGCACGGGTCAGGGGTCCCTGCTGGGTCATCGGGAAACGTCGCCGGCACGGTCGGATTCCGGCCACCAAAGCAAACAATAAACACACAAGCTAGAAAATAGATACAGAAATAGAAAAGAGAGAACAGGAAAAGAAGAAGAAGAAAAAGAATGAGGAATATCTTACTGGGTTGTGTGCAGGGGTGTGCTAGTAGTGGCGGCGAGATCGACGGCGGTGGGGCGCCGACCAGAGAACGTGTAGGGGTGTGCAGGTCTCAGCGGCTAGGGGTTGGAGTCGGTTGGGATTTGGTTTTGATGTGGGTTCTGGTGTTTGGATAAGGCAGAGGAGAGGAAGGGGTGACAATGAAATGAAGAAGTCGGCGGCGACGATCGGGGATGTTGGGTTGCTGGGTGATCTGTGGGTGCATGTAGGGAGAGGAAGGAAAAGGAGATGAAGATGAGGAGGAGGATGAGAAGAAGATGAGATGGAGATGGTGACGTGGAGCAAGAATAGGGTTAGGGTTTGAAGAGGCTACGGGAGGTGGCTGGGTTTCTTCTCTCGTGCATGGGTTTATAAGGACATAAATAAAAGAAGAAAAAGAAGAAGAAGTATAAGAGAGGTGAGAATAGCGTGGGGGGTGACGGGATTCTCGCGCACCGTGAGAGGAGAGAGAAGCGGGCGCGAGAGGAGAGAGAGAGAGAGAGAGAAACGAGAGGAGAGAGAAAGAGGAGGAGAGATAAACTCGTCTCGTAGTGGGGTGAGAGAGAAAGAATAAGAGAGAGAAGGAGAAAAAGGGAGAGAGTGAAAGAAGTGGTGGGGGCCAGCGGCGAGGAAAGGAGAGTTTTGATTGGGTGAGGGGAAAGCTTTTAGGAAAAGTTGTAAAAGATTTACTGGGGGTTTTAAAATAATATCGTTGGTTTAGAAAAATTTGTGATAGGCTGTAAAAAAATATTTTAGGCAGACTTAAAAGATTTAGAATAAATAGGATTTGGCGGAATGCAAAATATTTCAGAATTGGGCCCGGGTCGAGTCCAAAAATCTGAATTTGAAATATGAAATTTATTGACGGGTTCCAAAAATTAAAATGAAGGATTTTATGATTAAAAAGCATGCCCCCAAAACGGACGCACGCACGTGCGCGTAAACGTCCAAACACGTCCGTTTTGCTGAACGGGACAAAATCACGGTGCAAGGACACTACCACAGGGTTAGGGGTGTCGAGCAGGCCAAGACAAGTATTTTTAATTTAATTTAAAAGACTAAAATTGTTATATGCAGAAAAACGACATGTCGGTGTAAATTATAACTAGTATCGGCCAAAGCATGATAAATGAAGTAAATACCACACACCACACATATGGTAACTGAAATTTATAGAACTGGACTCGGTTGTTACATTTTGTTCTTATAATACAACCGTTCCTAGATTAATTTTGTTTATTTGAAGAAGGGTGATGAGTATTGGGAAGTGGAGGAGGCTCACGAAGAAGATAAAGTTGAGTTTTAGGTTAGGATTCGGGTTATGGTAGAGAAGAGAGAATAATTAAAAATGTGCTATGGAGAGAGGAGGAGGAGGGTGGCGGTGGCGGCCGGCGTTGCCACCAACGGCGGTTGGAGAAGGGTTACGGTTAGGTTTCTTTCTTTTTCAAATAAACTAGGATTACAGTTACGGTTAAAGAGGACAAATTTTGGGTATTTTTTAACTCCTTGGTTTACATGGCAACTTAATTGAAGTGCGGTCACCGTCGCATAGTTAATGATGACATGACACCGTTAGGCATGATAGTTTTCTGTAGATTTCAAAGTTGTCAGTAGTTTTCTGTCACGGACCGAAAGGTTGTTGTAGTTTTTGGTAAATAAACCAATATTATATATATTTTTTCTATTTTCTATTTCTATTTATATTTTGATACAAACAATTCTTGCTCCACATGCATTACACTTACACGTGCAATAAAATTAAGTGTAGCTGATGGAGCTCTGGATCTCCTTCAGATGTTATTCTCCGTTGATCTGTCGCAAGGGCTGATGGACGGTTGAGATTGAGTTGGAGGGTTGACCCCCTGAAGAGTGTGGATCTCAATGGGCTTTGAGCGGTTGCGGCCGAGCTACCTGCAAGGAAGTCCTGGGGTGGTTGTGCCACCGAGGACCCTCCGACGATCAAGTTAGTGGTGCAAGTTGGGCAGAGTAACGGCCTAGTGGAAGGAATTGCATCCCTCGATCGTCTGAGAGAGGGGTTTATATAGCGGGAGCAATGAGCAAGCAGGCGCAAGAATCACGCCGGCCGTTACGCCTCTGACGTCACGCCCACATGATAGGCGGGATCCCGCATTAATAGCGATACAGGCTCGTCAATGGGGGATCGTGATAGCGTGGAATGTGGGATCATAAGCGGCGGATATCTCGCGCATGGCGAGATTCAGGGAGCTGTGGCTGACGCGCCTGCGAGTCGGTCAAGGTGAGACCGAGGAAGATCACCTCGGCGGGTGGCTCGGCCATGAGCGGGAGGCCAAGGTGTCTTGGTTCTGTGACAGCTCGGAAGCGAGCCGGGGGTGGCCTGGAAGATCGCCAAAGATCGGGAAACTCCTCGGCTCCAAGGGCCCGAAGTGTCATAACAACTGAAGTTGAAGATTCCTTCTTGTAGTTCTGGGGCACGTCATCTGCCACGTGTTTGTATTTGGAGAGTCACAATATCGAGCCCCATCACTAACACCCCACTCTCGTCTCGACCCGCTCCTGGGTCGGGTCGAGAGTGGTTTGATCGGTCATCCAAGGTGAGTTCTCCTTCGAAGATATCGTCGGTTGATTGAAACGATTTTCCGGTTTGTGTCGGTTTAGAAAATTATGTAGAAATCACAACCAAAAATTATTTGACCGCAATCAATAACGGTGTCGATTTGTAGCGCGTTAGTAAGTGCGGATCGTCCACAGAGAAAGTGTAATCGTTCGTATTTCGAATTAGATGAGTCGAAATTTAAAGAAAAGAGAAAAGACAACTTATGATTTATAGAATTGAAGTTCAAGAATTAGTAAAATTTAAGTCTAAATCAAGAAAACATTAAAATCAAGAATTGAGAATTTATGATTTCCAAACCAAATATCAAGATTCGAAGTGAGGCTCGTAGGAGTCGATTGAACCTTTAGATGTGATGAAATCTAACGATTACATACTCTTATCCATTAACGAATTGATGCTAGATCGATGACGATTTATCGAGGTTTAAGGACATTGCGAAGAAACTAGGGTTTCCTCATCTCATCCTTTGTCCTTTCGATGAATCTCATTCACAAGCTAGCTTCTAGTAAATCAAATAATCGATCGTTGATCCCTAGTTCCGAGCGAAAATAATCAAGAAAGCATTTCGCATCGAAACTAGATCGTCGATCATTCAATTTTCAAGAATTTAAAAACATTATACAACTTGAGAATTGTAAAAGAATCTAATCATCATGATCTAATGATCGTCTCGATTCCTTCACGAGCGGAGTTTCACTCAAACATTATCACAAAGAACACATTCAAGAATCTAGATTGAATCATAATGCTTGAATTAAAAAGATAAGCAAGATATAGAAATTTCACCTTTATTTATCAACAATTTAGTTACAACACTCAAAGATCTACAAGAGGAAGGAACTTGATTGTTGATTTCGGTTTCGCTCATCTCCTTGAGTCACGGATCTCCTTGAATCACTTGCTCCGATGAAGTCCGGCGTCGCTTTCTAAAGGATCGAAGGCTTCATTGCTTGATTTGGTACTTGAAGTTCTTGATCATGGCTTTGGAATTGGAATTAGGGTTAGGGTTTGGAGGTACAAGTTGTGTCACTCAACTTGTGGGGGGAAGATGAAGAACAACCCAATTGTTGAACAACCACGAACCCTAGATCTAGGTTTCCTTTTATAAGCCTCATAACCCTAGATCTAGAATTCAAAATTCAAATTTCCCTTCAAAATTTTATTAGAGAGAGGCTTCTAGAAGTAGTTTGTTGGAGGGAAGCTTCTAGAACTAGGTTGTTAGGCCGAGCCTTCTGGATGAAGCCACATGGCATTTCTGGAGAGTTCTGGAAGCTTGGCCGTTATAAATAAGCATATGGGGAAAATTTGCTTCGCTGATGACATCATCATGCCACGGATCCGCGGCGGGAATAGCCTTTTGGCCGCGGATCCGCGGTCCAAAGAAGGCTTCTCTGCATGGAATTTCTGGGCTTTAATTGGGCTGACTTTGTGGCACTGTTCTAATATGTGGAATCTCATTTTGCTTTCCTGATTTCTGCCAGATCTCAAGTCTTGGACTTGGCGTATTTTTATCAGCACATTTGACTGTTTCGGCTCTTTTCCTGCAATTTCCTGCACAGATTCTCGAGACAAGTTTTGCGCTATACAAGGATGATGCGATACCATGATAAACACTCAATTTCCTTCAAAATGTCGGTTTTAAAGTATGACACAGGTAATTTGGTATTTTACGACTGTTTTGCTAATATGTATAATATTCTAACCGAACACTTCTAGATGAGTGCAAATGATAGGGAAATTGTCGTGTTAAAAATACAGTATTTTTGACTGATCAAATTCCCCCAAACTTATTTTCGGTTGTCTCGAGCGAATTGTTTTATTAAAATGAGAAGGAGAAAATAAAGAAAAAGAAAAACTAAGTAGAACATTTTCGTAGGCAACACGATTACACTGAGCACGTGCAACAAGCCTTTAAACCTCTAAGTGTCCCTAGCAGGAGGAGTGTTGTCTCCTAAGGGTTTTCAGCGGATTGCACCCACAAAATCCAATAATAAAAGGAAGATCGTGAATATTATATTTAAAGAAAAAGAAATGTAAAAGAAAAACTTTGAAAATTAGAGTTTCCAACTATGCTAGCTTTTCGGTTGTCATGAGCCCTATCTTAATAGTCATGAAAAGATGTTAAAAATCACATCATCCCTCAATAAAATATCGTCTTTATTCTTCATTCCTATCTTTCTTCCAAACATCGATCATATAACCCTACGTGTGTGTAAAGAACATCCCTACACCCGGAGAATTCAATTCAAGCTATCATACTCTTGCCCATCTGCCTCAGTACTTTTTAATTAATGAATATTTAGATGAGATTGCTCACACACTTTCATGTGACCGTTAATACTTCTTGAGGTACTAACCGACCGATTACTCATGTGCTTGCTTATTAGGTGTATTTCCTCGCCTTGCACCATCTAAGGCTTAGCAGTGACTCCCAGACCAGTTGGTCTAAGGGACTAGGTGAAGAGGCACACTCGCTATATTTTTTATTGCCGCCTTGGCGATAACAAAACCAGTGTTCATTTTTCTCACCACTTTATATTTTATTAATATTTTTTTCCTTCATACTTTTGGCTTTTGGACAAGAGCATTTCAAGGTATCCTCTACTATCCCGAGCTTCAAGACGTGTGTAAGTGCATATAGTAGGGTATTAACGTTCAAAATGTTTGGCTTCCAGAATAGAAACTATTTTTTAGACTTATTTTTATTCTCAGATTAGTGACTTCCTTCATCTTACCAACCCTTAGGACAACGGCTCATAACTACTTATTACTAGTTCGTATAAGAAAACTTCTAATTTTCTTGGTTTTCTTAAATTTTTCTAATTTTTGGATGTAATTTTTCACTATTTCATCTTTTATTATCTTATTTATATACAAAATATTTTTTTATATTTTCGAAAATTTTTAAATTTTTATAGGTTTTCAAAAATGTTTTGTGCTTATGCAAAATGATATGAAAATGATGCGAAAATAAGCATAAACCTCCCCCAAACTTGTTTTCAACAGTGTCCTCACTGTTGCCATCTGCTAAATCTCAAAAATCTGTAAGCCTGGGAAGAACTTTATTAATGGGGGCAAAATATTTAAGTGAAAATCTTCCCCCAAACTTATTTTTGGCTCATCATTTTGTAAAAATTTTCTTTTCAAGGGCCAGATTATACCCCCCAAACTTGAGTTAAGCAATATTAATCTTGGAAAATCACATGAGGGGGGTCAAAAATTATTGGTCGATACCAAGCTTTGCAAAGACTGAAAGTTAACACCAACCATTCAAAGATTTTATCAATGTAGTGCTCAGGTTAGTGGAAGAAAAAGTGGGGAAAAGGTAAGTGGTGGAATAGAATGTGTGTGCGTCTCATTTTGGAGAGACGATGCAGTGATTGTGATGAATTACTCGCATTCTTTTTTACAGTTCAGAAGAAGGGGTGGAGGTTCAATTTCATTGATTGGGAGATGATTCATCTCAACACCCGTGCTTTTCAAAAATGCGAGTTCATCAGCGAAGATTTCCTCAAAAGCCCCATCAATACCCCGAAGAATAATGCCATCGCAAAGTGCAGGGTGATCTTCAGACCCTAAAAGCAGTTCATAATTGGTGTTAGTTGTTGACCCGGACATCTCGGTGGAAGAGTCCGTATGTGTATGATACATAGTTGGGTCAAACAATAACGTATGAAAAGAGTCAAGATCAGTATCATGAGGATCGTCAAATTCACTGCTGTCGACATCCATTAATTCGACAGAACAGACCTGAGCAGTAGGTTCGGAGGGTACACTTCCCAACTTGTAAATGTTTAGCTCTATTGACCTATTCCCGAAAGATAGGGTCATAGAGCCATTACGACAGTTGATGATAGCATTGGAAGTGGCAAAAAAGGGGCGATCTAAAATCACCGGAATCTGATTCCGTAGGTTCGCTACAGGCTGTGTATCAAGTACAATAAAGTCTACAGGAAATACAAATTCCCCGATTTTTATTAACACATCCTCCAGTTCACTCCTAGGTTTGGTGATTGATCGGTCAGCCATCTGGAGAGTGCAATGGGCTGGTTTCAACTCTCCAATCCCTAACTGCTCATAGACCGAGAAAGGAAGCAGGTTAACACTTGCGCCAAGGTCTAGTAGAGCATGGTTAATATGTTTTTCCCCAATAGAAATGGAAATAGTAGGATATCCAGGATCCTTATGTTTCCTCGGTAATTACTGGGGGAAAGCCGTGTCTACAGTCTTTACTATGAATATCTTCTTGGGCACTTGAGTCTTCCTCTTTCTAGTACACAAGTCTTTAAGAACTTTCGCATAAGCGGGGACTTGTTGAAAAGCATCCAGAAGAGGGATGTTAATATTAACATGTTTAAACATTTCAGTGATCTTCTCCATTTGTGGACTCAGTGTGTTTCCCCTTAACCGATTCGGGTAAGGAGCTTGAGCAATAAGATCAGGGTCCAACATTGGAGAAGATCGTGTTGGTGGGAACGATCTAAGAATAGGAGTGGGGATCATTTTCTGTGTACTAGAAGAGCTGGGCTGAGGTGTCGAGCCAGGGGGAAAACGGAGAATAGGCTCAGAAGAAGGTGGTGGGGTAGAAGAACTGGGGTTAGAATTAGAAGTAGAAGTGGAAGGAAAGGTCTCAGCCGGGGTTTCATCGATAGATTTTTTAGTGTCATCAATCTCTTCCCCAATGTGATTTTCAAGCACTCTTCCAGATCTCAACGTGATTGCATTCACAGGATGTGAATAGCCAGGATTGGGTAGAGGTTGAGCTAGAAGTTTCCCTTTCTCTCTTGCACTCATTTCGGCTTTTAGTTGTGCAATTTGTTCTTCCATCGATTTTATAGTTTCATTTTGAGAGACAGTATTTCTTTTTATGTCATCGATAGAAGACTTCATTTCAGCCGAAACTTGCATGATATTTGTTAGGACCAAATTCATGTAAGTTGCAAATGAAGAGGATTCATCAGTCTTGGTCAACTGCAAAGGACTAGACGGTGCAGGTGTGTTGACCGGATTTTGGAAGTTTTGTGCTTGGAAGGGGTGTTGACTCAATTGAAGTGGTCGCTGTTGTGGTAGAGGGATCCTTTGGAAATTGTTTTCGGTTCGAACCGTGTTTTGAGATTGTGATTGGTTCCAAGCAAAGTTAGGGTGATTCTTCCAACCCTGATTATATGTGGAAGAAAATGGATCGTTTCTAGGTCTTTGTTGGAAAGCGGAATTGATATGCTCAAGACCTTGAAACGGAGAATTTCGTGGACATTCTTCCGTGAGATGAGAAGGATCAGAACAACAGCCATATACAGTTTTGGAGAGTGACATTTGATTTAGGGCAGCAGCTAAAAATTTATTTTCCATAGTCTCGAGTTTCTTTTGCATAGCTGAAATGTCAACTCTAACTCCTATGAAAACTTCCGATTGGTTATTGCCACCTCTAGACGATTGACTAGCATGCTCCCACTGTAAAGATTTTTCAGCGAAATCTTCTAAAAATTTATGTGTTAGGATTAATGCCTTGACACATTGGTCATGAAGTTGCCTTAACACATAGATTCAAGGGTCTGTCATGCGTTAGGATTAATGCCCTCATATATGATTCTGCACAGATCCCATCTAGGGATTCCGTGATGTGGACATTGGACTAACAGATCCTTGAAGCGTTCAAGACATTTTGAAAATGGTTCATTTGGAAGCTGGTTGAATTGATTTATTTCATTACGGACTCGAGCCGTCTTATGATGTGGGTAGAATTTCTTAAGGAATGCTTTGACGAATTCTTCCCAGTTTGAGATGGAATGTGCGGTTGTGTTATACAGCCACTTCTCGGCTATATCGCACAAGGTAAATGGGAGAAGACGAAGACGCATAGCATCCACAGAAAGCTGTGAGGTACCCATCATTGCGCATACATTTTCAAATTTGGTGATAAAGGCATATGCGTCCTCAGACTCGAGACCGTGATATTTTGGTAGAAGGTTGATGTATTGGGGTTTAATCTCAAAATTGTCCCCGTTGGCTGGTGGAATGGAGAGACAGGTCGAAAGAGGACCTCGTGTAGGATGGCACCTCTCTTGGAGAGAGATGCGGGGTGGATTCTGCGCACCTGCGGACGGCGGCAGATTAGTTTAAAAAAGTTCGATGGAGAACGATCTATCGATGTAGGTGTGGTGGTGGGTAAAGAAGAGGTAAATGTAGAAATACCAACTTCGGAGTCGATCGGGGGGACGCGGACTAAACGGGCATTAGAATCCCATGTCCAGCCTATCTTGCACTAAAAGGGGTTAGTACAAGTGGCAGCGTAGATATAATTAGGTGAATGAATGAATATCGTGTTTGTTTTGAAAAATATACGGATTTTTGAAAAAAATGATGCAAATCACAACAAAATGCAACAAGCAACCCTAAGTCTAGTGGTCACCTAGGTCAAAGCTCTAGACCGCTCCTAACTGCCAAAAGACAAGTCGCAGGATTAATCCTCCACTGCCTCTTTGTCTCCCCTGTGGCCAGGTAAGTGCCAGGTAAATGGGAAGGTACTCCACTATGTAAGTAGTAGGCCTAATTAATAACCACTAGCCTTAGTCACACTTGCCTTAGACACCACAAAAGAAACGCGGATAAGCAATGAATTACCCACGGCCTTCTCTTGTTCTAAGTGAGCGCGACGGTCCTTAGAGTCATCTCTAGATCTTTTTTAGTTAATGAGGATAAATGCGGATGCAAGTTTGTGATTTTTTGGGGCTTAGGAAGGGTAATGAACTCCCCACCTAATCTGAATTTGGCGGTGCCCCTTAATTTCCGTATTAATATGCAAACAACCAAAAATCAAAAACACGCACAATTTTTTATTCTTTTTTGCGGCGCTGCGAATTTTGCAAAGAAACATACAGCAAATTGTTAATTGGAGCAGATTGAGGAGGAGATAAGAAAGTAAGAATTCACCTGAGAAAATTTTGTGCAGAGATGGTACAGGGTAGCCGCGTTTCCGCCACGGGAACAGCTTTAAACCATGGATCCGCGGTTCTTTGAACTGTTCAATGCACAAAAATTTTACAGAGAGCTTCTGTTAAACACCTGAGTCCTCTGGACTATTCAAAAAAAAAATTCTCTAGCTCCAATGATTCCAGATTTTCTCGCAACAAATCACAACGAATTGATTAGTCTTTTGCGCGAATTTTGATCTCAAAATTATAATGGAATAAACTTTTCAACTCAAATTTCAAAAACGAACGAATTAGCGCACTATCCCCGGCAACGACGCCATTTGATTGAATTCGATCTTCCGGTTTGTGTCGGTTTAGAAAATTATGTCGAAATCACAACCAAAAATTATTTGACCACAATCAATAACGGTGTCGATTTGTAGCCGTTAGTAAGTGCCGATCGTCCACAAAGAAAGTGTAATCGTTCATATTTCGAATTAGATGAGTCGAAATTTAAAGAAAAGAGAAAAGACAACTCATGATTTATAG
This sequence comes from Agapanthus africanus, assembly GCA_030015575.1. Lineage (NCBI taxonomy): Eukaryota > Viridiplantae > Streptophyta > Magnoliopsida > Asparagales > Amaryllidaceae > Agapanthus > Agapanthus africanus. The sequence goes on from CM057340.1 coordinate 746,030,929, forward strand.
AATTGAAGTTCAAGAATTAGTAAAATTTAAGTCAAAATCAAGAAAACATTAAAATCAAGAATTGAGAATTTATGATTTCCAAACCAAATATCAAGATTCGAAGTGAGGCTCGTAGGAGTCGATTGAACCTTTAGATGTGATGAAATCTAATGATTACATATTCTTATCCATTAATGAATTGATGCTGGATCGATGACGATTTATCGAGGTTTAAGAACCTTGTGAAGAAACTAGGGTTTCCTCATCTCATCCTTTATCCTTTCGATGAATCTCATTCACAAGCTAGCTTCTAGTAAATCAAATAGTCGATCGTTGATCCCTAGTTCCGAGCGAAAATAATTAAGAAAGCATTTCGTATCGAAACTAGATCGTTGATCATTCGATTTTCAAGAATTTACAAACATTATAGGACTTAAGAATTGTAAAAGAATCTAATCATCATCATCTAATGATCGTCTCGACTCCTTCACGAGCGGAGTTTTACTCAAACATTATCACAAAGAACACATTCAAGAATCTAGATTGAATCATAATGCTTGAATTAAAAAGATAAGCAAGATATAGAAATTTCACCTATATTTATCAACAATTTAGTTACAACTCTCAAGATCTACAAGAGGAAGGAACATGATTGTTGATTTTGGCTTCGCTTGTCTCCTTGAGTCGCGGATCTCCTTGGATCACTTGCTCCGATGAAGTCCGTTGTCGCTTTCTAAAGGATCGAAAGCTTTATTGCTTGATTTGGTACTCGAAGTTCTTGATCTTGGCTTTGGAATTGGAATTAGGGTTAGGGTTTTGAGGTACAAGTTGTGTCACTCAACTTGTGGGGGGAAGATGAAGAACAACCCAATTGTTGAATAACCATGAACTCTAGATCTAGGTTTCCTTTTATAAGCCTCATAACCCTAGATCTAGAATTCAAAATTCAAATTTCCCTCCAAAAGTTTGTTAGAGAGAGGCTTTTAGAAGTAGTTTGTTGGAGGGAAGTTTCAAGAACTAGGTTGTTAGGCCGAGCCTTCTGGATGAAGCCACGTAGCGTTTCTAGAGAGTTCTGGAAGCTTGGCCGTTATAAATAAGCATATGGGGAAAATTTGCTTCGCTGATGACGTCATCATGCCGTGGATCCACGGCGGGAATAACCTTTTGGCCGCGGATCCGCGGTCCAAAGAAGGCTTCTCTGCATGAAATTTCTGGGCGTTAATTGGGCTGACTTTGTGGCACTGCTCTAATATGTGGAATCTCATTTTGCTTTCTTGATTTCTGCCAGATCTCAAGTCTTGGACTTGGCGTATTTTTATCAGTACTTTTGACTGTTTCGGCTCTTTTCCTGCAATTTCCTGCACAGATTCTCAAGACAAGTGTTGCACTATACAAGGATGATGCGATGCCATGATAAACACTTAATTTCCTTCAAAATGTCGGTTTTAAAGTATAACACAGTTAATTTGGTATTTTACGACTGTTTTGCTAATATGTGTAATATTCTAACCGAACACTTCTAGATGAGTGCGAATGATAGGGAAATTGTCGTGTTAAAAATGCAGTATTCTCGACTGATCATCGGTCGTGCATTCCCTGGCAGAGAGTGGTATTTTCTTGATGGCGTCAGCGGATAGGGGGAGAGATGCCGCATTAAAAGGGAAGCGCTGAATTGTGTGTTTGCCCGTCGAAGTGACGACCCACGTGTCTGGCGTTGGTTGGCTGGCGAGACGCGTTGCAAGCGACCTTGCGCTCGATGGGACGCGTCCAATGCGGGTGCGATAGGTGGAACGCTGTCGGCCGTTGTTCGCAAACGTTATTTTGGCGAGAGTCGATCGGAGCCGTAGGATGCATGCTCCGGCAGCTATAAATAGAGGTGGGATCCCCATCAGGGCCCATACCTCTTCACAATTTCCTCGTCCTTAGTCGTGTCATCTCGGCGCTCTTCTCCCCAGTTCGGACTCCGTGCCATCAATCTCCCAGGGATACCTTTATTTGATCAGGTTAGATGTCTTCTTCAGAGGAGTCTGTAGATGTAGTACGGGTAGAGTCTAGGGGGTCTTCTGAAGCTTCCTCTTCCCCCTCTGAGCTGGAGTTCACCCGAGAAGATAGGGTGGTCCCCAGAGCTCAGGCCGCGGGTGTTCTTGGGGTGTGAACCTCGCTGAGGCGTGCGGAGGAGCTTGCTATCATCAAGACCCCTTTCTTCATTCCTCCCGGCTATTCGCTTCGTCTGGCCGAGGAGGGGGAAAGGGCAAATCATGTACAGGGTAAGAAAATTGCCTTGTACCTAGAGGCCTTTTGGGCCGGGGTGCATCTTCCCTTCTCCCCTGAGGTGAGTGAGGCGTTGAGTTGCTTTGGGTTAGCTCCAGGCCAGCTAGTGCCAAACTCTTGGAGGATCCTCCTCGGATTCTTGGTCCGGTTGAAATTGTGTCGGATCCCTTTCAGCCTGAACCTTCTCCTCTCTTCTCTTTGCTACAAAACCACCCTGGCGCTCGTAGGGGCGAGCCGAGCTAGGTATACCTCTCTTTTATAAGATGGCGGGGGGACACCCCCGGGTCGGGGGTCGTTGTAATGTCATCTTCCATTCACGAATGGAAGAAGAAGTTTTTCTTTATCACCCCGCCCGAGGGTGAGGACTGGCATGTGCCCACCCAGTGGCAAAGGGCCAGCTGTCCGTGGGTGGGTCGGTCCAATGATCCCGATGCGGTGGCAATATCGACGTAGGAGCCCCTCCCCCGGGCCGATGTGCTGCTATCTGAGCGGGCCCTCAGTTGGGCCGGGCTCAGCCCCATCGAGTAGGGGGGTAACTTGGGGGCTTTCAGGTGACCTCTTTAGACTTATGTATTTTCATTTTTTCTGGCGTTGCTGACTCCTCGTATTTTCGTCTTATGCAGTACCCATGGATATGAGCAAATTTCGGGCGGCAGTGGTCGACGTCAAAAAGGGGAAGAAGGCCGGAGGCGCCGGCCCTTCTTGCCGGTTGTCGGTTTCGGCTCCACTGGCGACCACTTCGTCTAGGCACCCAAATGTGCCCCGGGCCCCCGAGTCCAGTCGCCCACCTTTCCGAAAGCGTGCTCGGGAGCAAGAACCCCGGGTTGCCGAGGAGGGGGTGAGATCGGTTCTCTCGCGTCGCTCCTCAAGAGGTTCCACAGGATGTCGCCCCACACCCCGACTTCCCCGATCCTCGTGGACGACGGGGATCTTCGCTTTGAGGTGCCCTCAGGGCTTTCCATCGCCGACAGCCTCCTCTTGGAGATGGAGAGGTCGGCCGGGGGCAAAATCCCTCGGGGGACCCTCCGTGCCCAAATGGCGGCCATTGCCCAAGAGGCCGTGCAGGTTAGTGTTTGCACCCCACTCGGTTCTTCATTCATCATTTTTTTCGCGTAGTTGGGAGCCTTCCTTTCCCTCTTAACCCTCTTTTTTTTCTTTAGGTCCTCCACCACGTCGCCCTCATCGTCAACATGGAGGACAGGGAGATTGCTCCGGCGATACGGGCCGCGGGCGAGTTCTCCTCACGGGAAGAGAGCTCGAGGTTGGAGTTGGAGGCAGTGGGGGAGAGGATCGCTGCTCTTGAAGACTAGGTGGCGGCCGCGAGTCGGGAGACCACCAGGTGCCGAGAGGCCGCCCGAGCCGCCGAGTCCCAGTTGGAGGACTCCAAGGTGCTTGTCGCCACCATGAAGAAGACGACGAGCACCCTCCAGAAGGAGAACGATGCAGCGAAGGACCAGGCGCTGAAGGCGGTGGAGAACTATAAGAGGTCGGATCAGTTCAACGCCGACCTTGCCAGAGCCGGGGGCGTCATTTGGCACGATGCCCTCGACTCTGTCAAGGCTCAGATGCCAGAGTTCCCTGAAGCCGAGCTCCGGGCCGTGTACCCTCTCGAGGACGACGCTTAGGGGATCGCCCCCGGACATGATGCGGGGAAAGTGGCCCTCGGTAGGAGTGTGAGGGGTAAGTCGGTCGCCCCGGCTGCCGACACTGAAGTTCCCGCCGTTGGTGCCGACCCTAAAGATGCCACTCCGGTGGTCGTAGTGGAGGCGCGGCTCGTTGAGGTCCTCCTCGCCTTTAAGGCTTGAAACCCCTCGTCTTCTTATTTCTCTCTTTTGCTCTAAAATTTGGTAAGCCTACGAGCACTTTTGATAGGCTGGGGAGCCCATAATACCCTTGTAGAGACTTTTGATTTTTGTGAATAAAAAATCTTTTTTCAGTTTCTATGCGTGCACATTTTCCTTTTGTTTGTGATAAACATTTGCATTTGCACGGTGCTACTTCTATGCCAGGTCGGTTCTTCGTCTAGCAATCGCACGTCGAATTGAATTTGATCATTTGCCAAGTGTGCAAAGACCGGTGAAGGGTCGGTATTGCCATGGCCCCAAAGTCGAGGTGGGGATCGCTTAGACGTGCATGGCCACTTAACGAGGGCCTTGATCCTTAGCGTCGGTGGGTAATAATTACCAGCCATGGATGACCGAGCAGGGTAGCTGCTTAGTTGCCTCTTGGTGAGGGCTTTGACCCTTAGCGGGAGGGCATAAGAGAGCATGCTAAGGATGGATCAGGCTATGAAGCTGCTCAGTTGCCTCTTAGAGAGGACTTTGATCCCTGGCGTCGTAGGGTAGGGAACTACCAACCAGGGATAACCAAGCAAGGGCGAGTCCGGTTGCCTCTTGGCGAGGGTTTAGATCCTTAAGGATTGGCCGAGCAGGATTACCGCCCGGTCCCTCTTGGCGAGGGCTTTGATCCTTAGCATGGGAGGGGTCGTAAGAAGCTTGCTAAGAACGGGCCGAGCAGGATGGTGCCTCTTGGCGAGGGCTTATATCTCTAGCGTCGTGGGGTAGGGAACTACCAGCCAGGGATAACCGAGCAGGAGCGAGCCCGGTAGCCTCTTAACGAGGGCTTGGATCCATAGCGCGGGAGGAGCCGTAAGAGGCCTGCTAAGGACGGGCCGAGCAGGGTTGATGCTCTGTTGAGTCGTGAGGTTCTGTCCGATCTTCCACGGCATTCGAACATCGGGGAGAGTGACCGTCGTGGTCGACACGTGTCATTAACGCGTGGGGGGCGGAGTGTAAGATCCGCGTCGTTCCGATTTCGCCAAGAAAGGCGGGACACCCGCCGCGTGGCGGTACAGTTGTGGAAAGCATGAGTGACTGTTGGACTCTTGAGGGCGCAGTGGGGATATAAAGCGGAGGGATTGTTGAGCACTCCTTTCTCCATCTCCAAAACGTAAGAATAGAGGACTTCCCCTTTACCATCCCCGACATCGTATGCTTCGAGGACAGGTACCTCTACGATCAGTACTGCACCGAGGACATGGTATAGTTAGTGATAGGCCGCATCGAAGATCATTTCGGCCGACTGCCTCCCCGGCGCTCCTCCCTGCTCCAGCTGTTGATGTACTCTATCTGGAGGGCGTCGCCATGGCTGCACAACCCCCTGTCCAAGCAGTTGAAGGACGGGGCGGTCGGTAAGCTGAGGTCTTTGTGCCACTTCGGCCTGATCTCGGAGGGTCGGCGGGATCACTCGGTGGTGCTCTTCCTCGAGTGCTACCAACTGAGGCACCACGCAGACGTTCGCGGATGGCATCAGAGGCAAAGGTCCAAGGCGGCGAGGGCTCGGCTGGCGGAAATATGCTCGGAGTACCACGAGCAATGTTTCCTGCACCCCCTTCCTCCGCTATTGTAATTTTCTTTTATTTCAATGTATGGCGGAGGAGCCCATAGTACCCTTTGGGATAAATAAAACTCTTCTTTTTTTTTTTTTTGCAATGTCTCATTGTTCCTTTCTTATTATATGAACAGAAAGAACTTGAGAAAAGTTTACATTGCTTTAGTAAAAGAAGTGCACACTAGCAGATGCTCTTTTTATTGATATAGCTTGAGTTTCTCGGCGTTGTAGGGCCGTGGAAACTTGCATCCTTCCGTGTCTTGTAAACGGTAGGCTTTGCCGGGCAGTACCTCGGAGACGAGGAAAGGACCTTCCCATTTTGAGGAAAACTTATGCAGCTTACCTTGGTCGACGAACTCGTTCCGCCTTAGAACTAAATCTCCGTCCTTGAAGAGGCGACGCTTGACTCGCGCATTGTAGTAGCGGCCGGTCTGTTGTTGATAGGCGTCACCTCTGATCTGAGCCCGGACTCGTTTTTTTAACAAGTTGTCCAGGTTGGTTCGTAGCGCCGAGGTATTTGCTTCATCGTCGAAGTGTTCAACCCGATGACTGGGTAGCCCGATCTCCACTGGGACCATTGCCTCGGTCTCGTAGCAGAGACTGAAAAGGGTTTCCCGGTGGGGGTCTTCTTTGATGTACGCAGGGCCCATAGGACCCGGGACAATTCCTCGACCCAACTGCCTTAGCGTCCTTCTAGGCACGTCCGGAGACCTGAGAGGACGTCCTGATTAGCGACTTCGGCTTGTTGTTGCATTAGGGATGCACGACCGCGGAAAACTTCATGAGGATATGATATTCATTGCAGAATTCTTTCACTTTTTCGTTTTTTAAGTTCGTCCCGTGGTCGGTGATGATACACCTCGGGATGCCGAACCGGAGTATCACGTTGTTCTATAGAAACTTGATTGTTGTGGTGGCATCCGGTTTCCTGATGTGGATGGCCTCGATCCACTTCGTGAAGTAATCCACTGCGACGAGGACGTACTTATGCCCGCCCTTGTCGGTAGGGAACTGGCCTATAATGTCCATTCCTCACTGGGCAAACGGCTACGTTGAGATTAGGACGGTCAGCTCGGTAGCCGGAAGGCGAGGTACGCTTCCGTGGAGGTAGCAACTTTTGCATATCCTGACGAGCTTCTGGGCGTCTTGGTGAATAGTTGGCCAGTACTATCCCTAGAGCAATGCCTTCTGGATTAAAGTGCGGGCCCCTTAGTGTGCGCCACCGACCTCTTCGTAGATCTCTCGGAGGACATAGTCGGCTTCGTAGGGGTCGACGCACTGGAGCAGGGGCTGAGTGAAGGACTTCTTATAGAGGTTCCCATTGCTCCATACGAAGTGACGGGCTTTGGCTCGGAGACGGCGGGCTTCTCCCCGATCTTCTGGGAGCGTACCCTCCCTTAGGAATTCCATGAAGGGCTTCCTCCAGTTCCGGTCTTCTTCCTGGGCTGCGTACACATGAAGTGTTGTTGTCCTGTCTTCTATGCTAAGCCGTAGAAAAATCTCGAAGAGGATGGGCTGCTTGTTGTTGGCCGAGTAGGATGAAGCCAGCTTACTCAAGGCGTCGGCTTGGGCGTTGAGCTGTCTGGGGATCTGCTCTACTTGGACTTCATCGAAGTTCTTTTGAAGTCTTCTTACCTCGACCGGATACTTCACCATCAGAGGTTCCCGAGCCTCGAAATGACCGGTCACCTGGCCAACGACTAAGGCTGAGTCGCTGTGGATCCGAATTTTTCTTAGCCTCATCCCAGAGGCTATGCGCAGTCCGTCCAGCAGGGCCTCGTATTCCGCCACGTTATTTGAGGCCTTGAACCCGAGCCTCAGAGACTACTCCATTTCTGCCTCGTTCGGGCCCCGAATGATGAGGCCGGCACCACAACCTTCCTCGGTCGAGGACACGTCGACATAAAGGATACAATCAGGGACTGAGTCGGGCTTCCCATCGACAGAGGGCTGAGCTGCGGGGGCCGGCGTTGACCCCGGCTCTTTGCTGGGGATAGTGCACTCGACGACAAAATCAACCAGGGCTTGTGCTTTGATGGCCTGCCTCGGGCGGTATTTTATGTCGAATTGGGACAACTCCCACCTCCACTCCTCCAAGCGGCCATAGGAATCGGGTGAGGCGAGGATAGCCCCCAAGGGGCACTTGGTAAGAACAAGGATGATGTACGCCTTGAAATAGTGTCACAGTTTCCTTGAGGCCACGATGAGCGCCAAGATTATTTTCTCTATCGCTAGGTACCTCGTTTCTGCATCTTTGAAGACGTGGCTCACATAGTATATCGGTCTCTGGACTCCGTCGATGTCACGGACGAGCACTATGCCCGCTGCTTGGTCGGATATTGCCAGATACAGCGATAGTTCGTCCCTTTCCACTGGTTGGGTAAGCAGAGGTTGGGTTGCAAGGTGCCCCTTTAATTGGTCAAAGGCGGTCTGGGACTCCACCGGCCACTCGAACCTCGGAATTTTCCGTAGAGCTTTAAAGAACGGGAGGCACTTCCTCCATACCTCGACATGAAACATGACAGAGTGGCTATTCGTCCTGTCAGCCGCATGATCTCGACGTTAATCTTGGACACGGCCATGTTGAGGATGGCATTGATTTTCTCCGGGTTAGCCTCGATCCCACGGTGAGTGACCATGAAACCGAGGAACTTTCCTCCAGTGACCTCGAATGCGCACTTGGCGGGGTTCAGTTTCATCTTAAACTTGAAGAGTACTTCAAAGGCCTCGCCCAGATCCTTGGCATGGTCGACTGACGAGACCGATTTGACGAGTGTATCGTCGATGTAAACTTCTATGTTTCTGCCGATCTGCAGCTTAAACATGCGATTGACCAAGCGTTGGTACATAGCTCCGGCATTTTTGAGGCCGAAAGGCATTACCTTGTAGCAGTATACCCCCCGGTCCGTTGTGAATGCGGTGAGATCTTCGTCTTCCGGATTCATACGGATCTGATTGTAGCCGGACAAGGCGTCCATGAAGCTAAGTAGCTTGTGGCCTGTCGAGCTGTCGATAAGCTGATCTATCCGAGAGAGGGGATAGTTGTCTTTCGGACAGGCTTTGTTAAGGTCGGTGAAGTCGACGCACATTCGCCACTTCCCGTTTGAATTTTTCACCATAACCACGTTTTCTAACCACTCGGAGCAAGGTACATTCTGAATGAAGTTGGTGGTGAGGAGCATGTCTACTTCGTCCTCAATTGCTTTCTGCTTGATCGGGGCGAAGCCTCGCTTCTTCTGCCAGACGGGTCAGGCTATAGGATGTACCCCGAGCTTATGAGATATGATTTTAGGGTCAATCCCAGGCATGTCAGTAGGAGCCCAGGCGAAGACGTCGGCGTTTTTTCTGAGGAAGCCAACAAGGTCGTCGTGCTGAGTCCCTGTCAGAAGTGAACCGATTTGAACGATACGTTCAACGTCCCCTTCTACCAGAGGGACCTCTGTCAATGGCTCCACCAGGGTCCTTCGGACCTCCTTTTGCTCGTCCTGAGTGTCCATAGAACCCCTGATTTCACTCTCGGCCTCAACATCGTTGTTCGCCCGTTCAGACGAAGATGTTGCGGTGAAGCAAACCTTCATAGTCTGCTGGTCTCCATAGGCCCGACCTACACTGCCTTGGTCGAGCGGGAATTTCATAGCCAAGTGGAAAGTCGATATATGGGCCCTGAGGGAGTTTAGTGTAGGGCGGCTGAGGAGGATGTTGTATGCCGACGGAATTCTCACTACGATGAATTCCACGGGCACTGTTCGCGTATGGCCGGCCTCCCTGATGTTAAACTGGAGAGTGATTACTCCTTCTGCTGTGATGGAGTGGTTGGTGAACCCTGACAGGACGTGGGAGGTTCGCCTCAGGTCCGCCGGGGTGAGTCCCATATGCAGAAAGCAGTCGTAAAAGAGTATATCCGCCGAGCTTCCCGAGTCAACCAGTATCATCTACACTTCGTATTGGTGGACACGAGCCGTAATCACCAGAGGGTCGTTGTAGGGTAGGGATATACCATGGAGGTCCTCGTCGTTGAAAATGATCGGCTCGGTATCCCTGGACTTCTTCCTCGGACGACTGCTAGACTCCACGACCGGTGTGGGGTGTTGAGCCTCATAGGTACCCGACGTACCCCCCGCTGACATGACCATGATTTGGCCGATTGTCAACTCGCTGGGAGGGGGACGTTTCTCTTGCTTACGGTCAGTCTTTCGCTTGTCCCGCAAGTATGTTGCCAGGTGCCCCGAACAGATGAGCTCCTCGATGTAGTCTCGGAGCTGTTTGCAGTTCTCCGTAGAATGGCCCTGCGACCGGTGAAAGCCGCAGTAGGAGCCCCGGGTGCGCTTTGCCACCATGCGCGAGATCGGGGGGAGCTTGAAGAACCTCTCGCCCTTGGCCTCGTCCAGCAGTACCATTTGGGAGACGTTGAGCGGGGTGTACTCCTGAAACTTTGGAGAGTAGTGCTTTGGCCTCTCAAGCCTCTTTTTCTCTTCTCAGGCCCTTTTCTTATGATCCGCCTATTCTGTCCGGGGAAAATTGGCGTTCACCTCGGATTCGAGCTGGATCTCACGTTCGGTCCAGGCCTTGACCTCAGCCATGGTCTTAGGTTGCGCTAATGCAAAGGAGCCTAACCACTCCTTTTGCCTAAGACCCGACCTAAGTGTCGTGATGACCGTCTCGTCCCGGTGTTCCGGGACTTCGAGGAGGGCGTTGTAGAAGCAGGTGATGTACCCTTTGAAGGTCTCCTTGTCCCCGCTCTTTATTGTGAAGGGATGATCGACGGTCCACTTCTGCCGTCTGATCCCGACGAAGTGGCCGAGGAATTGGGTAGCCAGCTCACTGAAGGTCGAGATGGAGCGTGGCGCGAGTCCTCAGAACCAGTCTCGTCCAGAGCGGATGAGAGTAGCCGGGAAAGCGCGGCATTGGGCAGCATCGGAACAGTCCTGGAAACTCATCCCGGCTGTGAATGCGTCTAGATGGTCTTTCGGGTCGGACTTCCCATCGAAGAGTGAGACCTTCGAGGGCTTGTTCCGTGAAGAGACATGGACGGCGAGAAGCTCCTCGGTGAAAGGCTTCGTGAGCAAGTCGGCGGCGTATTTAGCCCCGTCGCTCGATCGACGACCTTCCCGATGCATGCATTCGATCTTCTTCTCGAGGGTATCGAGTCGGTCGTGGTATCCTGATGAGTCGGCATACTCAGATTTCTGGCCTCACTGCCAGAGGTCTCTGCATGGATACGGCCCCGGTACCATTCGATGACGTTCCTCAGGTCTCCTGGTGAGGTCATTTTCGAGCTGTTGTGGTGAGTCTCGTGTCCGTGACCCCGTCGAGGGAGGGGGTGCCGGTCATGCCTGAAAGCAGGCGAGCTGATCGAAACCTCCTCGGGAGGGACAGGGGCGCGACGGGACTCGGGGCGAGGCGCTCTTGCATAAGACCGTGGAGTTAAACTGTGCGGTGCCCATCAGGTCATTGAATATGTCGGCCCGGGGGAACCACGTCCGCCAGAGATAGCGAGGCGGTGATCGGTCGCGCCAATGCGTGCAGAGTCTTCTCTCCCTCTGTAGGGGTCCCGGTCCCGCGAAAGGGGAGCGGCGACCTGGGGAGCATGCCCAGCCGCTTGGATGCGGACGACCGCATCCACGACGGACGTGATTCGATCTATCCGGGCGGATAGGGAGTTATAGATGCTCGACAGAGGAGGGGATTCTCCCTCGTCTCTACTGTGGGGAGGCCGATGGCTGGTGCTTGGATCGTTGCGGTGACCGCTTGCCATATAGTCGAGATCGGAAGATGAACTTTCGGTTGAGTGGAACAAGAGTGTTCCCACAGACGGCGCCAACTGATGGAGCTCTGGATCTCCTTCAGATGTTATCCTCCGTTGATCTACTACAAGGGCTGATGGACGGTTGAGATTGAGTTGGAGGGTTGATCCTCTGAAGAGTGTGGATCTCAATGGGCTTTGAGTGGTTGCGGCCGAGCTACCTGCAAGAAAGTCCCGGGGTGGTTGCGCCACCAAGGACCCTCCAACGATCAAGTTAGTGGCGCAAGTTGGGCAGAGTAGCGGCCTAGAGGAAAGAATTGCATCCCTCGATCATCTGAGAGAGGGGTTTATATAGCAGCAGCAATGAGCAGGTAGGCGCAAGAATCACGCCGGCCGTTACGCCTTTGACGTCACGCCCGTGTGATAGGCGGGATCCTGCATTAATGGCGAGACAGGCTCGTTGATGGGGGATCATGATGGCGTGGAACGTAGGATCATGGGCGACGGATATCTCGCGTATGGAAAGATTCGTGGAGCTGTGGCTGATGGGCCTATGGGTTGGTCAGGGTAAGACCGAGGAAGATCACCTCGGCGGGTGGCTCGAGCACAAGCGGGAGGCTGAGGGTTCTTGGTTCCTTGATAGCTCAGAAGCGAGCCGGGGGTGGCCTGGAAGGTCGCCAAAGGTCGGGAAACTCCTCAGCACCAAGGGCCCGAGGTGTCATAACAACTGAAGTTGAAGATTCCTTCTTGTAGTTCTGGGGCACGTCATCTGCCACGTGTCTGTATTTGGAGAGTCACGATATCGAGCCCCATCAGTAGCTAACTCAACCAATAATATTCTGGCATAGTGAGAGAGAGTAATCAAGTCATATGGTAGTGTCTAAAATGCATTTATCATTATCCATTTGAATAGAAGTTCAATGCTTGAACATTTTGATATTAGTCAACAAATGGAAATGATGGGCAAGTTATGCTAACATACCCTAAACTATCGTGTTTAATACCTTACAAGATCTTTTATTAAATAAAATACCTCAATAAGAGTATTTTAGTAGAAAATTTTAATTAAAAACCATAACTTAAGGTATTTTACTGTAATATAAAAAATTGGAAAAACATGACAGTTCTTTTTTTGAAGGAAAAAAGCATGACAAGACACCCTACTCAATAAAATAAATTTTAAAAATAAAATACTTACAGTGTAAAACATTAGTGCATTGAGATAAACCATAAGTATTTGAACTAATATTTTATGATTTTATTTATGAAAAGACAACATATTCATTATCCTTCACACAAATGCAAGCAGAACACATAAGTTCTACAGCACAAAATAAGAAAATTCTCAAAACATCATATAAAAATTATAGACGCCAAAGAAAATGACAATCTTTTTTTAAGTTGTAATACCCAGTTCCGATTATACCATAACCGTATTTTAATAAATAATTTCCCAATATTTTCCCCTAAATTTTCCTACATAATTTTCTATATTTCTCTAAAACCTAATTCTAAACCTTTACCCTAATTAAACCTTAGCCCATTTCCTAGCCTCGACCCAGGTCCGGCCCAACAAAAACCCTCACCCTAAGCCTGAGCCTCTCCTCTCTCTTTCCCTTTCTTTCTCCTCCTCTTCCTTTATATCCCCAATGGCTCCCTCCTCGCCAACGGCTCCCTAAGACATGCGCTCGCCCCATGACCTCGCCTCCAACGTTCGCCCATGAAATCTGCGCCCACCTCCTCTAATCTCGTTCCCTCTCTAAATCACTATCTCTATCTCTCTCTCACCTTTCAAACCGCCGTTGACCCCGACACCCCCTACATCAGCGGCGACCACCTCCCATCATGCCGACGAGCTCCCAGTGCCACCTCCACCATCTTCACTCTCCTCCCCGAGCTCCTGACTTCCTTTCTCCCTCACTCCCTAACCCGCTCTCTATACATCTCTCTCCCCTTCTCTGCTCCGCCACCGACCGCCTCACTCCTCCTTCTGCCATCATCGACGACGAGCTCCACCAAACAACCCCATTGCACTTCCTTACCAACCCACCTCTGAGCTTCCTTTCCCTTCCATTTCGACCTAATCACCACCACCCTCCTCGTCTCCTCTAATGAACCTACAACTCCTCCGTCGGCCACTTCGTCACCATACCACCCTTGCCGTCGGCCACTTTGTCGCCATACCACCCTTGCCGTCGGCCACTTCGTCTCCATCAGCCTTAAGCCGACCCCTCACAACTCCATGGTTTACCCCTCGCTACCTCCAGCTGAACACAACACCACCACCATCATCACCATCGTTGTCGCCTCTCTCCCCGACTTCATAGCCGAACATTCATCCCTATAGCCGACAAACCCATCGGCTAAAGCTACTGCCGAGCCCTCTGCACCGTCAGCCATCGTTTGAGTGCCGCTGCAACCCTCGACAGAGCCATAGCACCACCATCACTGAGCCCCGGCCACCATATCCATCGTCGCCAGCCCCGAGACTCTTTGCTGCCGCTGTGCTATCCCTCATGTCGTCATCACGCCCCTGCCATTGCCGTACCTAATCGGTGCTACACATCATGCCCCCACCAGTGCTGCCCTCGCACCCGCATCCTCACACAACCGAGCTTCCCAACTCCTTCATCATTTTCTCCTCGAGCCAATCTTCCCATATTGTTGCCTTCGCCGTTGCATTCGTGAAAGTTGTCGCCGTTGTTGCCGTTGTGGCCATCATTGCAGTAGTCGCCGCTGTCTCCATAACCATCGCCATCGTCAACTCCGTTTCAACACCAGAGCTCTACTTCAAGCTAGATCCTGACATTTCGTCGAACAGTTGCAATTGTCGCAATCACCGCTGATCCAATCACCATCGTTGCCGTCCAAACCATGGCCTCGATCGTTCTAACCGTTCTCGTCGTCAACGCAATAGTCGTCGCAACGTCAGCGCCCGTCCATCGCATCCCTATTACATTAGAGACTCACTCATGTCACGCTATGCTCGGATCCGCATCGTTCACAGCTGTCTCGTGTGTCGATTCGATTTCTGCATCCGTGTTGCTTCCAATTCAGCGACCAAGGAAAGTGAACCCTACTTGTTTTACATGTTACGATGCTAATCGATTTATATAATTATATACCTATATAACTACCTAAGTCGTAAAGTCGTATTTTTATGACGAACCGTGTTAATCTAGTGGTGGCGTTTTGAGTTATGATCTAGTCCAAAATATTAGTGATGACATCGTATGGTAATTATAAGATTAAATAGTATAGGTTCAGATAAAAGACACAGACATTTCGATTGCGAACCATATGTTTAGCTTATGTGTGCGACGCATAGTTTCAAATGAAAACCTAATCAAATATGGCTGAACTTATTATAGATATATCCGTTTGCTGATAAAGAACATCATACAAGAAGTTGAGTTGAAAATAGTGAAGTTTACATCATGTAATGACACCCCCATTGAGCTTCATCAAATCTGAAATTTCTCGCACACGTAGCTTATGAAAATTGCAGTAAATTAGATATATACCGGAACGTTGTGTTCGAGGGCCTGTATCGAAGCCGACACGACAACAAAAATTGAGGCGATTCTTGGCTCTAGACTGCAGTCCAGAGCCAGAGTATTTACCTTTACCTGTTTTGGAACACATGTTTCTCCTTGTTTAAGCATGCAAGTGTGTGGAATCATATATAGAAGCGTGGATAATTTAATTATCTTTCTAACGGTGCTGGTCTCATTGCATTCCAGTGTCGTTTGATATTTATAACACCTTTTAAACCGTATATGTGTACTGCAGTTTCTTGCAGAAACAGAATGTATACCTTAATCTTAAACAGTGAATATCTCCATGCGTACAGAGGATATTATTGATCCGTATAGTGCGTTAGAAACACAACAGATAAATATAAATATTATCCAATTATAGTGTCGTCTAATTATGATCCCAACAGGGAGTAAAACATGTTACGAAACGGACTTTCAGTTCAGAAATTGGATTTCTAGCAGTAAACATTTAAAATGAAATGACCATAACTCGCAAACCTAATACCCGATTGACTCGAAACTAATTTTTCCGTACAGATAATTTAATACACTATTTACGCTTTTTAGATTGTTTTGCCAAATTATTCACGTGTGATTTTATAGTATTTTTCTAACCCAACCAACACCGGTTGCTCACATGTATTCAGTAATGCATTTTCTCTATCAAGTGATAAATATTAGAGATTGCATTGTAGCAAGTACGTTAGTGTCAAAGCGTGATTGAATAATGGAAGTGACACGTAATTGTACACAATCAGCTGAACCAATTAGTTATTGCAGTGTCGACGCCTATGGGACATATATAAGTATGATTACAACTAGTATGGGGCGGGTATGAGAGCACTTATATTAGTGTCATAGGTAAGATATCGAGCACTGTCCATTTATCTTGGATACCGGTCGAGACATGCTTGATGGAGACCCTGTCTTCAATTCTTATGTAGACTTGTCATGGAGCGACTAGTATTTAGATTCATGGTCGGTGCTTGATATAGACCGCGGCGTGTGGGATAGTTTGAGTGTGACTTCGATCAACAGAATCTCAGGAGTCCCACTGCCGGCATATTTAGTGATTTCGGGATTTATACTGATAGTGTTTCTGATTCTTACTGATAGTGATTCACGCCCGTGTTCCCTTGCTCCTGAGGCTTACCGGGTTGGGGATACTTCTGCGGTGGTTGACGCTCACACTTGGACTGGCGATAACTTTAGTGATTTAGACATTGAGACTTAGCGACCGATAGCTTTAGTGATATGGATATTGCATTGATTACTAATCTGATACACCTGCTTTATCGTTACATGTACAGGTTATTTCATGCTCGCGTCATTACTCTATACTTACTGCTTTGTATTTATCATCGTTGCACATTATATTTATATATATTGCTATTGTGTCGCTCTGAAGAACTGAGTATGCATACTCAGAGTGAGAAGTAGACTTACCTCGGATCATGATCTGTCTTATCTCGAGAATACCGCGGACATCTAGATTAGCGATGTCAGCGCTATCCTTTCCTTTGACTCTATCTGGTTGGTTTTATATCTATTTTGATAGAATTAATGACTGCATTTCTCATTACTTGTATTATAATTACTGATTACTACGTAGTGCTATAAGCCGAAATGTGACTACGGCAGGATATTTCCTTGACCGTAAGAGCATGGCTGGTATTGTCATCTCTCGTATTCCGTATTTTGAGAAGCGGGACATGACAAAAGTAAAGATCTGGCTCCTAAGGGCCTGACTAAAAAAACATGATAGTTAAGGATATTTCAGTGTAACTTACCCTTGAATAAATTTCAAAGAAAGTATCAATAAAAGAAAGTAGTTTAGGCATCCCACCTATTATTACAATCTCATCTCTCTTTAATTAATCATTTGTTATTTAGGGGTTGTTTGGTTGCAAGATTATGAAATTTGGATTCCAAAACTGTACGGTTGAAAATTTCTGGATTTGGTAATTTATTGTTTGGTTGGCTTTGCATTTCTAGTATTGGATTTGTAGATCCTTGTAATTTTTGTTTGGTTGGTGGAAAAAAATGGGATTTGAATTTGAGCATTTTAGAGAGAGATAGATAGGGAGATGATTATTAAATAAATAAAATATCATGGGTCCCATCTAAAAGTATAATTAATAGTGCCAAATCCTTGAAAATCCTTAAAAAGTTTTAGCATTCAGGAATCCATGTTTTGAAGTGGGCCCTCCATTAAAAAAAAAAGAAATCCTAGAAATTCTAATTCTCTAACCAAACACAAAATTATGGAATCCAAGTATTGCACAATCCAAATCTTATAAAATCCTGCAACCAAACATGCACTTATGAGTTTGCAGTGGGATTGTTCTTCTTCTCTTTCTTAATCTTCTCTCCTTGTTCGATGATAGGCTCCATCATGTCTTCTATCTCATCAGTTATCTTGTCAACCTGTGCCATACATCACTATTTTTCGATTAAAATCAAGAACAAAAATCTTACAAGGGCTTTAATATCATGGTTCCGTTTTGTCCGAAAAAATTTAAATGCTATGTATTCGAGAAATAGTTTAAATTTGAAACCCTCGAATACAAAAATAAGAAATATCGAAAACACATTATGATTGGTATATGTATTTATTCTGTAACGGAGATCAAAATAAACGGCGGCAATTATGTGCGTCTCTGTATGTATGTGTGTGTATATATATTTCGTTTAATCTATCTACTTGTATGTACTTCTTTCAAATCTTACATGTTTTTCAAAAGGTCTTTTCATCGTAACACTGGATGTACATAAAAGCGGACACGATGAGCTTAGTTAATGCAAAGCTATTATATTTATCTAACAATTTTTAACATAAACATTTTTTTTATTGCTAAACACTTTTATTGAACTCAACATGATCGTTAAATGTACAAAGCTGCATAATTGTGATTGTATTTAAGAAAAATGAATATGATACAGTGAAGGGCCTGTGATAAAAATGCTAAATTTGTATAAATTATACGACATAGTGTCTTGCCAAGAAGGACAATTTAGAAGTTCCAACAAAATATATTTCTTGTATACGAATTACCAATAAACGATAAGAAAATAAAAATTTTGAAAATATTATTCAATTTCCTTTTTTCATAGAGTATGTATAGCTTATCATTGTAATTGATAAACTCAAAAGGCAAGGTTGTCAAAAATACCCGAACCTAATAATCCTATAGAGTGCTTTTCGTCACCCTATTGAGATAGAATGTGCTTGCCTGTCAGGCGTGTAGAGATTTCCTCTGTCTAGGACATGCGGGGTTTTATTGATTGTGGAGATCCTAATTTTCAGGCAGCCGCGGACAAAATTGTCGTTAATTACCCCTCGCTTTAACGCGAAAGAACCTCCGATTCATGGGTCATATAGGTCATGCAAACTCAATATGCAATATAAGCGTGTTGTGTTTTGAAAAACAATTTTAAAGTTGCTTTGGGCATAACAGGGACCTCGCAGAGTTTAAGGGGAGAAGTGTTTTAAGTGTGTCGGGGATCTCTTGAAAAGGGAAAAGGGAGAGAGAAGTGAGATATGGTCACCCGAGTTCGAGTGACCACCTGAGGGGGTCGAGAGCCTCCTCTCGAAGCAGGAGACCCCCCTTAGGGCGGTTCCGAAATCGGGAGGCCTCTCTTGGAGGATCCTGAAGTCAGGAGCCTCCCTTTGGGGGAGTCTCGACTTCAGGAGCCACCTTTAGGGGATATCCAACAGCAAGAACCCTCTTTCGAGGGTTCCGAAGAGAGAAAACCCACTTTTAGGGGTTTCCAAAAGCGGAAAGCCCTGATTTTCGAGGGTTCTAGGGCCACACACAGGTGGATCCCGTGTTCAAGTTTTAGGAACATAGATGTAACCCATGTTCCCATGGATCTTACGAGAGAACCGAAGCTGAAAGAGTTAGTAAGGGTGAAGCTATAAGCTTTCATCCCAAAATCATTTATTCTATGTGTTTTTTATGGTGAAACCTATGGGTTTCACCATAGTTCTTTATCTATTATGCTTGCTTGGGGTGAAAGCCTATGATTTTCACCCTAAGAACTCTTTTTCTTACTTTTTTTCTTGGATTTGATGGAGAAAAGCAATGGCTTTACTTTGTTTTGGGTTTAAAAGAAGTTTTAATTGGATTTGTTAAGAGAAAGGGGCTTTCTTTATTGGTTTTTCTCAAGAAAGAAGATGAGGTAAGATGAGAGAGAAGATCATATCAAAGGAGGTGGAGACTCAAAAATCTAGAAAAGAATAGAATGAGAAGAAGTTGTTATCATTTTTTGTATTGTTCCTGGTTAATAAAATACCGTTGTCCATTTGAGTATTGAGTTATTTTTTTTGTTAACTAAGTATAAGAACAATCTTGTAACTCATTGGTTAAATCTTTACACCGCTGTTCTATTGTTCATATGTTCGAAACCTAGCAGCCCTTTTTCTTTTCTTTTGATTTCCTTTTAACGTTTTCGAGCCCCGAAAGTTTACAGGCGATGCATGTGAGGCTCCGAAACCATATAGAAAAAACAATATATGTTTTTGGATCATAGGGGATGACACAAGCCGGGGCGCTCGAGCCAAGACCGACCCGGACAGCCAAACGACTGCCTCAGGCAGTTGAGTGGGGCCCACTCGTGCTCATCTTTTTAAAAAAAAGTCCTATTGATCGTGGGCGTTTGGCTTTCATATTCCAAAGCGATCAGATCAATTCTGAAATGAGAATTAATTAATTCTTCATATTCAATTTTTTTAATGTCACTTTTACTCCTTTATCTCTTTGCTTACTTCTTCCTCCTCTATTTCAACAAAAATTTTGTTACCATCTCACCTATCCCTTTTCACCTTTTGGAAATTCGAAGATTCTCGATACCTTAAGTCACCGGAAGTCTCTCGATCGAGACTTTTCCTCCAAGTTGGCGATACGGTTGTTATACAGTATTACAATGCGTTTAAGTCCCTATTCCCTATCTCTTATTGAATCACATCTCTTGTTGTTTAGCCAATCCTTACTTGTACCTTACGTCGGTTTGTCCAATTAAAAGGAACTTTTAAAATAAAATGTTTTAGTGGAATTCATAGATCAATTCTGGTAGTTGTCTTCATGTTTAGTTTTAAGAGATCGATGAAATATTGGTAATTATGGTTTCTTTGTTGGATAATTGTAACATGATAGTTTGGTACTAGTTATGAAAACAATTGAATTAAAGACCAAATGAATCTGCACGTTATTTCATAGAATGTTTCGTTCATAAAATTTCCTTTAACACAAAAGTTCTAATATGTAATTTGTTATTATTCTTTATATATGTAATATGATCTGATCTACATACTCGCACCGTATATACATTTTTTCACATGGACGCTCGTATAAAAAATTATTCACACAAAACTCAACGTTACCCTTTCTTTTAGAATTACATTCAAAAGTCTGTTTTAAATGGAACTCCTATATTTTTGAAAATCCTTTTATGTTCATCGATTTCGGAAGGAACCAAATAATTTTTATAACCTAAGAATTTAAGAGAATTAAGTATAATAACTAAATAGAATTGTATATGCACTTTAAACAAATTTTCAGAAATTGAGACGAGACCTAGTTTAGGCTTTACATGACCTTTTGCCACTATTTAGAAAAAAATGTTTTTACCGGCCGCTTTCAGAGACCCATAACTCCATCTTTCAAAACCCGTTTTGAGTAAACTCAAGTGTTTTGGATATCTAGATTGAAAAATCGAGATTTTTCTAGTTTTAATTTTTTCCTGAAAACAGACATAATTTATAGAATTCTGTCTTTCAAAATTATGTGACGAATCTGGACAGAATCTAATTCGCGCACTTTTATTAAACATGACATAACTCGAGCTCCTGACATCGGTTTGTGACAAAGCTTATATGTATGGATGCTTAATTGACAGAACTATAACTTTCCAATATACTTGGTGACTCAGAAACGTATAGAACGACCCGATATATGCTCTGTAAGACACCTCATAGTTATTGTCCACAAATTATAATTTCTGTTTTAAACTCTGTTGTTAATCTGACCATAACAAGAGATTCAGGAATCTAAATCGTGCGGAACCGAGTTGTTTAGATAATTAGAAAGAAATACCTACAAGTTTTTAGTAATTTTCGAGACCTGAAAAACGACAGAAATAATGCAAACTGTGTTTTAAAAGCATGTGTCGGGGATGAAAATTCTGATCTGTTCTGCGCAGCAATACGAAAATACGCATATCTCCCAAACCAGTAGTCATAATATAACACTCTAGAATGATCGTACGAAATTGAATTATTAAATTGAATCGATTGATTTTACTGGTTATAGCGAGTTTTGTCTTTGGGGCAACATAAGTCGGTCCAAGGATTATGTGAGCCGTCTCTTGCACCCAGAGAGTTATTGATTGCTTGGATGGACTTGTGAACCGGCTCAGGCATATATTGAGCCGTTTCAACCTGAATTGCGACCTAATATTGTTCCTAATATGATTTCTGAATTGGTTTTTACTACCATGGGTTTATTCTTGATTATCATTGGGTTTTGTTATTGGTTATTATTGGGAATGGTAAAATATTAAATCGATAAAAGATATCCACGGTTTGATACTAAATTAATATTTTACCTCATTTCTAGCCTTATTCCAATTTGATATAGGATTTACTATGATATCTGTCCTATAGTCTTGCTACCTTATATAAACCTTCTAATTCTCATGCAAACTATCTCAAACATAAAACCATAGTCTCCATCGCATCTCTCCACCGAAACCTTAACCCTAATCTCAAACTTAATCTCTTTCATCTCCCGTGGGTGCATCGATCTTTATCATCGTCGAAGGCTTCATCTCATCTTGGTTGCAGTTCAAGCCGAAGTCTTATGCCGTCGTCGTCTTCCATGTCTCACATAGTACTATTAATTGAGGCAAGTACTTGGTGCTTGAAACATGCTAAGCAAGATTATATATATATATATAGATAGAGAGAGAGAGAGAGAGCTGATCATATGAGGTCCGGCCTCATTTCTTATTTTAAGGTACACTTTTCAAACACACAATCCATCATGTTTTTCACTGACCCGCACCGATCATTGTAATCTACACATGTTAGACAGGTTATATATCAAATTTTATGAGATTTGAACATCTCTAACCAACCTATCAAATAGACTAAAAATTCAACGGCTTTATGATGAATGAAAAATAAGATCGCTTGATGGATGTGTTAGAAATTTCCAAATCTCATGGGACTCTAAACATTACCTATCTAATACAAGTGGATCAAAATGACCGGTACGGATCGGTGAAAATCACGGCACATGATGTGTTTAAAAGTTTGGCCTTAAAATAAGAAATGAGAACCGGCCTCATAGGATTATCTCCCTATATATATATATATATATATATATATTTAAATAAGTATGCCTTGCCATTTCCTTTATTGATTATTGTGGTTATTGTTAATCGTATGCACGAGATCTTGCTGAACATCATTTTAATCTTGCATTATTGATATAGATCGTTTCAGACTTAGTGATCAAAATTAATTAAATTGTATCTTGATCCGAATCACTATATTTCAATCAAAATTTTATCTAGTTAAATACCTGTTATTGATGTTTAAAAGATGTTACGTTTATGTTAGTTTGATAGATATATGAATATGGAGAAGTGATATATTTGATGAATGCTATTTACCTGTACAAAATTAAGAAATTGAACCTTGGACAGATCCTGATCGTCTTAGAAAAAGAGTCAACGAGATGGCTCAACATTACCTGAGCCGTCTCATACAAATAGAGAACTAATATATTGTTCCAGATATAGCTTGAGCCGTCTCAAGATAGGGATGTGCCATCTCAAGACAATCATGAGCCGTCTCTTACAACCTGAGAACAAATAATAAATCATGACGACCTCTGAGCTGTCTCAATCTTATTTGAGCCGTCCCAACTTACCATAAACTGATAATTAAATCCTGACATGTTTGATTTCATGACTTTTATTGTTTATGCCATTCCGGTTAATGATATTATCTTGATCATGCACATGATATGACTATAATAATTCTGATATGCCAGTTATTGATTATATACATGTATTCGTGGCATGCATCATTGCTATCTTGTTTTCTATTGTCAACCTTACTTGTAACGTGATGTTTACCTAGTTACCAACAATTTCATGATATCTCTTGACTTGGCTTATTGTCTGGATAGATATATCTTGTACATGCTTGTTCCTGTTTTGGCATTAGGTAGCATAACATATTGATAATTGACATAGGCATGAAACCAGGGAAAAAGGGAAAATCAATAATGGGACCCTAATTGTAACTGAAGAGTTTATTACTTGCTAGATACTAATCAATCGATACGAGCTTCGGGCTCCGGAATGATGGGCTAATATCAATCATTTATCCATTTACCTTGTTTCACTGCCTAGCGGCACGTCTCGGATTCAGCCCCGATAATCTTGACCGTGGTCCCGGGCACGTACATGATACTATTGAGTTACGAGGAGAATTGAATTAATTGGTTTCAAATATCTGTAAGATAGATAACTTAGCAACATGAAATTATAGGAATCACACGACATGATTGGCTTGATTAGATCCTGATTGTTTATCGCATGATATTGATATTGTTCACTATTTAATCACATGATAAATCGCTCATAGGTATAACCCTATTTTATTATATTCGACGCTCTGACGTCTGGGTTTTGCATGACCCAGATTCCCTGGCTTTAGAACAGGTGGATAAGGATTATTTCGAGAAGTTTGCCGAGTAGTTAGGCATCTTATTCAGTTATTCTACGGTTTAGACTTGTTTCTTGTACTGAACTATTTCTTGGATTTTTATTTATGAGCCCATAAGGGACAACTAGTTATTGTTCTTATTTATCCTTGGATCTTGAGACTTGATCATTATTATTGCTTCCGCTATTGACTCTTGATTATTGGTATCGTTATTGTTTATTGTGTCACAGTGGATATGTGATAGTTAGTTATATTATATTGTGCTAAATTATTGCATGACAGTCTTAATGTGACTATGGAAGGATGATTCCTTACCGTAGGTAACATGGTTGGTCGAGTCATACCCCATATTTTTTATGTATATTGGGAAGCGGGGCATGCCACGTAATTAAGCGAGATTTGAGCCCATATTTGTATAATACCTAGCAATATGTTTCTTGTTTATTTTCTGGTTTCAATTGACTCGAATAATTAGTAGTTCACAACACTTCTTTGCCGTATTGTTTTTTGGTCGTTGTTGGATATTGAACTTGTCTCGTTTTCATGCTATGTGACTTTTCATCTTTTTGTACCTATATGAATCATATGAATAACCGAATGCATGCTTGACATGACTTGACGCGATCCATGAATACGTAAAGATATTATCTCGACATGAACTTAACATGAACTCTATTTGAACTCGACATGAAACTAGACTTGAACTTGTAACACTCTAACGTATTCATGGATTCTTGTAAGTTTTGTGTCTTTCTTTATAACTTAATATACGCGGGGTGTTGGGGTAGTTAAGAATGAGTAGTTCAGCTGCTTCGGAGTTCTCTATATGTATTCATATACTTCTGTATTCCTGTAATCCTGTATAAAATCTCATGAAGTGATTGAACACCATAACTTAACTTACGTTAGAATTATTCATGACCGATATTTTCCGGAGGGTGTTGGGTAGTTGAGGATGCGTCGTTCAGTTGTTTTGGAGTCCCCCGTATTCCTTTATTCCGCCATACTGTATAAAATCTCATGAAGCGGTTGGACCCTATGTCTTAACTTGCGTTAGAATAGAAAACCTACACTTTAATGACCCTAACAGTTTGAGCTGTGAGTTCGATCAACGAAATCTCAAGGGTCCCAATACTAACACTTGAATCTCTTTAATCCGTGTCTCTAAGCTGTCGTGTCAAAGCGCTACACTAACCCGGGCCCGTGTTTCCGTTCCCCTGGATTATAGCTTTGGGTCTGAGAATACTCCTGCGGTGGTTGACGCTCACACTCGACTGGCGTTAGGTTAGCTTACCTTTATAGTGACATCTTTAGACCATATCGCCAGTCACTTTATGTTCATCAGTTATACTTATTATATACTTATGTTAACCGACACCATACTTATACTGAACTGCCATGCTTATGTAAAATTGTCATACTTATATAGCTGCCATATTTAATTGTCATATCGTACTTGTTCACTGCATCATAATTACTATCTTTTATATGCTTTTTTTTTATCGTTTTTACTTAAACCTTTAATTAAGGACTTACCGAGTGCAAGTTCGCTGACGGACATTCTTTTGTTTTCTTTATTCTTTGGGAATGTTCGTCAGTTGGTTTAGTGACAAGGGAGATCGAGTCGACAGAGAAGGATTACTCCCAACTGTCATCTCATGCAGATTACTAGTCATCTACCGGTATTTGTTATTTCAGTATTCCTGTTGTTCAGTCTTTGTTTAGTTTTATTTCGTTGTATTTCGAACTACAAACTTATTATCTTTGTTTTGAACTTTTTGACTTGGAATGTAATAGGTAACTGGATTTATACTCTAACTTAAATTCTTATTATATTTTATACATTGGCTACTATAAAATTAACGTATTTATTTCGGGAAGGTCCACTTCTTGGTATAATAACGTCGTGGATCTCGTCACGTGCCTGCTGTCGTCTTTTGGAAGCGGGGAGTGACAATTTCATACTACTTATTATATTTTTATTTCCTTTCTTCTCTTGGCATGGGGATGGCCCCATGCTTGAGCTTGGACTTGGCTTGGGTCCACTTGACTTGGATTCGGGTTTGGGCCCACTTGTTCGTGATTTGACTTTGATTTTGACTTTTTGACATTTGGTCAATGGGGTATAATTTTTTACCCCAACAAAGTGTCCCCCATTAATAAATGCATACAATATGTATAAGTCGTGTGCATGAAATTGATGGATCATATTTCGTGGATATGTTGACTTAATCCATTTTTACGACGTGGAGGTCGCTAGTTGACGTGCTTCTGAAAAAAGGGTTGTTGTGGTTGACATGCTACCGAGGCTGATGGTTGTTGTTTGACATGTCACCGGCATTGCTGTTTAACGTATTACCAATGCTGAAGGCCATTGTTTGACGTATCATCGGTACGGAGGGTCATTGTTGACGTGCTACCGAGACGGAAGGTCGTTGTTCGACGTGTCACCGGCGCGGAGGGTCTTTGTTTGATGTATCAACAGCATGGAAGCTCTATGCTAATGAGCTACTAAGGTGGAGGGTCGTTGTTTGACGTGTCACTAGCGCGAAGGTCCTTGGCTTGACTTGTTTCCGATGTGGAGGTCTTTAGTTGACTTTTTTCTGATGCTGAGGTACTTAGGTTGACTTTTTTCCGACGTAGAGGTATTTGATTGACTTGTTTCCGATGCAGAGATCCTTAGGTTGACTTTTTTTCAGCGCAGAGGTCCTTGGGTGGACTTGTTTCTAACAAAAGGGTCATTTTTGACGTGTTTCCGACGAAAGGGTCATTATGGCTGACATGTTTCCGACGAAGGAGTAGTTTTTGACATAGATGTCATATTTTTCAACATAGAGGTCATTGTTAGAATTTTGAATGGATTTTGAAGCGGAATTAGATAGTTGTTTGATTGATTTGATTGGATCCTGCACTGTTCGGTTGGACATTTGAGCTTGGAAGTACTACCGAGTGGGACTTGGAATTTGGATTTCTGAAGTCAGTAGGGTTTGATTTTGTGTTAGATTTGAGTTTATATTAAATGTTGGAATTTTTGGGGTTTGAAATTTTGGATTCCGACTGGCATTAGCGTTTCTAACACTGGAGCATGGGTGTCAGGAGCAATTCATCATTTGCTGTTAGGAAATTTAGGAATTTGAATATTTGGTTGACATCAGTATCGCTAACATTGAAGTATGGTTTCATGAGCGAATCATTATTTTTCATTGGAGTAATTGAATTTAGATGTAAATTGGGTTGGCGTCTGTATCGCTAACGCTGGACCAGTGCCAAGAACGACTCATTATTCGCTGTTGGAGAATTTGGATTTGGATTTTTGGTTGACGTCTACATCGCTAACACTATAATAGCAGGAGCGTCTCATCATTCGTCAGTGAAGAATTTGGATTTGGATTTTTGGTTAGCATCTACATTGCTAACCGGCGAAACAGCATCCATGGCAGTAGCAGGAGCAGGAATAGTGCCAGGAGCTATTCATAATTCGCCGTTAGAGGATTTGGATGTGGATTTTCTTCAGCATCTGCATCGTTAACACTGGAATGGTGCCAGTAACGACTCATCATTCGCCGTTGGAGAATTTAGAAGTAGATTTTTCCCGGCGTCTGTATCGCTAACACTGAAATGGTGTCAGTAGCAACTCATCATTCACTGATGGAGAATTTTGGATGTTTATTTATAAAAATATATTCCCAGTTTAATGTCTTAGAGGTCGAAAGATTTATTTTTTACACGAATTTGCGTCCTTTCGGGTTTTTACAAGCTCGAGGGTAGTCTAGCTGTTTTTACACATGAAGCCTTTTTAGGTTTTCATTCGTGCCCTTTTACTTGTAGAATAACCCTTATTTTTTAGTGTTTCCAGTTTAATGACGTAGGGGTCAATACTACGCTTATTCTTTGTTTGGTCCTGTTCACATATTTTTGCAGGGCTTATTTGAGATTCTTGGTTTTGAATTTGATGGGGTTGAGTTGTTGTTAGAAACAATGAGCTCTATTTGATTTTCTCAATTAATCACTGGCTCTTTCTGAAGCCGCTTCAACATCTTCTTAGTCTTTTTGAATAGATGTTTATCCCATAGAGGATGCAATAGGATGAAGTCATTTTCTAGAATGGATGATTGAGCCATCCGTTCCTAAAGGATTTCGTCCTTTGTTTGTACAAAGTTGGCAGTCGCGTCTTGATTGTTCGTCAGCACGCCAGAGGACGGTGAAATTTCCCTAGCCTTGTATTGGTCCTCGACCCAGCCCTTGAAAATGTGGCAATCTTCGAAATATGCCGGAATACTCTGTGATATGGATAGTAATTGGGGTTGTCGGTCATATTCGTTTCATTTAGCCTCTTTGGTTCTGGTAGCTATAGATTATTATTTAAGGAGTCCTTGAATATTTTATAGACCTTGTCCCTTTTGAAGGAGTAGACTATGTTCCTCCTTTCCTCCAAAATCAGCCATCCTCGCAATGATGGCTTTCGATATTTGTTGGTCTTCAACCTGCCCGTTCCTTATTTGTTGAAAGAATCGCTGTTGTTAGAACTTTCACCTTTGTTGTTGCCGTCTTTCCGATTCTTTGGCTTGTTAGTAATTGGAGGTCTTGAGTGGACTCGAGGCTTGAGTGTTCTAACATATGAACCCTCTTGGTCAGCTCTTCAAATTTTTTCAGACCCGCCGTGTATAAGAAAAGAGTCATCTAGTTGCCGATATTTCCTATAAGAAGGCTAACGGATTGGTACTACTCTATTGGCGGTTCGTACTTGATAGTGAGATTACACCATCGGGCTATAAAATTCATGACGCTTTTGTTGTTCTCTGGTTTGGTCCTCATAATGTCAGCAATGGTGATTTTATTGTTGACACTCATGAATTTTTGCTTGAACAGAGACTCTATTTGAGCGAACTTCATGACCAAGCCATCCGATATGCTTAAGTGCAAGTTGAAGGCAATGTCGGTCAAGCTGTTAATGAACTGCCGGACAAGAAGCGCATCATTGCCCCCACTATTTTCGCACGATACTTTAAAGTAGGCAATGTGTTGGTTGGCATTTCCAGTCCCGTTGAATGTTTTGAACTTGAGGACGACATAGCCGCTGGGATAGTCCACGAGATCATATCCCGCAGGGGTCTCCCGCTGCTACTACAATTTTTCTGTACTTCAACTTCAGCCACCAATGTCTTGAATTTGCGAGTGACTAAGTCCATTATTTTATCTTGTTTAAGTGCGCTATCGCCAAGCGTCAAAACATTCCTCGAAGCCGAATGTAGACGACTTTCATGAGGATCGCCTACCTTTGAACTTGGGGGGATGGGCGTCGGCTGCTTCGGGTTGTTGTCACTCCGTTCATGAGTACAGCCTTATGCTTGATTGGGCTACGGTCAAGCAACTTTAGCCGTGAGCTGCATCATGACATTCGTCAAATCATCAATTTTGGAGTAGATCTTGGTCATCTCCTTATCTTTGCTTCTAAGCTGTTTCCGGAGTTCTTGGAGCAGCTATTGTTCTGCGGTCTTGGGGATGAAAGTTGGCTCATCCTTGTTTTCCGAGCCCGACTCCTCAGGAATTGTAGATTCCTTTCACCTGGCTGCCCGAGAAGGGTCTTCGTTTTTATCTGCATTAGGTTAAGACTGGGAAGTGACAGCCTCTTCCAAACTATGCTGGGACATGTGAGTATCCATCCCTTCTTTACTCTTACTACAAAGGTTACCACTAGAGCCCATAGCGTCCATATAAACAGTGTAAATCATGTATCCGCCTGAGTTTCTATTGTCGGCTGCGGTGTTCATTGATTTGTTAGACTGTTGTTGCAGCCCGTCCTTTCATGGGAAGGTCAGATGACTGAAAACGGTCGGCTTAAATGGAGCTTTTGGCAAAGCTAGCACTCGCTTCTCGAACTCTCTCCTTGGATTTTGCATAGTGAGGAGAGCTTGATAGACTCTTGATGAGACCGTGTCGTGCCTTTGATTATAGGGATTAAACGCACCTCTTTGCAGGACTTTTTGGATCGCCTGCTTCTTTATTTTCGTGATCATGGCATTCTTCTGAACCAGCCTTAACAGTTCAAAAGAGTTGTTGATCTTCAAAGCAGACTTAGCTGTTATCGTGGGTAACCATGTTCTTGGAACCTCATGAACTCCAACTTAGTAGGATCCTTATTCCTCTTGTTGGCTCTGTATCTGAGTCGTTTTTGTCTTATCTTCTCGATCTTGAGGACTTGGCGGGCATCTGCTTTCCTGGAAGCCGCTGTAGGCTAATTGACTGGGAGTACAGAAAAGACACCCGATCATGCGGTTTTCAAGGGCAGTGCCTAAGCTTTACCGAGACGTCTTTTCGTTTCCTTAATGTTTACGGCCTTGTCCCCAGCTGGAGCAACAAAGAGCCGTTCAAAAAAAGACTTGCGTTTGGGCTCAGGCGTCCTTGCAATTACGACATTTGACATCCTCCCCTTTAAGGCCGGCTTATTCATTACTAGAGTTTGAGGGATAGGAGTGTCGTTGGCTGGGGCAAAAGAGATGGACCTGAATTGGAGCGGTTGCTCTATCCACTGATTCATAAGCTCTGGAGGAAGTATCACTTGGGAATTTGCTTGATGGTGTAAGCGACTGGAGTTGCATCGGAAGTTAAGTTCATTTTCAGAGACGTTGCCGATGAACTGTTGATTGTTGATTAAAACTGAAAGTTAATGATCTACATGAAAATGCATAATTTCAACATATAGAATGAAATATGAGTTTACATGATCACTTGACCCGAGAGATAGGAGGAGATATAGGTCCCAACGGGCTTGACAGAATATATAGAGTGTTTTTCTTCACCCTATTAAGATAGGATGGGCACGCTTGTCAGGTGCATATAGATTCCCCCTGTCTAGAGCAGGAAGGAGTTTACTGATTGTGGAGATGTTAATCTCTGGCAGCCGGGGACAAAACTTCCGTTAATTACCCCTCGCTTTGACTCGAAGGAACCTCCAATTAACGGGTTATATAAGTCATGCGAACTCAATGTGTAATATGCGCGTGTTGTGTTTTCAAAAACAATTTTGAGGGTGATTTGGGCATATCGGGGGTCTCGCAAAGTTTACGCCCCGTTAGAATTTTTTCAAGGGAAGAAGTATTTTGAGTGTATCGGGGAGCACCCGAAAAGGGAAAGGTAGAGAGAAGTGAGAGATGGTCACCCGAGTTCGGGAGGTGCGAGAGTCACCTCCCGAAGCAGGGGACCCCTTTCAGCGGGTCCTGAAGCAGTGTCCCCCTTAGGTGGATCCCGAAGTCGGGAGCCTCCCTTTGGGGGGGCCTGAGATCGGAAGCCTCCTTTTGGGAAGGGGCCCCGATCTCGAGAATCCCCTAAATGGGGTTCTCGACCCTTTGGGGGGTCTTGAGATTGGGAGTCCTATTTAGGGGAGCTGTAACCCTCTTTTCAAGGGTTCCGAAGAGAGAGAACCCTGTTTTGGGGGGTTTCAAAAGTGGAAAATCCCGATTTTCGGGGGTTCCGGGGCTGAACATAGGTGGATCCCGTGTTCAAGTTCAAGGAATATGGGCGTAACCAATGTTTCCATAGAACTCACAAGAGATCCAAAACCGAAAGAGTCTGTGGGGGGTGAAATCTATAAGATTTCATCCCAAAGTCATCTATTCTATGTGTTTTGATGACGAAACACATGGATTTCACCATGGTTCTTTATCCATGGTGCTTGCTTCACCCCAAGAACTCTTTTTCTTCTCTTTTTATTAGATTTGCTGAAGAAAAGCAATTGCTTTGCTTTGTTTGGATTTAGAAGTAGTTTTATTTGTGTTTGTTGACAGAAATGAGCTTTCTTTATTGGTTTATCTTAAGGTAGAGGATGAGGTGAGATGAGAGAGATCACCTCAAAAGAGGAGGAGGTTCAAAACCCTAAAAAAGAATTGATTGAGAAGAAGTTGTTATCATTTCTTATTTGGGTGGGGTTTAAATACCCCTTCCATTTAATATTTCAGCTCTTGGGCTTTACAAAATTAGTTTTTTGCATATTTCTTTTACATCTCACACTACTTATTATATTGTTATTTCCTTCTTCTTTTGGTATGAGACCGGCCCTATGCTTGAGCTTGGACTTGGTTTGGGCCGGGCTTGGACCCACTTGATTTAGGTTTGGGTTTGGACCCACCTGTTCGCGGTTTGACTATGAGTTTTGCTTTTGGTTAATGATGTGTAATTTTAGACCCCAACAAATCCGACCCAAAAATTATGACCCGAACCCGCTATTTTATTATTCCGATCAACTCGACCCAATCTGTTTAATAAATGGGTTGGGTATAGGCCATGTATCATGACCCGTTTTGACCCGTTTGATCCAAATAAAATATTTCCAAATATGTCATTTTCTCTCTTCCTCGTTAGTCTTTGGCATTGTTGGGTACTATTTTTTGAATATCCGTAAATACATGTGATGGGGCTCCTTTCCAGGCCTCCGTCAGATGTTGTCTTCCGTTGATCTCGCGGTGGACTTGGCTGATTATCTTCAGTTGTGTATGGGTCTCAATGGGTTTTTGGAGAAAGAGGTGAAGTGAGGAAGTTGGTGCCGAGTACCTGCATAGAAGTCCCGGGTGGTTCGGTACCACCAGGGACCCTCCGACGCTCAAGTTAGTGATGAGATCCGAGCAGAGTAACGGCTTAAAAGAGTAAAAAAATGCCTCCCTGACCCCTCTGTGATGGGGGTTTATATAGCGGTGGTGGCACGCAGCAGTAGGTGCGAGGATCTCGCCGGCAGTTACGCCCCCGACGTCACGCTCGCAGAGAAAGCGGATCGCCCATTAATAGGGATTGATGGCGTGGAACGTGGGATGTTGCTGGCGTAGAATCTACGCATGGTGAGATTCGCGGAGCGGCGGTTACGCCTGTGAGCGGTGACTTTGGTCGGAGGGTCAAGGAAGGCGGCCATGGCCTGGAGGTCGGGATGAGCGAGGAGGCCGAGGAGTCAAGGTCTTGTGGCAGCTCGGCGCGAGCTATGGGGCCGAGGAAGCCAATTTTAAGGGGGCCCCGAGGAGGGCCAACTTGTGTTTACAGGTCGGGTAAAGGGTAGCCTGGTCGGTCCCCGTGGGCCCTTTCTTCTGGGTTCTGGGACACATCACCTGCCACGTGTCCTGATCTTGGAGGTCTCCAATATTGAGCATCATCATTAGCCCCCCACTCTTTTCCCGACCAGCTAGCGGGTCGAGTCAGGAGTGGACTGTCGGGCCTCCCAAGGTGAGCTCCTTCCTAGGGTTTTTGTCGGGATGAGTCCTCGGGCCGTCGATTGTCTTTTCCGCTAGCGAATCAAGGCGAGATCTCCGCATTTAAAGAAGGTGTGCTGGTTCATGCACCCTGCGACTGAAGCGATGGTCTACGTATCGAGCGTCGATTGGCTGAAGCGATGTATGCAGGCCTGCAGCATCTGATGGGATGCGGCCCAGCACAGAACTGACACGTGAAGCGATCGGGGCCGCTGGGCGCGAAGAGCTATTTCGGCGGGAGACGACGGACGCCGTTGGATGAGGCCGTGTGCAGCAATAAACAGGGGTGGGGCCCTCTCTAGGGCCCTTACTCCTCCATATTTCCCTTTCTCAAGTCTTGGCTGCCCGGCGTTCGTCTCCCTTCTCTCGTTTCCAGCCTTTGAAGATTTTCTTTTTCAAGGTGAGATGTCTTCCTCTGTAGAATTAGTAGACATTGTAGGAGTAGGTGCTAGGGTTCCTTTAGCTGTGTCTGAGTCTCCTCGGGGAGCAGGGGTTGGATCCTCTCCCCGGGATCGTAAGGCGGGGGCCGCCTCCAGGGAGGAGGCGGCAGATGTGGCCCCTAGCACCTTGTGCTGGGTGAGGCACGAGGACGAGCTCACCAAGGCTCGGGCTCGCTTCCACATCCCCTCGCGCTACACGCTTCGACTGGCCAAGGAGGGAGAGAGGGCAGACCAGGTACGGGGCAGGGAGATTGCCCTGTATTTGGAAGCTTTTTGGGGGCGTAATGCGCCTGTCCTTCTCTCCTGAGGTCGTCGCCGCGCTGAATTTCTTCGGTTTGTCCCCCGGCCAGTTAGTGCCGAACTCATAGAGGATTCTCCTTGGGTTCTTGATCCGCCTGAAGCTACAGGCGGTTCCCTTCAGTCTTCCCCTTCTCGATTCCTTCCTTGTCTTCAAGAATCACCCTGGTAGTCGAGCGGGCGACCCGAGAAGGGTTTATCTCACTTTCAGGAAGCGGCCAGGGGGGCGCTGCCAGGACCGGGGTCGTGACCTTGCCTTCTTCTATTCATGACTGGAAAATGAAATTTTTCTTTGTTTCCCCTCCCGAGGGCGAGGACTGGCCCGTGCCTACCAAGTGGTCGCGGGAGAAGTGTTTGCCGGGGATCCAGTCGAATGACCCCGCCGCGGTGAGGGTAGCATCATGGGAGCCCATCCCCCAACCTGACGTGCTGTTGTCCGAGAGGGTTCTGAGCTGGGCCGGACTCAGCCCAGTTGAGTTCGTCGGTAAGTTAGGTTAGCTTTTTGGCTTGTGTCTTTCTCGTGTTGCTGATTTGTTGGGTATTTATCTTGTGCAGGATCCATGGACTTCGTCTCGCTCAGAGCTTCCATGCGCCAGCCGAGGCAGCCTATGAGGGCTGGGGGTACCAGTTCTTCCCATGTGAAGCCTGCTGTTCCCGCCAAAAATTTCTGCGCAAAAGTGCCCAAGGCATCAAATGGCAGCGATACGCTTAAGAAAATGTGAACCAGTATTTTTTGGGCTGTATTTTGAAGAAATCCCGAATGAGAAATAGCTAAATTCTGATGGTATTGAAAGCATTTCGAAAAAACCTTCGATTTGATATATTATGGGCCTCATAATTCATCCGGGATCAAAATTTATAAGCAAATGTGCTTTGCACATGTGATCTAAGGAAGAAAATGCGAACTAGTATTTTTCGAGCAGTATTTTGATAAACTCTGGAATGAGAAACAGCTAAATTCTAATGGTATTGAAAGCATCTCGAAAAAACCTTCGATTTAATATATTATAGGGCTCATAATTCATCCGGGATCAAAAGTTATGAGCAAATGTGCTTTGCACATGTGATCTAAGGAAGAAGATGCGAACCAGTATTTTCCGAGCAGTATTTTGATAAACTCTGAAATGATAAACAGCTAAATTCTGATGGTATTGAAAGAATCTCAAAAAAACCTTCGATTTGATATATTATGGGACTCATAATTCATCCGGGATCAAAAGTTATGAGCAAATGTGCTATGCACATGTGATCTAAGGAAGAAGACGCGAACCAATATTTTCCGACCTATATTTTGACAAACTGCGGAATGAGAAATAGCTAAATTCTGATGGTATTAAAAGCATCTCGAAAAATCCTTCGATTTGATATATTATGGGCCTCATAATTCATCCGGGATCAAAAGTTATGAGCAAATGTGTTATGCACGTGTAATCTAAAATAATGCTCTACTACATGGGGAATGTATTTTTAGTCCCACATCGGGAAAAAGAGATATCGTTTCTCTGCCACTCCCATATAAATAAGAGGGGATACCTCTTAGAAAAGGAATAGTTCAATCCTCAAAGGAGCTTAGTTTTCCATAGGAGCTTAGTTCTCCAAGATAAGAGCATGCTCCTCCTCATAATGCGTATATGCGCAAGGGCCATGTGCGCTACGTGCAACAAACGTGTGCCCGCCGTGCGCGCACCACGTGCAACGTACGTGCGCACCACATGAGAATATTTAATAATATTAAAAGGAGATACGTTCTCCATAGGAGCTTAGTTCTCCAAGATAGGAGCATGCTCCTCCCCATAATGCACATACGCGCAAGCGCCACGTGCGCTACGTGCAACGCACGTGTGCCCGCCATGCGCGCACCACGTGCAACGCACATGCGTACCACATGAGAACATTTAATAATATTAAAAGGAGATACGCTCTCCATAGGAGCTTAGTTTTCCAAGATAGGAGCATGCTCCTCCCCATAATGCGTATATGCGCAAGCGCCAAGTGCGCTACGTGCAACGCACGTATGCCCGCCAAGCGCGCACCACGTGCAACGCACGTGCTCACTACATGAGAACATTTAATAATATTAAAAGAAGATACGTTCTCCATAGGAGCTTGCTCCCCCATAATGCGCATATGCGCAAGCTCCATGTACGCTATATGCAAATATGTGCGCCCAACACGTGCGACGCACGTATGCGAACGCAAAAAAGCCTTTTTTCAGCAGCGAGAAGCTTAAGCTCCAGCCTGTTCTTTCCCCCTAATGAGTGGGACATGGTTCAAAGAGTACATCCCTCCACACCTTCGATATATGGTGCTGTAATCTCTCAGTGTCGTCGGAGAGGTGGTGGGTCCTAACGACCAATGATCCTTCTTTTCAATAAAAAAAAGGGAAAAGAAACAGATATACACAGACAGAAAAGAGAAAGCAAAACCCTCTGCAAACTTTGAGAAAAGAAGAGCAAGCACTTAGAAAAAAGAAGATTTTTCTTCATTTTCAAGGTAAAGAACTATGTTCTTGAATAACAGAGATGAAATCATCTCATTAAAAAAGAAGAACCCTCTTCTAAAAAGATCATAGATCTGAAAAAAGACCAAGGTCTTTGATAAAAAGAAAGAGATCAAAAGATCTAATTATAAAAGAATAAAAGAAGTATTTTACTTCAATCACAGATCTTTGATCTATAAAGGCAGAGCCCTTTTATAAAACAAGAACTTTTGTTCTTGGATCTTGAGGCAAAGCCTCCTTTAAGAAAAACATAAACTTCTTTTTTGATTTTAAATTTAATCAGATGCGCTTTGCGCTACTGAAAAGTGTCTTGCACTCATGAACTGCGCCTTTGCGCTCCTTGGATCGGCGCTCAGCGCCAAAACATGTCACGTGTCAACCATAGACACCACTTGCGCTTTGCGCTGCGGAAACAGCGTACTGCGCTCATGGGTTAGCACTCAGCGCTAAGCGCGCCACATGTCACTCACTGGCACGCCAACAGATTAGCGCAACGCGCTCATAAATTAAAAGCGCAATGTGCTAATGAACTAGCGCTAAGCGCGACACGTGTCACCTTCGTGTGCGCTACCTGACAGAAGCGCAATGCCCTCTTTAATTGACGCAAAGCGCCTGACGCGCCACGTGGCGCACAGTCAGAACACACTCTGTTCTGATGAATGCTATGCATTCAATGAAGACAAAATATGTCAGAGCCCAATAATTAGCAGTATTAAATTAAAAGGACGGAGCCCAAATAAAGGCTTAATAGCCAGAACAAAACAATGTTAAACATTTTTAATTGGACTTAGCCCAATTCTGGCCATAAGTCCTCAATTTATCCTGAACTGAGCACATCTGCTCTTTCAACCAATTCACCTTAGTTCAAGGGTACATCTCTTCACTCCTTTGATATTTGTCGTTGTAATTCCCTAACGTCTTCAAAGAGGTGACGGGTCCTGACAACCACACATTTCATAGACTATGACGTCTTTAAACATTAGACTGTGGGGTCCTTAAACCCATGGACTATGATGTCCTTAACCTTGATCGTGATATCTTTAAACTAACATCGGACTGTGGGGTCCTTAAACCCATGGACTATGATGTCCTTAACCTTGACTGTGAGGTCTTTAAACTCACGGACTATGATGTCCTTAACCTTGACTGTGAGGTCTTTAAACTCACGGACTATGATGTCCTTAACCTCGACCGTGATGTATTTAAACTAATATCAGACTGTGGGGTCTTTAAACCTATGGACTATGATGTCCTTAAGCTTGACTGTGAGGTCTTTAAACTCATGGACTATGATGTCCTTAACCTTGACTGTGAGGTCTTTAAACTCACGGACTATGATGTCCTTAACCTCGACCGTGATGTCTTTAAACTAATATCGGACTATGGGGTCCTTAAACCCATGGACTATGATGTCCTTAACCTTGACTGTGAGGTCTTTAAACTCACAGACTATGATGACCTTAACCTTGACTGTGAGGTCTTTAAACTCACGGACTATGATATCTTTAACCTCGACCGTGATGTTTTTAAACTAACATTAGACTGTGGGGTCCTTAAACTCATGGACTATGATGCACTTAAGCTCGACCGCGATGTCTTTAAACTAACAGTGGACCGAGATGTGCTTAAACTAACAATGGACCGTAATGTCCTTAATTTAATCAACCGCAATGTCCCTAAACTAAACAATAGAGTCCAAATGCTCTCTTGATAGATCTAAACGGTCCCGTTAAGTCGATCTTAGTCTAAAATAAGACTAACATATCCTTAACAAACGTTTAAGTTGATCTTAGTCTCAAATGAGGCTAACATATCCTTAAACCCAACCCCCAAACCCAAATCTAAGAAAAATACGGATTTGGACTAATCCACGTACTACGGGCGACAACACAAATTAGTCTCCGTATACAATCTACGGGCAACCAAACACAAAACAAACACCCACGATACGAAGTGACCATATGGAGAAGGAGAAAGTTGTTACCGCGATGCGGTAGCGTAATTAACTGCAGGGGCTTGCGTCTACAGGGAAGAGCGTCCCCACAATCAAAAACCCTTCAAATGAGGGGGAATCTGACGTAGTCTGCTATATCGACCGCATCCGTTTAAACCTTCGATACACGGTGTCATAAATCAACTTGGCATCTTCGGAGAGATGGACGGATAGCACCAATTAGCATCTGCCCCCAGATTCAGGCAAGACGTTCGTCTTCCCGTTTTCCGGCGATAAACAGATTCTAGCACACCCGGTGGGACCTTTTTCTCTTTCCACTCCACACTTCGTGTGTCGTGTTCGCGAACGAATTGCGGTTTGCTAATGGTTGCCCTTGGATTTCGAGGTATTAAGATTTGGCGTTTCGCTTGGTGCAGAAAGCGAAGATCAATGACGTTCACCTGCTTGAAATGTTCCACATGCAACTGCAACCCACGTTCTGCCTCAACTGGGGGCATATCTTACGGGCCTTAATCAGCCTCCCTGTTCACAATGCCGGTGAAACAGGTCACTCAAGCCACCACAGGATTGTTTTTCTGGACCATGCTCCCGCCAACGAGCTTCACCGCCCCTATACCAACACCAGAAGCTCCCAAGAAGTCGGTCATTGATCGGCTTACAGCTACTGCGGCCCCTCCCAACGGGTCATCCAACACCGGCGCCTTGGTCTTCTCCAAATTGGGTCAGAGTTCAAGTGGGCCCACAACGAAGCCTGCAATCCCAAAGAAGGTTGTTCCGAAGAGGATAGCCATCCCTGCCCGTGAAGTCGTCAAGGCGGCTTCCCCTACCAAAGGGTCAGTTTTTACAAGACTGGCTGTCCCGGTTTCCACAACGGTTCCTCTCCCTGCTCAGAAGTCTGTTTTCGACCGATTGGATACTGCGTCTTGACGGACATCAGTCTTCAACAGGCTTACGCCAGCAGCAGCCCCTTACCTGGACAGGGGGCAAGACAAAACCATCCCCACCATCAAACCAACACCAACGGCACGACAAGCTCGACGTCGCCACTGGCACCGAGTAAGGAAGGACGGGGGCAACTCCCCCTCTGGGCTAACTCCGCCAGCACCAAAGGTGGAAATTAATGCTGTTGTTCCAACCGGGAACGGTTTTGAGCTGCTAAACAAGGTGCGTAGGAACTCTCCTACCGCCATACTGAAAAGATCTCCCCCTGTGGTGGAGAATGTTACATAAATGAAGTTGGACCAGTCTCCTCAACGGCTGTCCTCCAAAATTTACAAAGTCTGGCGACGGGTCCAGGAATCAGTGATCGATCAGGACTATCTCCGCCGACAGAAGAAGATGAAGGCTCAGAAGGAAGAGAACTGTCCTATCAAAACACAACGGACGACAACCACCTGGGTGCCCGCCGCAACAGCCCCCTCAACGTCGACCACTCAGAAAAGAAGGAGGCCAGAGAAAGCCCCTATAACTACGGCATATCGCAAAGACGCCGAAACTAAACGCCCCAAATATGGGGGCATAACGGTCTATACTATTTATATAGCATCTGGGAAAGAGGATAGCCGCGCTTCTACGGGCCACCGACCACTCACCCGATCCATCACAAGAGCTCAGGAACAACAGCAGTAGAAGTTTTAGGAGATGCTGACTGCGATGGCTACACTCATCGGGCCAAAGGAAAGCCTGGAGGCATCATCAGAACAGCGTCACGGACAAGAGACTGATGTTGACTTCCTATGCAGGGTCCTCGAAAAGAAGGACAGAGAAGCAGCAGAACAAGCTGCTAACATAAAGCAAATGGCGCTTCTCTTCCAAGACATGGTAGGAATGATGTTACAGCCGGATCCTCCAGCTGAAGACCCTCCGATCATTATTGAAGATGACAGGGGAGAGACATCGAATCCACCTCCGGCTCTTTCAGCAGCCAAGGAGGAAAATATTTCCAAGGCCACCCTGGATGACTATATTGCTTAGCAAATACGAGTTCACCAGGCAAATGAAGCGGCCGGCCAAGTCGTCAAAACTGGGCGACCGTATCCGGGCTGGTATGACCAGATAAAGTACCCTTCGGGCTACACGATCCCCAAATTCCACGTATACAAGGGGACAGGCAATCCCCATCAATATGTCGCTCAGTTCAGGGCTCTTTGTGGAAACACGGTGGCGATGATAAGCTTTTGCTCCGCTAATTCATCGGCAGCTTGCCGGAAACACCATTTGAGTGGTACTCTGAACTCCCAAATGACTCCGTTAAAACTTTCGCAGAAATGGAGTTGTTGTTCACCCAGCGATTCACAAGTGCTAGTGAACGCACCCCAATAACGGCATTGATCAATGCCAGGGTGAAGCCGGACGAGACGTGGGTTCAGTACGCAATCTGATGGCGGAATCTGTGGTCAAAGTGCGAACAACGCATCAAAGAAGCACCAGCGGTGGGCATGTTCGTGGGCACCCTAGACCCTCATGCAACTATTTCACAGTTCATGATGTTCTTCAAACCGACCACATTCCAGGCTTTAATTGACAAGCTAGCCCAGATGGATCAGATAGGTCATAGACCGTCTCTTCCGAAGCCGAAGCTGCGGAACGAAAAGGGAAAAGGGAAGGCGACCTTCGTTGTGAATACCCAACAACAGCCCAGTACTCTAAAACTAACGGATCAATTGGAAGAGAGACGACGCTATTATAATGAGAAAATGAAGCGTCCATACTCATTCCCACGGGACAAAATGAGGAGACTATTCGAATTGGCGATGCGCAACAGGCTTATTAATCTGCCGAATCCAAAGCGACCATTGCAATCCGGCAAAGTGAATAATCCCAATTATTGCCCTTACCACCAAACGGTAAGCCATCCAATTGAAGATTGCTTCGTCTTTAAGGGGTGGATTGAGGATCAGTACCAGTAAGGCAAGTTTCCGATGTCTGTGAAATGGAAAGTAAGCCCACCACAACCGCACACTCCTAAGAATACGGATACACTGGGGGCATCGTGGTCTTTTGTTGAAGAAGCTCCATGGGAAGTGGCTCTTTCAGCCAAAACCAAAAGAATGTTTAATGATCTCCAGGCATGCCCGGCGATCAGGTGGAAGAATCCGTTGGAACTTGAGATCATCGAGGGGATGCTAAAACCGCGCCCGACTCCAAAAATCGGTGGTAATAGCCAAAGCACATACACCCAGCAGTCGAAATCTTCGAAAAAGAAGAAGAAATCCAAAAAGCCCGTGAAGCCTGGCGACAAGCGCACGGACCTGCAGAAACAAATCGACGCGCTGGAAGAGTATAACCAGAAGGCACGGACACCGATCACGCTCTAAGAGTTTCTCGGCCACGTCCTTAAAGACGGAGATGATGGAGAAGACTCTTCGGATGAATCTGAGGATTGCGTAGCAAGTTGCCATGTGGTCTCTCACTCATCAATAAATGATGAAGAAGCCCTTTGCACCAAGAGACTGGGGGAAAGGACTGAACCGGAACATCCAGGGCCATCAGACGAGATGATCGACGCATTCCTAAACGAAGCTCTTCTTAAAAGTAAGGCTGATCGGGAG
Source organism: Agapanthus africanus (assembly GCA_030015575.1). Taxonomy (NCBI): domain Eukaryota; kingdom Viridiplantae; phylum Streptophyta; class Magnoliopsida; order Asparagales; family Amaryllidaceae; genus Agapanthus; species Agapanthus africanus. Next base: position 746,072,563 of record CM057340.1, read on the forward strand.
CGTGAAGTGGCCATATTTGAAAAGACCCAACGCCGGCGACTAGACGAAAAGGGTGAAATACCCCTATCAGATCAAGGTACAGCCGCCACGAATAAAAGCAAGTTCAAGACGAGGAAAAGGTTCGCCAAAGCCATATCAATGGGGATGAAGCTACCACCCTCCGAAGCGAACGCCCTTGGTGAAACAAAAACACATCCTAGCTACTGCTTATATCATCGAAAGATTTCACACCCTACCGAAGAGTGCGACGCTTTTAAAAGATGGTGGCAGGGATATGTTGCTCAACGGCAACATTACAAGCGGATGAAACGCAAGACTCGTCGGGAGCAAGGGAATACGATCAGGGAGTATAAAAAACCACCGGCAGCTGTCGCATGGTCAACGCCGGAGGATCGCAAGTTCTCACCTTTGGGAGCGACTTCGACGAAAAAATGGCTCTTAGCCCTATCTTTAAAGAGTCCACTTTGGGAAAAGAGGAAGAACCGGAGGCCTGTGAAAACATTCAGCTGCGCAATCGCACGCTGCCCGAAAAGAACCATGGGCCTTCGAACAGTCGGTCAAATAGAAAAGACAAGGGAAAAGAAAAGATCCCTGAGGATATCGTCCTTAATGACCAAGCCGTCAAAGAGCTGACAACTAAGGACCTTCCAAAGAAAAGTAAGGTGGACTATAATGTTCTAGCATACTTGAGGAAGTTACCCTCGCAGCTCAGCATTTTCGACGCCCTTTTACTATCAAAAGAAGTAAGAGATTCATTGATCAAGGTGCTACAAGAGCCAGAGCGATTCCAAGATTCCCTCGCCGAAGAAAAGATGAAGGACGAGCTGGAGGAAGTACACACAGCCAATATCATCTTCGGTGATGAAGACCTCCTCCTTGGGACGTGCCAGCACAACCGTCCCCTCTATGTCTCAAGATACTGCCACGTTATCAAGATAGGCAAAATCCTGGTCGACAATGGGTCTTCCGTCAATCTCCTCGACGTGCGAGCATTGAAGGAAATCTGCATGAGCGTCTAGCACCTCGCTCGTGATAAAATCACCATCTCCGGTTTTGACTCCCAGTCATCGCGGACTCTCAGGTCTGTGATATTGACGTTACGATTCGGGCTACTTGTCATGGATATTAAATTTCATGTCATTGACGCCAAGACATGCTATAACGCTTTGCTCGGCCGGCCTTAGTTACACGAGTACAATATCATCCCTTCTACACAACATCAGTGTATGAAATACTTTAAGGATAGTCTCGAGTAGACCGTAACAGGAGAGTTGAACCCATTCTCCGTGAAAGAAGTCCGCAAGTACGAAGATGCAAAATACTTCTTGCCAGATTTCGAGGACACGGAGAGATGTCACAAACCGGAGAACAAAGCTATCACCACCATTCCGGTCTTCGGGAGTGATACTGAAGAAGAGGAAGAGATAGTTTATTCAGGTCCACTCCAGTATAACAAACCGGGACCATCCGCTCCTATGTTGACCTTTGGCAGCGACTCGGAAGATGAGGTCCATGCTATATTCTTTGCTTGGCCTTCAATACAAACATTCTTTGATAAAGAGCAAAGTCTGCAAGTTGCCATGGTGCCACCCAAGCATCATAAAGAACTAGACGTGCTTGATACCTACAGTGTGGAAGAGCTACAGACGTTCTATGTCCCTCCTAGCCGAGAAGGCGAAAAGACGATCCTATTCTACCGATCCGGGGAAACCAAAGTGGAGAAAGAAATCTGGCACGGCGCGGATTCTACACTTGACTGGCTCCAGCCCATCTGTTTGCCCAGATATTACATGAACGGACTAAAAAGGCTGTTAAGGCGCCAAGGAATACCTCTTAAGCAAACTGTGCGACAAGCAGGTTTCTATAACAGGATCTGGGATGTTTCTGGAACTCAGCGCAAGTTGCCTAATGGGAGAATGGAAACGACTGGGCTTGGATATGTTCGGTCCAAGAAACGGAAGCAACCCCGCGACTGCTACGTCATACATGACTTTGATGAAGAAGGAGATGCTCTGTAGGAAGATGCTAACCCTGAACCAGAAAGAACTCCCGCCGTGAAAATGCCCAGTCCGTCGTTCGAAGAACGAATGGACAAGCTTATAAGGGAAGCAGGTCAAAAAGTTCGAGGCGGCCATAATCACGAAATGGCTAACTACAAGAAAGCCAGAACGCAACGCCTTCTTCAACAGGCTGCGAAAGATGAAAATGCTCCTCCCTGTCAACCCGTTGTGCAAAAGGCCCGACACAGAGGCAGAAACAAACCAAAGAACGGGAAAGGCGTTCAACAGCGACAAAGCGGGACCAAGAAGCCACACGATCGGAAATCGAGCGATTCGGATTCATCCCTTATAAAGAAGATGAGTAGCATATTCCTTTCCTCAGAGAAAAACACGAAAGATGCTTGATCTCGCCATAAGACATCAAATGATTACACTTTCGGAGTCTAAACACCCCGAGCAAGCCAACGAGGTCTCTCACCCAGACTATTGCTCTTATCATCGAGCAATAGGACATCCTCTCGAAGACTGCTTCACCTTCAAGGACTGGGTCGAAGACCAATATCAGCTCGGCAAGTTCGCTCTATCCAGTAGTTAGAGGATAAATCCACCACAGAAACACGAACCAAAAGCCGCGCATACAGCAAGAATAGAACCAGATCAACATCGGTCTTAGAAGCGAGCTCGTACCTGTCACGTGATAACGCTGTCAGAAGAAGAGCTCGAGAATATGGATGACCTCCCCTGGTGCTTCGAAAATAATGATGGCGAGGTAATCTCAGAATTTCCACCGGCGCCGAAAGAGCTGGAAGATAGAATACATACCACAGCAGATAACCTCAAGAAAATTGATTTGGGGACGGCGAGTGACCGGCGGCCGACATTCGTCAGTGAGCTATTGTCTGAAGAGAGGGTGGCTACGCTAAAGGACGTGCTTATGCAGTATAAAGATTGCTTTGCATGGAATTATTCCGAAATGCCAGGTTAGATCCAGAAATTGCTGTGCACAAATTGGCAATATCCCCGGACGTTAAGCCAATCAAACAATCACCAAGGAGGATGCGGCTTGAGCTTGAGATGAGTATCAATGCTGAGGTCAAGAAGTTAATCGACTCCGGCTTCATCCAAGAAGTTCAGTATCCTGATTGGATCGCCAACATCATCCCGGTGATGAAGAAAAATGGGATAGTGCGTATATGTGTGGACTTTCGGGATCTCAATAAAGCTTGCTCGAAGGACGACTTCCCAGTACCGGTCACCGAGCTAATGATAGACAATACGTCCACTCACGAATTCTTCTCCTTCATGGACGGATCGTCAGGATTCAATCAGATAAAAATGCATCCCAAGGACCAGAAGCACACCTCTTTCCGGACCCTTTTGGGTATATTCTGCTACAAGGTGATGCCTTTCGATCTAAAGAACGCCGGTGCCACCTATCAGAGGGCCATGAGGAAGATCTTCGATGACCTCTTACATGAAGTCGTCGAATGCTATATCGACGACCTCGTGGTTAAGAGCAAATCATACGAGGAGCATTTAGAGCATCTGAAGACCGTATTTCAGTGCCTTCGGCAATACAACTTGAAGATGAACCCTCTCAAAAGCGCGTTTGGAGTCTCCTCGGGCAAATTCCTGTAGGGTTCCTAGGCACGCTAATGAGGTCTCACAAGGCATCAACCATGCCAATTTCCAAATTTTAGGGGTGCCGAGAAACCCTAAGACGGATCGTTGGCTAGAAGTTTAGGCGAAACAAAGAAGCTAGTTAACAACTTAACTAAATGAACGGAAATACAACCTTTGTAGATCCGTTCCTCCACCTCCATAGCTCCGTGATGAAGTCCTCTCCGCTGTCCAAATCGAATCCATGACTCTAGCATCGGCTTCATCGGAGAAATGGGCGGGCTAGGTCGTCGACTTCGATGCCGAAGATGATCTACGTCGAGGCATCACAAGATCAAGCTCCCACTTCACCAAGTCATGAAACTTGTGAAGAAAACACCCTATACTACTTGGCAAGAGGTAGAGGATGAAGAAACAGGAGGTGGGTTCACTTTAGAATTGGATTTCTCACTCATTTCATCAAGTCACCATTGATGAAGTCTAGGTTTTCTTCTTGAAGAAGAAGAAGAAGAAGATGATATTATGATAAGAATATAGAATAGAAAAGAAAAATCAATTCTTATCATAATTTTAACTCTAGTTATGTGTAGAGAATTGACCAAGGTTAAAGGAATGGTTAGGGTTAAGGAGATGAAGACAAAATGGTTACTTTGGTCAAAGCTTTATGAAGCTTCAACAAGCTTCATGAAGAAAAGCAACCTTTTGTTTTCATTTCTCATTCTTTTAATCCAAAAATAAATAGATAAATGAATGAATAATCAAATAAAAACCCTAACCATTTATTTAACCAAGGTTTAATTCTTTACACAAACCCTAGCAATCATATATCATCAAACATGATACAATCAAGTGCACAAAATATATCACATATACAATGTGCACATCCGAGTGAGAAAATCCATCTTAAATAAACCGATACTAGTTAATGCAAAGTAATATATCAAATATATAATTATGCATTAAATCATTAAATCAACACTAGATTTAATGATCCGGTCATATCGTATATAACCGACTAATATCAACAGTAACAACTTATCGAATCAACACTTGATCCGATAACCCGGCTATATCGCATATAACCGATCAGTGTCACAAATCGCGAGAATCGAGTACGGTATCACATACACGCATTATTCTCGGTCCCGCACATATCTCATATGCGCTCCTATTTCGTTTCGCTTGAGCCAGGAAACCTCTGTGTAGAACTCTAAAGACTCGTCAATACGCCGGCAGCAGGTGATGATCATATCAAGCACCCACAAGCCGCAAGCGGTCTGCTAAACGTAGCGGCCACCCGGGTATTGAGCGATCAGAAGATCGACGAGCAAGCCCGCTCATACTCCTGTGAATCCAACCAGTAACACTTACTGTACAGTCCGGTCTCGTCGTCAGATATGTCGCATATCTCACCTAGGGGTGGTAAACGTCAGACCCCAATAGCTCGATAAGTCGTGTCGATATGAGGTCTATAACAATTCGAGAAACTACTGGTAACACTTACCAGTAAATCTCAGCAACCCTGGCCAGGGATTTCCGGTTATAGCCAATCGAACACTTCGCAACATCAATTCCCTATACCGGGAGAGACGAATCCCCTCCTATCGCTTATTGCCTCCATGTGATTCGGGACTGTACCCAAAAGCCACCGTTTTGCACGTCCTCTTGGACGTGGTAAGGTGGAAATCAAAGCACAGTGGGAACCACACAAGACTCTATGACGATCTCGGGTCAACAGACTACTCTGTACCAGTGTCACCAGAGAACTGCCATCTGACGTAAGGTATAATACCATCTGGGAGTTCTCAGCGAGTCCGTCCAGTATACCCAGTCTTCACTGAGCACCCGTATATCATCTCTGATGTCAAACACCAATGGATATGGGATCATCCATCACCCATCTGTATGGGTAGAGAAGGTATACGCTAGTCTACTCTGGTATATCGATGCCCCGTCTCGATATACCCACGACTAGGGACCTTGAAGGATGTACTTATGGACTACCATGTCCCCACTAGTATGATCCGCATCATAGTCCAGGTAGTCAAGTACACATCCTAAGGGCTTTACCAACATGTAACAGAGAGACAATCAGTATACACGTTAAGGTAAAGAGTAACCAGATAGCGTACTATCATGTCGAGCAAGAAAGTCCTCCCTATATATGTCCCAGCATCCACTACAATATACATCCTATGTACAGTAATGGCCTCTAGGGCATACATATCACTAACAATCTCCCACTTGCACTAGGGCCATCTGATAGCAGTGGTTGTAGTATCTCATACTCAACCATCCCAATAAAAGTCTCTCTCTGGGATAGGCCTTCGTGAGTGGATCCGCCGCGTTGTCCTCTGAGTCTGCTCTCCTAACCTCGATCCCTTGGAGATCAACCATCTCCATGATCAGGTGATACTGCCTTAGAATATGTCTGGATCACTGATGGGACGGACGTTCCTTGGCATAAGCCACAACTCCATTGTCACACAATGGGAGGAACTAAGTTCATCTCATGAACTAATATACACCCAGACAGCCTCTTTGGTAGCATCTTAAGTAGTGATGTATCCAGCCTTTATCGTCTAGTATGCCACGGTATCTAGCTTGGAGCTCTTCCAACATACCGTCCCTTTACTGAGGGTAAAGACAATGCCTGTGACTGACATTCAGTCATCTTTATCACCCTGGAACCCTTCCAGTGATTCTCCCCAGGACCAATTGATACCATCTCACTACAACTAGTGAGTATCCTAATATCCAATTAGATCTATCTCATAGATCCAAAACTCAGGATTTAGGAGGTATCACTTTGATCCTATATGGAGAATCCTTGTAATAAGCGGAGATCGACCGAGCGTAGTATAGGAAACTCCTTCCCTATCAAGAGTATGTCATCCACGTACTCTGCGAGGATCACTATCATACTCCCTACTACCTTTTCGTTTATACAAGGTTCATCTACCATTTTGATGATGTCAACTTCTTTGACTAACACATCAAAACAGACGTTCCAACTCCGCGATGCCTGCTTCATCACATAAAACATCTTGCACACGTTTCCACTGCTCCCACTGTCTACGAAACCCTCTGGCTGTGTACTTATAGACGCTCTCTTCCAAATCATCATTTAGAAAAGCAGTCAAGACACCCAACCACCAGATATCATAGTCATGGTATGTAGCCGTGGCAAGTAGGATCTGGATGGACTTAAGCATAGGCCCCAGAAAAGGTTTCATCATTAGCCACACCTGGTCAATGATGCAAACCTTTAACAAGTCTAGCTTTGAAAGTCTCAACCTTTCCATGTACACCAAGTAATCTTCTCAAGATATACTTGCTCCTGATGGGGATTTAACCCTTCAGATGTAGCAATCAAAGTCCATACTTTGTTGGTGTATAAGGATTCCATCTCAGATCGCTAAACATCCAGCCATTCTTACAGAGTCCCTACTCTTGATGGCCAGCTCGAAATTAGTTGGGTAATCATCTCATGATGCAATCCTCGCTCCCACTGTCATAAAGAAACCGAAGTATCTCTCAGGTGGGTGAGGCACCCTGCTATATCGGCGGAGAGGCTGAGGTTCGTTGGTTACTATTGAATCCTTTAGTTCTCGCAAATCATCAGCTGCAGTTCGTATAGCTGGAACATTTCCAGTTCTACATAACAGATCTTGCCTCGAGCTTGTCCGGATTTTTCCTTTAGACATAGCCCGGACAACCCCAAATCTTAACCAACTTAAGATATGGGCTCTTCCTGTTCCATATCACATATGAAGCGGTAGGCAACTGATTAGAACCCTATTCAATAGGTATGCAACTTCATAAGTGCATAACTCCCAAAAGGAAATAGGTAACTCAGTAATACTCATCATAGAGCACACCATATCAAATAGGGTGTATCTGCTCCGCCCCGATACACCGACGTGCTGTGGCGTATACGGAGGAGTAATGCTGAATGAGAATGTTATTCTCCTTTAGAATAATCCAGGATTTCCGTGCTCAAGTATTCTCCTCCTTGATCTCATCAAAGGACATAATACTTATACCCGTTTATTGGTTCTCTACTTCTAACTTATATTCTGTGAATATCTCAAAAGGTTCGGACTTGTGTTTCAACAGGAACATATGTCTGAATCTTGAGAGATTATCAGAGAATGTAACGAAGTACAAAGAACCGGTCCTGGCATATGTAGACAGGGGACCTTACATACATCAACATGTATCGTTCCCAAGAGTTAACTAACTCTTTCTCTGTTTCCAATAAACAGAGCTATGGTCATCTAATCTTTGTGACATGACTGGCAAGTTTCACAAGATGTAAATTCAAACTGATTTAAATATGCATCTAAATGTAACTTCAGCCAGTCGGGTCGCATTGATATGACCTAGTCTACAATGCCTCAAGAAGGATCCGTTCATTTCTGAACTATTCCTCTTGTGTGTGTTCCGTATACTAAGAACTGTAGTTTGATTTAGAACGTCAATGCTTTTAGATCACGTGCCTGAACCGATCAACTTTTGATATAGGAAATGTTCAAAACATTATCCAACAATACAAAATTTTATCATTTCTTTACTAATAAAGAGACTGATACGATTTTGTATATCAGGTTCGGTATCTAATAGCATTTGTTCAGAATCAATGTATTGGTAATACACGGTGACAGTGACCAACAGACTTGGCTGCAACACTTGCCCTGTTTTCTGTCTCATGAAACTTATCACTCGTTCTCAGTTTTTCTACCCTGTTGTAGCCCTATGTAACAGATTACATATCTGGGATCCTGATCCGGTATCATATACCCAGGATGCGGAGGATACTGAGAAACAGTCCTTTGTAATGAACACACCCGAAGATGATGCATCAGCATGCACTCTCTTCGTTTGGGCGGCACGGGAATTCTGGTAATCCCTAATTTCCTGCTCTGTCTTATAACAATTATAAGTTGCAGCGGGACCAACGTTCCCCAGCTCAGTATAACAAGCGGGTTCGGTCAATAATCCGTATTATTATCTTGATTAAGGCGTGAAATGGTCGCTACCTAGAGAGAGAGAGAGAAGAAAACACTCAGCGTGCGCTCTTGCAAGAATAGATTGGTTATTATTTTATCTAATCAGGATGGCTCCCACTGCTTTTTATCAAATCTTCCTTCAAACCCTAAAAGGAAAGACTAGCCGGGATTAATTACGCACTACAAGTTCGCCAATCTTTCAGCCAGGCCAGTGTCGGTACTTTGAGGGAGGTCCCCCGTGCTTTCGTACGAACCTGATTAATGTAAACCTCGTTTTCCCAGAGGCGTAACCCCGTTGACACCTTTCTAGACACCTACTTGATCCGCTAATTGTAATGTGTAAAACTCTCCTAGGAGTAACTCTTACTCGCAGCGGGTATCGGGATCCAACTATCTCATAGAAGGTATCCAATCTCATTGCAAATTTCAACACTTGAAATTTCCGATAATATTTTGCCCCTAGCGTGCTATGACCTTGACGCATGCCAAACAACCCATAGTCCGCTAGTCAAGTTCAACCCGTAAATTTCTTGATTGAATTAAACCCACCCGTACGACCCTTGACGCATGCCAAACAACGCCGTACGAATACCCTAATCCAATCGCATCGTATGCTAGCAGATAAGCACTAGTTAGCTACCGTACACTACGCCTTGACGCATGCCAAACAACCGCAGCACGAATACTAACTAGTACTTATCTGAAATGACGGAGGGCTACGACATGTTTTTCTGAAAACCTATTGCGTAATGAACTTGATATCGTTGTAGAATCAAATGATTTTAAAATGGAGTGCTTTTGACGCTTTTCTAGTTTTGCTAAAGGAGTCACTCCCGGTGAAGGGATCGTCGGTCCTTTCCTCGTCGAGTGAGGTGCGGGATATATCATATATATCACTGTGCAAAGCAAAAACTCTTAAAAGCAATCAAAAGATAAACCGAGTGTGTAGCATCTGCCAGTTATTGCTAAAGGAGTCACTCCCGGTGAAGGGATCTCGGTCCTTTCCTCATCGAATAAGGTGCAGGATATATCACATATACCGCTGTGCAAAGCAAGAACTGTAGCTACCTGTTTTATTTTTGAAATTCGATTCTACAACATCTTTAGGTTTCTTTCTCTTTCATTAATCACATTAATGAAGTCCCATCATTTAAGTACCTGAAACATCACAGATAAATACGACGTACACTTATGCCATCCACAATCGCCTCGATGTCCCTTCGTGCACCGTTAGATTAGGTAACTAACGGCAGAGCAGGGCAGGGCTAGCACGGGTGTAAAACATAAGTAACGCCTATATAATATATCATATATACTATATACTGTATCTATCACAGAACATCACATGATCACATTAAAGATATCGCAGCAGAAGAAACATATGAAATATTGGATATTCTAGGACGTCCGTGTTTTCAATACGAGCCAGTATAAAACACGGATTCCACGGTCGTGATGAATAGCCAAACCCACACCCCTAGACCCCTACGAGAGCGGCAAGCGACCCTACCAATTCTAGAGTTAGGAGACCCGGACTCGACTCCTCGAGTTGGTCTCCCACTGGACTCCAGAACCCGGTTACTTGTGCCCTCCTCCTTGGGTCTATCCTAGTGCGGAAAAGTAAATAATATACAAAAGGTGACATCTTCCGCAACCTGGAAGTGCCCCAATAAAAGAATATTATATACAAGTTTTTACATGAATGAAAATGAAAAACACTCATCTCACATAAAAAACCCCCGGCTATTCAAACACGACGATCCAATATAACATATCCAGCAACACATAACATCACATGTCATCAACGTAAGTAAATATGCGCATCCCAATTGTCGTTGACATATAGCAACGAAACCGGCGATATCACATATTACACTTACGGTCACAGAAAAGAAAGTGTAAAACTACAACAGTTGGAATCCGCAACCTCTTTAGACATCGCATGCCTAATCAAATGAAATTCTTAGACATCGCATGCCTAACAATTATGAACCCCGCATTTTAGTCTCATTATCGAAAACTCTTTTCAATATCATGTCGGGCAATTCAACAGGATTCCCGACATTTTGATCGAATGCTCGTCACAAACTTTAGTAGGCGGCTGCACCCCCGATACCGTCGACGAAGTACACCAAGGCGGAACACCACTGCCGCGAGCACCCGAACGGATGCTTCCGGCGACGGGGTTCTCCTACAGTCACTTGGTCGGGGCTATGGGGTGAGGCCGTCTATTAAGTTTACCCGGCGAGTATCCGCGTACGCTACGTGATTGCAACGGACTTTTGATCACATCAAAATTCCGTGGCAACCGATCAAGTGAGACTAAAGTGCTGTGTTTATAACATTCATTCAGTTATCTCATAACTACTTGTGAATTCCAATTATTGTATCACATTCCAGATAAATAGAAAATGTTAAACTTTCCGATCGAACATTCGAACACCCAAGTTTTCCCGAAACAGCTCAACACATGAAATAAGTTCAAAGAACATTCAGTTCATGCCTCAGTACCAACGGTCCAGCCGTAGAAGGGTCAAGCCAACGCCTCACATGTGGTACGCCGTACTGCCCCAAACCCTAAGATTCAAAGGGCAGTTCAAGACGGTCACATAATCGAGTTAAGGTTTGTTGTCTTCTAGAGGGACCATCGCGTTACTTGCACTACTTAGAACGTCATTAAACCACAGAAAAATCCAACACTTGGAAATTTTCTGGCAGGGGAAAAGTTGGGTATTTATATCCGGTCGAACTGTTTAACATATTCAAAAATTATCCGGAAGCCATATAGACAAAATCTGATAATCCGATCGAATCATCGAACTCCCAAAACACCCCAGAAAACTCAACTCTTGAGTGATATTTAAAAATACCCAGAGAACTCAGCACTGAATAAAGGAAGTTACTGTGCAAAATTGGGTGGGTGACGTCATCATACTGCCGCGGAACCGCCGCAGAAGCCAGGCTTCTGCCGCGGTTCCGCCGCACTTTGGAGGAATCATGGACACGTGTTGCACAGTAATTCTTAAGATTCCCTGCTGATTTTTCTGCATATTTTTGATTTGGGAAAAACCCAGTTTTTTAAAAATGTCCAGAGAGCATTATCGGGTTTGGGTTTCGGGTCGATCGGGTTTCAAACTTCGTCTACGCATCGCCTAAGGCTCTAGCTAGGCTCTGATACCACTGTAGGGTTCCTAGGCACGCTAATGAGGTCTCACAAGGTATCAACCATGCCAATTTCCAAATTTTAGGGGCGCCGAGAAACCCTAATACGGATCGTTGGCTAGAAGTTTAGGCGAAACAAAGAAGCTAGTTAACAACTTAACTAAATGAACGGAAATACAACCTTTGTAGATCCGGTCCTCCACCTCCATAGCTCCGTGATGAAATCCTCTCCGCTGTCCAAATCGAATCCATGACTCTAGCATCGGCTTCATCGGAGAAATGGGCGGGCTAGGTCGTCGACTTCGATGCCGAAGATGATCTATGTCGAGGCATCACAAGATCAAGCTCCCACTTCACCAAGTCATGAAACTTGTGAAGAAAACACCCTATACTACTTGGCAAGAGGTAGAGGATGAAGAAATAGGAGGTGGGTTCACTTTAGAATTGGATTTCTCACTCATTTCATCAAGTCACCATTGATGAAGTCTAGGTTTTCTTCTTGAAGAAGAAGAAGAAGAAGAAAATGATGATATTATGATAAGAATATAGAATAGAAAAGAAAAATCAATTCTTATCATAATTTTAACTATAGTTATGTGTAGAGAATTGACCAAGGTTAAAGGAATGGTTAGGGTTAAGGAGATGACGACAAAATGGTTACTTTGGTCAAAGCTTCATGAAGCTTCAACAAGCTTCATGAAGAAAAGCAACCTTTTGTTTTCATTTCTCATTCTTTTAATCCAAAAATAAATAGATAAATGAATGAATAATCAAATAAAAACCCTAACCATTTATTTAACCATGGTTTAATTCTTTACACAAACCCTAGCAATCATATATCATCAAACATGATATAATCAAGTGCACAAAATATATCACATATACAATGTGCACATCCGAGTGAGAAAATCCATCTTAAATGAACCGATACTAGTTAATGCAAAGTAATATATCAAATATATAATTATGCATTAAATCATTAAATCAACACTAGATTTAATGATCCGGTCATATCGTATATAACCGACTAATATCAACAGTAACAACTTATCGAATCAACACTTGATCCGATAACCCGGCTATATCGCATATAACCGATCAGTGTCACAAATTGCGAGAATCGAGTACGGTATCACATACACGCATTATTCTCGGTCCCGCACATATCTCATATGCGCTCCTATTTCGTTTCGCTTGAGCCAGGAAACCTCTGTGTAGAACTCTAAAGACTCGTCAATACGCCGGCAGCAGGTGATGATCATATCAAGCACCCACAAGCCGCAAGCGGTCTGCTAAACGTAACGGCCACCCGGGTATTGAGCGATCAGAAGATCGACGAGCAAGCCCGCTCATACTCCTGTGAATCCAACCAGTAACACTTACCGTACAGTCCGGTCTCGTCGTCTGATATGTCGCATATCTCACCTAGGGGTGGTAAACGTCAGACCCCAATAGCTCGATAAGTCGTGTCGATATGAGGTCTATAACAGTTCGAGAAACTACTGGTAACACTTACCAGTAAATCTCAGCAACCCTGGCCAGGGATTTCCGGTTATAGCCAATCGAACACTTCGCAACATCAACTCCCTATACCGGGAGAGACGAATCCCCTCCTATCGCTCATTGCCTCCATGTGATTCGGGACTGTACCCAAAAGCCACCGTTTTGCACGCCCTCTTGGACGTGGTAAGGTGGAAATCAAAGCACAGTGGGAACCACACAAGACTCTATGACGATCTCGGGTCAACAGACTACTCTGTACCAGTGTCACCAGAGAACTGCCATCTGACGTAAGGTATAATACCATCTGGGAGTTCTCGGCGAGTCCGTCCAGTGTACCCAGTCTTCACTGAGCACCCATATATCATCTCTGATGTCAAACACCAATGGATATGGGATCATCCATCGTGCATCTGTATGGGTCGAGAAGGTATACGCTAGTCTACTCTGGTATATCGATGTCCCGTCTCGATATACCCACGACTAGGGACCTTGAAGGATGTACTTATGGACTACCATGTCCCCACTAGTATGATCCGCATCATAGTCCAGGTAGTCAAGTACACATCCTAAGGGCTTTACCAACATGTAACAGAGAGACAATCAGTATACACGTTAAGGTAAAGAGTAACCAGATAGCGTATTATCATGTCGAGCAAGAAAGTCCTCCCTATATATGTCCCAGCATCCACTACAATATACATCCTATGTACAGTAATGGCCTCTAGGGCATACATATCACTAACAATTCTTAGGATTCATTGTCCGACACCGAGGCATCGAGATAGATCCGTCAAAGATCAAGGCAATTATGGAGATGCCCCCGCCAAGAACTCTCAAACAATTGCGGTCTCTCCAAGGGAAGCTCGCGTATATTCGGCGGTTTATAGCCAATCTCTCTGGCAAATACCGCCCTTACAGTCACCTGATAAAGAAGGGAACCCCGTTCGTCTGGGATCAAAAATACCAAAGCGCACTGGATGAAATCAAGCAATACCTGCAGAATCCACCGGTGCTAGCCGCTCCAGTCAAGGGAAAGCCTCTCATTCTTTATACAACCGCCCTTGAAGGTTCCTTAGGCGCATTATGGGCACAAGGGAACGACTAAGGGAAAGAAAGAGCTCTCTACTACTAGAGTCGAATTCTCCTGGGGGCAGAAAGCAATTATTCTCCCATCGAAAAACACTGCCTGGCGTTGATCTTCGCGATAACGAAACTCAGGCACTATGCATTGGCGCATGAAGTCCGTCTCATATCGAAGGTGGATTCTCTCAAATATTTGATGTCAAGGGCCATATTGACAGGTCGGCTCGCTAAATGGGCCTTTCTCCTGATGGAGTTCTCAATAACTTATCAACCTCTTAAGGCAGTGAAAGGCCAGGCCATCACCGGCTTCCTCGCTGAGCACCCGATATCGGTCGATTCCCCTTTGAATTGCGAACTGCCAGACGAACATGCGTTTGATGCGATCGACGGTGGTGTTACCCGATAGGAACTTTATTTTGATGGAGAGTCTTCCATGAAAAGCGCAAACAAAACACGCTCATAATCAAATCAGGGGCAGGCCTCATCTTCGTGACTCCACAAGGAGGAATAATGCGCTTTGCTTTCTCCTTAACAGAGCCGAGGACAAACAATGAAGCCGAGTATGAAGCTTTGATAGCAGGCCTCGAGATCGCCATCGACATGGGAATTGAAAGCCTCCTCATATGCGGAGACTCCCAATCGGTCGTCAGTCAAGTAAATGGCGACTACCAAACGTGCAAACCAGAACTGGTAAAGTACGGCGAGAGGGTACAGCAACTGCTGACCCAAATACCTTCCTACACCTTGAAAAGCATACCGCGTGCGGAAAATAGCAAAGTGGATGCATTAGCTAAGCTTGCTAAAGAATTGGCCGATGAGAACCTCGATGACGTAAGAATCGTGGTACAAAGCCGTCGGGTCTTCACACCGGCAGAAATATCTCCGGAATCATCCGAGGAAAAGGAAACGACCGAGAAGACGGCCCTGCAAATAAAAGACCAAGAAACGGTTGAGGACTGGAGAGAAGTCTTTATAGACTACTTCAAATCCCGTCGAACGCCTGAAGATGCGTCCTCAAAACATCAGCTCATGAAGTGAGCCTTATCTTTTTCCTTCGTCAATGACACTCTGTACAAGAGGTCATTTGATTCTCTGTGGTTAAGATGCCTGGGACCTGAAGAAGCAAAAAGAGTCATCCAAGAAGTCCACGACGGACTCTGCGGTTCTCACCAAGCAGGCCCGAAGATAAAGTTGAAGATTAAACGGATGGGCTACTATTGGCCCATGATGATCCAGGACTGCCTCGAATACGCGAAGCAATGTCACTCGTGCCAGATTCACGGGGACTTTATCCATCAGCACCCAAATCCAATAAACCCGACAATGGCTAGCTGGCCATTTGAAATGTGGGGAACTGACATAATCGGCCCCATCGAACCAGCATCCTCTAGAGGACATCGATTCATTTTGGCGACAACTGATTACTTCTCCAAATGGGTAGAAGCAGTACCGCTGAGGGAAGTGAAGACGGAGAATATCCTCCATTTCTTCAAGACACACGTCATTTATCTGTTTGGAACTCCGAGACGGATCATATCCGATAACGGGCCAGCCTACAGAAGCCATAAAATCAGCCGCTTCGCACAACAGCACAACATAGACTAAAGATACTCCTCAGTCTATAATCCCCGAGCTAACGGTCTAGCCGAGGCTTTCAACAAGACCTTGACGAAGATCGTAAAAAAGACGGTGTCACGAAATAAGAAAGACTGGCACGAGAGACTGCAGGAAGCTCTCTGGGCGTATCGAACTACGTTCAAAACGGCCACGAACACAACTCCATACGCATTGGTATTCGGTACAGAAGCGGTACTCCCCCCTCGAGATAGAGTTACCCTCTCTGCGAGTGGCAGTTCATTACGAGCTAACGGACGAAGAGAACGCTCACCTTCGCCTCGAGGAGCTCGATGCCCTTGATGATACCCGGCTCATAGCGCAGCAAAATCTCGAAGCTTATAAAGCAAAGACGACACGCTCATACGAAAGATTGACTAGGTCGAGGACATTCCGCCAAGGCGAACTCGTGCTAGTGGTTAAAAGACCTATGATCCCTAATCGCGCCAAGCGGGGGAAATTCAAGCCAAACTATGAAGGCCCGTATATCATAGACAAGGTCTACTAGGGTGGAGCCTATCTACTCATGGACATGCATGGCAAAAGGCCCTTCAGACCAATAAATGGTCGCTTCCTAAAAAAATACTAAGCCTAATAAGTTACGGCCTAGGTCAATGATAGATGACGACGACTATATCCGCTCGCTATCTTCCTAAGCCTAAACTCTATAAGTAGTAACCGGCTTTCTTTACTACGGACCGAGACGTCCTTAAACTAACAGCGGACCGAAACGTACTTAACCTCACAACGGACCGAAACGTCCTTAAACTAACAATGGACCGAAACGTCCTTAAAACTAACAACGGACCACTATGTCCTAAAACTAGCTGTTGACCGAGATATCGATAAACTACGGTGGATTGCAGCATCCCAAAGCTGATACAAAAAAAAGAACAAAAAAAGGAAAGAAAATCGGTATGTCTATAAGCAAAATGGGCACGGATGAAAACACGAAAGGGCTCCGTGAGTAAAAACAGCAGGGCTACCGGCGAGTTTTGTGAAAACCCGAAAGGGCGCAATCTCGTTAAGAGACACTTTCAAAGTCCTCTCGACTTTGTAAGGAGAAACCACCCGAGCAATACACTTGGGGATCCTCACGATTCCTAAGGAGAAATTACACTTGCGAGATCCCCACGACTCGTAAGGAGAACCTTCTTATGGGATCCTCACGGCTCACAAGATTTGAAAGTCTTAAGCTACAGAGATTTGAACCTGTTCTTAAGCAGCCCCCAAATCCTCCAATACTGCCCCACAAGCGGCTCAATGCCGACCCTTGTATACAATCCACGGGCGCGAATAAACATTTCCCTAACAAAGTCCCATCCATGACTAGGGATATGTTCGCAGGGTGAACAACCCTTGTAAGTCCTCTCGACTTATAAGGAGAAAACACTCTTGTAAGATCCTTATGACTTATAAGAGAACATACACTTAGGAATCCTCACAATTCCTAAGAAGAAAACACACCTACGGGATCCTCACGACTCGCAGGGAGAAATACCTTTATGAGACCCTTATGGCTCATGAAGTCAAAAGCCTTAGTCAACAGGATCCTAACCCCGTTTATTAAGACACCTTTGTTCGTCATCGACAGAGGCAAATGATGATTCGCTCCTGGCCATATCCCAGTTGTAGCGGTACTGAGGCCGAAATCGGTGTCTAATCCCAAGCTTGCAGGAAAAAGCTAGCGAGCCACACATGCATATGAAATAGCCGAAATGATAGGGCAACTTGCAACAGAATCAGCAAGTAAAAAAATGTATGCATGCAAAACAGCCGAAATGATTGGGCAACTCGCAATAAAAAGAAGTGAGTAGAAAAAATAAAATAAATAGCCGAAATGATTGGGCACCGCGAAAAATAGCCGAAATGATTGAGCAATCGCGACCTTCGCGATATAAAAGCTGAAATGATAGAGCATCGCGGAAAGAGATAAAATAAAAAATATATAAAATGAAATTTATGCCCTACAGGTGATATCACATCAATCCCTGTATACGATCCAAGGGCGCAAATAAAGAAGGAATCACACTCCTCCTCCCCAGGTTTCATAAGAAGAAGGAGCCAAATCTCAATGGTTCACAGATAGCCTGGAGATCATCTCAACATTCGTCTCATTACAACAGACATAACATCAAATAAAGCGGAACAGCGGCAACTCCCAGTTCCATGACTCGGCGGTACACAGATAACCGAGAGTCAAACCCTGACTCCGTGAAATGCGGATAAAATCAACCCTTCCTGGTTACGTGGAACGCAGCAATGACCCCGTGGGAAACGTTCAGAGCGGATCCTGGTCCTCGCAGAGCATGGTAATGACCCCGTGTGAAGTATCCAGACCAGAGCCTGGTCCTATCTAAACACGGCAGTGAACCCGTGGGAAGCATCCAGAGCAAAATTCCTGGTCACGTGGAATGCGGATAATATCAACCCTGACCCCGTAGGAAACGTCCAGAGCGGAGCCTGGTCCTCGCCGAACACGGCAGTGAACCTGTAGGAAGCATCCAGAGCAAAATTCTTGGTTACGTGGAACGCGGCAATAACCCCGTGGGAAACGTCTAGAGCGGAGCCTGGTCCTCGCCGAACATGGCAGTGAACCCATGGGAAGCATCCAGAGCAAAATTCCTGGTTACGTGGAACGTGGCAATGACCCTGTGGGAAATGTCCAGAGCGAAGCCTGGTCCTCGCCGAACATGGCAGTGAACCCATGGGATGCATCCAGAGCAAAATTCCTGGTTACGTGGAACGCGACAATGACCCCGTGGGAAACGTCCAAAGCGGATCCTAGTCCTTGCAGAGCATGACAATGACCCCGTGTGAAGCATCCAAAGCGGAGCCTGGTCCTTGCTGAACACGGCAGTGAACCCGTGGGAAGCATCCAGAGCAAAATTCCTGGTTATGTGGAACGCGGCAATGACCCCGTGAGAAACGTCCAGAGCGGATCCTGGTCCTCGCAGAGCACGGCAATGACCCCGTGTGAAGCATCCAGAGCGGAGCCTAGTCCTCGCCGAACACGTCAGTGAACCCGTGGGAAGCATCTAGAGCAAAATTTCTGGTTACGTGAACGCGGCTTATATCAATCCTGACCCCATGGGAGACGTCCAGAGCGGATCCTGGTCCACGCAGAGTATGGCAATGACCCCGTGTGAAGTATCCAGAGTGGAGCCTAGTCCTCACCGAACACGGCAGTGAACCCGTTGGAAGCATCTAGAGCAAATTTCCTGGTTACGTGGAATGCGGCAATGACCCCATGGGAAACGTCCAGAGCGGATCCTGGTCCTCGCAGAGCACGGCAATGACCCCGTGTGAAGCATCTAGAGCGAAGCCTGGTCCTCGCCGAACACGGCAATGAACCCGTGGGAAGCATCCAGAGCAAAATTCCTGGTCACGTGGAACGCGGATAATGTCAACCCTGACCCCGTGGGAAACGTCCAGAGCGGAGCCTGGTCCTCGCAGAATACGGCAGTGAACCCATAAGAAGCATCCAGAGCAACCCCTGACTCCGTGAAATACGGATAAGGGCAACTTCACCCATCACTTGCGGGTCCTCACGACTCGTAAGGGAGCAAATTCTCTTGTGAGATCCTTACGACTTTCAAGAGAAAACACACTTAGGAATCCTCACGATTTTTAAGGAGAAATTACACCTACGGGATCCTCTCGACCGGTAGGGAGAAAATTCTTTATGAGACCCTCACGGCTCATAAAGTTGAAAAGTCTTAGGCGATAGATCCTAACCCTGTTTTCTAAGCAATCACTACCTTATAAAAAGTTCAAGATGAACTGTTATCTACCATCTATGGGCCACACTTGCCAAAGCTATATGCCACTGAAATGGAGAAATTACTCATGAGCATATAAACTACTTCGCGCCAGAGTAAAACATAAAGAAATAGAAGGGTGCGGCTCATGGAGCTGAGGATTTGGGACTATATCCTATAAGAGTCAAGTTTTGAGTCAATGATAAATGACGACGCTTATGTCTGCTCGTTATCTTCTCAGATCAAGATTCTAAAAATTATATACCAAACCGAAACTGGTCATACACTATGAATTACTCTACACTAATTCACCCACGTATATACTTACGTGGAGAAAGTAGTGGGGGTATTTGTTCCCGCCAAAAATTTCTGCGCAAAAGAGCCCAAGGCATCAAATGGCAGCGATACGCTTAAGAAAATGTGAATCAGTATTTTCTGGGCTGTATTTTAAAGAACTCTTGAATGAGAAACACCTAAATTCTAATGGTATTGAAAGTATCTCGAAAAAACCTTCGATTTGATATATTATGGGCCTCATAATTCATCCGGGATCAAAAGTTATGAGCAAATGTGCTATACACATGTGATCTAAGCAAGAAGATGCGAACCAGTATTTTCCGAGCTGTATTTTGATAAACTCCGGAATGAGAAATAGCTAAATTCTGATGGTATTGAAAGCATCTTGAAAAAACCTTCGATTTGATATATTATGTGCCTCATAATTCATCCGGGATCAAAAGTTATGAGCAAATGTGCTATGCACATGTGATCTAAGGAAGAAGACGCGAACCAGTATTTTCTGAGCTATATTTTGATAAACTCCGGAATGAGAAACAGCTAAATTCTGATGTTCTTGAAAGCATCTCGAAAAATCCTTCGATTTGATATATTATGGGCCTTATAATTCATCCGGGATCAAAAGTTATGAGCAAATGTGCTATACACGTGTAATCTAAAATAGTGCTCTACAACTCCCATATCGGGAAAAGGAAGAGGGGATACCTCTTAGAAAAGGAAGAGTTCAATCCTCAAAGGATTCGAAACTCAAAGGAGCTTAGTTCTCCATAGAATCTTAGTTCTCCGAGATAGAAGCATACTCCTCCCCATAATGCGCATATGCACAAGCGCCATGTGCGCTACGTGCAACACACGTGTGCCCACTAAGCGCGCACTACGTGCAACACACGTGCGCACCACATGAGAACATTTAATAATATTAAAAGGAGATACGTTCTCCATAGGAGCTTAGTTCTCCAAGATAGGAGCATGCTCCTCCCCATAATGTGCATATACGCAAGCGCCACGTGCGCCACGTGCAACGCAAGTGTGCCCGCCATGCGTGCACCACGCGCGAAGCACGTGCGCACCACATGAGAACATTTAATAATATTAAAAGGAGGTACGTTCTCCATAGGAGCTTAGTTCTCCAAGATAGGAGCATGCTCCTCCCCATAATGCGTATATGCGCAAGCGCCATGTGCGCTACGTGCAACGCATGTATGCCCGCCATGCGCGCACCACGTTCAACGCACGTGCACACTACATGAGAATATTCAATAATATTAAAAGGAGATACGTTCTCCATAGGAGCTTGCTCCCCCCATAATGCGCATATGCGCAAGCTCCATGTGTGCTACGTGAAAATATGTGCGCCCAACACGTGCGACGCACGTGCGCCCAACACGTGCGACGCACGTGCGCGAACGCAAAGAAGTCTTTTTCAGCAGCGAGAAGCTTATGCTCCAGCCTGTTCTTTCCCCCTAATGAGTGGGACATGGTTCAAAGGGTACATCCCTCCACACCTTCAATATATGTCGTTGTAATCTCTCAGTGTCGTCGGAGAGGTGGTGAGTCCCAACGACCAATGATCATTCTTTTCAATAAAAAAGGGAAAAGAAGTAGATATACACAGACAGAAAAGAGAGAGAAAAACCCTCTGCAAACTTTGAGAAAAAGAAGAGCAAGCTCTTAGAAAAAAGAATATTTTTCTTCATTTTCAAGGTAAAGAACTATGTTCTTGAATAACAGAGATGAAACCATCTCATTAAAAATGAAGAACCCTCTTCTAAAAAGATCATAAATCTGAAAAAAGACCAAGGTCTTTGATAAAAAAGAAAGAGATCAAAAGATCTAACCATAAAAAAATAAAAGAAGTCTTTTACTTCATTCACAAATCTTTGATCTATAAAGGCAGAGCCCTTTTATAAAACAAGAATTTTTGTTCTCGGATCTTGAGGCAAAGCCTCCTTTAAGAAGAAAATAAACTTGTTCTTTGATCTTAAATTTGATCAGATGCGCTTTGTGCTACTGAAAAGTTCTATACACTCTTGAACTGCGCCTTTGCGCTTCTTGGATCGGCGCTCAGCGCCAAAACATGCCTCGTGTCAACCATAGACACCACTTGCGCTTTGCGCTTCTGAAACAGCGCACTGCGCTCATGGGCCGACGCTCAGCACTAAGCGCGCCACGTGTCACTCGCTGGCACGCCAACAGACTAGCACAACGCGATCATAAATTAAAAGCGCAATACGCTAATGAACTAACGCTTAGCTCTAAGCGCGACACGTGTCACCTTCGTGTGCGCTACCTGACAGAAGCGCAATGCGCTCTTTAATTGGCGCAAAGCGCCTGACGTGCCACGTGGCGCACTATCAGAACACACTCTGTTCTGATGAATGCTATGCATTCAATGAAGACAAAATATGTCAGAGCCCAATGCTTAGCATTATTAAATTAAAAGGGCCGAGCCCAAATAAAGGCTTCATAGCCAGAAAAAAAAAATGTTAAACATTTTTAATTGGACTTAGCCCAAATCTGGCCATAAGTCCTCAATTTATCCTGAACTGAGCACATCTGCTCTTTCAACCAATTCACGTTGGTTCAAGGGTACATCTCTTCACTCCTTTGATATTTGTTGTTGTAATTTCTCAACGTCTTCAAAGAGGTGACGGGTCCCGACAACCACACATTTTATAGACTATGACGTCTTTAAACATTGGACTGTGGGGTCCTTAAACCCATGGACTATGATGTCCTTAACCTCGACTGTGATGTCTTCAAACTAACATCGGACTGTGGGGTCCTTAAACCCATAGACTATGGTGTCCTTAACCATGACTGTGAGGTCTTTAAACTCACGGACTATGATGTCCTTAACCTTGACTGTGAGGACTTTAAACTCACCGACTATGATGTCCTTAACCTCGACCGTGATGTCTTTAAACTAACATCGGACTGTGGGGTCCTTAAACCCATGGGCTATGATGTCCTTAACCTTGACTGTGAGGTCTTTAAACTCACGGACTATGATGTCCTTAACCTTGACTGTGAGGTCTTTAAACTCATGGACTATGATGTCCTTAACCTCGACCGTGATGTCTTTAAATTAACATCGGACTGTGGGGTCCTTAAACCCATGGACTATGATGTCCTTAACCTTGACTGTGAGATCTTTAAACTCACGGACTATGATGTCCTTAACCTTGACTGTGAGGTCTTTAAACTCACTGACTATGATGTCCTTAACCACGACCGTGATTTCTTTAAACTAACATTAGACTGTGGGGTCCTTAAACTCACAGACTATTATGTCCTTAATCTCGACCGCGATTTCTTTAAACTAACAGTGGACCGAGATGTCCTTAAACTAACAATGGACCGTAATGTCCTTAAGCTAATCGACCGCAATATCCCTAAACTAAACAATAGATTCCAAATTCTCTCTTGTTAGATCTAAACGGTCCCGTTAAGTCGATCTTAGTCTAAAATAAGACTAACGTATCCTCAACAAACGATTAAGTTGATCTTAGTCTCAAATGAGGCTAACGTATCCTTAAACCCAACCCCCAAACCCAAATCTAAGAAAAATACGGATTTAGACTAATCCAAGTCCTACGGGCGACAACACAAATTAGTCTCCGTATACAATCCACGGGCAACCAAACACAAAACAAACACCCACGACACGAAGTGACCATATGGAGAAGGAGAAAGTTGTAACCGCGATGCGGTAGCGTAATTAACTGCAGGGGCATGCGCCTGCAGGGAATAACGTCCCCACAATCAAAAACCCCTCAAATGATGGGGAATTTGACGAAATCTGCTATATCGGCCGCATCCGTTTAAACCTTCGATACACGGTGCCATAAATCAATTTGGCATCTTCGGAGAGGTGGACGGATAGCACCAATTAGTATCTTCCCCCCAGATTCAGGCAAGACGTTCGTCTTCCTAGTTTCCGGCAGTAAACACCCATCCCGGCTCCTACCGCTCCGGTGGCGGCGCCCCACGAGCGCTCGGTGGCGGATCCCGCCCCGGGTCCCAGCAGAGCATCGGGTCGGAAGCGAGCCCTGATTCAGGAGGACTCGGCCTCGAAAGAGGAGATCGGCTCTCCCTTAGAGCCGCTCAGGAGAATCTCCAAGAGGCCCTCCTGGGGCCGGTCCTCACCGACCATGGTGGAGGAAGGGGGCTACCGGTTTGCGGTGCCATCGGGACTGTCCATGGTGGACAGCCTTCTGCACGAGATAGAGACCTCGGCAGGGGGTAGAGTCCCCGGGGGACCTTTAGGGCTCAGATGGCGTCCATCGCCCAGGAGTCCGTGCAGGTAAGTTTTTTTGTTCATGGTGAGATTCAGTGCTCCCTTCATCTTTTTGATCTTTTCCGTGTTTTCTAGGTTCTCCAGCATGTAGCCCTCGCCCTGCGCATGGAGGCCGAGGTGATAGCCCCGGCGCTGGAGGCTACGGGTCAGTTCGCCTCGCTGCAAGGGAGCTCCAAGCGGGAGCTGGAGGCGATGTCGGCGAGGGTTGCCGCCTTGGAAGGCGAGGTAGAGGCCGGGAAATGGGAGGTGGCCCGGCACCGCGAGGCTGCGGTGATCGCCTAGGGCAAGCTCGAGGATGCCCAGGTGCTCGCCGAAAATCTGAAGAGGACGGTGAAGGCCCTCCGGAAGGAGCTGGGGGCGGCAGCCGAGGCGGCTAAGTCGACCTAATCGAGGGCGGTGGAGGGCTAGAAGAAGTCGAAGGACTTCTATGATGACTTGGCCGTGGCCATGACCCGCATTTGGCACGTCGCCCTCGATGCCGTCAAATCCGAGATGCCGGAGTTCGACGACGCAGAGCTCCGGGCCGAGTTCCTCCTCGTGGGCACCGACGAGCAAGGGGAAGGGGTTCCCAGCGAGGAAGTGGCCGAGGACCCGGCAAGCCACGTGGTGGAGGTCGAGGACCTCGAGGTCGTACCTGGCCCCGAAGTGTAGAGCCCCTGTTCTCATCTTTTTATTTTTGTTTTCTTGAATTTTGTAAGGCCGGGGAGCCAAAAAAATACCCTTTGTAAAAACTTTTGCCTTTGGTAGTAATAAAGTTTAAGTTTTTCTTCGGCTTCGTAGAATTGCGTCGCGCTCTACCATCTGTCTGTGGAGAATGCTCGTAAGATATCTTTGCTTGTACCGTTGTGCTTTGACGTCAGGTTGGCCGTCTGTCTGGCGATCGTACATCGAGTTGACCTCAATCATTGGCCGATGAGCGTGCTGCCGAGGAGGTGTCTCCCTGGGCCCCGGAGTCGAGGGGAGATCGTCTAGACGTGGATAGACCTGATGCCCCTCACTGGGGCCTGTATCCTCCATGGGTCGGCGAGCATTTATGATTCCAAGCATTAACCACCATCTGGGGGTGACTGGGAAGGGGAGCTGCTCAGTCGCCTCTTGCAAGGGCTCTCTGGTCCTGGCGTTGTGGCAGGGAAGCTACCAGCTGGGGATATCTGAGCAAGGACTCGACTGTCTTTGAGGGGCTGTAAGAGACCCACTAAGGATGACCGGGCAGTGAAGCTGCACGGTTGCCTCTTGGCGAAGGCTTGGACCTCTGGCGTCGTGGGTAGGCAACTACCAGCCTGGGATGAACGAGCGGGGTGGCCGCTCGGGTGCCACTTGTG
This sequence comes from Agapanthus africanus, assembly GCA_030015575.1. NCBI lineage: Eukaryota > Viridiplantae > Streptophyta > Magnoliopsida > Asparagales > Amaryllidaceae > Agapanthus > Agapanthus africanus. The sequence goes on from CM057340.1 coordinate 746,098,237, forward strand.
AGGGCTTTCGATCCCTGGCGTCGTGGGCAGGGTGCTACCAGCCGGAGTTGAACGGGCAGGGTAACCGCTCGGCTGCCTCTTGCGAGGGCTTTGATCCTTCAGGACGGGGACCGAGCAGGGTTGCTGCCCAGCGCCTCTTGGCGAGTACTTTGATTCCTGTCGATTGTGGTAGGAAGCTACCAGCCAGGGATAGCCGAGCAAGGACTCGACTGCCTCTGGAAGGACTTTGGTGCTTAGTGCGGGAAGGGCTGTAGAAGCCTACCAAAGACCCTTAGCCGAGCAGGGTTACTGCCCGGTGCCTCTTGGCGAGGGCTTTTGTCCTGAAGGATAGCCGAGCGAGGGATCCTCGGGCTCAATTGTCTCTGGGAGGGCTTTTAGATCTCCGGCGTTGTGGCAGGGAAGCTGCCCGCCGGGGATAGCCGAGCGAGGGATTCTCGGGCTCGACTGCCTCTAGGAGGGCTTTCCAACCCCCGGCATTGTGGTAGGGAAGCTACCAGCCAGGGGCGACCGAGCAGGGTAGCTGCTGGGTCGGATCTGGACGGGGCGTAGCCCGACCGTTCAGCTATAGGTGCGTAAAATGTGAACGGTCTGGGCGACGGCGCGCGCATCTAGCGCATTGAATGCGGTGGGAGGCGAAGCGCTAGGGGCGCGTCGCTTCGGCCCCACCGGAGAAGGCTCGATGGACGTCGCGTGGCGACGGCTCCCTAGGTGGAAGCGGGCGACTGTTGAGCAGTGCAGCGGGCTATATAAGGCTGAAGGAGTACTGGTTCCTCCCCCCTTCGGAAACAGGCCATCGAGAATGGAGGATTTCCCGTTTACCATCCCCGACATCGTCTGCTTTGAAGATGTGTACCTTTATGACCCATACTGCACCGTGGACACGGTGCAACTGGTTTACGGGAGCATTGAGGACCATTTTGGCGGGCTGCTCCCCAGACGCTCCTCCCTGCTGCAGCTGCTAATGTATTCCATTTGGAGGGCGTCGCCGGGGCTTTACAACCCCCTGTCTGAGCTGCTCTATGATGAGGCCGTGGGCAAGCTGCGGTCTTTGAGGCGCTTCGGCCTAATCTCCGCGAACAAGCTGGCCCGCTCAGAGGAGCTTGTCCGTGAATGCTACGAGCTGAGGCTCGGGATCGATGCGCGCTGGGGGAACCGAGGACAGCGGTTGGACCTTGTGCAGCCCCGGTTGACGGAGATTTTCGCCGAGTACCACGAGCAGTGCTCGCTGCACCCCCTTCCCCCACTGTTGTAATTTTCTTTTTCTTTCTCTTTGCATGTACAGCTGAGGAGCCCATAATACCCTTTTAATAAACAAAGCTTTTTTTTCTTTTCGCAATGCTGCATTGATCTTTATTAAATTAACAATAGATCCTAGGAAGAATTTACATTGCTTTAAAAGAAAGGTACATGCTAGTAGATGACTTTATTGGCTTGGGCTGAGCTCCCTGAAGGGCGGTTGGCCCTCGCACTTGGCATGGGGCAGGGCGCCCCGTGAGCTCCGGGTTGGTCGTCCGCCGAAGCGAGCATGATCTGACTGATGTTCAGGTCGGCAGGAGGGTGATGCTGCTCCTGCTTGTGGTCGGGCTGCCGCTTTTCCTTCATGTAGGCTGCAAGGTGCCCAGACCGGATGAGCTCTTCGATGTAGTCCCTTAATTGTTTGCAGTCCTCCGTGGCGTGGCCCAGTACCCGGTGGAAAGCGCAGTAGGGGCCCCGGGTTCGCTTTGCGGCCTGACGCAGGATCGGAGGGAACTTGAAGAACCCCTCGTTCTGGACCTCCTCCAGCAACACGCGAGGGAGACGGTGAGTGGGGTATACTCCTGGAACTTCGAGTGGTAGGGCTGCTGACGCTCCGGCCTCTCCACCCGAGCCTTCTTCTTCTAGTCGGTCCGTTTTCCCCGGGGGAAGTTAGCATTTACCTCGGATTCCAACTGAATCTCGCGCTCGGTCCACGCCTTGACCTCGGCCATAGTCTTAGGGTGCGCCTACGCGAAGGAGCGCAACCATTCCTTGTGCCTCAGACCAGATCTAAGCGCCGTGATGACGGTCTCGTCCCGGTGCTCGGGCACCTCGAGGAGGGCGTTGTAAAAGCGAGTAATGTAGGCCTTGAACGTTTCCTTGTCCCTACTCTTAACCATTAAGAAGTAGTCGACCGTGCGCTCTGTCGACGGTTCCCCACGAAATGGCTAAGGTACTGAGTAGCTAGCTCGTCGAAGGTCGAAATCGAGCGGGGCTCGAGCCCCCGGAACCAGTCCCGACCTGCGCAGATGAGGATGGTCGGGAAGGCTCTGCACTGGGCGGCGTCGGAGTGATCCTGGAAGCTCATCCCCGCGGTGAAAGCGTCCAAATAGTCCTTCGGGTCGGTTTTCCCGTCGAATAGAGGGACCTTTGGGGGCTTGTTGCGCTAGGAGACGCGGATGGCGAGCAATTCCTCGGTGAACGGCTTCGTGAGCGAGTCGGAGGCACACTTAGCTCCGTCGCTCGAGAGGTGAACCTCCCGGCGCATGCCCTCGATTTTCTTCTCGAGGACGTCGAGCCGACCGTGGTATCCCGAGGAATCGGTGCCTTGGGATCCCTGGTCTTCGCTGCGGGTAGCTAGCGTCTGAGAGCGGCCCCGGTTCCTCTCGAGGAGGTGCCTCACGTCCTGGGGTAAGGTAGCTTTCGAATCGCCGGGACGGACCCCTTTCGTACGGCCCCACCGATGGTGGTGTGGTTGACCACGCCTGTGGACAGGCGAGGTGACCGACATCTCCTCGGGAGGATAAGGGTCGCGAGGGAGCTCGAGGCGAGGTGTCCTAGCGGCAGACCGTGGCGTGGAGCCCTGGGGCGCCCAGCGGGCCTCAGGGGGCACCGACTCGAGAGATCGGTTGTTAGGGGACACAGCCTGCAGGTGGTTGGCGATCTGGGGCTCGGGCCCGGTCGTTTGGACGCGGACGAGGGCCTCCACTAGGGATTGTATCCGATCTATCCAGCATGTGAGGGCGTTGATAACGGTCATCGGAGGAGGTTCCTCCCCGCCCTCGGTGAACGGAAGGCGGCGGCTGGTACCGGGATCTTCAGGACGGTTGCTTGCCATGAGGGTGGAGATGGGAAGGCCAACTTTGTGTTTTGTGGAGTTATGTGTTCCCACAGACGGCGCCAACTGATGGGGCTCCTTTCCGGGCCTCCGTCAGATGTTCTTCCGTTGATCTCGCGGTGGACTTGGCTGATTATCTTCAGTTGCGTGTGGGTCTCAATAGATTTTTGGAGGAAGAGGTGAAGTGAGGAAGTTGGTGCCGAGTACCTGCATAGAAGTCCCGGGGTGGTTCGGTACCACCAAGGACCCTCCGACGCTCAAGTTAGTGATGAGATCCGAGCAGAGTAACGGCTTAAAAGAGTAAAAAAATGCCTCCCCGACCCCTCTGTGATGGGGGTTTATATAGCGGTGGTGGCACGCCGCAGCAGGTGCGAGGATCTCGCCGGCAGTTACGCCCCCGACGTCACGCCCGCGTAGAAAGCGGATCGCCCATTAATGGGGATTGATGGCATGAAACGTGGGATGTTGCTGGCGTAGAATCTGCGCATGGCGAGATTTGCGGAGCGGCAGTTACGCCTGTGAGCTGTGACTTTGGACGGAGGGCCGAGGAAGGCGGCCACGGCCTGGAGCTCGGGACAAGCGAGGAGGCCGAGTAGTCCAGGTCTTGTGGCAGCCCGTCGCGAGCTATGGGGCCGAGGAAGCCAATTTGCAGGGGGCCCCGAGGAGGGCCAGCTTGTGTTTGCAGGTCGGGTACATGGTAACCTGGTCGGCCTCCGTGGGCCCTTTCTTCTGGGTTCTGGGACATGTCACCTACCACGTGTCATGATCTTGGAGGTCGCCAATATTGAGCATCATCAACATGACTATTAAAGTTATAGTTAATTTGTTTTCCTCATACATAAAACATAATAAAGTAACAAATCAATTTAGGTCAGGTCCGGTGACCCGGTTATAACCTAACTCGAATATTAATGGGTCAGGTACAGGTCTTAAAAAATCAACCCGATTATTAAACGTGTCGGGTTATAATCGGTTAGTAAGCACCATCGAAATTTTTCAGGGTTTTTAAGTCAACACCACTGAACTTAAAAAATGCCATGAACTCCTTTGAGCTGGTAGTATCATATGAAAATCTTAGTTTCATTAATTCGTTAGAGGCACAGGTCAATAAAATGACTCCAAATGTCAGGGTTTATAGCCCTAAATTCTTTGACAAAATCCCTAATAAAAATTCCTAATATGTATATTATTTCTAAAGTTCAATGGAATCATGTATGTATGTTATTTCTGAAGTTCAATGGAATTATTTCAAAAACACTATAAAATTTGAGCACGCTTGATAAATTTGCCCTAAAAGCATATATGACTTTCAGAAGCAACCGCCTAACGAAAAGTCCATAGGAGGCAAACTTAAGAAAGGTCAATGGATCCCTAGAGAGATTTAAGCATGCATGCACGTGGAACATTTGTAAGAGAGTCTGTAGCATACTAATACTAACTATATAGTTAAGCTATTAGTATTTTGCACTTGCAAATGCATGTGCATGGATGGCAGTTTCTTTATGGCTTAAATAAATATCATGTGATTTAAGTTTTGATGTTGATAATAAAATTATAAATATTAGAAATTGAAAGAGATCCCTTGGATACTTATGTGTAACTTTGTATATATGGAAAGAGAAGAAGGAAAGGGAAGGTGAATGAAATTTGAATTTATATGAGGCAATTAAAATATTCATATAGGTAGAAAACCTCACATGAGAAACAGAAGGTAAGACTTAATTCTTAATTAAAAATTAGAGGTCATTTACTGTCACTGCTACAATAAGGGGTTGCCCTTACAGGTTTAAGAATCCATAGGGGCATCTTTTTTTGCCCCTACGGATTAATCCGTAGGGCCATCGATTTATCCCTACGGTGCCCTACGGATTAATTAAAAAATATTAAAATATAATCATTGATTTGATCCTACGGAGCCGCAAAAGAAAACCCTACGGATTAATCCGTAGAGGCATCAAAGGCTTATTTATAAAAAAATAAACCATAGAAATTTCATCATCGTTCCCAAAATTTCCTAATTCCCTTCCATGCGTGTCCCCTCGCCACCACACCCGTGCGTGCCTCCTCGTCCCCGGTACACCATCGTCGACGTCCTCGTCGAAACCACATCCCGCGAGCTCCGGCAGTGGAATCATCGTCGATTTCCTCGTCTCGTCGACAGTGGAATCTCCTTACTCCTCCACCTCGTCAACTGTAGAATCGCCGGCAAAACTACTACTAAGATGGATTAATTTCAATTTTTAACTTATAATTATACTTTTATTTGTGTTATTTTTTATTTAATTAGGGTTACTACTAGGGCTTAGAGTTAGGGTTCGATCTAGGGTTTAGGCTAGGGTTAGGGTTAATTAGTTAGGGTTAGGGTTCGGTTTAGGAATAGGGATAAGGTTAGTGTTAGGGTTAATTAGGTAAGGTTAGGTTAGTTTGGGTTAATTAGGTAAAATAGGGTTGGTGATGATTAGGGCTAGGTTTTGGGTTAATTAGATTAATTAGGGTTAATTTTGGTTAGTGCAAGAGTTAATTTGTGTTGGGGTTTAGGTGATGATTAGAGTCAGGTTAATTAGGGTTGGGGTTTGGGTGATGATTAGGGTCAGGTTAATTAGGGTTGGGGTTTGGGTGATGATTAGGGTCAGGTTAATTAGGGTTGGGGTTTAGGCTAGGGTTAATTTGGGTTAATTAGGTAAAATAGAGTGTATTTGTGTTGGGGTGTTGATTAGAGTTAATTTGGGTTAATTGGGTTAATTAGTGATAATTTGAAGTGTCAGGGTGTTTATTAGAGTTAATTTAGATTAATTAGGTTAATTATGGTTATTTGGGTTAATTACGGATAATTAGAGTTAGGGTGATGATTAGCGTTAATTTGGATTAATTAGGTTAATTAGGGTTAGGGTTTACGATGCACTAAAACTTTCAGTAGGATACTTGATAATAACGTAAACGTATAATTTTACCGTAAACGCAAGAAAAATTTACGCTAAACTAAAATTTTCGAATCCTTAATAACGAAATGTAAACTTAAAATCTATGCATGTTAAATGTTCAAGCTAAAACCAATATATGATACTCGATGATAATATGAAACTTTCATATTCTCATCGATACTTATATATGAAAATCAAAGTGCGGCCTAGTCCCCGTTTATTGGTTAACATACGTTCAATGTTCGTCGTGATATAGAACTATACGAAGGTTGTTAAATATCGGACGGTATAGTTCGGTATTAACAACCGTCGTGTAGTTTATGTGACGAGAAAATTCAATCGTATGATAACCGATAGATTTGTCCAGTGTGGACAAGTTAGGAATGTATAAAGTAAACACCTGCATTCACTTGTATTTTCATTCATTTCGAGTTATTTCGTTGGTACATTTCCGCTGGTTCTCCGTGTACAAAAATAGATTAGATATTCATTTCAACGTTGTTTCACAATATTGAAATGATTATCTATTCTATTACAGTGTACTCGGAGAACAGCGAGGAGGTGCTGCCGAAATTTACTCGAAACGGATGAAAGCACAAGCGAATGGGTGTATGCTCTATACATTCATAATGGGATAGAAGCCTTACCCCTGACAACCAAAACACACGCATACAACATGAATACAATAAACGCACATATAAAGCACATACATACTAAAAACCCTACACTTAAGCGAAATCATAAATTGAAACACACATACACAGAATACAACTCATACTTAGGTATCTTCAAATCTAATTTTGTTTATCGATAATTTATTCTTTTCAACAACAAACTTATATCTATGGATTTTCTTCTTTGCAGTAACCATTCCATTCTTAGATTTCTCAAAATAGTTATTATAACCTATAATTTATATGTTATACAGTCTAACATGGCCCATGAGTACATCAGAGTTAAGGACTGGATGTACGTGGATTGTAAACAACGTATGTAACCTAAATTTGTCACAGGAGTCACTGCTTTCATTGAATTTGCACGCTCACATAATAAAATCGTGTTAGAGAAGATTCTCTGCCCGTGCGATAGATGTGAGAATAAGTGCTGGCGGAAAGTAGAATTCGTAGAGCTTCACATTGTTAAACATAGTTTTACTAGACTTTATACAACTTGGCTATATCATAGGGAATGAGAAGAAGAAGACCGTAATGCGGAAAAAGAAGAAGGAGAAGAAGGTAATTTCTTTTCAGGAGAAGAAATGGAGGATATGGTAGAGGCTGCCCTAGGTGATAGTATTCATACCGAAGATGACATTCCCTCCGGTCAAGGACCGCGTGCGGATAAGTATGAAAAGTTCATGAATAATGCTAGAAGTCCAATTTATGAGAATGCAAATTATTCCACCCTCTCATGGTTCATCCAACTTTTTCAGATTAAGTGCCTAAATGAATGGAGCAACAAATCATTCACGATACTTCTGAAATTCTTGAAAGATTCTATGCCCTCGGGAAATAATATGGCCGACAGCTGGTAAGAAGCCCAGAAGATGATATCTGATTTGGTTCTGAAGTGTGAGAAGATTCAAAGATGACCTAAAAATTGCTTGTTGTACCGGAAAAAGAATTTAGATTTGAAAGAATGTTCAACATGTGGAGAGGCCAGGTGTTCCCTTATGAAAAATAAATAATAAATAAAAAGCAATAGGAAAATTCCCCAAATGGAGCATCACGTGCCCACATGTGATGCGCCTTGGAGCCAATATTACAAGCATTGCGGTTAACAAATAAGGCTGAAACCGAGCCTCACGTTCAAGCACGTGAGCATCTGTATACAAGGTATATAGGTGCTTTCTTAAAAAATAAATAATTGGTAAAAAGAAACTCACGTGTCAGCACATGATGCTCTTTGTTGGGCTTGACTTTGTGGAGTCACGTGCTGTACGTGAGGGCTCCTAATGCCTTCTGAGCCGATAGAATTAAATTCTAAATAATAAAGGGATCAGAACCCTATTTGGAAAATATTCCCTTAGATCTTTCCAAATAAGAAAGATTACGCTCTGTAAAACAGAGCACCGTTGGATTAAAGATCCGATGGTGATTAAAAAATCACCAAATTACAGAATAAGCTCTGTGTGGAAAAATATTTTCCCAATCTTGTTAAAAAAAAAGAAAAATATCTTCTGTAAAACAGAAGGCCTGGGATGAAAGATCCAACGGGGGATAAAATCCCCAAATCAATTAGAGACCTCTCAAATGAGAGATTTTTCTTAACCAAATCAACAAATGTGTCTCCACTATATAAAGGACTCAAGACTTCGAGTCTGGGGGAGGTACAGAGAAGGAGAGGAAAACTCCCTGATAAGCTAAAAAGAAAAGAGAATTTAATTCTCTAGAGAAAAGAAGATCTCATCAAAAAGAAAAAGAAACCTTAGGTAAGAGACAAAAAAAGAAACACAGAGAACATCTTACCTCTTCTTCACCTCCACAAGAGTTGAACTCTTCTAAAAAAGAACTTAATTCTTCCTCATGTTGAGATCTGCAAAAGCAGATCTCCCCACAAGTTGAGAATTTAATTCTCATCGGGGAGATTTGTTATGTAGATTCAAACCTATGGGAAAGAACTAAGTTCAAAGAATTTAATTCTTACAAGAACATATAGCAATTTAATTCCTCTAGTAAAAATAGGGTTTAAACCCTATATTAGAATTTAATTCTTATAAAACAATAGGCTTGAAAGTCTCAAAACTCAAGATCTCGATGCACGTAGAAAGATTAGCACCCAACATGATAATAGCATATCACGTGCTCCCACGTGAGCACCCTTGATGAACAAAAGAGAACAACTGAGAGCAGGTCTTGTGTCTCCACGTGACAAGCACTTATACAAAAAAGAAAAAAGGGTATAAACCCAAAGACAGTTACCATTTTTAGGGCGCCTCATGTGATCCCATATGACCCCGTAAAAAGTGCTTGGCACTTCCAAAAGAAAAAGGGTATAAACCCAAAGACAGTTACCATTTTTAGGGTGCCTCACGTGATCCCACGTGACCCCCTAAAAAGTTCTTAGCACTTCCAAAAGAAAACGGGTATAAACCAAAAGACAGTTACCATTTTTTGGGGCGCCCCATGTGATCCCACATGACCCTCTAAAAGTGCTTAGCACTTTCAAAAGGAAAAAGAGAATAAACCCAAAATAGTTCCCATTTTGGGGGCGCCTCACGTGAGAGCACGTGATCCCCAATAGGGCTTAGCATCTATAAAAGGAACAAGGGAATAGTGCCAAAGAAGCAGCGCCAACTTTCAAGCGCCTCACGTGCTACGCGTGAGCGCCTTAGATTTCATTGTTTAACACTGTTTTAAGTCCGCACATGGGAGTACGTGAGCGCTGAGCATACATTAGTATTTAACACTATAAGGAACCAACTTCAACCACCAATCGGTTAAGTTCCTCCTGAGATTAAACCTCCAAGCAAATCGAGCCTCTATGCTCAGAACTGGTAACTCCTCGATTCGGGATTTGGTTCAAGGGTACATCTCTCCACATCTCTGATACATGTCATTGTAATCTTTCAACGTCTTCAGAGAGGTGGAGGGTCCCAAAAACCAATAACTCTTGGCACACCCCCAAACCAATGAGCCAAAACTCTATGGACAATGATGTCCTTAAACCCAATGGACCGCAACGTCCCTAAACTAAACTCTATAAACTATGATGTTCTAAACCCAATGGACCGCAACGTCCCTAAACTAAACTCTATGGACTATGATGTCCTTAAACTCAATGGACCGTAACGTCCCTAAACTAAAACCATAGAGCCCAAATGCTCTTTTGTTGGATCAAAAAAATGATCCTGAACCCCCGTTAAGTAGATCTTAGTCCAATATCGGATTAACGTATCCTTAACAAATATTTAAGTCGATCTTATTCTCTAACGAGGTTAACGATCCTTAAATCCAAACAAACCCAAATTTAAGAAAATATGGATTTGGACTAATCCCCACCCGACGGGCGACAACATAAATTACTCTCCGTATACAATCCACGGGCAACCAAAAATAAAACAAACACACACGACACGAAATGACCTTCTAGAGCCAAAGAAAGTGGTTACCGCGATACGGTAACGTAATTAACTGCAGGGGCTTATGCCTGTAGGGAAGAGCGTCCCCACAATCAAAAACCCCTTGCAAACGAGGGGGAATCTGACGAAGTCTGCTACAACGGCCGCATCTTTTTAAACCTTCGATACACGGCGCTATAAATCAACTTGGCATCTTCGGAGAGGTAGACAGATAAAATGAAATAGCATCTGCCCCCAAATTCAGGCAAGACGACCTACGCGGTTTCATCTCTGTTTTCAGTGGTAAACAAATTCTGGCACGCCCGGTGGGATCTTTTCCTCTTTCCACTCCACTCTTTGTGTGTCGTGTTTCGCGAACAAATCGCGGTCTGCTATTGTTGCCTATGGATTTGAGATAGTAAGATTTGGTGTTTTGCTCCCGTGCAGAGAAAAGAAGATCAATGGCTTCCAGCTGCATTAACTGCAGCAACAACTCCCACTCCGTCCCGTCTGGAGGAGTAACTTATGGGCCCCAAGCGGCCTCCATCTTCACAATGCCGGTGGAACAGGTGACACAGGCTACCACTGGGTTGTTCTTCAGGACCATGATCCCGTCAACAAGCTTCAACGTCCCGATGCCGTCACAGGAAGCTCCGAAGAAGTCGGTCTTCGATCGGCTTGCAACTATCGCGGCCCCTCTCAATGTGTCGTCCAAGTCTACTACCTCAGTCTTTGACAGGCTGAGCCTAAACTCAAATGGGCCCACGAAGAGGCTTGCAATACCGGAGAAGGCTATCCTAACTCCTGTTGGAGATGAAGTCATCCAAACTACTTCCCCTACTCGAAAGTCGGCCTTCGACAGGTTGACCATTCCTTCCCAGTGGATGTCAGTCTTTCACAGGCTGGCGCCAATAAAAGCCTCTCCTCAAAGCAGGGGGCATGACGAAGCTACTCCAACGATAAAGGTGATCCCGGCTACACGACATGCTCGACGTCGTCACTGACGCCGAGTGAGGAAATATGGGGAAATTCCCCTTTTGGACTTACCCCGCCAGCTCCAATGGTGGAAGTTGATACTGCTGTTCCAACTGGAAACAGTTTTGAGCCGCTCAGGAGGGTGCGCAACAATTCTCCAACTGCCGTGTTGAAAGGGTCTCCTCTACCTGTGGAGAACATTATAAAGGCAAACCCAGAATATCCCTCTCAACGGTTGTCTCCCAAAATCCACAGGGTCTGGCGAAGAGTCTAAGACTCTGTAATCGACAAAGACTATTCCCGCAGATCAAAGAAAATGAAGGCCCGGCAAGAGGAGGGTCATCCCTCCGTCGTACCACGAAAAATATCGTCGGCAACAGCTCCCTCAACTTCGACCGCCCATAAAAGGAGAAGGCCGGAGAAGGTCCCCGTGTCTATGACAAATCTCAAGGACACTGAATTCAAATGCTCCATGTCTGGGGTCATGGTACTGCACATCGTCTACATGGCTTTCGGAAAAGATGAAAGCCGTGCTTCTGGGGGTCATCGACCACTTACGCGGTCCGTAACAAAGGCTCAGGAGCAACAACAGAAACTCCAAGAGATGCTAACAAAGATGGCAGCACTCACTGGGCAGAAAAAAAGTCTGGAAGTATCATCGGATCAACGCCGGGAGTAGGAAACCGACGCCGAGTTCTTCCGACGGAACAAGCGGCTAATATAAAACAAATGGAGCTCCTGTTCCAAGATATGGTGGGGATAATGATCCAGCTGGACCCTCCAGCCGAAGATCCCCCAATAATCATTGAAGACAACATAAAGGAGACATCAAACCCTCTCCCGGCTTTATCAGCAGCCAGGGAGGAGACGATCTCGAAAGATGCACTTGATGACTACATATCTCAACAAATACGAGCTCATCAGGCAAGCGAAGCTACTGGCTAAGTCGTCAGAACTGGGAGACCATATCCAGGCTGGTACGATCAAATTAAGTACCCTCCGGGATATACGATCCCTAAATTCCACGTGTATAAGGGGACAGGCAATCCCCATCAGCACGTCACTCAGTTCAGGGCTCTATACGGCAATACAGGAGGTGACGACAAATTGTTGCTTCGACTGTTCGTCGGCAGCTTAGTAGAGACAGCGTTTGAATGGTACTCGGAGATTCCGAATGACTCTATCAAAACATTTACAAAAATGGAGTTGCTTCTCACCCAACGTTTTGCAAGCGCTAGTGAGCGCACCCCGATCACGACGTTGATCAATGCCAGGGTGTAGCCAGGAGAGACTTGGGTTCAGTACGCAATTCGATGGTAGAACCTATGGTCAAAAGAAGCTCCTGCCGTGGGCATGTTCGTAGGGACCCTTGATCCACAAGCGACTATATTACAGTTTATGATATTTTTCAAGCCGACTACCTTCCAGGCCATGATTGACAAGCTGGCCCAAATGGATCAGATGGGCCATAGACCGTCCTTCTAAAAAACGGAGCTTCGAAACAAAAAAGGGCAAAGGGAAAGCAATCTTCGTCGCCAACGCTCAGTAGCAGCCGAGTGATCCAAAACCAGTTGCTTGCCAAAACGATAGACCGCGATCACTCGGAAAAAAGTTGAGACGTCTTTACTCATTCCCTCAGGATAAAACGAGAAGACTGTTCGAACTGGCGGTGCGCAACAGGCTCGTCACTCTGCCGGATCCGAAACGACCATCGCAACCTGGCGACGTCAACCATCCTAACTACTGTCCCTACCACAGAATGATGGGTCACCCAATCGAAGATTGCTACATCTTCAAAAACTGGGTTGAAGATCGGTACCAACATGGCAAGTTCGCGTTGTCCGAAAACTGGAGGGTAAATCCGCCACAACAACACGCTCCTAAAAAGGTGGACACGCCGGCGGCATCATGCTCATTTGTAGAGGAAGCCCCATGGGAAGTCGTTCTATCGTCCAGGACTAAGAGAATGCTGAAGGATCTTCAAACATGTTCGGTGATTAGATGGAAACGCCCGCTATAGCCTGAGATCATTGAGGGAATGCTAAAACCGCGCCCGACACCAAGAGTTGGTAGTGATGGGCAAAACACCCAGGCCCAGCCATCAAAGTCTTCGAAGAAAAAGAAGAAAACCAAGAAGCCCGTGCAGCCTGACGACAAGCGTACGGACCTGCAAAGGCATATTGACGCGCTGGAGAAATACAACTAGAAGGTGCGAACCCCAGTCACACTCCATGAGTTTCTCAACCATATCCTTAAGAACGGAGACAGTGACAATGACGAAGGAAACAACTCATCAGAAGAACCAGAGGATTATATGGCAAGTTGTAACATGATATCTCATTCTTCGGTAAATGACAAAGAAGCTCACTCTGCATTAGAAGATAACATAGAGGAGCTGGGGGCAGGACCGGCGCCAAAATTCTTGGAACCGTCAGACGAGTTGATTGATATACTGCTGAACAAAGCTTGTCAAAAGAGCAAAGCTGATCAAGAGCGTGAAACGGCCATATATGAAAAGGCCAAGCGTCGGCGTCAGGAGAAAAGAGCTATGGTGAAAATCAATCACAAAGCACTTCGAATGAATCGAAGCACTCCCGCGGCGGACAAAAGCAGGCTTAAAACAAGGAAACGATTCGCCAAAGCCCTGTCAATGGGAATGAAGCTGCCAGCTTTCAAAGGAAGTACTTCTGGGAATATGTGCCTCGAAGGAGCGGACGTATATCCTAACTACTGCTTATACCATCAGAGGATCGCACATCCTACCGAAGAGTGCAGTGCCTTTAAAAAGTGGTGGCAAGGATACGTTACTCACCAACAACATTTCAAGCAGATGAAACGCAAAACTCGTCGAGAGCAGAAAAGCATGACAAATGAGCATAAAGGAACCGCCGGCAACTGTCACATGGTTGATTCCAGGGGATATCAAGTTCTCACCTTCGGAAGCGATTCTGATGAGAAAATAGCCCTCGGCCCTCTCTTCAAGAAATCCACCCCAGGAAAAGATGAAGAGACAAAGAACTATTAAAATATTCAGCTGCGTAATCGTACATTGCCCGAAAAGAATCTCGGGCCTACATACAAGGGATCGAACAAAAACGATAAGGGGAAGGAAAAAGTCTCTTAGGATATCGCCCTCGATGATCGAGTCGTCGAAGAGCTGGCAGCCAAGGACCCGCTCAAGAAAAACAAAGTGGATTACAATGTTCTAGCACACCTGAGGAAGATACCCTCACAGCTAAGCGTTTTGGATGCTCTTTTGTTGTCTAAAGAGGCACGAGATTCTCTGATCAGGGCATTACAAGAGCCCGAGCAGTTTCAAGCTTTCCTTACCGAAGAAAAGATGAAGGATGAGCTGGAAGAAGTTCATACAGCCGACATTGCCTTCAGCAATGAAGACCTCCTCCTCGGAACGTGCGAGCACAACCGTCCCCTATATGTCACCAGGTACTGCCATGACATCAAGATAAGGAAAATCTTAGTTGACAACGGGTCCTCTGTCAACCTCCTAAATGTGAGGGTGCTAAAAGAAATCTGCATGAGCATTCAGCACCTCGCTCGGGATAAAATCACCATCTCCGGGTTCGACTCCCAGTCATAACGGACGCTCAGGTCTGTAATACTAACTTTACACTTTGGGGTGCTCATCACTGACATCAAATTTCATGTCATTGACGCCAAGACCTGCTACAACGCATTGCTCGGCAGGCCTTGGTTACACGAGTACAGCATCATCCCTTCTACACAATATCAGTGTATGAGGTATTTCAAAGATGGTCTCGAGTATACCGTGATGGGGGAACTAAACCCATTCTCCGTAAATGAAGTCCGAAAGTACGAAGATGCAAAGTATTTCCTACCAGACTTTGAAGACACGGAAAGATACCATAAACCGGAGAATAAGCAAAAAGCTATCACCACTATTCCGGTCTTCGGGAGCGATACCGAGGAGGAAGAAGAAATAGTCTATTCGGGGCCGCCCCAAAGAAACAAGTCGGGACCATCTACCCCTATTCTGGTCTTTGGCAGTGACTCTGAAGACGAAGTCAACACAGTGTTTTTGGTCTGTCCATCAATGCATGCCCTTATTGGAGGTGAGCAGAGTTTGCAGGTCGCCATGGTTCCGCGGCAGCATTACAGAGAGCTTGATGCACTTGAGACATATAGTGTGCAAGAGCTGCAGACATTCTACGTCCCTTCCAGGCGAAGAGGTGAAAATACGATCCTATTCTATCGATCCATGAAGACTAAAGTCGCAAGAGAAGTCTGGCATGGTGCCGATTTCGGGCTTGACAGGCTCCAACCAATCCGTCTGCTCAGATACTATGCAGAGGGATTGAAAACGTTATTAAGATGCCAAGGCGTACCCTTCAAACAAACTGCTCGACAGGCTCAGTTCTACAACAGGATTTGGAACGTCCCCGGAACTCAGCGAAAATTGCCCAACGAGAAAATGGAAACGATTAGGCTTGGATATGTCCAATCCAAGAAATGGGAGCAATTCCATGGCTGCCATGTCATAAATCACCTCGATGAAGAAGGGGATGCCCTTTTAAAAGACGCTGATGTTGAACCAGAACGAAGTCCTTCCATAAAAATGTCGATTCCGTCGTTTGAAGAACAGATGGACAAGCTATTATGAGAAGCGAGTCAAAAGGTTCAGAACGACCACAGCCGCGAAATGGCCATTTACGAGAAAGCCAAGATGCAACGCTTCCTTCAATAGGCTACGGAGGATGACAATGCCCTTCACCGTGAGCCCGCCATGCATTCCCAAGATAAGAAGAAGGCCCGATGCGGAGGCAAAAATAAGTTAAAGAATGGAAAAAACGTTCGACGGCAGCAAAACAGATCCAAAAGGCCACACGATCGAGAAAATGTCGGCCGAAATCCTTCGCTGATGAAGAAGATGGGTTGGGAATATTCCTTCCCTCAAGACAAGACAAAGAAGATATTCGACCTTGTCATGAAACATCAAATGATGACATTCCCGGAGTCTCGGCACCCCTATCAAGCAAACGAGGTTCATCACCCGGATTATTGCTCCTATCACCAAGCGATAGGACATCCTCTTGAAGACCGCTTCACCTTCAAAAACTGGGTCGAAGACCAATATCAACTTGGCAGATTCGCTCCATCGAACAGTTGGAGGGTAGCCCCACCACAAAGGCATGTACCAAAAGCAACGTATATAGTGAGAGTAGAACCAGATCAACATCGGTCTTGGAAACGATCTCGTATTTGTCACGTGATAATGCTGTCGGAAGAAGGAGTACGTGAGAATATGGATGACCTCTCCTGGTGCTTCGAAAATGAGGATGAAGACGAGGTGATCTCAGAATTTCAACCGGCGCCAAGAGAATTGGAAGATGGGATACACACCACGGCGGACAACCTAAAAAAAATCGACTTGGGGACGGCAAACAACCCACTGCCAACGTTCGCCAGTGAGGTGCTGTCTAAAGAGCAGGTGGCTACGCTAAAAGATGTACTCATGCAGAATAAATATTTCTTCACATGGAACTATTCCGAGATACCGGGGCTAGATCTAGAAATAGCTGGGCATAAATTGGCGATATCTCCGGACGTTAAACCAGTCAAACAAGCACCAAGAAGAATGCGGCTCGAACTGGAAATGAGTATCAACGCTGAAGTCAAGAAGCTAATCGATTCCGGCTTCATCCAGGAAGTTCAATACCCCGACTGGATCGCCAACATTGTCCCAGTGATGAAGAAAAATGGGACGGTGCGCATCTGTGTGGACTTTCGGGACCTCAACAAAGCCTGTCCGAAGGATGACTTTCCCGTACCGGTTATCGAACTAATGATAGATAACACGTCCACTCATGAAGTCTTCTCCTTCATGGACGGATCATCGGGATACAATCAAATAAATATGCATCCCGAAGACCACAAGCATACCGCTTTCCGGACTCCTCTAGGCATATTCTGTTACAAAGTGATGCTTTTCGGTCTGAAGAACGTCGGTGCTACCTATCAGAGGGCCATGAAGAAGATTTTCGATGACTTCATACATGAAATCGTCGAATGCTATATCGATGACCTCGTAGTAAAAAGTAAATCGTACGAGGAATACTGGGAGCATTTGAAAATATTGTTCCAACGTCTTCGTAAGTATAATCTGAAGATGAACCCTCTGAAATGAGCATTTGGAGTCTTCTCAGGCAAATTTCTAGGGTTCATCATACGGCACCGGGGCATCGAAATAGATCTATCGAAGATTAAGGCGATTATGGAAATGCCCACTCCAAGAACTTTAAAACAATTGCGGTCTCTACAAGGAAAGCTCGCGTATATCCGACGGTTCATATCCAACCTTTCTGGGAAATGTCGTCCCTACAGTCACCTGATGATGAAGGAAACCCCGTTCGTTTGGGATCATAAATGCCAGAGTGCACTGGACGAAATCAAGCAATACCTACAGAATCTGCCGGTACTGACCGCTCCAGTCAAGGGAAAGCCCCTCATCCTGTACACGACAACTCTTGAAAGTTCTTTAGGGGCGCTATGGGCATAGGAGAATGACCAAGGGAACGAGAGAGCCCTCTACTATTTGAGTCGAGTTCTCCTGAGGGCAGAAAATAACTACTCTCCTATCGAAAAACACTACCTGGCATTAACCTTCGCGATAACAAAGCTTCGGTTTTATGCTTTGGCGCATGAGGTCCATCTCATATCAAAGGTGGATCCTCTCAAATATTTGATGTCAAGAGCCATACTAACGGGACGGCTCGCTAAATGGGCCCTACTCTTAATGGAATTCTCGATAACATACCGACCTCTCAAGACAGTGAAAGGACAGGCCATCGCCGACTTTCTCGCTGAGCATCCGATACCTGCCGATTCATCCCTAAATTATGAATTGCGAGACGAGCATGTGTTTGACACGATCGACGAAGAGAAAGGAGGGAGTGATACCAGATGAGAACTCCTTCGACGGGGCATCTTCCATGAAGAAGCGAAAGCATAGCTCCCCCATAATCAAATCTGGGGTAGGCCACTGTTAGTTATATGTATGCCCTAGAGGCCATTACGTACATAGGATGTATATTGTAGTGGATGCTTGGACATATATAGGGAGGACTTTCTTGCTCGACATGATAGTATGCTATCTGGTTGTACTTTATCTTAACATGTACTCTGATTGTCTCTATATTACATGTTGATAAAGCCCTTAGGATATGTACTCGACTACTGGGACTATGATGAGATCATACTAGTGGGGCCACGGTAGTCGACGAGTACATCCTATAACTGTTCCTAGTCGAGGGTGTATCGAGACAGGGCATCGATACACCAGAGTAGACTAGCGTATACGCATCTTGACCCATATGATGGGCGATGGATGATCCCATATCCATCGGTGTTTGACATCAAGGATGGTGTACGGGTGCTCAGTGGAGACTGGGTACACTGGACGGACTCGCCGAGAACTCCCAGATGGTATTATACCTCACGTCAGATGGCAGTTCTCCGGTGACACTGGTACAGAGTAGTCTGTTGACCCGAGATCGTCATAGAGTCTTGTGTGATTCCCACCGTGCTTTGATTTCCATCATACCACGTCCAAGAGGGCATGCAAAATGGTGGCTTTTGTTGGAGATAGTGCCCTCATAGTCAATTATTGGATCGCAGGTATGTGATTGCAATGATTGCGGAGGACCTATACCGGTAGGACAGTCTTACTCAAGATGATAGTATGCTATCTGGTTTGCCTTTATCAGTCGTGTACATGTTCAGGTGACTGATTACATGTTACACTTTGATAGAGCCCTTAGGATTTTGCTTTACCACCAACAGTATGATGGCGATCATATACGTGAGAGTTGGGTGGTTTATATGCATATCCTTAATTGTGGTCCCTAGTCGTGGGAGTTTCGAGACAGGGCATCGATACTCCGGAGTAGACTAGTGTATACAGTCGAGACCCCGACGAGGGACGGTGGCCGGTCTCACAAGCCACTGGTGTCAGTTGGATCACCTAAGATGTATACAGGTGCTCATTGGGTTATGAGTACACCGGACAGGACTCGCCGGGAATCTGCTAGTTAGTACTATACCTATCGTCAGATAGCAGTTCCCTGGTGACATGTGTACAAGTTAGTTCATCGACCTGAGGTCGTCATTTGTCTCGTGTGAGTTCCCACTGTGCTTTGATTTCTACCCTACCACGGCTCAAAGGAGTCGTGCAAACAGGTAGTTTTTGGGTACAGTCCCGAGCCATATGGAGGCACGTGAGCAGATCGGCAGGGGATTCGTCTCTCCCGGTATTGGGGGCGAGGTCGTGCTGTGTCTAGGAGAGCCATTACACAAAGTCCATGGCCATGGCAGGAGATTTACTGGTAGGTACTCCAGTAGTATCTCAGGGTGTTATTGGGCTACACTCCGACACGACTTATACTGCTATTGGGGGTCTGACGTTACTAGCCCCCTAGGCAGATATGCGATACTCATAGACAAACGGACCGGACTGTATATACATTGTCACTGTTAGGCTCAGTAGGGTTTCCGGATGAGTTCGCTCATCGGCCTCCCTTGAGGTCAGTCCATGGGCAGCCGTTACGCATAGCTAGTGCCGCTGACGGTTTGTGGTTAAACCCACTGCCAGGGTACTGACGAGTCATTAGAGTCCCCCACAGACAGTTTCCCAAGTTCGGGCGAAACGTTGTAGAGGCCGTATGGTTTTATGGCTGGGTTCGGAAAATGCACGTGCGTTTACGCACGTGTTATTTTTCGGGCAGTTGATACTGGTCGGCTTTGGTTTAAGCCGGATCCGAGTATTATATTGAGTAGGTATAATATCTTTGTCTCAGTTGCATTTGTATTCGGTCGTAATACAAATGCGGGTATATTTATACAGTTTTGGGGTTATCCTGAAAGTTGTTTCAGGATCACTTTTGGAAGTTGCTAGTTTCCAGTTTTCTATCAGCCGTCTTTTAACATTCGGTTAAAGACGGATTTATCTTTTCTTGGATGAGGGTGAGTCATGCTTCTAGAAGGTTCTAGAAGGTTCTAGAAAATGGTGACAAGGATAATGACTCATGCTTTGATTTCTAAACATTCTTGTTTTCCTTAAGATATTTTATTTTGTGTTCACACATGATATTTGCTTAAGGTTACTCTTCCCTCTCCTACACTCACCTCCCTCTTTGCTATATATATGGCCGGCCCCTCCCCCCTCTCTCACACTTGGTGTTTTTCATTTGTGAAAAAGATATGATAGATTTTGGGGTGTATGGAATTTCACAGTTCATTTCATTCCATCACCCAATTCCCACGGCAACTTCGTTAACCGATCGTCCACGGATTTGGACGAAGCGAGACAAAGTCATCTACTCATTCTCTACATCATTCTTGGTCGTCTCTTTTAGCAAACTTGACGACCGAGTTGCCTCAAGTCAGAGGCGGGAGCCCGTTTAAAGAATCAGTGATGTGGTGCCACCTGGATGAGCAGATCGGAGATCGAAGAGATCGGAGCAGCCGCAACGGAGCGTGGGATGATGGTTAAAGAACGAAGGACTCGGATCGTTCGGTATAACCTTTCTACACTTTTTACAGTTTGTTAGTTTAGCAATAATGGAAGATCCGGGTTAAAGTATACGATAGCGCCAGTTAAAAAGTTTTTGTTCCGCATTTGGCGTCTGTAGACGGCCGGGGCGCTAGTGTAGACTTACAGTGGTATCAGAGCCTCACCATTTTGCTATACTAACTTGTGCTAACGCGTTTAAAAGATTGATCGAACGGATTTTTCGAAAATCGCAATTTCTAGTATTAAAGTTTCTGTTAATTTTCAAACTGGTCAAAATGACATTTGGACCATACCAGAAAATCAAGCAGGGTTTTTGAGGAATACTGTAGAAATTCGAGGAAGTGATTCCACTGTTCCGCCGCGGATCCGCGGCCCCAGCTAGGGTTTTGCCGCGTATCCGCCGCAGGAAAGTGGGATCACTCACTCAATTTTCTACAGTGGATTCTATGTTGGAAATTGGGGTTTTTGGCATATATATTTTGGGCCCAGATTTTGTTACTGTGCTGCAGATTTGCGTGGGGCCCACTTCGGGAAATTTAGTCGATCGAAATTTAAACATGTTAGTCTACAGTGCTTACATTATATCTCCGACCGGGAATGTCATTTGATCGGTAAACCGCGTCTGATTGCTATAGTTCTTTTAGACGGGTTTGCGAACGTGACATTCGCGTTGATGTTCTGTGTTGTGCTGTGATGTTGCGGATTTGTCGTGGTGGATAGCAGTGTGCAATGGTAGTACAGTTTGAGTTTATTTGTACATTTGATATTGCGGGACGAGCGTCCAACTTGTGGACTGCCGTCACTGCCTGTTGTATAATATTCTTTTAGGGCACGACCAGGTTGCGGTCGATATACCTGTTGTACTATTTTTCATTACTGTACTAGGTTTTACCCCGCGACGGAGTGCACGGATAGCCGGGTTCTGAGGGGCAACGGGTCCGCATCTCATGGCTTTGAGAGGCAGAGGGGCCCCACTCGAGAATTGGCAGACTATTCGCCGCACTCGTAGGGGGTACAGGTTGACCCAAGGAGGGATGCCCAAGCTACCGGATTCCGTGAAGTGCCGGGTGGTCCATTCACTTTGCTGTAGGGGGCTGCCTCGCTTCAGGTTTTGGCGGGTAACTTGCCGCACCCGTAGGGGTCTAGGTTTCATTGCACAGGCTATCCACACGACAGGGGAACGTCGGGTTTCAGCAGCGGCTCTGTGAAACCCGGGGATCCCAGATTATCTGTATTGTTCTGTGATGCTTATTACTTTTCTGTAATGTTGCATATTATCACGCCTGGAGCGATTATTGTATATTGGTTTATATACTATTAGATGTTGTATATGTTTTACACCCACGCTAGTCCAGTCCCCGCTCTGTCGTTAGTTAAGTAACCTAACGGGTGATGACGGGACCCAGTGACGAATGCGGATGGCATATACGTACATTTTATTTTCGTTCTTTTCTGGTGTGATTGATTGATGGGACTGCGTTGATTCTGATCAATGCAAAGTAAAACAAACCTGTTTTCAGTTGTTGGAACAAATTTAAAAAGTGTTATTGCAAAGACGTTTTCTTTTGTTATGCATAGCGGTATTCAGTGGAATATCCTGCACCTCATTCGACGGGGCAAGGGCCGATATTCCTTCACCGGGACTGACCCCTTGGGCAGAAGTTTGCGTCAGGGTAATAACTTCACTATAGTCGATTACAAGTTGCTTTGCACCGTGGTATTCAGTGGAATATCCTGCACCTCATTCCACGAGGAAAGAGCCGAGATCCCTTCACCGGGAGTGACCTCTTTAGCAAAAGGTTTTCGCCACTAT
Source organism: Agapanthus africanus (assembly GCA_030015575.1). Lineage (NCBI taxonomy): Eukaryota > Viridiplantae > Streptophyta > Magnoliopsida > Asparagales > Amaryllidaceae > Agapanthus > Agapanthus africanus. The sequence continues at coordinate 746,120,626 of CM057340.1, forward strand.
ATTTTAAAAAAGCTATCAGGTTCCTTCAGCGATATCAAGTTCACTACGTTAAAGATTTTTCACCAAAAACCAGCCGTAGCCCTCCGTCACTTCTTTTGGGTATTCAGTAGTATTCAAGCTATGTATTTTGACCTAACGCCAAGGCATAGTGTTTGGTAGCTGCTGGGTATTCAATTGTTGCATAGATAGATGAGTTGGTTTGGGACAGCCGTTCTGCCATTTTGACCTAACGCCAAGGGCATGTGCGGGTGGGTTCAAATTAACAAGATAGTGACGGGTAGAACTTGGCATGTGACTTATGACATTTTGACCTAACGCCAAAGTTATAAGAGCATGGGGCAAAAATCAGATCGGGAGTTTCTAAAGAAACTGAAACTTGCCAAGTATGCGCATACCTTATGGAGTATGAGTAACGTGGATGCATTCCATCACGTTATCATGCGATGAGAGTTGGATCCCGATTCCCACTGATGAGTTGGTTTACTCTTCGGGTGATCCCGATTGATTCTTCTTTAGGTTTGAAGGAGAATTTGACAGGACAGTAGGAGGTTTCCGGATTAGATAAAGTGATAACCATTCTGATCTAGGTTAGAGTGCACGCAGAGTGTTTCTTTTCTCTCTCTCTTTGGCAGCGACCTTTGACCGACCCTAGACTATGACTCAGTGACCAAGTTGACCGAACCTTCTTAAAATACTGGATTTTGAATTGTCTATGTTGCATAAGTCATTGCCACTCCTTCTTCTACCCTTTGCATTTCTCAGAACACCCATATTACTACGGACATCCACTTCCATTGGATAGATCCATCGTATGGTTATATACGAACTCGAAGGGACTTCTTCGAGGATGGACCCAGGTTCAGGAGAAATAGAATTGGTTTATTCAGTTGTCTTTTATCACCTTCTCTCAGGTTGCGAGAGCTCCTTGGTTTAGGAGAGTACACCTATTACGCTTATTGGATAGTCTTATTCCAAACCATAGGCAGGTGCCGAAAGGTAGGGAATGAAGAAAACCAATTAGCCTAAGCAGGGTGTGCAGAAGGTAATATGTAAAGACAAAATAAAGGGATTAGAAAGAGGGCAAAGTAAATTGCGACTGATATCATTCACGACCAAACCGCGTACTTCATCGCCACTCCTAATTCACCTTTAAAAGAATAAGGTATTATTCAGTTGTCTTTTATCATCACCTTCTCTCAAGATACGAGTACTCCTTGGTTTAGGAGGGTACACCTATTATGCTTACTGGATAGTCTTCTTCCAGACCATAGGCTGGTGCCGAACGGTAGGGAAGGAAGAAAACCATTTAGCCTAACAATGGTGTACAGAAGGTAACGACTAAAGACAAATAAAGGGATTTGGAGAGATGGCAATAAAATATACGGTTGAAGTCATGAATTGGATTATGGAAGAGGCATTGCTATGAATACCAAGATACCCCTACGAAACATTTTAATGTTTCAGTGCATTGTTAAAAGAAAACTGTTTTCCCGATTAGATACTTACTCCAAGGGTATGTATTTACCAGGTTTCATTCTCATATCTGTATGGTTTTACAGATAATGAGTAGGAGTAAGTTATTGGAAATTAGGTGATTATCCTCATTATATCGGAATTCGTTGTAATTGGTGATATTTGAGGAAATCGCCAGGGTACAGTTTTTAACCTACGATGCACAGGTTTTGAGTTGTTTAACTCAGCGGACTTATACAGAGCATTGTATGTTGTCCAAGTGTCCATCAGGACAAAGGGGTAGGTCCTCGTACTATGTTCTGTTTACTTATAACTTCTCTAGTATTTAGACAAGTGTTTCGTAGAAATACAAGGTCTAAGTTTTGAGAAGTTGTGGGTATAAGAATAAAGTAGAGAACCAAGTATCACAAGTATCGGGATTCTTCAAAGAGATCGAAGATGTAGATCCTTGTGATTGTTATTCAGATGATAGTGATGGTTTTGAAACGTGTTTCTCTTTCGGGTTACTCATAATTGGATGGATTCCTAAGTTGAGTAATGCTGATTAGCCTCTTTCCATTAAGTTGAAATGCACTGGAGACAGCTGCATGATTTGAATCTGGTTCCAATTAAATAAGTGCCAAAGTTTCTGTATTGGATATAGAATGGATCGTACCTTAAAAGATGTTAAGGTACGGGGAGTTGTCCAGCTTATGCTTAAAAACCAGACTCTGGATAACTCAGGGCACGTTTCTGTAATGGCTGTTTGTGGGTTGACCCTGGCTATGACGAGGGTTGATATTCTACCATTTGGAAGATCAATAGTGATATTGTTCTTGACTCGCCACAGTTTTAGTAAAATGGATTTTTTCAGAAAACAGTAGTGGGAGTATGGTAGAACTGGAAGTGATTCCAGAACCGCAAACGATTACGGAAAATTTAATAGGACCTAAAGATTCAATCAGGTTTGACATTCCATTAGCCACTCCGCAGATATGGTGGGTAACCTCAGACACCCGAGAGGTACTTCGGTAGCCTCAAGGATGGTGACAGGGAGGTTCTTATCTACCCAGACTTGACACTACTGTTGTTCCAGGTTATGAGACCCGGTAGGAGGGTTGTCGTAGTCAGTGGGAGCAGCGGAAGCATAGTGGGTAAGTAGCTTATGTCTATTTATAGACTAGAGCAGTTATAGCGGAGATAGATCATCTAATTTTGATATGACAGTCATGGGTTTGACTTCATCAGAATAGGGGATGGATCTGTTAAGAAGGTAGTAGGGTGTGATGTCATGGTATCTGGATGACGTACACAGAGTAGGAAGTAAAATTCCTATACTACGATCGGTTGTACTGTGGTCGTCACACAGTTGTTTCTCCAGACAGGATATGGATATAATATTTGACATTCTGGTTTCTAGATCTATGGTTTTTAGATCTGGATTTGGGTAGTTTCCCAATGTGGGTACTTAGACAGTATTCTAATGGTTTTTAGAATAGTTGACTCCTAGCATGGTGGTGTACCTGCAGGAGATGGAGTCACCCTCTCTAAAGGTATCTTACAGACTAAAGGGGAGAGGGATGGGCATGATTGGCAAATCACTTGCTTAGGCAACTGAGTCAATCATGAGATGTCAAGTACCACACCAGATGTTGTTTTTGCACTAGATGCAATAAGTTTGTATTAATCCAATCCTGGAGAAACATAAGGAAGCAGTTTTAGAACATAAGTACATGTTCTACGGATTTGATAATAATGGCCTCCTTCGGGAGACGATTATCATTCCAGGCTTCAAAGGTGACATGGATGACAGAGTGATTTTCAGAGTTTTAGTTTTCCCTCTGACGAAGAGGGACAGTATTATGGACAGGTGGTCCAAGAGAATACTGTGGGTGGCATGGTGCCGGATACTGATTAGGTTCAGTGATCGATACAGTCTAAGAAGCTTGGATTTGGAGTTCATTTATGAACTAGGTCCCATCAGATATCCAGACATATTCTAAGACAAGTATTACTCAATTCGGGAGATGGCTTTCTCCGCGAACTTGAGATTAAGAGAGATATAGATAGAAACATCTAGGCGGATCCACTCACTGAGGCTATTTCTCGAACACAATAGTTTTACAAACGGGCTTTGTGAAACTGATTAGTAGAGGAGTTGGATGCTCGGTTTCACACGGGCTGTGAGTAGTCGACATCGCAATAATTAGCCTTGAGTGCAAGTGGGAGATTGTTGGAGATAGTGCCCTCATAGTCAATTATTGGATCGCAGGTACGTGATTGCAATGATTGCGGAGGACCTATACCGGTAGGACAGTCTTACTCAAGATGATAGTATGCTATCTGGTTTGCCTTTATCAGTCGTGTATGTAAGTCCACGTTGCCCACCCCGGTGCTTACGGGGAGGCGGAAAACATAATAAAAATTGGATTTTTATCAACTATAGGCAACATGGACCAAGCTTTAAGGATCTTTGCTAAACATAAACTTGCTAAAGCTAACTACAAAGTAGCTAAGTGATGGAAAGGTTATACCTTGAGCTCAAAGTCCTTCTCTCCTTGCTCCTTGGAATGGTAGAAAGAGGTCACCTTGCTTGTCTTCTCCCGTCAAAGAAGGATCCACCCGAAAGCCTCGACCTTTAGCTTCAACTCCAAGCTAGGAGTAACTAGAGTGCAAGAAATGCTAAGACTTGAACCCTAGAAGAGAGTAGAGAAGATCAAGTGAGGGTTTTTCTCAAGCTTTTTGTTTCTCAACACATGAGAGGGAGAGAGCTTGAGGGAGAGGATGAGCAAGAGAGAGAAATGATATGAGAGAATATGAGAAATAATTGAGCCATTCTCACTAATATGTGTGAATAATTTTAATTGAATAATTAGCTTGAAAATTATCATGGTAAATCATGACATGAACATTATCATTTCAATTTTGCAAAGATCAAAGAGCATCTTCCAAAAGAAATGATGATGGTCAAACTGTCAACCTAGGTCAACAGGTCAATGAAGTCAAAAGGTCAACAACAACAACCATGCACAATTATTAAGCTAATTATCAATTAACTATAATACACACATAAGCAATAGGGTTAATAAAATGACAATAGCCATTAACCCTAAACAAGGTCCTCTCCCCCAATCTCAAGCAACTGTGCATACGCACCCGCATTCGTGATCCGAGGAACACGAATACACTGAGAAAAACCAATCTCAAATCATATACTAGGATCCGGCTTAAACCAAAGCCCGCTAGTATAAACTGTCCGGACAGCAAACGTGCACAAGTGTGCGGATGCGAACGAACCCTGTCGCAAAACCATGCGACCTCTACTCATTTTGCCTAAAGGTGAATAGCTCTCTGTGTGGGAATCTAAAGACTCGACACTACGCTGGCAGTGGGTTTAACCACAGACCGTAAGCGGCACTAGCTGTACGTAACGGTCCCCAGGTAGATGTCGATAAGAAGACTGACGAGGTGAACCCCATCTGCACTCCTACTGAGCCTGTATGTGACAGTCTCCGTACAGTCCGGTCTGTTCGTCTGATACATCGCATGGCGGGCCTAGGGGGCGGTGAACGTCAGTCCCCTAATAGCGGTACAAGTCGTGTCGGAGTGTAGCTCAGAACACCCTGAGATAACACTGGAAACCTACCAGTATATCTCGCTTGCCCTGGCCAGGGACTACTCGTGTAATGGCTCTCCTGGACACAGCGCGATGTCAACCCCCAATACCGGGAGAGACGAATCCTGTCTAACCGCCACTGCCTCCAAGTGCTTCGGGACTGCACCCAAAAACTACCTGTTTGCACGACTCCTTTGAGTCGTGGTAGGGTAGTAATCAAAGTGCAGTGGGAACACACTCGAGGCGAAGTGACAGTGTCAAGTCAGCGGACTAAGCTGTACTCATGTCACCTGGGAACTGATAACTGACGATAGGTATAATACCAACCAACAGTTCCCGACAAGTCCTGTCCAGTGTACTCGTAACCTAACGAGCACCCGTATACTATCTCAAGTACGACGTACTGACGGCTGTGGGACAGACCGTCTCCCTCACTGGGATGAGAAGCGCATACGCCAGTCTACTCCGGAGTATCGATGCCCTGTCTCGATAGTCCAACGACTAGGGACCTGTATAAGGATGTGCTTATAGATCACCCAGCTCCCACGAGTGCGAGCGCCATCACAACGCTGGTAATCAAGCAAAGATCCTAAGGGCTCTACTAATATGTATACCAGCAATATGCTAAAAGAAACACATGCACATATTAAAGCAGAGACAAACCAAGTAGCATACTACCATTTCGAGCAAGATTGTATATACAACTGTGAATATCCCAAGCTTCCATTAAGTAATATACAAACTAGTATGATACAGTAATGGCCTCTAGGGCATATACACTAACAATCTCCCACTTGTACTAAGGCCATGTACTGGCGTATCGAAGACCTATCATCTCGATCAGCCGCTCGAACTGAGTCTGGGGCAAGGCCTTGGTGACTGGATCTGCTGTGTTATCCTCTGATGCAACTCTCCGGACCTCGATCTCCTGGCGATCCACGATCTCCCTGATCAGGTGATACCGCCTTAAGATGTGTCTGGATTTCTGATGGGATCTGGGTTCCTTCGCTAAAGCTATAGCCCCGTTGTTGTCGCAATACAGAGGTATTGGGTCAACAATGGACGGAACCACCTGAAGTTCTCTCAAGAACTTCCTCATCCAGACAGCTTCTTTTGCGGCATCAGATGCAGCGATGTATTCCGCTTCCATCGTCGAGTCAGCAACGGTTTCCTGTTTGGAGCTCTTCCAACACACCGCCCCTCCATTGAGGGTGAAGACAAAACCCGACATGGACTTGGAATCATCCTTGTCACTCTGGAAGCTGGAGTCAGCAAAGGCCTCAATCTGCAGGTCTTTTCCGCCATACACCAAGAACATCTCCTTAGTCCTTCTCAGGTACTTGAGAATGTTCTTTACTGCTATCCAATGTTTCTCCCCTGGGTTTGACTGATACCTGCTTACTACACTCAGTGCATAAGCCACATCCGGTCTGGTACACAACATCGCATACATTATAGAGCCTACCGCAGAAGCGTAGGGTATAATAGACATGCGATCCCTCTCCAAATCATTCTTGGGAGACATCTCTTTGGAGAGGGTGATCCCGTGACAAGCCGGTAAATTACCGCGCTTGGAATCTTCCATACTGAATCTCTTCAGTATGGTGTCGATGTACCTGGACTATGAAAGTCCCAATATCCTCTTGGATCTGTCACGGTAGATCCGGATACCCAGAATGTATGAGGCATCACCCAGGTCTTTCATGGAGAACCTGTGTGACAAGAACCCCTTGACAGATTGTAGCATAGGAATGTCATTTCCTATTAAGAGAATGTCATCCACGTATAAAACGAGGAATACCACAGTTCTCGCTACAAATCTACAATAGATGCACGGTTCATCTGGATTTTTGATAAAGCCAAATTCCTTGACCGTCTCATCAAAACAGATGTTCCAACTCCGCGATGCCTGCTTTAGTCCATAAATGGACTTAAGCAACTTGCACACCTTTCCGCTGCTCCCACTCTAAATGAAACCCTCTGGCTGATCCATATAGACACACTCCTCTAAATGACCATTTAGAAAAGCTGTCTTTACGTCCATCTGCCAAATCTCATAATCGTGGAAGGCAGCAATGGCAAGAAGGATCCGAATGGATTTCAGCATAGCTACTGGAGAAAAGGTTTCGTCATAGTCCAAACCAGGTCGCTGACGAAAACCCTTTGCTACCAGTCTAGCTTTATAGGTCTCAACCTGTCCATCTACACCAATCTTCTTTTTGAAGATCCATTTGCATCCTACGGGTTTTACCCCGTCTGGAGCAATGTCCAACGTCCATACTTTGTTGGTGTACATGGACTCCATTTCGGTCCGCATTGCATCCAGCCATTTTACCGAGTCGACGCTCTGTATGGCTTGCTGGAAGCTAGTAGGCTCATCACAGTCTATGATGCAATCCTCTCTATCCCCGTCAATGAGAAAACCGTAGTATCTCTCGGGCGGATGAGACTGCCTACTACTCCTGCGGAGTGGCGTGGGAATGTCCTGATCTTTTGAACCCTCTGGATCAACCAAGCTTTCAGTAATAGCTCGTGGTTCTGGAATTTCTTCCAGTTCTATTGCGCTCCCACTTAATTCTTTTTCTATGAACTGGTGTGCTAGAAAGTGGGCATGGCGAGAAACAAGGACTTTTTGTTCCTCTTCGCAATAGAAGTAATATCCCTTGGAGTTCTTTGGATATCCCACAAACTTGCACTGTACTGAGCGTGCCTCGAGCTTGTCCGCATGCTGCTTTTTTACAAAAGCTGGACATCCCCATGTCTTAATATGATTAAGATAGGGTTTCTTCCCACACCACATCTGATATGGTGTAGTAGGAAGTCTTAGTTGGAACCCGGTTCAAAAGGTATGCAGCTGATTCTAGCGCATATCCCCAAAACGATCGCGGCAACTCAGCATTACTCATCATGGACCGTACCATATCTAATAAGGTTCGGTTCCGTCTCTCCGATACACCATTATGTTGCGGAGTGTATGGAGGAGTAAGCTGAGAGAGAATTCCATTCTCTTTTAAGTAACCCAGGAACTCGGCACTCAAGTATTCACCACCTCGATCAGATCTTAGTGTCTTTATACTTTTGCATGTTTGTTTTTCTACTTCATTCTTATATTCCTGGAATTTTTCAAAAGCCTCGGACTTATGTTTCATCAAGAAGACATAACCGTACCTTGAAAAGTCATCCGTAAAAGTAATGAAGTAAGAATAACCGCTTCGCGCATGTGTAGACATTGGACCGCACACGTCGCTGTGTACGAGTCCCAAGAGCTCGCTCGCTCTTTCTCCGTGTCCAGTAAACGGAGTCTTTGTCATCTTTCCCTTGAGACAGGATTGACAAGTTGCATACGATTGATATTCGAATGAATCCAAATATCCTTCTGTGTGTAACTTAGTTAACCTTCTCTCATTGATGTGGCCCAGTCTACAATGCCATAAGAAAGTTTTATTGATTTCTGGAGACTTTCTTTTGTGTGTATTCTGGACATTGAAAATCTGTGGTTGGTTTAATACGTATATACCGTTGTTCAATGTACCTGACCCAATCAAAGCTTGATTAAGGTGAATGTTCACTACATTACTTACAAATGCAAATTCATAACCTTCTTTAGACAATAAAGATACAGAAATGATATTACAGGTTGCATTTGGTATATAATAACAACTACGCAAAACCAAAAAATGTCCATCTGACAATCCCAGGTGATAGTCCCCCACGGCCTCAGCATCCATGCTAGCACCGTTCGCAACTCTGAGGGTCATGTCACCGGCCTTCAAAACTCTACGCTTTCTCAACGCCTGCAAAGAATTACAGATATGAGATCCTGATCCGGTATCCAATACCCAGGAAGTAGAGTTTATTGATAGACAGTTTTCAATTACATACACACCTGAAGCTGAAGCTGCAACTCGCTTCAAATCCTGTGTTCTGGCTTTCCAAGCCTTGCAATCCTGTTTCCAGTGACCACTTTTGTGACAGTAGAAGCATTCTTCCTTCCCCACCAGCTTTCCCGCTACCTTTGTTGCTTTTCCTTTTCCCTTCGTATCCACTTTACTGACACCGCCTCTTGGTTTGGCGGGGGCTTTCTTCTTCTTGCCCTTGGCTTTCGCCCTGGACCTAGAAGAGGAAGATCCTCCTACAAACAAAGTGGATGTCTCCCTACCCTTCTGTAGGGTGCCCTCAGCAATCCTCAACATGTTCAGAAGTTCGGAAAGTTCAACCTCCTTTCCTTGCATGTTGAAGTTAAGAATGAACTGGGCGTAAGTGGAAGGAAGGGACTGGAGAATCAAATCAGTATAGAGTTCATTCTCCAACGTGGTCCCAAGGTCCACGAGCTACTCAATGTAGCCAATCATCTTAAGCACGTGTTCCGCTACCGATGATCCGACGGCCAATCTTGCCGAAAAAAGCTTCTTCGACATTTCGTATCTTGCGATACGAGACTGCTCTCCATACAGTTCTTTTGTATGGAGAAATATGGACTCTAGGTCCATATTCTCGTGCCTCCTCTGATGTTCGTTGTCCATCGAGGCTAGTACGAGGCATCTGGCCCTCGCGCAATCTATCTCCCATGTCTTACGGATTTCTACATCCGCGACGCTGGAGGTGGGACCTGGGACAGGGGGAGCTTTGGTGGTAAGTACATACCCCAACTTGTCATAAGTGATAGCCATCTTGACATTCCTGAGCCAATCTTTGTAGTTTGGCCCTGTCAGTTTATTTTTATCTAATAATAACTTAAGTCCGGTCATCTTGAATGGTCGCTGCAATTAGGAGAGAGAAAAGAAACACTTTAGCATGATGCTCTTGCAAGTTTAGAGTGGTTTTTAATTTGTCTAAACTGGATGGCTCCCACTGTCTCTCGAATCCCTTCTCAAACCGTAAAGAAAGGATTAGTCAGGATTACTCTCACCGTACAATACTTGCTTAACCGTTCAGCCAGGCCAGTGTCGGTACTTCGAGGGAGGTTTTCCAACGCTTTCGCGAAGTTCCTTAATTAAGTAACCCCTTTTCCCTGTGGGCGTAGCCCCGCTAACACCTTTCTAGGCACCTACTAGGTTTATAGCATTGATCGTTAAGTGAGAGTTTTCCCGAGGAGTAGCATATACTCACAGTAGGATCGGGATCCAAATATCATCGCGTGATAAAACCGAAGGAATCCTACCAGAATCATCACACTCCAAATGGTATGCAAGGCTAGCAAGTTTCAGTACTTATGAAACTCCCGATGTGGATTTTTGCCCCATGCTCTTATGACCTTGACTTTGGCCAAAATATCATAAGTCACATATCAAGTTCTACCCGTCATTCTCCTGGTTAATTTGGACCCACCTGTACCTACCCTTGACTTTGGCCAAAATGGCAGCACGACTATCCCAAATCAACGCATCTATCTATGCTGCACATGAATACCCAAACGCTACCAATCACTATGCCTTGACTTTGGCCAAAATACATAGCTTGAATACTTTTGACCATTCATGTGGAATGACGGAGGGCTACGAATGGTTTTGGCGAAACCGTGAACGTAGTGAACTTGATATAATCGATGGAATGAGATAGCTTTTAAAAGGAGTGGTTCAAGCTCCGTGTTTAAAAGTTTAGTTTTGAAAAGAACCGAGCGGTTTTCAAAGTGTTCCAATCGACTTTTACTTGGTTTATTTTCTTGCATTAGTTCTTTTAATGCATCCCATCATTTAATCCTACCATTGCAGAAAACAACCAAAATATGACGTACGCTTATGCCATTCGCATTCGCCACGGGGCCCCGTCATCACCCGTTAGGTTACTTAACTAACGACAGAGCGGGGGCTGGGCTAGCGCGGCTGTAAAACATAAGCAACGCCTAAATAGTTATTATATATAAATATATAGCAATGATAGACATTACAGATCACAGATGAATACATTGGATATACTAGGAATCCGCAATGCGTTCGAGCCTGCAACGTAAAGCGGATTACACGGTCGCGGTGAATAGCCAATACCCCACCCAAGACCCCTACGGGTGCGGCAAACTACCCGCCAAGCACCCGAAGCGAAGCAACCTCCCTCACCACCGTGAGTAGGCCACTCGGCACTTCGAGATACCCGGTAGTTTGTGCACCCCCTCCATGGGTCTATCCTAGAAGCAAAAACAGTAAAAAGAATTATACAATGACAGCTACAACCCCGACCCGGTTGTGCGGCCATACAAATAATATTATTACATCAATTTACATGTTACAAAGGAATGAAAGAAAAATAACGCTCATCTCACATCCACCCCGGCTATTCACCCGCGACAATCCAATCCATTCATATCCACAAACCAACAACAATCACAGATCACAGAGATGTATAACCCCGACTAATCGACTTATAGCGATTAGACGACGTTCAATACATGCAAGCATCACAGATATAACCGATATAGTTAAAGTGTAGTGAAGTTCCGGAAAAATACGGATTTATAGGCCCCCAAAAGTAAATTTTAGTTCTGAAAAATCTGGGCACATATAACATATCCTAAAAATCACAAAACCAACACAGAAATACACTGCACCAAAATCGAGGCAGAGAGGAGACAAGACGGCCGCGGATGCGCGGCGCAATAGCTTCCTACTGCCGCGGATCCGCGGCCATTTGGTCGACTCTCTGTCTCGTTTTTGGTGGTGTTCTTAACAAAACCCTGAGATAATTTTTGGTGTATAACAAATTTTATTTTGACCAGAAAAAAAATTAACAGAAACTTAGGGTTTTGCGAGTTTGGTTTTTCGAATTTCCAGTTTCGAAACTTCGTTACACTTAACTACTTAGCTAGTTTATGTTTAGTTAGGCTCGGATACCACTGTAAGTCCACGTTGCCCACCCCGGTGCTTACGGGGAGGCGGAAAACATAATAAAAATTGGATTTTTATCAACTATAGGCAACATGGACCAAGCTTTAAGGATCTTTGCTAAACATAAACTTGCTAAAGCTAACTACAAAGTAGCTAAGTGATGGAAAGGTTATACCATGAGCTCAAAGTCCTTCTCTCCTTGCTCCTTGGAATGGTAGAAAGAGGTCACCTTACTTGTCTTCTCCCGTCAAAGAAGGATCCACCCGAAAGCCTCGACCTTTAGCTTCAACTCCAAGCTAAGAGTAACTAGAGTGCAAGAAATGCTAAGACTTGAACCCTAGAAGAGAGTAGAGAAGATCAAGTGAGGGTTTTTCTCAAGCTTTTTGTTTCTCAACACATGAGAGGGAGAGAGCTTGAGGGAGAGGATGAGCAAGAGAGAGAAATGATATAAGAGAATATGAGAAATAATTGAGCCATTCTCACTAATATGTGTGAATAATTTTAATTGAATAATTAGCTTGAAAATTGTCATGGTAAATCATGACATGACCATTATCATTTCAATTTTGCAAAGATCAAAGAGCATCTTCCAAAAGAAATGATGATGGTCAAAGTGTCAACCTAGGTCAACAAGTCAATGAAGTCAAAAGGTCAACAACAACAACCATGCACAATTATTAAGCTAATTATCAATTAACTATAATACACACATAAGCAATAGGGTTAATAAAATGACAATAGCCATTAACCCTAAACAAGGTCCTCTCCCCCAATCTCAAGCAACTGTGCATACGCACCCGCATTCGTGATCCGAGGAACACGAATACACTGAGAAAAACCAATCTCAAAACATATACTAGGATCCGGCTTAAACCAAAGCCCGCTAGTATAAACTGTCCGGACAGCAAACGTGCACAAGTGCGCGGATGCGAACGAACCCTGTCGCAAAACCATGCGACCTCTACTCATTTTGCCTAAAGGCGAATAGCTCTCTGTGTGGGACTCTAAAGACTCGACACTACGCTGGCAGTGGGTTTAACCACAGACCGCAAGCGGCACTAGCTGTACGTAACGGTCCCCAGGTAGATGTCGATAAGAAGACTGACGAGGTGAACCCCATCTGCACTCCTACTGAGCCTGTATGTGACAGTCTCCGTACAGTCCGGTCTGTTCGTCTGATACATCGCATGGCGGGCCTACGGGGGCGGTGAACGTCAGTCCCCTAATAGCGGTACAAGTCGTGTCGGAGTGTAGCCCAGAACACCCTGAGATAACACTGGAAACCTACCAGTATATCTCGCTTGCCCTGGCCAGGGACTACTCGTGTAATGGCTCTCCTGGACACATCGCGATGTCAACCCCCAATACCGGGAGAGACGAATCCTGTCTAATCGTCACTGCCTCCAAGTGCTTCGGGACTGCACCCAAAAACTACCAGTTTGCACGACTCCTTTGAGTCGTGGTAGGGTAGTAATCAAAGTGCAGTAGGAACACACTCGAGGCGAAGTGACAGTGTCAAGTCAGCGGACTAAGCTGTACTCATGTCACCTGGGAACTGATAACTGACGATAGGTATAATACCAACCAACAGTTCCCGATGAGTCCTGTCCAGTGTACTCGTAACCTAACGAGCACCCGTATACTATCTCAAGTACGACGTACTGACGGCTGTGGGACAGACCGTCTCCCTCACTGGGATGAGAAGCGCATACGCCAGTCTACTCCGGAGTATCGATGCCCTGTCTCGATAGTCCAACGACTAGGGACCTGTATAAGGATGTGCTTATAGATCACCCAGCTCCCACGAGTGCGAGCGCCATCACAACGCTGGTAATCAAGCAAAGATCCTAAGGGCTCTACTAATATGTATACCAGCAATATGCTAAAAGAAACACATGCACATATTAAAGCAGAGACAAACCAAGTAGCATACTACCATTTCGAGCAAGATTGTATATACAACTGTGAATATCCCAAGCTTCCATTAAGTAATATACAAACTAGTATGATACAGTAATGGCCTCTAGGGCATATACACTAACAGTGTACATGTTCAGATGACTGATTACATGTTACACTTTGATAGAGCCCTTAGGATCTTGCTTTACCACCAACAGTATGATGGCGATCATATACGTGAGAGTTGGGTGGTTTATATGCATATCCTTAATTGTGGTCCCTAGTCGTGGGAGTTTCGAGACAGGGCATCGATACTCCGGAGTAGACTAGTGTATACAGTCGAGACCCGACGAGGGGCGGTGGCCGGTCTCAAAAGCCACTGGTGTCAGTTGGATCACCTAAGATGTATACAGGTGCTCATTGGGTTATGAGTACACCGGACAGGACTCGCCGGGAATCTGCTAGTTAGTACTATACCTATCGTCAGATAGCAGTTCCCTGGTGACATGTGTACAGGTTAGTTCATCGACCTGAGGTCGTCATTTGTCTCGTGTGAGTTCCCACTGTGCTTTGATTTCTACCCTACCACGGCTCAAAGGAGTCGTGCAAACAGGTAGTTTTTGGGTACAGTCCCGAGCCATATGGAGGCACGTGAGCGGATCGGCAGGGGATTCGTCTCTCCCGGTATTGGGGGCGAGGTCGTGCTGTGTCTAGGAGAGCCATTACACAAAGTCCATGGCCATGGCAGGAGATTTACTGGTAGGTACTCCAGTAGTATCTCAGGGTGTTATTGGGCTACACTCCGACACGACTTATATTGCTATTGGGGGTCTGACGTTACTAGCCCCCTAGGCAGATATGCGATACTCATAGACGAACGGACCGGACTGTATATACATTGTCACTGTTAGGCTCAGTAGGGTTTCCGGATGAGTTCGCTCATCGGCCTCCCTTGAGGTCAGTCCCTGGGCAGCCGTTACGCATAGCTAGTGCCGCTGACGGTTTGTGGTTAAACCCACTGCCAGGGTACTGACGAGTCATTAGAGTCCCCCACAGACAGTTTCCCAAGTTCGGGCAAAACGTTGTAGAGGCCGTATGGTTTTATGGCTGGGTTCGGAAAATGCACGTGCGTTTACGCACGTGTTATTTTTCGGGCAGTTGATACTGGTCGGCTTTGGTTTAAGCCGGATCCGAGTATTATATTGAGTAGGTATAATATCTTTGTCTCAGTTGCATTTGTATTCGGTCGTAATACAAATGCGGGTATATTTATACAGTTTCGGGGTTATCCTGAAAGTTGTTTCAGGATCACTTTTGGAAGTTGCCAGTTTCCAGTTTTCTATCAGCCGTCTTTTAACATTCGGTTAAAGACGGATTTATCTTTTCTTGGATGAGGGTGAGTCATGCTTCTAGAAGGTTCTAGAAGGTTCTAGAAAATGGTGACAAGGATAATGACTCATGCTTTGATTTCTAAACATTCTTGTTTTCCTTAAGATATTTTATTTTGTGTTCACACATGATATTTGCTTAAGGTTACTCTCCCCTCTCCTACACTCACCTCCCTCTTTGCTATATATATGGCCGGCCCCTCCCCCCTCTCTCACACTTGGTGTTTTTCATTTGTGAAAAAGATATAATAGATTTTGGGGTGTATGGAATTTCACAGTTCATTTCATTCCATCACCCAATTCCCACGGCAACTTCGTTAACCGATCGTCCACGGATTTGGACGAAGCGAGACAAAGTCATCTACTCATTCTCTACATCATTCTTGGTCGTCTCTTTTAGCAAACTTGACGACCGAGTTGCCTCAAGTCAGAGGCGGGAGCCCGTTTAAAGAATCAGTGATGTGGTGCCACCTGGACGAGCAGATCAGAGATCGAAGAGATCGGAGCAGCCGCAACGGAGCGTGGGATGATGGTTAAAGAACGAAGGACTCGGATCGTTCGGTATAACCTTTCTACACTCTTTACAGTTTGTTAGTTTAGCAATAATGGAAGATCCGGGTTAAAGTATACGATAGCGCCAGTTAAAAAGTTTTTGTTCCGCATTTGGCGTCTGTAGACGGCCGGGGCGCTAGCGTAGACTTACAGCTTTTGGGTACAGTCTCGAATCACATGAAGGCAATGAGCGATAGGAGGGGATTCGTCTCTCCCGGTATAGGGAGTCGATGTTGTGCTGTGTTCGATTGGCTATAACCAGAAATCCCTTGCCAGGGTTGCTGAGATTTACTGGTAAGTGTTATCAGTAGTTTCTCGGACTGTTATCGACCTCAAATCGACACGACTTATCGAGCTACTGGGGTCTGACGTTTACCACCCCTAGGCGAGATATGCGACATATCAGACGACGAGACCGGACTGTACGGGAGTGTTACTGTTTGGATTCACAGGAGAATATACAGGCTTGCTTGTTGATCTTCTGAGCGCTCAATACCTGGGTAGCTGTTACGTTTAGCTGACCGCTTGCAGCTTGTGGGTGTTTGATATGATCATCACCTACTGCCGGCGTATTGACGATTCTTTAGAGTCCTACACAGAGGTTTCTTGGTTCAGGCAAAACGTAGTTGGGGCACGTATGTGATATGTGCAGGACCGAGAATAATGCGATATGTGATACCGTACTATTCTCGTGATATTTGATATCAGCCGGGTCATCGGATCAAGTGTTGATTCGATGAATCGGTACGGATAAATATTAGTCGGTTATATGCGATATAGCCGGATTGTCGGATCAAGTGTTGATTCGATAATTTAATGTATAATAATATATATGATATATTAAATTACATTATCTAATATTTGCTCACTAAAAGATTCTTTTTCTCACTCGGGTAATACATTGATATATATGCGATATATGTTAATTGTATTATTTTATTTTGTTACGATAAATATTATATATGTGATATATAATATTGTAACATGATATGATAACTAATGCAATATGTTTAGTGGAGTTTAAACATGATTAGGGTTTGGATTAGGGTTAAGACATCTAGTTGATTCTAGAAGGTTTCTTTTTGTCATGATAAAGATATTTGTCTTGATATTTTTGTGTGACTCACTCTTGACTCAACCCAGACCCTAACCCTTGGTTAATTCTCTACAATGGTTAAGTCAACCATGGTTGCATTATTTATCATATTAATCATTTCATTATTCATCACAAAAGAAAATGGATCACTATTCTTCTTCTTCCTTGAGTTCTTCATGCAAAGCTTTCTAGTTTTGATATTTGTGATGAAAATATGTGAGAAAAAGATAAATAAAGAGAGCAAAAATCCTACTTCATCATCCTCATCTTCCCTTGCCCTTTAGATGAGAGTGTTCACTCAATTTTAGTGAGTGTTAGCTTGTGTTAATGAAACTTCAAGGTAGATCATCTTTGTATCGAAGATCGGAAGCAAGACTGCACCTTTCTCTTCGTGAAGCCTCTCGAGAGTCCAGAGCATGATGATCGCAGCGAAGGGACCTCAACACGGAGCATATGAAGTGAAGGACCGGATCTACAAAGGTTGTAATCCCTCTCACTTAGTGTTAAAGTGTTTAGCATGTTAGTTTTCGCCTAATCTCTAGTCTAAAGATCCGTATTCGGGTTGTTCGGCACGGCTAATTTTTAATCGGGCATGGTTGATGCCTCGTAGACCCTTGTGCGCGTGCCCAGCAACCCTACAGTGGTATCAGAGCCAAGCTAGAGGTTTAGGCGAAGTCTAGACGAAGTTTAAAGTCCGATCGAACGCCGAAACCCCGATAAAAGCCTTTCTCTGTACATTTTTCAAAAATGTGGTTTTTTCTTAATTTAACATGCTCAGAAAAACAAGCAGGAAAAACTAAGAATTACTGTGAAGTACGGTCCCCTAAGTCAACTATTTGACCGTGGAACCGCTGCGAAACCATGGGTTTGGCGGCGGTTCCGCGGCCAAAATTTGGACTTAGTCCCTGAAATTTCACTTAATTATTCTTAGGTCCTTTCTTGTTAATTTTTTCTGTGAATATTTTAATTCCACTCAAGTGTTGAGTTTTCTAGGGTTGTATTGGGGAATCGTTGATTCGATCAGATAATTTAACTTTGTTTAGTTTTGTCCGGATAATTTTTAGAAACTGTTAAAAAGTTCGAACGGATATCAATAACTCACTTTTTCCCCAGTCGGAAATTTTTTCAAAAGTTGGATTTTTTCTCGAGTTTAAGAACGTTCTAAGTCATGCAAGTAACGCGGTGGACCCTCTAGAAGACAACAAACCTTAACTCGATTATGTGACCGTCTTGAACTGCCTCTGAACCTTAGGGTTTGGGGCAGTACGGCGTGCCACATGTGAGGCGTTGGCTTGACCCTTCTACGGCTGGACCATTGGTACTGTGGCATGTGATGGATGTTTTTAAACTGATTTCAAGTGTTGAGATATATTTGAGAAATCTTGGGTGTTTGATTATTCGATCGGAAAGTTTAACATTGTCTATTTATCTGGAATGTGATACAATATTTGGAATCCACATATAGTTATGAGATAACTAATTTGAATGTTGTAAATCTAGCAGTTCAGTCTCAATTGATCGGTTGCCACGGAATTTTGATGTGATCAAAATTCCGTCGCAATCACGTAGCGTACGCGGATACTCGCCGGATAAACTTAATAGACAGCTACGCCCCATAGCCCCGACCAAGTGACTGTAGGAGAACCCCGTCGCCGAAAGCATCCGTTCGGGTGCTCGCGGCAGCGGTGTTCCGCCTTAGTGCACTTTGTCGACGGCATCCGGGGGTGCGGCCGTCTACTAAAGTTTGCGACGAGCATTCGATCAGGTTGTCGGGAATCTTGTTGAATTGCCCGGCTTGATATTGAAAAGAGTTTTCGATGATGAGACTAAAATGAGGGGTTTATAATTGTTAGGCATGCGATGTCTAAGAAATTCATTTGGTTAGGCATGCGATGTCTAAGGTGGTTGCGGATTCCAACTGTTGTAGTTTTACACTTTCTTTTCTGTGACCGTAAGCGTAGTATGTGGGGTATCGCCGGCTTCGTTGCTATACATCAACGACAATCGGGATACGCATACTTGCTTACGTTGATGATATGAGATATTATGTGTTGCTGTGATATGTTGTATTGGATCGTCGCGTCTGAATAGCCGGGGGTTTTATGTAAGATGAGAGTTTTTTCTTTTTCATTCATGTAAAATTCATTTGTATGTAATATTCTTTTATTGGGGCACTTCCAAGTTGCGGAAGATGTCACCGTTGTATATTATTTACTTTTCTGCATTAGGTAGACCCAAGGCGGGGAGCACAAGTAACCGGGTTCTAGGGTCCAGTGGGAGACCATCTCGAGGAGTCGGGACCGGGTCTCCTAACCCTAGGATTGGCAGTGTTACTTGCCGCTCTCGTAGGGGTCTAGGGATGTGGGTTTGGCTATTCATCGCGACCGTGGAATCCGTGTTTTATACAGGATTGTATTGAAAACATGGACGTCCTAGTATATCCAATATTTCATATATGTTCTTCTGCTGCAATGTTCTGTGATGAGATCATATTACTGCCTGAGACGAATGTTTATATTTTATATATATGAGATATATGTTATATTGCAGATTTCGTTTCAAATGTGATGCTTGTGAAGCATAATAAAATGGGACTTCATTAATGAGATTAATGAAACTAAAAAGAAACCTAAAGATGTTGTAGAAACTTGTTTAAAAACTGGTAGCTCTAGTTCTTGCTTTGCATAGCGGTGTTCCTTGTAGAACATCCAGCACCTTATTCGATAAGGAAAGGACCGAGATCCCTTCACCGGGAGTGACTCCTTTAGCAATAACTGGCAGATGCTACACACTCGGTTTGTCTTTTGATTGCTTCTATAGTTCTTACTTTGCACAGCGGTATATATGATATATTCTGCACCTTATTCGATGAGAAAAGGGCCGACGATCCCTTCACCGGGAGTGACCCCTTTAGCAAAACTAGAAAAGCCTCAAAAACATTCCATTTAAAATCACTCGATTCTACAACGATATAAAGTTCATTATGCAAGGGGTTTTCTTAAAAAACTGTCGTAGCCCTCCGTCATTTCAGATAAGTAATAGTTAGTATTCGTGCTGCGTTTGTTGACTCAGTCAAGGCGTAGTGTGCGGTAGCTGATTAGTGCTTATCTGCAAAGCATATGATGCGATTGGATTAGGGTAGTCGTGCGGCCTTGTTGACTCAGTCAAGGGTCGTGCGGGTGGGTTTAATTCAATCGGGAAATGACGGGTTGAACTTTACTTGCGGTCTATGGTTTGTTGACTCAGTCAAGGTCATAGATCGCTTGGGGTAAAATATTATTGGGAATTTCAAGTGTTGAAATTTGCAATGAGATTGCATACCTTCTATGAGATAGTTGGATCCCGATACCCGCTGCGAGTAAGAGTTACTCCTGGGAGAGTTTTACACATTACAATTAGCCGATCAAGTAGGTGTCTAGAAAGGTGTTAACGGGGTTACGCCCCTGGGAAAACGAGGTTTACATTAATTAGGTTCGTGCGAAAGCACGGGGGACCTCCCTCAAAGTACCAACACTGGCCTGGCTGAAAGATTGGCGAACTTGTAGCGTGTAATTAATCCCGGCTAGTCTTTCCTTTTAGGGTTTGAAGGAAGATTTGATTAAAACAGTGGGATACATCCTGATTAGATATATTATAAAACCAATCTAATCTTGCAAGAGCATACGCCGAGTGTTTTCTTCTCTCTCTCTCCAGGTAGCAACCATATCACGCCTTAATCAAGATAATAATACGGATATTTTGACCGAACCCGCTTGTTATACTAAGCTGGGGAACGTTGGTCCCGCTCCAACTTATAATTGTTATAAGACAGAGCAGGAAATTAGGGAATACCAGATTTCCCGTGCCGCCCAAACGAAGAAAGTGCATGTTGATGCATCATCTTCGGGTATGTTCATTACAGAGAACTGTTTCTCAGTATCCTTTACGTCCTGGGTATTTGATACCGGATCAGGATCCCGCATATGTAATCTGTTACATGGGCTACAGATAGGTAGAGAACTGAGAACGGGTGATAAGTTTCATGAGACAGAAAACGATGCAAGTGTTGCAGCCAAGTCTGTTGGTCACTATCACCCTGTATTACAAGAATACATTGATTCTGAATGAATGTTATTAGATACCGAACCTGATATACAACATCATATCAGTCTCTTTATTAGTAAAGAAATGATATAATTTTGTATTGTTGGATAATGTTTTGAATATATCCTATATCAAGAGTTGATCGGTTCAGGCACGTTATCTAAAAACATAGACTTTCTAAATCAAACTACAGTTCTTAGTATACAGAACACACACGAGAGGAAGAGTTCAGAAATGAACGAATCCTTCTTGAGGCATTGTAGACTAGGTCATATCAATGCGACCCGACTGGCTGAAGTTACATATAGATGCATATTTAAATCAGTTTGAATTTACATCTTGTGAAACTTGCCGGTCATGTCACAAAGATACGATGACCATAGCTCTGTTTATTGGAAACAGAGAAAGAGTTAGTGAACTCTTGGGATTGATACATGCTGATGTATGAAGGTCCCCTGTCTACACATGCCAAGACCGGTTCTTTGTACTTCATTACATTCTCTGATAATCTCTCAAGATTCAGACATGTGTTCCTGTTGAAACATAAGTCTGAACCTTTTGAGATATTCACAAAATATAAGTTAGAAGTAGAGAACCAAATACAGGTATAAGTATTATGTCCTTTGATGAGATCAAAGAGGAGAATACTTGAGCACGGAATTCCTGGACTATTCTAAAGGAGAATGAGATTCTCTCTAAGCATTACTCCTTCGTATACACCACAGCACGTCGGTGTATCGGGGTGGAGCAATAGCACCCTATTTGATATGGTGTACTCTATGATGAGTACTACTGAGTTTCCTATTTCCTTTTGGGAGTTATGCACTTGAGAAGCTGCATACCTATTGAATAGGGTTCGAATCAAATCAGTTGCCTACCACTTCATATGTGATATGGAAAGGGAAGAGCCCATATCTTAAGCTCGTTAAGATTTGGGGTTGTCCGGCCTATGTCTAAAAGAAAAATCCGGACAAGCTCGAGGCAAGGTCTGTTATGTAGAACTGGAAATGTTCCAGCTATACAAACTGCAGCTGATGATTTGGTAGAACCAAAGGATTCAATAGTTTCCAACGAACCTCAGCCTCTCCGCCGATCTAGTAGAGTTCCTCACCCACGTGAGAGGTACTTCGGTTTCTCTATGACAGTGGGAGCGAGGATTGCATCATGAGATGATGACCCAACTAGTTTCGAGCTGGCCATCAGGAGTGGGACTCTGTAAGAATGGCTGGGTGCTTATCGATCTGAGATGGAATCCTTATACACCAACAAAGTATGGACTTTGGTTGCTTTATCTGAAGGGTTAAATCCCCATCAGGAGCGAATATATCTTGAGAAGATTACTTGGTGTACATGGAAAAGTTGAGACTTTCAAAGCTATGCTTAAGTCTATCCAGATCCTACTTGCCACGGCTACATACCATGACTACGATATCTGGTGGTTGGGTGTCATGACTGCTTTTCTAAATGATGTTTTAGAAAAGAGCGTCTATAAGTACACAGCCAGAGGGCTACGTAGACAGTGGGAGCAGCGGAAACGTGTACAAGATGTTTTATATAAAACAGGCATCGCGGAGTTGGAACATCTGTTTTGATATGGTAGTCAAAGAGTTTGACTTCATCAAAATGGTAGATGAACCTTGTATATACAAAAAGGTAGTGGAGAGTATGGTGGTGATCCTCGTAGAGTACGTGGATGACATACTTTTGATAGGGAAGGAGTTTCCTATGCTACGCTCGGTTAATCTCCGCTTATCACAAGGATTCTCCATATAGGATCAAAGTGATACCTCCTAAATCCTGGGTTTTGGACCTATGGGATAGATCTAATTGGATGTTAGGATACTCACTAGTTGTAGTGAGATGGTATCAATCGATCCTAGGGAGAATCACTGGAAAGTTTTCAGGGTGATAAGAACGACTGAATGTCAGTCGCAGGCATTGTCTATACCCTCAGTGGAGGGATGGTATGTTGGAAGAGTTCCAAGCTAGATACCGTGACATACTAGACGATTAAAGGCAAGATACATCGTTACCAAATATGCTACCAAAGAGGCAGTCTGGATAAATATAAGTTCATAAGATGATCTTCGTTCCTACCATTGTGTGACAATGGAGTTGTGGCATTTGCCAAGGAACTACCGTCCCATCAGAAATCCAGATATAATTCTTAAGCAGTATCACCTGATCATGGAGATGGTTGATCTCCAGGGAGATCGAGGTTAGGAGAGCAGACACAGAGGACGACAGCGCGGATCCACTCACAAAGGCCTTTTTCCCAGTAGAGACTTTTATGGGATGGTTAAGTATGAGATACTTCAACCACAGCTAATTGTTGGGTATGTGATACCACAACAGATGGCCCTAGTGCAAGTGGGAGATTGTTAGTTATATGTATGCCCTAGAGGCCATTACTGTACATAGGATGTATATTGTAGTGGATGCTTGGACATATATAGGGAGGACTTTCTTGCTCGACATGATAGTATGCTATCTGGTTGTACTTTATCTTAACATGTACTCTGATTGTCTCTATATTACATGTTGATAAAGCCCTTAGGATATGTACTCGACTACTGGGACTATGATGAGATCATACTAGTGGGGCCACGGTAGTCGACGAGTACATCCTATAACTGTTCCTAGTTGAGGGTGTATCGAGACAGGGCATCGATACACCAGAGTAGACTAGCGTATACGCATCTTGACCCATATGATGGGCGATGGATGATCCCATATCCATCGGTGTTTGACATCAAGGATGGTGTACGAGTGCTCAGTGGAGACTGGATACACTGGACGGACCGGCCGAGAACTCCCAGATGGTATTATACCTCACGTCAGATGGCAGTTCTCCGGTGACACTAGTACAGAGTAGTCTGTTGACACGAGATCGTCATAGAGTCTTGTGTGATTCCCACTGTGCTTTGATTTCCATCATACCACGTCCAAGAGGGCGTGCAAAAAGGTGGCTTTTGGGTACAGTCCCGAATCAC
The DNA here is from genome assembly GCA_030015575.1 of Agapanthus africanus. Lineage (NCBI taxonomy): Eukaryota > Viridiplantae > Streptophyta > Magnoliopsida > Asparagales > Amaryllidaceae > Agapanthus > Agapanthus africanus. Next base: position 746,144,523 of record CM057340.1, read on the forward strand.
ATGGAGACAATGAGCGATAGGAGGGGATTCGTCTCTCCCGGTATAGGGAGTTGATGTTGTGCTGTGTTCGATTGGCTATACCCAGAAATCCCTGGCCAGGGTTGCTGAGATTTACTGGTAAGTGTTATCAGTAGTTTCTCGGACTGTTATAGACCTCAAATCGACACGACTTATCGAGCTACTGGGGTCTGACGTTTACCACCCCTAGGCGAGATATGCGACATATCAGACGACGAGACCGGACTGTACGGGAGTGTTACTGTTTGGATTCACAGGAGAATGTACAGGCTTGCTTGTTGATCTTCTGAGCGCTCAATACCTGGGTAGCTGTTACGTTTAGCTGACCGCTTGCAGCTTGTGGGTGTTTGATATGATCATCACCTACTGCCGGCGTATTGACGATTCTTTAGAGTCCTACACAGAGGTTTCTTGGCTCAGGCAAAATGGAGTTGGGGCACGTATGTGATATGTGCGGGACCGAGAATAATGCGATATGTGATACCGTATACTATTCTCGCGATATTTGATATCAGCCGGGTCATCGGATCAAGTGTTGATTCGATGAATCGGTACGGATAAATATTAGTCGGTTATATGCGATATAGCCGGATTTTCGGATCAAGTGTTGATTCGATAATTTAATGTATAATAATATATATGATATATTAAATTACATTATCTAATATTTGCTCACTAAAAGATTCTTTTTCTCACTCGGGTAATACATTGATATATATGCGATATATGTTAATTGTATTATTTTATTTTGTTACGATAAATATTATATATGTGATATATAATATTGTAACATGATATGATAACTAATGCAACATGTTTAGTGGAGTTTAAACATGATTAGGGTTTGGATTAGGGTTAAGACATCTAGTTGATTCTAGAAGGTTTCTTTTTGTCATGATAAAGATATTTGTCTTGATATTTTTGTGTGACTCACTCTTGACTCAACCCAGACCCTAACCCTTGGTTAATTCTCTACAATGGTTAAGTCAACCATGGTTGCATTATTTATCATATTAATCATTTCATTATTCATCACAAAAGAAAATGGATCACTATTCTTCTTCTTCCTTGAGTTCTTCATGCAAAGCTTTCTAGTTTTGATATTTGTGATGAAAATATGTGAAAAAAAGATAAATAAAGAGAGCAAAAATCCTACTTCATCATCCTCATCTTCCCTTGCCCTTTAGATGAGAGTGTTCACTCAATTTTAGTGAGTGTTAGCTTGTGTTAATGAAACTTCAAGGTAGATCATCTTTGTATCGAAGATCGGAAGCAAGACTGCACCTTTCTCTTCGTGAAGCCTCTCGAGAGTCCAGAGCATGATGATCGCAGCGAAGGGACCTCAACACGGAGCATATGAAGTGAAGGACCGGATCTACAAAGGTTGTAATCCCTCTCACTTAGTGTTAAAGTGTTTAGCATGTTAGTTTTCGCCTAATCTCTAGTCTAAAGATCCGTATTCGGGTTGTTCAGCACGGCTAATTTTTAATCGGGCATGGTTGATGCCTCGTAGACCCTTGTGCGCGTGCCCAGCAACCTTACAGCCTCATCTTCGTGACTCCACAAGGAGGGAAAATGCACTTTGCCTTTTCCTTAACCGAGCCGAGGACAAACAATGAAGCAGAATATGAGGCTCTGATAGCAGGTCTTGAGATCGCTGTTGACGTGGGGATCGAAAATCTCCTTATATACGGAAACTCCCAGCTGGTCGTTAGTCAAGTAAACGGCTACTATCAAACGTGCAAACCGGAATTGGTAAGGTACGGCGAGAGAGTGCAACAACTGCTGACTCAAATCCCTTCCTACACCCTAGAAAACATACCGTGTACAGAAAATAGCAAAGCAGATGCATTAGCCAAACTCGCTAAAGAACTGGATGACGAAAACCTCGATGATGTAAGAATCATTGTGAAGAGCCGTCGGGTTCTTGCACCAGCAGAAATGTCTCCAGAGTCGTCTGAAGAAAAAGAAGCGACCAAGCAAGCAGCCCTGCAAATAGAGGATCAAGAATAAGCTAAGGATTGGAGAGAAGTCTTCATAGACTACTTCAAATCCCGTCGAACACCTGAAGATGCATCCTCAAGACATCAGCTCATGAAATGAGCTCTGTCTTTCGCCTTTGTCAATGATACTCTATATAAGAGAACGTTCGACTCTCTGTGGCTGAGATGCCTGGGACCAGAAGAAGCAAGGAAAGTCGTCCAAGAAACTCACGACGGACTCTACGGTTCTCATCAAGCCGGGCCAAAGATGAAGTTGAAAATCAAAAGAATGGGCTGCTATTGGCTCACGATGATTCATGACTGCTTCGAATACGTGAAGCAGTGCCACTCATGACAAATTCATAGAAACTTCATCCATCGGCATCCAAATCCGCTAGACCCAACAGTGGCTAGCTGGCCATTTAAAATATGGGGAACCGATATAATTTGGCCCATCAAACCAACATCGTCCAAAGGACATCGGTTCATATCGGCGACAACTGATTACTTCTCTAAGTGGGTATAAGCCATACCGCTAAGAGAAGTGAAGATGAAGAACATCCTCCATTTCTTTAAGACGCACATCATATATCGGTTCGGCATTCCGTGACGGATTATCTCTGATAACGGGCGGCCTACAGAAGTCACAAAATTAGCCGCTTCGCACAGCAACATAATATAGACTGGAGATACTCTTCGTCTATAATCCCCGAGCTAACGGTCTAGCTGAGGCTTTCAACAAGACCTTGACGAAAATCATAAAGAAGACAGTGTCCAGAAACAAAAAGGACTGGCACGAAAAACTACATGAAGCACTCTGGGCTTATCGGACCACATTCAAAACGACCACAAATACAACGGCATTCACGTTGGTATTCGGTATAGAAGCGGTGCTCTCCATCGAGATAGAGTTACCCTCTCTATGAGTGGCGGTTCATTACGAGCTAATAGAAGAAGAGAATGCCCATCTTCGGATTGAAGAGCTAGACGCTCTTAATGAAACTTGTCTCATGGCACAGCAAAACATGGAGACTTACAAAGCAAAGATGACACGGTCATACGAAAGGTTAACTAGGCCGAGAACATTACGCCAAGGCGAACTCGTGCTAGTTGTCAAAAGAACTATGATCCCCAATCGTGCTAAACGGGGGAAATTCAAGCCAAACTATGAGGGCCCGTACATCATAGACAAAGTCTACCAAGGTGGGGCTTACTTGCTCATGGATATGCATGGCGAAAGACTCTTTCGACTAATAAATGGCCGATTCTTGAAGAAGTACTACGCTTGACGAGTCATGACTCGGGTCAATTATAGATGACGACGCCTATGTCCGCTCGCTATCTTCTTGAGTCAAGAATCTAAAAGTAGTATCCAACGATACCTCGTCCCAAACGCGAAAAACAACGGACCGAAACGTCCCTAAACTAACAACGGACCAAAACGTCCCTAAACTAACAACGGACCGAAATGTCCCTAAACTAACAATGGACCGAGATGTCCTTAAACTAATATTGGACCGAGATGTCTTTAAATTAACAACGGACCGAGATGTCCCTAAACTAACAACGTCGCCTCTAACACGGCGATAGTGGAATGCAAGTTCACAAGCCCCAGCGGTGATGACTGCAACTCAAATCCCACCAGCAAATAGATGGGTCACATGCGACGAAACTATTCTCGAGAGTTTCATCGTAAAAAAAAATGGTACGTCCACAAGAGAAATGGGCATGGATGAAAACCCGAAAGGGCTCCGTAAGTAAAAACATCAGGGCTACCGGCGAGCTTGTGAAAACCCGAAAGGGCGCAATCTTGTTAAAATGAAAACACTTGCAAGGTCCTATCGACCTTGTAAGGAGAAAATACCTACGTGAGATCCTTACGACTCACAAGGGAGCAATACACTTAGAGATGCCCACGATCCCTAAGAAGAAATTACACTTACAAGATCCTCACGGCTCATAAGGAGAATCCCTTTACGAGACCCTCACGGCTCATAGGATTCGAAAGCCTTAAGTTACAAGGATCTGAACCTATTCTTAAGCCATCACATCCCCCAGTTTGCCCTACAGGTAGTCAATATTGACCCTTGTATACAATCCACGGGCATAAATAAACGTCTCCCCCACCAAGTTCCACCAATGGCGCGAAATGTCCTCATGTGGTGAACGAAAATTGTAAGTTCTGTCGACTTATAAGGAGAAAACACCCTTGTAAGATCCTTACGACTTATAAGAGAACACGCACGTAAGAATCCTCACGATTCCTAAGGAGAAAACGCACCTATGAGATCCTCATAACTCGTAGGGAGAAACACCTTTATGAGACCCTTACGGCTCATGAAGTCAAAAGTCTTAGTCGACATGATCCTAACCCTGTTTACTAAGCCACCTTTGTTCGAATCAACAAAGGCAAATGATGATTCGCTCCTGGCAATATCCCAGTTGTAGCGATGCCGATACCTAAAATCGGTAATAAATTCCAAGTCCTTTCACAGCAAGTGATGATTCACTCCTGGCAATATTCCAGTCGAAGCAATGCTTATGCTAAGATTGGTATCAGATCCCAAGTCCATACTCCCAACAAAATCAGCGAGCCAAAAATACATATAAAAATAGCCGAAATGATTAGGCAACTCGCAATAAAAAGCAGCGAGTAAAAAGAAAAATAGCTGAAATGATTAGGCACCGCAAAAAATAGCCGAAATGATTGGGCAATCACGACTTTCGCGATATAAAAAGCTGAAATGATAGAGTATCGCGGAAAGAAATAAAAAAAATAAAAGAATGAGACTTTTTCCCTACAGGCGAGTCCATACTGACCCCTGTATACAATCCATGGGCATAAACGAAGAGGGAACCACATTTCTCAACAGACTTTGTCAAAGAGAGAGTCAGATCTCGACGACAACATCTGCATCCTAGAAGATCAACACGGCGTTCCTTCTCGACATCGCAGAAAGTGGAGCAAGTCAACCCCGATACCGCAGAAAGCGGAGCAAACCAACCCCGACACCGCAGAAAGCGAAGCAAGTCAACCAATGACCTACCCGCCGGAACAACGCTCCGACCCAGAAATAAGTCAACCAATGTCCTCCCCACCGGAACAACACTCTGTCTCGGAAATAAGTCAACCAATGACCTCCCTGCCGGAACAACCCTCCGTCCCGGAAACAAGTCAACCAATGACCTCCCCGCCGAAACAACGCTCCGTCTCGGAAACAAGTCAACCAATGACCTCCCCGCCGGAAAAACGCTCCGTCTCGGAAACAGGTCAACCAATGACCTACCCGCCTGAACAATACTCCAACCCGGAAACAAGTCAACCAATGACCTCCCCTCCGGAACTATGCTCTGTCTCGGAAACAAGTCAACCAATGACCTTCCCGCCGGAACAACGCTCCGTCTAGGAAACAAGTCAACCAATGACCTCCCCGTCGGAACAACGCTCCGTCCCGAAAACAATTCAACCAATGACCTCCCCGCCGGATCAACGCTCCGTCCCGGAAATAAGTCAACCAATGACCTCCCTACCGGAACAACACTCCGTCCTTAAAACAAGTCAACTAATGACCTCCCCGCCGGAACAACGCTCCGTCCCGGAAACAAGTCAACAAATGACCTCCCCGCCGGAACAACGCTCCGTCCCGGAAACAAGTCAACCAATGACCTCCCCGCCGGAACAATACTCCGTCTCGAAAACAAGTCAACCAATGACCTCCCCATTGGAACAACGCTCCGTCTCGGAAACAAGTCAACCAATGATCTCCCCGTCGGAACAATGCTCCGTTTCGAAATCAAGTCAACCAATGATCCCTTGATTCATCTCGACGCGTAGGGGAAAGCCTTATGCAATAGGGATAAGGACATGTTTCCTAAACACTGGGGCCCTGTAAGTCGGTCCAAGACGGGCCATTGCATACTATTCACGGGCCACACTTTCCAAAGTCGAATCTCGGCAAAGAGGGAAACAACCACCTACGAGTCATCTCGACTTGTAAAGGGGAAAAATTCTCTTGTGAGATCCTTACGACTCTCGAGAGAAAATACACACTTAGAAATCCTCACGATTCCTAAGGAAAAAATACACCTACGGGATCCTCTCGACTCGTGGGGAGAAAAGTCTTTATGAGACCCTTACGGTTCAAGAAATTGAAAAGTCTTAGGCGGCAGATCTGAACCTGTTTCCTAAGCCATCACTGCCCTACAAGAAGATCAAGATAAACTACATATAGGCCACATTCACCAGAATTACATGCAAACATGAAATATAAAAAAAATGTCTTTTATTCATGAAATGAATACAAGATACATATCATAAAAAGAATCAAAATGAATACAAAATATTCTCTCATTCAAGAGTAAATACAACAAAAGGAGAATATACAAAAAAATCTTTAAGCCGGCGGACGGTGCAATAAGTTCGTCAGTTCATTATTCTTCCGCTGGGCCTCGGCTTCAAGCTTTATTATTGCCACAAGACGGGTCTTCGCCTGAGACTGTTGAGCCTGATACAAGGCGAGCCGACACTCAAGCTCCTTTTCAGCAACTTTATGAGCTTTAACCATCTTGCGGGTAAAGATAACGGCTTTATCAAGAGCTACCACCTCCATGATAGCTTCCTGAAGAACCCGCCAAAGTTCGTACGCACGGGTGGTCTTAGCAGTAAGCTGAGCTTGGAGTTCCCCCAAAGCATTTGAAGCTAGCTCCCTCTCCGAAAATTTCCGGTTAAGCCTCTTTTCGCAAGACTGAAGATTAGCGGCGCACCACTCAATCCACCCCTGCAGGCTCACCTTAGTAGTTAAGAGCTCGGAAGGAAGGTGTATACACTCGAGATTATGTAAGCAAGCCTCCACTGTTCCACAATACTCAATCCAAACATGCACCAATGTCTCATCATGATAAGTAGCAAGGAAGGGCAAAGAAGTATTGGCTTCGGCAGCAAATTCTTCAACCGTAACAGAACTTCCAGCACGAAGATCTTCAATGAAGGCCGACAAGGAGTGAATGCTTTGTCTCGCCATCCTTTCAGATATACGTCGGGCATATGGTCCCTATGGCATAAGGATTCGGGATTCTAACGGAACCGGAGCTGGCAAAGCTGTCAAAGTTTATGACTAGTCAGCAAGACTGGCAAATATGGAATAAACAAAACAATACCAAGGGTAGAGTTTTACTTACCCACAGCCATGCAAGGGGGGTTTGAAAGTCCCCAGGCCCGTCAAGGATCTCCACTTCATCATCAGCTTCCAGAGCTGCCAAGAGCATGTTAGCATCATCGTAATAAAAAGTGATAATACAGAAAAAGGATCAAAGAACACCGACCTTGTCTGGAAGAAAGGATGATGGTTTGCGGGGATATCGCCCGTAGGGCAGCCATGTCAACTAAGCGCTGGAAGGATTTCCTGAGAGATAGGTCCACAATGGAAGCCGCAAATTCTCGTAGTTTTGAAAGGAAAGAAAGGTTCAGATAATGAAAAGACTGGTAAAGCAAAGTATAGAAAACTACCTTCGATGCTCTTCCCGCCTTGAACCGGAGGGATAGCAGCTTCGGCAGCCTCCTCCATGCGCTCAGAAACATCACCGGAGACATTTGCTGGTGTGACAGCTTTCAATTGAGGGGCAACGACCGCCACTTCAGGCTCCGATGAAGGGATGGCGGTCTCAACTACCCTTTCCACAATCTCCAAACCGTCACCAGAAAGATCCATTAGATCTACAGCTGATAAGGTCACCTCTTCTGAAAGAACAGGCCCCAAGGGAACGGAGGCTACCAGTGGAAGCTCCACAGCAGGAATAGCAGCTATAACGATCTCCTCCGCACCTACCAGTACCTCATCGGAGACATTTATAGAATCTACAGTCAGAACACGACTTAGGCTCAAATCCTCTGTCGTTGCTGAAGTCCCTGCAAAGTTTTCGCAAAGAGAAGAAGATATGAAAGCGATACAAACTACTTGCCGAAAGGAAGATAAGGAAAATGTGCATACCGATATGCTAGGACGCTTCTATTATAGCTTTTTTCAAGCCGTCGTTCCTTCCTGAGGAGATGTGCTCGTCGAGCTTCGAAAGCAGATTCATGGCCACCGGTCTTCAGTGCCAGCTCATCTTCGGAAGCGGCTGAGATAGGCTGCTTGAGGGCTATCTCGTATTCCTGTCGCAGAGGACCCATATGTACCTTCCGTAGCGATGGGGGATCTTCATAGAAGATATTCGGGGGGTAGGGCCTCTTCGGGATGTGCACGATCTCTGTCTCATCCTGTGAACGCCTTAAAGGTTCAGCCAGTTGTGCAGCTTCCTCAGCAGACGAGCCAGGGTAAATGAGACCATCATCCGGCTCTTGCATCGATATTGGCTCATCTTGAACAATAGACTCGGATTCTAGCAAAAGGTCAAGCTATACAGCAATCGTTTTCTTCCTCATTTTCGAGCTGGAGCTAACGCTAGAAGAGGATCTTTTCCTTCCCCTCGGCGCTTTGGCGCGACGTTGGCCAACTTGGCCTCCAGTATCCCCTTTTGACGACACCTCCGCAGATGAAATCACCACTGATGGCACTACCGCTGGCGCTTCATTGAAGACCTTTTCTTGAGCTCTTGTACGCATTGGCATCCCAGCTGTATGGGGAGTCGATTCTGCTTTTGCCTTTTTCGGGATAAGTATCGGACCGCTATCCCTTAAAAGAGGGCGAACGACTGACCGCGGTCGCAGCGGAGCGCTGGCGACTTGGGTTAGAGCTGAAGTTCTATACTCAAAGAGTACCCGTCTTTCCTCGGCGATGACAGGACCAACCCAATGGAGATACCAACCCACGAAGGACCCCACATACCATAGAAGATAATCGGGCTCTGGGATCATGAAGAGAGAGCCAGTGTTCAGCCACATAAAGTGATGAATGAAGTCATGAACAACTCCCAAAGACGAGTTGGGCTCCACCAAAAATGCTTCGAAGGGAACACCCTGGTTATAGCCCAATTGCCGAGCAAAGCGATGTGGATTATACCGCATGAAAAGTGCCGTATCATTTCGACGGAACACCAAATAACCCGGTCTAATCGAATACAAATGCATAATTTCCTTAGGCTTTAAGGATGGTGCTCCCTTTTTCGATAAATCAAATAGCTGTTGGACGGGCCCCGAAGGAGCAAAGAGGACTCGGTCGTTGAATATCATCCCACCTTCATTAGCATACGGGTTAAGCAACACACGAAGGGCCCCTAGCTGAGTTGGAGTAGGAGCAGAAGCATCCACCAACCTCATGAGCCGCGGGAAGGTGTAAGCGTCATAAAAATCTGGCCTCCAATGCGCGACGAATGCCCCCAATACATGCATCTCAATCCACGAAGTGAAGTAATGGAGGGAGAAACTTACAACATCTACACCTGGGGTCGAAGTATTGGCCGCAGCGCTTAGCCCATGGTATAAGTGTGATAGCCCCGCGATACCCACGGCCAGTCGTGTCCCTTCAGCCACGTGATGAGCAGGATAGATGACCGAAGCTCTCATGAAGCGACGATACGTTGGAATGGCGAACCAACTGAGCCAAAGGCTGATAAAGCTGACAAAGAAGGTCTCTTCGTCCATGCCGGGAGCCGCAATCGAATCAAAAGACACAGCCGACAAGATCGGGATATAAAACTGCGGTAAATCTTCTTTTTTGGCCGGCAATTGATTTAGCCCAAACCCAAAAGGGTCGTTAATGTTCTCAAACTTTGGAGCCATCTTTGACAAAGCATCTTCGCGGATAAAGCAGGCAATGAAGCTCTCAAAAATGATGCCATGCCCTTCCGACACCGTGAACAGTTTCTCAAAAATAACCAAAATCTTGATTAAGCTATGATAGTTATGGCGGATGGCGTTTTCAGTCGTCAAGCCAAGCCGGCATCGCCTCAAACACATACTCATCGAGAGGCAGCAACTCTTCATAATGCTCTTCCCTGATTGGTAGTCCCAAAACTTCGCGAAACTCTTCTAATGAAATAGAGACCCCGCGATCCCCAAGCAAGAAGGTGTTGATGGGAAGATTCTACTGGTTCACAAAAGCCTTAACCCACCAGACATGAGGAGGCTGATAATAAAAAAGGGATGCATACACCGCCTGATAGAGCCCGACCTTCTGCAATCGCGCACGATAGGCGGACAGATTATATCGAGCCTAGGGAAGATAGCCCGTTGGGTAGCGAGGGGTAAGCCCTATCTTATAAATTTGTCCCCAGGGTTGGGCTTCACCCTAACAAATGCGATGCCCCAAGATGTCTATGGCCGACAAAGGCTGGTTGGGTATCCCAGTTGTCGACGGCTCAAGCCGGCCTATAGGAGTCTAATCAGCCGCCTCCACCGCAAAAGCAATCTGCGGACGCTCCATCGGCGAATTGGGTGGAGAGGCTCTGTTGGCACTTTGCAAATAAAGCTGCGGTGGCCCCGGATGATATGCCCATACCAAGTTCCCCACAAGAGCAAACTGGTACAGTCCCTGTCATGGGCCCTGATCATCGCCATTGCTTCTTCGTCCGACGACGATTGTAGAAAAGCAGCGTCTGAGCGAGTAAAAAGAAAATAGGGAAGAGAAGCCATTGTTCCTAAAATAAAAGGAAGGAAAGCTATTAATGCAACTTATACGTATTATGTATGTATGTATGTATGTATGTATAAACAGCAGAAGGAAACGACAAGAAGTCTATTCCATGGGACCATTGATTGCAAAAATAATGGACCCCACAAAATCAGTATGACGGCTTGCCAATCATAAGGCAGGGTAATCATTGTGAGAATAAAAAAAAGATTCTCAATAAATGCACATTGGAGTTTAAACGACTTGGGATATCCTCGCAAAAGAACACCCATTACAAACTCTGTCAAATGGGTGAAAATAAAGGGAAAATCCCTTGGAAAAGATTTTCAAGAATACCTGGGAGTGAAGATCCTAAAGGGTCCTCTTGATCTTTAGAGCTAAGATCTTCGGGGAGGAATTAAATTCCTTTTGAACAGTGGAATTAAATTCCAGAAACCCTATGACATTAAGGTCTACTATTCAAATATCACATCTTATGGTGTATTTAAAATCCAGAAATTTTTGATTAAAAGGGTTTTTCCGATGTTCAAGATCTTTACCTAAGAAGGGTTTCCTTTTCCAACAAAGTTTATCTCTGGAATTGCAATGGCAGAGAGCTAAGCTCTGAAGAGGAGAATTAAATTCTCAAAGAAAGCAAAGAAAGAAGAAGATGAAAGAAACAGTGGCTGCCTTAAAGACAAAACCTTTGCATATATAAGACGTGACAAGGGCGGTTCACCTTCTCGTTCCCCTAGGCAATCCAACGACTATAAAGGTGACAACGTTGCACTCACATGCAAGCCACGTGAGAACAACGCTGTGGGGGCATTTGTTCCCTTATAAAAAATAAATAATAAATAAAAAGCAATGGGAAAATTCCCCAAATGGAGCATTACGTGCCCACACGTGATGCGCCTTGGAGCCAAGATTACATGCATTGCGCTTAACAAATAAGGCTAAAACTGAGGCTCACATGCAAGCACTTGAGCATCTGTATACAAGGTATATAGGCACTTTCTTAAAAAACAAATAATTGGTAAAAAGAAACTCACGTGTCAGCACGTGATGCTCTTTGTTGGGCTTGACTTTGTGGAGTCACGTGCTGCACGTGAGGGCTCCTAAGGCCTTCTGAGCCGATAGAATTAAATTCTAAATAATAAATGGATCAGAGCCCTATTTAGAAAATATTCTCTTAGATCTTTCCAAACAAGAAAGATTACGCTCTGTAAAACAGAGCACCGTTGGATTAAAAATCCGATAGTGGTTAAAAAATCACCAAATTACAGAATAAGCTCTGTGTGGAAAAATATTTTCCCAATCTTGTTAAAAACAAGAAAAATATCTTCTGTAAACCAGAAGGCCTGGGATGAAAGATCCAACGGGGGATAAAATCTCCAAATCAATTAGAGATCTCTCAAATGAGAGATTTCCTTAACCAAATCGACAAATGTGCCTCCACTATATAAAGGACCCAAGACTTCGAGTCTGGGGGAGGTACATAGAAGGAGAGGAAAACCCCCTGGTAAGCTAAAAAGAAAAGAGAATTTAATTCTCTAGAGAAAAGAAGATCTCCTCAAAAAGAAAGAGAAATCCTAGGTAAGAGAAAAAAAAAAGAAACACAGAGAACATCTTACATCTTCTTCACTTCCACAAGAGTTGAACTCTTTTAAAAAAGAACTTAGTTCTTCGTCTGGTTGAGATCTACAGAAGCAGATCTCCTCATAAGTTGAGAATTTAATTCTCATCAGAGAGATTCTGTTATGTAGATTCAAACGTAGGGGAAAGAACTAAGTTCAAAGAATTTAATTCTTACAAGAACATATAGAAATTTAATTCCACTAGTAAAAATAGGGTTTAACCCTATATGAGAATTTAATTCTTATAAAACAATGGGCTTGAAAGTCTCAAAACTCAAGATCTCCATGCACGTGGAAAGATTAGCACCCAACATGATAATGGCATATCACGTGCTCCCACATGAGAACCCTTGATGAACAAAACAGAACAACTGAGATCAGGTCACGTGTCTCCACGTGACAAGCACTTATACAAAAAAGAAAAAGGGTATAAACCCAAAGACAGTTACTATTTTTAGGGCGCCTAACATGATCCCACGTGACCCCCTAAAAAGTGCTTAGCACTTCCAAAAGAAAAAAGGGTATAAACCTAAAACTAGTTACCATTTTTAGGGCGCCTCACGTGATCCCACGTGACCCCCTAAAAAGTGCTTAGCACTTCCAAAAGAAAAAGGGTATAAACCCAAAAACGGTTACCATTTTTAGGGCGCCTCACGTGATCCCACGTGACCCCCTAAAAAGTGCTTAGCACTTCCCAAAGAAAAAGGGTATAAACCTAAAGACAGTTACCAATTTTGGGGCGCCTCACGTGATCCCACGTGACCCCCTAAAAGTGCTTAGCACTTTCAAAAGGAAAAAGGAAATAAACCAAAGATAGTTCCCATTATGGGAGCGCCTTACGTGAGAGTACGTGATCCCCAATAGGACTTAGCATCTATAAAAGGAACAAGGGAATAGTGCCAAAGAAGCAACGCCAACTTTCAAGCACCTCACGTGCCACACGTGAACGCCCCAGATTTCAGTGTTTAACACTGTTTTAAGGCCGCACGTGGGGGCACGTGAGCGCTGAGCATATGTTAGTGTTTAACACTATAAGGAACCAACTTCAACCACCAATCGATTAAGTTCCTCCTGAGATTAAACCTCCAAGCAAATCGAGCCTCTATGCTCAGAACCGATAACTCTACGATTTGGGATTTGGTTCAAAGGTACATCTCTCCACACCTCTGATACATGTCGTTGTAATCCTTCAACGTCTTCAAAGAGGTGGAGGGTCCCAATAACCAATAACTCTTGGCACACCCCCAAACCAATAAGCTAAAACTCTATAGACTGTGATGTCCTTAAACCCAATGGACCGCAACGTCCCTAAACTAAACTCTATGGACTATAATGTCCTTAAACCCAATAAACCGCAACGTCCCTAAACCAAACTCTATGGACTATGATGTCCTTAAACCCAATGGACCGTAACGTACCTAAACTAAAACCATAGAGCCCAAATGCTCTTTTGTTGGATCAAAAAATGATCCTGAACCCCCGTTAAGTAGATCTTAGTCCAACATTGAATTAACGTATCCTTAACAAACATTTAAGTCGATCTTGATCTCAAACGAGATTAACGATCCTTAAATCCAAACAAACCCAAATCTAAGAAAATACGGATTTGGACTAATCCCCGCCCTACGGGCGACAACATAAATTAGTCTCCGTATACAATCTACGGGAACCAAAAATAAAAAAAAACACAGACACGAAGTGACCTTCTGGAGCCGGAGAAAGTGGTTACCGCGATACGGTAACATAATTAACTGCAGGGGCTTGCACCTGCAGGAAAAAGCCTCCTCATAATAAAAAAAACCCCTCGCAAACGAGGGTGAATGTGAAGAAGTCTGCTACAACGGCCGCATCTGTCTAAACCTTCGATATACAGTGCCAATAATCAACTTGTTATCTTCGCAGAAGTAGACAGATAAAACCAAATAGCATCTGCCCCCAAATTCAGGCAAGACGACCTACGCGGTTTCGTCTCTGTTTTCGGTAGTAAACACCAGGTATAAGCCGAAAGAATTTGATAAGAAGCCCGATATAGCTGTCAAGATAGCACGATATTTTTCCATAACACAGAGGCTGCAAAGGCTATTCAGGTGCAAGAAAACAGCCGAGATAATGATTTGGCATCACCATGCTCCTCCATGTGAAGATGGAAAAATAAGTCATCCAAGAGATTCACCAGCATGGAAGGATTTCGATAGGAGGTACGAAATATTCAGTAGTGATTCTCGCAATGTCAGGCTCGGACTCACTAGTGATGGTTTCTGCTCATTCAACTATATAGCTGGAAGCCACAGCACATGGCCCCGTTGTAATGATAGTTTATAACCTGTCACCTTGGTTGGTTATGGATCAATGCTACTTTATGATGCATCTTCTTATTGACGGACCAAACTCACTGGAAAACAATATCGAAGTCTATCTCCGACCTCTGATCGATGAGTTAAAATCTTTATTCATTGATGGTGTAGAGACTTATGATGCAAACACAGATACAACCTTCATACTGTGTGTGGCTTTAATATAGAAAATTAATGACTTTCCTACGTAAGGAATGCTATCAGGTTGGTCCATACATGGTCACAAAGCATGCCCTTATTGCCATCAATATACACCATCGAAATTCTTGAATTTTAGCAGGAAAATTTGTTATGGCGGTCATCGGCGTTTCCTGCCACTACACCATCCCTACAGGTTAGAGGCTGCTCAATTTAATGGTCATCAGGAGCTTCTTGGGCATCCATCCTCTTTGTCCGGAGAGAACGTGACTGCTCAGTGGGATAGGTACAATAATATGACCTACGGGATAGATCCGGCAAAACAGGTCAAACCACCATACTGGAACAAGTTAAGCATTTTCTAAGAGCTTTTATACTGGTTAACAAATTTAGTGCGTCATTGTCTGCATGTAATGCACGTAGAGAAGAGAGTATCCGAGCACGTACTCAACTTGCTTTTTTGTAAAGACGGAAAATCAAAAGACAATCTTCGTACTCGGATGGATCTTCAGGACTGGGAAATTAGAAGTGAATTGAATCCTAAACCGATAGCGGGTAAACCAGGCAAGTTTGTACTTCCCAATGCCGCATATCATATGTTACAACTGGGGGAAAAAAGGTTCCTGTAGGTGTTGTATGATTTGTAAGTTCCCACAGTTTTTCAGGATCATTTAGCAAGAAAATAAAAATTATGAAAGGCAGGATCGATGGGCTGAAAATTCATGATCACCATGTTATTATGGAGCACCTTCTCCCATTAGCCCTCAGGACTTCCCTTCCCGAATCGGTTGGTCTAATAATCAATGACCTTTGTTGCATTTTTACAGAATTGTGTGCTAAAACCGTGAATGTTGTGACGCTGGAGAATCTAAAAAATTCTATTTCATTGATACTTTGTAAGCTTGAGCGTATTTTCCTACCGTCATTCTTCGATATCATAATACATCTGACGGTTCATCTTGCAACTGAGGCTAAGTTAGCCGGACCGGTACAATATCGATGGATGTATCCCGTCGAAAGATACGTGGAATTTTTCGTTTCACGCAATTTGTAAAATTATTGTTGTCCTATATGCCTGCATTTATTTATTTAACATATTTTTTTTTTGATATCTCTACACTTTAAAAAAGTATATACGCAATAGAAATCAACTAAAGGGTTCTATCATGCAAGATTATGTTCTAAATGAAGTAACCACATTTTGTTACCGCTATCTGGACGAGAACATTGAGACGAAGCTTAACCGGCCTCGGAGAATTCAGGACGGGTCATATGATAAAGCGTCCTATAAGAGAGTAGACACTGTGTTTATCAACAGGATATATCGATTTATCCTCCTCAATAGCATATGTCTTGAAAAAATTAGAGAGTAAGTTTTTTTTGGATTAATTGTTAAATTTGAGTTTGTGTGTGTATGAAATGATATAATATTAATGTCATAATATATTATTGAGAACAGAAATCATTTTAATGAGGTACGTGAGGGGTATCTTGATTGGAATGATGAACGATTGGAAAAATTATCATCAGGATAATTTTTGCGATTGAGTTGCAGATCATGTAAGTTGTTCGAATAACATGTGATTTCTACCAGTCTTAATCTAAACTTATATCGTTATGTATATGTCGTAAAATTTATTTTGTCGGATCCATGATCCGAACTTGTCTGTATCATTAGAGAGTGATTTAAGATGTTTAGCTCAGTTTCCTAGTATGGAGGTTGCATATTATAAAGGATTCGGTGTCATTGGATACAAATTTGAAGTTAAGGACATAAAAACATCTCGAACCACTCAGAATAGTGGGAATGCAACGGTAGGATCAGATAGTGTGATTGATTATGGATACTTAAATTGCATGGCATCCAATTTCCCGGACGATCAGAACCGTTTTTTATATTTTAGTGTACTTGGTAGATACACGAACCGATATGGATAAGTGGAGAAACAATCTCGGGATTTAAAAAGATGAATATGGATTGACTAGTGTGAACACACTTCAATTTTACGGTCAGGATGATCCATTTATCTTTCCGAACCAAGCGTTCCAAGTATACTACTCATGGTGCATGAAGCATTAAGGGTGGAATGTTGTATGTCGTTGGAAACCAAGGGATGTTT
Organism: Agapanthus africanus; assembly: GCA_030015575.1. Classification (NCBI taxonomy): domain Eukaryota; kingdom Viridiplantae; phylum Streptophyta; class Magnoliopsida; order Asparagales; family Amaryllidaceae; genus Agapanthus; species Agapanthus africanus. The sequence continues at coordinate 746,161,318 of CM057340.1, forward strand.
ATAATGTCTCAGAATTCGAGGATCGTATGGAGGACAGTGATGAGAACGAAGAAGAGAGAAGACTTAGAGTGCTCCGACCGTCTGCTTCAAAAGACGGGTTGTCTTCGGCTGATCATGAAATTACGTGGGTTAGAAATGATATCGATAATGAAATCCAAGTAGATATGTCTAATGCTTCCACGAAACGAAAAAAGGTTATCAATGTTATATTATTATTTCACATTTTTACGATCTATACATATATAGCATGCATATGTAATGATTGTACTCTTTTCTAAATTTTATGACGACGACCAGAGCAGTGAGGGGCGGTAGGAGCACCAGCCGCGGCAACGGCAGAGGCAAAGGCAGAGTGGTTTTGCCCCCCGGAGAGCTGCGTAGGGAGCTTCAGAGGGCCGGTCTTGAACCCCGATCGGAGACCCCTTCGGATGACTCCTTCCTTGTGGATTTTGCTACACCTCCAGGTATATTGCACGAATATTCATTTTGAATGTAATATTATAGATATACACACATATTTATTTCAAAATTACTTATATAGTCATTGTTTGATTGTCTAGCTATTGATAGTGCGTCCATATCAGAGGCAGAGGCCACTCCCACACCTCCAGGTATGTTTATATATCCTATAGTGCATGCATATTGATTTAGAATATTATGTCATAAATATACACACATTCTTTTTGCTCTTACTTAGATAATCATTTTTTTTTACTGTCTAGCTGTAGGTGGTGCCTCCACCGCACATGAGGGTATGTTTATATATCTTATAGTGTATGCATATTGACTTAGAATGTTATATTATTGATATACACATTATTTTTGCAATTACTTATATAATATATTTTTAATTGTCTAATTATAGGTGGTGCGTCCACATCTGGCGCAGGGACCACTCCCGCCACTTCCGTACCCTCTGCTCAGTCTGCAGGTTAGTATGAATAAATATAAAATATTTATTCATTTTACAAATCCTTTATGAATAAACATGAACTTCATGTAATTTTATCATCAATGTTTATTTTCTAGTTGGAGGGGATGCGTCCATGTCCGGGTCACTGGCTGTTCCTCACTGGAGGAACTATCGTCCCGCTCGTGCTGCTGCCTGGGCCCAGGCTCGTGCTGTTGTCGCCGGAGGTATATATCGCACTTCAATTTTCGTTAATTCTTGATTTCTTAATACCACTTTGTATTAATATTGATTGTCTTGATATTTCTTGTAGATGCAGGGCAGCCCCATCCTGAGAAAAAGACTTGAGGGCCGAATTAGTCCCACTGGCTGAGGCCTGACATAGGGGGAGACAACATTCCCCCTCTTCTTTACCCCCGATTATCGCAATACCGGCGACTATGTCGAGAGGTTCGGCCGGTATATGAGGGATGAGAGTCGCCTCGTGAAGAAGTATCCACTTCACGTTGAGTGGGGTGATCAGCACCGGCGCTCATTCGCCCTCTTCTAGGATCAAGCTCGGGTATTAATATATATTTTCATTTGATTTATCCAATATATTTATTATTATTTAACACTTGCAATTTAAATACAGCGTTTTTTTGTATTTGCGGTTGGATTACGACTTTCAGCCTATACCCGACCCTGATCACTCTGAGAGAATGCTCGATCTTCACGCTCTATACCATGGCCTGATGAAAAACATGCAATCAAAGGTCCGATACAATAAGAACGAGCTGAAGATCGACTGCTATTCCCTGTGGATGGAGACCCCCGAAGCAGAGCGGTTCTCCTATATACTCTGGCCTTTGCGATAGTCGACGTAGATACATGGCCTCTCTTGTGCCAATATTTCGACTCTCAGCGAAAACAGGTTTGTAATTTAAATGTAATTCATTGTTTAATTTATAATTTATTTTTTTGTGTTGCTTAATTAGAAAACTAAATCTAAATGTATTCTGCAGAAACATGCCGATCAAAATAAAGAGAATAGAAAGTCGGCGAAGAAGGGTTGCCCCACTTATACAGGTAGCTCAAGGAACATTACTCGTGTCATGGAGATATCGGTAAATTACAATAGATCTATTCTGATAAAATGTAATATTAAGAGTTATTTTATAATATATGTAAATTTTTTACGAATTGTAGAGAGCTCAGACCCTGGGCAGGATGGTACACCGTGTTGGGATTCCTTAGCACCTAGCCTAGGATTTGCAAGCATCACAATTGCCACAACAAAAATTTTAGGGTGTGCTAAGCAATCTAACTCAAGATCATGCTAGAAAACTAGGGTAACTAAACATGTAATCTAACATTACAAAGAGAAGTGAATGAAAATACAACCTTTGTAGATCCGGTCCTTCACTTCTAAAACTCCGTGTTGACATCCCTTCGCTGTGATCATCGAGATCCCAGACTCTAGTGATGGTTTCCCCGGGAAAATGAACGGGCTAGCTCGTTGACTTCGTGGCCGAAGATGATCTACGTCGAGGAGACTCAAACCCAAGCTCCATCTTCACTAGGTCAAGAACTTTGTGAAGAGAACACCATAAACTAAATGGCAAGTAGTAGAGGATGATGAAATAGGAAACTGGTTCACTTTGGATTTTGATTTCTCACTTTGTTTCTTCACTTGAAAAATTATAGCAAGGTTTTTCTTCTTCATGAAGAAGAAGAAGAAAGAAATAGAATGAATATCAAAAAAATAATCAAGTGAAGTCTATCATAATGCAATCATTGGTGAGTTAACCTTTGTAGAGACTAAACCATAGTTTAAGTTAGTGGTTTGGTTAATAAATATCTTATGCAAAACAAAGTGAATGGACTTTGTCAAATATGCTTAAAGCTTCATGAAGCTTCAAGCAAAGACAAAGAAAATCACCATTTTGAATTAAAAAAATAAATAAAAACCCAAACCATTATCTTAAATATGGTGTAAGTCATACACACCCCCAAGCTTGCATGTATCATCAAACATGATACAAACATGTACACAATTATATATCACATATACAACTTGTGCACATCAAGTGAGAAAATCAATCTTATGTGAACAAATACTACTTAATGTAAAGTAATATATCAAATATATAATTATACATTAAATTATTAAATCAACACTTGATTTAATGATCCGGTCATATCGCATATAACCGACTAATATTTAATGTATCAATATATCGAATCAACACTTGATTCGGTAACCCGGCTATATCTCATATAACCGACCGATGATACAAATCGCGAGAATAGAATACAGTATCACATACTAGTATTATTCTCGGTCCCGCACATATCTGATATGCGCTCCTATTTCGTTTTGCTTGAGACAGGAAAGCTCTGTGTAGGACTCTAAAGACTCGTCAATACGCCGGCAGTAGGTGGTGATCATATCAGACACCCACAAACCGCAAGCGGTCTGCTAAACGTAACAGCCACCCGGGTATTGAACGATCAGAAGATCAACGAGCAAGCCTGCTCACACTCCTGCGAATCCAATCAGTAACAGTTACCGCAAAGTCTGGTCTGTTCGTCTAATATGTCACATATCTCGCCTAGGGGTGGTAAACGTCAGACCCTAGTAGCTTGATAAGTCATGCCAATGTAAGGTCCATAATAAGCGTGAAACTATTGATAACACTTACCAGTAAATCACTGCAATCCTGGCCAGGGATTTCCAGTTATGGCCAGTCGAGCATAGCGCAATATCAACCCTCAATACCGGGAGAGACGAATCCCCTCCTATCGCTCATTGCCTCCATATGAATCGGGACTGTACCCAAAAACCACCTGTTTGCACGACTCAGTAGAGCCATGGTAGGGTGGAAATCAAAGCACAGTGGGAGACACACATGAATCTATGACGATCTTGGGTCAACAGACTAAGCTGTACCAGTGTCACCAGAGAACTGCCATATGACGTGAGGTATAATACCATCTGGGAGTTCTCGGCGAGTCCGTTCAGTGTACCCAGTCTCTACTGAGCACCCGCATACCATCTCTGATGTCAAACACCAATGGATATGGGAACATCCATCGCCCATCACATGGGTCGAGAAGACATACGCTAATCTACTCTGGAATATCGATGCCCCTTCTCGATATTCCCACGACTAGGAACATTGAAGGATGTACTCATGGACTACCCAGGCCCCACTAGTATGATCTGCATCATAATCCTGGAAGTCGAGTACACATCCTAAAGGGCTTTATCAACATGTAACAGAGAGACAATAAGTGTACATGTTAAGATAAAGAGCAACCAGATAGCGTACTATCATGTCGAGCAAGAAAGTCCTCCCTATATATGTCCCAGCATCCACTACAATATACATCTCGTGTACAGTAATGGCCTCTAGGGCATACATACAACTAACAATCTTCCACTTGCACTAGGGCCATCTGTAGCAGTGGTTGTAGTATCTCATACTCAACCATCCCATAAAAGTCTCTCTCTGGGAAAAGGCCTTTGTGAGTGGATCCGCCATGTTGTCCTCTGAGTTTACTCTCCTAACCTCGATCTCCCTGGAGATCAACTATCTCCAAGATCAGGTGATACTGCCTTGGAATATGTCTGGGTCACTGATGGGACCGGGGTTCCTTGGCCAAAGCCTTACCTCCATTGTTATACAATGGTAGGAACCTAGTTCATCTCATGAACTAATATACACCCAAACTGCCTCTTTGGTAGTATATTTGATAGCGATGTTATTAGTCTTTGCCGTCTAGTCTGCCACGGTATCTAACTTGGAACTCTTCTAACATACCGTCCCTTTACTGAGGGTAAAGACAATGCCTGTAACTGGCATTCAGTTGTCTTTACCACCCTGGAAGCTATCCAGTGATTCTCCCCATGATCGATTGATACCATCTCACTACACCTAGTGAGAATCCTAACATCCATTTAGATCTATCTCATAGATCCAAAACCCAGGATTTAGAAGGTATCACCTTGATCCTATATGGAGAATCCTTGTGATAAGAGGAGATTGACCGAGTGTAGCATATGAAACTCCTTTCCTATCAAGAGTATGTCATCCACGTATAATACGAGAATGACCACCTTACTCTCTACTACCTTTTTGTATATACAAGGTTCATCTATTATTTTGATAAACTCAAACTCTTTGACTACCACATCAAAACAGATGTTCCAACTCCGTGATACCTTCTTTATCTCATAAAACATCTTGCACACGTTTCCGCTGCTCCTACTGTCTACGAAGCGCTCTGACTGTGTACTTATAGACGCTTTTTTCTAAATCATTATTTAGAAAAGCAGTCATGACACCCAACCACCAGATATCGTAGTCATGGTATGTAGCAGTAGCAAGTAGGATCCGGATGGACTTAAGCACAGCCACTGGAAAATGTTTCATCATTATCCATGCCTGGTCGGTGACGAGAACCTTTGACAAGCCTAGCTTTGAAAGTCTCAAATTTTCCATATACACCAAGTAATCTTCTCAAGATATACTTGCTCCTGATGAGGATTTAACCCTTCAGATATAGCAACCAAAGTCCATACTTTGTTGGTGTACATGGATTCCATCTCAGATCGCTAAGCACCGAGCCATTCTTACAGAGTCCTCACTCTTGATGGCCTGTTCGAAACTAGTTGGGTCATCATCTCATGATGCAATCCTCGCTCTCACTGTCATCGAGAAAACGAAGTATCTCTCAGGCGGATGAGGAACCCTGCTAGATCGGCGGAGAGGCTGAGGTTCGTCGGGGAACTATTGAATTCTTTGGTTCTACCAAATCATCAGCTTTAGTTTGTATAGCTGGAACTCCTTTCGGTTCTACAGAACTGACCTTGCCTCGAGCTTGTCTGGATTTTTCTTTTGACATAGGCCGGACAACCCCAAATCTTAACTTGCTTAAGAGATGGGCTCTTCCCATACTATATATGGAGTGATAGGCACTGATTTGATTGGACCCCAATTCAATAGGTATGCAGCTTCCCCAAGCGCATAACCCCCCCAAAAGGAAATAGATAACTTAGTAGTACTCATCATAGAGCGCACCATATCTAATAGGGTGCGATTGCTCCGCCCCGATACACCGTTGTGCTGTGGTGTATGCAGAGGAGTAATGCTGAGAGAGAATCTTATTCTCCTTTAGAATAGCCCAGGATCTCCATGCCTAAGTATTCTCCTCCCTGATCTCATCACAGGACATAATACTTATACCCGGTTTTGGTTCTCTACTTCTGACTTATATTCTTTGAATTTCTCAAAAGCTTCAGACATGTGTTTCAACAGGAACATGTGTCCGAATCTTGAGTGATCATCAGTGAATGTAAGGAGTATAAAGAACCTGCCCTGGCATATGTAGACTGCGGACCTTCATACATCACTATGTATCAGTCCCAAGAGTTCACTAACTCTTTCTTTGTTTCAAGTAAACGGAGCTATGGTCATCTTATCTTTGTGACATGACTGGCAAGTTTCACAAGATGTAAATTCAATCTGAATTAAATATGCATCTAAATGTAACTTAGCTAGTCGGGTCGCATTGATATGACCTAGTCTACAATGCCTCAAGAAGGATTCGATCATTTCTGAACTCTTCCTCTTGTGTGTGTTCTGTACGTTAGGAACTGTAGTTTGATTTAGAATGTATATGTTTTTAGATAACGTGCATGAACCGATCAACTTTTGATATAGGAAATGTTCAAAACATTATCCAACAATACAAAATTATATCCTTTCTTTAGTAAATAAAGAGACTGATATGATGTTGTATATCAAGTTCGGTATCTAATAACATTCGTTCAGAATCAATGTATTTAGTAATACAGGGTGATAACTGCCAACACTTTGGCTTGCAACAATTGCACCATTTCCAACTCTTGAAATTTTATCCCCCGTTCTCAGTTCACTACCTATCTGTAGCCCATCTAACAGATTACATATGTGGGATCCTAATCCGGTATTTCATACCCAGGACGCAAAGGATACTGAGAAACAGTTCTTGGTAATGAATTCACCCGAAGAAGTTGCATCATCATGCACTCTCTTCGTTTGGGTGGCATGGGAATCCTGGTATTCCCCTAATTCCTGCTCGGTCTTATAACAATTATAAGTTGGAGCGGGACCAATGTTCCCCAGCTCAGTATAACAAGCGGGTTTGGTCAATACATCCATATTATTATCTTAATTAAGGAGTGACATGGTCGCTACCGGGAGAGAGAGAAGAAAACACTCTGCGTGCACTCTTGCAAGATTAGATTGGTTATATATTTTATCTAATCAGGATGGCTCCCACTGTTTTTATCAAATCTTCCTTCAAACCCTAAAAGGAAAGACTAGCCGGGATTAATTATACTCTATAAGTTCGCCAATCTTACAGCCAGGCCAGTGCCGATACTTTGAGGGAGGTTCCCCGTGCTTTCGCACGGACCTAATTAAAATAAAGCTCGTTTTCTCAGGGGCGTAACCCCGTTGACACCTTTCTAAACACCTACTTGATCGGCTAATTGTAAAGTGCAAAACTCTCCCAAGAGTAATAATTACTCGCAGTGGGTATCAGGATCCAACTATCTTATAGAAGGTATGTAATCTAATTGCAAATTCCAACACCTGAAACTTCCGATAATGGTTTTTACCCCTAGCACTTATGACCTTGACTATGATCAACATATCATAAGCACTAGTCAAGTTCTATCCGTCATTTCGTGATTAATTAGACCCACCCATATGACCTTGACTATGATCAATATATCATATGACTGTCCTAACTAATCGCATCATATTCTATGTAGGAAGACATCACTTAGTTACCGTACACTGCGCCTTGACTATAATCAACATACGCAGCACGAATACTAAGTACTCTACTTCCTAAAATGACGGAGGGTTGCGGGTGGTTTTTAAGAAAACCTTTAACGCTTTGAACTTGATCTCGTTGCAGAATCAAATGGTTTAAAATGGAGTGTTTTTTAGGCTTTTGCTAGTTTCGCTAAAGAAGTCACTCCCGTTGAAGGGATCTCGGCTCTTTCCTCGTCAAATGAGGTGCAGGATTTTCACAATACCACTATGCAAAGCAAGAACTAGGAAAGCAGTCAAAAGACAAACCGAAGGTTGTAGCATCTGCTAGTTATTGCTAAAGAGGTCATTCCCGGTGAAGTGATCTCGGCTCTTTCCTTATCGAATAAGGTGCTGGATGTTCTACAAGGAACACCGCTATGCAAAGTAACAACTAAAGCTACCTGATTTTTGAAATTCGATTCCACAACATAATTTAGGTTTATTTTCTTTCATTAATCTCATTAATGAATGTCCCATCATTTAAGTCACCTAAACATCACAGATAAATATAACGTACGCTTATGTCATCCGCATTCGCCTCGATGTCCCGTCATGCACCGTTAGGTTAGGTAACTAACGGCAGAGCGGGGCAGGGCTAGCACGGGTGTAAAATATAAGCAACGTCTATATAATATATCATATATACTATATACAGTATCGATCTGAACATATCATATGATCACATCACAGATAACGCAGTATGAAATATTGGATATATTAGGATGTCCGTGTTTTATTTTGAGCCTATTATAAAACACGGATTCCACGGTCATGATAAATAGCTAAACCCACATCCCTAGACCCCTACGAGAGCGGCAAGCAACCCTACCAATTCTAGAGTTAGAAGACCTGGACTCGACTCCTTGAGATGGTCTCCCACTGGACCCTAGAACCCGGTTACTTGTGCTCTCCTCCTTGGGTCTATCCTAATGCGGAAAAGTAAATAATATACATCAACGGTGACATCTTTCTCAACCTGGAAGTGCCCCAAATAAAAGAATATTACATACTACATGAATGAAAATGAAAAACACTCATCTCACATTAAAAAAAAACCCGGCTATTCAAACACGACAATCCAATACAACATATCCAACAACACATAACATCACATGTCATCAACGTAAGTAAATATGCCTATCACAATTGTCGTTGACGTATAGCAACGAAACCGGCGATACCCTACATATTACACTTACGGTCGTAGAAAAGAAAATGAAAACTACAACAGTTGGAATCCGCAACCACCTTAGACATCATAAACTCGTAATATTACATATTGCGGATTTCATGCCTAACAATATGAATTCCTTAGACATCGCATGCCTAACAATTATAAACCCCGCATTTTAGTCTCGATATTGAAAACACTTTCTAATAATCGGTCGGGCAATTCAACAAGATTCCCGACATCCCGATCGAATGCTCGTCGGAAACTTTAGTAGACGGATGCACCCCCCGATACCGACGACGAAGTGCACTTAGGTGGAACACTGCGGCCGCGAGCACCCGGACGGATGCTTTTTGGCTATCTAGTAATGTTACCGGGCGAGTATCCGAATACACAAAGTGATTGCAACGAACTTTTGATCGCATCAAAATCCCGTGGCAACCGATCAAATGAGACTAAATTGCTAGACTTATAAAATTCAAATGTTTTTGATTCCAAATATTGTATCACAATATACTAGACGATGTTTAAACATTTCGATCTAATCAACCAATCCCCACAACTCCTAATGAGTCCAACACTTGAGCGAAGTTCAAGTACCCAAAACGTCCCACAGTACCTACGATCCAGCCGTAGAAGGGGTAAACCAACGCCTCATCTATGACACCGCGGAACCACGGCAAACCCTAAGATTCAAACCGCGGTTCCGAAGGCATACAATCGAGTTAAGGTTTATATGTTCTTCTAGAGGGTCCATAGAGTTACTTGCACGAACATTGAATATAATTAACTTAGAAAAATTCCAACACTTGGAAATTTCAGGGGTAGTCATGGGGCTCTGTTTGAAATTCTTTCGAAGTGTTAAACATAGCCTAGGTTACCAATACAATGCTAAAAATACGAAATACTCTGTCTTGGTCCTAAAGCAAAATTTACATCACATGGAAATTTGGACCAGATAAACAATACCAGAAACCCCAAATTAGGAGTAAAAGATCACAGGTGAAATACGAGGGGGAGGGGAGCCTATGGGGTCGGCGACGCCGGAATATGATGCTCTGTCGCCGGTTCTGTTCCGAGCCCCTACCCCCGTATTCCACCTGAGTTCTTAAAATCTCTAGTACTTCACTCTGCAGTTGCTTAAAAAATTTTCAGGCCACATTTTAAAAAATTTCCAGAGAGCAATATCTTGGGGTTTCCAAAATCGTATTTTGCGAGGTTTTTCATTTTCGCATTATCTTAGCATCGTCTAAGTTTCTAGTTAGGCTCTGATACCATTGTTTACCCCAATCAGAGTAAAGCTCTGTTCAAATTCCAAGATGGGAAAAGAAGCAATGCTTCTGTTTTTCTCCAATCAGAGCAAAGCTCTGTCTTGAAAATTAAAGTGAAAAATTGAAATTAAAATAAATGAAGCAACGCTTCAGATCTCCTGCACTGCGCGCAGAGCGCCACGTGTTAAAATCAGACACGTTAGCGCAGGGAGCGCAGCGCCCAAGGCAGCCCACCCAATCAGCGCAAGGCTCTGTTTAAAATTCAAACTTAAATTAAAGGAGCAACGCTTCAGCTGACTTGCGCTCTGCACTGTGCAACACGTGTCAGCGCAGTTGCGCTAGCGCAGTTGCGCTAGCGCAGTTGTGCTGCGCTGTGCGCTGCGCGACACGTGGCAGCGCAGTTGCGATAGCGCAGATGCGCTGCGCTGTGCGCTGCGTGACACGTGGCAGCGCAGTTGCGCTCCGCTGTGAGCTGCGCGACACGTGTCAGCGCACAGGCGCTAGCGCAGTTGCGCTACTCTGTGCGCTGCGCGACACGTGTCGCGCACAGGCGCACTTGCGCCAAACAGAAAAAAATTCTGAAAGATTTCTCTGATCTTATTAAAACAATAAGATCCTCTCCTGTAAAACAGGAGCCCTTGGATCAAAGATCCAACGGTGGGGAAAATTCCCCAAATCACTCAGAGAAAGATCTCTTTAACAAATCTAACTAATTTATGGGCACTATAAAAAGGACCCTAGGCCTCAATTCAAAGGCATCAACATTTTTCTAAAAAAAAGAGAGAGAGAGAACTCTGAAAAACTCCTCAAGAACAAAAAAAAGGTAAAAACCTTTAGAGAAAGAGAAAATTCTCTTAAAAAACAGATCATTGATCTAAGAACAAGATCAATGATCAATAAGAAAGAAAACTAACTAATGATAGTGCTTTGCACTTTTTATGAACCTTTGGTTCTTTGAGATAGGAAAAACTTATCTTTTTCTTTGATCTAAATTAGATCAAGAAATCAATAGTGCTTTGCACTTCTGTTCTTGAATCTAAAAGATTCTTAGTGCTTTGCACTTCCAAACTGCGCTGTTGCGCTCTTGGGAAAGCGTCACGCGTCAACATCTGAACTACTTGCGATATGCGCTTTAAGATAGAGCTTCGCTCTCTGTAATTGGCGCAACTCACCAAGGTACGCCACGTGTCAGCAGCGCGGCGCACTGACACAGCGCACTGCGCTGTTGCGCTTGCGCTCACCAGAGCGTGAAACGTGTCACCATCACATGTGCTTGCGCTCATTAATTGGCGCAAAGCGCCTGACAAGCTATGTGACACTCTGTCAGACTAATTAATGCAATGCATCATCAAGGGCAGAGCCCAATAAAGAAAGGTCTATCAGACCAAACAAAGTGCTATGCACTGTTAAAAGGGATAAAGCCCAAATAAAAGTCTATCGGACTAAAATAAAATGCTCTGGGCCTAAAAGACCAGAGAAAATTCTATGCATTATTAAACAGGGGCAGAGCCCCAGTAAAGGCCTAACAAGCCAAATGCAAATAAAACGTTGAATACTCTCAACTGGACTTAGCCCAATCATGGCCTTAAGTCCTCAAATTAAATTGACTGAGCATAGTTGCCCTTTTAAATCAATTTACACTTGGTCCAAGGGTACATCTCTGAACTCCTCTGACATATGTCGTTGTAATCCTTCAACGTCGTCAGAGAGGTGACGGGTCCTGATGTCCATATATCCAACGGACCGTAATGTCCTTAAACTACCTATGGACCACTACGTCCCTAAACTGGAACAATGGAGCTCCCAAATGCTCTTTTGTCGGATCTAAATGATCCTGTTTAAGTTGATCTTAGCCTCAAATATGGTTAACGTATTCTTAAACATTCAAACAGGCTTTAGTCCCAAATTGGACTACAAACCCCCCTAACCTACTTTGGTTCAAGGGTACATCTCCGAACTCCTCTGAAACATATCGTTGTAATCCTTCAATGATATCAGAGAGGTGACGGGTCCCGAGGGCCATAGACATAAAACGGACCACTATGTCCCTAAACTGGAATAATAGAGCCCTAAAATGCTTTTCCCGTTAAGTTGATCTTAGTCTCAAATCAGACTAACGCATCATTAACAAACGTTTAAGTTGATCTTAGACTCAAAAATGGCTAACGTATCCTTAAACTAAAACACCAAACCCAAATCTAAGTAAATACGGATTTGGACTAATCCACGTCCTACGGGCGACGGCATTACTCAGTCTCCGTATACAATCAACGGGCAACCACAAACAAAACAAACAAACACGACACGAAATGAAATTCTGGAGAAGGAGAAAGTGGCTATCTCAAAGCAGTAGCGTAATTAACTGCAGGGGCTTGCGCCTGCAGGGAAGAGCGTCCCCACAATCAAAAACCCCTCAAGCGAGGGGGAATCTGACGAAGTCTGCTACATCGGCCGCATCCGTCTAAACCTCCGATATACGGTGCCATAAATCAACTTGGCATCTTCAGAGAGGCGGACGGATAAAACCAAATACCATCTGCCCCGAATATCAGGCGAGACGAACCATCGCCTCCATTCGGAGGGGAATAGATTCTGGCACGCCCGGTAGGACCTTTTCCTCTTTCCACTCCACACTTCGTGTGTCGTGTTCGCGAACAAATCGCGGTTTGCTGCGGTTGCCTATGGATTCAAGGTACTAAGATTTGGTGTCTTGCTCCGTGCAGAAAACAGAAGGTCGATGGCTTCGAGTTGCACCGCCTGCAGCAACAACTCTCGTTCCGTCATTGCTGGAGGAGTGACTTATGGGCCCCAAGCGGCCTCCCTTTTCAAAATGCCGGTGGAGCAGGTGGCTCAAGCCACCACTGGACTATTTTTTGGGACCATGCTCCCACCAATGAGCTTCAACGCCCCAATGACATTGCAAGAAGCTCTAAATAGGTCGCCCAACTCCACTGCCTCAGTTTTTGACAGACTAGACCAGAGCTCCATCGGGCCCATGAAGAAGCCTGCCATACCAGAAAGCGTTATCCCGAAGCGGATAGCCATCCCAACTTCCGTTCCTGGCGAAATCACCAAGATTGCTTCCCCTGTTCGGAAGTCCGGTTCTGACAGGTTGGCCGCTCCCGTTCAACGGACGTCGGTCTTTAAAAGGCTGGTACCAGCAGATTTTGACCAACACAGGGGGCATGAAGAGGTCACCCCTATAGCCGAAACAACTCCATCAGCACGACATGCTCGACGTCGCCACTGGCGCCGAGTGAGAAAGGCCGGGGGCAACTCCCCCTCTGGATTTACCCCTCCAGCTCCAACGGTGGGGATCGATGCTGCTGTTCCAACCGGTAACAGCTTTGAATTGCTGAACACGGTGCGCAGAAATTCTCCTACTGCGGTGTTGAAACGAACTCCTTCACTTGTAGAGAATACTCCAGAGAAGAAGCGAGAGCATCCCCCTCAACGGCTGTCCTCTAAGATTTACAAAGTCTGGCGTCAGGTCCAAGAGTCGGTGATTGATGAAAATTATCTCCACCGACAGAAAAAGACGAAGGTTCGGTAGGAGAAAGATTACTCCGTCAAGCCACAAAAAGCAACGGTTACTCGGGTGCCCACTGCAACGGCCCCCTTAACTCCAATCACTCAAAAGAAAAGGAGGCCGCAAAAAGCCCCTATGAACATAGAGAAGCATAAAAGCGCTAAACAGAAACACCCCAAATCTGGGGGCATGGTGGTGCACACTATTTATATGGCTTTCGGAAAGGAGGAAAGCCGCGCTTTGACGGATCACCGACCGCTCACCCGATCAGTGACGAAAGCCCAGGAGCAACAACAAAAGCTTCAGGAAATGATGACTACAATGGCTGCACTCACTGGGCCAAAAGAAAGTTCTGAAACGTTCTCGGATGAGCGTCAAGAACAAGAAACTGACGCTGAGTTTCTTCGCCGGATATTGGAAAAGAAGGATAAAGAGGCTGCGGAACAAGCAGCCAGCATAAAGAAAATGGCCCTCCTCTTCCAAGATACGGTAGGGATGATGTCACAGCCGGACCCTCCAGCTGAAGACCCTTCAATTATTGTTGAAGATGGCGGAGGGGAGACATCTAATCCTCCGCCAGCTCTTTCAGCAGCCAAAGATGAAACCATTTCCAAGGCCGCGCTAGACGATTATATAGCTCAGCAGATCCGGGTTCATCAGGCGAATGAAGCGGCTGGGCAAATTGTTAGAACCGGACGACCGTATCCGAGCTGGTACGACCAAATCAGTTACCCGCCGGGATATACGATCCCTAAATTCCACGTATATAAAGGGACAGGGAATCCGCATCAGCATGTCGCTCAATTCAGGGCCTTATGTGGAAATACTGGAGGCGATGACAAATTGTTGCTACATCAATTCGTCAGCAGCTTAGCAGAAACAACCTTTGAATGGTATTCGGAGCTACCTAACGACTCTGTCAAAACATTTGCAGAGATGGAGCTGCTGTTTACACAAAGATTCGCGAGTGCTAGTGAACGCACCCCGATTACAGCACTGATAAATGCCAGGATAAGGCCGGGCGAAACGTGGGTCCAATACGCAACACGATGGCGAAACCTACGGTCGAAATGCGAACAACACATAGAAGAGGCACCTGCGGTAGGCATGTTTGTGGGCACTTTCGATCCGCAGGCGACCATCTCGCAATTCATGATGTTCTTCAGGCCGACCACCTTCCAGGCCTTGATCGACAAATTAGCCCAAATGGACCAGATGTGCCATGGACCGTCTCCTCCAAGACCCGATCCCCGAAATAAGAAAGGAAAAGGGAAAGCGATCATCGTCGCCAATGCTCAGCAACAGTCGAGCAACTCAAAGCCGGTCATTCGCCAAAACAACGTGCGTCCACGCCCATCCCTCGAAGAGAGGCTAGGACGTCCTTACTCGTTACCTCAGAATAAAACGAGAAGACTGTTTGAGCTGGAAGTGCGTAACAGACTCATCAATCTGCCGAGTCCAAAGCGTCTATCGCAGCCAGACGATCTTAATAATCCAAATTATTGCCCTTACCACCAAACGGTAAGTCACCCGATTGAGGATTGTTTCATATTTAAGGGATGGATCAAGGATCAGTACCTACAAGGCAAGTTCGTGCTGTCGAAAAACTGGAAGGTAAACCCACCACAGCCGCACTCTCCAAAGAAGACGGACACGCCGGGGGCAGCTTGTTCTTTAGTCAAGGATGAAAACGATGGAGAAAACTCATCGGATGAATCCGAAGACTACGTAGCGACTTGTCATGTGATTTCTCACTCACTGGCAGATGATGAAGAGGCTTCTTGAGCCGAGAAACCAATGGCGAACCCCGAACCGGAAATTCTACAGCCATCAGATGAGCTGATCGATGTCTTCCTAAATGAAATTCATCTGAAAGCAAAAGCCGATCAAGAGCTTGAGATGGCCATACTGGAAAGAGCCAAGGCATTCCCGTCAAATCAAAAGCCATACACTAAGGGTAAAAACAAATTCAAGACGAGGAAACGGTTCGCCAAAGCTCTATCAGTAGGAATGAAGCTACCGCCCTCTGAAGAAAATACTCTCTCTGAGGTAGAGATGCACCCTAACTTCTGTTTATATCATCAGAAGATCATACATCCTACCGAAGACTGCGAATCCTTTAACTGTTGGTGGCAAGGGTATGTCGCTCAAAAGCAACACTTCGACAGGACAAAGTGTGAAGCTTGTGGACATCGGAAAAATGCGATATATGAGCGCAAAGGAGCCGCCGACAACTGTCATATAGCCGACTTGGATCGCAAATTATCACCTTTGGAAGCGACTCTGACGAAGAAGCTACCCCCAACTCTTCCCTCGGGGAATCTATTTCAAAAATAAAGGAATTGAGAAGCTGCGAGAACGTTCAGCCATGCAATCGCATGCTACTCGGAAAAAATCTCGGCCCCGTAAACAAAGGATCGAACAAAAAAGATAAAGGAAAAGGAAAAACGGCTTTCGTCGCCAGCGCTCAACAACAATTAAGTAACCCTATACCTATTGCTCGCCAAAGCAACAAGCGGCAACACCTCCAGGAAAAGTTGAAATGTCCTTACTCGTTTCCGCAAGATAAAACAAGGGGACTGTTTGAGCTGGCAGTGTGCGACAGACTCATCAATCTGCCGAGTCCAAAACGTCCGTTGCGGCCAGGCGATGTTAATAATCCTAATTATTGCCCTTACCATCAAACGGTAGGTCATCTGATCGAGAATTGCTACGTCTTCAAGAACTGGGTTGAAGATCAATACCAACAGGGTAAGTTCGCGTTGTCCGAAAATTGGAAGGTGAACCCGCCACAACCGCACGCTCCGAGAAAGATGGATACGCCGGGGGCATCGTGGTCAGTCATAGAGAAAGCCCCATAGACCGAAAAGTCAATAAACTAGATATTCGCCTCAAATACGGCGGCACCGGACCGAGATGTCCTTAAACTAATGATGGACCGCAATGTCCTAAAACTTGCAAATGACCGAAATGTCTTTAAACTACTACCGCAGTATCCTCAGGCTGAAGAGAATATAAAAATAAAAAGAAGAGAAAAAAAACATAAACGGTATGTCCATAAGCAAAATGGGCACGGATGAAAACCCGAAAGGGCTCCGTGAGTAAAAACAGCAGGGCTACCGGCGAGTGTTTGTGAAAACCTGAAAGGGCGCAACCTCGTTAAAAAAAAATAAGAAGAATAAAAAGAATAAAAAAAATGGTATGTCCATAAGCAAAATGGACACGGATAAAAACCCGAAAGGACTCCGTGAGTAAAAACAGCAGGGCTGCCGGCGAGTGTTTGTGAAAACCTGAAAGGGCGCAACCTCGTTAAAAAAAATAAGAAGAATAAAAAGAATAAAAAAAACAGTATGTCCATAAGAAAAATGGGCACGGATGAAAACCCAAAAGGGCTCCGTGAGTAAAAATAGCAGGACTACCGGCGAGTGTTTGTGAAAACCCGAAAGGGCGCAACCTCGTTAAAAGACACTTATAGGGTTCTCTCGACCTTGTAAGGAGAAACCACCCGCGTGAGATCCTTACGACTCACAAGGGAGCAACGCACTTAGGGATCCCCACGATTCCTAAGGAGAAAATACACTTGTGAGATCCTCACGACTCGTAAGGAGAACTCTCTTATGAGACCCTCACGGCTCATAAGATTTGAAAGTCTTAAGTTACAGAGATCTAAACCTGTACTTAAGCAAACCCCCAACAACAACTCCCAATATTGCCCTACAAGTGGTTCAGTACTGACTCTTGTATACAATCCACGGGTGCGAATAAACAGTTTCCTAATCAAGTCCCATCCGAGACTAGGGATATGTTCGCTTGGTAAACAACCCTTGTAAATCATCTCGATTTATGAGGAGAAAACCCTCCTGTAGGATCCTTACGACTTACAGAGGCACAAATACTTAGGAATCCTCATGATTCCTAAGGAGAAAATACACATACAAGATCCTCACGACTTGTAGGGAGAAATACCTTTGTGAGACCCTTACGGCTCATGAAGTCAAAAGCCTTAGTCGACAGGACCCTAACCCTGTTCGCTAAGCCACCTTTGTTCAAAATCGACAGAAGAAAATGATGATTCGCTCCTGGCAATATTTCAGTTGTAGCGATGCTGATGCCTAAAACCGATATCAAATTCCAAGCACTTTCACGGCAAATGATGATTCGTTCCTGGCAATATTCCAGTTGTAGCGATGCTGATGCTGAGATTGGCGTCAGATTCCAAGTTCCACACTCGCGATAAAAAAAAAATCAGCGAGCCATACATGCATACGAAATAGCCGAAATGATGGGGCAATTTGCAATAAAAAGCAGCAAGTAAAAATGTATGCATGCAAAATAGCCGAAATGATTGGGCAACTCGCAATAAAAAGCAGCGAGTAAAAACAAAATAAATAGTTGAAATGATTGGACGCCGCGAAAAATAGCCGAAATGATTGGGCAATCGCGACCTTCGTGATATAAAAGCTGAAATGATAAAGCATCGCGGAAAAAAAAAGAATGAAATGAAAGAATGAAACTCTTTGCCCTACAGGTGAGATCACATCGATCCCTGTATACAATCCAGGGGTACAAACAAAGAAGGAACCATACCTTCCCAACAGGCTCCATCAAAAAGCGAAGCCAAATCTCGACGGTTCATAGACAACCTAGAGACAATCTCGACATTTGTCGCAATATTGCAGACACAATATCAACAAACAAAGCAAAGGAAGATCCCTAGCCTCAAGGTATCGACGTCAACATCGACAATTTAGAGACCACCAATGGCATTTCTCCTCACTCTAACTAGATGCAGACGTAACGTCAACAACCGACCTCAGAGTCACAACGAAACGGAGCCACGGCGTAGTCCCTAGTTCCAAATCCCAATGTCCACATGTACAGCCTGGAGACCAACAACGATGTGCCTCCTCATTCCAGTAGGACATAGATGCTACACCATCAAACGGTGGCACGACATAATCCTTAGTTCCAAATCTCGACGGTTCACAGACAACCTAGAGACCATCTCAGCATTCGTCTCGTTACAGCAGACGAAAGATCACCAACGGCGTTCCTTCGCAGTCCCGCAGGATGTAGATACAGCGTCAACAAAAGACCCCGTGGTCGAAACAAAGCGGAGTGACGGCAAAATCCCAGCTCCACCTCAGCATTCGTCTCGTTACAGCAGACGAGAAGTCAACAACGGCGTTCCTTCGCAGTCCCGCAGGACGTAGGTGCAGCGTCAACGAAAGACCCCGTGGTCGAAACAAAGCGGAGTGACGGCAAAATCTCAGCTCCACCACGGCATTCGTCTCGATACAGCAGACAAGATGTCACCCCAGCATTCTTCCTCCTACAGGATTCGGACGTGACAAAGCAAACGAAGCGAAGGCCAAATTCCTAGCTTCAAGGTCTTAACGGCGAGTCATATAAAGTCAAAAAGACAACTGGAGATCGTCTCATGTCAGCGTGAAATGGTCACCACCTCGACGTTCGTCTCGACACAGCAGACGCAACATCATCAAACAAACGGAGCCACGGCAAAATCCCAGCTCCACCACGGCATTCGTCTCGATACAGCAGACAAGATGTCACCCCAGCGTTCTTCCTCCTACCGGATTCGGACGTGACAAAGCAAACGAAGCGAAGGCCAAATTCCTAACTTCAAGGTCTTAACAGCGAGTCATATAAAGCCAGAAAGACAACTGGAGATCGTCTTATGTCAGCGTGAAATGGTCGCCACCTTGACGTTCGTCTCGGCACAGCAGACGCAACATCATCAAACAAGCGGAGCCACGGCAAAATCCCAGCTCCACCACGGCATTCTTCTCGATACAGCAGACAAGATGTCACCCCAGCGTTCTTCCTCCTACAGGATTCGGACGTGACAAAGCAAATGAAGCAAAGGATAAATTCCTAGCTTCAAGGTCTTGACGGCAACCTATATAAAGCCAGAAAGACAACTGGAGATCGTCTCACACCAGTGTGGAATGGTCACCATCTCGACATTCGTTTCGATACAGCAGACGAGTTATCACCCCAGCGTTCTTCCTCCAGCGGGATTTGGACGCGACAATCAAACAAACGGAGCCACGGCAAAATCCCTAGTTCCAAACCTCAACGGTTCATCAGCAAACTAAAAACAACTGCGACATTCGTCTCGATACAGCAGACGTGATGCCAGCAAAACGAAGCGAAGGCCAAATTCCTAGCTTCAGGGTCTTGACGGCAACTCACATAAAACCTGAAAGACTATCGGAGATCATCCCACACCAGCGCGGAGTGGTTATGACTCATCGGGGCTCGCCAAATTGAGCTAAGCTCAAGTAAAAAGCGGCATGGCAAATCCCTAACGCTTGCTTTTCCGACGGTCAAACTGCCTAGGAAGATTGCTTGAAGACGTCTTGTCCAGCCCCCGAAGGGATCAGAGACACGGCGGTCGCAGGGCTACTTGTAACACCCGAGCCCAATAATACTGTTTCTGTTACTGGTTGAGTGTTTGGCATTGCTCATTTCATTTATCTTGCTTGTTTGGTTCTTATTGCACAATTTTAACCGGCTAAGTCAATCTGCATATAACAAATTTTAGCACCTAAAATAAAATTGAAAATATTCTTCTTGGCCTACTTGACACCCTTAGCCTCGTGGTAGCGTCCGTGCATTGTATTCTCGTCCCGTTCAGTGAAACGGACGAGTTTGGATGGCTACGTGCACGTGCGTGTGTCCGTTTTGGGAGTATGCTTTTTAATCATAAAACATTTCATTTTAAAATTTGGAACCCGCCTAAAATCCTATTATTTGAATTTCGAATTTTTGGATCCAACCCGGGCGCATTTTGGAAATGTTTCATTTGGCGCCAAAATTCTAAATTTTAATATTATTAAAACCATCGCATATATTTTTCTAACTAACCTGATATCTTACTGTTCATTACCTATCTTTTAAATCTTTAAGTTAACCATATAATATTTTTACAATCTTTATATCCTTCTTAATTTATTCTCTCAGCCAATCGCAACCTCCCCTTTAACCCCGTGGGCCCCACTTTCTCTCTCTCTCTCTCCACTTTTTCCTCTCTCTCCCTCTCCCTCATATATTCTCTCGTACTTCTCTTTATCATTTTTCTCTTCTTACTTCATGTCTCGTTTCTCATTTCTTTTAACTGTTCTTTTGTTGCCGGAATTCCGTCGTGCCGGTGACGTTTCTCGACGTTCCAGCGAGATACCCCGACCCGTGTGGTTCCTTTGTTCGTCGTTTGGGTTCATTCCGTGAACCGTGCGCCGTCGCGAGTTTTTCCCGCCGACGGTTAACGTTCCGTTTTCCCGATTCGCGACCCATCGAGGCAAGTTAATCTTGCTACATGCTATATACTTTTATAATCTTCATTTTATAATATTATACATTTGAAAATCTTATAGTTTACATATGAAATGTCGTTGAAAAATCGGATATGACAAATCTGAAATTTACTGTACACCTTATCTTATAAAATTCATTATAAATCATAGAAAAATCATTAGTATACGTTCTTTAGTTCGTTACGAAGCTAATTCAGAATACTATAACTCTATGAAATATTTACTTGTAAAATAAATTGTTTAAATAACGTAAAATGCAAATGAAAATGCCTTTAAACTGCTGTCCAGGGAAATTCCAGCAGCAAACTTTCAACTTTGAATATTCATAACTTTTTGTAGGGATAACCTGAGATGCTTATACTTATAAAACTGAAAACCTTATTGAATTATCTTTGTTTTGGTATAAGATACGTCTCTTTTGGAGAACGTTTGTTATTTTTAAGCTATTTTACAAATTAGGGTGACGCTGAATTTCTGAAGGGAACCTTCTTGTGCATGGTTAATCAATACAGCTTTTATAGTTACAAATCGCTTTGAATATGCTATCCATATTAATATTATTATATAAATATTTATATCACATATTGCTTAGTTGTACATCCCACACTACCATTTTATAGTTTTATAACTCTTCGGATACCCGTTTGCATCCATCGCATTTAAGATAAATATAATTGCATCCATAGATCACATTACTACATAATAATGTGATATTAATACTCCATGTTTAATAAATTGCATCCTAATTAATATTGGAACTATAAATGTAACCCTAATCAATAACTGTGCATCCATATCCTTGAAATTATATCTATTTGCCTATCATATTACATGTTCCAGTTTATTGTTCTAATAGTACTCATGCTTGTTTATTTATACACATGTTTATGATAGTTTGATTATGAGCACCCACATGACATCTTGTGCTTCCTGACATGACCTGTTACACTTCCTACTTGACATGATATGGTACCGTACACTCTTGACATGACATGACACCTTTATACATTACCTGACCTGTTACCTGATCTCTTGCCTAATGCCGACAAACCTGACCATTCCCGCTGTCTATCCAGACAGACCTACTTTTACTTGATTTTGTGTTGGCATTAGTCCTTGACTACTGAATACCTGACCTGACATACATAGCTTGGGGGTATGGGGAAATCAAAGGTGAAACCGACTTGTAACTCAACAGTTCGATACATGTTCTGATCAGTCTTACGGGCTTGGCCAGCCCCGGAGTGTTGATGCTGACATCACTCGCCCATCCTACTACCTTTTACTGCTTAGCGGCACGTCTCGGATTCAGCCCCGAGGATCTTGACCGTGGTCCCGGGCACGCACGGGATACTATTGAGTTACATCGACGATTCATCAATTGGTTTCAAAGACTATAGAGTAGAAACCTGATAGGACAGTTTAGTCACCACTGCACATTACCATGCTCTGTTATTTCTTAGTACTGCTTATTTCATGTTCATACTTGCATTGCTTATTACCATGTTTATACTATATGCTTGATGTCTTGACGCGCTGACGTCTGGGTTTTGCATGGCCCAGATTCCGTACCACTGTCGACGACCGAGCAGGAGTACTTCAGCCAGCAGGCTGATTTGAGTTCTATAGTGATTAGTTTGTTTATTGCATTTTATTTCCAGGTGCGATCCCGCATTATGGGACGTACCTTTCTATTATTATATTGGATCATTTGCTTCCGCACTTATTGTTCATTGATTTCTTGTTATTATGGATTTGGACATGTGTTAGATTAGTACTTTATCTTGTTCTTGATATCCTTACAACCGTAATGTGACTGTGGATGGATACTTCCTACCCACAGGTAGCATGGTTGGCTATGTTACGTGCCCAATCCTGCGTACTCTGGGAAGCGGGGCGTGACATGGTTCTTTTGGTATCAGAGCCATAGGTTAATTGGGTTGATTCTTTGTAGTTGGGTATTGCACCCGATACACGAATCAGGATACCCGTGATTAGGAAACATGTCCTGCCACTTTGACCGTTTTACCATCCTTGAATCATTCTTCCGGATCATGTCGACATGCAAACTTACTTTGCATTGTCAACTCGAAAACCTAACTTCTTGTTATCTCTAGGACTTAGGCGACTTGGGTGGAGTTAAGTAATTGCGGCTATGATACCGCGGCATAGCTACAATGCGGTACTCTATTTAAGTATCTTGGAGTTCTAGCCTTGATCCACATTCAGAATCTATCATCATGCTAATGTTGGGTGTTTTGAGTTCAGGATTATGACAGGTAAGAAGTTGAAGACGTACCAGAGGCGTGTGAACGAAGCCGCCATGCTTGGAGTGATAAGAGAAATGCTGGAAATCAAAGAAACAGACCGAGCTGATCCAGCAGCAAGCGGACTTGTTTCAGGAAGGTTTGCAGATCGTTCAGCAGTCTGTAAACGATGTTGGAACTAGACCAGTTGACCGAGTAAGGACCGTAGCAGATTTCAGACTTTTGGATCCGTCTACTTTCACTTTTCTGGAGGAGCCGTTGCCAGCCGAGCCGTGGCTAGCGACACGGAGAATTTGCTGATTGCGACACAGATTCCAGAGGACAAAGGAGTTGATGTGGTGCGCATTCAGTTAGTGGATTACGCCCGAGAGTGACGGCTTGTGGAGGAGACCCGCTTGCCCAAGCCGATCAGTTGGGCGAAGTTTTTCTAAGAACCCCCTGGAGAAGTTCTTCCCGCAGACTGCGCGGAGGAAAGGGAAGAAATTTATCGGACTAAGGCAGAATGGAGCAACCGTGGACGTGCATGCAGCGGAGTGGACGAGACTCAGTAGTCTCGCTGGACCTTTCGCGGCCAACGATGCAGACAGCAGTTGCGGTAAGGAAGCAGTTCTGTCGGGCCAGTCGAGTTTAGGGCTAGGCCGACAAACAGTGTTCTTGCGACTATGGAAGTGAATAGTAATGAAGAGCCGGCAGTTGTTCGCGACTTTATGGATGTGTTTGCAGATATTTCGGGCTTACCGCCAAAGCGAGATGTGGAGTTCGCGATTGACCTTATTCCTGGTGCAGCGCCAGTATCAAAATCTTATTATCCATGGCACCGGTGGAATTGGAAGAAGTTAAGAAACAAGTTGGTGAATTACTCGAGAAGGGATGGATTCGAAGCAGCAACTCACCTTGGGGAGCTCCCGTTCTTTTAGTAAAGAAGAAGGATGGCACGAGAAGGATGTGCATGGATTATCGAGAATTGAACCGGGTGACTATTAAGAACAAGTACCCGATCCCTCGCATTGGAGAGCTTTTTGAGCAGCTTAGTAGCGCGAGGGTGTTCTCGAAATTGGATTTGCGATCGGGATATCATCAGGTCCGAGTGAAAGCAGAAGGCATTTGCAAGACGGCGTTTCGAACTCGATATGGACATTTCGAGTATCTAGTGACGCCCTTCGGAGTGACTAATGCGCCGGCAACATTCATGGATTTGATGAACAGGATCTTTTCACCGTTCTTGGACCAGTTTATTGTGGTATTCATTGACGATATTCTGGTGTACTCGAAGAGTCCGGAGGAGCATGCTGAGCATTTAAGGATCGCATAGCAGACGCTAAGACAAGAGAAATTATTTGCGAAGATGAGTAAGTGTGAATTCTGGCTGGAAGAAGTGAAGTTTCTGGGGCATGTCGTGTCGGGCGATGGAATCGCCGTCGATCCCGAAAAGATTGCAGCAGTTCGAGACTGACCTATTCCAAAGAATGTTGCAGAGATAAGGAGTTTTCTTGGACTCGCCGGATACTACAGAAGATTTATGGAGAACTTCGCTCGCGTAGCTGAGCCGTTAACCAAGCTCACACGAAAGGAGGTACCGTTTGTTTGGACGGATGGATGTGCATTGGCCTTTGAGACGTTGAAGCAGAAGTTGATAACCGCCCCTACCCTAACCGTACCGGATGATTCAGGAGGACTGGTGATTCACAGCGACGCATCTGGAAAAGGATTGGGATGTGTTTTAATGCAGAATGGGAAAGTCGTCGCTTACGCATCGAGACAACTGAAGACTCATGAGAAGAATTATCCAACTCATGACTTGGAGCGTGCGGCTGTGATTTTCGCTTTGAAGATTTGGAGACACTACCTTTTGGGGGAAAGAGTCGAAGTTTTTACAGATCATAAGAGCTTGAAGTATGTGTTTACACAGAAGGAGCTTAACATGAGGCAGCGTAGATGGTTGGAGCTGATGGCTGACTACGATCTTGATCTTAAGTACCATCCGGAGAAGGTTAATGTTGTGCCGGATGCGCTTAGTCGGTTACCAGCAATTCAGGTGTTAACTACACAGGGGGAGATCATTGCAGATTTTCGAAGATTTGACTTGGAAGTTGTGCTACCACATTCTACGGGACAGTTGATGCAGTTGCAAGTACAGTTGTCCTTGGTTGAGAAGATTAAAGCGGCACAATCGCAGGATCCTAGACTGCAGAAGTTTCGAGAGCGGGTTGAGGCTGGACTACGAACAGATTTACTGGTCTACGAAGATGGTTCGTTGAGGTATGGTAGCCGTTTGTGTGTGCCAAAGGGGGATGTTCGTGAAGAGCTTATGAAGGAGGCACACAGTTCAGCTTATTCTATACATCCAGGAGGTACAAAGATGTACCGAGATATTCGACAGCATTTCTGGTGGGAAGGCATGAAACGGGAGATTGCTCGCTTCGTGGCTAAGTGCTTGGTATGTCAGCAAGTCAAGGCTGAACACCAAAGGGTTGCTAGTTTGTTGCAACCACTTCCGATTCCTCAGTGGAAGTGGGAACATATAACCATGGATTTCGTGACGGCTTTACCGCGAAGTCCAAACGGCAACAATGCAGTATGGGTGATTGTCGATCGATTGACCAAGGCAGCTCACTTTATTCCTTTCCAGGTTGGTCAATCAACGGAGACTTTGGCAGAGCGGTACATGCAGAAGATTGTAAGATTGCATGGCGTACCGGTGAGCATCGTGTCCGATCGGGACACTCGGTTCTTATCACACTTCTGGAGGAGTTTACAGGAAAGTTTGGGGACTCGATTGAAGTTTAGCACAGCTTATCATCATCAAACTGATGGTCAGTCGGAGAGAACGATCCAAACTCTTGATGATATGTTGAGAGCATGCATGTTGGACTTCAAGGGTTCGTGGGAGGATCATCTACACTTGGTGGAGTTTTCTTACAACAACAGTTTTCAGGCAACTACCCAGATGGCTCCGTTTGAAGCTTTGTATGGTCGTAAATGTCGTTCACCTATTTGTTGGGATGATGTCGGTGAACGAAAATTGTTGGGACCAGATTTGGTGATGCAGACAGTTGAGAAGGTTAACACTATCAGAAATCATATGAAGGCAGCACAAGACAGACAGAAGAGTTGGGCTGACACATCGAGAAGACCTCTAGAATTCACCGTGGGTGATTTGGTGTTCTTGAAGATATCACCGACTAGAGGGGTGATTCGTTTTGGAAGGAGAGGAAAGCTCAGTCCTCGGTTCGTTGGACCCTTGAGATCGTGGAGCGTGTTGGTGAGGTAGCATATCGTTTGGCGTTACCACAGTCCTTGGCAAATGTGCATGATATGTTTCACGTATCTCAACTCCGTAAGTATGTTCGAGATGAAACACACGTTTTGGATCATTCGGAGCTAACAGTACGAGAAGACTTGACTTTTGAGGAGCGACCAGTTGAAATCAAGGATCGAAGAGACAAGGTTCTTAAGAACAAGGTTATCCCCCTTGTGCTAGTCTCTTGGGGTAATCGATCGCATGGAGAATCCACTTGGGAGCGAGAAGACGAGATCCGGCAGAAGTTTCCTCACCTTTCCCTGTAGTTATCTATCTTGAATTCTTGGAATTTCGAGGACGAAATTCTTTTTGTAGTTGGGTATGATGTAACACCCGAGCCCAATAATACTGTTTCTGTTACTGGTTGAGTGTTTGGCATTGCTCATTTCATTTATCTTGCTTGTTTGGTTCTTATTGCACAATTTTAACCGGCTAAGTCAATCTGCATATAACAAATTTTAGCACCTAAAATAAAATTGAAAATATTCTTCTTGGCCTACTTGACACCCTTAGCCTCGTGGTAGCGTCCGTGCATTGTATTCTCGTCCCGTTCAGTGAAACGGACGAGTTTGGATGGCTACGTGCACGTGCGTGTGTCCGTTTTGGGAGTATGCTTTTTAATCATAAAACATTTCATTTTAAAATTTGGAACCCGCCTAAAATCCTATTATTTGAATTTCGAATTTTTGGACCCAACCCGGGCGCATTTTGGAAATGTTTCATTTGGCGCCAAAATTCTAAATTTTAATATTATTAAAACCATCGCATATATTTTTCTAACTAACCTGATATCTTACTGTTCATTACCTATCTTTTAAATCTTTAAGTTAACCATATAATATTTTTACAATTTTTATATCCTTCTTAATTTATTCTCTCAGCCAATCGCAACCTCCCCTTTAACCCCGTGGGCCCCACTTTCTCTCTCTCTCTCTCCACTTTTTCCTCTCTCTCCCTCTCCCTCATATATTCTCTCGTACTTCTCTTTATCATTTTTCTCTTCTTGCTTCATGTCTCGTTTCTCATTTCTTTTAACTGTTCTTTTGTTGCCGGAATTACGTCGTGCCGGTGACGTTTCTCGACGTTCCAGCGAGATACCCCGACCCGTGTGGTTCCTTTGTTCGTCGTTTGGGTTCATTCCGTGAACCGTGCGCCGTCGCGAGTTTTCCCCGCCGACGGTTAACGTTCCGTTTTCCCGATTCGCGACCCATCGAGGCAAGTTAATCTTGCTACATGCTATATACTTTTATAATCTTCATTTTATAATATTATACATTTGAAAATCTTATAGTTTACATATGAAATGTCGTTGAAAAATCGGATATGACAAATCTGAAATTTACTGTACACCTTATCTTATAAAATTCATTATAAATCATAGAAAAATCATTAGTATACGTTCTTTAGTTCGTTACGAAGCTAATTCAGAATACTATAACTCTATGAAATATTTACTTGCAAAATAAATTGTTTAAATAACGTAAAATGCAAATGAAAATGCCTTTAAACTGCTGTCCAGGGAAATTCCAGCAGCAAACTTTCAACTTTGAATATTCATAACTTTTTGTAGGGATAACCTGAGATGCTTATACTTATAAAACTGAAAACCTTATTGAATTATCTTTGTTTTGGTATAAGATACGTCTCTTTTGGAGAACGTTTGTTATTTTTAAGCTATTTTACAAATTAGGGTGACGCTGAATTTCTGAACGGAACCTTCTTGTGCATGGTTAATCAATACAGCTTTTATAGTTACAAATCGCTTTGAATATGCTATCCATATTAATATTATTATATAAATATTTATATCACATATTGCTTAGTTGTACATCCCACACTACCATTTTATAGTTTTATAACTCTTCGGATACCCGTTTGCATCCATCGCATTTAAGATAAATATAATTGCATCCATAGATCACATTACTACATAATAATGTGATATTAATACTCCATGTTTAATAAATTGCATCCTAATTAATATTGGAACTATAAATGTAACCCTAATCAATAACTGTGCATCCATATCCTTGAAATTATATCTATTTGCCTATCATATTACATGTTCCAGTTTATTGTTCTAATAGTACTCATGCTTGTTTATTTATACACATGTTTATGATAGTTTGATTATGAGCACCCACATGACATCTTGTGCTTCCTGACATGACCTGTTACACTTCCTACTTGACATGATATGGTACCGTACACTCTTGACATGACATGACACCTTTATACATTACCTGACCTGTTACCTGATCTCTTGCCTAATGCCGACAAACCTGACCATTCCCGCTGTCTATCCAGACAGACCTACTTTTACTTGATTTTGTGTTGGCATTAGTCCTTGACTACTGAATACCTGACCTGACATACATAGCTTGGGGGTATGGGGAAATCAAAAGTGAAACCGACTTGTAACTCAACAGTTCGATACATGTTCTGATCAGTCTTACGGGCTTGGCCAGCCCCGGAGTGTTGATGCTGACATCACTCGCCCATCCTATTACCTTTTACTGCTTAGCGGCACGTCTCGGATTCAGCCCCGAGGATCTTGACCGTGGTCCCGGGCACGCACGGGATACTATTGAGTTACATCGACGATTCATCAATTGGTTTCAAAGACTATAGAGTAGAAACCTGATAGGACAGTTTAGTCACCACTGCACATTACCATGCTCTGTTATTTCTTAGTACTGCTTATTTCATGTTCATACTTGCATTGCTTATTACCATGTTTATACTATATGCTTGATGTCTTGACGCGCTGACGTCTGGGTTTTGCATGGCCCAGATTCCGTACCACTGTCGACGACCGAGCAGGAGTACTTCAGCCAGCAGGCTGATTTGAGTTCTATAGTGGTTAGTTTGTTTATTGCATTTTATTTCCAGGTGCGATCCCGCATTATGGGACGTACCTTTCTATTATTATATTGGATCATTTGCTTCCGCACTTATTGTTCATTGATTTCTTGTTATTATGGATTTGGACATGTGTTAGATTAGTACTTTATCTTGTTCTTGATATCCTTACAACCGTAATGTGACTGTGGATGGATACTTCCTACCCACAGGTAGCATGGTTGGCTATGTTACGTGCCCAATCCTGCGTACTCTGGGAAGCGGGGCGTGACACTACTCGAATAGCACGATTGCCTATCGAGGACTATATCAGCTTATGCGACGGTACGATGGCCAAAACCCTAAGTACCACCAACCTTAACGGGCTTCTGTCGTAATGAGCAGAGGTTAAATGCGACGTTAAAATGTTCTTGCGAGAAACGCTCGATTCATCTCGACTTGTGAATAAATTATTGAGGCGGCTCGACTCGTGAGATAAAGCCTTAGGCAGTAGGCATAAAAGAAGCCTGTTTCCTAAGCACTGGGACCCCGCAAGCTGGCCCAAAACGGTCTCTTGCATACCATCCACGGGTCTCACTCTCCAACGTCGAATTTCGACAAAGAGGGAAAAAACCGCTTACAGGTCCTCTCGACTCGTAAGAGGGAAAGTTCTCTTATAGGATCATTACGACTTATAAGAGAAAACCACACTTAGGAATCCTCACGATTCCTAAGGAGAAAAAACCACCTACGAGATCCTCTCGATCCGTAGGGAGAAAAGTCTCTATGATACCCTCATGGCTCATAGAGTTGAAAAGTCTTAGGCGGCAGATCTGAACCTGCGGCCTAAGCCTTCGCTATTTTACTCTATTACCTGCTAATTGTGACGACATGCTGAGAAAGAAGAAAAGCAACAGAAAGAGCATCCGATTTACATTTGATCAAGTGTTCAAGACGCATTCATTCATGCATGGGCAAAAGACTCAGGACAAAAGATATATAATAAAGACAAGCTGGGATAAAAAAAAATTCATTAATATTGCCCGAAGTTCTTACAGTCATAAAAACAATAAACGAAAGTTACAATGGAATAACCTCAGATCCAGGGCATGGATTGAGGAATTCAAAAGCGACCTTATCTATGACTTTCCAAGCCTCGCGGACCATCCTAGTGTGGTTTCTTTCGCGAGCACAAGCGTCAGGGTCCCCCCTGATGTCTTCCACCCTCCGATAAGCAGCGAGTATGGCGGACTGTTGAAAGACCTCGTGCAAGAGATCGATAAGACTGTCTTGTCGTCTCTTTGAGATAAAGTTCAATAGGTACACCGAGTGCACCTTATCCTCAGCGGCATCCAGCGGCCTAAGCGGCACACCGGAACAGAACGGGGGAAGCGCTTCCCAGATGGCTTCCATGATAAGCTTAAGAAGGGAGGAGCGCCGGGGAAGCAGAGGACCGTTGTACGCGTCGAAGCGGCCCATGATTTCAGCACACTCCGCGTTTGTGAACTCTCGATTTTGAGAGCGGCCAAGTCGGCGTATGTCCCCGTAAGAGATGATCTCGTTAAGAGCATACATATGGGCATCCATTGTTTCTGTGAAAGAGAATCAACAAAATTATCAGAAAGACTGATTAAGAAAAGTAATATAATGCACCGAGGAATAAAATGCCATCTTTAAACTCCAAGATCAATGAAAAACTCCTAAGAATTCTTTTGTATGATTTGGAAAGAGCAAAGCTCCATTAATGAAATGAGAAAATACAAGAAAAATCTTTTATAGAGCAAAGTTCTATTAATGGAACCCTAACAGGGTTCTCCTGAGTTCTCTTTGGACCCCTTTAGAGCAAAGCTCTGCTAAGTGAAACCCTAAATGGGTTTTCTTTAGATCAGGGATCTATGGAGAGCAAGGCTCTGTCAATGAAAATTAATTTAATTTAATTTAATTTAAATTTTCACCTGAAAAGTTTTAAAGAGTTTAACTCTTGGAGTTCTTGAAAATAAAGAGCAGGGCTCTGAGTTCTGAAAGGAAAATTTTGAAGATGAAAATCATCTAAAAGACCAAAGGTCCTATTTATAGGCATCAAATGCCCTTTAAACTTCCAAAAGTTTCCACAACGGTTGGAATTCTGTCACCGTTGCGCTCACGTTTTGGAACCACATAAGCGCAACGGTGGGGGGCATTTGTTTACCCCAATCAGAGCAAAACTCTGTTCAAATTCCAAGGTGGGAAAAGAAGCAATGCTTCTGTTTTTCTCCAATCAGAGCAAAGCTCTGTCTTGAAAATTAAAGTGAAAAATTGAAATTAAAATAAATGAAGCAACGCTTCAGATCTCCTGCACTGCGCGCAGAGCGCCACGTGTTAAAATCAGACACGTTAGCGCAGGGAGCGCAGACCCCCAAGGCAGCGCACCCAATCAGAGCAAGGCTCTGTTTAAAATTCAAACTTAAATTAAAGGAGCAACGCTTCAGCTGACTTGCACTCTGCGCTGTGCGACACGTGTCAGCGCAGTTGCGCTGCGCGACACGTGGCAGCGCAGTTGCGCTGCGTGACACGTGTCAGGGCAGATGCGCTAGCGCAGTTGCGCTCCGCTGTGCGCTGCGCGACACGTGTCAGTGCACAGGCGCTAGCGCAGTTGCGCTACTCTGTGCGCTGTGCGACACGTGTCAAGCGCAGGTGCACTTGCGCCAAACAGAAAAAAATTCTGAAAGATTTCTCTGATTTTATTAAAACAATAAGATCCTCTTCTGTAAAACAGGAGCCCTTGGATCAAAGATCCAACGGTGGGGAAAATTCCCCAAATCACTCAGAGAAAGATCTCTTTAACAAATCTAACTAATTTATGGGCACTATAAAAAGGACCCTAGGCCTCAATTCAAAGGCATCAATATTTTTCTAAAAAAAAAAGAGAGAGAACTCTGAAGAACTCCTCAAGAACAAAAAAAAGGTAAAAACCTTTAAAGAAAGAGAAAATTCTCTTAAAAAACAGATCATTGATCTAAGAACAAGATCAATGATCAATAAGGAAGAAAACTAACTAATAATAGTGCTTTGCACTTTTTATGAACCTTTGGTTCTTTGAGATAGGAAAAACTTATCTTTTTCTTTGATCTAAATTAGATCAAGAAATCAATAGTGCTTTGCATTTCTGTTCTTGAATCTAAAAGATTCTTAGTACTTTGCACTTCCAAACTGTGCTGTTGCGCTCTTGGGAAAGCTCCACGCGTCAACATCTGAACTACTTGCGCTATGCGCTTTAAGATAGAGCTTCGCTCTCTGTAATTGGCGCAACTCACCAAGGTACGCCACGTGTCAACAGCGCAGCGCACTGACACAGCGCACTGCGCTGTTGCGCTTGCGCTCACCAGAGCGTGAAACGTGTCACCATCACATGTGCTTGCGCTCATTAATTGGCGCAAAGCGCCTGACAAGCTATGTGACACTCTGTCAGACTAATTAATGCAATGCATCATCAAGGGCAGAGCCCAATAAAGAAAGGTCTATCAGACCAAACAAAGTGCTATGCACTGTTAAAAGGGATAAAGCCCAAATAAAAGTCTATCAGACCAAAATAAAATGCTCTGGGCCTAAAAGGCCAGAGAAAATGTTATGCATTATTAAACAGGGGCAGAGCCCCAGTAAAGGCCTAACAAGCCAAATGCAAATAAAACGTTGAATACTCTCAACTGGACTTAGCCCAATCATGGCCTTAAGTCCTCAAATTAAATTGACTGAGCATAGTTGCCCTTTTAAATCAATTTACACTTGGTCCAAGGGTACATCTCTGAACTCCTCTGACATATGTCGTTGTAATCCTTCAATATCGTCAGAGAGGTGATGGGTCCCGATGGCCATATATCCAACGGACCGTAATGTCCTTAAACTACCTATGGACCACTACGTCCCTAAACTGGAACAATGGAGCTCCCAAATGCTCTTTTTTCGGATCTAAACGATCCCGTTTAAGTTGATCTTAGCGTCAAATATGGCTAACGTATCCTTAAACATTCAAACAGGCTTTAGTCCCAAATTGGACTACAAACGCCCCTAACCAACTTTGGTTCAAAGGTACATCTCCGAACTCCTCTGACACCTATCATTGTAATCCTTCAATGATGTCAGAGAGGTGACGGGTCCCGAGGGCCATAGACATAAAACGGACCACTATGTCCCTAAACTGGAATAATAGAGCCCTAAAATGCTCTTCCCGTTAAGTTGATCTTAGTCTCAAATCAGACTAACGCATCCTTAACAAACGTTTAAGTTGATCTTAGCCTCAAAAATGGCTAACGTATCCTTAAACTAAAACACCAAACCCAAATCTATGTAAATACGGATTTGGACTAATCCACGTCCTACGGGCGACGGCATTACTCAGTCTCCGTATACAATCCACGGGCAACCACAAACAAAACAAACACCCACGACACGAAGTGAAATTCTGGAGAAGGAGAAAGTGGCTATCGCAAAGCAGTAGCGTAATTAACTGCAGGGGCTTGCGCCTGCAGGGAAGAGCGTCCCCACAATCAAAAACCCCTCAAGCGAGGGGGAATCTGACGAAGTCTGCTACATCGGTCGCATCCGTCTAAACCTCCGATATACGGTGCCATAAATTAACTTGGCATCTTCGGAGAGGCGGACGGATAAAACCAAATAGCATCTGCCCCGAATATCAGGCGAGACGAACCTTCGCCTCCATTCGGAGGGGAACAACCATGTTGGGATTCCTTTGCACCTAGCCTAGGGTTTGCAAGCATCACAATCGCCACAACAAAAATTTTAGGGTGTGCTAAGAAATCTAATTCAAGATCATGCTAGAAAACTAGGGTAACCAAACATGTAATCTAACATTACAAAGAGAAGTTACTGAAAATACAACCTTTGTAGATCTGGTCCCTCACTTCTAAAGCTCCGTGTTGACGTCCCTTCGCTGCGATTATCAAGATCCCGGACTCTAGTGATGGTTTCCCCACAGAAATGAACGGGCTAGCTCGTTGACTTCGAGGCCGAAGATGAGATACGTCGAGAAGACTCAAACTCAAGCTCCATCTTCACTAGGTCAAGAACTTTATGAAGAGAACATCCTAAACTAAATGGCAAGTAGTAGAGAATGATAAAATAGGAAATGGGTTCACTTTGGATTTTGATTTCTTACTTTGTTTCTTCACTTGAAAAATTCTAGCAAGGTTTTTCTTCTTCATGAAAAAGAAGAAGAAGAAAGAAATAGAATGAATATCAAAAGAACAATCAAGTGAAGTCTATCATAATGCAACCATGGGTGAGTTAACCCTTGTAGAGACTAAAGCAAAGTTTAAGTTAGTGGTTTGGTTAATAAATATCTTATGCAAAACAATGTGAGTGGACTTTGTCAAATATGCTTAAAGCATCATGAAGCTTCAAGCAAAGACAAAAAAAACCACCATTTTGAATTACAAAAATAAATAAAAACCCAATCCATTATCTTAAATATGGTGTAAGTCATACACACACCCAAGCTTGCATGTATCATCAAACATGATACAAATATGTACACAATTATATATCACATATACAACTTGTGCACATCAAATAAGAAAATCAATCTTAAGTGAACAAATACTAGTTAATGTAAATTAATATATCAAATATATAATTATACATTAAATCATTAAATCAACACATGATTTAATGATCCGGTCACATCGTATATAACCGACTAATATCTAGTGTATCAATATATTGAATCAACACTTGATTCGGTAACCCGGCTATATCTCATATAACCGACCGATGATACAAATCGCGAGAATAGAATACAGTATCACATACTGGTATTATTCTCGGTCCCGCACATATCTCATATACGCTCCTATTTCGTTTCGCTTGAGCCAGAAAACCTCTGTGTAGGACTCTAAAGACTCGTCAATACGCCGGCAGTAGGTGGTGATCATATCAGATACCCACAAGCCGCAAGCGGTCTGCTAAACGTAACAGCCACCCGTGTATTAAACGATCAGAAGATCAACGAGCAAACCTGCTCACACTCCTGCGAATCCAATCAGTAACACATACCGCACAGTCCGGTCTGTTCGTCTAATATGTCACATATCTCGTCTAGGGGTGGTAAACGTCAAACCCCGGTAGCTTGATAAGTCATGCCGATGTAAGGTCCATAACAAGCGTGAAACTACTGATAACACTTATCAGTAAATCACTGCAACCCTGCCCAGAGATTTCCAGTTATGACCAGTCGAGCATAGAGCAATATCAACCCCCAATACCGGGAGAGACGAATCCCCTCCTATCGCTCATTGCCTTCATGTGAATCGGGACTGTACCCAAAAATCACCTTTTTGCACGACTTGGTAGAGCCGTGATAGGGTGGAAATCAAAGCACAGTGGGCGACACACAAGACTCTATGACGATCTCGGGTCAACAGACTAAGCTGTACCAGTATCACCAGAGAACTGCCATCTGATGTGAGGTATAATACCATCTGGGAGTTCTCATCGAGTCCGTTCAGTGTACCCAGTCTCCACTGAGCACCCTTATACCATCTCTGATGTCAAATACCAATGGATATGGGAACATCCATCGCCCATCACATGGGTCGAGAAGAAATACGCTAGTCTACTTTGGAATATTGATGCCCCGTCTCGATATTCGCACGACTAGGAACATTGAAAGATATACTCATGGACTACCCAGGCTCCACTAGTATGATCTGCATCATAATCCTGGAAGTCGAGTACACATCCTAAAAGGCTTTATCAATATGTAACAGAGAGACAATAAGTGTACATGTTAAGATAAAGAGCAACCAGATAGCGTACTATCATGTTGAGCAAGAAAGTACTCCCTATATATATCCCAGCATCCACTACAATATACATCTCGTGTACAGTAATGGCCTCTAGGGCATACATACAACTAACACACCGAGCGTGCTGACCGTGTATCTTGACGTCCATGGCACCTCGACAGATCCCGTCACGAGCGATTTTCGATTCCCTGACACCGCTACCCAGAAGTATTGCGTAAGTGTTAATATTTATTCTAATAGGTTTGAAATTTTTGTTTTGAAAAGTTCAAATTTAAATGATATACTTATATTTTAATGGTTAATGTGGGTGTAGGAACGGGTGGTGGAGCAGGCGGAGGCATCGGGGATCGATTTTACTGGACAGACCGATCCGATGCTGCTGACCCAAGTCCTAGACACCGTATACGGAGGGCACCACGGAAGTTGGGAGAGAGGCTAGGGACTGGGTCCTAGCATGGCCATATGAGGTTGGACTCCACTCCGGCGGTTACTTCCCTTACCTCCCGTGAGCGACGTATAGAGTATGATGTTACCATCTTGAAGACCACCGTTGAGAAGTTGAAAGAGATGTTGGTACGTATACAACTTAATGGTAAAATATTATATCACATTATAGATAGTAACATATGCAATATTAGTAACCTTAGCTTATTTGATTGTAGATTTAGTTTTGATTAATCATACTTACATAAAACTATCTAATTAAAATAAATTATGGTTTTCCAGACTAGATACCCAAACGAGACCTAAGTGCCTAAGTATTCTTACTCGTTTATTACACATAAAATTTAACAGATGCGACAGGCTGCTTCGGCTGCGGCTCCACATGCATCTCCTTCGGCTGCGGCTCCGCAAGCCACAATCTCGGCTGCAGTTGTGCATACCACTCCTGCAGCTCCATAGCCCGCTCAGACTCCTGCAGTTCCACAGCCTGCTCAGACTTCCGCACAGTCCGCTCCTTCATTGGTCGAGTTTTTGACAACTCAGGGTTGCACCGAGGAGCAGATGCGCCGAATTACGGCATTTATCAGAGGTGGAGGAGCTGGACCGAGCTAGGGTAGATTTTTTTATATATATTTTTGAGGATGTATGTACTTGATACATATTGTATATATTTTGGACGATTTTGGTGGTTGTTTGATTGTTCACGATAATTTAGATTGATATCGTATTCTGTTTCTTTATTTCTTTTATATATTATGCGTGAGATGTTGATTATAAATATTTCTGTTTTTGGTATATGATTTATATATTATTATGCACAGAACGGGGAAAAAATAGTAGCCCTCTTTTAAAAAATACTGATATTTTGTTCCTACGGATTAATCCGTAGGAATATCTATTGCACCTACGGATTAATCCGTAGGTGTAATATTTGCCCCTACACTGTTATCCGTATGAAGAAAATATCAGGATACCTGATATTTTATCCCTATGGACTCAGTAAAACTTGTCCTTACGAATTTATCCGTAGGGGCATTTAGCTGGACCTACGGATACATCCGTACGGGCAACAATCAGACCCTACGAATACATCCGTAGGGACAAGTATTTTATTTTATAAATCAATAAATTAAAATATTTATCAGGCTCTACGGATTACTCCGTAAGTATACGTTTCCCGACGGATTAAGACGTAGGGGCGATTATTACTCTGTAGGGGCATGTTTAGGGCATAGACTTACACCTGTGGCCTTTGCATCTACGGGGTATTTTTATGTACCTATGGCCATAACCGCAGGGACAGTGGTTTGCGCTTATGGATAAATCCGTAAAGGCAATCCCTTGTTGTAGTAGTGTGTCTTAGAGTTTGTATTATAATAGTAGAGAAGAGATACACAAATCTAGTTTAGGTAAATTAAAGATCCAAATGTTGAATATTTACACAAGACTTAAGCTGCTTGTCGGAATGTGTGCAAACAATTAGGAAAAAGATCTCTTAATTGTTTCAAAATTTAAACTTTAGAATTTCACCGACATATGAGCGATAACCAAATACTAAGAAGTTGACAGAATTGGTTTTTTAAATTATATTATAAGCATTCTAATCAGTATGCAGTTCGGTATCAAAACATAGAGGACTACCTTACGAACGATTTCTTCCGTTTTCTTTGCACGTGTGTCAATTTCTTCCGCAAGGTGTTCAATCTCCAAAATCCTTTGCTTTAGCGTGTTGTTGACTGGAAGAGAATCAGCCATATTGGATGCTATTTTTTCAGCTGTTTCGGCAATCTTTTCTATTTCGTCCAAGGCCGTCTCCGTTGCCTTCTCAATTTTATCTAACAAAAAGTTAAAAAATAAAAGAAATAAATTGTTAGTGAATATAATTATACCCTAGTGCTTGATACAAAACAAAATGTGAACATTTTGATGTAGTAATATAGTTAGATAATATAATTAATATTAGTGTCCTATTCATTCAAATACGAATTCCAGTAAAAAGGGAATAACCAACTTCTACCTAAAAATTTAAAATGTGAATTCTACGTATCTTTACCTAACAAATATTGTACTCAAATTCGGCAATTAATTGGATCATATCCATTCAAATCATTGCTTATGGAATAGAACTTAGATGACGATGTTAATAAAGGTGATGGTTTGTTTTAGTGATTGTGTGATTAATGAAGTTGTGTGATAGTTATCATAAATACCTTCTATCTTTAATAGTTGCTTATAACATGGCACAGCCAAGCAAACTATGGCACCCAAAACAAACTTTACCCTGCAATATAAACATTATTGCATTCATCATTTTAGAAGGAAAAGTTAAAATTAATTAATACAAGATGAAGATGAAGATGAAGAAGGGTTTTTCGATATAGGACCTCCAAAACTTTGGTATTTAAATACAACCCCAAAGCCATCCCGTTAACTAAAACCTCATATATCGAAAATACAACTTCTTTATTTTGCAAAAGGCTTGGAGTAGCCTATGAAGGAGACCCGGGATCGAGCCGGGGGTCTCCAATTTATGAGAGGTCCCACCTATTATCTCAAAAAAAAAAATTCTTTTTATTTTGCACATTCTTGTTTCTTATGTTAAGATAAGTGTGTAGGCTCAAATAAGAGAATTGGAGGTGGAACTTTCCGAAAATATTTTTCATCTTAATATTGTTGTAAGTGTTGGGTTGAAGTAAAACTTTAGTTTTCAATTTCTCTTATAATACAATTTTAGGGTTTAATCTATTCGTAAAATTTTCAATTATTTAGTTTAACATGAAATTATGGATTGAACTCATTTATATACATGGTCTAGTTTTATCTAAGGCATTTCTATTATATGATTATATCCCATTTTAATCCTTTCTTGCCTGAAGTCCTATGATTTCTTATACTTGAAAAAATGAAGAGAGATAAAGAAGTTATACTTCAAGCAATTGGTGGAGAAGAAACCAAGTTTCTGTAAGAAAAGAAACTCAACCAATAATTCCTCCAAATCCACACTCAAAGAAGCAATTTTTTTTTACTTCAAGTCAAGGAGGGAAAGGGGTTAGAGATATTCATGGTAAGCATGCAATAATTAGCGAGGGTAAAATCGTCATTTTATATCCCTAACAGTCCTTTTTAACCGTGTTATGGATGGAAGTTAAACATAAGGGCTAATTTAGTTCAATTACAAGTTTTTGGAGGGTTGTATTTTACAATATATGTCCTGGTTTTGGGGTTTGCTTTTCAAAATACAGATGTTTGAGGGGTCTTATGTGGAAAACCCCCCAAAAAAGAATAATTAAAAAGCTTAGTCAGTGAAAACATTAATTAATTAATTACCAAAAAGGAATATTAGGTATAGGCAGCCTTGGGCCTCCTGATGCAACCGGACCGCTGCTAAAGTTTGTCACCCTACAAAATGCAAATCAAGATCGAGGTCAAACACAAGTTTTTCTTTACTCTCTGTTTATAAGAATTTTTTTTTATTATACGGCTGCAGTTAACCACACGCACCACCCCCAAGGTGGGTCACACGCTGCTAATGAGACCATACTCGACCTCAACCTAGCTCATTTTTTTTGACTTTTTACCCTTTGCAAGAAATTAATTCAAATCGACGATCACCTTGCTCTACAAACAAATAAAGTGATCCATGTATATAAAATTTTAGTCGCTTTGACATCATTTACGTCTTTGATCAAGTATTCCCAGTATATAACATTTTTATTGTGTTTAACAACCATCTATTTTTTAAATGCTTGAATCATCACTTGTAATGCATCATATCGATCAAAAGTTAAACAAAGATCACTCTATGTGTGGAACAAGATGGCTTGGGTGGATCGTCAATTTGACGGTCGGATTGGGCTATATAATAGGCTAGCTGATTATTTAATAGAAGTTGGCTAGCTAATAACCAGTTTCCTTTAATAATAATAATAATAATAATAATAATAAATTACAAAAAAGGGAGAATTAGGAGCATAAACATTATTATTAGGGTAAATTGTCAAAAAGCCCCCAGGCTGCTTCAATTAAACTTGTGTAAAAACTCATGAGCCTCTTGCTCTTGTTTAAAAAACTCCATGTTTAATATCAGCTGGTTAGCTAATGACCGGTTTCCTCTAATAATAATAATAATAGTAGTAGCAGCAGCAGCAGTAGGAGAAGTAGGAGCATAAACATTATTATTAGGGTAAATTGTCAAAAAGCCCCCGGGCTACTTCAAACTTGTGTAAAAACTCATGAGCCTCTTTGCTCTTGTTAAAAAACTCCGGGGTCCAATTAAAACCCCTTTATATTAATTGCATGTAATATATAAACAGTTGCCTATAATATCTAAACAGTTTGAGTGAATAATGGCCTAAATGAAATGTGCATCAGAGGTTTTTTCATAAAGAATTTAAACAGAAGGTCTTTCCCAGCATTTTGAAAATAGCAGGATTTTTAGACAACTACTGAACGGCCCATGGCTTTTTGACAATTTACCCTTATTATTATTATGAAAAGAATTTGGTGGCAACTATAAGGGCTGACCAAACATGCAGCTTTTGCTGGTTTAGGGAAATTCAAATCTAACCTTCAAATAAATTAAGAGTTGCGACCTGGCTAAATAATTAGCAACTTACACTCGAAACCATTGAGTTCAAGCTGTCAGAAAATTAAATATATTCCTTCAACCGTTATCATAGAGATGCGCAGGCCTTTCGATCAGAAACAAAAGCGAATTTACTAAAATATTAATGATGCACACATACGTTGTGATCTTTGTGCTTTGCTCTCCTCCACCGATGCCTGAAGGCTGCATTTCTCTAGGAATTGAAATAAGACTTCTCCGTATTTTCCGACGACGAGAAGCTGAAGATTGAGGGAGAAAGAGAGAAGGTGGTTGTTTGAAGGAGGAGGGGGTGGACAATATTACGAGAAAATGAGCCATAGACATGGTCTTATAGAGTTGCTTGTTAAATACTAACCTAGGGTCCGTATTCTAATTTATTTGGGTGACGTGCAGATCTAGCAATAAGATTGTTGGCAATCAATTAATTAATCTATCAAAAAAATTGTTGGCAATTAATTGTTAGTAAGAAATGAACTATTGATATGATTTGAGTGGGCACAATATATATACACACACACACAAGTATCAATTTGATTTGGGCAAAGGAGATGAAGTGAACTTTTTAAAATAGAATTTTACATATATAAAAAAAGAGAATGCAAGTACCCCATGTTTCATTATTTATTTGGCTTATGGACTTTACTATTTTAAAAAGGGTTTTTTTTGGTTGATTAAACGAATGCAATTACCCTATATTTTATTAAAATAGAATCTAACGAAACTACAAGATAAAAAAGTAATTAAAAAAACCCAAAGTGATATGCTCTGTGTTGGCGATCTCCCAGATCAGGACACGTGGCAGATGACGAGTCCCAGAACTCGGAAGAAATGGCCCACAGGGGCCGACCAGGCCACCCCTGTACCCGACCTGCAAGCACAAGCTAGCTCACCTCAGAGCCCCCTGCAAATCGGCCTCCTCGGCCACTCAGCTCGCCCCCGAGCTACCAAAGGACCAAGATACCTCGGCCCTCCCGCTCGTTCCCGAGCACTCCCGCCGAGGCCATATTCCTCGGTCCCTCCGACCGACCGACCCCACCACTCACAGGTATAACCGCCGCTTCGCAAATCTCGCCATGCACGGATTCTCCGCCGGCAACGTCCCGCGCTCCACGCCATCACGATCCCCATTAACGGGCGATCCGCCTATTACGCGGGCGTGACGTCGGGAGCGTAACTGCCAGCGAGATTCTCGCATCTGGTACTGCGTGCTGCCGCCACTATATAAACCCCTATCACAGAAGGGTCAAGTAAGCTTTTTTCACCCCACTTAGCCGTTACTCTGCTCGGATCTGGTGCTAACTTGATCGTCGGAGGGTCCTCGGTGGTACCAAACCATCCCGGAACTTCCTTGCAGGTATTCGGCGCAAATTCCTCAAAACAATCAATCTCTTCAAAACCCATTAAGACCCACATGCAACAGGAGATCACCTCCAAGATCCACCGGAAGATCGACGGAGGACAACATCTGACGGAGACCCGAAAAAGACCTCCATCAGTTGGCGCCGTCTATGGGAAACTAAACTCCACAAAAAATAAAGTCGGCCTTCCGATCTCCATCCGCATGGCAGGCGATCACCCTGAAGATCCAGGTACCAGCCTCCGCCTCCCCCTCACCAGAGGCGAGGATGAACCTCCTCCGGCGACCGTCATCAACGCCCTCACCGACCGAATAGACCGACTACAGTCCCTCGTGGAGGCGCTCGTCCGCACCCAAACGGCCGGGCCAGGGCCCCAGATCGCCACTCCTCCGCCTCCAGAAGACTCTGCCCTCGTCGGCACGGCTGACCACCGGCAGGCTACGTCCCATGGCCACAGATCTCACAGGCCGATACTCTCTGTGGCCCGCTGGGCGCCCCACAGCTCCACACCAAGATCCACCGCCAGAGCGCCTCGCCTGGGGCCTCCTCGCGACCCTCACCCCCGTGAGGAGATGTCGGTCAGCTCGCCTGTCCCCGGGCATGACCGACACCCCCTCCCTCGACGGGGACGCACAGAAGGGGCTCGCCACGGTGGCTCGAAGGCCACCTCGCCCGGGGATCTGAGGAACCTCATCAAGAGGAACCGGGCCGCGCCCAGACACAGATCTCCCACAGCAGAGGCCAGGGATCACAAGGCGCCGAATTCTCGGGGTACCACGGCCGACTCGACGCCCTCGAGAAGAAGATCGAGGGCATAAGCCGAGAAAGTCACCTCTCGGGCGACGGGGCTAAGTACGCCGCCGACTCGCTCACCAAGCCATTTACCGAGGGACTGCTCGCTGTTCACGTCTCCTCGCACAACAAGCCCCCGAAGGTTTCTCTGTTAGACGGAAAAACCGACCCGAAAGACCATTTGGATGCTTTCACCGCGGGGATGAGCTTCCAGGATTATTCCGACGCTGCCCAGTGTAGAGCCTTCCCAGCCACCCTCATCCGCTCTGGTCGGGACTGGTTCCGAGAACTCGAGCCTTGCTCAATCTCGACCTTTGACGAACTGGCTACTCAGTTCCTCAGCCATTTCGTCGGAAACCGTCGACAGAAGCGCACAGTCGACTACCTATTCACAATTAAGAGCGGGTATAAGGAGACATTCAAAGCTTACGTCACCCGCTTCTACAACGCCCTCCTCGAGGTCCCCGAGCACCGGGACGAGACCGTCATCACGGCGCTCAGATCTGGTCTCAGGCACAAAGAGTGGTTGTGCTCCTTTGCATTAGCGCAGCCTAAGACCATGGCCGAGGTCAAGGCGTGGACCGAGCGCGAGGTCCAGCTCGAGTCCGAGGTGAACGTGAACTTCCCTCGAGTAAAACGGTCCGACCAGAAGAAGAGGGCTCGGGAAGAAAGGCCGAAGCGTCAGCATCCATATCACCCCAAGTTCCAGGAGTACACCCCGCTCAACGTCTCCCTCGCAGTGTTGCTAGAGGAGGCCCAGGGCGAGGGGTTCTTCAAATTCCCTCCAATTCCACATCAGGCCTTGAAGCGAACCCGGGACCCCTACTGTGCCTTCCACCGGACGCTGGGCCACGCCACAGAGGATTGTAAGCAACTCCGGGACTACATCGAGGTGCTCATCCGATCAGGGCACCTCGCCGTCTACTTGAGGGATAAGCGGCAGGCCGACCGCGAGCAGGAGCAGCGTCCCCCTCGCCCCGAGTTGACCATCGGCCATATCATGTCCGTTTCGGCAGATGACCATTCCGGCACCCATGGAGCCCCGTACCCGGTACCGAGCACGGAGACCGACAAGTCTCCGGGGAGCTCGGGCCACGCTAATAAGGTCATCTATTAGCATGTACTTTTTTTTAGGGGCAATGTAAACTCTTCTTAGGGTCTGTTGTTAATTTAATAAAAGACCAATGGAACATTGCGAAAAAGAAGGAAAGGTCCTATTTATTCAAAAATGTATTATGGGCTCCACAGCCATACATACAAAAAGAAAAAGAAAATTACAACAGCGGGGAAAGGGGGTGCAGAGAGCACTGCTCATGGTACTCAGTAAA
The DNA here is from genome assembly GCA_030015575.1 of Agapanthus africanus. Lineage (NCBI taxonomy): Eukaryota > Viridiplantae > Streptophyta > Magnoliopsida > Asparagales > Amaryllidaceae > Agapanthus > Agapanthus africanus. Next base: position 746,206,124 of record CM057340.1, read on the forward strand.
GATCTCCGCCAGCCGAGGCCTCGTGAGATCCAGCATCTGCCCTCGATTCCCCCTGCGCGCGTTGACCTCAAGCCTCAGTTCGTAGCACTCATGGACGAGTGCCACCGAGCGAGCCAGCCGATCCGCGGAGATCAGGCCGAAGCGCCTCAAAGACCGCAGCTTGCCTACGGCCTCGTCGTAGAGCTGCTCGGACAGGGGGTTGTAAAGCCCCCACGACGTCCTCCAGATGGAGTACTTCAGCAGCTGCAGCAAAGGGAAGCGCCAGGGGAGCAGCCGACCGAAGTGTCCTCGATGTTGAGGAAGACCAACTGCACCGTGTCCTCGGTGCAGTTCTGGTTGTACAAGTACACGTCTTCGAATTGAATGATGTCGGGGATGGTGAAAGGGAAGTCTGCCATTTTCTTTTTGCGATTTAGTTGTGAAGGGAGGAAGGACCAACACTCCCCCATCTTTATATAGCCCACTGCGTCCCAACGGAACTCAACAGTCGCCCATTTTCACCCACAAAGTCGCCGACACGTGGAAATCATCGAGCCTTCTCTGGCGGAATCGAAACTATGCGACTCTGGCACTTCGCCTCCCCGCACATTCAATGCGCATGCTACGCGCACGTTCGCTGCGAACATTCCTGTTCCCCATGTCTGTCACGGGATGGTCGGGCGAAACCTCATGAAGAATCGGCCAAGCATCTACCATGCTCAACTATCCCTGGCCGGTAGCTTCCCTAGACGCAACACCGGGGATCAAAGCCCCTGCCAAAAGGCAGCCGCGCAGGTTCACTGCCCGGTTATCCTCAGCGGGCCTCCTATGGCCCCTCCAACGCTAAGGATCGAAGTCCTCCTTAGAGGCAGCCGAGTGGCTTCCCTGCTCGGCTTCCCTGGCCGATAGCTTCCCTACTAGCAACGCCAGGGATCAAAGCCCTCGCCAAGAAGCAACCGCGCAGCTTCACTGCCCGGTTATCCTTAGCAGGCCTCCTACGGTCCTTCCATCGATAAGGATCAAAGTCCTCCTTAGAGGCAGCTCATCAGCTACCCTGCTCAGCTATCCATGGCCGGTAGCTTCCCTACTCGCAGCGCCAGGGATCAAAAAGTCCTCCCAGAGGCAATCGATCCCGACCCTCGCTCGACTATCCCCGGCTGGTAGCTTCCTACCACAACCGACGGGGATCAAAAGCCTTCCCAGAGGCAGTTGAGCCCGACCCTCGCTCAACTATCCTTCAGGACAAAAGCCCTCGCCAAGAGGCACCGGGTAGTAACCCTGCCTGGCCAAGGGTCCTTGGTAGGCTTCTAACAGCCCCTCCCACGCTAAAGACCAAAGTCCTCCTTTGAGGCGGTCGAGCCCGACCCTTGCTCGGCTATCCCCGGCTGGTAGCTTCCTACCACAACCAACAGGGATCAAAGTCCTCGCCAAGAGGAACTAGGCAGTTACCATGCTCGGTCCCCGTCCTAAAGGATCAAAAGTCCTCGCAAGAGGCAACCGAGCCCTACCCTTGCTCGGTCATCTCCGGCTGGTAGCTCCCTACCCATGACGCCAGGGATCAAGGCCCTCGCAAGAGGAATCTGAGAGGCTACCCCGCTCGGACATCCCAGGCTGATAGTTGCCTACCCACGACGCCAGAGATCAAAGCCCTCGCCAAGAGGCAACCGCGCAGCTTCACCGCCCGGTTATCCTTAGTTGGCTTCTTACAGCCCCTCCCGCGCTAAGGATCGAAACCGTCCTCAGAGGGAGCCGAGCAGCTACCTTGCTCGATCATCTCCGGCTGGTAGCTCCCTACCCATGACGCCAGGGATTAAAGCCCTCGCGAGAGGCAGCGTCTACCCCGCTCGGTCATCCCCGGTTGGTGGTTGCCTACCCACGACGCCAGAGATCAAAGCCCTCACCAAGAGGCAACCACGCCGCTTCACTTCCCGGTCATCCTTAGTAGGCTTCTTACAGCCCCTCCAACGCTAAGGATCAAAGTCTTCCCAGAGGCAGCCGAGCGGCTTCCCTGCTTGGCTATCCCTGGCCGGTAGCTTCCCTACTCGCATCGCCAGGGATCAAGGCCCACGCCAAGAGGCAACTGTGCATCTTCAACTGCCTGGTTATCCTTAGCAGGCCTCCTACGGCCCCTCCAACGCTAAGGATCAAAGTCCTCCCAGAGGCAGTCGAGCCCGACCCTCACTCGGCTATCCCTAGTTGGTAGCTTCTGTAAGTACACGGCGGCACCCCAGCCGTCGATCCGATGCCGGAAACGCGGAAACGAAAAAATTTGCGAACTAGCAAACCGACACCACCGCGCAAAAAAATCCCGGATCGGGCCATTAACCCAGCTACTAGCAAACTAAAAAGATGGGTAAAGAAGTATACCAAGCGATCCGTGTCCTTCGGTCTTCGTCTCCACTCCGATCTCCCGCGGAATCTCCGTCCGTCACCTCCTCATCGGAAAGGGCACCACATAACCAGATTCTTTTACGGGCTCCCACCTCTAGACCGAGGCAACTCGGACGCGAAGTTGGATAGCCGACACGTCCAAGATTTGCTGTAGATATAGTGTAGAATCTATTGTCTCTTGGGGTTTAGTGTAGTTGCCATGGTATGTGGAGGAATAAAATGACATGAAGATGAGCATAGGAATTTTTGAAGCAAGCTCAAGCCAAAAAATGAGAATGAAACATTTTTCACTCCAATCATTTTCCCTCCTAAGTGTGGCCGGCCTCTCTTGATAGAATGAGGAGAGAGAGCAAGCAACAAAAGACAATAAGTGAAGATAATCATCAAAATAATCTCACATCAAAAATCCTCTCAAAACCTAATCAATCCCTTTCGCATAAGTGCAAAGGATAAGACTCAAAGAGAATCTCATCATGAAAGAAGCCACAAATGCAAGAAACCCCTCCATAATAAGTTATTTGCAAACTTGCAAATAACCCCCCTCCACCATAAAGTCCGGCCGTGAAGGAACAAAAGAAAACCGGCTGGAACGGAATGCAAACTGGCAACTTCAGAAAACTGATCCCGTAATAAATTACAGGAAAACCCCACTACTGCACATACATGCCCGCATTTGTATTCCCACTGAACACAAATGCAAAGAGATAAAACTACACTGTCTAATACTAGGATTCGGCTTAAACCAAAGTCGGCTGTAAAAACCGTCCGATCACGATCCGTGCAATACCGCACGTATCTGATCGAATCCTGCCATATCTCCATACGGCCTCTACAGCGTTACGCCCGAAACCTGAGTAACTGTGTGTGGTGGACTCTAAAGACTAGTCAATACTATGGCTGTGGATTTAACCACTAGCACATCAGAGGTATTAGCCATACTTGACGGGCTACCAGCTATTGACCAAAAGGGACGTCGATAAGCGAACTCATCCTAACACCCTACTGAGCCTGTCAGTGACAATATCCGTAGTCCGGTCCGTTCGTCTATGAGCATCGCATGGCGGGCCTAGGGGGTTGGTAAAAGTCAGACCCCCAATAGCGGTACAAGTCGTGTCGGAGTGTAGCCCAGAACACCCTGAGATACTACTGCAATACCTACCAGCAAATCTCCTGCCTTGGCCAAAGACTTTTCATGTTCTGGCTCTCCTAGACACAGCGCGACCTCACCCCCAATACCGGGAGAGACGAACCCCTGCAGATCCGCTCACTGCCTCCATGTGGCTCGGGACTGTACCCAACTAAAACCTGTTTGCATGTCTCCTTTGAGCGTGGTAGGGTAGTAATCAAAGCACAGTGGGAAATCACATGAGACAAATGACGATCTCAGGTCGATGAACTAACCTGTACATATGTCACCAGGGAACTGCTATCTGACGTCAGGTATAATACCAACTAGCAGGTCCCAGCGAGTCCTGTCTGGTGTACTCATAACCTAATGAGCACCTGTATACATCTTAGGTGAACCAACTGACACCAGTGACTTGTGAGACCGGCCACCGCCCCTCGTCGGGGTCTCGACTGTATACACTAGTCTACTCTGGAGAATCGATGCCCTGTCTCGAAACTCCCACGACTAGGGACCTTTTAAGGATGTGCTTATAGACCCCAGCTCCCACGTATATGATCGCCCTCATACTGCTGGTAGGCAAGCAAGAATCTTAGGGGCTCTATCAACGTGTAATAGCGACTCGTAAGGTCACCTAAAGCAGTACACGATGATAAAGATAAACCAGATAGCATACTATCATTTTGAGTAAGACTGTCTTACCGGCATAGGTCCTCCCTCAATCATTGCAATCACGTGCCTGTGATCCAATAATTGACTCTGAGGGCACTATATCCAACAATCTCCCACTTGCACTCAAGGCTAATTATTGCGATGTCGCATACTCACAGCCCGTGTGATACCGAACACCCAACTCCTCTACTAGCGAGTCTCACAAAGCTCGTTTGCGAAACTATTGCGTTCGAGGAATAGCCTCAGTGAGTGGATCCACTCTGGTGTTTCTTTCTATGTCTCTCTTTATCTCAAGTTCGCGGAGAAAGCCATCTCCCGAAATGAGCAATACCTATCTTAGAATATGTCTGGATATCTGATGGGACCTAGCTCATAAGTGAACTCCAAATCCAAACTTCTTAGACTGTATCGTCAACTGAACTTAATCAGTATCCGGCGCCATGCCTTCCCTCTGTATCCACCTGGACCACCTGTCCAAAATACTGCCCCTCGTCAGAGGGAAAACTATAACTCTGACAGTCACTCTGCTATCCAGGTCACCTTGGAAGTCTGGAATGATAACTGTCTCCCGAAGGAGAATGCTGTTATCATATCCCTAGAACATCAACTTATGTTCTAAAACTGCTTCCGACTGTTTCTCCATGATTGGATCAATATCAACTTATTGCACCTACTGCAAGAACAACATCTGGTGTGGTACTTGACATCTCATGATTGACTCAATTGCCTAAGCAAGTGATCTGTCAATCATGCGTATCCCTCTCCCCTTTAGTCTGTAAGACACCTTTAGAGAGGGTGACTCCATCACCTGCAGGTATACTACCATGCCAGGAGTCGTCCATTCTAAATACTCATAGAATGCTGTCTAACTACCCTGATTGGGAAACCACCCAAATCTAGATCTAAAACCATAAATCTAGTAACCAGAATGTCTGATATAAGATCCAATTCCTATGTGGAGAAACTACTGTGTGACAACCAAAGTATAACCGATCGTAGTATAGGAATATCACTTCCTACTCTGTGTATGTCATCAAATACCAGGACATCACACCCTACTACCTTCTTAACAGATCCATCCCCTATTCTGATGAAGTCAAACCTATGACTGTCACATCAGAAATAGATAATCTATCTCCGCTATATCTGCTTTAGTTTATAAATAGACATAAGCCAACTGTCCACCAATGCTTCCGCTGCTCCCACTGACTACGACAACCCTCTGGCAGAGTCATATAGACGTACACTTCTAAAACTAGTTTAGAACGACGCTATACTCATCCTCCTGCCGGGTCTCACAGTCTGGAACAACAACAATGGCAAGTCTGGGTAAACAAGAACCTCCCTGTCACCGTCCTTGAGCATACCGAAGTACCTCTCGAGTGCCTGAGGTTACCCACCATGTCTGCGGAGTGGCCAATGGAATGTCAAACCAGATTGAATCTTTAGGTTCTTGTCAAATCTTCAGTAATTGTTTACGGTTCTGGAATCACTTCCAGTTCTACCATACTCCCACTACTGTTTTCTGAAAAAATCCATTTTTATTAAAACTGTGGCGAGTCAAGAACAATATCACTATTGATCTTCCAGATGGTAGAAAATCAACCCTCGTCATAGCCCGGGTCAGCCCACAAACAGCCATTACAGAAACGTGCCTTGAGTTATCCAGAGTCTGGTTTTAAGCATAAGCTGGACAACTCCCTCTACCTTAACAATGTCAAGATATGAACTGTTCTATATCCAATATAGAAACAGAGGCACTGATTTAATTGAACCGGATTCAAATCATGCAGCTGTCTCCAGTGCATGTCAACTAAATAGAAGGAGGCCGATCAGCGTTACTCAACTTAGGAATGCTTCCACTTATAAGTATCCTGAAAGAGAAGCAAGTTCTCTTAAACATTACTATCAACTGAATACCATTCACAAGTATCTACATCTTCGATCACCTTGAAGAATCCCGATACTTGCAACACCTGGTTCTCTACTTTAATCTTATACTTATAACTCCTCAAAACTTAGACCTTGCATTTCTACGAAATACATGTCTAAGAACTAGAGAAGTCATAAGTAAACAGAATATAGTACGAGGACCAACCCCTCTGTCCTAATGGACACTGGACAATATACATTACTTTGTACAAGTCTCTTGAGTCTAATAACTTGAAAACTGTACTTATGGTTAAGAAGAATTACACCGCTGTTCAATACTCCTTACCTAACCATCCACTGATATAGGTAAATGTCATAGACATAATTTCAAAAATTTATATCTCACTCTATAAAAATAGACGTACAGATATATCAATTTGAAATTGGTGCACAACAACGGATATTCAAAACCAAATATTTGCCGAAGGGCAAACAACCCAGGTAATTTCCTCAAATATCACCAATTTCAACGAATCCCGATATAATGAGGATGGTCATCTAATTCCCAATAACTTACTCCCACTCATCATCTGTAAAACCATACAGATGTGAGAATCATACCTGGTAAATACATACCCTGGAGCAAGTGTCTAATTGGGAAATCAGTTTTCTTTTAATAGTACACAGTGAAACTGAAATATTGAAATGTTTCGATGGGGTATCTAGGTATTCCCGGTAATACCTTTTCCATTATCCAGATTCACAACTATAACCGTATAATTCTTTGCCATTTCTCCAAATCCCTTTTTATGTCTTTAGTCATTACCTTCTGCACACCCCTTTAGGCCAAATGGTTTTCTTCCTTCCCTACCGTTCGGCACCAGCCTAAGGTTTGGAAGAAGACTATCCAATAAGCATAATGGGTGTACTTTCCTAATCCTAGGAGCACTCGCAATGTGAGAGAAGGTGAAAATAAAAGACAACCGAATAAACCTTATTCCTATTTCTCCTGAACCAGGATCCATCCCCGAACAGGAACAAGTTCCTTTCGAGTTCGTATATAACCATACGATGGATTATCCAATAAACTTGGGATCTTCTTAGTGATACGAAGTGTCCTGGAGAAATACAAAGGTGATTTAGGATTGGCGAAGAAATACTTGGTTTGGTCGTGAATAGCAGTCGCAATTTACTTTGCCCTCTTACTAATCCCTTTCTTTGTCTTAACTTAATACTTTCTGTACACCGTTTAGGCTAACTAGTTTTCTTCATTCCCTACCGGTCGGCACCAGCCTAAGGTTTGGAAGAAGACTATCCAATTTGCGTAATAGGTGTATTATCTCCTAAACCAAGGAGTACTCGTAATCTGAGAGAAAGTAAAAGGAAAAGACAACTGAATAGTCCTATTCGTTTTCTCCAAAATCAGAAACCATCCTCGAATTCATTCGAGTTCGTATATAACCATACGATGGTTTTGTCCAATGGAAGTGGACGTTCGTAGTAATACGGGGTGTCCTGGAGAAAAGGGTAAAAGTAGGAGTGGCAATGAGGTTTGCAACTCTGACAATCCAAAAGCCAGTGTTAAGAAGGTTCGGTCAACTTGATCACTGAGTCATAGTCTAGGGTCGGGTCAATGGTCGCTGCCAAAGAGAGAGAGAAAGGAAACACTCAGCGTGCACTCTAACCTAGATCAGAATGGTTATCACTTTATCTAATCTGGAAACCTCCCACCGTAACGTCAAATCCTTCCCCAAACCTGAAAGAAGAATTAGCCGGGATCACCCGAGGAGTAAACCAACTCATCAGTGGGAATCGGGATCCAACTATCATCGCATGGTAACGTGACAGAATCCGCTCACGTCATCACACTCCAGAAGGTATGCGCATATCTGGCAAGTTTCAGTTTCTTTAGAAACTCCCGATGTGGATTTTTGCCCCATGCTCTTATGACCTTGACGAAGGCCAATATATCATAAGTCATATGTCAAGTTCTACCCGTCATTATCCAGGTTAATTTGAACCCACCCGTACATACCCTTGACGAAGGCCAAAATAGTAGTATGACTGTCCCAAACCAACGCATCTATCTATGCTGCAGAAAAGTAACAAATAGCTACCATACACTATGCCTTGACGAAGGCCAACATACATAGCATGAATACTAAGTGCTACCGTTCTGAAATGACGGAGGGCTACAAATGGTTTCTGGCGAAAACCTTTAACGTAATGAACTTGATATCGTTGAAGGAACTGATAGCTTTATAAAAATATAGTGACGAAAACCTTTGCTGAAGAGGTCACTCCCGGTGAAGGGATCTCAGCTCTTTCCCCGTGGAATGAGGTGCAGGATATTCCAACTGAATACCACGATGCAAAGCAAAAGTAAACGACTATAGTGAAGTTATTTCCCTGACGCAAACTTCTGTCCAAGGGGTCACTCCCGGTGATGGGATCTCGGCCCTTGCCTCGTCGACTGAGGAGCTGGATATTCATAACCGAATACCACTGTACAAAACAAAAGAGAACGCCCTTGCAATAACAGCTTTTTGAAAAATGTTCCAACAACATCAGAATAGGTTTGTTTAGCTTGCATTGATCCGAATCAACGCAGTCCCATCAATTGATCACACCACAAAAGAACGAAAATAATGATATACGTATATGCCATCCGCATTCGTCACTGGGTCCCGTCATCACCCATTAGGTTACTTAACTAATGACAGAGCGGGGACTGGACTAGCGCGGATGCAAAACATATACAACATCTACTAGTATATATATAATATATAATTTTCGCTCAAGGCGTGATAAAATGCAACATCACAGAAATATACACATCACAGAACAATACAGATATCTGGGATCCCCGGGTTTCATAGAGCCGCTGCTGAAACCCGACGTTCCCCTGGTCGTGTGGATAGCCTGTGCAATGAAATCCTAGACCCCTACGGGCGCGGCAAGTTACCCGCCAAAACCTGAAGCAAGGCAGCCCACTTCAGCAACGTGAATGGACCACCCAGCACTTCACGGAATCCGGTAACTTGGGCACCCCTCCTTGGTCAACCTATACCCCCTACGAGTGCGACGAATAGCCTGCCAATTCTAGAGTAAAGCCCCCGCCATCTCAACGCCATGAGATGCGGGCTTGTTGCCCTCTAGAACCCGGCTATCCATGCACCCCTCCGCGGGGTAATCCTAGTACAGAAAGTAAAATATACATACAACGGGTACATCGACCTCGACCCGGTCGTGTCCCAAAAGAATAATACAAACAGGCAGTGACGACAGTCCACATGTCGGACGCTCGCCCCGCAATATCAAATGTACATACAAAACAAAACTGTACTAACATTGCATCCAGGCTATCCCCCACGACCAATCCGCAACATCACAGCACAACACAGAACATCAACGTGAATGTCACGTTCGCAAATCCGTCTAAAAGGGCTATAGCAGTTAGACAGGATTTACCGATCAAATGACATTCACGGTCGCAGATATAATGTAAATACTGTGAACTAGCATGTCTAAAATATCCGATCGATCAAATTTTATCAAGTGGGCCCCAAGCATTACTGTAGCAGTTAAAGAAATTCTGGGCCCAAAAATAATATTCCTAAAACCCTATTTTCATCCCATAAGCTCTCTGTAAAATTTTGGTGAAATGAACAGGATATTCTGCGGCGGAACCGCGGCCCAAGCATGGGTTTGGCCGCGGTTCCGCGGTGGAACAGAGGATTCATGACACCAAATTTTCTCAGAATTCTTATAACACCTTGCACATCATTCTGAAACAACCTGAAAATTTTTCGAGCCAAAAATAATTCGACAGAAACTTGTACACTTGAAATCAGGTTTTCGGAAAAATCCGTTCGATCGAGCTTTAAACATACTAGAGCAAGCTAGACTAGGTTAACGGCGTGGCTCTGATACCAATGTAAGTGCACGGCGGCGCCCCGGCCGTCGATCCGATGCCGGAAACGCGGAAACGAAAAACTTTGCGAACTAGCAAACCGGCACCACCGCGCACAAAAATCCCGAATCGGGCCGTTAACCTAGTTACTAGCAAACTAAAAAGATGGGTAGAGAAGTATACCAAGCGATCCGTGTTCTTCGGTCTTCGTCTCCACTCCGATCTCCCGCGGAATCTCCGTCCGTCACCTCCTCGTCGGAAAGGGCACCACGTAGCCAGATTCTTTTACGGGCTCCCACCTCTAGACCGAGGCAACTCGGGCGCGAAGTTGGCTAGCCGACGCGTCCAAGATTTGCTGTAGATATAGTGTAGAATCTATTGTCTCTTGGGGTTTAGTGTAGTTGCCATGGTATGTGGAGGAATAAAATGACATGAAGATGAGCATAGGAATTTTTGAAGCAAGCTCAAGCCAAAAAATGAGAATGAAACATTTTCAACTCCAATCATTTTCCCTCCCAAGTGTGGCCAGCCTCTCTTGATAGAATGATGAGAGAGAGCAAGCAAAAAAACAATAAGTGAAGATAATCATCAAAATAATCTCACATAAAAAATCCTCTCAAAACCTAATCAATCCCTTTCTCATAAGTGCAAAGGATAAGACTCAAAGAGAATCTCATCATGAAAGAAGCCACAAATGCAAGAAACCCCTCCACAATAAGTTATTTGCAAACTTGCAAATAACCCCCCTCCACCATAAAGTCCGGCCGTGAAGGAACAAAAGAAAACCGGCCGGAACGGAATGCAAACTGGCAACTTCAGAAAACTGATCCCGTAATAAATTACAGGAAAACCCCACTACTGCACATACATGCCCGCATTTGTATTCCCACTGAACACAAATGCAAAGAGACAAAACTACACTGTCTAATACTAGGATTTGGCTTAAACCAAAGCCGGCTGTAAAAACCGTCCGATCACGATCCGTGCAATACCGTACGTATCTGATCGAACCCTGTCATATCTCCATACGGCCTCTACAGCGTTTCGCCCAAAACCTGAGTAACTATGTGTGGTGGACTCTAAAGACTCGTCAATATTATGGCTGTGGATTTAACCACTAGCACGTCAGAGGTATTAGCCATACGTGACAGGCTACCAGCTATTGACCAAAAGGGACGTCGATGAGCGAACTCATCCTGACACCCTATTGAGCCTGTCAGTGACAATATCCGTACAGTCCGGTCCGTTCGTCTATGAGCATCGCATGGCGGGCCTAGTGTATTGGTAAAAGTCAGACCCCCAATAGCGGTACAAGTCGTGTCGGAGTGTAGCCCAGAACATCCTGAGATACTACTGGAATACCTACCAGCAAATCTCCTGCCTTGGCCAAGGACTTTTCATGTTCTGGCTCTCCTAGACACGGCGCGACCTCACCCCCAATACCGGGAGAGACGAACCCCTGCAGATCCGCTCACTGCCTCCATGTGGATCGGGACTGTACCCAACTAAAACCTGTTTGCACGTCTCCTTTGAGCGTGGTAGGGTAGTAATCAAATCACAGTGGGAAATCACACGAGACAAATGACGATCTCAGGTCGATGAACTAACCTGTACACATGTCACCAGGGAACTGCTATCTGACGTCAGGTATAATACCAACTAGCAGGTTCCCGGCGAGTCCTGTCTGGTGTACTCATAACCCAATGAGCACCTGTATACATCTTAGGTGAACCAACTGACACCAGTGGCTTGTGAGACCGGCCACCGCCCCTCGTCGGTGTCTCGACTGTATACACTAGTCTACTCTGAAGAATCGATGCCCTGTGTCGAAACTCCCACGACTAGGGACCTTTTAAGGATGTGCTTATAGACCCCAGCTCCCACGTATATGATCACCCTCATACTGCTGGTAGTCAAGCAAGAATCCTAGGGGCTCTATCAACGTGTTATAGCGATTCGTAAGGTCACCTAAAACAGTACACGATGATAATGATAAACCAGATAGTATACTATCATTTTGAGTAAGACTGTCCTACCGGCATAGGTCCTCCTTCAATCATTGTAATCACGTGCATGTGATCCAATAATTGACTCTGAGGGCACTATATCCAACACCTTCCTACCACAACCGACAGGGATCAAAGCCCTCGCCAAGATCAACCGAGCAGCTTCCCTGCTTGGTCATCCCCAGCCGGCATCATCCTGCCCAACAGACGCTGCGGGTTTGTAGCCCTCATAACGAGGCCACTGAGCCCTTTATGCTCGGCATAACTACGGCGGACATCCCTCTGCCCATCACATGCAGTGGATCCGAAGCCCCAACAAGAGACATCAGGTCTATCCAAGTCTGAGTGATCCCTCTCGACTTCGGGGCCATGGAAATGCCTCCTTCTCAGCAGCGCTTGGCACACTTGGCAAATGATCGAAATCAACTCAACGGACGATCGCTAGACAGATAGCCGACCTGACATGGAAGCCCAACAGTGCAAGCAAGGATATTTTACGAGCATTCTTCACAAAGAAGATAAAGTGCAAGCCGACGAAACAAAAAAATTTACTACCAAAAGCGAAGTCTTTACAAAGGGTATTTTGGGCTCCCCAGCCTTACAGACTGCCCGGAGGCTTAAAAAAATTCTAGAAGCGGCAAAATAAAAGGAGGAGGAAGAAGGGGGCTTTAAGCTTCGGGGCCGGGCACGACCTCGGGGTCCTAAATATTTACCACGAGTCGAGCAGCGTCCTCGGCCACCTCCTCGTCAGGAGTCTCTTCCCCCTGCTCATCGGCGTCCGCGATGGGGTATTCGGCCCGGAGCTCTTCATCAGCGAACTCCGACATCCGGACCTCAACGGCATCGAGGGCCTCGTGCCAGATGCGGGTGGTGGCCACGGCTAAGTCATTGTAGAAGTCCTTCGACTTTTTGTAGCCATCCACCGCCTTCGCCGCCGAAAGGTCGGCCCCGCTTCACCGCCTCGACCGTCGCCCCCAGCTCCTTCCGGAAGGTCCTCACCATCTTCTTCATGTTGCCGACGAGCGCCTGAGCATCCTCAAGCTTGACCTCGGCAGGTATGGCGGCCTCGCGGTGACGGGCAACCTCTCGTTTCCGGCCTCCACCTCGCCCTCCAGGGCGGCAACCCTTACCATCGCCGCCTCCAGCTCCCGCTTAGAGCTCTTTTCCAGCGAGGTAAGCCGATCCGCGGCCTTCATCGCCGGGGCTATCACCTCGGCCTCCATGCGTACGGCAAGGGCGACGTGCTGGAGGACCTGAAAAAAATAAGAAAGAGGTCAGGAAGACGAAGAAAGAACCAAATCTCACAAATAACCAAGCACTTACCTGCACGGCCTCCTGTGCAATGGACGCCATCTGGGCCATGAAGGTCCCCCCATGGACCCTACCCCCTGCCGACTTCTCTATTTCGTGCAGCAGGCTATCCGCGACAGATAATCTTGAGGGCACCGCGAACTAGAGGCCCCCCTCCTCTACCATGATCGGCGAGGGCGGGCCTCGAGGAGACCTCCGGGGACCCTCTTGAGTGGCTCCGATAAAGAGCCAGTCTCCTCCTCCAAGACCGGGTCCTCCAGAATTCGAGCCCGCTTCCGGCCCGACACTCTGCTAGGCTCCGGGACGGGATCCGCCCCCGAACGCTCGAGGGACGCGGCCACCGGAGGAACTGGGATGGAGGCCGAAGGAGCCGAGGCAGGCTTCGAACGGGAAGAGCTGGCGCCTCCAGCCCTCGTGCTCTTCTTCGGCTGGCGCATGGAGGCTCGGAGCTCGTTCATGTCCATGGGTCCTGCACAAAACCAAATGCAAAGAAATCAGTGACACATGCAATATAAAAGCCAAAAAGCAAGCCTAACTTACCGACGAATTCGACGGGGCTGAGCCCGGCCCAACTCAAGACCCTCTCAGACAGCAGCACGTCAAATCGGGGGACGGGCTCCCATGATGCCACTCTCACCGCGGCAGGGTCATTGGACTGGTTCCCCGGCAAGCATTTCTCCCTCGACCACTTGGTGGGCACGGGCCAGTCCTCGCTCTCGGGCGGCGTGACGAAGAAAAACTTCTTCTTCCAGTCGTGAATGGAAGAAGGCAGGACTACAACTCCTGTCCCGGCGGCGCCCCCTGTCGCTTTCTAAAAGAGAGGTAGACCCACCTCGGGTCGCCCGCTCGACTCCCAGGATGATTTTTGAAAACAAGGGAAGAATCAAGGATGGAGAGGCTGAAGGGAACCGCCTGTAGCTTCAGGACGATCAGGAACAAGAGGAGAATCCTTCATGAGTTCGGCACTAACTGGCCAGGGGCTAAACCGAAGAAGTTCAGCGCTTCGACAATCTCGGAAAAGAAGGGCAGGCGCATTCCACCCCAAAAAGCTTCCAAGTACAGGGCGATCTCCTTATCCCGTACTTGGTTTGCCCGCTCTCCCTCATTGGCCAGACGAAGCGTATAACGTGAGGGGATGTGGAAGCGAGCCCGAGCGTTTGCAATCTCGTCCACATGTCTTACCCAACATGACGCACCAGGGGCAGCGTCTACCGTCTCATCCCTGGGGGCTTCCCCCGCCGCACGATCCCGGGAAGAGGATCTGATCCTTTCTCCCAGGGAAGACTCAGGCTCAACTAGAGGGTCCCTAGAACCTACTCCTACGACATCTACAGATTCTACGAAAGAAGACATCTAACCTGGAGAAGAGGGGTCCTCGGGAAACGAAAACAGAAGAAAGAAGACAAGTGCCGAGCAACCAGGAATTAGAGAGAGAAAATATGAAGGAGTAGAGGACCTGGAGTGGGCCCCACCCCTATTTATCACTGCAATCGCCCTCATCCAACGGCGCCCTTCATCTCCCGCCAAAGCGCCTCCTCGCGTCCAACGGCTCCGATCGCTCCACTTATCGTCCCCATACTAGGCCACATCCCGTCAGACGCCGCAGGTCTGCACACGCAGCGTCGGCCAACCGACGCTTGACACGTGGATCGTCACTTCAGTGACAGTATGCACAAACCGGCATACCTTCCTTAAAGGCAGAGATTTCGTCCTGATTCGCTGGCAGGAAAAACAGCTGACAGCCCAGAGACGCGTCCCGACGAAATCTTAAGAGGGAGCACACCCCGGGTGGCCCGGCAGTCCACTCTTGACCCGACCCGCCAGTTGGTCGGGACAAGAGTGGGGGCTAATGATGATGCTCTATATTGGCGATCTCCCAGATCAGGACATGTGGCAGATGACGTGTCCCAGAACTTAGAAGAAAGGGCCCACAGGGGCCGATTAGACCACCCCTGTACCCGACGTGCAAGCACAACCTGACTCACCTCAGAGCCCCCTGCAAATCGGCCTCCTCGTCCACTCAGCTCGCCTCCGAGCTACCACAGGACCAAAAAACCTCGGCCCTCCCGCTCATTCCCGAGCTCTCCCTCCGAGACCATATTCTTCGGTCCCTCCGACCGACCAACCCCACCACTCACAGGCGTAACCGCCGCTCCGCAAATCTCGCCATGCGCGGATTCTCCGCCGACAACGTCCTGCGCTCCACGCCATCACGATCCCCATTAACGGGTGATCCGCCTATTACGCGGGCGTGACGTCGGGAGCGTAACTGCCAGCGAGATTCTCACGCCTGCTACTCCGTGCTGCCGCCACTATATAAACCCCCATCACAGAGGAGTCAAATATGCTTTTTTCACCCCCACTTAGTCGTTACTCTGCTCGGATCTGGTGCTAACTTGATCGTCGGAGGGTCCTCGGTGGTACCAAACCACCCCGGGACTTCCTTGCAGGTATTCAGCGCAAATTCCTCAAAACCACCAATCTCCTCAAAACCCATTGAGACCCACACACAACAGGAGACCACCTTCAAGATCCACCGGAAGATCGGCGAAAGACAACATCTGACGGAGACCCGAAAAGTACCTCCATCACAAAGAATTAAACAACTACCTACCTCATACATAAAACCACGTAGCATCCACAGAGGGAACATGCATATATAGGCTGAATAAACGAGGTAGAAGTCAACTATTCGCTAAACTTTCTACTAATTAATCCTCCCTATCTATTATTCTTTCTCTATTTTTTTGAATACTATTCTTTTCCGTTCTTGCGACGTCTATGTCATGTCTCCAGCCCGCTTGCTCCTCAATATATATGTAATCTCTCTCTCTCTCTCTCTCTCTCACCCATGCCGACACAGCACCTGTCCGAAACAATATCATCGTGTCAATGGATTGAAACAAAAATTACATTTTGGACGGATGTTGCACTATCTGGAGAGAGTCAAGATAAGAGCAAAGAGCAAGACTACACACATAGAAGACGAGGGATGACAAAGGCAGATGGATGGAGAGGAGTCTGGCCGAGCGGATGATACAATAGATGCCGGCCAGAGTCAAGGCCGAGTAGACTTTACAGTGGCGGCATACTTTCCTAGTTAAATTTTACGTGTATAAGATTTGTTCTAGCTAGACGAGGAGGGATATTTTCTTTGATGTAAGGGTTTGTTCCCTAAGATGATGGACTATATAAATGTAAATTTTTTCCTACTCTATTTGTCTTTTCTTTTCTTATACTAGCTAGTATTATTAAGAAGTTCTTTTAATGAGACACAGGTTTCTCCACCTTCCTTAGTGCAAACAAAACAACGAAGAACAAGAAGAAAAAAAATGTTCATATATATTTCAGTGGAACTCTTTAACATGCGATTAGCCTTCTGTGCATATTTTAATGAAATGCGGGGTATTAGCATTCGTTTTATTATTATTATTATTATTATTATTATTATTTTCTCTTTGAAAACAATATCGATCACCATCATGAGTCAATCTTAATCCACTGACAACACATGCATGCATGTTAGCTATACCTAGTTGAGCATTAATAAATTCACAAAGGCCATATATCAAAGAAGCGAAGAGAAAAGGGTCCTATAGTATAATATTTGCAACTTGTAAGGTCATTTTTCATGCAAAATAAGAGATGATGCGTACGCATTGGAATTAATCAAATATCGCGACAGTTCACACTTGCTTCCACCTTCTTCTCTAATTAAGGCCAACAACTATATATATTTTGATTGTATATATGATACACATGTATAAATAAATAATATATAAAGAATGAATCTTAGAAATAACTATTAATGTGATTATATTTTGCATGCAAGTTGAGATTTATAAAATGTGTTTATATGATTTTTTAAATTATATTGAAAGATCAAGTGGAAAAGTATCAACCACCACTATTAACTCATCTTAGATTAAACCCACATCACTACTACAATAACGGGTTGTCCCTACGGAGATAGGAATCCGTAGAGGCAACTTTTTATTGCCCCTACGGATTAATCCGTAGGGCTAACGGTTTAATCCTACGGATTGATTAAAAAATATTAAAATATAATCTTTTATTTGGTCCTACGGAACAGCAAAAGAAGGTCCTATGGATTAATCCGTATGTGCATCAAAGGGTTATTTATAAAAAAAATAAAGCTCAGTAATTTCCAAACCCCCCTAATTTTTCCCACCAACTCCCCGCGCGATCAATCTCGTCACCCCCTCCATCTCTCGCCGCCTTTGATTTCCCGTCGTCGTTGCCACCACAGTCTTGTCACCACTTTGCCTCCGCCGTCATCTTTGATTTCCCGCCGTTGTCGCCTTTGATTTCCCGCCGCTCGTCGTCATCTTCCCGCCACCAGAGGATCTCATCGAGCTCCATCCCCGGCCTCCTCCATCTTGTCGAGCTCCATCCGCCGACAAAACTACAGGTGAGGTGAGTTAATTTCCTTTTTGAACTATTAATTATTCTTAATTTTTGTGTTATTGTTGATTTTAGGGTTAGGGTTAAGGTTAGTTCCGGGTTAATTAGGGTTAGGGTTAATTAGATGGGTTAGGGTTAATTAGATAGGTTAGGGTTAGGGTTAGGGTTAATTAGGTAGGGTTAGGGTTAGGGTTAATTAGGTAAAATTGGATTGGTAATGATTAGGGTTAGGGTTAATTAGATTAATTAGGGTTAATTTTGGCTTGGGCTAGAGTTAATTTGGGTTGGGGTTTGGGTGATGATTAGGATTAGATTAATTTGGGTTAGGATTAGGGTTTGGGCTAAGGTTAATTTGGGTTAATTAGGTAAAATAGAGTGTATTTGTGTTAGGGGTTGATTAGGGTTTATTTGGGTTAATTGTGTTAATTTTGGGTTAATTAGGGATAATTTGAGTTAGGGTGATGATTAGGATTAATTAGATTAATTTGGGTTAATTAGAGTTAGGATTTAGGGTGCACTAGTTTTTTTAGTAGGATACTCGATAATAACGTAAACGCGCATCTTTACCGTAAACACAAGCAAAATTTACACTAAACAAAAATCCTTCGAACCCTTAAAGACGAAACGTAAAAGTAAAACTTATTCAAATTAAAACCAATATATGATACTCGATGATAATATGAAACCTTCATATTCTCATCGATACTCATATATGAAAATCAAAGCGCGACGTAATCCCCGTCTATCGGTTAACATACGTTCGATGTTTGTCGTGATATAGAACTAGACGAAGATTATTAAATATCGGACGGTATAGTTCGGTACTGACAACCGTCGTGTAGTATATATGACGAGAAGATTCAATCGTATGATAACCGATAGATTTGTCCAGTGTGGAAAAGTTAGGAATGTATAAAGAAAACACCAGCATTCACTTGTATTTTCATTCGTTTCAAATTATTTCGTCGGTACATTTCCGCTGGTTCTCTGTGTACAAAAATAGATTAGATGTTTGTAAGTCTACGGTAGCGCCCCGGCCGTCTTTCAGACGCCAAACGCGGAACAAAAACTTTTTTAACTGGTGCTATCGCATACTATAACCTGGATCTTGCCATTAACGCTAAACTAACAAACTGTAAAGAGATAGAAAGGCTATACCGAACGATCCGAGTCCTTCGGTCTTTAGCCATCATCCCATGCTCCTTTACGGCAACTCCGATCTCTTTGCTCCTCGTCGAGATGACACCACATTTACGGATGTTTAAACGGGCTTCCGCCTCTATACCGAGGCAACTCGGTGATCAAGTCTGCTAAAAGAGATGATCAAGATGAACTAGAGAACGAGTAGAATACTTTGTCTCAAACACTCTTTGGTTCTCATCACATGAGAGGGTAACAGTGGAGGTTGAATAAGATGCTAAGGTTTGGAAATGGTGAACTCAAGAAACACTAGTGAGCCAAAAGAAAATCTAAGCTCATAAACTTGTGTTCTATTATTCTTTTCTTGTGAATAGATATGAGAGGTTATATAATCAAAACCATAAGAAAATATCTATTGAAAATATCTCCTCAAATATCCAAACCCAAAACAAAACACATTAATTCCTAATGACTCACTAGATGACTCATTACATGAGTCATTAGTGAACATTCTAGAATTAATGTGTCATCCATAATGAGTCACCATTTCCAAAACCAAATAATCATTTAAACCAAAATGATTAATCCAAAAAGAAATGCATTTTCTAAAATATTCTCGTAACGGATTACGAAAATACCCATCACATGTATATACATACCTATATCCGTATTCCGACCGAATACGAATACGAGAGACTAAAATATTCCGAATCAATATAATACATGGATCCGGTTTAAACCAAAGCCCACCAGTATTATCTGTCCGAAATATGACACGTGCACAAGTGCACGTGCATTTTCCGAACCCTGCCATAAAACCATACGGCCTCTACAACGTTTCGCCCGAACTTGGGATACTATCTGTGGGAGACTCTAATGACTCATCAGTACCCTGGCAGTGGGTATAACCATATGCACGTCGGCGGCACTAGCAGTGCGTAACGGCTGCCCATATACTGACCTCAAGGGAAGCCGATGAGCGAACTCATCCTAGAACCCTACTGAGCCTAACAGTGACAATATACATACAATCCGGTCCGTTCGTCTATAAGTATCGCATATCGGGCCTAGGGGGTAGGTAACGTCAGACCTCCAATAGCGGTATAAGTCGTGTTGGAGACAAGCCCTGAACACCCTGAGAAACCACTGGAATACTTACTAGTAATTCTCACCTGCCTTGGCCAAGGACTTGGTGTAATGGATCTCCTAGACACAGCACGATCTCACCCCCAATACCGGGAGAGAAGAATCCTCTGCCGATCCGCTCATTTGCCTCCATTTGGCTCGGGACTGTACCAAAAAAAAACCTGTTTGCACGACTCCTTTGAGCCGTGGTAGGGTAGAAATCAAAGCACAGTGGGAACTCACATGAGACAAATGACGATCTCATGTCGATGAACTAACCTGTACACATGTCACCAGGGAACTGGTATCTGACGCTAGGTATAATACCAACTAGCAGGTTCCCGGCGAGTCCTGTCCGGTGTACTCATAACCCAATGAGCACCTGTATACATCTTAGGTGATCCAACTGACACCAATGGCTTGTGAGACCGGCCACCGCCCCTCGTCGGGATCTCGACTGTATATACTAGCCTACTCCGGAGTATCGATGCCCTATCTCGAAACTTCCACGACTAGAGACCACTATTAAGGACGTGCTTATAGAATACCCAACTCTCACATATATGATCGCCATCATACTGTTGGTAGTCAAGCAAGGTCCTAAGGGCTCTATCAACGTGTAATAGTGATCAGTCACCTGAACCTGTACACGACTGATAAAGGCAAACCGGATAACATACTATCATCTCGAGTAAGACTGTGCTACCGGTATAGGTCCTCCTCAATCATTGCAATCACGTACCTGCGATCCAATAATTGACTTTGAGGGCACTACATCCAACAATCTCCCACTTGCACTTAAGGCTAATTATTGCGATGTCGCATACTCACAGCCCATGTGATACCGAACACCCAACTCCTCTACTAATCAGTTTCACAAAACTCGTTTGTAAAACTCTTGTGTTCGAGAAATAGCCTCAATGAGTGGATCCGCCCCGATATTTCTTTCTATGTCTCTCTTAATCTCAAGTTCGCGGAGAAAGCCATCTCCCGAATTGAGTAATACCTGTATTAGAATATGTCTAGATATCTGATGGGACCTAGTTCATAAATGAACTCTACATCCAAACTTCTTAGACTTTATCAATAACTGAACCTAATCAGTATCCTGCACCATGCCTCCCACGGTATCCTCTTGGACCACCTATCCATAATACTGCCCTTCTTCTACAGAGGAAAAACTATAACTCTGACAATCACTCTGTTATCCATGTCACCTTTGAAGCCTGAAATGATAACCGTCTCCGAAGGAGACTGCCGTCATCGAATCCGTAGAACATGCACTTATGTTCTAAAATTGCTTCCTTATGTTTCTTCAGGATTGGATTAATATAAACTTTTCGCATCTAGTGCAAAAACAACATCTGGTGTGGTATTTGACATCTCACGATTGACTCAATTGCCTAAGCAAGTGATATGCCAATCATGCACATCCCTCTCCCCTTTAGTCTGTAAGACACCTTTAGAGAGGATGACTCCATCATCTGCAGGTACACCACCATGCCAGGAGTTATCTATTCTAAAATACTATTAGAATACTGTCAAAGTACCCATATTGGGAAACTACCCAAATCTAGATCTAAAACCATAGATCTAGAAACCAGAATGTCTGATATTATATCCATATCCTTTTTGTGGAGAAACAACTGTGTCATGACCAAAGTATTAACCGATCGTAGTATAGGAATTTTACTTCCTACTCTGTGTATGTCATCCAAATACCAGGACATCACACCCTACTACCTTCTTAACAGATCCATCCCTTATTCTGATGAAGTCAAACCCATGACTATCACATAAAAAATAGATGATCTATCTCCGCTATATCTGCTTTAGTCTATAAATAGACATAAGCTACTTGCCCACTATGCTTCCGCTGCTCTCACTGACCACAACAACCCTCTGGCAGAATAATATATACGTGCACTTCTAAAGCTAGTTTAGAACGACGCTATACTTAACCTTCTGCCGGGTCTCATAGTCTGGAACAACAGTAGTGTCAAGTCTGGGTAAACAAGAACCTCCCTGTCACCGTCCTTGAGGCTACCGGAGTACCTTTCAGGTGTCTGAGGTTACCCAACATATCTGCGGAGTGGCTGATGAAATGTCAAACCTGATTGAATCTTTAGGTCCTATTAAATTTTCCGTAATCGTTTGCGGTTCTGGAATCACTTCCAGTTCTACCATACTCCCACTACTGTTTTCTGAAAAAATCCATTTTACTAAAACTGTGGCGAGTCAAGAACAATATCACTATTGATCTTCCAGATGGTAGAAAGTCAACCCTCGATATAGCCCGAGTCAACCCACAAACTGCCATTACAGAAACGTGCCTTGAGTTATCCAGAGTCTGGTTTTAAGCATAAGCCGGACAACTCCCCGTATCTTAACATCGTTAAGATATAAACCATTCTATATCCAATATAGAAACTTTTGCACTTATTTAATTGGAACCAGATTCTAATCATACAGCTGTCTCCAGTGCATATCAACTTAATGGAGAGAGGCTAATCAGCATTACTTAACTTAGGAATACATCCAATTATGAGTAACCTGAAAGAGAAACAAGTTTCTCAAAGCTATTACTATCAACTGAATACCAATCACAAGTATCTACATCTTCGATCTCTTTGAAGAATCCCAATACTTGCGACATCTAGTTCTCTACTTTATTCGTATACCCACAACATCTCAAAACTTAGACCGTGTATTTCTACGAAACATTTGTCTAAAAACTAGAGAAGTCATAAGTAAACAGAACATAGTATGAGGACCAACCCCTTTGTCCTGATGGACACTGGACAGCATACAATACTCTGTATGAGTCCCCTGAGTCCAATAACTCAAAACCTGTGCATCGTAGGTTGAAAACTGTACTTATGGTTAAGAACTACTCCATTGTTCAATGCTCCTTACCCAATCGTCAACTGATATAGGTAAATGTTACGAACATAATTTCAAAAAGTTATATCTCACTTTATAAAAATAAACGTACAGATATATCATTTTGAAATTGGTGCACAACAACGGATACTCAAAACCAATTACATGTCGTCCGGCAAAAACTCAGGCGATTTTCTCAAATATCACCAATTACAACGAATTCCGATATAATGAGGATGATCACCTTATTCCCAATAACTTACTCCCACTCATCATCAGTAAAACCATACAGATGTGAGAATCATACCTGGTAAATACATACCCTGAAGTAAGTATCTAATCGGGAAATCAGTTTTCCTTGTAACAATGCACAGTGAAACTGAAACATGAAAATGTTTCGTAGGGGTATCCTGGTATTCTTAGTAATGCCTCTTCCATAATACTATTCATGACGGTAACCGTATATTTCTTTACCATCTCTCCAAATCCCTTTATTTGTCTATATTCATTACCTTCTGTACACCCCTTTAGGCTAAGTGGTTTTCTTCCTTCCCTACAGTTCGGAACCAGCCTATGGTTTGGAAGAAGACTATCCAGTAAGCATATTAGGTGTACTCTCCTATACCAAGAAGTACTCGCAACTTGAGAGAAGGTGATGATAAAAGACAACTGAATAATACCTTATTCTATTTCTCCCGAACTGGGGAAAAAAGGAAAGGTGAAATAGGAGTGGCGATGAAGTACGCGGTTTGGTCGTGAATGATAGCAGTCGCAATTTACTTTACCCTCTTTCTAATCCCTTTATTTTGTCTTTAGTTATTATCTTCTGTACACCCTACTTAGGCTAATTGGTTTTCTTCATTCCCTACCTTTCGACACCTGCATATGGTTTGGAAGAAGACTATCCAATAAGCGTAATACGTGTACGCTCCTAAACTAAGGAGCCCTCGCAACCTGAGAGAAGGTGATAATAAAAGACAACTGAATAAACCAATTCTATTTCTCCTGAACCTGGATCCATCCTCGAAGAAGTCCCTTCGAGTTCGTATATAACCATATGATAGATCTATCCAATAGAAGTGGATGTTCGTAGTGATACGAGATGTTCTGAGAAATGCAAAGGGTAAAAGAAAGAGCGGCAATGACTTATGCAACTTAGACAATCCAAAAGCCAGTATTTTAAGAAGGTTCGGTCAACTTGGTCACTGAGACATAGTCTAGGGTCGGTCAAAAGTCGCTGCCAAAGAGATAGAGAAAAGAAACACTCTACGTGCACTCTAACCTAGATCAGAATGGTTATCACTTTATCTAATCAGGAAACCTCTCACTGTACTGTCAAATTCTCCTCCAAACCTGAAAGAAGAATCAATCGGGATCACCCGAAGAGTAAACCAACTCATCAGTGGGAATCGTGTTGGAGATAGTGCCCTCAGAGTCAATTATTAGATCACAGGCACGTGATTGCAATGATTGAGGGAGGACCTATCCCGGTAGGACAGTTGTCACGACCCGAAAGTACGGAACATGACCGGCACTTAAACTACGAACGTCTCGAGGCGTACGTAATCTAAGTAAACCGAAAACCCAGAAATCCAAACCAAGAAAAGTAGTAGAGTGCAGGAAAAAATAACTTAAAGCAAGTAATTTCAAAAGCATAAGCCGAATTATGCGGTTTTTAAAACATCAAAAATTTACTGAAAATTTCGGCAGAGTCTCCTTTGTAAATACTGGCCCCCAAACGGGATACAACATGAATAGTATACGAAATCAAGAAAAGGGCATCCCCAAGCGGGAGCTAGCTCTTCGTCAATCGACGGTCACAACCACACAAACAATATAATATACAACGCCAACGGCGAGGATCAAAACTCAAAAGGAAACTCAAAACCACCAGAAATATAACGAGCGACTCTAAGGTCGAAAGAATAAACAACACTGGTCTCTATCTCAAAAAAATACATGTTTGGTTGATGGAACTTCTAGATACAACAGAATAATGATATACAAGATATAATGATGGGTGCGATACAAATAAACCCACCTACTAGCAAGTCACCCGAATGAAACTGAGCCCGCAAAGCCGTAATTAAACATGTACGGCGAAACCTGCAAGAAACTGGGGCACAACGGGGGTGAGTTGCCAACTCGTGAATAGAAAAACATCTACGAATAGAAATCGCATAAATAACGCAACCTAGGTCAATGATCATAATATATCCTCAAATATATGAATAACACGTAGCCTATAACAAGGCTAGGGTAAATATCTAACCCGAGTGTAATCTCATGTGCCCGTGTCAGTGCCTCAGGTAGCAATATATCATATGAATGAGGTATGAATGCATGAAAACAGAATACATGTAAATGAAGAACTGTTTTCATAAATTAGTGAGATTTCCTTTGTATTTTTAAACTGAGGTATCATAAATGAAATCAGTATCAACAGTGTCTAGCATCGATACAAAACATAAATCTCAATGTCTCGAAATATCAATGTCTCAATCTCAATATCTAGGGCGCCGTCAGTCCAGACCGGCCCCTACCATCCATCTCAAGACCACGACGGTATCCTCCGGATATCCGACGCGTCGGGTAATATCACCGGTAGGTAGTGCTCCCCAGCCAGGCTCAACCTCAACACCACATTCCTCTTGCCCCGGGGTACCGTACCGGGTCCACCATGTACCCGAAACGGTTCCTCCACTCCTCGAATCGGGTCTCGAAATCCATCAGCAAACTCATGGCGGACGACTCATACATCATAGGAAAACCGCACTTTTTATTTTAAAAGAGAGAAAAGGTTTATTTATGTTTTTGCGGTTTTCCTCCAAATCCAGAAAATCTCATGGAAATCCGAATCCAAAACCTCAATAACACGTAAAATAGTGAATATATGCATGAGAATCCATGAATGCGGCATAACGATGAATAACAGTATGCATGAAGTGACAAGTAATAACTACAATATCTAAGCTGGCATATAAGGTAAGTACACTAATATTATGTCAAACTACTAGCTATCTAGCTAAGTTAAGCAATAATATTTTCTAAGGTGTACGTGACATGGCAATTACCGATGAAGATGTGTGTGAGCCGGCAATTAAGTGTACGTGGTACATACGCATCATCGGTAATGGTGCTGGTGTCCTAACAGCATGATATCACTAATGGAGTATGAAACATAAAATAAGCATGCGATGCGAAGCGGACTACAAAATGAGCGGGAGCTGAAAACTAGACGCAACTATAACTAATCTGCATTAATCTAATATAAGTCCTACAAATGGTGCCTTTTGAAATAACACGAATCATGGGTTTTGAAAATAGGGGCTACGGCGTTTTTATGAAAAGATACGTCTTTTGAAATATCTGTAGGATCCCTTGGGCTGTCTTTTAAAATACCCACGATTCGTTAGTTTTTGAAATAGGTAAGAATCGAATCTAATCTAACAACTAAACTAAACTAAAGGGCTAAGCTAACCAGCTGGACTACAGGTAAGGAAACCGCCTAACATCTGAGTCGATGTATATACATACCTGAATATATATTAGTCGGTGACCCCGCCTCAATAATATCATATCCGATACCATATCTATAATCAGACATCCCAAGTCAAGAGTGTGGATCAATCATCAATATATAGCTCGTACGTAAATCCGTCGTACGACATCCACAAATCTGGGTACGGGTCAAAATCACATCAATCACACTATTCATTTGGTATCTTCTTTATCAAATATCATGATCCGGAATAATGTCCTACGTCTAGTACAATATTGATGCCATCTATGTATGCATGCGGGTGTAAGAATTACTACGTCAGAAGACCCGCTAAAACATCATGTCGTATCTCAATACGAACCAAATCACGTCACCGATCTCCTGGCCTCAAGCCCAATCTCATCGACTCATCTCAAATTCCAAATACTATCCTCAAATCCAGTATATGAACATATAGTCCCATACCCATGTGAACACATAAATATGTATTCCCATACACGCACATATGAAATAAGGAATGTATGCAAGTATGTATATGTGTGTATGTGTAAGTGTAGTGCACCCACTACCTAAGGTTTCGTAACCATGCACCAATCCAACACCAATATCCATCTAAAATCATCAATAATAAATCCTAACAACATATCATAAATTTTTGGTGTGTATACGCATCCGTATACATCACCACGGACTGCGGGGGTGCTATACGCCATCCACCCGACTTCTCCCCGTAGATATAAATCTACTCACCTGGTCCTCGCTCGCCGGTGCCGACGTCGCCATGCGCTTGCTTGTCGTCTCGAAGTCCACATGGGGTACCTACATATCATAACGCACCGTATCGCATTAAAACTAAATTCGAAATCGAAACGGCATACGAAAATCACATCGGCACGCGTATCACGCGTAGGTCCAAACCTATCGCCTACGCATGCAAGAATAGTCAAACCAACCCTCGATGTCGATGTACAAACGTCAAACCATCGAGAAAAATCCAATCACACTCATTTGCACAATTACAAGCACTAATTATAATATAAATAGCTTACAATTCCCAAAAAGCCCAATTTCACTTAAAAAGTCGTTTTTCCGAAAATCTAGCAAGCACAATTCGCCGTTTTTGTACAAAACATGATGTTTAAATGAATGTAGCGGCCAATATACTTATTAAATATCTTAAATAAGTCATAGAAATAATTTCCGGAATTTAATCTCATTAAATTCCAAAAACCCTAATATTCTAGTTTACAAAATATCCTTTTTTACAATTTCATAGCAAAAATGCACAAACTACAATTTAGGTTGGATTTCCATGAACTAAAGTGTTAAACTACACTTAAAAAAGTTAATAATATGATAAAAACCCAAACCATATTTTAATTCTCAATTTAACACAATATTTACAAAAACTAGTTTGCAATATATATACTTATCACAAATTTAAATTAAAAAAAATGCAACTAGCAACTAGATTTGATTTTTTTGCAAGCAATTATATGATAATCTACCCATCACAATCCTAATCAAATGCTCAAACCCTAATCTTCATTCAAAACCATAAATTTGAAATTTTACCAGCGGCTCAATAAACACCAAATAATAGCAATTACATAGCTAGAATATGTATATTTATTTTTTATAATAAGATATTTGTCTTTTGACTTTTTTACAGAAAACCCCCTTATTTTACCGATTTTTTTCGAAATTTCACCGAAACGATTTTCAAAACGTTACAACAGTCTTACTCGAGATGATAGTATGCTATCTGGTTTATCTTTATCATCGTGTACTGGTTTAGGTGACCCTACAGGTCACTATTGCACGTTGATAGAGCCCCTAGGATTCTTGCTTGACTGCCAGCAGTATGAGGGCGATCATATACGTAGGAGCTGGCAGTCTATAAGCACATCCTTAAAAGGTCCCTAGTCGTGGGAGTTTCGAGACAGGGCATCGATACTCCAGAGTAGACTAGTGAATACAGTCGAGACCCCGACGAGGGGCGGTGGCCGGTCTCACAAGCCACTGGTGTCAGTTGGTTCACCTAAGATGTATACAGGTGCTCATTGGGTTATGAGTACACCGGACAGGACTCGCCGGGAACATGCTAGTTGGTCTTATACCTGATGTCAGATAGCAGTTCCCTGGTGACATGTGTATAGGTTAGTTCATCGACCTGGGGATCGTCATTTGTCTCGTGTGAGTTCCCACTGTACTTTGATTACTACCCTACCACGCTCAAAGGAGACGTGCAAACAGGTTTTAGTTGGGTACAGTCCCGAGCCACATGGAGGTAGTGAGCAGATCTTCAGGGATTCGTCTCTCCCGGTATTGGGGGTGAGGTCGCGCTGTGTCTAGGAAAGCCATTACACGAAGCCCTCGGCTGAGGCAGGAGATTTACTGGTAGGTATTCCAGTAGTATCTCACGGTGTTCTGGGCTACACTCCGACATGACTTGTACCGCTTTTGGGGGTCTGACTTTACCAACCCTCTAGGCCCGCCATGCGATACTCATAGACGAACGGACCGGACTGTATGGATATTGTCACTGACAGGCTCAGTAGGGTGTCAGGATGAGTTCGCTCATCGACGTCCCTTTTGGTCAATAGCTGGTGGCCCGTCACGTATGGCTAATATCTCTGACGTGCTAGTGGTTAAATCCACAACCATAGTATTGACGAGTCTTTAGAGTCCCCCACATCCAGTTACTCAAGTTTCGGGCGAAACGCTGTAGAGGCCGTATGGAGATATGGCAGGGTTCGATCTGATACATGCGGTATTGCACGGATCAGGATCAGACGGATAATACTAGCCGGCTTTGGTTTAAGCCGGATCCTAGTATAGTACAGTGTAGATTTTGTCTCATTGCATTTGTATTCGATCGGAATACAGATGCGGGTGTGTATACACAGTATCGGGGTTTTCCTGTAATTTATTACGGGACCAGTTTTCTGGAGTTGCCAGTTTGCTTTCCGTTTCGGCCATATTTCTTTGCATCATTCATTGGCTGAAGATTGGTGGAGGAGGGCTTATTTGCAAGCATGCAAATTTGGTTAGTGGAGGGTGTTATTTGCATATTCTTGTATCATGATAATTCCTCCACCATTTGATTTCTTCTTCTTTTCATCATGGCTTGACTTTTGAGTCATCATGGTTGTTGATGATTAGGTTGTTGGAGTGTTGGTTTTGGAGCAATCATGGTTGTTGATGATTGGTTGATGGAGTGTGAGTTTTAGTAGGTGATCATTTCCTTTTTCATGATAACCCTTTTCTCTCTCTTGTTTATTGGCTCACACTCATTCCTTTGATACTCACTCCCTCATTTTTCATTCCATCCTCATGCCATGGCCGGCCATTCCCTTGGAGGGGCTGTCCAAATTTTGAGTGGGGAATTTTTGTTCATTTCATGCTACAAAAATTCCCAAGTTCATCTCCCAAAAGTCTTAGTTCATTTCCTCCACCATATGGCAACTTCCATAAACCCCGAAATGAGACATGAGCACTACACATTCTACAGCAAACCTTGGGCACGTCGGCTCGCCAACTTCGTGCCCGAGTTGCCTCGGTATAGAGGTGGGAGCCCGTAAAAGGAGCAGGCGACGTGGTGCCCTTCCGGCGACGAGGTGGAGACCGGAGATTCCGCGGGAAGATCGGGACGACGACGAGAAGACCGAAGGACACGGATCGCTCGGTATATCTCTCTACCCCCTCTATAGATAGCTAGGACTAGATTAATGGCACGATCCGGGTTTATAGTGCGCGGTGGTGCCGGTTTGAAAAGTTAAAGTAAATCACCGCTTCCGCATTCCGGCGTCGGATTGACGGCCAGGGCACCGCCGTGCACTTACAGTGGTATCAGAGCCTCGCCATTAACATAGTCTAGCTTTGACTAATGTGTTTTACATTTCCGATCGAACAAAAATTCCAAAACCGCATTTTTATACACATCAGTTTTTTGTCGAATTTTTTTGGCTCCAAAAATTTTTCAGTATGTTGCAGAATGATATGCAGGGAATTTTAAGAATTCTGTGAAAATTTGGTCTCGTGAACAGTCTAAACGACCGCGGAACCGCGGCCAAACCCATGCTTGGGCCGCGGTTCCGCCGCGACTTGAACTGTTCAGTGTGCCAAAATTTTGCAGAAAGCTCCTGACTTGAAAATAGGGTTTTTGGAACATTCTTTTTGGGCCCAGAATTTCTTGATGTGCTACAGTAGTACTTGGGGGCCCACTTGGTAAATTTGATCGATCGGAAAAATTTTAAATACATTAGTTCACAGTATTTACATTATATCTGCGACCGTGAATGTCACTTGATCGGTAAATCCTGTCTGACTGCTATAGCCCGGTTAGACGGATTTGCGAACGTGACTTTCACGTTGATGTTCTGTGTTATGCTGTGATGTTGCGGATTGGTCATGGGGGATAGCCTAGATGCAATGCTAGTACAGTTTTTGTTGTATTATGTACATTTGATATTGCGGGGTGAGCATCCGACATGTAGACTGCCGTCACTGCCTGTTTGTATTATTATTTTGGAGCACGACCAGGTTGCGGTCGATGTACCCATTATATGTATATTTTACTTTCTGTACTAGGATTACCCCAAGGTGGGGTGCACGGATAGCCGGGTTCTAGAGGGCAACAAGCCCGCATCTCATGGCATTGAGACGAAGGGGGCTTCACTCTAGAATTGGAGGGCTATTCGCCGCACTCGTAGGGGGTACAGGTTGACCCAGGAGGGGTGCCCAAGTTACCGGATTCCGTGAAGTGCTGGGTGGTCCATTCACGGTGCTGAAGGGGACTGCCTCGCTTCAGGTTTTGGCGGGTGACTTGCCGCGCCCGTAGGGATCTAGGATTTCATTGCACAGGCTATCCACACGACCAGGGGAACGTCGGGTTTCAGTAGTGGCTCTGTGAAACCCGGGGATCCCAGATATCTGTATTGTTCTGTGATACTGTACATTTCTATGATGTTGCATTTTTTTTCACGCCTTGAGTGAAATATTATATATTGATATATATATATACTAGTAGATGTTGTATATGTTTTGCATCCGCGCTAGTCCAGTCCCCGCTCTGTCGTTAGTTAGCTAACCTAACGGGTAATGACGGGACCCAGTGGCGAATGAGGATGGCATATACGCACATCAGTATATTTTCGTTCTTTGTGGTGTGATCAATTGATGGGACTGCGTTGATTCGGATCAATGCAAGTTAAAAACAAACCTAATCTGATGTTGCTGGAACAACTTTTCAAAAAGCTGTTATTGCAAGGACGTTCTCTTTTGTTTTGCATCGTGGTATTCAGTTGGAATATCCTGCTCCTCAGTCGACGAGGCAAGGGCCGAGATCCCTTCACCGGGAGTGACCCCTTGGACAAAATGTTTGCGTCAGGGCAATAACTTCACTATAGCCGATTACTGTTGCTTTGCATCGTGGTATTCAGTTGAAATATCCTGCACCTCATTCTACGGGGAAAGAGCCGAGATCCCTTCACCGGGAGTGACCTCTTTAGCAATGGTTTTCGTCACTATATTTTCAAAAAGCTATCCGTTCCTTCAACGATATCAAGTTCATTACGTTAAAGGTTTTCTCCAGAAACCATTCGTAGCCCTCCGTCATTTCAGTTAAATATTCGGTAGTATTCAAGCTATGTATTTTGACATCACGCCAAGGCATAGTGATTGGTAGCTGCCGGGTATTTATCTGTTGCATAGATAGATGCGTTGGTTTGGGACAGTCGTACTACTATTTTGGTCTTCGTCAAGGGTATGTACGGGTGGGTTCAAATTAACCTGGATAATGACGGGTAGAACTTGACATGTGACTTATGATATTTTGACCTCACGCCAAGGTCATAAGAGCATGGGGCAAAAATCACATCGGGAGTTTCTAAAGAAACTGAAACTTGCCAGATATGCGCATACCTTCTGGAGTGTGATACCGTGAGCGAATTCCGTCACGTTATCATGCGATGATAGTTGGATCCCGATTCCCACTGATGAGTTGGTTTACTCCTCGGGTGATCCCGACTAATTCTTCTTTCAGGTTTGGAGGAGAATTTGACGGTACAGTGGGAGGTTTCTAGATTAGATAAATTGGTAACCATTCTGATCTAGGTTAGAGTGCACGCTGAGTGTTTCTTTTCTCTCTCTCCTTAGCAGTGACCATTGACCCGACCCTAAGATTATGACTCAGTGACCAAGTTGACCGAACCTTCTTAACACTGGCTTTTGGATTGTTAGAGTTGCAAACCTCATTGCCACTCCTACTTTTACCCTTTTCTCCAGGACACCCCGTATTTCTACGAACGTCCACTTCCATTGGACAAAACTATCGTATGGTTAGATACGAACTCGAAGGAATTTATTCGAGGATGGTTTCCGGTTCTGGAGAAAACGGATAGGACTATTCAGTTGTCTTTTCCTTTTACCTTCTCTCAAGTTGCGAGTACTCCTTGGTTTAGGAGATAGTACACCTATTACGCAAATTGGATAGTCTTCTTCCAAACCTTAGGCTGGTGCCGAACGGTGGGGAATGAAGAAAACCAATTAGCATAACGATGGTGTGCAGAGGGTATTAAGTTAAGACAAAGCAAGGGATTAATAAGAGGGCAAAGTAAATTGCGACTGCTATTCACGACCAAACCAAGTATTTCTTCGCCAATCCTAAATCACCTTTGTATTTCTCCATGACACTCCGTATCACTACGAAGATCCCAAGTTTATTGGATAATCCATCGTATGGTTATATACGAACTCGAAAGGAACTTGTTCCGGTTCGGGGATGGATTCTGGTTCAGGAGAAATAGGAATAAGGTTTATTCGGTTGTCTTTTATCTTCACCTTCTCTCGCATTGCGAGTGTTCCTAGGATTAGGACAATACACCCATTATGCTTATTGGATAGTCTTCTTCCAAACCATAGGCTGGTGCCAAACGGTAGGGAAGGAAGAAAACCATTTGGCCTAAAGGGGTGTGCAGAAGGTAATGACTAAAGACATATAAAGGGATTTGGAGAGATGGCAAAGAATTATACGGTTACAGTCATGAATGTGGAAGAGGCATTACTAGGAATACCGGGATACCCCATCGAAACATTTCAATATTTCAGTTTCACTGTGTACTATTAAAAGAAAACCGATTTCCCAATTAGTCCTTACTCCAGGGTATGTATTTACCAGGTATGATTCTCACATCTGTATGGTTTTACAGATGATGAGTGGGAGTAAGTTATTGGGAATTGGGTGATCATCCTCATTATATCGGGATTCGTTGTAATCGGTGATATTTGAGGAAGTCACCTGGGTTGTTTGCCGGACGGCAAATATTTGGTTTTGAATATCCGCTGTTGTGCACCAATTTCAAATTGATATATCTGTACGTCTATTTTTATAGAGTGAGATATATCTTTTTTGAAATTATGTCTATGACATTTACGTATATCAGTGGATGGTTAGGTAAGGAGCATTAAACAGCGGTGTAATTCTTCTTAACCATAAGTACAGTTTTCAACCTACGACACACAGTGAATGAGTTATCAGACTCAAGGGACTTATACAGAGTATTGTATGTTGTCCAGGGTCCATCAGGACAGAGGGGTTGGTCCTCGTACTATATTCGGTTTACTTATGACTTCTCTAGTTTTTAGACAGGTGTTTCGTGGAAATACAGGGTCCGAATTTTGAGAAGTTATAGGTATATGAATAAAGTAAAGAACCAGGTATTGCAAGTATCGAGATTCTTCAAAGTGATCGAAGATGTAGATGCTTGTGTAGGGTATTCAGTTGATAGTAATGATTAAGAGAAACTTGTTTCTCTTTCAGGTTACTCATAATTGGAAGCATTCCTAAGTTGAGTAACGCTGATCGGCCTCTCCCCATTTAGTTGACATGTACTGGAAATAGATGCATGATTTTAATTTGGTTCAATTAAATCAGTGCCTCTGGTTCTATATTGGATATAGTACAGTTCATATCTTAACATTGTTAAGGTACGGGGAGTTGTCCGGCTTATGATTAAAACCAGACACTGGACAACTCAAGGCACGTTTCTTTAATGGCTGTTTGTGGGTTGACCCAGGCTATGACGAGGGTTGACTTTCTACTATCTGGAAGATCAATAGTGATATTGTTCTAGACTCGCCACAGTTTTATTAAAAATGGATTTTTCAGAAAACAGTAGTGGGAGTATGGTAGAACTGGAAGTGATTCCAGAACCGCAAACGATTACTGAAGATTTGATAAGGAACCTAAAGATTCAATCTGGTTTGACATTCCATTGGCCACTCCGCAGATAAGGTGGGTAAGTTCAGGCACCCGAGAGGTACTCCGGTAGCCTCAAGGACGGTGACAGGGAAGTTCTTGTTTACCCAGACTTGCCATTGCTGTTGTTCCAGACCGTGAGACCCGGCAGGAGGATGAGTATAGCGTCGTTCTAAACTTTCTTTAGAAGTGTACGTGTATATGACTCTGCCAGAGGGTTGTCGTAGTCAGTGGGAGCAGCGGAAGCATTGGTGGACAGGTGGCTTATGTCTATGTATAGACTAAAGAAAAGGTAGCGGAGATAGATCATCTATTTCTGATGTGACAGTCATAGGATTGACTTCATCAGGATAGGGGATGGATCTGTTAAGAAGGTAGTAGGGTGTGATGTCCTGGTATTTGGATGACATACACAGAGTAGAAAGTGATATTCCTATACTACGATCGGTTATACTTTGGTCGTCACACAGTGGTTTCTCCACAAAGGAAATGGATTTCATATCAAACATTCTGGTTACTGGATCTATGGTTTTAGATCTAGATTTGGGTGGTTTCCCAATCAGGGTACTTAGACAGCATTCTAAGAGTATTTAGAATGGACGACTCCTGGCATGGTGGTGTACCTGCAGGTGATGGAGTCACCCTCTCTAAAGGTGTCTTACAGACTAAAGGGGAGAGGGATGTGCATGATTGGCAGATCACTTGCTCAGGCAATTGAGTCAATCATGAGAAATCAAGTACCACACCAGATGTTGTTCTTGCACTAGATGCAATAAGTTGACATTGATCCAATCCTGGAGAAGCAGTCGGAAGCAGTTTTAGAACATAAGTGGATGTTCTAGGGATATGATAACGACAGCCTCATACGGGAGACAGTTATCATTCCAGGCTTCCAAGGTGACCTGGACGACAAGGAGGTTGTCAGAGTTATAGTTTTTCCTTCTGACGAGGGGCAGTATTTTGGACAGGTGGTCCAAGGCAATATTGAGGGAGGCAGGGCGCTGTATACTGATTAAGTTCAGTTGACGATACAGTCTAAGAAGTTTGGATTTGTAGTTCATTTATGAGCTAGGTCTCATCAGACATCCAGACACATTCTAAGACAGGTGTTGCTCATTTCGGGAGATGGGTTTCTCCGCGAGCTTGAGATATAGAGAGACATAGATAGAAACATCAAAGCGGATCCACTCACTGAGGCTATTCCTCGAACGCAATAGTTTCGCAAACGAGCTTTGTGAGACTGACTAGTAGAGGAGTTGGGTGTTCGGTATCACACGGGCTGTGAGTATGCGACATCGCAATAATTAGCCTTGAGTGCAAGTGGGAGATTGTTGGAGATAGTGCCCTCAGAGTCAATTATTGGATCACAGGCACGTGATTGCAATGATTGAGGGAGGACCTATCCCGGTAGGACAATCTTACTCGAGATGATAGTATGCTATCTGGTTTATCTTTATCATCGTGTACTGCTTTAGGTGACCCTACAGGTCGCTATTGCACGTTGATAGAGCCCCTAGGATTCTTGCTTGACTGCCAGCAGTATGAGGGCGATCATATACGTGGGAGCTGGCAGTCTATAAGCACATCCTTAAAAGGTCCCTAGTCGTGGGAGTTTCGAGACAGGGCATCGATACTCCAGAGTAGACTAGTGTATACAGTCGAGACCCCGACGAGGGGCGGTGGCCGGTCTCACAAGCCACCGGTGTCAGTTGGTTCACCTAAGATGTATACAGGTGCTCATTGGATTATGAGTACACCGGACATGACTCGCCGGGAACATGCTAGTTGGTCTTATACCTGACGTCAGATAGCAGTTTCCTGGTGACATGTGTATAGGTTAGTTCATCGACCTGGGGATCGCCATTTGTCTCGTGTGAGTTTCCACTGTACTTTGATTACTACCCTACCACGCTCAAAAGAGACATGCAAACAGATTTTAGTTGGGTACAGTCCCGAGCCACATGGAGGCAGTGAGCGGATCTTCAGGGGTTCGTCTCTCCCGGTATTGGGGGTGAGGTCACGCTGTGTCTAGGAGAGCCATTAAGCGAAGCCCTCGGCCGAGGCAGGAGATTTACTGGCAGGTATTCCAGTAGTATCTCAGGGTGTTCTGGGCTACACTCCGACACGATTTGTACCGCTTTTGGGGGTCTGACTTTACCAACCCCTAGGCCCGCCATGCGATGCTCATAGACGAACGGACCGGACTGTACGGATATTGTCACTGACAGGCTCAGTAGGGTGTCAGGATGAGTTCGCTCATCGACGTCCCTTTTGGTCAATAGCTGGTGGCCCGTCACGTATGGCTAATACCTCTGACGTGCTAGTGGTTAAATTCACAGCCATAGTATTGACGAGTCTTTAGAGTCCCCCACATCCAGTTACTCAAGTTTCAGGCGAAACGCTGTAGAGGCCGTATGGAGATATGGTAGGGTTCGATCTGATACGTGCGGTATTGCACGGATCAGGATCGGACGGATAATACTAGCCGGCTTTAGTTTAAGCTGGATCCTAGTATAGTACAGTGTAGATTTTGTCTCATTGCATTTGTATTCGATCGGAATACAGATGCGGGTGTGTATACACAGTATCGGGGTTTTTCTGTAATTTATTACGGGACCAGTTTTCTGGAGTTTTGCCAGTTTGCTTTCCGTTTCAGCCATATTTCTTTGCATCATTCATTGGCTGAAGATTGGTGGAGGAGGGCTTATTTGCAAGCATGCAAATTTGGTTAGTGGAGGGTGTTATTTTCATATTCTTGTATCATGATAATTCCTCCACCATTTGACTTCTTCTTCTTTTCATCATGGCTTGACTTTTGAGTCATCATGGTTGTTGATGATTAGGTTGTTGGAGTGTTGGTTTTGGTGCAATCATGGTTGTTGATGATTGGTTGATGGAGTGTGAGTTTTAGTAGGTGATCATTTCCTTTTTCATGATAACCCTTTTCTCTCTCTTGTTTATTGGCTCACACCCATTCCTTTGATACTCACTCCCTCATTTTTCATTCCATCCTCATGCCATGGCCGGCCATTCCCTTGGAGGGGCTGTCCAAATTTTGAGTGGGGAATTTTTGTTCATTTCATGCTACAAAAATTCCCAAGTTCATCTCCCAAAAGTCTTAGTTCATTTCCTCCACCATATGGCAACTTCCATAAACCCCGAAATGAGACATGAGCACTACACATTCTACAGCAAACCTTGGGCACGTCGGCTCGCCAACTTGGTGCCCGAGTTGCCTCGGTATAGAGGTGGGAGCCCGTAAAAGGAGCAGGCAACGTGGTGCCCTTCCGGCGACGAGGTGGAGACCGGAGATTCCGCGGGGAGATCGGGACGACGACGAGAAGACCGAAGGACACGGATCACTCGGTATATCTCTCTACCCCCTCTCTAGATAGCTAGGACTAGATTAATGGCACGATCCGGGTTTATAGTGTGCGGTGGTGCCGGTTTGAAAAGTTAAACTAAATCACCGCTTCCGCATTCCGGCGTCGGATTGACGGCCGGGGCGCCGCCGTGCACTTACAAATCGGAATCCAACTCTTATCGCATGATAACGTGACAGAATCCACTCACGTTATCACACTCCAAAAGGTATGTGCATGCCTGGCAAGTTTCAATTTCTTTAGAAACTCCCGATGTGATTTTTACCCCATGTTCTTATGACCTTGACGAAGGCCAACAAATTATAAGTCACATGTCAAGTTCTACCCGTCTTTATCTTGTCAATTCGAATCCACCCGTACATACCCTTGACGAAGGCCAACAAGGTAATACGACTATCCCAAACCAACTCATCTATCTATGCAACAGAAAAGTAATGAGCAGCTACCAATCACTATGTCTTGGCTAAGGGCCAAACCAACATAGCTTGAATACTACTGACCATTCATATGAAATGACGAAGGGCTACTGTTGGTTTTTGGCGAAAAATCTTTAACGTAACGAACTTGATATCGCTGAAGGAACCTGATAGTTTTTTATAAAAATATAGTGGCGAAAACCTTTGCTAAAGAGGTCACTCCCGGTGAAGGGATCTCGGCTCTTTCCTCGTGGAATGAGGTGCAGGATATTCCAACTGAATACCGCGATGCAAAGCAACATGTAATCGACTATAGTGAAGTTATTACCCTGACGCAAACTTCTGCCCAAGGGGTCACTCCCGGTGAAGGGATCTCGGCCCTTGCCTCGTCGAATGAGATGCAGGATATTCCAACTGAATACCGCTGTGCGAAACAAAAGGAAACGTCTTTGTAATAACACTTTTTAAAACTGTTCCAACAACATCCAAACAGGTTTGTTTTCCTTTGCATTGATCAGAATCAACGCAGTCCCATCAATTAATCACACCAAAAAAGAATGAAAATAAAATGTACATATATGCCATCCGCATTTGTCACTGGGTCCCGTCATCACCCGTTAAGTTACTTAACTAACGATAGAGCGGGGACTGGACTAGCGTGGGTGTAAAACATATACAACATCTACTAGTATATAAACCAATATACAATAATCGCTCCAGGCGTGATAAATACAACATTACAGAAAAGTAATAAGCATCACAGAACAATATAG
The DNA here is from genome assembly GCA_030015575.1 of Agapanthus africanus. NCBI lineage: Eukaryota > Viridiplantae > Streptophyta > Magnoliopsida > Asparagales > Amaryllidaceae > Agapanthus > Agapanthus africanus. The sequence goes on from CM057340.1 coordinate 746,245,301, forward strand.
ATAATCTGGGATTCCCGAGTTTCATAGAGCCGCTACTGAAACCCGACGTTCCCCTGGTCGTGTGGATTGCCTGTGCAATGAAACCTAGACCCCTACGGGTGCGGCAAGTTACCCGCCAAAACCTGAAGCAAGGCAGCCCCCTACAGCAAAGTGAATGGACCACCCTGCACTTCACGGAATCCAGTAACTTGAGCACCCCTACTTGGGTCAACCTGTACTCCTTACGAGTGCGGCGAATAGTCTGCCAATTCTAGAGTGAGGCTCCTCTACCTCTCAAAACCATGAGATGCGGACCCGTTGCCCTCTAGAACCCGACTATCCGTGAACTCCGTCGCGGGGTAAACCTAGTACAGAAATGAAAAATATGTACAACGGGTACATCGACCTCAGCCCGGTCGTGCCCCAAAAGAATATTATACAAACAGGCAGTGACGGCAGTCCATATGTTGGACGCTCGCCCTGCAATATCAAATGTACAAATAAATCCAAACTGCACTACCATTGCACACTGCTATCCACCACAACAAATCCGCAACATCATAGCACAACACAGAACATCAACGCGAATGTCACGTTCGCAAACCCGTCTAAAAGGACTATAACAATTAGACAGAATTTACCGCTCGAATGACATTCACGGTTGGAGATATAATGTAAGTACTGTTAACTAACAAGTTTAAAATTCCGATCGACAAAACTTCCCGAAGTGGGCCCCACGTACATCTGCAGTACAGTAACAAAATCTGGGCCCAAACAAAATATACTAGAAACCACAATTCACTGTGCAAGAGCCCCAGAAGAAATTTGGCACACTGAAGCACCAAGCTTGCGGCGGAATCGCGGCCAAACCTTGGCTTGTGCCGCGGTTCCGCGGCCGTACGGTCGAATCAGTGGCCCAAATTTCTACTGTGTTCTTAAAAAAGCCTGCACGATTTTCTGAGATGCTCAGAATGATTTTTAGACCAGTTAAAAACCGACAGAAACTTTACACTGAAAAATTCGGTTTTCAAAATTTCGTTCGATCGTTATTTTAAACGCGTTAGGACAAGTTAGTAAAGGTTAATGGCGTGGCTCTGATACCATGTAAGTCTACGGTAGCGTCCCGGCCGTCTTTCAGACGCTAAACGCGGAAAAAACTTTTATAATTGGCGCTATCGCATACTATAACCCGGATCTTTCCATTAACGCTAAACTAACAAACTGTAAAGAGCTAGAAAGGCTATACCGAACGATCCGAGTCCTTCGGTCTTTAGCCAACATCCCACGCTCCTTTGCGGCAACTCCGATCTCTTTGCTCCTCGTCGAGATGGCACCACATCTACGGATTTTTAAATGGGTTCCCGCCTCTATACCGAGGCAACTCGGTCATCCAGTCTGCTAAAAGAGATGACCAAGGTGAAGTAGAGAACGAGTAGAATACTTTGTCTCAAACACTCTTTGGTTCTCATTATATGAGAGGGTAAGAGTGGAGGTTGAAGAAGATGCTAGGGTTTGGAAATGGTGAACTCAAGAAACACTAGTGAGCCAAAAGAAAATCTAAGCTCATAAACTTGTGTTCTATTATTCTTCTCTTGTGAATAGATATGAGAGGTTATATAATCAAAACCATAAGAAAATATCTATTGAAAATATCTCCTCAAATATCCAAACCCAAAACAAAACACATTAATTCCTAATGACTCACTAGATGACTCATTACATGAGTCATTAGTGAACATTCTAGAATTAATGTGTCATCCATAATGAGTCACCATTTCCAAAACCAAATAATCATTTAAACCAAAATGATTAATCCAAAAAGAAATGCATCTTCTAAACTATTCTCATAACGGATTACGAAAATACCCCTCACCTGTATATACATACCTGTATCCGTATTCCGACCGAATACGAATACGAGAGGCTAAAATATTCCGACTCAATATAATACATGGATCCGGCTTAAACCAATACCCACCAGTATTATCTGTCTGAAATATGACACGTGCACAAGTGCACGTGCATTTTCCGAACCCTGCCATAAAACCATACGGCCTCTACAACGTTTCGTCCGAACTTGGAAAACTATCTGTGGGTGACTCTAATGACTCATCAGTACCCTGGCAGTGGGTTTAACCAAAAGCACGTCAGCAGCACTAGCAGTGCGTAACGGCTGCCCATATACTGACCTCAAGGGAAGCCGATGAGCGAACTCATCCTGGAACCCTACTGAGCCTAACAGTGACAATATACATACAGTCCGGTCCGTTCTTCTATGAGTATCGCATATCGGGCCTAGGGGGCTGGTAACGTCAGACCCCCAATAGCGGTATAAATCGTGTCGGAGACAAGCCCTGAACACCCTGAGAAACCACTGGAATACTTAACAGTAATTCTCACCTGCCTTGGCCAAGGACTTGGTGTAATGGCTCTCCTAGACACAGCACGATCTCACCCCCAATACCGGGAGAGACGAATCCCTTGCCGATCCGCTCACTTGCCTCCATGTGGCTCGGGACTGTACCCAAAAAAACCTGTTTGCACGACTCCTTTCAGCCGTGGTAGGGTAGAAATCAAAGCACGGTGGGAACTCACACGAGAAAAATGACGAGCTCAGGTCGATGAACTAACCTGTACACATGTCACCAGGGAACTGCTATCTGACGCTAGGTATAATACCAACTAGCAGGTTCTCGGGGAGTCCTGTCCGGTGTACTCATAACCCAATGAGCACCTGTATACATCTTAGGTGATCCAACTGACACCAATGGCTTGTGAGACCGGCCACCGTCCCTCATTGGGGTCTCGACTGTATACACTAGCCTACTCCGGAGTATCGATGCCCTGTCTCGAAACTCCCACGACTAGGAACCGCTATTAAGGATGTGCTTATAGACTACCCAACTCTCACGTATATGATCGCCATCATACTGTTGGTAGTCAAGCAAGATCCTAAGGGCTCTATCAACGTGTAATAGTGATCAGTCACTTGAACATGTACACGACTGATAAAGGCAAACTAGATAGCATACTATCATCTCGAGTAAGACTGTGCTACCGGTATAGGTCATCCTCAATCATTGCAATCACGTACCTGCAATTCAATAACTGACTTTGAGGGCACTACATCCAACAATGATCATTTCAACGTTGTTTCACAGCATTGAAATGATTATCTATTTTATTACAGTGTACTCGGAGAACAGCGGGAAGATGCTGCCGAAATTTATTCGAAACGGATGAAAACACAAGCGAATGGGTGTCTGCTCTATACATTCTTAATGGGATAGAAGCCTTATCCCCGATAGCCGAAACACACACACAACACGAATATACAACAAACGCACACACAAAGCACATACACACTAACAACGCTACATTTAAGCGAAATCATAAATTGAAACACACATACACAGAATACAACTCATACTTGGGTACCTTCAAATCTAACTTTGTTTATCGATAATTATTTCTTTTCAACGACAAACTTACTGCTATGGATTTTCTTCTTTGTTAGTAACAATCCCGTTCTTAGATTTCTCAATGTAGTCATCATAACCTACAATTTATATATTATACAGTCTACCATGGCCTATGAGTACATCAGAGTTAAGGACTGGATGTACGTGGATTGGAAACAACGCATGCAATCTAAGTTTGTCGTAGGAGTTGCTGTTTTCATTGAATTTGCACGCGCACACAATAAGATCGTATTAGAGAAGATTCTCTGCCCATGCGATAGATGTGAGAATAGGTTCTGGCAGAAGGTAGAAATCGTAGAGTTTCACATCGTTAAACATGGTTTTACTAGATTTTATACAACTTGGTTATATCACGGGGAATGATAAGAAGAAAAAGGTAATGCGGCAGAAGAAGAAGAACATGATAACTTCTTTCCAGGAGAAGAAATGGAGGATATGGTTGAGGTTTCCCTAGGTGATAGTATTCCTACCGAAGATAACATTCCGTCCGGCCAAGGACCGCATACGAATAAGTATGAAAAGTTTATAAATGATACTAGAAGACCAATTTATGAGAATGCAAAGTATTCAACCCTATCATGGTTCATCCAACCTTTCTAGATTAAGTGCCTAAATGGATGGAGTAACAAGTCATTCACGATACTTCTGAAGTTCCTGAAAGATTCCATGCCCCCGGGAAATAACGTGCCCGACAGCTGGTATGAAGCCCAGAAGATGATGTCTGATTTAGGTCTGAAGTGTGAGAAGATACATGCATGTCCTAATGATTGTGTGTTGTACAAGAAAGAGAATTCAGATTTAAAACAATGTCCAACATGCGGAGAGGTCAGGTATAAGCCGAAAGAATCTGATAAGAAGCCCGATATACCTGTTAAAATATCACGATATTTTCCCATAACACAGAGGCTGCAGAGGCAATTCAGGTGCAATAGAACAGCCGAGACAATGATTTGGCATCACCGTGCTGCTCCAAGTGAAGATGGAAAAATGATTCATCCAAGAGATTCACCAGCATGGAAGGATTTCGATAGGAGGCACGAAATATTCAGTAGTGATCCTCGCAATGTCATGATCGGACTCGCTAGGATGGTTTCTGCCCATTCAACTATATGGCTGGAAGCCACAGCACATGGGCCGTTGTAATGATAGTTTATAATCTGTCGCCTTGGTTGGTTATGGATCAATCCTACTTTATGACGCCTCTTCTTATTGACGGACCAAACTCACTGGGAAATAATATCGATGCCTATCTCCGACCTCTGATTGATGAGTTAAAATATTTATTCATTGATAGTGTAGAGACTTACGATGCAAATACAGATACAACCTTCACACTGTGTGCGGCTTTAATATAGACAATTAATAACTTTCCTGCATATGGAATGCTATCAGGTTGGTTTTTACATGGTTACAAAGTATGACTTTATTTCCATCAATATACAACATCGAAATGGTTGAATTTTAGCAGGAAAGCTTGTTATTGCGGTCATCGGGGTTTCTTTCCACTAGACCATCCCTACAGGTTAGACGCTGCTCACTTTAATGGTCATCAAGAGTTTCTTGGGCCTTCAGCCACATTGTCCTCAAAAGACGTGACTTCTCAGTGGGATGGTTACAATAATGTGACCTTTGGGATAGATCCGGCAAAACAGGTCAAACCATCGTACTGGAACAAATTAAGCATTTTCTACGAGCTTCCGTGATGGTCAATAAATTTAATGCGTCATTTTCTGGACGTCATGCACATAGAGAAGGGAGTATCCTAGTACGTACTCAACTTGCTTCTTTGTAAAGACGGAAAATCGAAAGACAGCCTGCGTGCTCAGATGGATCTTCACGACTGGAAAATTAGTAGTGAATTGCATCCTAAACCGATAGCAGATAAATCGGGAAAGTTTGTACTTTCCAATGTCGTGTATCATATGTCACAACCGGAGAAGAAAAGGTTCCTCCAGGTGTTACATGATTTGAAAGTTCCCACATATTTCTCAGGATCATTTAGAAAGAAGATAAAAATTGTGAAAGATAAGATCGATGGGCTAAAAAGTCATGATCACCATGTTGTTATGGAGCACCTTCTCCCATGAGCCCTCAGGACTTCCCTTCCCGAATCGGTTGGTCTAGTAATCAATGACCTTTGTTGTTTTTTTAGAGAATTATGCGCTAAAACCTTGGATGTTGTGACGCTGGAGAATTTAGAAAATTCTATTTCATTGATACATTTCAAGCTTGAGCGTATTTTCCCACCATCATTTTTCGATATCTTAATACATCTGACGGTTCATCTTGTAACCGAGGCTAAGTTAGCCGGACCGGTACAATATCGATGAATATATCCCGTCGAAAGGTACGTAGAGTAAAATTATTGTTGTCCTATATGCCCGTACTTATTTATTTAACATATTTTTCTTTAAGTATCTCTACACTCTAAAAATATATATACGCAATAGAAATCGACAAGAGGGTTCTATCAGCAAGGTTATCTTCTAGATGAATTAACCACATTTTGTTTCCGCTATCTGGACGAGAACATTGAGACGAAACTTAACCGGCCTCGAATAATTCAGGACGGGTTGATTGTTAGGGATTCTGCGTGTTCAAGTTTAGTTAAATTACCGCAATCAAGACGGTTTCGCTTGTAGCTAGCCGGTTGAGTACGGGTCGTCCGCAGGGAGATGGGAATCTTTTTCTATGTGCTTTCACGAGTTAAGTCCAAAAGTCCAGATTTGTTTGTGATTATCTAAGTGTTAAAATGATATGTAAAGAGAGCTTGTTAGGGTTAGGATTAGGTTAGTTTGAGTTAGGAGTCGCTCACTTCTTTCGTTGCCATTCTTAATATCGGTGTTACGGTAATCGGCAACAACGGGGATTAGCACGACTAGGAAGGAACTTGCGAGTATAAGCTAGGCTTTCCAACGCATAAGTTCTTCCTTTTGGTGCTTGTCCGTCCGTTCTTGGCTCTTAGCCATAACCTCCGGTTAATTCAACCACAACCGGTCTCACTAAGGAATCACCGCTATCATGTAGGATAGGGTGCCGTAAGGAGCGGATTGTGGTTCAATTAACGGGAGTCGATTTTAAGATGTTGGGCAAGGAAAGAGTGAGAGAGATTTCCTTCTCTCAAACTTCCCTTATCCTACCCTAACAAGTATGAAACTACTCACACATCATAATGAAAAGAAAACAACACAAAAGAGGAAGATAGAAAGAAAGAGATTAGAAGATAACAACTAGCTATTTGCGACCTCACCTTGGCAAGGATCAAGCGTATGCATCATGGTTGTTTTAAGGATAAAGAAAAAGAGAGAAGAAAGAAACAATAAGAAATAACAACAACTAAGTTAACAAATGAAAATTACAACAATTAACAAGTTAACTAAAGAACAAGACAAGCATGATAAGTAAAAGGTTCTTCTTTATTCATCATTCTTCACTCACAAAAGCTCACTCCAAGATTTTCAATGGAGAAGAGATGAGAAGAGGAAGAAGAAACAAGTATTCTAAACCTAGAAAAATACAAGATTATGCACCCTTTTTGCTTCACAAGTTCTGGACTATTTATAGGCAAGCAACTGAAAAACTAGGGCAACCATCAGAACACAAATGAAAAGACCCAACTACCCACCAATTTTGATGCACTGCGGAGTCCGTACGGCCGCGGTTCGGCGGCCTAAGCATGCTTAGGCCGCGGTTCCGTGGCCCTATGGAGGACTTAGGCTACCAAAATTGGTGGGTTTCCCTGGTTTGTAGTGCCCTTCAATCTGGTATATGTGTTTTCTCAAACTTTCTTCACGAATTTTCCAGAATTTCTGTTGATCAAAAGGTGATTGGATGTGTATCTTTTGTCATAATTTTCTTGAGCTCCACATAGATTTCTTGGATCTTGTGTTGCCATTGAGCCTTGTGCATGAAGGTGACAATCGATTTGCCATTTTGTCTCCTAAACTGGTGTGTGGCAACATACGGATAAGAGCGGAGACCCGTGTTTTATCTGTGGTCAGCAGGAACCCGGGTTTTATCGTGTTTTTCCATGGATTTCACTGTTTAGAGTCGAGAACCTGTATCCTGCAATTGACTAGCAAACACGGCTCAAGAGTACCTACCGATATGCAATGTGATAAAAATTGGGCGGTATGAAAATGCAAAAATCTGATATGAACACGGGTCATATGGTAAAGCGTCCTATAAGAGAGTAGACACTGTGTTTATCAACAGAATATATCGATTTATCCTCCTCAATAGCATATGTCTTGAAGAAATTAGAGAGTAAGTTTTTTTGGATTAATTTTTATATTTGTGTTTGTTTGTATATGAAATGATATAATATTAATGTCATAATTTATTGTTAATAACAAAATTGATATTAATGAGGTACATGAGGGGCATCCTGATTGGAATGATGAACGATTGGAAAAATATCATTAGGATAATTTTTGCGATTGGGTTGCAGATCATGTAAGCTGTTCGAATAACATGTTATTGCTACCAGTCTTAATCTAAACTTAAATCGTTATATATTTTTCGTAAAATTTGTTTTGTCAAATCCACAATCCAAACTTGTTTGCATCATTAGAGAGAGATTTAAGATGTTTAGCTCAGTTTCCTAGTATAGAGGCTGTATATTATAAAGGATTTGGTGTCCTTAGATACAAATTTGAAGTTAAGGACATAGAAACACCTCGAACCACTCAGAATAGTGGGATTGCGATGGTAGGATCGGATGGTGTGATTTATTATGGATACTTAAATTGCATACTTGGCATCCAATATCTCGGGCGATCAGAACCGTTTTATATATTTCAGTGTACTTGGTACGATACACGAACTGCTACGGAAAAGTGGAGAAACAATCTCGGGACTTGGAAAGATGATATGGATTGATTAGTGTGAACACACTTCGATTTTACGGTCAGATCGATCTATTTATCTTTCCGAACCAAGCGTTCCAAGTATACTATTCACAGTGCTTGAAGCATCCGGGATGGAGTGTCGTATGTCGTTGGAAACCCAGGGATATTTATGATGTCCCAGAATTCGAGGATCGTATGGAGGACAGCGATGAAGATGAAGAGGAGAGAAGATTTAGAGTGCTCCGACCGTCTGTTTCAAAAGACGAGTTGTCTTCGGTTGATTGTGAAGTTACGTAGGTTAGAAATGATATCGATGATGAAATCTAAGTAGATATGCCTAATGCGTCCACGAAATGAAATTTTTTATCAGTAATGTTATATTATTACTTCATATTTCTACGATCTATATATAAATTGCATGCATATATAATGATTGTACTCTTATATAGGTTTGATGGCGTCCACCGGAGCAGCGAGGGGAAGTAGGAGCACCAGCCGCGGCAGAGGCAGAGTGGTTCTACTGCCCGGAGAGCTGCGTAGGGAGCTTCATAGGGTCGGTCTTGCACCCCGATCGGTATCCCCTTCCGATGACTTCTTTCGTGTGGATTTTGCCACACCTCCAGATATATTGCACGCATATTCATTTTGAATTTAATATTATAGATATAAACTCTTATTTATTTCAAAATTACTTATATAGTCAATGTTTAATTGTCTAGCTGTTGATGGTGCGTCCACATCAAAGGCAGAGGCCACCACCGCACCTGCTGGTTTGTTTATATATCCTATAGTGCATGCATATTGATTTAGAATGTTATATCATAAATATACACACATTCTTTTTGCTCTTACTTAAATAATTATTTTTTGATTGTCTAGATGTAGGTGGTGCCTCCACTTCTCGGGCAGAGGCCACCACCGCACCTATGGGTATGTTTATATATCCTATATTGCATGCATATTGATTTGGAATATTATATTATTGATCTACATATTCTTTTTACAATTACTTATATAATCTATTTTTCTTTGTCTAATTATAGGTGGTGCGTCCACATCTGGCGCAGAGGCCACTCCCGCTACTTCCGTACCCTCTGCTCAGTCTGCAGGTTAGTTTGAATAAATATAAAATATTTATTCATTTTACATATCTTCTAAGAATAAACATGAGCTCCATATAATTCTATCGTCGATATTTATTTTCTAGTTGGAGGGGACACGTCCAAGCCCGAGGCCTGATCACCCTGAGAGAGTGCTCGATCTTCACGTTCTGTACCAGGGCCTGATGAAGAACATGCAATCAAAGGTCCGATAAAATAGGAACGAGCTGAAGATCGACTGCTATTCCCTATGGATGGTGACCCCCGAGGAAGAGAGAGCGGCTCTCCTACATACTACGACCTTTACAAGAGTCGACGTAGATACATGGCCTCTCTTGTGCCAATATTTCGAATCTCAGCGCAAACATGTTTGTAATTTAAATGTAATTCATTGTTTAGTATATAATTTATTTTTTTGTGTTGCTTAATTAGAAAACTAAATATGAATATGTTGTGAAGAAACAGGCCGATCAAAATAAAGAGAATAAGAAGTCGGTGAAGAGGGGTCGCCCCACTTATACAAGTGGCTCGAGAAATATTACTCGTTCCATGGAGGCATCGGTAAATTACAATAGATCTATTTTTGATATAATGTAATATTAAGAGTTATTTTATAATATATGTAATTTTTTTGCGAATAGCAGAGAGCTCAGACCCCGGCGTAGGGTGGTACACTGAGCGTGCTGACCGTGTATCTTACCGTCCACGGCATCTCGACAGATCCCGCCACGGGCGAGCTTCGATTCTTCGAAACCGCTACCTAGGAGTATTGCGTAAGTGTTAATATTTATTTTAACGGGTTTGAAATTTTTGTTTTGAAAAGTTCAAATTTAAATGATATACTTATATTTTAATGGTTAATGTGGGTGTAGGAGCGTGGTGGAGCAGGCGGAAGCATCGGGGATCGATTTTACTGGACAGACCGATCCGATGCTACTGACCCCAGTCCTAGACGCTGCACACGAAGGGCGCCACGGAGGTTGGGAGAGAGACCGAGGACTGGGTCCTACCAGGGCCCATATGAGGTTGGACTCCACCCCGGCGGTTACTTCCTCTACCCCTCGTGAGCGACGTCTAGAGCATGATGTTGTCGCCTTGAAGACTACCGTCGAGGAGATGAAGGAGATGTTGGTACGTATACTACTTAATAGTAAAATATTATATCACATTATAGATAGTAACATATGCATTATTAGTAGCCCGAGCTTATTTAGTTGTAGACTTAGATTTGATTAATCATACTTACATAAAACTATCTAATTAAAATAAACTACGGTTTTCCAAACTAGATACCCAAACGAGGCCTAAGTTCCTAAGTATTCTTAGATTGGGGTTTCACAATAACCTGATAATGATACAAATTCGACTAAAATATAATACACCGTTCTTACTTGTTTATTACACACAAAATTTAACAGATGCGACAGGCTGCTTCGGCTGCGCCTCCATATGCATCTCCTTCGGCTGCGGCTCCGCAACCCACTACCTCGGTTGCGGTTGCGCAGACCACTCTAACAGCTCCGCAGCCCGCTCAGACTCCCGCACAGTCTGGTTCTTCATTGGTCGAGTTTTTGACGACTCAAGGCTGCACTGAGGAGCAGATGCGCCAGATTACGGCGTTTATCAGAGATGGAGGAGCTGGACCGAGCTAGGGTAGCTTTTTTTTTTTTATATATTTTTGAGGATGTATGTACTTACTTGATACATATTGTATATATTTTGGACGATATTGGTGGTGGTTTGATTGTTCATGATGATTTAGATTGATATCGTATTCTGTTTGTTTATTTCTTTTATATATTATGTGTGAGATATTGATTATGAATATTTATGTATTTGATTATATGATGTATATATTATTGTGCACAGGGCGGGGAAAAAACAGTAGCCCCTTCTTAAAAAAACCCTGATATTTTGTCCCTACAGATTAATCCGTAGGGCCATATGTTGCACCTACACAGTTAGCCGTAGGGACAAAATATCAGGTATCCTGATATTTTGTCCCTATAGACTCAGTAACAGGCGTTAAACTTGTCCCTACGAATTAATCCGTAGGGACATTTATCAGACCCGACGGATAACTCCGTAGGGGTATTATTACTCCGTAGGGGAATGTTCAGGACGAAGACATGCACCTGCGGCCTTGGCACCTACGGAGGAATTTTATGTCTCTACGGACATATCCGTAGGGGCAGTGGTTTGCCCCTACGGCTAAATCCGTAGGGGCAACGCATTATTGTAGTAGTGAATGTATTGTTCTTACTTCTTACTCTCCTGAAAAACATACATCAATAAAAATTAAACCATTCGATTATATGCCAAAACTTTACTCTCCAAAGTAAGAGGTCGTCGGTGTTGAGATACATTACTACAGTATAGGGATCTAGTAACAGTTTAGACCGTTACCATATCCCAATTTGGTAACGGTTTAAGCAGTTTACAGATCCCATAACCTCCGTTACCATAATTATGGTAACGGTTTAATCAGTTACCAAAGACAAAAAAGGTAGCGGGCTAAACCGTTACAATATATACGTCGCTACAAAAATTGGTTCAGATATCTCACACATAAAATTATGGGGCCAACATATGTGGTAACGGGCTAACCCATTACCATACATATGGTAACGATCTAGTCCATTACCATATGCATCTTATGATAACGGTTTCAACTGTTACCATATTCCCTCCCATTAATAAAGCGCACCTTATATCTGATATCCTCCAGGTATCAGATATAGGTATCCGTTATCTTAATCTATCGTAACGATTTTAACTGTTACCATAGGGAATATGGTAACGGTTTAAACCGTTACCATAGGGAATATGCATTTTTTTTGAAACATGAAATTTCTGCGTCCCACGCGTGTTGCTTTCAATTACAATCAACAATACATAATAATATTATTATGATCAAATCTCATGGAATTATAAACAAACAAGAAGTAATATGATTCGAATCATACGTAATTATAAAAAATATATATATACAACTATTATGATCAATAAATCAACAAAATTAATGTTTGCATCAATAAATCAACAAATAAATAAGCCTATGGTCCTTGGGACGAAGAACCTCTATCGTCCCGTGGCCTGAGGAATCTCCCAAACTCATTTTGTATGGCCTCCCGAATAGTCTCAGCGTTCGATTGTCTCAGCTCCTGGACCTCCGCCGCAAGGGTCTGCAGCTGCTGCTGCGTCTACACCACCTACTCGCGAAGCTTACAGATCTCTTCCTACGACACAGCTGTTGTATTTGCCCACGTCTGGGCCATGACATACACGTGGACGAACGCACGCCTAGCAAAGTGTCGGTATGCTCCGGGATCAACCCTGCGCTCATACCCATCGTGATTCCCGCCGGATAGATAATCCAGGACATGCACAATGGCGGTAATTGGGTTGTCGGGGCCAAGTCATAGGGCGTCCGTCCTCTCCTGAAACTAGGTCCGTAAAGTACACACATACGTGGTAACTTAAAATATGAAATCGACTTGATTATATAAAACATACCATGTACTTACCTCTGTCCTTATGTAACGCGGACTACCCATTGCCAGCAGTGTAATTTGTGGGGACTTTTTGTTTCTGTGATAAAATTAGGACATGACTATTTGACAAGAGTTCGATGTTTTGGAGAATGATAATGAATTAAAGTTAAGGTATGAAAATTTGACAATAATTCAATGTGTGTGTGTGTCTCTGTGTTTTTCAATAAACTATCGCTGTTTTCCACTAAAATACCTACAACTATTGTTGATTTTCACTAAATTATCACATTTGCTCAATTTTACTTATTTACACTAAAATACTATTAGCTATTGTTGATTTTCTACTAAAATACCCTTAACTATAAAATCAGGATTTATTTCAATAAGTAATTTGACACAGAAAACATATAAAATAAAGCGTCGAAACACTCACCATGTGCCACTATGCGCTGGCTTGCGTACACTTCCCTTGGATCGGGACAGTGCGGCTTCGCACGCCATTGTTCCGATTCATCTTGTTGCGCTCCGACGACAACTTGCAAATATAAAGAAAATTATATTATATTTCTTCTAGGTCGCACAAGGTAAAAGAGAGAAGACGTAATCTCATAGCATCCATAGAAAGTTGTGTAGTGCCCATCATTACGTATACGTTTTCGAATTTGGTTATAAAAACGTATGAATCTTCGGATTCAAGCCTGTGAAATTTGGGCAACAAGTTGATGGAGTGGGGTTTAATTTCGAAATTATCCCCATTGGCCGGTGGAATAGATAGACAAGTAGAAAGGGGATCGCATATCGGGTAGGATCTTTCTTGGAGAGAAATGCGCGGTGTATTCTGGGCACCTACGGATGGTGGCAGGGGTGTATTGGTAAAATCTGATGGAGAGTCGTCCATCTCGGTCGATGTGGTGGGTGGAGGGGAAAAAGAAAATGAAGAAATACCGACTTCGGAGTCGATAGCAGAAACGCGGACAAGACAGGTGCTACAATCCCATGTCCAGCCGATCATGCACTAAGCGGGTTTAGCGCACGTGGCAGCATGTGTGAGAATGATTTAAATGGTTTATTTTGAAAAAGTGCCGGACGTGAGGTTTGACTCAACAAATCACAAAAATGCACAATCAACCCTAGAACTATGGTCACCTAGGTCAAGCACTAAACCGCTCCTAGACTTCCAAAGGATAAGTCACAGGATCAATCATCTACCACCTCTTTATCGCTCTTATGGCCAGGTAAATGGGAGGTATCCTCTATACGAATCACCGAAAATAGCGGGCCTAATTAAGTAATCACTTGCCTTAGTCACACTTGTCTAGACACTACAAGAGAGATTAGGATAAACGATAGATTACCCACGACCCGCCTCTGTCCTAATTGAGCACAACGGTCTTTAGAGTCTTGGTCTAGATATTTTTTAATTAATGTAGGGTTATGCGGATGCTTGTTTTGTGATTTGTAGAGCCTAGGAAGGGTGATGAAATCCCCACCTAATCTGAATTTTGGTCTTACTCCTTAAAGTCAGGTTAAAAGTATGCAAAAACAAACCAATAACAAAACACACAAAAGATTTTTAAGCGGCGATATTTTTCAAAGAATCCTGCAGAAAATCAAATTATTGGATTTCTAGAGGAGAGAGAAAAATCAGGAAAATATACCAGAGGAGTTTGGCGCTCCAATTTCTCTACTCCGCTGCCCTTCCGCCGCCAAAGCTAAGCTTAGGCCGCGGTTTCGCCGCAATAAGGAGAGATCTGTTGCTTTGTTTTCTTCTGTTGCCTCCGAAGCTCCTCTGGGCTTTGCTTGATGTCTCGGAATCTTTAATTCCTCGTTCCAGTGACTCCAGATCCCCTTGCAAAATCCGCACAATAATCGTTAAATATGCAAGCTGCGGTTTTCTTTTATTTTTATGATATGGATCGGATAAGAATTCAACCCAAATAGAAAGAAAAAATAATTATTATGCATGTATCCCCGACAACGGCACCATTTGATTGATGATGTTTTTTGGAAAAGAAGTGTGTCGTAAATAAAGTTAACCGTAATCAATAACGGTGTCGCTAGTAGCTAGCCGCGATGAGTAGGGGTCGTCCTCAGGGAAACATCAAATGTTTTACTTGCTTTAGACGAGTTGATTGAAAGAAGGGGTGATTGGTTATAGATACATGATATATGGATGTAGAATCTATAAAGAAGAGGCTTGTAGGGTTCATAGAATTTAATAGTAATGGATGATTAATTAAAGATGACTCTTTTTATCTTTTAATAGATTTAAAACTAGATCGATAGTGATAAATGTGGATTAGGGTTCTTTTGTAAGAAACTAGGGTTTCCCCACTCTTACCCTTATCCTTGCATTGATCTCTATTCATGTCTAACCTTTATCAAAACAATTGTTAATCTAATCTCAAATCGCGGTCGAGACTATCAATAAATTGGTAGTGCGCCCGATAAGGATGTTAACATTTATTTTGCTAAAATTTATAAACTTTATAAGATGTAAAAGAATTTAAGAGATTTTATCATCCATTGATCTACCCTAATCCTACGAACTCTAGCAAGCTAGGAATTACTCACGCATGGTTGAGATAGAAGAGAAGATGAAGAAGGAGATCATATTGTAAATGCAGAAAGTAATACAGAAAGTAAAATGCAAAGAATTAAACTAAAAATCTAACTTTTTATTAATCAACTATCATTTACAAATCCGTCGAATTTAGAGTACAAGAACCCTAGTTTATGCTCCCAATCTCTGTCTCGTAGGAAGTAAATGAACAGCTGATGATCAACCTGAATGCGTAGATCGTCTTGGACCTCGTGATCTCTTCGGTTTGATGATTTTTAACTTTAGCTCTCGGTCCTTTATATAGCCCCTAAATCAGAAACCCTAGATCCCATGTATAAGGATTTATTGTTGTGATCCTGATCACAAAATCATAGATCCTATGGCCATCAAATGGCCGTGGTTCTGCCGCTAAGATGCCTATTTGGCCGCGGAAGGGCGGCTGTTTGGGAGAGTTAGGGTTCCAAAATTCAGGTGCCTTCTCATGTTGACACATAGAGATTTTTTCAATGCCTAGATTCTTCAAATATTTCCTGAGTCTCTGCCAGTATTGATTCTACGATTTTATTGGCAGATTTTGATCCTGACATCTTGAATATCTCGATCTCCCGACCTGAGCTAAATCTGCACAATATCTCCATGAATAATATTTGTTAAATTAGAGATAGTATCTTAATCTTTTTATATGGTAATAAATCTTTAAGAAATTCGATTAAGATTATTTGATATGATATGCATAATAAAAATATTATATAAATATTATATGCATATATTTTCTTTCGTAATGTTAATTATAATAATAAACATATGATAAAGAGCAACTTTGCAGATAAACCCACATATGTTTTATATTTATAATAAACACCTTTAAATATTTAAGAAAAATAAGGAAAATGTTATATCAAAGTGCAATATTTTCGACTGAACAGCAGACATTCTGACCGAAGTATAGTTTCGATGCAGAGGTTAATTCCCAGGCGAAGCGTAATTCCGACAGGGAAGGAAGAAACTCCGAGGCGAAGTATGATTTCGACATGGGGTACATTCTTAGACGAAACATGATTCTGACACAGAGGTTGCTCCCAAGGCAAAGCATAATTTCGACAAAGAAGGAAGATGCTCCGAGGCAAAGTATGATTTCGACATGGGGTGCATTCTGAGACGAGGCATGATTCCAACGCAGAGGTAAACATTCTGAACGAAGCATAGTTCTGGTGCAGAGGTTGTTGGTTGACTTGATTTGGTTCCTGTTTTGATGACGTGGATGTTGATACTGCCCTTTTTGCGACGTGGACGTTCGATGCTTGACGTGTCTCCGAGATGGAGTGTCGCTGGTTAACGTGTCCCCGAAGCAGAGTGTCTGTTTGACGTATCCCCGAGACGGAGTGTCGGTGTATGACGTATCCCCGGTAAGGGGTGTCTGTTGTTTGACGTTTCTCCGGTACGGAGTGTCGCTGGTTGACGTGTCCCCGAGATGGAGTGTTTGTTTGACGTTTCCTCGAAACGGAGTGTCGGTGTATGACCTATGCCCGGCACGGAGTGTCTGTTGTTTGACGTTTCCCCGGCACAGAGTGTCGCCGGTCGACGTTTCCCTGACACGGAGTTTCGCAGGTCGACGTATCCCCGAGGTGGAGTGTCCGACGTTTCCCCGGCACGGAGTGTCTGTTTTTGACGTAGAGCTTGTTGTTGGAATTGGTGGTTTGATTTCTTTTGGTTCCTGCCTTATTTGGCGGGACTTTTGAATTTGAAGTATTGCAGCGTAGGATTTGGAATTTGGGATTTGGATTTTGTTTAGTATCAGCATCGCAGCACTAGAATATGGTGCTGGGTTCCATAGCACCCTAACTATGATTTATAGGGCATCAAGTATGCCATTTTTAAAAACCTAGAGAGCTATGCAACCCATACCAAGGATCTAACTAGAAAATTAGGAGTAAGCTAGCATGTAATCAAACATTACACTAAGTGAATGAGGAATACAACCTTTGTAGACCGGTCCTTCACTTCTAAAGCTCAGTGTAGTAGTCCCTTTGCTCCAAGTAGTGATTTCCCGGACTCTAGTAAAGGTTCACAAAGCGAAAGGAACAAACTTGCTTGAAGTCTTCGAGGCCGAAGATGATCTATGTCGAGGAAACTCCAACTCAAGCTACATCTTCTCTAATTGGGAATTAGTAAAGAAAACAACCTAAACTAAATGGCTAATCTAGTATAGGTTGATGAAGTAGAATTTTTGCTCACTTTAGAATAATTTTTCTCACTATATTTCTTTACCTTCCAAAAAGCTATAGAGCAAAATTGGAATGAAGAAGAAGATGAAGATGTGAATGGAAAGAGAATGAATGAGTAAGAATAACAACCATGAGTGAGATAATATCTCATATTAACTCATGTAGAGACTTAACCATGGCTTAAGATAATGGTTGGGTTAATCAATATCTTGGGTAAGACAAAATTAGTAGACTAAATCAATGGTTTCCACAAGCTTCCAAAGCATCTTAACCATGACAATTTTCCAACTAATTTTGATTTTCCCTTTAATATTAAATAACCTCAATTATCTTAGGAATAGTGTGGGTCTTATACACCCATATAGTATGTACCATCAAACATGACACAAAAAGAAACACAATTAATATATATATCACATATATTTATTAAATGCATAAGTGAGATAAAGAAATTCTTAAGTGAGCTAATATTAGTTAATACAAAATTAATATATCAAATATATAATCATACATTAAATTATTAAATCAACACTTGATTTAATAATCCGGCTATATCACATATAACCGACTAATATCATTTGTATCAACTTATCGAATCAACACTTGATTCGATAACCCGGCTATATCACATATAACCGACCGATATCACATATCGTGAGATTAGAATATGGTATCACATACACGTATTAATCTCGGTCCCGCACATATCACATATGTGCTCCTACTTCGTTTCGCCTGAGCCAAGAAACCTCTGTGTAGGACTCTAAAAACTCGTTAATACGCCGGCAGTAGGTGATGATCATATCAGTCACCCACAAGCCGTCAGCGGTACTAGCTGGACATAACGGCTATCCAGGTATTGAGCGATCAGAATATCAACAAGCATGCCTGCTTATACTCCTGTGAATCCAATAAGTAACAGTACCTTACAGTCCGGTCTCTTCGTCTGATATGTCGCATATCCAGCCTGGAGGTAGTAAACGAAAGACCCCAATAGCTTGATAAGTCATTCCAATTTGAGGCCCATAACGGTTCGAGAAACTACTGATAACACTTACCAGTAAATCTCAAGAACCCTGGCCACGGATTTCTTGTTATGGTCAATCGAGTACAGGGAAACATCAATCCCCAATACCAGGAGAGACGAAATCCCTTCCTATCGCTCATTGCCTCCATGTAACTCGGGACTGTACCCAAAAACCACCGTTTTGCACGTTCTCTTGAACGCGGTAAGGTGGAAATCAAAGCACAGTGGGAATCACACAAGACTCTATGACGATCTCGAGTCAACAGACTAACCTGTACCAGTATCACCAAAGAACTGCTATCTGACGCGAGGTATAATACCATCTAGGAGTTCTCGGCGAATCATGTTCAGTGTACCCAGTCTCCACGGAGCACCCGTATACAATCTTTGATGTCAAACACCAATAGATGTGGGATCATCCATCGCCAATCATATGGGTCAAGAAATGTATACGCTAGTCTACTCTGGAATATCGATGCCTCGTCTCGATACTCCCACGACTAGGAACAATTAAAGGATGTACTTACGGACTATCCTGGCCCTACTAGTATGATCTGCATCATAATCCTGGTAATCAAGTACACATCCTAAGAGCTTTATCAACATGTAACAGAGAGACAATAAGTGTACATGTTAAGATAAAGTGCAACCAAATAGCATACTATTATGTCGAGCAAGAAAGTCCTCCCTATATATGTCCAAGCATCCACTATAATATACATCATATGTACAATAATGGACTCTAGGGCATACATACAACTAACAATCTCCCACTTGCACTAAGGCCGTTTGTTGTAGTATCTCATACTCAACGTTCGATAAAAGTCTCTCTAGGAAAATGCCTTTGTGAGTGGATCCGCCATGTTATCCTTCGCGTCAACTCTCCTAATCTTGATCCCTTGGAGATCAACCATCTTCCTGATTAGGTGATTCTGCCTCAGAATATGTCTGGATTGTTGATGGGACCGAGATTCCTAGGCCAAAGCCACAACTCCATTGTTGTCACAATAATAGTTATTGGACGCTCAATGGTAGGAACCATGTTTATCGCATGAACAAGAAATATCCAGACACCCACTTTGGCAGCATCGTTGGCAGCGATGGATTCAACTTTTATCGTCTAGTTTGCCACGGTATCTAGCTTGGAACCCTTTCAACATACCTTCCCTCCACTGAGGGTGAAGACAAAGCCTGAGACTGACTTTCAGTCGACCTTATCACTCTGGAAGCTCGAGTCGGTAAAGGACTCCCACTGGAGTTCACCGTTACCAAACACCAAGAACATTTCTTCAGTGTTTCTCAAGTACTTAAGAATGTTCTTCACAGCGGTCCAGTGATTCTCCCAAGATCTGATTGATTCCTGATCACTACACCTAGTGAGTTAGCTACATCTAGTCTAGTACATAATATCGCATACATGATAGAGCCTACCGCCGAAGCATAGGGTATCCCTTGCACGCGAGCTCTCTCCAAATCAGTCTTGGAAGAAATTCTTTTGGAGAGAGTGATTCCTAAGTAAGTGGGCGAACCACCACTCTTAGAATCTTCCATATTAAACCATGATCAAAAGTTGATTGGATCAGGCCCGTTAACACTTGTATATAATTTTGGGTGTTTGGTGACATAGCCACTACAAAACTCTACCAGATCATACCAAGCAGGATATGGTCTCCCGCTACTGCTGACATCCTTTTGCGCTTTGGCTTCGGCTACCAATGTTTGACTTTATTGGCGACCAAATCCATGATTTGATCTTGCGTTAGCGGGTTCCTGTCATTGGTAGCCAAGATATTTCCCAAGATAGGGTGCGACCGACTTTCATGCAGTCCGCCCACCTTTAGATTTGAGGGAATAGGCGTCGGCTGCCTCGGGACACCGTTTCCCGGTTCATGAGCAGAGCCCTGCGCTTGATTGGGCGGCTGAGAGACAACTTGGGCTGTGAGCTGTAAGACGACAGTTGTCAAGTCGCCAATCTTCGAGTAGAGCTTGACCATCTCCTTGTCCTTATTTCTGAGTTGCTTCTGAAGCTCTTGGAGAAGTTGCTGCTCTATTGTTTTGGGACGGAAGATTGGCTCCTCTTCGCTTTCCGAGCCCGACTCCTCATGAACTGAGGGATCTCTCTGCTTATCAGCCTAGCTGAAAGGGCTCTCATTGTCTTCCGGAGGAGGCTGTCTTGGGAAGTGGCAGTCATATTCACACCAGATTGGATTCGAGATGTGGTGGCCCCATCCTTACTCTTATTGCGTGTGCTCGTCATGTAGATAGTGTGGACCACATATCCAGCCATCTCTTTATCTTTGGCAGTTGATTTTTCGGACCATCGTCGTGGCCCTTCCTCTTCTGGAAAGGACAGGCGACTGAAGATGATTGGTCTGACTGGGTCCTTGGGCGGCGATGTCCGGATCGCAGCTTTCTTGACTTTCATGGTCATGGCATTCTTCTGAACCAATTTCAGCGGTTCAAAAGATTTAGCGAGCTTCACAGCCGATTCAGCTATTGTTGCGGGGTAACCCTATTCTTTGAATCTCATGAAGTTCAGCCTAGTAGGAGCCCTATCCCTTTTGTTGGGTCTGTATCTGAGCCTTTTCTGTCTTAGCTTCTCGATTTTTAGGGCTTGACGGGCATCCGTTATCCAAGATGCCATTGTGAGTCGGTTGACGGGAAGCTTAGAGAAGATACCCGATCGAGCGGTTGTCAGGGGCATCGCCGAAGCTTGCGCGAGATTCCTTATTACTTTGTTGGTGTTGATGGCTTTGCCCCTAGCTGGGGCCAAGGAATGTCTTTTAAATACTGACTTGCGTTTGGGTAGTGGTGCCTTCGAGATCACCACATTTGGCCTCCTGTCTTTCGAGACCGGTCTATCTGTTACCAGAGCTTGAGGAGCCGGGATGGCGTTAGCTAGCACGAAAAAATAGAGCCAAATGACAGCAGTGGCTCCTTCTACTGTCGCCTGAGACTGGCCGGGAGGATCGTCCTGGCATCCATCTTCATCGTATAGGAAATGAGAGCTGTGTTGAGAGCTGAGCTTATTCTTGGAGACATTTTTGCTGCGTCCGAAGATTGCAATTGAAAACTGTTAACCTGTACAAAGAAGTATAATTTCAGTATAGACAATCAATGTATATGTTGATTGAGTTCGCATTAACGTTTAACTCAAAATATGGGAGGAAAGATAGGTCCCACCGGGCGTGCCAGAATTTGTAAGGTTTTTTTCGTCACTCCATTGAGATGGGAATACACGTCACTTATCAGGCACATTACAGATTCTCCCTGCCTAGGGTTGGCTGGGGTTTATTGATTGTGGGGATCCGAATTTCCGGCAGCCGCGGATTAAGCTGTCGTTAATTACCCCCGCCTTTGAAGCGAAGGAACCTCTGATTGACGGGTCAAACTAATCATGCGAACTCAATGTGCAGTGTGTGTATGTGTGTCCTGAGGGGTTTTGTGTATATCGGGGGCCTCGCAGAGTTTACGGGGATCCCGCTACTCGGATAGCGGGCTAGCAGCCCCCTTACGGGGTGCGGGGCAGCGCCCCGTTAGAAATTTTTTCTAACGAGGGACGCATTTTGAGTGTGGAGTGTATGGGAAAAGAGGGATGAGTAGCGTCCTAAGAATGGTGGGCGCCAACGCCTCATGCACTGGGCGCCTCATGCACCGGGCGCCTCATGCGCCCGGACGCCTGCAGAAAGAAGGGGCTTAGCCCCGGAACTAGGAGTTAAACTCCTGAAAAGGTTTTATTTATGGAGTTAAACTCCAAAAGTAAAACCCTGGAGTTAAACTCTTGAAAGAATTTTATTTATGGAATTAAACTCCAAAATATTTTAACAAATGGAGTTGAACTCCCAAAAATCTTCGGGGATGATGAAAGGGGACACTTTTCTTCTTTCTTGAGCCCTGGATCCTGTCCTAAGCCTCGGATTTCCCCAAAGTTTGATTTTTGGAGATGGGTCTCCTTCTTCCTCTTCTCTGTTGCTGGATCTTGGAGAAAAGGGGGTGAGACTTAAAAATCTCCCCTTTCAAAGATTTGATGGAAGATTAGAGCCCCCCTTCGTGGGTTTTGTAGTGAAAAATTATTTCTTTTTGGGAAAGGAAGAGTTAAACTCTTGATTTAATTTAAAAAGGAGAAAAAGGTTTAAAACCTTGAGGAATGAGAAGAAGGCACAGAAACCCTAATTTTTAAGGGGAATGAATTATTGTTTTTCATTTAATTATCATGTTGCTTTATATAGGCTTACAAGTTTACACATAGCCCCTTGGGCTTTACAAAATTGCATTTTACCCATCTCATGCCTCATGTGCTTACTTCTTTTTGCACATGGGCCACGGGCTTCACAAAAATTTTGATTTTTGCCCATTTATTTACATTCATGCATGAAATTTACATCAAACTTATTTATTATATAATTTTCTTCTCGGCATGGGGGAGGCCGGCCGCTTCATGTTCGATCTTGACTTGGGCATGGGCCCACTTGACCTGAGCTTGGACCCGCCTATTTGGGGTTGGCTTTGATTTTAACTTGGTCAACCGGGGTGTAATTTTTGACCCCAACACAAGGATTGAAGGTACACGTTGATATTTTTCCCAAGAGACGAGGGACCGTCTATTAAAAGCGCCAACGTAAAATAAGACCGCGTTATAACCCTCCACGGCTGCAGGTTGTATATAGTCATTACAACGAGCTAAGTACTGTGAGTACACCCACCGCGAACAATCCCAAATGGACTGAAATCGTTGCTCGCAATTCCCAGCCTCACGTTACGAGGGTCAGCGCTGAACGGAAGATATTTTTCATCTAAAACTTTCCACGATATCGAATCTCTAGGATGACTCATTTTTCTCTCTTCTCGAGGCACCTTATGATGCCACTACATTTCGGACGCCTTCTCTTCATACATAAATAACTGTTGCAACCTCGGTATTAACGGAAAATGATGATGAATCTTCACGGGCACATCACTCGAACGAGAGTCTTTCTTAGGCTTGAATCGACTTTTCCCGTACACTGGGAAACTTTTGAGTGTGGCGTGTTCTTTCCGGAACAAAATACTGTCATTCTCGCATGCATGTATCTTCTCACACTTTAGGCCGATATTTATGATTATCTTTTGCGTCTCGTACCAGTTCGTAGGCACTTCATATCCGTCGAGAAAAGTTTTCTTCAGCAATTCTAGGAGATCCGTGAAACACCGGTCACTCCATCAGTTCTTGTACTTGATCTGGAAGAGACGCACGGAAAAAAATAGTATCAAAAACCCTTTGCAATTAAGCATTGTACTTCTCCAATAACGCGGGTCCAGTGCTTTCTGTATCATAAGGAAGTCCAGTGGCATTTATAAGCACATCCATGTCCTCGACCGGCGCGAACACAACGTCATCATCTTCGACAGCTTCTTCTTCTTTAAACTTCCATTCCTCCTCTTCTTCTACCATCTCTTGCTACTCTTCGGTTTTCGCTTCAATGAATTCGTTTTCTGTCTCTTGTATTGGCCCTCCATTGTTCTTTTCTCTATGAATATCCCACTAGTGTAATCTCTAACGAAACCGTTTTTCATGTTTTATAACTCAATATCCGACTTCTTCTGCAATCGCGTCTTCATACACTTATAGAAAGAACAATAAATTTCGTGCTCTTTCGGTATCTCAAGACGTGCGTTGGCAAAATCGGTGAAAAAGTAAACACCGTTAAGGAAAAAATCATTGGCTCTCGAGGAAACGTCGACGTATATCCAACTCTTATCGTGAAGGTATAGGAATTCCATATTGGAAGAAAATGGAACGCAGTAAGGTTTCTATAGATAAGAGTCGTTGAATTAAGATTTCGTGACAAATACGAGATAGACGGATAATAAGAAGTGTTAGTGTTAGGTTTAATTGACGACTTCGTTAAGTTTAGTTTCAATTGTTATTGGATTGGGCTCTCCTCAAACTCTTATTGAGAACTTTCACCTTCTAATCTCAAAACTCGAGAATTGGATTCTTCTTCCAAGAAAGATGATGATAATATTAAATATTCTTTATTAGATGTCGAGGGTAAAGGCTGTAGGGGTAAGGCACTTATCCCATTAAGAATGTATAAAATATACACCCATTCACTTGTGTTTTCATCCGTTTCGAGAAAATTTCGGCAGCACCTCCTCGTTGTTCTCCGGGTACACTGTAATAGAATAGATACTCGTTTCAATGCTGTGAAACACCATTGAAAAGAACATCTAATCTATCGTTGTACACAGAGAACCAGCGGAAAGGTATCGGCGAAATATCCCGAAATGAATGAAAAACACAAATGAATGCAGGTGTCTGCTTTATACATTCCTAACTTGTTTACATGAGAAAAATATATCTGTTATCATACGATCGAATATTAATCCTCGTCACATAGACTACGCGATAGTTGTTAGAAACCGAACGATAACGTCCGGTGTTTAACAACCTTCGTGTAGTTTTATGTCATGATGAACACCGAACGTATGTTAACCGATAGACGGGAACTAAGTCACGTTTTCATTTTGACATATGATTAATTATCGATGAGAATATGAAAATTCCATATTATCATCGAAAATCATACACTTAGTTTAAGATTTAATTTCAATTAATTTTACGTTTATGTTTCAAATACAAGATTTTGAAGTTCTAAGTTTAGGGTAATTTTTTTAAAGATGAGGGTTTTTCATAATCGAGTTTAAGATTTTGGATTTAGGGTTAATTTTAAGGTGGGATTTGATAAGAGTTTAATATAGAGGAGAACGATGATGAATTAAGGTTCGGCATCGTTTGTATGTGTATGTGCGCGCGCGCGCGCGAACACACAAACGTGCAAACACACACACACAACCTCCTAAGCAACATATTTCTAATTATGCTAAAATACCCTTAACTATTATTGGTTTTCCACCAAATTATCTTAAGTTAACTAAGTTACACTAAAAACTCCACTTTGCTCAATTTCACTTAATTACACTAAAATACCCTTAACATTGTTGTTTTTCAACAAAATACCCTTAACTATTTCGCTTTTCACTAAATTACCTGCAACAATTTGCTAAATTCCCCGAACCCTAACCCTATCACTAACCCTGACCCCAACCCTAACTCAATCTCTATTTCTTTAATTTTACTAAATTACATTAAATTACCCTTAATTTTTGTTGGTTTTCATTAAACTACCTCAAATTAACTAAATAACTATGAACTTCACTAAAATATCCTTAACTGTAGTTGCTTTTCACTAAACTACCTTTAAAATATAATTAAACGATTCATCTTAGTAAATTAACTAATTTACTATAAATTTTGTTATGCCTCGCTTCGCAAAATACGTAAATACGGTATATGACAAAGCCAACCATGCTATCTATAATGAGAAAAGATCCTTCCATAGTCACATTACGGCTGCCAATCAGATATCAAGAACAGTAAATAAAATCAAACTACCATATGTCCATCTGCCATAATAGATAATAATCAAGAAATGTATATAGCGGAAATGAATAAAGATCCAATAAAAAAATAATATCCAAATCACGTCCCTTATGGGATCACAACGATAAACTAAACTACGGAAATAAAAATAAACTAAGTATCTCTAAAACTAATCATCAAGCTCCTCACTGCTCAGCTTACTTGTCAAAATACTCTCGATCTTCTTACGATAAAATCAAAGTAACTGGGCCATGCAAAACCCAGATGTCAGTGTGTCATAAATACCAAATTAATAGTAATAATCAGCATAGGATGCTATGAAGAAAACATGAGTGTAAATAATAATCACAGGTGTAAAAAAAGTGGGCTATAAGTATGTCACGGGTATCCTAAAGTCTGTGTTTCTAGATTATCTATTCTACAAGTCTTTGAAATCAATTAATGGAATCGTCGATGTAACTCAATAGTATCATGTGCGTGCCTGGGACCACGGTCAAGACCCTCGGGGATAAATCTGAGACGTGCCGCTAAGCAGTAAAAACAGGATATCATGTACAAACGAATGATGTCAGCATCATTATTCCAGGGCCCGAACCCCGTATCAACTGATCAGTCTCTAAAAAGTATCGAACTGTTGAGTTACACGTCAGGTTTCATTATTGATTTCCCTTTTTCTCCCAGGTTTCGTATTCAAGTCAGGTATTAACAATATCTACCTAATACCAACACAGGATGAAGTAGGTACATGTCTTTTCTAACTAGACAACCAGTCATGTCCATCGGGACAACAAATCATGATTGTCGGTGTTAGTAATAATCCAAGTAACAGGTCTGATAATGTGTCATGAACATGTCAAGCAGTGTGTTAACAAGATAAATACTTGACAGAAAACAGTTACCAGTTATCTGAATACTGTAGAAATAACTAAGGTATATTATTTAAATGTAGAATTAATAAATTAACTAATTTATACACACACACACACACCTGTGTAGTAATATTTACGTCTGCAACTAGACATACTGTTATATAGGTAAAGGATCATGAATTACAATGGAATTATATTGAAACTATAACAAATTAGCATACACCCAGATAAACTTGTTATTGGTAAAAAATACAGATAAATGCTGTAATGTTGAAAAATGATATTACTTTCTAAACAATATAATGCATACACTTTAAATAATTCTATAAATATTGGAATATGTAAAGTAGCATGTTGCAAGTTTAGGAACTTGCCTCGATTGATATACTTACGACGAAATACGAACTTTCTGAACGAAGACGACGTTCGAAAACACGATGTATACACGACCTTGGCCACAAACGACTGTGTAATGATCTGGGGTAACCGCTGATGCTCTGTGGAATTCGCAGAGGCTGGTGTTTAGGGTCGAAGGTGACGGCGATGAGTCGGGATTCGCCGACGACGAAACGAAGTCAGGGTTTTGAACTTGGAAAAGAAGAAAAGAGAGAGAAAGAGACGAAGGGGGTCAAGATTTGAAGAGAGTGTGACTGGAGATGAGGTCTGGGTCGTGTTTGTCGGCAAGGAACTAGGGTGGCGACGGCTGTCGGCTCCGGCGAAGCAACGACAGATAACAAAAAAAGAAGAAGATGATGATGATGATGATGTTGCCGGCGGTGACGACGTGGATGGTGTTGGTTCTTGCGTGAAGGAGGAGGAGGTGATGAGGATGGTGACGGTCGTGGTGTAGGGTTCAGGCGACGGCGTCGGAAAGGGAACGGAGGAAGTGAAAAGATGGGTGCTCGGTTGTGGGGTCTCAGACGAGGTCTCGAGGAGAGAGGAGGTGTCGACGACGAAGAAGAGGAGGTGAAGATGAAGGGGTGGTGATGACGACGATGAGGAGGACGGCGACGAAGCGGTGAGGAATGGGTTAGGGCTCAGCGAGAACGAAAGAGGAGAGAGAAAGAGAACGAGGCGGGGGGAGAGAGAGTTATATTTAAATAAAAATAATATATATATATATATATATATATTAGTTTATATATATATATAGTGTGTATATATATTAATAAAGAATATATAATATATTGTGTAGGATTTTAAAGGTAATATCAGATCACTCCAAATATTACCTGAATCTAGTAAAAAAAATATAGTTTTGAGAATAAAATACATACGTAAATATTTAGGTCATAATGCGATAATCTAAACTTTGATACGTATACCCTCTAATAATATTTAGAAAGTAATTTAAATAAATATATATGATCTAGTAAATATTTGGTTATCTGATATTTTAGGATTTGACCGCAAAAGATAAGAGCGAAATAAGATATGGGATGATATGCCATGCAATGTCAGTTAGCAAAATATTATATATTCATATCTTGTGACTACAAATAGATATATAAATATATAAACATATATAATGTATATATAATACTAGATTTATGTAGATACACTTTACTGGTAATATTAGCTATAATCTTGCTCCATATAGGGTTTTAAACATGCGGGTCGTGTCGGATAACGACTACTACTATTTGAATCATTCGCAACCCAAAAGATAAAATAAAAGAATTATAAAAGAATACTTAAAATACCAAGTTATATTGTATAAACGTCCTAGAGTGTTACATTATACCCAACTACAAAAGAATTTCTTCCTTGAAATTCACGGAACACGGAAAGACAAGAAATTATGAATCTAAGAAAAAAGTTATGGAAACTTTTGTCAATCTCGTCTTCAAGTTCCCAAGTCGATTCTCCATGCGAACGATTTACCTACGAAATGAGTACTAGAGAGACTACTTTATTCTTGAGAACCTTTTCTCGTCGATCCACAATAGCCATTGGTCGCTCTTCATAGGTTAAATCTTCTCTTACTGTCAGTTTAGAGTGATCAAGGACGTGTGTCTCATCTCGAACATATTTACAGAGTTGAGATACATGAAACACGCCATGAACATTCGTCAAGGATGGTGGTAAAGCCAATCAATAAGCTACCTCTCCAACACGCTCGATGATAACGAAGGGCCCCACAAATTGAGGACTAAACTTGCCTCGACTACCAAATTAGATTATTCCCCTAGTCGGTGGTATTTTCAAGAACACAAAATCACCAACAACAAACTCCAAAGGTCTTCTTCCAATATTAGTCCAACTTTTCTGTCGATATTGTGCCACCTTCATATGACTACGGATCAAGTTAACTTTCTCCACAGTTTGCACAATGAGTTCCGGTCCCAACAATCTTCTTTCTCCAACATCGTCCCAACAGACATGCGAGCGAAACTTACGACCGTACAATAATTCAAATGGAGCCATCTGTATAATTGCCTGAAAACTGTTATTCTATAAAAACTCCACCAAATGCAAATGATCCTCCCACGAACCCTTGAATTCTAACATGCATGCTCTCAACATATTTTCAAGAGTTTGGATCATCCTCTCGGACTGTCCATCTATCTGAGAATGATAAGTCGTACTAAACTTCAAGCAAATTCCCAAAATCTCATGTAGACTCCTCCAAAAGTGTGATAGAAACCGAGTATCACGATCAGAAACGATACTAACTGGTACTCTATGCAATCTCACAATCTCCTGCATGTACCGCTCTTCTAAAGCCTCCATCGACTGACCAACTCGAAAGGGTATGAAATGAGCTGTCTTGGTCAATCGATCAACAATCACCCAAACTACGTTATTGCCTTTTGGACTCCGTGGTAAGACCGTCACGAAATCCATAGTTATATGTTCCCACTTCTATTAAGGAATCGGAAGTGGTTGCTACAAACCAGCTACCCTCTGATGTTCAGCCTTGACTTACTGACATACCAAGCACTTCGATACGTAGCGAGCAATCTCTCTTTTCATGCCTTCCCACCAGAAATATTGTCGTAAATCTCTATATATTTTCGTGCCTCCTGGATGTAATGAATATGCGGAACTATGAGTCTCTTTCATGACTTATTCATGAACATCTCTTTTAGGCACACATAAACGGCTTTCATATCGTAACGAACCATCTTCATGAATCAACAAATCGGTAAGAAGTTCCGCTTCCACTTTTCCTCGAAATTTCTGCAATCTTGGATCATGCGACTGTGCTGCCTTAATACCATCGATCAAGGATGACTGTACTTACAACTGCATCGACTGTCCCGAAAAATCTGGTAGTACGATCTCCAACTCGAATCTCTGAAGATTAGGAATAATCACCCTCTATGCAGTCAACATCCGTATCGCTAGCAACCGACTTAAAGAATCCGACACTATATTAACTTTTCCGAGATGATAGTTTAGATCAAGATCAAAGTCAGCCTTCAGCTCTAACCATCTACGCTGCCTCATATTGAGCTCTTTTTGAGTGAACACGTACTTTAGGCTCTTGTGATCAGTAAATATTTCTACCCTTCTGTCCAATAAGTAGTGTCTCTAAATTTTCAGCGCAAAGATCACTGTTGCTAACCCCAAGTCATGAGTTAGGTAGTTCTTCTTATGAGTCTTCAATTGCCTCGACGCGTAAGCTATAAGCTTCCCATGCTGCAATAAAAAACATCACAAGCCTTTCCCAGATGCACGCTGTGAATAACTAATCCTCCGAAACCATCTGGCACTGTTAGAATAAGAGCGGTTGTCAATCTCTGCTTCAACGTTTCAAAAGCTGACGCACACTTCTCAGTCCATACGAACGGTACCTCCTTTCGTGTTAGTTTGGTCAATGGTTCTGCTATCCGGGCGAAGTTCTCCACAAACTTTCTATAATATCCAGCAAGCCCAAGGAAACTTCTGATCTCCCCCACATTCTTTGGAATAGGCCAATCATGAATAGCTGCAATCTTTCGGGGTCCACTGCAATCCCATATCCGGATACAACATGACCTAAGCACTTCACTTCTTCGAGCCAAAATTTGCACTTGCTCATCTTAGCATATAACTTTTCTTGCCTCAACGTATGCAGTGCGATTCTTAAGTGTTCTTCATGATCTTCTTTGCTCCTCGAATAGATCAAAATATCGTCAATAAATACCACTACGAACTGATCCAAATATGGTGGAAAGATCCAGTTCATCAAGTCCATAAATATTGCCGGTACATTAGTAACTCCAAATGGCATCACTAAATACTTGTAATGCCCATATCGAGTTCGGAATGACGTCTTACAAATGTCTTCTTCTTTCACCCGAACATGATGCTATCTTGATCGCAAATCCAGTTTCGAAAATACTCTCGTGCCACTGAGTTCATCGAATAGTTTGCCGATGCGAGGGATTGGATACTTATTCTTAATAGTCACCTGATTTAACTCTTGATAGTCGATGCAAATCCTCCGCGTGCCATCTTTCTTCTTGACTAGAAGAACTGGAGCTTCCCATGGTGAATCGCTGCTGCGAATCCAACCCTTCTCTAGTAATTGTAAGTCGATGTACAACACCCCACGACTTGCGGGGAGGCGGAAATATGAAAAACGATCTTGTTCTTTGCTTAAACATCGACTAACCGCATGAATCGAAGCTAAACGATAACTAACATCAAACATAGAAGTTAACAACTACTATGTAAAGGGATTATACCTAAAGAACCGTGTCCTTCGTCTTTACGAACTCCACCTCCTCCTCGGCCTTCTCGAAGTAGTAGATGATCCACCCGAGAGCTTTACTCCAAGCTTAGCCTCTAAACTTGAGGCAACTAAACTTCTTTAGGTGCTAATCAAAGAAGCTAGGTGATATAGAGTGAGGGTTATGGTTTAATTAGTCTAACTAATCCTTGTACTCAACACATGAGAGGGGAGGATTAGGGTTTGAAGAGGGAGAGCTTGAGGAGAGAGAAGGTGAAGATAATAATGAAGTGAGAATAATGAGTTATGATAATATATATCAAGCATTTCTTTTTATCAAGAAAAGAAAATAAATCATTTAACAACCATGCTTGATAAATATCAAGTGATGATTCATCTCCATGAGTCATTAAGCATTTATGATGCATTAATGACATGGATGAATCATCCATATGACTCACTAATCACATTCATTGTATATGCCACCTAAACCTCCTTAGTCACCACCTTCTAGAAGCTTCTCGCGCAATTACGAGAACGCCCCTCCTTTCCGCAAAAATACGGAAAAACTTTAGACTGTATAAATCCAATAACCGGATACCAGTAACGGGCTTAAACCAAAGCCGACTGGTAAAAACTATCCGAAAGTCGTACGTGTGTAAACACACGTATGCGTCCGAACCTTTGTCGTAAAACCATACGACCTCTATATCGTTTCGCCTGGAGTAGGGAAACTCTCTGTGTGGGACTCTAGAGACTCGACTACTACGCTGGCAGTGGGTTTAACCACAGACCGCAAGCGGCACTAGCTGTACGTAACGGTCCCCAGGTAGATGTCGATAAGAAGGCTGATGAGGAAACCCATCCGAACTCCTACTGAGTCTGATGTGACAATCTCCATACAGTCCGGTCCGTTCGTCTAAGACTATCGCATATCGGGCCTAGGGGGCGGCAAGCGTCAGTCCCCTAATAGCGGTATAAGTCGTGTCGGAGGGAAGCCCATTACACCCTGAGAAACTACTGGAACCTACCAGCAAATCTCGCTTGCCCTGGCCAGGGACTTTGCGTAATGGCTCTCTGACACAGCGCGATATCAACCCCCAATACCGGGAGAGACGAATCCTGTCTAACCGCCACTGCCTCCAAGTGCTCGGGACTGCACCCAACTGCTACCTGTTTGCACGACTCCTTTGAGCCGTGGTAGGGTAGCAATCTAAGAACAGTGGGACACACTCGAGGCGAAGCAGCAGTGTCAAGTCTGCGGACTATGCTGTACTCATGTCACCTGGGAACTGTTCACTGACGACTGGTATAAAACCAACCAACAGTTCCATGTGAGTCCTGTCCGGTGTACCCGTAACCTAACGAGCACCTGCATACTATCTCCAGTACGATAAACTGACAGCTGTGGGACAGATCATCTCCCCAACTGGGATGAGAAGCGTACACACTAGTCTACTCCGGAGTATCGATGCCCTGTCTCGATAATCCAACGACTAGGGACCTGAATAAGGATGTGCTTGTAGACTACCCAGCCCCCACTAGTGTAACTGCCATCACAACGCTGGTAGTCAAGCAAGATCCTAAGAGCTCTATCAATACGTATACTCACATATTAAGATAGAAAAAACCAAGTAGCATACTACCATGTTTAGCAAGACTGTTATATACATGTGAATATCCCAAGCTTCCATTAAGTAATATACAAACTAGTATGATACAATAATGGCCCCTAGGGCATATACACTAACAGTAATTCGGTAACTTTTTTATTTACCTCTTCCAGTTCCACCGATGTTATTGGATAATAAACCTTTGAAATTGGCGCTGCTCCAAAAATAAGATCAATCATGAACTCCACATCTCGTTTTAGCGGTAAACCCGAGATGTTCTTGAACACATCCATGAAATCCTGAACTGCTGCTGGTGCTTCTTCCTTGTTTACTTTCATCGACAAAAAAGAAGCACTTGTCGGCCTAGCCCTAAATTCGATTGGCCCGACAAATCTGCTACTTTCCAAGAATATGAACTCCGGATGTCCGGGAATCTGGAAAATCACTTTCTTCGCCCTACAATCAATGTGAGCATGAAAAATATCAAGAAAATCCATTCCCAGGACAACATCATAACTGCCTGTCTCAATCACCAAGAAATCCATGAATAACTCCCGTCCACAAATAACAATCGAGCAACCCTTACACTTACTACTAGATACAATTTTCCCATTCCCAGTGTGTAAGTCCCAAGAGCTAGATAGGGCTGTGTGTGGGACAGAGTGTGCGCTAATAAACTTGGATGACATAAAGCAATGGGATGCACCTGAATCGAATAAATCCAATGCGGGAAAATTATAAATAAGTAGGATACCTGAAACAACAACATCTGAAGCCTTGGCCTCCTCGGCCGTCAAGGTGAAGGCCCGTCCCTGATTAGGACTCTGTGTAATTTGCTTCTGCCCATAATCTGCTTCTGCGGTGGTTTTTGAATATCGTCTCTCAATCGTAGCTTCGAAGGACACGTACTAATGGTATGGTCGGTTGATCCACAAACTAAGCAAAATCCGAGCCTCCTTCGACACTCTCTCTACGTATGACCGGGTAGACAGCAGTCACAAATCGCAGCCTTTTTCTGTTCTGATACAAAAGGATTCTTCATAGGTACTGTCCTTCGTTTGTATACCAGAATGACTCTATGTACAGGAGCTCTGGTTGGTGAAAACGCAGTCTTCCGCACTACAACCTCTTACTGTAGATTACCCTTTACCTTCACTGACAAATTCTGTTGTTCCCTAGCCGCCTTGAGAACTTGGGAGAAGGTGGTCAATCCCAAAAATATGATGTGTCTCTGAATCTCTACATCTAAACTACGCATAAACCGCCTTGCCCTATCTGTCTCATTGGAAACCAACGGTCCTGCATAATGACTTGGCCGGGCCCACTCAGCTGCATGTGTATCAATGGATCCGCCATTCTGTTTCAAACTAATGAACTTCTTTTCCATTTCCTCCTAAGCAGATTGCGGAAAGAACTTCTCTGAGAAACTTCGCCAAAAAGTCACCCAGCTGATCGGCTTGGTCAAATGGGTCTACTCGACAAGACACCACTCGCGAGCTTAATCTACCAATTGGATGTGTACTACATCCACCCTTTTCTCATCTGGAATCTGCGCGGCAATAAGCAGGTTCTCTGTATCCACTAGCCACTGCTTCGCTGGCAATGGTTCTTCCAATCATGTAAATGTGGACGGACCAAGCTTCCTGAAGTCCGCCACGGTGCCTTCACGCTATGTTGCTCTGGGAGCTGCTGCCCTCTCAGCTGCTGTGACAACAGTTTGTTGGACCGACCTTAGACCCTCTTGGAAAGTTTCGGCATGCCGCTGATTCAACTCAGTTTGACGCTTCTAGTTTTCTAACATACCACGTACGACTCAAAGTAATGCGGCATTATCCACACGCCTCTGGTATGACCACAAATCTCTATCTTCAATGGTTCTGAAGCCAAGAAGACTGAAAAGATTAGCAACGATAAACACGATTCAATAAACAAGAAGTCGATAAACTATAGATTCAAGACTGGCAAGGTAGTAATATGGCAGGACATGTTCCTAAAATTATGAGTCTTAAGGATAATATATTGGGTACCATACCCAACTACAAATTGAACGAAGCCCAGCTAACATAAAACCTATGATCTGATACCAAGAGAACCTTATCACGCCCCGCTTTCCAAAATACGTAAATACGGTACGTGATAAAACCGACCATGCTTCCCATGGAGAGAAAAGATCCTTCTATAGCCACATTATAGCTGTCAATCAGATATCAAGAACAGTAAATAAAATCTAACCACTACATGTCCATCTGCCAAAATAGATAATAATCAAGAAATGTATATAGCGGAAATGAATAAAGATCCAATAAAGAAATAAAATCCAACTCACGTCCTGTAACGACTCTGATTTTACTATACGAAAATTTTTAAGTTAATGTACAAAATGGAGTTTGCATGCCTGAGTATAATTTATAAGTTAATTTTGTTTAAAAATAGCAAAAAATAACTTGTAGTTTATTGGTAAACCCTTGTACTGCTGTGATGTAGCCTCTGTGTTCGAACCCCATCAGGCACATTATATTTTTTTTGAATTTTCTTTTAAACATTTTGGAAGCCCAAAAGTTTACACGTGCACTCCACATAAAAATGAAAAGCCTAGAAAAATAAACATGTGCAAAATGTTATTAACAGCGAGTAGGACACGTGGCAACGAACCACTAGCTCCTACCTACACATCGACCGGCGAGATCGCCGTTTGGGTCAGCGCCGACGGTCTGCCCGTAGGCAATAGTGCTCGGGCTTTGTACAAAAAACTCTGGGCCTAATCTAACTCCCCTGCACTGTTTGATTTTCCTGAAATGAAACAGAGACTTCAATTTCACCTTAAAATCAAATTTAAATGCATTTTAATTCATTCTTACAATTCCAAAAGCCTAATTTCACACTATAAATACTAGCCCGTGACCTCGCCCTTCCTCATTCTGAAAATTTTAGCCAAAACTATCACATTTTCTTAAGTACAAAAAGAGTACAAGTGGAGTTAGCCAACGACCAACTTCCGGCGAGGAATCGAGGAAATTCCGGCGACCCCGCGACGCCACGGCGACTACCCTCTCTCCTTCTACCTCCTCTTCATCTATCTAGCTTGTAAGTTCCTTCCCATCCTTATTCTCTTTCTCTAAAATTCTCTTTTTCAAAACATGTAAGTGGAGTTAACACCGACTTTTAATTTTAAAACCTTGAAATCACACTTTTTCTTAATCATTGCTCATCCATATTCTTATCCTATGTTTATAACCATAAAACTAATGTTTAGAATCAACTTTCACTCCAAACATCATGCTACATAACTTTAATCTAGCTTTTACATGAAAATACCATAAATTTCATATATTCATCTTTTAGCTCTTTTGATAATTACACCTTTAGAAAACTTCACGGGGTAATGACCTACCCCTCACATACACACATGTTTGCCTAATACGATGTCCCTTGAACTTTCTTTTGTTAACATATTACATTAAAATACCATCAACTATAAAAAAACGGTTTTCTTTTAAAATTGTATTTTAATTTCCTTTACAAATAAGCCTTTGCAACCCTCTTTAGGGGACCCGCTATTGGATGGTGCGGATTATCGCACATTCTTGGGCTAGTGGAGTGAGATGCAGACCTCCTCACGGAGCATTCGGTCTTGAAAGGATTTTTAATACGATTTTTTAGAAAAACTAGATTTTCTATTTAACAATAAAATTAATTTTTAATAATTATATAAATATTAATAAACTACATATTTTAAAGATATAATTCCATGTTTTCTAAAAAGTAAAAGAATGACAGGTTTCATCAAAATACCTTCAAGTTATCCAAAAGTCAAGCTTTACAGTAAAATACATTGAACTATCCAAGCTAAACTATTATCACTAAAATACTTCACATTCCTAAAATTCACAATTATGGAAATCCTAAATAATATAAATAAATAATCAAGGTTTATTTTGAAAGTATATAAAATATTTTTCATAAAACCCCCTCGAGTTATATAAAATTACATTTAAGGACTTTAGTAAATATAAGTTTAAGCGGAATCAATTCTCTTAAGCCTCAGGGAGCCGGAGAAAGTGAATGCTTGCCTATTTAAGGTAGAAAAACTTAACGGAGTTATCAATGGTAATTGTCTTGGAAAAAGACATAAATCCTGTCGTCCATGTGCAGCAGTTACCGATAACACCCGAACCTAACTTAGGATCCAAATCAGTTCTAAATGTCTGACTCAAGTCTGAGTCTAAATCAATTTGAGTCTAATCCAAACCAGAATAAAATTCAAACATGAATCCAAACTCAAACATGAATACTTGAACCTGAACCTAAATACCAGAACAATATCAACATGCATGCATGACTTGACTTGACCGAACCATGGCTATAACTTGAATTGATTACATGTCTACTTGTTTACATCCTGAACCTGATTACATGAACAACTTGTATCCATGGTCTCGGCAATTCTGATAACTATAATTCAATACAATACATTACGGGGTTTAACGGGGTAGATTGGTACGGAATGTATTAAAAGTGGCACGATGATGGACACTAAAAGACACCTACATAAACTCTCGTGCCGTTGTCCCGTGGGTTTTGATGGGGCCTTGTACTTACATGTTACCATAGTCCACGGGATAGTTGGACTCTTCTCGTATACACTGATACCTTCTGTACCAAGGTATAAATAACTACGTTAGTATAATAAATATATACATGTATAATTACCAGTTCTTTCTCTTTACTTATTCTATTCCATTTTTATTTCTGGGACTTACCGAGCGTTAGTTCGCTGATGACATTCCTATCTCTTTCTTTTTTTGGAATGTTCGTCAGGAGGACCGAACTCTCAAGAGATCGAGCCCGGTCAGGACGACTTGGACCAGTTCACAGAGCAGCCAGACTTCTAGCTTTTCCTTGTACTTACTTTTCATTTATATGCCACTGTTTAGGCATTGCTTTATATCCTTGTACTTTCCTTTTCAAAGCAATGTATTATGAAGATGAATGTTAATAAAAATTGTTGTTTATTTTATATCTCTTGTCATTTCTTGTACATTTTATATATATTTCTTATTTATGCTTAGTGTGTTTACTTCTGAGTAAATACGGCGCGTGCCCGTCATGTCTCCTTCTCCGTACACTGGGAAACGGGGCGTGACAGGTTTTGTTGGCAGCCTATGCAGGTCAGTTATGCATGGAATCATAAGTACTATATCACAAGAATAATAAGAATCAGCAACTATACATTCTTTACATTTCAAATTCCTTGAATCTATCTTAACCTTTCTTTTTCTATCAAGGTCATGAATTCTCCCAAAAACACGAGTACCAACATCAATGGAAACACCCCACCTCCTACCCTACCACCACCATCTACCGTTGCAGCTCCCATCAATGAGCAAATGGTATTGCTTGAGACGATCAAGTGCCTCTTAGAGGGTCAGCAGCAGCAGACTGCTATCCTCATGCACCGTCCAGAAGTCGAGGCACCCGGAGTCAAACAATTCCGGGCACTGCACCCAAAACATTTCTCTGGGAAATAGAGCCCACTAGAGGCAGGGGAATGGGCTCGGTCTATGGAGGATGACTTGGCAGCAGCACAAGTGCCAGAGATTGCTTGGGTGAGAGTTGCGAAGCTGCAACTGACAGATAACGCCAGAGTCTGGAGGAAGGCTGAAGAAAGCCGACTCGCCCAACCAATTGAATGGAGGACATTTCACGATATGTTCGACGCGAAATATTTCCCTGAGACTGCCCGTTTCGACATGGAACAACAGTTCATCCATTTACAGCAAGGTTCAATGTGGAACAAATCTGTGGATGAATACGAAGCTGAGTTTACCATGCTTAGCAGGTAAGATATGTCTCAATATTCAATTTCCTGATATCACACACTACACTTCTAACACAAGGTCATAACAGGTTCGTGGCACACTTGATCCCGACTGCTGAGATTCGGGCACGAAGATTTCAGCAAGGGTTGGACCCGGAGATCCAAGCTGCATTAGCTACAGGGGATTTCCCAACCCATAATCTTGCTCTGAAGGCTGCCCGACGCTACGAGGCAGTTGTGAAGAAGAAGGGCAGACCTCAGACTGCCGGTGTGAAATACCCTACCACTCAGATGGCAGGAGGAACCTCTTCCAGGCCACCTTTTGCACCTAGGAGACCGGGAGTAACTTTTAACCGGCCCAGTCCAAACTTTTGCTTCTATTGCAAGAGGATTAGACACCTGGCGAAGGACTGCAGACGTGCGAATGGCCTGTGCTTAGTTTATGGCGCATCCACTCACGCCATTAGAGCTTGTCCTTATCGTCTCAACCCAGCTCCTGCACCCTGACCAGCGATCACTTTTCCGCAGCGACCAGCTATTCATGCTCCTGCACCTTGTCTTGCTTTAGCTGCTCCACCTCTACGTGGACCTCCGGCACAACCTCCTCATCAATTCCATCAGGCACAGAGGAATATGCCTCAAGGGCAGAGGAATATGCCCCAAGGACAAAGGAATGTGCCTCCAGTAAGGAGGAATGTACCCCGACGTCTGGCTTTCACCATGACCGTTGAGGAAGCCGATGCTACTGGCCAAGTTATTAATGGTATTTTCCAATATTTTCATCTTTTCAAATCCTTGTATATCTCTATATTTTTCTCTGTATCTAAACCAACCTCACAAAACTTAGGTATTATACTAGTAGCCACTCTTCCTACACTAGCACTGTTCGACACTGGAGCGTCACACTGCTTCATGTCCCAACGCTTTGTGAGAACACATGCGATTCCCGTGAAGCCACTCATTTCAAGATGGAATGTCAGTTCCAGGAATGGAGTATTGAAGGCAACTATGGGATTGGGTTAGTGTCCAGTTGTAGTTTGCGGACGAGAATTCTACATGAATTTCAAAGTACTGGACATCCCAAACTTCGATATTGTGTTGGGAAAGGACTGGCTGGAAGTTTTCTATGCTACGATTGACTGCCGTCAAAGGAGGGTGGTATTTGAGATACCAGATCACCCAGTCTTTTACTTCAAGAATGGAGACAGAACCTTGGAGCCAGGTATCTTCCGAGCTAAGCCGAAATATGCAGAAGTATTTACTCTATCAGCAGAAGAGGAAAACCAGAGGTAGTTCGAGAGTTCGAGGATGTGTTTCCTAAAGATATAATAAGTTTGCCTCCCGATCGAGCTCTTAAATTCAGCATTGATTTACTACCTAGTGCACAACCGGTAATCAAAACTCCGTACCGATTAAGTCCTGAAGGATTGAAGGAGATCCATACTCGGTTGGACGAACTTCTAAAGAAAGCTTGGATTCTTCCCAGTTCTTCAAGTTGGAGATCTCCAGTTTTGCTTGTGAAAAAGAAAGAAGGTTCATACAGAATGTGTATATTTACCGAGCTCTGAATGAAGTGACGATAAAGAACAAGTATCCACTACCGCGCATCGATGAGCTTTACGATCAGCTAAGTGGGTCTTGCGTATTCTCAAAACTAGATCTTCATTCGGATTATCATCAGGTGAAGGTCAAAGAGTCTGATATTACTAAAACAGCGTTCAGGACTCGCTATGGTCATTACGAATACTTTGTGATGCCATTTGGAGTGACCAATGCACCAACTATATTTATGAATCTGATGAACCATGTTTTCCGAGAGTACTTAGACAGGTTCGTTGTTATTTTTATCGACGACATCCTGGTATATTCAAAGAATCGGAAAGAGCATGCTGAGCATTTGTGGATTGTCCTGGAGACATTGCGACAGCATAAACTCTATACCAAGTACAGCAAGTGCGAATTTTGGCTAGATCAAGTCGGATTTCTCGGACATATCGTTTCAGGCGAAGGAATCTCAGTAGATCCAGCTAAAGTGTTAGCTGTCAGCGAATGGCCGACACCATAAATGGTGAAGGATATTCGATGTTTGTTGGGTTTAGCAGGATACTACGGAAGATTCATTGAAGTTTTCTCGAAAATTGCAGCACCCCTGACCAAGCTCACACGTAAAGATGAAGCGTTCGTGTGTTCAGAAGCATGTGAACAAGCTTTTGTAGAACTCAAGTCAAGATTGACATTAGCTCCTATTCTCGTAATACCAGATCAATCTAGAGGTTTTGTCATGCATTGCGATGCATCCGGTAAAGGATTAGGATGTGTTCTATACCAGTATGGAAAAGTTGTAGCTTTTGCATCGAGACAGCTAAAAGTTCATGAGCGCAACTATCCAACACATGACCTGGAGTTGACAGCCGTTATCTT
The DNA here is from genome assembly GCA_030015575.1 of Agapanthus africanus. Taxonomy (NCBI): domain Eukaryota; kingdom Viridiplantae; phylum Streptophyta; class Magnoliopsida; order Asparagales; family Amaryllidaceae; genus Agapanthus; species Agapanthus africanus. The sequence goes on from CM057340.1 coordinate 746,286,825, forward strand.
TAAACTTAAGATTTGGTGCCATTATCTTCTGGGAGAATGAGTGGATATATACACAGACCACAAAAGTCTGAAGTATGTGTTTACTCAGAAGGAATTGAGCATGCGGCAGAGAAGATGGCTAGAACTTATGGAGGACATCGAAATCAACCTACAGTATCATCCATGGAAGGTGAATGTAGTTCCTGATGCACTTAGCCGAATCTATTATCAATGAATCTCACCGCACAATGGCAACTACAGCAAGAATTGCACGGGATGGAGATCGAGGTAGTTATAACAGGTAATGCTTCAGAGTTGATGAACTTACAAGTTCAGTCTACAATTGTCAATCAGATCAAAGCAGCTCAAGCAGGTGATGCTAAGCTGCAAAAGATCCGACAACAAGTAGAAAGTGGACTTCAACCGACTTCATCATCTACGAAGATGGATCCTTAAGATATGGAAGTAGATTGTGTGTACCACAAGGTCCTGTTTGAGAAAAGTTGATGAAAGAAGCTCATAACTCTCCTTACATAGTACACCCCGGTGGTACCAAATTGTATAAGGATCTACGGAAACACTACTGATGGCATGGAATGAAGTATGAAGTAGCCAAAAGCATAGCCAAGTGTTTGGTGTGTCAGCAAGTAAAGCTGAACATCACAGAACTGCTGGTCTACTTCTGCCGTTACCTATCCCAGAATAGAAATGGCAGTACATTACCATGGACTTCGTGACTGCTCTCCCTCGCAGCACGAAAGGTAAGCACGCATTATGGGTTATTGTGGATCGACTCACCAAGTTGGCTCACTTTATACCCTTTCGAGTTGACCAATCTACCGAGACGTTAGCAAAGATGTACATGGAGGTAAGCATGAATCTAAAGTAAGATTTAATCTCAATGTGTACTATTTTTGATACCCATGAACCCATGCAGGAGATTATGAGATTACATAGAGTACCAGTTTGCATCATCTCCGATCGTGACACCAAATTTCGATCACAGTTTTGGCAGAGTTTACAATCTAGCCTGGGAACGAGTTTGAACTTCAGCACAGCTTACCATCCACAAATGGGAGGATAGTCTGAGCGAACAATTCAGATTTTGGAGGACATGCTAAGAGCTTGTATGTTAGACTTCTGAGGTTCGTGGAAAGATTACCTACACCTTATGGAGTTTTCATACAATAACAGCTATCAGGCGAGTATTGGAATGGCACCATTTGCAACTTTCTATGGAAGGAAGTGTCGTTCACCACTAAGTTGGGACGACATCGGAGATCGTGAACTCTTAGGACCAGAGATGATCGTGGAAACTGTGGACGTAGTTCGCACGATCAGGGAAAGAATGCGCATAGCCCAAGACTGACAGAAGCATTGGGTTAATTCAAAGCGTCGACACCTGGAGTTCCAACTTGGAGATCATGTTTTCTTAAAGATCTTTCCAAACGGAGGAGTAATTCACTTTGGCAAGAGGAGTAAGCTCAGTCCGAGATATATAGGACCGTCCAACATTCTCGAATGAGTCGGAGAAGTGGCATATCATTTAGCACCACCACCCTCATTGGAAGGAGTGCACAACGTGTTCCACATATCCTAGCTCCGAAAATATGTGAGCGACCCCAGCCGCATCCTTGATCACTCCAAGCTCACTGTACAGACAGACCTAACTTGCGAGCAACAGCCCGTTGAGATCCTGAACAGAAAGGTAACGAAACTACGGAACAAGGAAGTAAACTTGGTCCGAGAGATATGGAGAAAAGATTCACCAGGAGAATCAACGTGGGAATGAGAAGATGAAATGCGTGCAAGATACCCTTTCTTATTTGTAAACTAGTCCTTATGTAATTGTAAATTTCGAGGACGAAATTTTTATAAGGAGGGTAGAATGTAACGACTCTGATTTTACTGTATGAAATTTTTTAAGTTAATCTACAGAATGGAGTTTGCAAGCCTGAGTATAATTTATAAGTTAATTTTGTTTAAGAATAGCAAGAAATAACTTGTAGCTCATTGGTAAAGCCTTGCACTGCTGTGACGTAGCCCCTGTGTTCGAACCCCATCAGGCACATTATATTTTTTCTGAATTTTCTTTTAAACTTTTTGGAAGCCCAAAAATTTACATGTGCATTGCACATAAAAATAAAAAGTCTAGAAAAATAAACATGTGCAAAATGTTATTAACAGCGAGTACGACACATGGCAACGATCCATCGACTCCTGCCTACACATCGACCGGCGAGATCACCATTTGGGCCGGCGCCGACGGTCTGCCCGTAAGCAATAGTGCCCGGGCTTTGCACACAAAACTCTTGGCCTACCCCTAACTCCTCCGCACTGTTTGATTTTCCTGAAATTAAACAGAGACTTCAATTTCACCTTAAAATGAAATTTAAATGCATTTTAATTCATTCTTTCAATTCCAAAACCCTAATTTCACACTATAAATACTAGCACATGCCCTAGCCCTTCCTTATTCTGAAAATTCTAGCCAAAACTATCACATTTTCTCAAGTATAAGAAGAGTATAAGTGGAGTTAGCCAACGACCAACTTCCGGCGAGAAATCGAGAAAATTCCGGCGACCCCGCGACACCACGGCGACTACCCCCTCTCTTTCTACCTCCTCTTCATCCATCTAGCTTGTAAGTTCCTTCCTATCCTTATTCTTTTTCTCTAAAAATCTCTTTTTAAAAACATGTCGGTAAGTGGAGTTAACACCGACTTTTGATTCTAAAATCTTTGAAATCACACTTTTTCTTAATTATTGCCCATCCATATTCTTACCATATATTTATAACCATAAAACTAATGTTTAGAACCAACTTTCACTTCAAAACATCATGCTAAATAACTTTAATCTAGTTTTTACATGAAAATTCCATGAACTTCATATATTCATCTTTTAGTTCTTTTGATAATTATACCTTTAGAAAACTTTACGGAGTAATGACCTACCCCTCACATACACACATTTTTATATAGCACGATGTCCCTTGAGCTTCCTTTTGTTACCATATTACATTAAAATACCATCAACTATAAAAAACAATTTTCTTTTAAAATTGTATTTTAATTTTCTTTACAAATTAGCCTCTACAACCCACTTTAGAGGACCCGCTATTGGATGGTGCGGATTATCGCATATCCTTGGGCTAGTAGATTGAGATGCAGACCTTCTCACGGAGTATTCGGTCTCAAAAGGAATTTTAATACGTTTTTTTAAGAAAAACTAGATTTTCTATTTAACAATAAAATTAATTTTTAATAATTATATAAAAATTAATAAACCACATATTTTCAAGATATAATTCCATATTTTATAAAAAATAAAAGAACGACAAGTTTCATCAAAATACCTTCAAGTTATCCAAAAGTCAAGTTTTACAGTAAAATACCTTGAACTATCCAAGCTAAACTATTATCACTAAAATACTTCACATTCTTAAAATTCACAATTATGGAAACCCTAAATAATATAAATAAATACTCGAGGTTTATTTTGAAAATATATAAAATATTTTTCATAAAACTCTATCGAGTTATATAAAATTACATTTAAGGACTTTAGTAAATATGGGTTTAAGCGGGACCAATTCGCTTAAGCCTCAGTGAGCTGGAGAAAGTGAGTGCTTGCCTATTTAAGGTAGAAAAACTTAAAGGAATTATCAATTGTAAATGTCTTGGAAAAAAACGCAAATCCTGCCGTCCATGTGCAACAGTTACCGATTACACCCGAACCTAACTCAGGATCCAAATCAGTTCTAAGTATCTGACTCAGGTCTGAGCCTAAATCAATCTGAGTCTAATCCAAACCAGAATAAAAGTCAAACATGAATACTTGAACCTGAACCTGAATACCAGTACATTATCAACATGCAAACATGACTTGACTTGACCGAACCATGGCTATAACTTGACTTGATTACATGCCTACTTGTTTACATCCTGAACCTGATTATATAAACAACTTATATCCATGGTCTCGGCAGGTCTGATAACTATAATTCAATACAATACATTATGGGGTTTAACGGGGTAGATTGGTACGAAATGTATTAAAAGTGGCATGATGATGGACACTAAAAAACACCTACATGAACTCTCGTGCCGCTGTCCCGTGGGTTTTGACGGGGCCTTATACTTACATGTTACCATAGTCCACGGGATAATTGGACTCCTCTCGTATACACTGATACCTTCTGTACCGAGCTACAAACAACTACGTTAGTATAACAAACATATACCTGTATAATTACCAGTTCTTTCTCTTTACTTGTTCTATTCCTTTCTTACTTCTGGGACTTACCGAGCATTAGTTCGCTGACGACATTCTTGTCTCTTTCTTTCTTTGGAATGTTCGTCAGGAGGACCGGACTCTTAGGAGATCGAGCCCAGTCAGGACGACTTGGACCAGTTCACATAGCAGCTAGATTTCTAGCTTTTCCTTGTACTTACTTTTCATTTATATGCCACTGTTTAGGCATTGCTTTATATCCTTGTACTTTTCTTTTCAAAGCAATGTATTGTAAAAATGAATGTTAATAAAATTTGCTATTTATTTTATATCTCTTGTCATTTCTTGTGTATTATATATATATATTGCTTATTTACGCTTAACGTGTTTACTTCTGAGTAAATACGTCACGTGCCCGTCACGTCTCCTTCTCCGTACACTGGGAAGCGGGGCGTGACACGTTCCTTATGGGAACACAACGATAAACTAAACTATGGAAATAAAAATAAACTAAGTATCTCTAAAACTAATCATCAAGCTCCTCACTAATCAGCTTCCTTGTCAAAATACTCTCGATCTTCCTACGATATGGTCAAAGGAACTGGGCAATACAAAACCCAGACATCAGTGCGTCATAAATACCAAATTAATAGTAATAATCAGAATAGGATGCTATGAAGAAAATATGAGTGTAAATAATAATCACAGGTGTAAAAAATAGTGGGCTATGGGTATGTCACGTATTTCCTAAAATCTGTGTTTTTAGGTTATCTATTCTACAAGTTTTTGAAATCAATTAATGGAATCATCGATATAACTTAATAGTATCCCGTACGTGCCCGGGACAATGGTCAAGACCCTCGAGGATGAATCCGAGACGTGTCGCTAATCAGTAAAAACAAGATATCATGTACAGACGAATGATATCAGCATCATCATTCTGGGGCCCGAAGCCCGTATTGATTGATCAGTTTCTGAAAAGTATCGAACTGTTGAGTTGCACATCAGGTTTCATTATTGATTTCCCCTTTTCCCCCAGGTTTCGTGTTCAAGTCAGGTATTAACAATATCCACCTAATGCCAACACAGGATCAAGCAGGTATATGTCTTGTCTAACTAAAAAACCAGACTGTCTATCAGGACAACAAGTCATGATTGTCGGTATTAATAATAATCCAAATAACAGGTCTAGTAATGTGTCATGAACATGTCAAGCAGTGTGCTAACAGAATAAATACTTGATGGAAAACAGTAACCAGTTATCTGAATACTGTAGAAATAACTAAGGTATATTATTTAAATGTAGACTTAAGAAATTAACTAATTTATACACACACACACACACACACCCCTATGTAGTAATATTTACGTTTGCAACTAGACATACTGTTATATAGGTAAATGATCATGAATTACAATGGAATTATATTGAAACTATAACGAACTAGCATACACCCAAATAAACTTGTTATTGGTAAAAAATACAGATTAATGCTGTAATGTTGGAAAATGATATTACTTTCTAAACAATATAACGCGTACACTTTAAATAATTATATAAATATTGGAATAGGTAAAATAGCTTGTTGCAAGTTTAGGAACTTTCCTCGATTGATACACTTACGACGAAATACCGAGTTTCCGAACGACGGCGACGTTTGAAAATACGACGTATAAATGACCTTGGCCACAAAAGACTGTGTAATAATCTGGGGTAACCGCTGATACTCTGTGGAATTCGGAGAGGCTGGTGTTTAGGGTCGAAGGCGACGACGACGAGTCGAGGTTCGCCGGCGATAAAACGAAGTCAGGGTTTTGAACTTAGAAAAGAAGAAAAGAGAGAGAAAGAGTTGAAGGGGGTCTGGGTTTGAAGAGAGGATGACTGGAGATGAGATCTGGGTCGTGTTCGTCGGCGGAAAACTAGGGTAGCGACGGCGGTCGGCTCAGGCGAAGCAACGACGGATAACAAAAGAAGAAGAAGAAGAAGAAGATGTTTCCAGTGGTGATGGCGTGGATGGTACTGGGTCTTGCGTGAAGGAGGAGGAAGTGACGAGAATGGTGATAGAGGTGGTGTAGGGTTCAGGCGACGGCATTGGAAAGGGAACGGAGGGAGTGAAAAGATGGGTACTCAGTTGTGGGGTCTTTGGCGAGGTCTCGGGGAGAGAGGAGGCGGCGACGACGAAGAAGAGGAGGTGAAGATGATGGGGTGATGACGCTGATGATGAGGGGGACGGCGACGAGGTAGTGAGGTGTGGGCTAAGGCTCGGCGAGAACGAGAGAGGAGAGAGAAAGAGAACGATACAGGAGAGAGATAGTTATATTTAAATAAAAATAATATATATATATACACACACACACATACACAACAACAACAACTGAGACTTTTATCCCAAGCATATGGGGTAGCCTACATGAACCAACATGAGACTCATGACGGGTCCAGCATATGAATCCTCTTCCTCCACTCACTCCTATCGAACAGTATACTTTCATTGAGTCCTTTGGCAACTATATCGTTTCGTATCACCTCCATCCATGTTTTCTTCGGTCTCCCTTTTGCCCTTTTGCCATTGCCCATATCGAGAGTATCTATTCGTCGGACCGGTGCTTCCATAGGTCTGCGTCGCACATGACCAAACCATTTTAGCCGATTTTCCCGCATTTTCTCCTCCACAGGTGCGACACCAACTTTTGTACGAATATCCTCATTTCGCACCTTATCTTTTCTAGTGTTACCACACATCCAACGAAGCATGCGCATCTCCGCTACGTGCATCTTCTATGTATGATGCTTCTTAGGAGCCCAGCATTCTGTACCATATAATAAGGCAAGCCGAATAGCACTCCGATAAACCCTTTCAATTTTAACGGAAAGTTACGATCACACAAAATCCCTGTTGCCTCCTCCATTTCAACCAACCAGGTTGGATCCTTTGATTAACATCACTATCGATCTCCCCATTCTTTTGGATGATGGAACCTAGATATCTAACTTGGTCGCTCGGTGATATCTCTTACCCTTCCAATGTTATACCAATATGGTTTTGACTTCTCTGGTTACTAAATTTGCAATGCATATATGCTGTCTTGGACCTGCTCAATCTGAATCCCCGAGATTCCAATGTTTGCCTCCATAATTCCAATTTGGCATTAACCCCTGCTTTCATCTCATTTACTAGAACAATATCATCAGCGAATAGCATACACCAAGGTACCTCATCTTAGATAGTTCTAGTAAGCTCATCCATCACGATGGTAAACAGGAATGGACTTAATGCAGATCCTTGATGTAAACCAATAGTAATCGGAAAATCACTCGTTAAGCCGCCGCAAGTTCTGACATTTGCCACTACTCCATCGTACATATCCTTGATTATGTCAATATACTTGACGGGGATCCCCTTCTTCATCATTGTCTCCCATAATACCTCTCTAGGTACCTTGTCGTACGCTTTTTCTAAATCAATAAATATCATATGCAAATCTCTTCTCTTCTCTCGAAAACGCTCGACAAGTTGACGAAGCAAATGAATAGCCTCTGTCGTTGATCGTCCAGGCATAAACCCAAACTGGTTTTCTGTTATCTTAATATTCTTTCTTAGCCTGTGTTCAATCACTCTCTCCCAAAGTTCCATGGTGTGACACATAAGTTTTATTCCCCAGTAGTTTGAGCAACTTTGAATGTCACCCTTGTTCTTGTAGATAGGTACAAGGATACCTTTTCTCCATTTATTTGGCATCTTTTTTGTCTGCCAAATCTTATTAAACAGATCTGTCAGCCATTTAACGCCTATTTCTCCTAAACATCTCCAAATCTCGATAGGAATCCCGTCAGAGCCAACCGCTTTTCTTAAACTCATTCTGTTCAAAGCTTCTTTAACCTTAGGTAGTCTTATTTTACGCATGAAATCACGGTTTATATCTTGAGATTGAATGACAAGTCCATCCAAATTCTTAGTAAAGCTCTCATTGAACAATTAGTCAAAATAATCTCTCCATCTTTCCTTGATATCCTCATCTCGAACTAAAACCTTCTAATTTTCATTTTTGACACACTTCATCGCACATAAGTCTCTATTCTTTCTTTCCCGCATCCGAGCAATCCGGTATATATCATTTGCAGCCTCTTTAGTGTCTAATTTCTCGTACACCTCCTTGTAGACCTTAGATTTAGCTTCCCGAACAGCTTTCTTAACTTCCTTTTTAGCCATTTTGTACTTCTCAAATCTCTTCACATCTCTACTTTTCTTCAAATCTTTATAAGAATCCTTTTTAATTTTAATAGCAGCCTTTACATCTTCATTCCACCATGATATGTCCTTAGATGGTGGAGCACCACCTCTCGACCCACCAAGTAGATCTCTAACTACCTTCTTGATACAACTAGCCATTTTGTTCCATGTTTTGTCTGGATCATCTTCCGACTGCCAATCCGCTTCTTAGACTACACGATCTATAAAAGCCTTTTGGTTACCTTCTTTCAATCGCCACCATTTAATTCTAGGCTCTACCTTACGTCTAATCTTTCTAGGTTCTCTTCTAAATCGAAAATTTAGAACTAAAAGTCTATGTTGAGTGGTTACACTCTCACCTGGCACTACCTTACAGTCGATACAACAACCTCTATCTATTCTTCTGGCCAGAAAAAAGTCTATTTGACTAGCACTTGATCCGCTCCTAAAAGTGATAAGGTGGGACTCTCTTTTCCTAAACCAGGTGTTTTCTAAGATCAAGTCATAAGATAAGGCAAAATCTAGAATCGAGTCACCTACTTCATTCTTTTGTCTGAAACCAAAACCTCCATGGATAGTATCAAACTGTAACAACCGAGTTCAGTTATACCAATTTCTGTTTCCGTATTTGTTTGTCTGTGGTATTTTATTGATTTATCATGTTTGGATGCGAATGGTAGTTTACTTTTACATTGCATTCGACCCGACCCACTTACTTGAACTGGTTGATTCATATTTATAGATTACCCTGACTTGTTATATAGACACGTGCATCTCATGTATATTGCATACTGGCATTTTATCTAGTATCGCATCTTTTGAATAAAACAATTTAAATCACGTAAAATAATTTAAAATTGCATTTCATAGCCTGCATGATACCCCTAACCCTGTGGTAGCGTCCTTGCATCATGTTCTCATCCCGTTCAGTGAAACGGACGTGTTTGGATAGCTACGCGCACGTACGTGCGTCCGTTCTTGGGGGTATGCATTTCTGTTACATAATCTTTCATTTTAATTTTTGGAACTTGCTAATAATTTCCATTTTTCAAATCCAAAATTTTAGACCCGACCCGGGCATGTTTTGGACTAAATTTGTATTTACCAGAAAATCCAATTTTATTTCAGCTAATATCTTTATTAAAATTTAACAGTTTAAAATATTTATAACTTACAAAATCTTTTTAAATTAAAATCTAAACCATAATAACAACTCCTCTCTCTCTCTCTCCTCTGAATATATATATTTATATATATTTTATTTATTTAATTTTTCTTTCCTTATTTAATACACAACCTGTTCTACTTACTTCTTCTTCTTCTTTCTTCTTTCTTTTTCTTGATCTTGTTTCTTGATTCCGGTGATCACCGCCGGAGCCGTGCTCGTCGCTGACGATCCGAGTAATTCAGTGAACGTACCTGACTTGCGTGATCACTCTCGTGCGTTGTTTGAAACCGTTCCGTGTACCGTGCGCGCATCGCGACATTTCACCGACGAAGGGCGTTCCATACACATCCGTTCTTGTTCCGTCTAGGCAAGTTAATCTTGCTACATGCTATATAATTCATTTTATACCTATTTAAATAAATACCATACCTATAGTTTAAATCTATTACCCCATGTTTAATTTTATAACGTTTCGATGTTCCGTTTGCATCCGTTTATATCATTTTAAATCTAGATCATGAAAACTAATCTTGTGACATACTAGTTTACATTATACTGCATCCATATCATTTAAAATATATATATCGTCGTAATATTTCTTATTATTATCTTTAATTAGTTTATAATCTGTATTTTATAATATTATACACTTGAAAATATTATAGTTTACACATGAAACGTCGTTGAAAAGCGGATATGACAAATCTGAAATTTACTGTACACCTTACCTTATAAAATTCATTATAAATCATACAAAAATCATTAGTATACGTTCTTTAGTTCGTTGCGAAGATAACTCAGGATACTATAACTCTATGAAATATTTACTTGCAAAATAAATTTTTTAAATAACGTAAAATGCAAATGAATACGTCTCTAAACTGCTGTCCAGGGAAATTCCAGCAGCAAACTTTCAATTTCGAATGTTCATAGATTTTTTAGGGACAACCTGAGATGCTTATACTTATAAAAATGAAAACCTTATTAAATTATCTTTGTTTTGGTATAAGACACGTCCCTTTTGGAGAACGTTGTTATTTTTAAGCTATTTTACAAATCAGGGTGACGCTGAATTTCTGAACAGAACTTTCTTGTACATGGTTAATCAATACCACTTTTATAGTTATTAATCGCTTTGAATATGCTATCCATACTAATATTATTATATCAATATTTATAACACATATTGCTTAGTTGTACATCCCACATTACCATTTTATAGTTTTATAACTTTTCGGACATCCGTGCGCATCTTTAACCGGTTTTAGTTATAATTGCATCCATTGAACATATTATACATGTCATTACATCCCTAGATTACTTAATGCTTATTAACCTGATTTTAACATCCATATTTGTCATACTGTATTCATATAATGTTGAAACCATCTCTGAAAACACAAACTGATAACCGTACAGCTAAGTAGTTTAATCTGCACATATTGCTTAACTTATTACATGTGCCAATTTATTGTGTTGTTAATACCCATGCTTGTTTATTTATAACCATGATTATGTTAGTTGATTATGAGCACCCACATGATATCTTTTACACCCTGACATAACTTGCTACACACAGATTACTTGACCCGACATGGTACCGTACACTACTTGACTTGACTTGATGTACCATGGCTTGACCTGTTACCTGATCTTGTGTCTAATGCCAACAAACCTGACATGTAGTCCTTACGGACTGTTCCTGTTGTCTATCCAGACAAAGCTGCTCTTACCTGATCCTATGTTGGCATTAGTTCTTGATTACTGAATACCTGACTTGAACACATAATCTTGGGGGTATGGGGAAATCAAAAGTGTAAACTAAAGTGTAACTTAAAAGGGTATTACTTGATCCGTGGTCCCGGAGGTAACGGGACAGAGCCATTCGTGACTCTTACATCTTGATCCGTGTCCCGGGGGGTAACGGGACAGAACTACTCTTGGTTCATATATTCCTGATCCGTGGTCCCGGGGGGTAACGGGACATATCCTTTGAGTTACATGGAGAATTACATTAATTGATTTCAAACAAACTTTAGAGTAGACAACCCAGTAGCACGGTTTAGATTGATCACTGCACGTCACATACACTGATACACTTCACTGTTATACATCCCTGTTGACTTGTTACTATTTATGATTCATGCCTGCATATCTCGTGTATCTTGTTCATTTATTATTGCTTGATGTTATGACGCGCTGACGTCTGGGTTTTGCATGGCCCAGATCCTCTACCTTTGTTGCATACTGATCAGGAGTTTTGCCGAAGTTAGATCGAGCGGTAGGGATCATGTCGGTATCCAGTCTTACTTTCCAGGTGTTTATTTGATCTTTTGCTTCCGCATACTATAGCATTTCTTGACTCTTTTACTCTGGCTTATGGACATGTACTAGATAGTTAGTTTACTTTCCTGTTCTTGATATCTCTACAGCCGTAATGTGACTGTGGAAGGATTTTTCCTAAGCACAGGTAGCATGGTTGGCTATGCCACGTGCCTATTTTAGCGTACTCTGGAAAGCGGGGCATGACACAAACCCACTACGACTAGTACCTACATGTCCATTAAGATCACCACAAATAAATAACTTCTCTCCACTAGGTATACTTTGCACCACCCCGTCTAAATCCTCCCAGAATAGACGCTTACTAGTGTCATCAAGACCTATCTGTGGTGCATAAGCACTAATAAAATTAAGGATCTCTCCATCTAGAATAAGCTTAACCAGTAAAATTCTATCACCTTTTCTCCTAATCTCAACTATATCCTCAAGCAACCGTCTATCTATGATTATACCTACCCCATTACGATTTTTATCTCTACCCGTATACCAAAGTTTATAACCCCAAGGCTCTATGACTCTACTCTTTTCACCTACCCACTTAAATATATATATATATATATATATATATATATATATATATAACATTTTATATATATAAAGAGTGTAGATATATTAATAAAGAATATATAATATATCGTGTAGGATTTTACAGGTAATATCAGATCACTACAAATATTACCCGAATCTAGTCAAAATATATAGTTTTGAGAATAAAATACATACTTAAAAATTTAGGCCATAATGCAATAATCTAAACTTAGCTACATATACCCTCTAATAATATTTAGAAAGGAATTTAAATAAATATATATGATCTAATAAATATTTGGTTATTTTATATTTTAGGATTTGACCGCAAAAGATAAGAGCGAAATAAGATATGGGGTGATATGCCATACAATGTCAGTTAGCAAAATATTATAAATTCATATCATGTGACTAATATATATATATATATATATATATATATATATAATACTAGATTTACGTAGATACACTTTACTGGTAATATTATCTATAATTTGCACCATATAGGGTTTTAAATATGCAGGTCAGGTCGGATAACGACTACTACTATTCGAACCATTCGCAACCCAAAAGATAAAATAAAAGAATTATAAAGGAAGACTAATACACGTTATATTGTATAAACGTATTAGAGTGTTACAAATTTCACTAAAATACCCTTAACGTTTATTGTTTTAACTAAACTATCATTAAAATTTTTAATAAAAACCCTCATTTACTCAATATTACTTATTTAAACTAAAACATTCTTAATTATTGATGTTTTTCACTAAAATGCCCTTAGCTATTATTGCTTTACACTAAATTACCCACACAAATTTACTAAATTACCCTGACCCTAAACCTAACACTAACCCTAAACATAAACCCTGACATATCCCTAACCCTAACCCTTTACCTAACCCTAACCTTAACCCTAACCCTAGCCTTCCCCCGGCCTTAGCTAACCCTCAACCCAAACCCTAACCCTAACCCTAACCCTAACCCTAGCCTTCCCCCGGCCTTAGCTAACCCTCAACCCAAACCCTAACTCTCCCCCGACACCAACGATATCACCACCAACATCAACAAGTACAACAACACCAACTTTAATTTAATTTTGGGATAGGGCAGAAAAAAATTAAACTAAGAAATTAAATTGATACTTATCTTTGGACGACCGGCGGCGAGGGCTTCAATAGTGGCTCGACTACAGAGGCAACGACCTTTAGCGACGGCGACGACCTTCAAAGAGCTCCAGCGGCGAGATCAAGCTCGAACGACGGCGAAGAAGACGATGTGTTGGCCACAGAGGCGAGGCAGTGGCCACGGAGGCGGCAGCGAAGAGAGGCGGCGGGGGATCGAGCGCCACGGGCGACGGCAAGGAGAGGCGTCGGGGAAATGGGGTTTTTGGGTGGGGGGATTTGGGAGGAAAAAGTGGGATCGAAATTAGTTTTGTGGAAGAAATGGGGTTCTATCGCTCCAGGGTTGTAGAGCCCGCCACTTGTTGGATTTGGTCACAGTTATAACCGTGACGAACCAAAAAAAATATCGTTACGAAAATTGGTCACGGTTTGAACTGTGACAAAATCCACATTACCTTTGGGCCTTTTTATAGTAGTGATGGCTTAAAAAACTTTTTATGTATATGTCTTATTTATTGGTTTCTGTGAAGGAAATTTTTTGGCTCTGCCTCTAAATGTGCTTATATCCGCTTTATTATACTATTATTTTGACAATTCAAAAAGATTTATATTCGAAACAAATCTGATGTAGAAAAGATGTGCTTTAGCCTAAAAGTAACTCATGGATAATTAAATTATACAATGCAGTTACCCAAATATTAACAGTATATTTTAATAAGTTTCTTTTCCAATAAACATAATTTTGATTTGAAATGTCACATAAATAATATCTTCCAAGAAGCCTTGCTCTATAGCGATATCAAAGCACATGAAAAATAAAAGTACCAATTAAAAATATGTCTGTTGGCAATTTTTGTTTTCGGTCAGGACCAAATATCCGCCCAAATGAAAAGCGAAGGGGACTTCAAATCTGAACGGTCCAAGGATTTTGATATTTCTCTTTTTTCCCGAAAGAGAGAGAACAAACGGCAAAAATAAAATCCATTCTGAACAATAACTCAACCTTTTTTTTTCCCTTCCTTTTTTCTCTCATGAGGTCTATGAGACGATTTGATCAACATGTAAGTAAGACATATATGATATATTCAAGATTTCTTTTGACATTGATTACTCAAGTAAGGCTTAACCTGATATTAGCCTCTTAAATCTTTTAACATTCACTACAAGAATCATCTCTTTATTTTGTAAATCGGCACCCGACGAAACAAGTCTATTCCGTCGGCCGAAATCCGACGGAATAAAAAACAACGAAATAAATCTATTCCGTCGGATAATTTTTTTATTTCATAGGCTGAAAACCGACGGAATACGGTCGAAAAAACTGTGTAAATTTGTCTGTACGTAGCTTATTCCGTCGGACAATTTTTGACGGAATAAGTTATTCCGTCGGAATATACAATAAGAAGCACACAGATAAAAAAAAACAGGGCAGGTTTTGAGTGGGTTTCAAGCATTCGATACAAATTCAATTCAATTACTGATATTATATCCAACAAACAACCAATACACATCATAATACTCGCACTCGTGCTGCAAACAAAATCATTCCATTCCACAATTAATGCAAAACAAAGAAAACAGATAATAAACACAAATCCAATACGATACGATATTGAAAAAAAGTTCATTACCTAAATAACTTCACGAAATTATAGAATCCGAGAATACGATACGAAATATAATTAACTTATCATTCATATAATCTTATTTTACCATTTCTTAAAACTTAAAAACGTACGAAATAGAGTGATACGTCGATGCGCATGCGTTTTGTGCTTTTCCAATCCATCTCGAGCTCACTAGTCGCCGCCGCCGCCGTCCGGAAAGTCATCGAAATCGCGCAGGTACTATAATGTTATCAACAGATAAATATTAATACACAATATTCTGGATAATTATATGAAAAATGTATTGAAATCAAGTATTATCAAACTTGCATCCGATACTTTCTTCTCTTGAGACCTCAAGCTCTCGATGATCTGTATGCTTGTCTCAAGTGACCTAGCGACTTCTTCTTATGACATCCTCCTTCATGAACCCAAAACCGACGAGGGTCCAGTGCAGGAGGAAACAAGAAGACGCGTGTTCGAGAACCCGCGTGAGTACGAGGATACAAGCCTTCTCCAAGAAATACCGGAGTGGGTGGAGACGCGGATGGGGTCATGGGGCCGCAGGGGCCGCGGGCTCCTGAATGAATATCCCATACGTATCTAAGGAGAATGCAACTCCGGACCATGATAACTGTGATATACTGTAGGCGAAATGCCGTGTCCGTCCATATGTCGATCCAGGTTGCATCACTAAATAGCATCCTCGTTAATTCCATGAAGCTCAACATCACTAGGATCTCGGCCATACTCCTGGAAAAACGCCTTCACCAGCTCATCAATCTCTTTGCTGTTCTTTTACTGCACAAAATTATAATATGAACCAATTTAAGTTAATTATTGAAAAATGATATTAAGTGATTTAAATAATTAAAAGAATCCCTTATAGGAGCTTACTTACATAATACTCAGTCGCCTTCTGGTGCTGGGGAAACTGGACTGATGCGCAAACCTCATACTATAAATGTCCACACGGTTGGGCATTTCTCCTGTTCGGCTCGCCTGCCATTTAAACGAAGATTAATCGATTTAAATCAAGTTTACGAAACGGACAATTTTAGAATATTTGATTTGAATTTACATGAATAACTCCTTATTGGGAGGAGTTCACCCCTCTGCCCAACCAATGATCAATGTTATGGCTCTGCGAAGCTACTCCCTGCTCACTCCTCTCCTATCATTTAGAAATGATATAACATCTCAAACTAATTGACAAACTAATGTCTAATGTTTTTACAGATTAAGCAATTTGCTTACCCTAAATTCAGCAGAACAAAAGTGCTCTATCATGGCGGCCCAGTACTTGTCTGTCCAAGTCACGGGCTTTTCCGCCCATTTCGTTGCATCGGTGGGAGCATCCTTCCATTTCTTGTATACCAAGTGTTTATGATCACACCAATTACCCGACATGTATATAAATAATCTCCCTTGGATTGTGTACATCGATACAGGAGCGTCGTTAATCCACCAAACTACAGTAAAGCGCGCTTGCAAAGAAGCATCAAAAAGGTATTAGAATTACACACACACACATAAAATTAATAGCCGAATGCTTAATTAAATAAGCTTACCAAAATCTCCTCTAATGCCGTTTTCTTCTTTGCCTCTAAAGATTTCGCTGTCCAATCCACCGGAACATAACTAGAACCAACTTTCACGCAATGCGGCATTCGTTTTTCGTTGTTACGGATTGAGACGCAAAATTTTTTGAGCTGCTTTGCCCCGGCTCAACGAAATCCCTAGACGCTGACAAATACACCTCTATCCTCGGGTCGTCTGGCCCGCGACGCCATCTGTCTAGTGCCTGTGTAAGCCCCTTTTCTCAGGATCCCGACTCGATAAACTGGATCCTACGTTCTCCTCAGGCTTTCCACATCCACGATCATATCGCGCACTTATATCCTGAAAAAACACTAATTCAACATATATATAAAATAACAATTTCGATAAACAGTTAGCAATTTCAAGAAATATTCAATAAATAAAAATAGCAGTACTCTAAGGAACTGCAAAATAAGTACAAATTTGCATATCTAAAAGCTGCATGCATATAAAGGAGACGAAAAAGAAAGTTGTGATAAGCTGAAGTGTTTAATTGTGTACAAGATTATAAATAGTACAAAGAGTTATAATTTACTAATCATCATCCTCTTTCGCACTACAATCACTCGCTGAATTTTGCTCCGAGTCATCGATGAATTGATCCGGTTCACACGTTATTTGTTTTCATCTATGGGTAGCGGATCTTGATGATCCCTCCTCTACAAAAATCTCCGGAGCGATATCACCCCTTGATAAGCTAACGTTGTCATATCCATTGTCAGATCTTGCAATGATGTGACTGGCATAGTTGGGCAGCTAATTTCAAGATTATCTTCAAGATTTTCCAAGTTATAATAGCCTTGCGGATTTGTGCTGATAGCGACATGCCACTCAGTATCACTAGGATCTGAGATATAAAAACATTGGCGTGCTTGACTCGCTAATATATAAGGCCCATTCATGAAAACATGTTTTGATGAATTTAGTAGGAGTAGCTCGTTTTCGATTTTGTAACCTGGGCGTTCTGTCCTGAGATCATATCATAGGTACTTGAATAGGACAATCCTGCATGCAAGATAATGTACCTGCATTATATCTTGCAGCACACCATAATAGCCAAGCTGTCCCGTAGTTAGATTGAGATCTCTAGACGATGTGTAATCTCTTGTCGGTGATGTCAAAAAAATGCCGCAGTTTTGGAACATTCTGCGTGCATCTTTATCTTGCGTGTGAAGTCTATATCCATTAACGATATAACCAGTAAGGCGCTCAACTATTGGATCTGGTTCTGAGTTAAGTATCTTTATATCTTCTGTTATCTTAGCATCTACGGATTTAAGCACCTAATAAAGCAAAATAAGATTTCAAAATGGCATTTAGTTTAAGGAATTTGACGTGAGTTATATAGTTGAATATATTTTAGTGTTAAATTTACAAAAATTTTAAACCATATCGCAAATTTTCGATTTCGAACATTATCGATATATCTCGGTAGCGATTGACCCCTCGGCGGTCTATACTGAGCTTTCCATAAGCTAAGTATGAAATAATGCAAGCAATTTCATATTTATGTTTTGAGAAAAATATTAACTTGAATTCGTAATATATACCATAAACTAGACTACATACATACTCTTGAAATACGTCGAGCTCATCAGAGTTAAATAATACATATCGATATATTGTGTCAAGCTCCTCACTGCAAAGTGTGAAATGGTTCACAACACTTATTTTGTTCCCGTCTCCATAGAAGAAGGATATTAATCATTTTCCCTCGCTGCCCATTCCTCCATACGACGCTAACTATCGAATGAAGTCTCGTTCCCCTCAAGACACAGAACAAAATGTCATGCACTCCTCGACGAGAAACCCTTCGGCAATCGACCCTCGGATCTAGCTTTATTATAGATATATCGTTTTATCTTAAACATAAACATGTGGATTTTATTTTGGTAAATTTAATTGATGATATAATAAATATTATTTGAAAGTTAAAAACAATTCCTAAATAGGTAACTGTTGCTTACCTCTCGAATAGATGCATCCACCGATAGTTTACGGTCCACCTAAACGTGCCTCTTTTGCAAGATGAACTGTGAGATGCAATATGATTATGAAAAGCATGGGTGGAATAACATCTCCAATCTACAGAGAATGATAGAAACTTTGTTTTTCAGATTTCTAAAATCGTCTGCTATATATTCCTTAGAGCTTAAATTTTGGAAGCAATGACAAAGATCCATCACAACCGAGACAAATGGGCAATAACTTTTGTATAATCACGTGGCAGTCATGATTTTTAAGATGAGAATGTTTTTTATATTTCATGTCCATGTACTTAGAGAGATTTGACGAGCAACCTTCAGAAACCCTTACTTGCTCAAAAACTCTGCGGAAAGCACCTTTTTCATTAGCAGATACCATTGTACTTCACTACAGGAATTGCCCATCTACCGTTCCCCACTTGTTGTGGATGCAATTCAGTACGTAACCTTTCTTGCAAAAACTACCATCGCACAACAAGTTTATTCTTAGATTTGGATTTCATATTGAATAAGGTGTTAAGGAGTCGCTCACGGACAATCTTCTCAATATACATGAAGTCTAAGTTATTACATAGGTCGAGATCAAGCCAATACACTAGCTTGTTGAAAATGAGATTCTTCCTCCAGTGACTTCCAGCAACGCGTGGAATTGTATTCTTTGTGTCACGCCCCGCTTCCAAAAAGAAGGGAGCGGAAACGTGATGAAGCCCGCGGCATATTTATTTCGAGAAGGTCATTTCCCGGAATAAATATGCTAAGCGTAAAATAAGCAATATAACATACAAGAAAAGTTAAGCAAGTGAATTGAAACTTCAACAGCTTTATTTACATTCATAAATATCACATAATTGGGATACAAGCTAACTAAAAACAAAGTATAATAACATGAAATGCCTAAACAGGTGTCATACTAAAACTAGAGCTATAAAGAAAACTAGAGATCAGCCTGTGAAGCTAGTTGGTCATAATCTCCTGCAGTCACTTTTATCTTCTCAGTCTCTAGATCACCTGATAAACATCTGAAGAAGGAAAGATATGGATGGATGTCCATCAGCGAACTTGCGCTCAGTGAATCCCTAAGAAAATGTGGGAAGTATAAAAGTATAATGACAAAATAGAAGGATAAACAAAATGATATGGTGATTAAGCATAACAATTAATATAGCATGACAGTTCTAATATAACATGACAATGTAAATGAAACTATATAAGCATGGTAATATAACGTGAGTATAGCAACCAAATATAGCATAGCTGTGTAGTGTAGGTATAGTGAATATGAAGTGAATGTAAGTATCTTAAGAGATCTCTACAAAGGTAATCTAATTTAACGTTAGCTCAAGTGTGAATATTAACCAATCTCAAGAGTGTTCTCGAAACCAATATGTTGTAATACAGGGATAAGGAACCACGAGTCCGAATTAAGTGTTAGTAACTAGACTCCAATCTGGTGTTGAAGTATTCCAAAATCAACAGGTTATAATTCAGGAGTAAAAAAACACAGGCCCTCATGTTAGATTACTTGTATTAGTAGACATGAATTCATGACCTAGGGGGACTCCTGAGATTTCATTGGATTCATAATTAAACTACCCCAACACCCCGCGTATATTAGTCTATGATTAAGATTACGACGCTTGATCGAGTCCACGAATACAAAAGGTGATGTAATATCAAGATTGTGTTCATATAGTCATCTCAAGTGCAAGTCATGTCGTTTTGTATTCATGGTTCAAGTCAAGTTGGTTTCAGGTATAATTGTGGAGTTCATGTATACTGTAACAACCATGAAATCCCTGTACGTTTGTATCAAGTTCAATGTATATATGAAGGTGTTTCTGCTCTGACTATGAGTTATACGTAATTGGTGTTAAATAAAAGCAAGAAACTCCTTATATCTCATTGGTTAAGCCTCATCACTGCTTTTCTTTATCTTGCGTGTTCAAATCCCATCAGCCCCAATTATTTTAATATTTTTATTTTAACGTTTTGGAAGCCCAAGAGTTTGCACGAGTATTTCACGGAAAAACGAAAAGTTGCAACAGAAATAAAGTGGATAAAGGATATATTTAAAACCAAATAAATATATGGCATGAACTCTGAGGAGTTTTACCCCCTCTTGGCCACCCAAAATACCCAAAAATCCGCTACCAGTGGCCTGGGTGTGATCAAATTGTTCCGTGCTCCCCCATACGATCTTTGGACTCCCCACTACCCCTTTTTACACTTTAAATTCTCTGAATTAATCCAGAGAACTGTCAGACCCTTCATCTCTATAATTAATCTTTTTAATTCTTTTTAATTATTCACATACCTATCCCCACTACCTATAAATACCTAGACTAGTCCGAGTTCCCACCCTAGGTATCATCTCTCTCAAATTTCACTCTCAAATTTCCTCACAAAGTTTCTCAAGTCTCAAGGAAGTGCTCAAGCTGACGAAGCCAAAAACTAAAGCTCGTTCTTCCTTTTCTTTATCGGTCTCGGTTCTTCAAACCGAGGCCTCTCCTCTGCATTTATCGCTTATATGAGTACAAGCGGAAAACAGTAAGTATCCCTCTGTTCTACTTCCCTTGAATCCAAGCTTAACTCCTCTTCTTGAATCTCCTATCATAAACTTATATAAAATCGATACTAAACTAAACTTTTTAGAGATATTTTTGTATCACAAATATTGGAATTGTTAAACATATTTTTTATACTAAAAAGTTAAGAAAAATAAGCTGCCAAGTTTACCTTTCTTGCAAAACTTATGCTACACTCAATTCATGAAAATTTCCCTCTCTTTAAAAAAATTTATTGTTTATCATAGAAAACTGCATTTTAATACCATACATTCATTAACTGTTTTGTTATATATCGGTACTATTAACCAGTGTCTGCTCAGTAAATACAGATTACAGGTATTCATGACAAAACACTAGAAATACACTCAAATACACGGATATGTCATTTGTGAGCCGACACTGCAACCAGAACTGCAAACCGATCTATATTTAAAGAGTTTCTTTTGACAACATGCATGTGTACACACTTTTTATCAAAAATGGTCCAACACATACAAGTGTGAACACCTTTTGTGATGCATGGACCTAGGGGGCTGCCTTACACAAGTTGGCACACACAAATGATGACTTGTGCAAGTGGTAGACACATATGGGGGACATGAATGATAAATGCAAAAAGCTTTAATGTGATATAAAGCTACAAGTTTCCCTCCAAATCTCTGAATGCAAACCGGGTTCATATAGACAAATCAAACAGCACCAGTGGAATTGTGGAGAGAACATATCATCACAGAACCAACACGAGCCCCAAAGTCCAAAATTAGACCGGCGAGATGCTCAATAAATCCGGTGTCGTCGGTCCTTTCATGCCCAATGCTCCCCATTTTTCTTCTGACCTTCCTTTGTTGTCACATCATCCTTATTATATTGTTTGTTTAATCTTATTTTTTGCCCATAAATGCCAGATTAGTGAGCAAGGGAAGGATATACTTTTGAAGACTTGGATATACTTTGAGCTATAGTTTACTCTTTGTTTCTCTTTTCATTTTTGAAGCTTTGTATATGTAGCTAGTTCACCTTGAGTTCTTTGCCTTCTCTTCATCTTGCAACCTCTTCATTGAGCTTGCAAGTTTAAGTTTTGGTTATTGAACTCATGGTTTGTATCATCACTTAAAATTAATAAAGTTTTCATTTTGCACTTGGGTTCTTAATATTCATTTTCTATCTCTTTTACTTACTTGCAATTTATTTCTTGCTATTTACTTATTTGCAATGTTGTGTTATTCCTTTTTTATAATTTCATTTGCTCTTTCTTTTGTTGTTTTGTTGGTTTGTGAATAATGGTGTTGTTAAGAATGAGAATGATATTGTAAGTTAAGGTTTTCTTTACTCATTTCCTTTACCCGATATTTTCCAATTGAACTTCGCCCAAACCTTACGCAAGCGCTCCGTTAGGCACCCTACCCTACCAAGATATCGGTGATCCCTAACCATGACCGGTTGCGTTCGGTTTGGCCGGAGGCGAAAGTCAAGAGACAAGAATGGACGGACAAGGGTCAATAAGCCGAATTTCACTAATACCGTGCTTAAGCACCATAATCCACATTGTTTCCGATTTCTCTAACTTCAATAGTCAAGCTCGGTACAAAGGATTGAGTATGGACTTCCCTAACTTACACTAACCTATCTATTATTAACAAACTTATACTTTGCATATACAAACACTTAGGTTAGAAACAAACCGTTCTGAACCTTGAATTAACTCGTGGTAACAAGAACGCAAAACGCACCGTCTCCTTACGGACGAACCGTACACATCACGGCTAGTTACACAGGACGCCGTCTTGATTGCGGTTAACTTTAGAACTTAAAAATGACACGCGTAAGTGCGCGACAATCAAATAGCGCCGTTGCCGGGAAGACGGTAACGTTTTTATTCTTGTTATTTCAGATTAATCTCTGTATATCTTGTTTATAAATCTAACGCCATTCTAAAAACAAAACTAAAAAAATCAAAAATTTTCAAAAAACCAAAACAAAAATTGACATTCTAACTTTTTACTCTCTGGAAATTGGACCTGCTAGCATTTTGGGGCTAATTAAAAAAGTTAAACAATAACATTGAGACACTAGTAGAACAATTAGATCACATAAAAAAATTTGGAACCCAAATTCAACAAGTAGACCGGCGAGATCCCAAAAAAATCCGGCGTCGCCGGTTAGTTCATCTCCTTTTGCTCCCAAATTTTGTTATGTGCTCCAGTGTTCTATTATCATCCCAATTTTATTGTTTGATTTTTTTTAATTATATGTGTGTAGGAGTTTGGGCATTCATATCGCTTTTTCGCACTAAAAATCTGTTTTTCCGACATTTGAAGATTTTGACGGATTTGCGAACTGCGATCGTGTGGAGCAAAGTGTTCATCCAAAGTTAAGGTGATTACGAAGTACAGTGCCAAAGATCTGGGGAGTTTGACCCGCGCAAGTGAACTTTTCAAGCTAACCGAATTCACTTCAACGGGGGTTTCTTAACCCAAAAACTTATCGGTACGTATTTACTAACACCTTCTTCTCAAATCCGATGCATCCAATATATTATTTTTGCAAGATTCTTTGCAAGTTCGCTGTCAAACGCTATAAGTGACTAACCCGTATTTGTTGTAGTGTCGTGCCTAAACATAAAAGACGATTGTTTGACATTTTGAACTTTTTCATTAATTTGTGCATTGCATCCATTAATATGGACTTAAGGGCAAGCGAACCCCACAACATACGGTAAAGGATTTCATCACCTTTTTCATGGCCCACAAATCACGAAATTGAGCATAACGTATACCTGCATAAAGTTTAAAAGAAACTAGACTTTAAGTCTTTAAGGACTTCGTGCTCATTAGGAGAAGTTAATTACGTTTAGAACACCGCTTAACGGTATATCGTTCACGGGGTGTCTAGGAAAGTGTTCACGGCGAAACAGCCAAAAAAGAAAGGGTTATTCTAATTAAGGAAATTCGCGAAAGCGTTGGAAAACCCTCCCTTATCTCTGCACTTACCTGGCCTCGTGATCAGTATATCTTGAACCCGTTTCTCGACATAGTTTTACTTCGATAATCAAGTTCTTGAGCAGGTCTAGTTGACCTAGGACCCTAGACCGATTAGGTGTGTGGTATTGTGTCGTGATTATTTTTCTTATTTATCTTTTGTGTGTATATTTCATACTTTTGTTGATAACTAACAAATAAAAAAAACACATTCTTTTTCATCTCCTTTTCTTCTTTTTCTTCTCTTCATATCATGGGTACACCACATAGACCAACTCTTGCCGAATTTTGGTACCCACAGCCAGATATTACTTTATACGGTTCTTGTTTTGGTAGAACGTCAAACGATCCATCCATACCAAAAATATTTTTGAAAGATTGGATAGACGCATCTAGGACAAACAACTGGACTTCGCAATCCACTTTGTATCAACCGTTTCAACCTCCCTCGCCTTCTTACGTTGATACCCTTTTTGAGAGTCATGTTCCGATTCCAAGACCGATGTCCATTGCTGACCGAATTGAACAATCTTGTAGCCGATCTTTCACTCCTTTCACCACTTCCAATTGTTTTGATCAACAATTCCAATCACCTTGTTCCCCGCCGAAATACAGAAACGCGACCGCATAGGTCCGTCTTGCCTGAATTCGGGGCAGATGCTATTTAGTGCTATCCGTCCATCTCTCCAAAAATGCCAAGTTGATTTATGGCACCATATATCGAAGGTTTAGACGGATGCGGCCGATATAGCAGACTTCATCAGATTCCCCTTAGTTGAGGGGTTTTTGATTATGGGGACGCTCTTCCCTGCAAGCGCAAGCCCCTGCAGTTAATTACGCTACCGCATCACGGTAACCACTTTCTCCTGCTCCAGATGGTCACTTCGTGTCGTGTGTGTTTGTTTTGTTTTTGGTTGCCCGTGGATTGTATACAGAGACTTATTTATGTTGTCACCCGTAGAGCATGGATTAGTCCAAATCCGTATTTTCTTATATTTAGGTTTGGGGGTTGGGTTTAAGGATACGTTAGTCTCATTTGAGACTAAGATCAACTTAAACGTTTGTTAAGGATACGTTAGTCTAATTTTAGACTAAGATCAACTTAACGGGATCGTTTAGATCCGACAAAAGAGCATTTGGGCTATATTGTTTAGCTTAGGGACATTGCGGTCGATTACCAGTTTAAGGACATGGTGGTCCAATGTTAGTTTAAGGACATCTCGGTCCAAGGTTAAGGACATCATAGTCCGTGAGTTTAAAGACCTCACAGTCAAGGTTAAGGACATCATAGTCCGTGAGTTTAAAGACCTCACAGTCAAGGTTAAGGACATCATAGTCCGTGAGTTTAAAGACCTCACAGCCAAGGTTAAGGACATCAAAGTCTGTGAGCTTAAGGACCTCACAGTCCATGGAATGTATGGTTGTCGGGACCCGTCACCTCTCTAAAGACGTTGAAGGATTACAATGACAAATATCAGAGGAGTAAAGAGATGTACCCTCGAAACGAAGTTGATTAGGGGATCTGTAGTCCACTTTGGAACTAAGATCAATTAATTAGATTGTGAGCACATTGGTTCAGTTAAATCTGAATTGAGGACTTATGGCCAATTTGGGTCCAATTAAATTTGAAATGTTGGCCCCTTGTTGGACTGTTGAACATTTGTCTGGGTTCAGCCCCTCAATATTTAGCAATACTGAATAATGGTTTGGAGGCTCTGTTAACATTTTGTCTTTAGTTGAGCACTAACCATTCATTATAGCTCTGGATTTTAAAGTTCATTTGAGGGGGAGATTTGCCTCTGGAAAACTTAGCCAATTTAGGCTAAGATTGACTTTAAAATAGTGTTACACCCTATAGGATATTTGGCGATCACGTGCTCTCACGTGATGTGCTGAAAATAGTGTTAAACACTAAAAACGAAGCACTGAAAGTAGTGTTAAACACTAAAATTAATTTAGTTACGTGGGGTCACGTGAGGCATCTGAAGATGGGGCCAGACTTTCTTTATTTTCTTCCCAGAATATTCAAATAAGTGTTAAACACTTTTAGTCTTCAAGGCCGTCACGTGTGAGCACATGATGGGCATCCATCCACTGGATATTAAAGGGATTTGTTAGGGGTCACGTGGGGACACGTGAGGGCGCCCAAAATAGATTCTTCCTTTGGTTTTGTTCCCTTTTGTTTTGAGGGTCACGTGTGAGCACGTGAGGCATTGCCTCCAGACTAATTCCTTCTTATTTTTAGGAATCTGTTTAAGGGTCACGTGGGAGCACGTGAGCTAGTTTTATTCAGAGCGCCCAAAGCCAGTACTGCTTTTGCTTTTGTTCCCTTTGTTTTGGAAGTCGCGTGGGAGCACGTGAGGCATTACCTCTAAGCTTTTTCTTCTCATTTTGGGGGATCTTTTTTTTAGGGGGGTCACGTGGGAACACGTGACCTAGTTTTGTTCTTTCTTTTCTGATTATTGAGGATGGGGGTCACGTGTTACTACGTGACCCAGTTCTTTACGTGCATGGAGAGCTTTATGTCTCTTGTTTTTAAGAATTAAATTCTCTGTAAGGTTAAACCCTAATTCTGTTTTTAGAGGAATTAAATTCCTATGCGTGTGGAAGAATTAAATTCTTATTTGGGAGAATTAAATTCTCATATAAGGTTAAATCCTAGCTCTGTTCTTTTAGAGGAATTAAATTCCTATGAATTTGGGAGAATTAAATTCTCATATAGGGTTAAACCCTAGTTTTATTTTGAGGAATTAAATTCCTATGAATTTAGGGGAATTAAATTACTTAAACTTAAATTCTCCCTATAAGTTTTGGATCTGCATGACAGAATCTCCTCGATGAGAATTAAATTCTCAACCCGTGGGAAGATCTACTTCTGCAAACCTTCAACCAAAGGAAGAACTAAGTTCTTGTTCAGAAGAGTTAAACTCTTAAATTGAGAATTAAATTCTCTTTTATTTTATGGTGCTTAGATCTCTTTCCCCTTTCTTACCTAGGGTTTCTTTTCTCTGAAAGGAATTTCTTTTCTCTCTTGAGAATGAAAATTCTCCTCTCTTTTCTCTCTGTTATTGTTTTTCTTCAGAAAATTAAAGTTCCAAGATCCCAAAAATCAATCCCTTTTCTTCTCTTCTTGGCTCCTATTTATAGGAGAAACAAAAGAATCAATTTATTTAGTGAATTTTTCATTGAAAGATTATGGTTGTTTTTGTAACTAACGCGATCTTTTAGATTATTTAGTGAATTTAATTCACCATTGGGTTTCTAATCCAGAAGATATTCTGTTTGTTATTCTTGGTGAATTTTAGGGAAATCTTTTCTTGTATAAAATCTTTCCATAAATTGGTGATTTTTTAATCACCATTGGATTTTTTAATCCAACGGTGCTTTACTTTACAGAGCATAATTTTTTTTGTTTGGAAAGATTTAGAGAAATACTTTCCCGGTTAGGGTCTTTGATTTCCCTTAATTAGAATTTAATTTTATTAATTCACAAGGCTTTTAAAGCCCATCACGTGTTGGGACGTGTTCCCAATATTTGATAATTTAATTTTATCAATTAAAGAGCTGAGGGACCTGTCACATGTTGACACGTGACCCTCTTTTATTCAGAATTTGATTTTGCCTTTTAACAGAGCTAAGGGACCATCACATGTCAGCATGTGACCTTTTTTTATTCAGAATTTAATTCTGCCTTTTAACAGAGCTAAGGGACCATCACGTGTCAGCACGTGACCCTTGGTCACGTGTCAGCACGTGATGCCCTATTGGGGTCTTTCCTTAGCTGTTTTGTTACATTTTGTTTGATTAGAATTTAATTCTATAAAGTAGAGATCACAGGAATCTATCATGTGTCAACACGTGACCCTTGGTCACGTATGAGCACGTGATACCTCATTGAGTTATTTCCTGATTTTTTATCAGGGAACAAATGCCCCCACAGCGTTGTTCTCACGTGTCTGCATGTGAGTGCAACGTTGTCACCTTTGTGACCGTTGGATCTGTCTAGGGAATAGGGAAGATGAACCGTTTTCCATCACATCCTATAAATGCCAGAGTCCCTTCAGAAGCGCCTCCACTTTGTTCATCTTCTTCCTTGCTTGCTTTTTCCTCTGAGAATTTAATTCTCTGTCCTAGAGCTTAGTTCTCTGTTTCGAAAATTTTCAGAGTTTAACTCTGTTAACAAAAGATTCCCTTTTCTGATGTAATGATCTTGAACGGCTGAAGAAATTTTTGTAGAAATCTTCGTTGGATTTTAAATCCATACCAAGGGTTTTTCCCTATAACAAGAACCCATTTTTTAAAGTTCTTTAAAAAGAAAACCGCTTAATCTTTAAATCATAAATCCCTTTTGTTAAGGCTCCTTTGATCTCAGAGATCGATGGCGATGCTTGTCTTTTTCTCTGGAATTTAATTCCATTCCAAAGAGCTTTGGCTCTGAAAAATATTTCTGGGAATTTAATTCCCCTGTTCAAAAGGAATTTAATTCCTCCAAAGAACTTAATTCTTTAACAGAAGATCTCTTAAGATTTTTCTGCCTGAGTTGTTCTTTGCAACAAAAGGAAGGATTTGCAGTAAGGTTTTCTGGGAATTTAATTCCCTTGTTCTGCTTGATTTTTACAGAGTCCAAAATGGATTTCTTTTTGGGGAATGTGTAGGGTCATTTGAAATCCACTGTTCATTTATTGATAATCTTCCTTTTGTTCTCATAGTGATCGCTTTGCCTCATCATTAGTAAGCCTCCATCTTGATTTTGTGGGACCCATGTGTTTTGTAACCAATGGTCCCATAAAATAAGTCCCCTGTCGCTTTCTTCCATTGTCTTTTTATATATGCATTTACAAACATGTATATATATATATATACACGTGTTGGCTTCGCTTAACAGTTTCCCCTTTTTTTTTTTATTTTAGGCACAATGACTTCTGTTCCATACTTCCCTTTCACTCGCTCGGAGGCTGCCTTTCTTCAGTCACTGTCTGACGAGGAAGTGATGGCGATGATCAGGGCTCATGACCCGAATCGCACCAATTTACTTTTATGGGGGACCTGGTACGGTCACATCATTCGCGGTCGCCGCAGTTTTCTTTGCGAGATACCGACGGAGCTTACCTGTCCGTTTTTGCCGATGGATCCTCCACGGACCGCCTTTGCTGTGGAGATGATGAACTGGACCCCTATGGGACGGTTTGAGCCTTCAACAACTGATATTCCGAACCATCCTGTGCTGGCTATAGACATTTTAGGGCTCCGCCTTTTCCAGGGCGAAGCCCAGCCATGGGGACAGATTTATAAGATAGGGCTTACCCCTCGACATCCCACAGGCTACCTTCTCTGGGCCCGTTATATCCTGTCCGCCCATCGTGCGCGACTGCAGAGGGTCAGACTCTATCAGGCGATATATGCGTCTCTTTTCCACTATTAGTCTCCCCATTTCTGGTGGGTTAAGGCCTTCTTGAACCAATGGAACCTTCCCACCAACACCTTCCTTCTAGGGGACCGCAAAGTTTCAATTTCTCTGGAAGAATTTCGCGAGATCTCAGGGTTGCCGGTCAGGGGGACACTTTATGAAGAATTACTACCTCCCGATGAGTATGTCTTCGAAACCGAGCCTGCCATACTTGACGGCCTGTCGACCGAGAACACCGTCCGCCACAAACGCTCATGTTTGATCAAGACCCTGAGTATTTTTGACAAACTATTCACAGAGTCAGAGGAGCAGGGCGTCACTTTTAAAAGCTTTATCTCTTGCTTTCTTCGCGAAGATGTCCTATCAAAGACGGCTCCGAAGTTCACGAACATTAACGAACCCTTTGGGTTCGGTTTAAATAAGCGACCGACTAAAGAAGAAGACTTGCCGCAGTACTGCATTCCCATCATGTCAGCGGTATCTTTCGAGTTGATTGCAGCTCCTGGTATGGATGAGGAGACTTTCTTTGTGGGCTTCATCAGTGTTTGTCTTAGCTGGTTCGCCATTCCCATGCATCGCCGTTTCATGAGAGCCTCAGTTATCTACCTTGCTCATCGCATTGCTGAGAGAACGCGACTAGCTGTGGGCATTGCATGGCTAGCACATCTATATCATGGGTTAGGCACCGCGGCCAATACCTCAACTCCAGGAGTAGATGTGGTAAATTTCTCTCTTCAAATTTTATGACGTATACACTTTTCCGCGACTCATGCGGCTGGTGGACGCTTCTGATCCTGACCCAGCTTAGTTTGGGGCTATTCGCGTGCTGGTCAATCCCTATGCTAATACAGGCGGGATGGTATTCAACGACCGCGTTCTTTCTGCTCCCTCAGGACCGGTTCAACAGCTCTGCGACTTGTCGAAAGAGGGGGTACTATCTCTGAAGCCCGGGGAAGCTACGCACCTGTATTCGATTAGACCAAGTTATCTGGTATTTCATCAGAACGGTGCAGCCCTTTTTATGAGGTACAACCCACACAGCTTTGCTCGGTAACTTGGATATGACCAGGGCGTCCCCTTCGAGGCATTTACAGTGGCGCCTAGCCCATCGCCAGAAGTTGTTCATGACGCCTGATCAGTCGAAAATACTGCATTTTTAACACGGCAATTTCCCTATCATTTGCACTCATATAGAAGTGTTCGGTATTCATATTTCACATATTAGCAAAACATCTCTGAAATACCAGATTGCATGTCTTAGACTTTAAAACCGGCACTTTGAGGGAAATTTTATGTTTATCATGGCATCGCATCATCCTTGTATTGCGCAACTCTTGTCCCGAGAAATTTTGCAGGAAATTGCAGAAACCGAGCCAAAATTGTGCTGATAAAATACGCCAACTCAAAGGCCAGAGATCTGGCAGAGATCAGGGACTCAATTGGAAAATCAACATATCACAAAAAGGCCTAAATATTAGCAGCAGAAAGGCCCAGAAATTGAAAGCCCTAAGGCTTCAAAAACGCCGCGGTTCCGCGGCGGGAGCCTGCTTGCGCCGCGGAACCGTGGCGGCTTGATGGCTTCAGATGCGCAGATTTCTTACACGTGTCCTATGTAACTACCCAAGCTTCCAGAAGACTCCCGATTCTCCACGTGGCTCATCTAGAAGGCTCGGCTTAACAAACTTTTAGAGGGAAATTCAAATCTCTCTTAACAAACTTTTGGAGGGAAAATTCAAAATTCAAATCCTAGATCTAAGGTTTTGGAGTTCTATAAAAAGGAGCCTAGATCTAGGGTTGAGGTTGTTCATCATTAGTTCAAGAATTCATTCATCTTCTTCCACCCACAAGTTTAGTGACAAAACTTGTGCCAAACCCTAACCCTAATTCCAATTCAAAATCAAGATCAAGATCCCGAGTACCATTCAAGCAAGAGAGCCTTCAACCTTTAGCAAGCGACGCCGGATTCCATCGGAGCAAGAGATCCCAGCCGATCCGCGACTCAAGGAGCCGAGCGAAGCCGAAATCGACGATCTAGTTCCTTCCTTTTGTAAATTCAAGAGAGTTGTAACAAAAATTGTCGATAAATAAAGGTAAAATTTCTATATCTTGCTTATCTTTGATTCAACATTATGATTCGATCTCAATTTGTGATTATGTTTGATATTATGATGTTTGAGTAAACTCCGCTCGTATAGGAGTTGTGACGATCAATAGAATGACGATGATTTAGATCTTTTTACAATTCTTAAATCTTATAACGATTGTAAATTCTTGTGAATCAAATGATCGATGACCTAGTTTTGGGATGATCCTCTCTTGATTGTGTTCACTTGAAACTAGGGATCGACGATTGATCATTTGATTAACTAGAAGCTAGAATTTGAATGAGATTCATTGAAAGGATAAAGGATAAGATGAGGAAACCCTAGCTTCTTCGCAAGATCCTTAATCCTCGATGAATGATCATCGATCTAGTATCAATTAGTTAAAGGATAAGAACATGAAATCCTTAGATCTCATCACATCTATAGATCCGATCTACTCCTACGAGCTACACTTCGAATCTTGATTGTTGGTCGGAAATCATCCCAAATTACCACTTCTTGATTTTAATGCTTTCTTAGATCTAGATATTTTCTCTTTCTTGAAATGCAATTACAAATCATGAATTGTTTTCTTTTCTTTTCCTTAAAGTTTCGACTCATCTAATTCGAAAGACGAACGATTACACTTTCCCTGTGGACGATCCGCACTTACTAACGCGCTACATCCGACACCGTTACTGATTGCGGTCAAATAATTTTTGGTTGTGATTTCTTTACAATTTTCTCAAACATACACAACAAGAATTTCATTAAATCAAATGGCGCCGTTGCCGGGGATAGTGCGCTAATTGTTCGTATTTTGAAATTTGAGTTGAAAGATTTATTCCATTGCATTTTTAGATCAAAATTCGCGCAAACACTAATACGAGTTGTTATGATTTGTGCGAGAAAATCTGGAATCATTGGAGCTGGAGAAAAAAATTTCAGGAATTTCCAAAGAGCTCAAGGAGTGAACAGAAGTTCACTGTAGATTTTTGGTGCACTGAACAGCACCTACGGCCGCGTTTCCGCGGTATTGGAGCCCTATTGCGGCAGTTCCGCGCCTCTGTGGAAGCTTCCCTGCACAAAATTTTCACAGTAACTTCTAACTTTCTTATCTCTCTCTAAAATCTGCTCCAAATAACATTTTGTGCAGGCTTCTTTGCAAAAATCGCAGCGCCGCGCAAAAAGCAAAATTAAATTGTGCTTGTTTTGATTTTTGTGGTTGTTTGCATAATTAATACGGACATTAAGGGGCAAAGACCAAATCCAGATTAGGTGGGGAGTTCATTACCCTTCCTAAGCCCCGAAAATCGCAAAATTTGCATCCGCATTTACCCTCATTAACTAAAAAATATCTAGAGATGACTCTAAGGACCGTCGCGCTCACTTAGGATAAGAGAAGGCCGTGGGTAATTCATTGCTTATCCGCGTTTCTTTTGTGGTGTCTAAGGCAAGTGTGTCGAAGACTAGTGGTTACTTAATTAGGCCCACTACTTATGTAGTGGAGAACCTCCCACTTACCTGGCACTTACCTGGCCACAGAAGAGACAAAGAGGCAGTGGAGGATTGATCCTGCGACTTGTCTTTTGGCAGTAGGAGCGGTCTAGAGATTTAACCTAGGTGACCCTAGAATTAGGGTTTTGTGTGTTGCATTTTGTGATTTGCATCATATTTTCAAAAATCCGTCCACTTTTCAAAACAAACACCGCATCCATTCATCATTCCCCTAATTATAAATCCACGCTGCCACTTGTACTAACCCTTTTTAGTGCAAGATAGGCTGGACAACAGGACTCTGGTGCCTGTTTAGTCCGCGTCCTTTTGATCGACCCAAAAGTCGGTATTTCTACACTTACCCTTTCTTTACCCACCACCACACCCACATCGATGGATCCGTCTCCATCGAACTTCTTTTCCACTACTCTGCCGCCGTCCGTTGGTGCGCAGAATCCACCCCGCATCTCTCTCCAAGAGAGGTGCTATCCAACACGAGGCCCCCTTTCCACATGTCTTTCCACTCCACCAGCCAACAGGGAAAATTTTCAAATAAAACCCCAATACATCAACCTTCTACCAAAATTTCACGGTCTCGAGTCTGAGGACGCATACGTGTTTATCACCAAATTTGAAAATGTATGCGCAATGATGGGTACTTCACAGCTTTCTGTGGATGCTTTGCGTCTTCGTCTTCTCCCATTTACTTTGTGCGATTTAGCCGAGAAGTGGCTATATAATACTACCGTACATTCCATTTCAAATTGGGACGAATTCGTCAAAGCATTCCTTAAGAAATTTTACCCACATCACAAAACAGTTCGAGTCCGCAGCGAAATAAATCAATTCATCCAGCTTCCAAATGAACCATTTTCAAAATGTCTTGAACGCTTCAAGGATCTGTTAGTCCAATGTCCACATCACGGCATCCCGAGATGGGAACTGTGCTGAATCATTTATGAGGGCATTAATCCTAACACAAGACAGACCCTTGAATCCATGTGTCAAGGCAACTTCATGACCAAAGGTGATGGGGAAGCTTAGAAATACTTAGAAGATTTCGCTGAAAAATCTTTACAGTGGGAGGGTGTGAGTCAATCGTCTAGGGATGGCAATGACATTTCCATAGGAATTAGAGCTGAAATTTCAGCTTTACACGAGAAATTCGACGCTATGGAAAACAAATTTTTAGCTGCCACCCTAAATCAAATGTCACTCTCCAAAACTGTATGTGGTTGTTGTTCTGATCCATCACATCTCACGGAAGAATGTCCACGAAATTCTCTGTTTCAAAGTCATGAGCATATCAATTCTGCTTACCAACAAAGACCTAGAAATGACCCTCTTTCTTCCATATATAATCAGGGTTGGAGTAATCACCCGAACTTTACTTGGAACCAATCCCAATCTCAAAACACGGTTCCAAATCCGAATCAATTCCAAAGGGTCCCTCCACCACAACAGCAACCACCACTTCATTTGAGTCAGCACCCCTTTCAAGCACAAAATTTCCAAAATCTGGTCAACACACCTGCACCGTCTAATCCTTTGCAGTTGATCGGTTCAGATGAATCCTCTTCATTCATGAACTTGCTTTTGACAATAAAGACTTCCATCGATGACATAAAGAGAAACTCTGCGTCCCAAAGCGAGTCTATTAAATCGATGGAAGAAGAAATTGCACATTTAAAAGCTGAAATGAGTGTAAGAGAGAAAGGGAAACTTCCAGCTCAACCTTTACCCAATCCTGGCTATTCACATTATGTGGATGCAATCACGTTGAGATCTGGAAGAGTGCTTGACAATCACGTTGGGGAAGATTGTGATGACACTGAAAAATCTATCGATAACACCCCGGCTGAGACCTTTCCTTCCACCTCTACTTCTAATTCTAACCCCAGTTCTTCTACCCCACCACCTTCTTCCGAGCTTATTCTTCGTTTCCCAAAAGGCTCACCACTTCAGCCCACCTCTTCTACTCTTCCACGAACGATCCCCACTTCCATTCTAGGATCGGGTCCACACACACTTTCTTCTCCTATGATGGACCCAGCGCTTATTGCTAAAGCACCTTATCCTAATCGGTTAAGGGCAAACACATCGAGTCCACATATGGAGAAGATTATGGACATTTTTAAGCAAGTTAACATCAACATCCCTCTCCTAGATGCTATCCAACAAGTTCCGTCCTATGCGAAAACTCTTAAGAACTTGTGCACTAGGAAGAAGAAGAAACAAGTGCCCAAGAAAATTTTCATGGCAAAGACTGTAGACACGGCTTTCCCCCAACAATTACCGAGGAAACGTAAAAATCCTGGATATCCTACTATTTCCATTTCTATTGGGGAAAAACACATTAACCGTGCTCTACTAGACCTGGGCGTAAGTGTTAACCTGCTTCCATACTCAGTCTATGAGCAGTTAGGGATCGGAGAGTTGAAGCCAACTCATTGCACTCTCCAGATGGCTGACCGATCAATCACCAAACCTAGGGATGAACTGGAGGATGTGTTAATAAGAATCGGGGAATTCATATTCCCTGTGGACTTTCTTGTAATTGATACACAGCCTGTAGCGAACCCACGGAATCAAATTCCGGTGATTTTAGGTCGCCCCTTTTTGGCCACTTCCAACGCTATCATCAACTGTCGTAACGGTTCTATGAACCTATCCTTCGGGAATAGGTCTATTGAGCTGAACATTTACAAGTTGGGAAGTGTACCCTCCAAACCTACTGCTCAGGTCTGTTCTGTCGACTTAATGGATGTCGACAGCAGCGAATTTGATGATCCTCCTGATACTGATCTTGACTCTTTTCATGCGTTGTTGTTTGACCCAACTATGTATCATACACATACAGACTCTTCCACCGAGATGTCCGGGTCAACAACTAACACTGATTATGAACTGCTTTTAGAGTCTGAAGATCACCCCGCATCTTGTGATGACATTATTCTTCGAGGTATTGATGAAACTTTTGAGAAGATCTTCGCTGATGAACTTGCATTTCTGAAAAGCACGGGTGTTGAGATGAATCCACATCCAATCAATGAAATTGAACCTCCACCCCTTCCTCTGAACTGTAAAAAGAATACGAGTAATCCATCACAATCACTGCATCGTCTCTCCAAAATGAGACGCACACAGACTCTCTTCCACCACTTAACCTTTCCCCACTTCTTCTTCCACCAACCAGAGCACTGCATTGATAAAATTTTCGAATGGTTGGTGTTGACATTCGGTCTTTGCAAAGCTTGGCATCGACCAATGATTTTTGACCCCCTCATGTAATTTTTAAAAGATTAACATTGCATAACTCAAGTTTGGGGGGGACATTTTTTCCGGCTCTTGAAAAGAAAATTTTTACAAAACGATGAGCCAAGAATAAGTTTGGGGGAGGATCTTCACTTAAATATTTTGCCCCCACTAATAAATTCCTCCCAAGCTTACAGGTTTTTTGAGATTTAGCAAATGGCAACAGTGAGGACACTGTTGAAAACAAGTTTGGGAGAGGTTTGTGCTTATTTTTGCATCATTTGCATATCATTTGCATAAGCACAAAACATTTTTGAAAACCTATAAAAATTTAAAAAATTTCAAAATATAAAAATATTTTTGTACATAAATAAGATAATAAAAGTTTAGATAGTGAAAAATTACATCCATGAGATTAGAAAATTTTAAGAAAACCAAGAAAATTAGAAGTTTTCTTATACGAACTAGTAATAAATAGTTATGAGCCGTTGTCCCAAGGGTTAGTAAGATGAAGGAAGTCACTAATCTGAGGATAAAAATAAGTCTGAAAAATAGTTTCTATTCTGGAAAACCAAACATTTTGAACGTTGATACCCTGCTATTCGCACTTACACACGTCTTGAAGCCCGGGATAGTAGAGGATACCTTGAAATGCTCTTGTCTAAAAGCCGATGTATGAAGGAAATAAAAAAAATGAATAAAATATAAAGTGGTGAGAAAAATGGACACTGGTTTTGTTATCACCAAGGGCAATAAAAAATATATAGCGAGGGTGCCTCTTCACCTAATGCCCTAAGGCCAACTGGTCTGGGAGTCACTGCTAAGCCTTAGGTGGTGCAAGACGAGGAAAATACACCAAATAAGCAAGCACATGAGTAATCGGTCGGTTAGTACCTCAAGAAGTATTAACGGTCGCATAAAAGTGTGTGAGCAAATTCATTTAAATATTCATTAATTAAAAAGTACTGAGGCTGATGGACAAGAGTATGATAGCTTGAATTGAATTCTCCGGGTGTAGGGATGTCTTTACACACACGTAGGGTGATATGATCGATGTTTGGAAGAAAGATAGGAATGAAGAATAAGACGATGTTTTATTGAGGGAGGACGTGATTTCTGACATCTTTTCATGACCATTAAGATAGGGCTCATGACAACCGAAAAGCTAGCTTAGTTGGAAACCTTAATTTTCAAGGCTTTTCTTTTACAATTCTTTTCTTTAAATGTAATATTCATGATCTTCCTTTTATTATTGGATTTTGTGGGTGCAATCCGCTGAAAACCCTCAGGAGACAACACTCCTCCTACTAGGGACACCTAGAGGTTTAAAGGCTTATTGCACGTGCTCAGTGCAATCGTGTTGCCTACGAAAGTATGCTAATTAGTTTTTCTCTTTCTTTATTTTCTCCTTCTCTTTTTAATAAAACAGTTTGATCGAGACGATCGAAAATAAGTTTGGGGGAATTTGATCAGTCGAAAATACTGCATTTTTAACACGGCAATTTTCCTATCATTTACACTCATATAGAAGTGTTCGGTATTCATATTTCACATATTAGCAAAACATCTCTGAAATACCAGATTGCATGTGTTAGACTTTAAAACCGGCACTTTGAGGGAAATTGTATGTTTATCATGGCATCGCATCATCCTTGTATTGTGCAACTCTTGTCCCGAGAAATTTTGCAGGAAATTGCAGAAACCGAGCCAAAATTGTGCTCATAAAATACGCCAACTCAAAGGCCAGAGATCTGGCAGAGATCAGGGACTCAATTGGAAAATCAACATATCACAAAAAGGCCCAAATATTAGCAGCAGAAAAGCCCAGAAATTGAAAGCCCTAAGGCTTCAAAAACGCCACGGTTCCGCGGCGGGAGCCTGCTTGCGCCACAGAACCGCGGCGGCTTGATGGCTTCAGATGCGCAGATTTCTTACACGTGTCCTATGTAACTACCCAAGCTTCCAGAAGACTCCCGATTCTCCACGTGGCTCATCTAGAAGGCTCGGCTTAACAAACTTTTGGAGGGAAATTCAAATCTCTCTTAACAAACTTTTGGAGGGAAAATTCAAAATTCAAATCCTAGATCTAGGGTTTTAGAGTTCTATGAAAAGGAGCTTAGATCTAGGGTTGAGGTTGTTCATCATTAGTTCAAGAATTCATTCATCTTCTTCCACCCACAAGTTTAGTGACAAAACTTGTGCCAAACCCTAACCCTAATTCCAATTCAAAATCAAGATCAAGATCCCGAGTACCATTCAAGAAAGAGAGCCTTCAACCTTTAGCAAGCGACGCCGGATTCCATCGGAGCAAGAGATCCAAGCAGATCCGCGACTCAAGGAGCCGAGCAAAGCCGAAATCGACGATCTAGTTCCTTCCTTTTGTAAATTCAAGAGAGTTGTAACGAAAATTGTCGATAAATAAAGGTGAAATTTCTATATCTTGCTTATCTTTGATTCAACATTATGATTCGATCTCAATTTGTTATTGTGTTTGATATTATGATGTTTGAGTAAACTCCGCTCGTATAGGAGTTATGACGATAAATAGAATGATGATGATTTAGATCTTTTTACAATTCTTAAATCTTATAACGATTGTAAATTCTTGTGAATCAAATGATCGATGACCTAGTTTTGGGATGATCCTCTCTTGATTGTGTTCACTCGAAACTAGGGATCGACGATTGATCATTTGATTAACTAGAAGCTAGAATTTGAATGAGATTCATTGAAAGGATAAAGGATAAGACGAGGAAACCCTAGCTTCTTCGCATGATCCTTAATCCTCGATGAATGATCATCGATCTAGTATCAATTAGTTAAAGGATAAGAACATGAAATCCTTAGATCTCATCACATCTATAAATCCGATCTACTCCTACGAGCTACACTTCGAATCTTGATTGTTCGTTGGAAATCATCCCAAATTACCACTTCTTGATTTTAATGCTTTCTTAGATCTAGATATTATCTCTTTCTTGAAATGCAATTACAAATCATGAATTGTTTTCTTTTCTTTTCCTTAAAGTTTCGACTCATCTAATTCGAAAGACGAATGATTGCACTTTTCCTGTGGACGATCCGCACTTACTAACGCGCTACATCCGACACCATTACTGATTGCGGTCAAATAATTTTTGATTGTGATTTCTTTATAATTTTCTCAAACATACACAACAAGAATTTCATTAAATCAACGCCACTCACCACTTCATGCGGCTGAACACTGGTTCCTGCTTCATGATTCCTGAAGCCAATCATATTCCTCGATGTGTGGGCTCTTTCACGGGCCGGTACCTCAACCGGGTCAGTCCAATTAGTGCTGAGAAGAGGAGGGTGCTTCTTGGATATAGGGCTCCCATTCCGATTCAAGCCACGGGAGTTCCGCCGCAACCGCGTGCAACGGTTCGCCCTCCCTTGAGGGATACCGGTGTCGTGCTTATTCCGGAGGCGGCGGAAGCGGATTTAACTCCCACAGCTGGTATGCCACTACGTACTAGGGCTCAATCGAGGGCTAATAGGGCGCCAGTAGCGGTGTCATCGGCCGCGGCGTCAACAATGGCCGTGTCGTCATCGGTAGCACCGCCGAGCGAGGACATCGAAGGCGAAGTGGGTCAACGCCGTACCAAAGCTTCACGGGGAAGGAAACGATTGTCTTCGGCGGTTAGTTCTGGGCCCAAGAGGCGGAGGAAGACGGTCACCAATCTGCTCAACTCTTTAATAGAGTCTGAGCCTATTCTTCAAGATGAACCACTAACCATGCAAGAATCGGATGGTGGTCTACTTTCCCCGGGTTCATCTGCCGAGGAAGCCGCACAATTGGCTGAGGCTATAAGACGTTCGCAAGATGAATCCGAGAATGTAAGGATCCCAAAGAGGCCTTACCCTACCGTAATTTTTTATGAAGACCCTCCATCGATATGGCGGCTATTCATAAGACCTTTAGAAGAATGGAGTGAGAGGGCCCTTAAGCAGGCTGTTTCGGCCGACGCTGAGGACGCACTTTCATTTTGGACTGGTGGCCACGAGTCTACTCTCGAACCTCGGCGAGCATATCTCCTCAGGAAGGAGCGTCGGCTTGAACAAGCCATATTAGAGGCTCCCTTGCGCATCGGTATGTTCATGTATCTCCTTGTAATATTTTGTATTGCTTGTGTGTGTGTGTGTGTGTGTGTGTGTGTGTGTGTGTGTCTATATATATCCTTATCTTCGTGCAAACTTTGCAGGGACTTCGGCGATGGCGGAGAATCTGAATTCGAGTCGTGCTTTGACTGTAGACTCCGTTAGTATCCCCAATGAAACACTAATCAGTGTGGAAGGGGTCGATACAACCGTTGCTCCTGCGATGGAGCCTCCTTCGGTGATTCTCACTCCCCAAGCGCTTGTTCCCCCGGGAGAGGCATCTTTGTTGGTCGCCGATCCAATGGCTCTTTCTGGAGGCGGTCCAGAGATTAGG
Source organism: Agapanthus africanus (assembly GCA_030015575.1). NCBI lineage: Eukaryota > Viridiplantae > Streptophyta > Magnoliopsida > Asparagales > Amaryllidaceae > Agapanthus > Agapanthus africanus. The sequence goes on from CM057340.1 coordinate 746,327,873, forward strand.
GGACAGGTAGTCGAGGCTACCGTCCTTCCGCTGGAGCCTGCAGTGGTTGCCCCTGCTCCTCGCTCGGAAGTTGTTATACTGGACCACGTCCCCGATGATGTGCTTGGGGCATGGAGGAGGTCGCCGAAGCTTCTATCCCTCAAGCCCAGAATGGGAGAAGCATCGAAGGTAGCCTTCTATATTTTACATTAATTATCTCTTCCATTATCTGAACCCTTCTGTCTTTTCAGAATTGCGTGGCTTGGCGGCGTCTATTGCCGATCTGTCTCCCAGGAAGTCCTTTCAGTGCCTGTTGGAGATGGCCGCTCCGCAGGCGATATCTCCTCAACGCATCGTCCTCTCTTCCGGGCAAAGTCGGTGTCTTTTGCCCTCTCCTCACGGCGTTATTATTATTTCATATAATGACATTGATGTCTTCTGCAATTCCGGAAGCTGATGACGAGGTTGAGATTCTTGATGGGCCTGGGGAGCCTTCAGACCCTTCTTGCATGACTATGGGTAAGTAAAGTCTCAACGTTGTTCCATTTGTTCTTTGCTTACAAGTCTCGCTGACTGTTTATAAATCTGAACAGCTTTGCCAGTGCTTACCACGCTGGAGTCTCGCATCGTCATGCCACCTGGCCTCTATGCTCTACGTGTCTCGGAACGGATGGCAAAGCTAAGCCTCCACTCCCTGTCAGTCTTAATTGAGGATCTTCGCGCTGGCAGTCTGATCACGGCCGAAGCATTTGCCGCTGAAGCTAACAGCTCTCTTCCCTTTCTTGCCGCCTATCATAGTGAAACATTAGTGCAAGTCTGGGTTGATTTTTGTCGGCAGGTGGAGGCTTGCTTGCATGTTCTTGAATATACACGCCTTCCTTCAGAGGTTATGGCCGTGAAGGCGAGCTTACAGGGGCTGATTGAGCGGTGCGCTGCGAACATGATATCGTGCGAGAAGAAGCTCAGCCGCAAGTTTTCGGAGAGGGAGCTGGCTTCTAAAGCACCGAGGGAACTTCAAGCCAATCTTACGGCCAAGACCACTAGGGCATATGAACTTTGGCGGGTGCTCCAAGAGACTATCAAGGATGTGATAGACTTTGATAAAGCCGTACTCATGAAATGGTCGAAGCCCATAAAGTTACTGAAAAAGAGCTTGAAGGTCAGCTTGCCTCGTACCAGGCCCAACAGGCTCAAGCGGAGGCCCATCTTATAATAATAATGAATCATGAAGCCGAGGCCTAGCGGAAGAAGGATGAACTGGCACGTCTATTAAATCGTCCGCCGGCTTAAAGAATTGTGTATTTTTTTCCTTTTTCTTTGTACATACTCCTGAATGAGAGTATTTTTTATTTCTTTCATAAATTGTACTTTGTATTCATTTTGATTCATGAATAAAAGACATATTTTTCTTCATAATGGTGTGTCTCTTTTTGGTAAATGCATCTTGTGGATAATCTATTTCGATTTCCTTGTAGGACAGTGATGGCTTAGGACTCAGGGTTAAGATCTGCCTCCTAAGACTTTTCAACTTTATGAGCCGTGATGGTCTCATAAAGAATTTTCTCCCTACAGGTCGAGAGGATCCCGTAGGTGTAATTTCTCCTTAGGAATCGTGAGGATTTCTAAGTTTGTTTTCTCTTGAGAGTTGTAAGGATCTCATAAGAGAGTTTGCTCCCTTACAAGTTATGAGGACCCGTAAGTGATGGGTGAGGTTACCATTATCCGCATTTCACGGAGTCAGGAGTTGTTCTGGCCATTTCCTAGGGGGTCAAGATTGACTTTAACCATGTTTTATGGGACCAGGATTTGCTCTGGATGCTTCCCACGGGGTCAGGATTGACATAGCCGTGTTCTGCGAGGACCAGGCTCCGCTTTAGATGCTTCCCACGGGGTCAGGATTGACATGACCGTGTTCGGTGAGGACCAGGATCCGCTCTGGACGTTTCCCACGGGGTCAGGATTGACATAGGCCGTGTTCCACATGACCAGGAATTTGCTCTGGATGCTTCCCACGGGGTCAGGATTGACATAGGCCGTATTCCACATGACCAGGAATTTGCTCTGGATGCTTCCCACGGGGTCTGAATTGACATAAGTCGCGTTCCATGTAACCTGGAATTTTGCTCTGGATGCTTCCCACGGGGTCATAGCCGTGTTCTGCGAGGACCAGGCTCCACTCTGGACGTTTCCCACGGGGTCATAGCCGTTTTCTGCGAGGACCAGGCTCCGCTCTGGATGCTTCCCACGGGGTCAGGATTGACATAAGTCGCATTTCACGTAACCAGGAATTTTGCTCTGGATGCTTCCCACGGGGTTATAGCCGTGTTCTGTGAGGACCAAGCTCCGCTCTGGACATTTCCCACGGGGTCAGGATTGACATAAGCCACGTTCCACGTGACCAGGAATTGTTGACTTTATCCGCGACGGGGTCATTGGCTGACGTATTTCCGCGACGGGGTCATTTGCTGACGTATTTCAGCGACGGGGTCATTTGGATGACGTGTTTCCGAGATGGGGTCATTGGTTGACGTGCTTCCGAGACGGGGTCATTGGCTGATGTATTTCCACGACAGGGTCATTGGCTGACGTATTTCCGCAACGGGGTCATATGGATGACGTGTTTCTAAGATGGGATCATTGGTTGACGTGCTTCCGAGACGGGGTCATTTGGATGACGTATTTCCGAGACGGGGTCATTGGCTGACGTATTTCCGCGACGGAGTCATTGGCTGACGTATTTCCGCAACGGGGTCATTTGGATGACGTGTTTCCGAGACGGGATCATTGGCTGACGTGCTTCCGAGACGTGGTTATTGGCTGACGTATTTCCGAGACAGTGTCATTTGGATGACGAGTTTCCGAGACGGGGTCATTGGCTGACGTATTTCCGCGACGGGGTCATTTGCTGACGTATTTCCGAGACGGGGTCATTTGCTGACGTATTTCCGAGACGGGGTCATTTGGATGACGTTGCATCTGCATCCTGCTGGACTGCGAAGGAACGTCGTTGTTGACATTGCGTCTGCTGTAAGGAGACGGGTGCTGAGGTGGAGTTAGGATTTTGCCGTCACTCTTCTTTGCTGACCATGGGGTCTTTCGTTGACGTTGCATCTGCATCCTGCTGGACTGCGAAGGAACGCCATTGTTGACATTGCGTCTGTTGTAACGAGACGAATGCTGAGGTGGAGCTGGGATTTTTCCATCACTCCGCTTTGTTTCGACCATGGGGTCTTTCGTTGACGTTGCATCTGCATCCTGCTGGACTTCGAAGGAACGTCATTGTTGACATTACGTCTGCTGTAACGAGACGAATGCTGAGGTGGAGCTGGGATTTTTCCATCACTCCGCTTTGTTTTGACCATGGGGTCTTTCGTTGACGTTGCATCTGCTGTAACGAGACGAATGTCGAGGTGAAGCTAGGATTTTTCCATGGCTCCGTTGATTGTCGCGTCTGAATCCTGCTGGAATGAGGAGGAACGCTGTTGGTGATCTCTAGGCTGTCAGTGAACTGTCGAGATTTGGCTTCTTCTTCTGATGAAGCCTGGGGAGGAAAGGTGTGATTCGCTCTTGGTTTGCGTCTCTGGATTGTGTACAGGGATTGATGTGATATCATCTGTAGGACAAAAGGTTTCATTATATATATATATATATATATATATATATATATATATATTTCTTTCCGCGATACTCTATCATTTTAGCTTTTTGTATCACGAAAGTCATGATTGCCCAATCATTTCGGTTGTTTTTGGTGTCCAATCATTTCGGCTATTTGTTTTATTTACTCGCTGCTTTTTATTGCGAGTTGCCCAATCATTTCGGTTATTTTTGTATGCATATATATTTTTACTTGCTGATTTGCAAGTTGCCCTATCATTTCGGCTATTTCATATGCATTTGCCTTGCTACGAACTTGAGTTTTGATATCGGTTTAGGCATCAGTATCGCTATAACTGGGATATTGCCAGGAGCGAATCATCATTTGCCTTTGTCTGTTCGAACAAAGGTGGCGTAGTAAACAGGGTTAGGATCCTGTCGACTAAGGTTTTTGACTTCATGAGCCGTAAGGGTCTCATGAAGGTATTTCTCCCTACGAGTCGTAAGGATCTCATAGGTGTGTTTTCTCCTTAGGAATCGTGAGGATTCCTAAGTGTATGGTCTCTTATAAGTCGTAAGGATCTTACAAAAGTATTTTCTCCTTATAAGTCGAGAGGACTTACAAGTGTCTTTTGCCATAAAAGCATATCCCCAGTCTTCGGTGGGACTTTGTTAGGGAAATGTTTACTCACGCCCGTGGATTGTATACAAGGGTCGATGTCGAGACGCTTGTAGGGCAATATTAGAGATTGTGATGGCTTAATAACAGGTTCAGATCCCTATAGCTTAAGACTTTTGAATCATATGAGCCGTGAGGGTCTCAAAGGGGAATTCTCCTTATGAGTCATGAGGATCTCGTAAGTGTAATTTCTCCTTAGGAATCGTGAGGATTCCTAAGTGTATTTCTCCTTTGTGAGTCGTAAGGATCTCACGCAAGTAGTTTTCTCCTTACAGGGTCGAGAGGACCTTGCAAATGTCTTTTAACGAGATTGCACCTTTTCAAGTTTTCACAAACTCGATGGTATCCCTGCTGTTTTTTACTCACGGCGCCCTTTCGGGTTTTCATCCGTACCCATTTTGCTTGTGGACATACATTCTTTTTTTTGTGTCAGCCCTGGAATGCTGCGGTCCGTAGTAGTTTATCGACGTCTTGGTCAATAGCCAGTTTTAGGACGTAGTGGTCTACGTTGCCATATTTGAGACGAATTTCTAGTTTATGGACTTTTCGGTCTAAGGGTTTTCTTTATGAATAAGCACGATGCCCCTGACATGTCCATCTTTTCCGGAACATGTGGTTGGGGCGGGTTCATCTTCCGGTTTTCGGACAGTGCGAACTTGCCCTATTGATATTGGTCCTCAACCCAATTTTTGAAGACGTAGCAATCTTCGATCGGATGGCCTACCACTTGATGATAGGGGCAATAATTGGGATTATTGGCCTCACCGGGTTGCAATGGGCGTTTTGGATCCGGCAAGGTGATGAGCCTGTTGTGCAGCGCTAGCTCGAATAATCTCTTCGTCCTATCCAGAGGGAACGAGTAAGGGCGCCTCATCTTTTCTCCAAGGGATGGATGTCTATCACTTTGGCGATCGGCTGGTTTTGGACCATTAGGCTGCTGCTGAGCATTGGCGATGAGGGTCGCTTTCCCTTTCCCTTTTTCATTTCGAGATTCCAGGTTCGAAGAAGATGGTCTATGACCCATCTGGTCCATTTGGGCCAGCTTGTCAATCAAGGCCTGAAAGGTGGTCGGCTTGAAGAACATCATGAATTGGGATATGGTTGCTGTTCATACCATAATTTTGCATTATTTCATTCCCCATTCTTATTCAGTTTATAAATAAACAGGTGCTTTTGACCCATGTCTGCTACATAGTTACAGGTTACAGGTTCTCGGAACAAAAAAGTGAAATTGAAGAAAAGACGATACAAAAGTGAGACTACGATCGAGAAATGGAGGAATCTTGATCATGCCACATTTTGAAGGACAATGAAGATCAATAAATAAGTTCACATGGTACAAAGGCAGCGCAAGGTTCAAGACATCGTCATAAAGCAACGGTAAAAGTCCACTACAATTATTCACTGTGGAGATCTGGAAGAGAACCAAAAGACATTCTGAAGAACAAACTATGGAAAGCAGAAGACAAAGCCAACCAGAACAAACCCTGGAAAAATGAGCCCACAAGCCTAATATACGGCCATAACACGCCATCCCCGGCAATCGGCGCCATTTGATTTGATCTCAAAGAATAATTTATAACCGCAATCAAGAACGGCGTCGCTTGGTAGCTAGCCGGTGAGTACGGGTCGGTCCACAGAGATTTTGTGAATTTCCTAATTGTTCTTACGAGTTAATTCCGAACGGTGTGAACGGATTGATTAAATCTAAAAACTAAATTAATCTAGATCTAAATCTTGCTAGGGTTAGGTTTAGGTTAAGTTTGGAAAGTCAATAAATCTAACCGCTTTCTATACCCAAATTAAGATCTATGAGGTGTTATGGTAATTATTAATAAAGGGGATTAGTACCATCGGGAAGAAACGGTGTTTCTTCCTCTAGGTTCTTGTCCTTCCTTTCTTAATCCTTACCCTAACCTCCATGGAAAACACGCTCAACCGGGCCTTTATACTACGGTATCACCGCTACCTCGTGGGATAGGGTGCCGTAGGGAGCGGTGTGTGAGTGTATGCATCGAGTCCTATTAATTATATGTGATGGGCAAGAAAGGGGTGAGAGATCTTCATCTCTCAAGCCTTCCCCAAAGCTAACCCTAACAAGCGAGGAGACTACTCGCTCATTAGGGAATTGAAGAACATATCTAAACTATCTATCTAGGGCAAGGAATTAAAGATCTAACTAGGGCAGATAAGAAATTACCTTGGGCAGATAATAAAATTAACTAGGGAGATGAAAAGAAAACTTACTCCTATTTTATTGATGCACTCTTCATTCATTACAGATCTGAATTTGAGATTTACAATTAGGCACAAGAAGAGGCATTATTTTATTGATGCACCCCTCATTCTTTACAGATCTGAATTTTGCATCATTTCATTCCCCATTCTTATTCAGTTTATAAATAAACAGGTGCTTTTGACCCATGTCTACTACATAGTTACAGGTTACAGGTTCTCGGAACAAAAACAGTGAAATTGAAGAAAAGACGATACAAAAGTGAGACTACGATCGATAAATGGAGGAATCTTGATCATGCCACATTTTGAAGGACAATGAAGATCAATAAATAAGTTCACAGAGTACAAAGGCAGCGCAAGGTTCAAGACTTCATCACGAAACAACGGTAAAAGTCCACTACAATTATTCACTGTGGAGATCTAGAAGAGAACCAAAAGACATTCTGAAGAACAAAATATGGAAAGCAGAAGACAAAGCCAACCAGAACAAAACCTGGAAAATGAGCCCACCAGCCCAATATACGGCTGCGGAACCGCGGCTAAACGTGGGCTCCAAGTAAGACCCATGTCGGTGCGAAATTCCAGAGGCGGCTGCGAGCGTTGACTAGGTCTTTTTCTTAGGGGGTATTTTTGTAATAGCAGATGTGCGTCGATTGTAACCCTACAGTTTTTTATGAATCTATAAATAGAAGCCCTAATACTTCTTTTGAGGTATGCCTCTTCTTGTGCCTCATTGTAAATCTCAAATTCAGATCTATAAAGAATGAAGAGTGCATCAATAAAATAGGAGTAAGTTTTCTTTTCGTCGCCCTAGTTAATTTTATTATCTGCCCTAGGTAATTTCTTATCTGCCCTAGTTAGATCTTTAATTCCTTGCCCTAGATAGATAGTTTAGATATGTTCTTCAATTCCCTAATGAGCGAGTGGTCTTCTCGCTTGTTATGGTTAGCTTTGGGAAAGGCTTAAGAGATGAAGATCTCCCACCCCTTTCTTGCCCATCACATATAATTAATAGGACTCCATGCATACACGCACACACCGCTCCCTACGGCACCCTATCCCACGAGGTAGCGGAATACCGTAGTATAAAGGCCCGGTTGAGCGTGTTTTCCATGGAGGTTAGGGTAAGGATTAAGAAAGGAAGGACAAGAACCTAGAGAAAGAAACAATGTTTCTTCCCGATGGTACTAATCCCCTTTATTAATAATTACCATAACACCTTATAGATCTTAATTTGGGTATAGAAAGCGGTTAGATTTATTGACTTTCCAAACTTAAGCTAAACCTAACCCTAGCAAGATTTAGATCTAGATTAATTTAGTTTTTAGATTTAATCAATCCGTTCACACCGTTCGGAATTAACTCGTAAGAACAATTAGGAAATTCATAAAATCCCTGTGGACCGACCCGTACTCACCGGCTAGCTACCAAGCGACGCCGTTCTTGATTACGGTTATAAATTATTCTTTGACATACGAATCAAATGGCGCCGTTGCCGGGGATGGCGTGTTATTTTCTTTCTGCAATTTCGGGTTAATCTAAAAAAATCATAAAAACTGAAAAATTAAAAAATATAAAAATTTATCATCTTTTACTTTGTGAAGGGTATTTTTCGTGTGAATTTTTGCAGGAACGACAAACGAGTTCGGATCTGGAAATCTCCAGAAAGCGAAACAGAAAACGAAAGATCTGAACAGCAGAGGATTTCAACAACAGAACAACAGAAAAAATCTCGGGAACCGCGCCGCCTACTCCACCGCATTTCTGCCGCAAGAGTGCGCTCTTGGCCGCGCATCCGCGGTCTGCTGACGTCGGCAGTGAACCAAAATTGCTCTGTAAATTTTCTTTTCTCCTCCTCTGCAAATCCCGATATATCTTCTGTAAAAATTTCCTGCAGGATTCTTTGCGCTAAAAAATCTCTCCCCCTTCTCAATAACCTGATCTTGTGCAGGATTCGTTGTGCCGCACTTAAAATAAAAAAAATTGATTGCAAGTGATTGTTACTGCTTTGCATATTTTTTATCGGACTTTAAGGGGCTTGAAACCAATCCAGATTGGGTGGGGATTTCATCACCCATCCCATGACCCCAGAAATCATATAAGGCATATGCATTGCCTATTATTTAATTAAAAAAAAAAAACTAGACTCAGCCCTAAGGACTTCGCGCTCAATAGGACAGAGGATTGGTTGTAGGCATCAGCCGTTGATCCTAACCTGACTTTGCGGTGTCTAGGCAAGTGTGTCTAAGATGAGTGGTTACTTAATTAGGACCACTACTTGTAGTGGAGAGCCTCCCACTCACCTGGCACTTACCTGGCCGTAATTGGTGGTGAAGAGGTGCTTTGAGGTCCTATTTCTAGCCCTTTGGAACAGTTAGAAGCTGTCTAGCTGACCTAGGTGACCCTAGATCTAGGCCTGATTGTGCATTTGTGGTTGATTGCATTTGTGTCAAAGCCCTTTATTGAAAATCTCTTTGCAAAAAGCACCACATAAAAAAAGAGAATTTTTTTTATAAAAACTTGCAAAATTTTTTCGCTAAGAAATCCATGCACCCAACATTGTTTTTTTTCTTCTCCTTTCTTACATCATGGGTACCCCACCTCACAAATCTCTTGCCGAACTTTGGTACCCTGAACCAAACTTTTCCTCTTAGCGAATTGTTTTGGCCGAATTACGGACGACCCCTCCATGCCCAAAATTTCTTTGAATGATCGAATAGAAGCGTCTAGGAGAAACAGTTCGACTTTGCAATCCACTTTGTATCAACCATTTCAACCTTCACCACTTTCTTACGTTGATACTACTTTTTCGAGTCCTGTTGTCACTCCGAAACCAATGTCTATTGCTGAACATATTGAACAATCTCGTAACCGATCTTTCACTCCTTTCAACACTTCTAGTTCTGGGGATCAACAAGTCCATTCACCTTTTTATCTAAATGTTGATCCTACTCCTATCCAACCATTTAATTCCTACCAGTCCTACCCGACTTCCACGCCTTCCCTAGACATTGCTTCGACACAACCATTTGGGAGTTTCCAAAATCCAAACAACTTTGAATTTTTTACTGAAACCCCTTCACAACCCATGTCTAGTTTAGAACAGTCGTTGGAAGCCTATATGGTAGCGACAAACCAAATGATTAGGAATGTGGATGCGTCCATGGCCACCCTTATACAACCTAGAGACCCGGTAGCTAGTTTCCAACTAGCTCCAAAAATTCCAATGTATGAGGAGGCGGTTGGACAGAGTGAGAATTTGAGAGGAGAGAGTGAATTCTACACCTTTCCAAATCAAACCTACCCACACCCAATTGAATCTCGCAATTCCGGTTTTCAAACAAGCGTTCCAAATGATTCATCGGTTGAAAATAAAACATTTAATGAGTTGTGCGACTTTGTAGTGCTTGATTTGCCAGATTGTGAAGAGTCCCTTTCGAGTGAAACCATACCTAATCCTTTTGAACTTTACACCTCCACTCTAGAGCCTAAATTAATTGATATCCATGCTTTTGATTAGGTGTCTGAAAAATAGATTTTCACTTGATTGAGGATATTGACGCAGGGAGTATTTTGGATGATGAACCCGTAGATTTGACTGAAATTTTATGTCCAATTCATCATCCCGAGTCATTAAATGTTTCTCCCGAACCTCATATGCGTCTTGATTTTGATGATAATGGCATGGATAAGCTAAATTTTGAGGAGAATTATGAGGATAGTATTAAGGAGAGTATTGAGGATAATATTGAGGATGAACCATTTTTATTTGATGTGTCGGATTTTCCAATTCATCATCCTGCACCTTTAACTGTTATACTTCCTAAATCAAACCCCCTCCTTTCTATCGTTCCGACCATGCAAAAGATCACGCTTGAGGACTGTGAGCTTGAAAATTTTCTGTTTGATCACAACGGTTTTGACGCCACTAGTGCGTACCTCTTTGAATCTGACACAGTTCTCACTGGCGATAATGATTACGGGTGTTTCACTTTTTCGGACGATTTTGAAGACTCACCTCCCGAGTTTGAGTCCTTTAAATTTTCAGATGAGTTAGTTGAACCATCAAACTCGGTTTCTTACAGTCATTTCAAACCATTGATGAAATCCTTCAAGTTCGAGACAGATTACTTAGGTGAAAATAAGACTATCCCTAAATCACTCCCTTTCATCCTTTCTATCGTTTTGACCGAGCAAGAATTCGTCACGCTTCCATTTTCAATGGAGGGTTTAACAAGTTCGACGTACCCATGTTTTCTTGCGAATCTTGAGGGATTTGACCCCATTTCTCGACGGGTTGATAGATTAGCACAATCGCTTTTAACACATCGGTCATCACAAATTGCGCTAATTTATTCACTCGATTTACACCCTCAAGATCGTACTACACTTCTTTCTCTTTTCTGCCATTCTTCTCCTCCACCGAGACCATATTCCACTATTCTTTCCATACGGTCTCGTGTGTTTCTCAACTCCTTTCTCTACACTCCATTCTTTCACCAACCCTACCATTACCACGATAGAATTTTTTAATGGTTGGTGCTAACTTTTGGCCTGTGTAAGGCCTTATATAGTTTGATTTTTCTCCTCCCTAACTCTGAACTTTAACGCTTAGACAGTGGAAACACTGTCTCACTTAAGTTTGGGGGGAACCTTGTTGTATATATATTTTTTGTTTTTTTTCTTTTAATTAAAAAAAGAAAAAAAGTTATAAATAAATTATAAATAAATAAACAGGGGAGTGCAGACAATTTTGACCCTCTTGGTATAGCATGACAGTGAGGACACTGTCAAGTTTAAGTTTGGGGGTATGCTCGGTAAGCCTTCTTCCTTAGCATTCATATGTACATTTTTTGCATTTGCATACTTATTTTAAAACCCATAAAAAATTGAAAAATTATAAAAATTAAAGTATTCAATTTTGGCCTTAATTGACTTAAGTTTGACAAATAGGTTAACTAGTTAGGAACAACTAGACCTTAGACTTAGTAAATTAAAAACCCTAAAAATAACCTTTCTTAAAATTTAACGATAGAAAGTATATGTCTTTGTAGTTTATTTAGAAATAGGCAAATTTTGAGTTCACTTCGTGGGCTAAGTTAAAATAAGGGAAGAGTATTGATATTTTTATTAAAGTATAAGTTTGAAAAATAATTCCTAAGCTTAAATCTAAATTCTGAAAATGTATACCCTACAAATTGCACAAACATGAATCTTGAAACTTGGAATAGTAGAAGAGACCTTGAAATGCTCTTGTCTAAAGTCCTTAGTACGAAGAAAAATAAAAATTCAAGTGTGAATAAAGAGATAATAAAAAAATGAACACTGGTTTTTGTGATTACTTAAGGCTGCATTAATAGAAAAAATATTTAGCAAGGGTGCTTCATCGCCTAGTGCCTTAGACCAACTGGTTTGGGAGTCACTGCTAAAACCTTAGGTGTTGCAAGACTAGGAATTATGCTTTAATGCGCAAACACATCTTGTAGTCGGTTGTTGGTACCTCAAGAAGTATTAACGGTCGCATGAAGGATGTGTGAGTGAAGTTCATCTAAAAATTCACCAATTAAGAAGTGCTTTGGACAACGAACAAGAGTATGATAGCTTGATTTGAATTTCTAAGTGTAGGGGTTATCTATACACACACGTAGGGGTATGTGAATGGGATTTAGATAAGAGATAGGAATGAAGAATATGACTTATATCTTTAATAGAGATGATAAAAATTCCTAAGTTGAGATGGAACCCTAGAGGGAAAACTTAAGAGATGCCAAAAGCTAAGTAAATTCACAAGAATATATATAATCTTAAGTTAAATAATAAGAAAGCGTGAAGAACATGGGTGGATAATTTATGAGTCGAAGATAATAGAATTCCTTATTGGAAAACCTAATTGAAGAATAAAAGTCAATGTGCCTAATTGATAGGATTTTATGGATAGTACCCGCTGAAAACCCTCAGGAGATAATACTCCTCCTACTAGGGACACCTAGAGATTTAACGGCTTGTTGCACGAGCTCAGTGCAATCGCATTTCCCTACGAAAGTGAGGTTAGGATTTTGTTGAGAATAAAACTAGGTTTGCTCGAGGACAAGCAAAAGATAAGTTTAGGGGTATTTGTTCATACCATAATTTTGCATTATTTTATTCCCTATTCTTATTCAGTTTATAAATAAACAGGTGCTTTTGACTCATGTCTGCTACATAGTTACATGTTACAGGTTCTCAGAACAAAAACAGTGAAATTGAAGAAAAGACGATACAAAAGTGAGACTACGATCGAGAAATGGAGGAATCTTGATCATGCCACATTTTGAAGGACAATGAAGATCAATAAATAAGTTCACAGAGTACAAAGGCAGCGCAAGGTTCAAGACTTCGTCACGAAGCAACGGTAAAAGTCCACTACAATTATTCACTGTGGAGATCTGGAAGAGAACCAAAAGACATTCTGAAGAACAAACTATGGAAAGCAGAAGACAAAGCCAACCAGAACAAACCCTGGAAAAATGAGCCCACAAGCCCAATATACGGCCGCAGAACCGCGGCCAAACGTGGGATTTGGCCGCGGATCCACGGCCAAGTAAGACCCGTGTTGGTGCGAAATTCCAGAGGCGGCTGCGAGCGTTGACTAGGTCTTTTTCTTAGGGGGTATTTTTGAAATAGCAGATGTGCGTCGATTGTAACCCTAGGGTTTTTTATGAATTTATAAATAGAAGCCCTAATACTTCTTTTGAGGTATGCCTCTTCTTGTGCCTCATTGTAAATCTCAAATTCAGATCTGTAAAGAATGAAGAGTGCATCAATAAAATAGGAGTAAGTTTTCTTTTCATCGCCCTAGTTAATTTTATTATCTGCCCTAGGTAATTTTGTAAGTGCACGGCGGCGCCCCGGCCGTCAATCCGACGCCGGAATGCGGAAGCGATGATTTACTTTAACTTTTCAAACCGGCACCACCGCGCACTATAAACCCGGATCGTGCCATTAATCTAGTCCTAGCTATCTAGAGAAGGGGTAGAGAGATATACCGAGCGATCCGTGTCCTTCAGTCTTTTCGTCGTCGTCCCGATCTCCCCGCGGAATCTCCGGTCTCCACCAAGTCGCCGGAAGGGCACCACGTCGCCGGATTCTTTTACGGGCTCCCACCTCTGGACCGAGGCAACTCGGGCACGAAGTTGGCAAGCCGACGTGCCCAAGGTTTGCTGTAGAATGTGTGTAGAACTCATGTCTCATTTTGGGGTTTATGGAAGTTGCCTTTGGTGGAGGAAATGAACTAAGACTTTTTGGAGATGAAACTTGGGATTTTTGTGAAGCCAAAAGACCAAAAATCCCACTTGAAAAATTTGGACAGCCCCCTCAAAGAATTGGCCGGCCATGGCATGGTGAAGGGTGAGAATGGAGTCAAGAAAAGTCAAGGGAGTGGGGAAGCTATCATGCAGGCATGAATAAAGAGTGATGATTAAAAACAATATCATCAAAAAAACAAAAACCAACACTCCAAATCAACCATCATGAACCCAAAGTCAATCAATGATGAAGTAAACAAGTCAATGCATGGTGGAACCATCATGATACAACAATGTGCAAAGACAACCCTCCAAAATACTTATTTGCACAAATGCAAATAAGCCCTCCTCCACCAATCTTCAGCCAATAAAAGATACAAAGAAATATGGCTGAAACGGAAAACAAACTGGAAACTCCAAAAAACTGATCCCGTAATAAATTACAGGAAAACCCCGCTACTGTATATACATACCCGCATTTGTATTCCGACCGAAATACAAATGCAATGAGACAAAATCTACACTGTACTATACTAGGATCCGGCTTAAACCAAAGCCGGCTAGTATTATCCGTCCGATCCTGATCCGTGCAATACCGCACGTATCTGATCGAACCCTGCCATATATCCATACGGCCTCTAGTACTAACCGTCCGATCCTGATCCGTGCAATACCGCACGTATCTGATCGAACCCTGCCATATCTCCATACGGCCTCTACAGCGTTTCGCCCAAAACTTGAGTAACTGGATGTGGGGGACTCTAAAGACTCGTCAATACTATGGCTGTGAATTTTACCACTAGCACGTCAGAGGTATTAGCCATACGTGACGGGCTACCAGCTATTGACTAAAAGGGACGTCGATGAGCGAACTCATCCTGATACCCTACTAAGCCTGTCAGTGACAATATCCGTACAGTCCGGTCCGTTCGTCTATGAGCATCGCATGGCGGGCCTAGGGGGTTGGTAAAAGTCAGACCCTCAAAAGCGGTACAAGTCGTGTCGGAGTGTAGCCCAGAACACCCTGAAATACTACTGGAATACCTACCAGTAAATCTCCTGCCTTGGCTAAGGTTTTCGTGTAATGGCTCTCCTAGACACAGCGCGACCTCACCCCCAATACCGGGAGAGACGAACCCCTGAAGATCCGCTCACTGCCTCCATGTGGCTCGGGACTGTACCCAACTAAAACCAGTTTGCACGTCTCCTTTGAGTGTGGTAGGATAGTAATCAAAGTACAGTGGGAACTCACACGAAACAAATGACGATCCTCAAGTCGATGAACTAGCCTGTACACATGTCACCAGGGAACTGCTTTCTGACGTCAGGTATAAGACCAACTAGCATGTTCCCGGCGAGTCCTGTCCGGTGTACTCATAACCCAATGAGCACCTGTATACATCTTAGGTGAACCAACTGACACCAATGGCTTGTGAGACCGACCACCGCCCCTCGTCGGGGTCTCGACTGTATACACTAGTCTACTCTGGAGTATCGATGCCCTGTCTCGAAACTCCCACGACTAGGGACCTTTTAAGGATGTGCTTATAGACTACCAGCTCCCACGTATATGATCGCCCTCGTACTGCTGGCAGTCAAGCAAGAATCTTAGGGGCTCTATCAACGTGCAATAGTGACCTGTAAGGTTACCTAAAGCAGTACACGATGATAAAGATAAACCAGATAGCATACTATCATCTTGAGTAAGACTGTCCTACCGGAATAGGTCCTCCCTCAGTCATTGCAATCACGTGCCTGTGATCCAATAATTGACTCTGAGGGCACTATCTCCAACAATCTCCCACTTGCACTCAAGGCTAATTATTGCGATGTCGCATACTCACAGCCCGTGTGATACCGAACACCTAACTCCTCTACTAATCAGTCTCACAAATCCCGTTAGGAATAGCCTCAGTGAGTGGATCCGCTTTGATGTTTCTTTCTATGTCTCTCTATATCTCAAGTTCGCGAAGAAACCCATCTCCCGAAATGAGCAATACCTGTCTTAGAATGTGTCTGGATGTCTGATGGGACCTAGCTCATAAATGAACTCCAAATCCAAACTTCTTAGACTGTATCGTCAACTGAACTTAATCAGTATCCTGCGCCATGCCTCCCTCAGTATCGCCTTGGACCACCTGTCCAAAATACTGCCTGTCAACTAGAATAATATCACTATTGATCTTCCAGATGGTAGAAAGTCAACCCTCATCATAGCCTGGGTCAACCCACAAACAGCCATTACAGAAACGTGCCTTGAGCAGTCCGGAGTCTGGTTTTAAGCATAAGCCGGACAACTCCCCGTACCTTAACATCGTTAAGATATGAACTGTTCTATATCCAATATAGAAACAGAGGCACTGATTTAATTGAACCAGATTCAAATCATGCAGCTGTCCCCAGTGCATGTCAACTAAATGGAAGGAGGCCGATCAGCGTTACTCAACTTAGGAGTGCTTCCACTTATGAGTAACCTGAAAGAGAAGCAAGTTCTCTTAATCACTACTATCAACTGAATACCATACTCAAGTATCTACATCTTCGATCAACTTGAAGAATCCCGATACTTGCAACACCTGGTTCTCTACTTTATTCAAATACCTATAACTTCTCAAAATTCGGACCCTGTGTTTCCACGAAACACCTGTCTAAAAACTAGAGAAGTCATAAGTAAACCGAATATAGTACGAGGACCAACCCCTCTGTCCTGATGGACCCTGGACAACATACAATACTCTGTATAAGTCCCTTGAGTCTGATAACTCAATCCATGTATGTCGTAGGTTGAAAACTGTACTTATGGTTATGAAGAATTACACCGCTGTTCAATGCTCCTTACCTAATCATCCACTGATATAGGTAAATGTCATGGACATAATTTCAAAAAGGTAAATCTCACTCTATAAAAATAGACGTACAGATATATCAATTTGAAATTGGTGCATAACAGCGGATATTCAAAACCAAATATTTGCCGACCGGCAAACAACCCAGGCGATTTCCTCAAATATCACCAATTACAACGAATTCCGATATAATGAGGAAGATCACCTAATTCCCAATAACTTACTCCCACTCATCATCTGTAAAACCATACAGATGTGAGAATCATACCTGGTAAATACATACCCTGGAGTAAGTATCTAATCGAGAAATCAGTTTTCCTTTTAACAGTACACAGTGAAACTGAAACATTGTAAATGTTTCGATGGGGTATCCCGGTATTCTTAGTAATGCCTCTTCCAGATTCACGACTGTAACCGTATAATTCTTTGCCACCTCTCCAAATCCCTTTATATGTCTTTAGTCATTACCTTCTGCACACCCCTTTAGGCCAAATGGTTTTCTTCCTTCCCTACCGTTCGGCACCAGCCTATGGTTTGGAAGAAGACTATCCAATAAGCATAATGGGTGTATTGTCCTAATCCTAGGAGCACTCGCAATGCGAGACAAGGTGAAGATAAAAGACACCTGAATAAATCTTATTCCTATTTCTCCTGAACCAGAATCCATCCCCGAACTGGAACAAGTTCCTTTCGAGTCCGTATATAACCATACGATGGAGTATCCAATAAACTGTGGATCTTCGTAGTGATACGGAGTGTCCTGGAGAAATACAAAGGTGAAGTGGGAGTGGTAATGAAATACCTGGTTTGGTCGTGAATATCGGTCGCAATTTACTTTGCCCTCTTACTAATCCCTTGATATGTCTTTACTTAATACCTTCTGCACACCATCGTTATGCTAATTGGTTTTCTTCATTCCCTACCGTTCGGCACCAGCCTAAGGTTTGGAAGAAGACTGTCCAATTTGCATAATAGGTGTACTATCTCCTAAACCAAGGAGTACTCGCAACTTGAGAGAAGGTAAAAGGAAAAGATAACTGAATAGTCCTATTCGTTTTCTCCAGAACCGGAAACCATCCTCGAATAAATTCCTTCGAGTTCGTATCTAACCATACGATGGTTTTGTCCAATGGAAGTGGACGTTCGTAGTAATACGGGGTGTCCTGGAGAAAAGAGTAAAAGTAGGAGTGGCAATGAGGTTTGCAACTCTGACAATCCAAAAGCCAGTGTTAAGAAGGTTCGGTTAATTTTGGTCACTGAGTCATAGTCTTAGGATTGGGTCAATGGTCGCTGCCAAAGAGAGAGAGAAAAGAAACACTCAGCGTGCACTCTAACCTAGATCAGAATGGTTACCAATTTATCTAATCTGGAAACTTCCCACTGTACCGTCAAATTCTCCTCCAAACCTGAAAGAAGAATTAGTCGGGATCACCCGAGGAGTAAACCAACTCATCAGTGGGAATCGGGATCCAACTATCATCGCATGATAATGTGACGGAATCCGCTCACGTCATCACACTCCAGAAGGTATGCGCATATCTGGCAAGTTTCAGTTTCTTTAGAAACTCCCTATGTGATTTTTCCCCATGCTCTTATGACCTTGATTTTGGCCAACAAATCATAAGTCACATGTCAAGTTCTACCTGTCATTCTCCAGGTTAATTTGAGCCCACCCGCACAAGCCCTTGAGTTTGGCCAACAAGGTTATATGACTTCCCCAAACCAACGCATCTATCTATGCTGCATATGAATACCCAACAGCTACCAAACACCGTGCCTTGACTTTGGCCAACAAACACAGTTTGAATACTATTGACGACCCATATGAAACGACGGAGGGCTATGAATGGTTTCTGGCGAAAACCTTTAACGTAAAGAACTTGATATCGTTGAAGGAACTGGATAGCTTTTATGAAAATATAGTGACGAAAACCTTTGCTAAAGAGGTCACTCCCGGTGAAGGGATCTCGGCTCTTTCCCCGTAGAATGAGGTGCAGGATATTCCAACTGAATACCACAATGCAAAGCAAAAGTAATCGGCTATAGTGAAGTTATTGCCCTGACGCAAACTTTTTGTCCAAGGGGTCACTCCCGGTGAAGGGATCTCAGCCCTTGCCTCGTCGATTGAGGAGCAGGATATTCCAACTGAATACCATGATGCAAAACAAAAGAAAACGTCCTTGCAATAACAGCTTTTTGAAAAGTGTTCCAACAACATCAGAATAGGTTTGTTTTTAACTTGCATTGATCCGAATAAACGCAGTCCCATCAATTGATCACACCACAAAGAACGAAAATAATGACGTGCGTATATGCCATCCGCATTCGCCACTGGGTCCCGTCATTATCGTTAGGTTAGTTAACTAACTACAGAGCGGGGACTGGACTAGCACGGATGCAAAACATATACAACATCTACTAGTATATATATCAATATATAATATTTCGCTCAAGGCGTGATAAAATGCAACATTACAGAAATGTACAGTATCACAGAACAATACAGATATCTGGGATCCCCGGGTTTCACAAAGCCACTACTGAAACCCGACGTTCCCCTGGTCGTATGGATAGCCTGTGCAATGAAATCCTAGACCCCTACGGGCGCGGCAAGTTACCCGCCAAAACCTGAAGCGAGGCAGCCCCCTTCAGCAACGTGAATGGACCACCCAGCACTTCATGGAATCCGGTAACTTGGGCACCCCTCCTAGGTCAACCTGTACCCCCTACGAGTGCGGTGAATAGCCCGCCAATTCTAGAGTAAAGCCCCCTCCGTCTCAATGCCATGAGATGCGGGCTTGTTTCCCTCTAGAACCCGGCTATCCGTGCACCCCTCCTTGGGGTAATCCTAGTACAGAAAGTAAAATATACATACAACGGGTACATCGACCTCGACCCGGTCGTGCCCCAAAAGAATAATATACAATCAGGCAGTGACGGCAGTCCACATGTCGGACGCTCTCCCCGCAATATCGAATGTACATAATACAACAAAAAACTGTACTAGCATTGCATCCAGGCTATCCCCTACGACCAATCCGCAACATCACAGCACAATCACAGAACATCAACGTGAATGTCACGTTCGCAAATCCATCTAACTTGGCTATAGCAGTTAGACAAGATTTACCGATCAAGTGACATTCACGGTCGCAGATATAATGTAAATACTGTGAACTAATGTGTTTAAAATATCCGATCGATCAAATTTTACCAAATGGGCCCCAAGCATTACTGTAGCAGATGAGGAAATTCTGGGCCCAAAAAGAATGTACCAAAAACCACATTTTCAAGTTAAGGAGTACTGTAGAAATTTTGAAGAAGTGAAGGCACAGAACGGCGGCGGAACCGCGGCAGAAAGGGGGTTATTGCCGCGGTTCCGCAGCGTTCTCGTACGATCATGCATTCAAATTTTCTCAGAATTCCTAAAATTGCCTGAACATCTTTCTGCAACAACCTGAAAAAAATTTCGAGCCAGAAAAAAATCGACAGAAAACTGATGCAGTGAAAAATGCGGTTTTGGAACATTTGTTCGATCGAAACTTTAAACATACTAGAGCAAGCTAGACTAGAGTAATGACGAGGCTCTGATACCACTGTAAGTGCACGGCGGCGCCCCGGCCGTCAATCCGACGCCGGAATGCGAAAGCGATGATTTACTTTAACTTTTCAAACCGGTACCACCGCGCACTATAAACCCGGATCGTGCCATTAATCTAGTCCTAGCTATCTAGAGAAGAGGTAGAGAGATATACCGAGTGATCCATGTCCTTCGGTCTTCTCGTCGTCGTCCCGATCTCCCCGCGGAATCTCCGGTCTCCACCAAGTCGCCGGAAGGGCACCACGTCGCCTGCTTCTTTTAGGGGCTCCCACCTCTGGACCGAGGCAACTCAGACACGAAGTTGGCGAGCCGACGTGCCCAAGGTTTGCTGTAGAATGTGTGTAGAACTCATGTCTCATTTTAGGGT
The DNA here is from genome assembly GCA_030015575.1 of Agapanthus africanus. Classification (NCBI taxonomy): domain Eukaryota; kingdom Viridiplantae; phylum Streptophyta; class Magnoliopsida; order Asparagales; family Amaryllidaceae; genus Agapanthus; species Agapanthus africanus. Next base: position 746,348,463 of record CM057340.1, read on the forward strand.
TTATGGAAGTTGCCTTTGGTGGTGGAAATGAACTAAGACTTTTTGGAGATGAAACTTGGGATTTTTGTGAAGCCAAAAGACCAAAAATCCCACTTGCAAAATTTGGACAGCCCCCTCAAAGAATTGGCCGGCCATGGCATGGTGAAGGGTGAGAATGGAGTCAAGGAAAGTCAAGGGAGTGGGGAAGCTATCATGCAAGCATGAATAAAGAGTGATGATTAAAAACAATATCATCACAAAAACAAAAACCAACACTCCAAATCAACCATCATGAACCCAAAGTCAATCAATGATGAAGTAAACAAGTCAATGCATGGTGGAACCATCATGATACAACAATGTACAAAGACAACCCTCCAAAATGCTTATTTGCACAAATGCAAATAAGCCCTCCTCCACCAATCTTCAGCCAATGAAAGATACAAAGAAATATGGCTGAAACGAAAAACAAACTGGCAACTCCAAAAAACTGATCCCGTAATAAATTACAGGAAAACCCCGCTACTGTATATACATACCCGCATTTGTATTCCGACCGAAATACAAATGCAATGAGACAAAATCTACACTGTACTATACTAGGATCCGGCTTAAACCAAAGCCGGCTAGTATTATCCGTCCGATCCTGATCCGTGCAATACCGCATGTATCTGATCGAACCCTGCCATATATCCATACGGCCTCTAGTACTAACCGTCCGATCCTGATCCGTGCAATACCGCACGTATCTGATCGAACCCTGCCATATCTCCATACGGCCTCTACAGCGTTTTGCCCGAAACTTGAGTAACTGGATGTGGGGGACTATAAAGACTCGTCAATACTATGGCTGTGGATTTAACCACTAGCACGTCAGAGGTATTAGCCATACGTGACGGGCTACCAGCTATTGACCAAAAGGGACGTCGATGAGCGAACTCATCCTGACACCCTACTGAGCCTGTCGGTGACAACATCCGTACAGTCCGGTCCGTTCGTCTATGAGCATCGCATGGCGGGCCTAGAGGTTTGGTAAAAGTCAGACCCCCAAAAGCGGTACAAGTCGTGTCGGAGTGTAGCCCAGAACACCCTGAGATACTACCGGAATACCTACCAGTAAATCTCCTGCCTTGGCCAAGGTTTTCATGTAATGGCTCTCCTAGACACAGCGCGACCTCACCCCCAATACCGGGAGAGACGAACCCCAGAAGATCCGCTCACTGCCTCCATGTGGCTCGGGACTGTACCCAACTAAAACCTGTTTGCACATCTCTTTTGAGCGTGGTAGGGTAGTAATCAAAGTACAGTGGGAACTCACACGAGAAAAATGACGATCCTCAGGTCGATGAACTAACCTGTACATATGTCACCAGGGAACTGCTATCTGACGTCAGGTATAAGACCAACTAGCATGTTCCCGGCGAGTCCTGTCCGGTGTACTCATAACCCAATGAGCACCTGTATACATCTTAGGTGAACCAACTGACACTAGTGGCTTGTGAGACCGGCCACCGCCCCTCGTCGGGGTCTCGACTGTATACACTAGTCTACTCTGGAGTATCGATGCCCTGTCTCGAAACTCCCACGACTAGGGACCTTTTAAGGATGTACTTATAGACTATCAGCTCCCACGTATATGATCGCCCTCATACTGCTGGCAGTCAAGCAAGAATCTTAGGGGCTCTATCAACGAGCAATAGTGACCTGTATGGTCACCTAAAGCAGTACACGATAATAAAGATAAACCAGATAGCATACTATCATCTTGAGTAAGACTGTCCTACCGGAATAGGTCCTCCCTCAATCATTGCAATCACGTGCCTGTGATCCAATAATTGACTCTGAGGGAACTATCTCCAACAAATTTCTTATCTGCCCTAGTTAGATCTTTAAGTCCTTGCCCTAGATAGATAGTTTAGATATGTTCTTCAATTCCCTAATGAGCGAGTAGTCTCCTCGCTTGTTAGGGTTAGCTTTGGGGAAGGCTTGAGAGATGAAGATCTCTCACCCCTTTCTTGCCCATCACATATAATTAATAGGACTCCATGCATACACACACACACCGCTCCCTACGGCACCCTATCCCACGACGTAGCGGTGATACCGTAGTATAAAGGCCCGGTTGAGCGTGTTTTCCATGGAGGTTAGGGTAAGGATTAAGAAAGGAAGGACAAGAACCTAGAGGAAGAAACACCGTTTCTTCCCGATGGTACTAATCCCCTTTATTAATAATTACCATAACACCTCATAGATCTTAATTTGGGTATAGAAAGCGGTTAGATTTATTGACTTTCCAAACTTAACCTAAACCTAACCCTAGCAAGATTTAGATCTAGATTAATTTAGTTTTTAGATTTAATCAATCCGTTCACACCGTTCAGAATTAACTCGTAAGAACAATTATGAAATTCAAAAAATCCCTGTGGACCGACCCGTACTCACCGGCTAGCTACCAAGCGACGCCGTTCTTGATTGCGGTTATAAATTATTCTTTGACATACGAATCAGTTGCCTAAGGGTCGAGAGTACCCACGAACATGCCTACAGAAGGAGCCTCTTCGATGCATTGTTCGCATTTCGACCATAGATTCCGCCATCGTATTGCGTATTGAACCCATGTTTCTCCAGGCTTCACCCTGGCATTGATCAATGCTGTTATTGGGGTGCGTTCACTATCACTTGCGAAACGCTGGGTGAATATTAGCTCCATCTCTGCAAAAGTTTTGACGGAGTTATTGGGAAGTTCAGAATACCACTCGAACGCCGTCTCCGACAAGCTACCAACAAACTAGCGGAGCAGAAGTTTATCGTCACTCCCGGTGTTTCCGCACAAGGCTCTGAATTGAGCGACATGCTGATATGGATTCCCCGTCCCTTTATATACGTGGAATTTGGGAATCGTATATCCTGGTGGGTACCTTATTTGGTCATACCAACCCGGATAGGGTCGTCCCGTTTTGACGATCTGCCCAGCCGCTTCATTCGCCTGGTGAGCTCGTATTTGTTGAGCGATGTAATCATCCAGAGTGGCTTTGGAGATGGTCTCCTCCTTGGCTGCTGAAAGAGCCGAAGGAGGGTTTAATGTCTCCCCTCTGTCGTCTTCAACAATGATGTGGGGGGTCTTCAGCTGGTGGTTCTGGCTGTAATATTATACCAGCCATGTCTTGGAACAAGAGAGCCATTCGTTTGATGTTGGCCACCTGTTCCGCAGCCTCTTTTTTTTCCTCTAGAGCATTCTTAGGAGGAACTCGGTATCAGTTTCTTGTTCCCGACGCTGCTCCGAGGTTTCTGGATTTTCTTTCGGCCCAGTGAGTGCGTCCATTGCAGTCAGCATCTTCTGAAGTTTCTGCTGTTACTGCTCTTGAGCCTTTGTTATCGATCGAGTAAGCAGTCGATGACCCGTGGAAGCACGCCTTTCCTCTTTTCCGGAAGCCATATAAACAGTGTGCACCACCATGCCCCCAGACTTGGGGTGTTTAGGTTTTGTGTCCTTGCGGTTCGTCGTGGACACGGGGCCCTTCTCCGGCCTCCTTCTCTTATGAGCGGTTGAAGATGAGGGAGCCATTGCAGCGAGCACCCAGACAGATGACATCTTCTGTGATACCACAGGGTGGCTCTTTTCTTGTTGAGCTTTAAGCTTCTTTGGCCGGCGAGAATAGTCTTGGTCAATCACTGACGCTTGAACCTGTCGCCAGACTTTGTAAATTTTAAAGGACAACCGCTGAGGGGGCTGCTCCGGCTTCGTTTCTGTAACATTCTCTACGGTTGGAGGATATCTTTCAGTACGGCGGTCGGAGAGTTCTTGCGAACCCTCCTAAACGGTTCAAAGCTGTTCCCAGTTGGAACAGCAACATTGATTTCTACCATGGGAGCTGGCGGAGTTAGTCCAGAAGGGGAGCTGCCCCCAGCCATCCTTACTCAGCGCCAGTGACGACGACGAGCATGTCATGCGGATGGGATCGTCTCATCTGTAGGAGTGACTTCATCATGTCCGCTGTCTTGACGGAGGGTTGTTGCCGGTGCCAGCCTTTTGAAGACTGACGTTCGCCGAGAAGTAATGTTCAACCTATCGAATACAGATCTCTGGGTAGAGGTGACTTCGCATGGAGCAGGAGCCGGGATGGCCAGCCTTGTGAAGACTGACTTCTTGTCAGGAGAAGCCTTTCCAATGATCCCGTCCGCTTGAGTCAGGATGGCTATCCGCTTTGGGATGGCTGCTTTAGGTATTGCGGGCTTGTTGGCATTCTGGCCCAGTCTGTTAAAAACTGAGGCATTAGACTTGGGCGACCCATTGAGAGGGGGCACGGTAGTGGTAAGTCGATCAAAGATCGACTTTTTTGGGGCTTCTTGCAGCAGCGTTAGGGCATTGAAGCTCATAGGCGGGATCATAGTCCCAAATAACAGCCCAGTAGTGGCCTGAGTTACTTGGTCCACCGGCATCGTGAACAAGGAGGCCGCCTAGGGCCCGTAGGTTATACCTCCAAATGTGTCACGACCCGAAAGTACGGAACATGACTGGCACTTAGATTACGAGACGTCTAAAGGCGTACCGTAACCTAAGTCAGCCAAAGCCCAGAAAATCTAAACCAAAATCAAAAGAGAGTGAAGGAAAACCTTAAATGAAAACGGTTTTTAAATCAATTAAGTTGCATAGAATCCCTTTTAAAAAAAACATCAAAATTTCCGAAAATTTTGGCAGAGTCTCCCCTGTATTTTCTATCCCCCAAAATAGGTACAACAAGATATATATAACCTGTAATCATAAATGGCATCCCCAAGCGGGAGCTAGCTCTTCGCCCAAGGCGGATCACAACCACATGCAATATATAAGTAATATCAAGAAAAGAGCAAAAAAAGAAACGCAAAATATCAGAAAACACAACGCCGGCTCAAGTGAGCTCGACCCAAAAGAAACCACAAATATACAAACCTCTCAGTCTCATCACTAGGTCGCATATACAATATACAGTGGTAGATGGAGAATACTAGATACAATGATAGAGCAAAAAGAAACAAAGTGTGCTCGCAACCCACCTACGGCGATGTCGCGAGTCTGAGCAAAAGGAGCTGATGATAAGATAGCCCGCCGCTACAAGGGTGACGGGTCCGACCTGCAAGACACTGTGGCACAACGGGGGTGAGTTGCCAGCTCGTGAGTAGAATATAACATCTAGTAAGGCAATCGTAAGAATGCACGCAATGCGTTACAACATGTATGTCCATATGTGATATAATATCTCTAGTATGCATGCACATGTATGCAATGTCATTACTAAATCTTTAAGTGTTCTAAATGCTAAGGGTACTGCATTCTTAACTTTAGAAAATGAATATCTGTATAATAGCTAAGAACCATCAAGAAATCATCTGAAAACCCGTGTCAAGCATCGACACCAAATATGAAATCAAATCTGTCTCAATATCTCACTGTATCAATGTCTCAAATATCGGGCTCCGTCAGTCCGGATCGGCCCATATCATCAAATCTCACGACAACGGTCGGTATCCTCCGGATATCCGCCGCGCCAGACATCACCGGTAGGTAGTCTTCCCCTGCCAGGCTCATCGTCTACAACTCGATCTTCTTGCCCCGGGGTACCATACCGGGCCCGCCATGTACCCGAGACGGTTCATCCACTCCTCGAATCGGGTCTCGAAATCCAAAAGAAAACATGAAAACTCATGGTGGACGACACATACATCACGAGAAAACCGCAACTTTGTTTTAAAAATGATAAATATAAACTTTTGTTAAATTCTTGCGGTTTTTCCCAAAAATCCAGAAATCGCAGCAATACTGAAATCCTCAAGAAAATCATAATGTTCACATGTTATATATGATAAATGTCTATGATATCAATGTATATGATGTGAATTTTGGCTAGAAATCTATGTAAATATGATGATAATGCGAGGTATATGCATGCTATGCAATTTCGTATATCATGTATGAATGCAAGTGGCGATATTAAGTTAAACAGGTTCTATAGTGCACGTGGCATGGCAATTACCAAAGGCGTATGTGTCACATGAATAGTGCGCGTGCAGCAGATGCCAATGGTAATGGTGTTCGTGTCCTACGAAGTGTTATCGCATATGTGTATATGAATATTATATGAATGTCCATGCAATCTAATATACGGTTAGCTATAAGGGTATGCAATGTACATAAAGGGATAAGTTAACTAACAATATAAATCTTGCAAAGAGTAAGGTAATCCTAACTAGGGGGGCATCGCGCCATCCAGACGATTCCCCGATAGATGAATACATCTATGTTAGTTGTATGTATGCCCTAGAGGCCAGTATTGTACAGATGATGTATATTATATTGGATGCTCGGACATATATAGAGATGACTTTCTTGCTCGATATGATAGTATGCTATCTGGTTACTCTTTATCTTAACATGTACACTTGTCTCTTTAAACTGTCTTAAAGTTACATGTTGGTAAAGCCCTTAGGATGTGTACTTGACTACCTGGACTATGATGCGGATCATACTAGTAGGGACATGGTAGTCCATAAGTACATCCTTCAAGGTCCCTAGTCGTGGGTGTATCGAGACGGGGCATCGATATACCAGAGTAGACTAGCGTATACGCTTCTCGACCCATAAAATGGGCGATGGATGATCCCATATCCATTGGTGTTTGACATCAGAGATAGTATACGGGTGCTCAGTGTAGACTGGGTACACTGGACGGACTCGCCGAGAACTCTCAGATGGTATTATACCTCACGTCAGATGGCAGTTCTCAGGTGACACTTGTGCAGGTTAGTCTGTAGACCCGAGATCGTCATAGAGTCTTGTGTGATTCCCACTGTGCTTTGATCTCCACCTTACCACGTCCATGAGGGCGTGCAAAATGGTGGTCTTTGGGTACAGTCCCGAGTCACATGGAGGCAATGAGCGATAGGAGGGGTTTCGTCTCTCCCGGTATTGGGGGTTGATGTTGCGCTGTGCTTGATTGGCTATAACAGGGAAGTCCCTGGCCAGGGCTGATCAGAGATTTGCTGGTAAGTGTTACCAGTAGTTTCTCGACCCGTTATGAGCCTCACATCGGCACGACTTATCGGTCATTGTGGTCTGATGTTTACCACCCCTAGACTTGATATGCGGCATATCAGACGAACAGACCGGACTGTACGGTAAGTGCTACTGGTTGGATTCACAGGAGTGTGAGCGGGCTAGCTCGTCGATCTTCTGATCGCTCAATACCCGGATGGCCGTTACGTTTAGCAGACCGCTTGCGGCTTGTTGGTGCTTGATATGATCATCATCTGCTACCGGCGTATTGACGAGTCTTTAGAGTCCTACACAGAGGTTTCCTGGCTCAAGCGAAACGAAATAGGAGCGCATATGAGATATGTGCAGGACCGAGAATAATGCGTGTATGTGATACCGTATTCCATTCTCGCGATGAATGTATCGATTGGTTATATACGATATAACCTAGATATCGAATCAAGGATTGATTCGATAAGCCGATACATAGGATACTAGTCGGTTATATGCGATATGACCGGATCGTTAAATCAAGTGTTGATTTAATGATTTAATGTATAATTATATATTTGATATATTACTTTGCATTAACTAGTATTGGTTCACTTTAAATGGATTTTCTCACTTGATGTGCACATTGTATATGTGATATATTTTTTGTGTACACATGTTTGTATCATGTTTGATGATACATGTTAACTTGTGCTTGTGTAAAGATTAAACCATGGTTATATGAATGTTTAGGGTTTTATTTACTTATTCATTTATTTATATTGATTATTCATTTTGGAAAGGAAAAGAAAAATGGTGGCTTTATTTGTTTCTTTCATGAAGCTTCATGAAGAGTTGAATAATTGACCATTTTTGTTTTCTTCTCTTAACCTAACCATGCACCTAACCCTAGTTTGCTCTCTACACTTCACCATGGTTAGTATATGATAAGTAATGATATTATTCTCATTTTTAAGGTAATACTTATTATATTCTAGCTTCATCTTCTTCTTCATCATCTTCTTCTTCAAGAAAAGCTTAAGTCCATCAATGGCAACTTGAGCAAAAGTGAGAGAAATCCAATTCTAAAGTGAACCCACCTCCTATTTTTTCACCCTCTACCTCTTGCCAAGTAGTATAGGGTGTTTTCTTCACAAGTTTCACAACTTGGTGAAGTTGGAGCTTGAACTTGTGATGCCTCGACGTAGATCATCTTCGGCACGAAGCCGACGACCTAGTCCGCCCATTTCTCCGATGAAGCCGATGATTGAGTTCGGGATTCGAGATGGGCAGCGAGAGGATGCCTACATGGAGCTAAGGAAGTGGAGAACCGGATCTACAAAGGTTTTAGCCTCTCTCCTTTAGTTAAGATGTTAACTAGTTTCGTTTATTGCCTAAAATTCTAGTCGACGATCCGTATTAGGGTTTCTCGGCACTCATAAAATTTGAAATTGGCATGGTTGATGCCTTGTGAGACCTCTATAGTGTGCCTAGGAACCCTACAGTGGTATCAGAGCCAAGCTAGAGCCTTAGGCGAAGTGTAGACGACGTTTGAAACCCGATCGAACCAAAACCCTAATTCCCGATGTGCTCTCTGGACTTTTTTCAAAAACTGGGATTTTTCCAGATTAAAAATGCTTAAAAATTCAGCAGGAAATTCTAAGAATTATGGTGCAAATTGTTTCAAATGAACAGTATAGTGTGCGGCGGAACCGCGGCGGAAGCATGGCTTCGGCGGCGGTTCCGCGGCTTGATGATGACGTCAGCCCTCCTACTTTGCACAGTAATTTCTATTTCACAGTGCTGAGTTTTCTGGGAATTTTTAAATTGACTCAAGAGTTGAGTGTTCTGGGGTTGCATTGGGAATCGAAGATTCGATCGGATTATCAAGTTTTGTCTATGTGTTTTTCCGGATAATTTTTGAATATGTTAAAAAGTTCGACCGGATATAAATACCCAACTTTTCCCTTGCCGGAAAATTTCCAAGTGTTGGATTTTTCTGTGGTTTAAGGACGTTCTGAGTAGTGCAAGTAACGCGATGGTCCCTCTAGAAGACAACAAACCTTAACTCGATTATGTGACCGTCTTGAACTGCCCTTTGAACCTTAGGGTTTGGGGCAGTACGGCGTGCCACATGTGAGGCGTTGGCTTGACCCTTCTACGGCTGGACCGTTGGTACTGAGGCATGAAGTGAATGTCTTTGAACTTATTTCATGTGTTGATCGGTTTCGGGAAAACTTGGGTTTTCGAATGTTTGATCGGAAAGTTTAATATTTTCTATTTATCTGGAATAGGATACAATAATTAGAATTCACAAACAGTTATGAGATAACTGAATGAATGTTATAAATCTAGCGGTTTAGTTTTATTTGATATTGAAAAGAGTTTTCGATAATGAGACTAAAATGCGGGGTTTATAACTGTTAGGCATGTGACGTCTAAGTATTTCATTTCATTAGGCATGCGATGTCTAAAGATGTTGCGAATTCCAACTGTTGTAGTTTTACACTTTCTTTTCTGTGACCGTAAGTGTAATAGGTGATATCGCCGGTTTCGTTGCTATATGTCAACGACAATTGGGATGCGCATATTTACTTACGTTGATGACATATGATGTTATGTGTTGCTGGATATGTTATATTGGATCGTTGTGTTTGAATAGCCGGGGGTTTTTATGTGAGATGAGTGTTTTTCATTTTCATTCATGTAAAAACTTGTATTTAATATTCTTTTATTGGGACACTTCCAGGTAGCGGAAGATGTCACCCTTTGTATATTATTTTAGCCGGGGGTTTTTATGTGAGATGAGTGTTTTTCATTTTCATTCATGTAAAAACTTGTATGTAATATTCTTTTATTGGGACACTTCCAGATAGCGGAAGATGTCACCCTTTGTATATTATTTACTTTTCCGCATTAGGATAGACCCAAGGAGGGGAGCACAAGTAACCGGGTTCTGGGGTCCAGTGGGAGACCAACTCAAGGAGTCGAGTCCGGGTCTCCTAACCCTAGAATTGGCAGGGTTGCTTGCCGCTCTCGTAGGGGTCTAGGGTGTGGGATTGGCTATTCATCACGACCGTGGAATCCGTGTTTTATACTGGCTCGTATTGAAAACACGGGCGTCCTAATATATCCAATGTTTCATATGTTTCTTCTGCTGCGATATCTGTGATGTGATCATGTGATGTTCTGTGATAGATACAGTATATAGTATATATGATATATTATATAGACGTTACTTATGTTTTGCACCCGCACTAGCCCTGCCCTGCTCTGTCGTTAGTTACCTAACCTAACGGTGCACGAGGGGACATCCAGGCGAATGCGGATGGCATAAGTGTACGTCGTATTTATCTGTGATGTTTAGGTGACTTAAATGATGGGACTTCATTAATGTGATTAATGAAAGAAAAGAAACCTAAGATGTTGTAGAATCGAATTTCAAAAATAAAACAGGTAGCTACAGTTCTTCCTTTGCACAGAGGTATATGTGATATATCCTGCACCTTATTCGATGAGGAAAGGACCGAGATCCCTTCACCGGGAGTGACTCCTTTAGCAATAACTGGCAGATGCTACACACTCGGTTTGTTTTTGAATGCTTCTATAGTTTCTGCTTTGCACAGTGATATATATGATATATCCCGCATCTCATTCGACGAGGAAAGGGCCGACGATCCCTTCACCGGGAGTGACCCCTTTAGCAAAACTAGAAAAGCCTCAAAATCACTCCATTTCAAAACTTCATTTGATTCTACAACGATATCAAGTTCATTACGCAATAGGTTTTCAGAAAAACCTGTCGTAGCCCTCCGTCATTTCAGATAATTCCTGTTTAGTATTCGTGCTGCGTTTGTTGACCTTGTCAAGGCGCAGTGTGCGGTAGCTGACCGGTATTTATCTGTTTATGCATATGATGCAGATTGGATTAAGGTAGTCGTACGGCCTTGTTGACCTTGTCAAGGGTCGTGCGGGTGGGTTTAATTCAATCAAGAAATGACGGGTTGAACTTGACTTACGGTCTATGGTTTGTTGACCTTGTCAAGGTCATAGATCGTTTGGGGCAAAATATTATCGGGAATTTCAAGTGTTGAAATTTGCAATGAGATTGCATACCTTTTATGAGATAGTTGGATCCCGATACCCACTGCGAGTAAGAGTTACTCCTGGGAGAGTTTTGCACATTACAATTAGCCGATCAAGTAGGTGTCTAGAAAGGTGTCAACGGGGTTACGCCTCTGGGAAAATGAGGTTTACATTAATTAGGTCCGTGCGAAAGCACGGGGAACCTCTCTCAAAGTACCGACATTGGCCTGGCTGAAAGATCGACGAAGTTGTAGGGTGTAATTAATCCCGGCTAGTCTTTCCTTTTAGGGTTTGAAGGAAGATTTGATAAAAACCAGTGGGAGCCATCCTGATTAGATAAGATAATAACCAATCTGATCTTGCACGAGCATACGCTAAAGTGTTTTCTTCTCTCTCTCTCCAGGTAGCGACCATTTCATGCCTTAATCAAGATAAGAATATGGATGTATTGACCGAACCTGCATGTTATACTGTGCTGGGGAACATTGGTTCCGTTCTTTCTTATAAGAGTTATAGGAATGAACAGGATATAGGGGAATACCAGGATTCCCATGCCACCCGATTGAAGAAAGTACATGTTGATGCATTTTCTTCGGGTGTGTTCGTTACAGAGAACTGTTTCTCCATTTGCCCTACGTCCTGGGTATTAGATACCGGGTCAGGATCCCATATATGTAATCAGTTACATGGGCTTAGGAAAGGTAGAGAACTTGGAGAAGGTGATAAAGACATTAGAGTTGGAAATGGTGCAATTGTTGCAGCTAAGACTGTCGGGGAATATCACCTTGCATTACCAACTGGTAATACATTGGTTCTGAACGAATGCTATTACATGCCGAACCTGATATGCAACATTATATCGGTTTTTTTGTTGAGTAAAGAGGGATATAATTTTGTATTACAGGATAATGTTATGAACATTTTCCGTAACCAAAAGTTGGTTGGATCAGACACGTTGTGCAATGGCATTTATGTTCTAAATCAATCAACAGTTCTGAGTATAACAAACACACACAAGAGGAAGAGTTCTGAACTGAACGAATCCTTCTTGTGGCATTGTAGACTGGGTCACATCAATGAGACACGACTGGCTAAGTTGCATAAGGATGGGTATTTGAAACCATTCGAATTTTCATCTTATGACACTTGCCAGTCATGTCTCAAAGGCAAGATGACCAAAACTCCATTTACGGGACACGGAGAAAGAGTTACCGAACTCTTGGGACTAATACATAGTGATGTATGCGGTCCCATGTCTACATATGCCAGGGATGGTTCTTCATACTTATTACATTCACTGACGATCTCTCAAGATACGGACATGTGTACTTGATAAGACACAAGTCTGAAGCTTTTGAGAAATTTAGAGAATATAAACAAGAAGTCGAGAACCAAACCGGAAAAAGTATTAAAATCCTTCGATCTGATTGAGGAGATGAATACTTGAGCAATGAATTCCTGGACTTCCTAAAAGAGAATGGGATTCTCTCTCAGCTGACTCCTCCATATACACCACAGCACAACGGTGTATCAGAACGGAGGAACCGCACCCTATTAGATATGGTGCGCTCTATGATGAGCACAGCTGAGTTACCTATTTCCTTCTGGGGATATGCGCTGGAGACAGCAGCATACCTATTGAATCAAGTTCCATCTAAATCTGTACCTACCACACCATATGAGATATGGAGTGGGAAGAGACCATATCTTAAATGAGTTAAGATATGGGGTTGCCCAGCTTATGTCAAAAGACAAAATCCGGACAAGCTCGAGGCACGGTCAGTTCGTTGCAAGTTTGTGGGATATCCAAAGAATTCATATGGGTATTTTTTCTACCACAGTGAGGAACAAAAAGTGTTTGTTGCTCAACATGCCACCTTTTTAGAAAAGGAATTCCTTGAAAAAGAAATTAGTGGCAAAGTGGTAGAGCTGGAAGAGGTTCCAGATACACAAACCGTAACTGAAGATTTAGTGGAACCAGAAGATTCAGTAGCTCCAAATGAACCTCAGCCTCTCCGCCGATCTAGTAGGGTTCCTCGCCCACCTGAGAGATACTACGGTTTTCTCATGGATGGTGGGAGCGAGGATTGCATCATGGAGGATGATGACCCAACTAGTTTCGAGCAGGCCATCACGAGTAGGGACTCAGTGAAATGGCTGGATGCTATGCGGTCCGAGATGGAATCCATGTACACCAACAAAGTATGGACTTTGGAAGTTGCTCCTGAAGGGGTAAAACCCATTGGGAGCAAGTGGATCTTCAAGAAAAAACTTGGTGTAGATGGGAAAGTGGAGACTTTCAAAGCTAGACTTGTAGCAAAGGGTTTTCGTCAAAGACCGGGTGTGGACTATGACGAGACTTTTTCTCCAGTAGCTATGCTTAAATCCATCCGGATCATGCTTGCCATCGCTGCATATCATGACTACGAAATCTGGCAAATGGATGTTAAGACCGCCTTTCTAAATGGTGATTTAGAAGAGTGCGTATACATGACTCAGCCAGAGGGCTTCGTAGACAGTGGGAGCAGCGGGAAGGTGTGCAAGCTGCTTAAATCCATTTATGGATTAAAGCAAGCATCGCGGAGTTGGAACATCTGCTTTGACGTCGTTATCAAAGAGTTTGATTTCGTCAAAAACCCAGATGAACCTTATATTTACAAGAAGGTAGCAGAGAGTAAGGTTGTCTTCCTCGTATTGTACGTGGACGACATACTCTTGATAGGAAATGATATTCCTATGCTGCAATCGGTCAAGCTCTTCTTATCACAAAGATTCTCAATGAAAGATCTTGGTGATGCCTCCTGCATATTGGGAATTAGGATCTATAGAGATAGATCCAAACGGATATTGGGATTGTCCCAATCCAGGTACATTGACACCATACTAGAGAGGTTTAGTATGGAAGAATCCAAGCGTGGGAACTTGCCCACGATCTCTGGAGTCACTCTCTCCAAAGAGAAGTCTCCCAAGACTGATTTGGAGAGAGCTCGCATGCAAGGGATACCCTATGCTTCGGCAGTAGGCTCTATCATGTACGCAATGCTATGTACCAGACCCGATGTAGCATACTCACTAAGTGTAGTGAGCAGGTATCAAGCTGATCCTGGAGAGAATCACTGGACAGCTGTGAAGAGCATTCTCAAGTACTTACGAAGGACTAAAGAGATGCTCTTGGTGTATGGTAACGGAGAACTCCAAGTGGAGTCCTTTACCGATTCGAGCTTCCAGAGTAATAAGGACGACTCTAAGTCGCAGTCGGGATTTGTCTTTACCCTTTACGGAGGGGCGGTTAGCTGGAAGAGTTCCAAGCAGGAAACCGTGGCAGACTCGACGATGGAGGCTGAATACATCGCTGCCAACGATGCTGCCAAAGAGGCTGTATGGATCAAGAAGTTCATTACTGAACTTGGAGTGGTTCCATCCATTGAGCATCCAATACCTTTGTATTGTGATAACAATGGAGCGGTGGCTTTGGACAAGGAACCCAGGTCCCATCAGCGGTCCAGGCATATTCTGAGGCGGTATCACCTGATCCGGGAGATAGTTGATCGCCGGGAGATCGAGGTCAGGAGAGTTGACAGGAAGAACAACACGGCGGATCCACTCACGAAGGCCATTCCCCAGATACAGTTTGAGAGACTCTTCGGGATGCTCGGTATGCGATACTACAGCAGCTGGCCCTAGTGCAAGTGGGAGATTGTTAGTTGTATGTATGCCCTAGAGGCCAGTATTGTACAGATGATGTATATTATATTGTATGCTCGGACATATATAGAGATGACTTTCTTGCTCGATATGATAGTATGCTATCTGGTTACTCTTTATCTTAACATGTACACTTGTCTCTTTAAACTGTCTTAAAGTTACATGTTGGTAATGCCCTTAGGATGTGTACTTGACTACCTGGACTATGATGCGGATCATACTAGTGGGGACATGGTAGTCCATAAGTACATCCTTCAAGGTCCCTAGTCGTGGGTGTATCGAGACGGGGCATCGATATACCAGAGTAGACTAGCGTATACGCTTCTCGACCCATAAGATGGGCGATGGATGATCCCATATCCATTGGTGTTTGACATCAGAGATAGTATACGGGTGCTCAGTGTAGACTGGGTACACTGAACGGACTCGCCGAGAACTCTCAGATGGTATTATACCTCACGTCAGATGGCAGTTCTCAGGTGACACTTGTGCAGGTTAGTCTGTAGACCCGAGATCGTCATAGAGTCTTGTGTGATTCCCACTGTGCTTTGATCTCCACCTTACCACGTCCATGAGGGCGTGCAAAATGGTGGTCTTTGGGTACAGTCCCGAGTCACATAGAGGCAATGAGCGATAGGAGGGGTTTCGTCTCTCCCGGTATTGGGGGTTGATGTTGCGCTGTGCTCGATTGGCTGTAACAGGGAAGTCCCTGGCCAGGGCTGATCAGAGATTTGCTGGTAAGTGTTACCAGTAGTTTCTCGACCCGTTATGAGCCTCACATCGGCACGACTTATCGGTCATTGGGGTCTGATGTTTACCACCCCTAGACTTGATATGCGACATATCAGACGAACAGACCGGACTGTACGATAAGTGCTACTGGTTGGATTCACAGGAGTGTGAGCGGGCTAGCTCGTCGATCTTCTGATCGCTCAATACCCGGATGGCCGTTACGTTTAGCAGACCGCTTGCGGCTTGTTGGTGCTTGATATGATCATCATCTACTACCGGCGTATTGACGAGTCTTTAGAGTCCTACACAGAGGTTTCCTGGCTCAAGCGAAACGAAATAGGAGCGCATATGAGATATGTGCAGGACCGAGAATAATGCGTGTATGTGATACCGTATTCCATTCTCGCGATGAATGTATCGATTGGTTATATACGATATAACCTAGATATCGAATCAAGGATTGATTCGATAAGCCGATACATAGGATACTAGTCGGTTATATGCGATATGACCGGATCGTTAAATCAAGTGTTGATTTAATGATTTAATGTATAATTATATATTTGATATATTACTTTGCATTAACTAGTATTGGTTCACTTTAAATGGATTTTCTCACTTGATGTGCACATTGTATATGTGATATATATTTTTTTGTACACATGTTTGTATCATGTTTGATGATACATGTTAACTTGTGCTTGTGTAAAGATTAAACCATGGTTATATGAATGGTTAGGGTTTTATTTACTTATTCATTTATTTATATTGATTATTCATTTTGGAAAGGAAAAGAAAAATGGTGGCTTTATTTGTTTCTTTCATGAAGCTTCATGAAGAGTTGAATAATTGACCATTTTTGTTTTCTTCTCTTAACCTAACCATGCACCTAACCCTAGTTTGCTATCTACACTTCACCATGGTTAGTATATGATAAGTAATGATATTATTCTCATTTTTAAGGTAATACTTATTATATTCTAGCTTCATCTTCTTCTTCATCATCTTCTTCTTCAAGAAAAGCTTAAGTCCATCAATGGCAACTTGAGCAAAAGTGAGAGAAATCCAATTCTAAAGTGAACCCACCTCCTATTTCTTCACCCTCTACCTCTTGCCAAGTAGTATAGGGTGTTTTCTTCACAAGTTTCACAACTTGGTGAAGTTGGAGCTTGAACTTGTGATGCCTCGACGCAGATCATCTTCGGCACGAAGCCGACGACCTAGTCCGCCCATTTCTCCGATGAAGCCGACGATTGAGTTCAGGATTCGAGATGGACAGCGAGAGGACGCCTACATGGAGCTAAGGAAGTGGAGAACCGGATCTACAAAGGTTTTATCCTCTCTCCTTTAGTTAAGATGTTAACTAGTTTCGTTTATCGCCTAAAATTCTAGTCGACGATCCGTATTAGGGTTTCTCGGCACTCATAAAATTTGAAATTGGCATGGTTGATACCTTGTGAGACCTCTATAGTGTGCCTAGGAACCCTACAGTGGTATCAGAGCCTAGCTAGAGCCTTAGGCGAAGTGTAGACGACGTTTGAAACCCGATCGAACCGAAACCCTAATTCCCGATGTGCTCTCTGGACTTTTTTCAAAAACTGGGATTTTTCCAGATTAAAAATGCTTAAAAAATTCAGCAGGGAATTCTAAGAATTATGGTGCAAATTGTTTCAAATGAACAGTATAGTGTGTGGCGGAACCGCGGCAGAAGCATGGCTTCGGCGGCGGTTCTGCGGCCTGATGATGACGTCAGCCCTCCTACTTTGCACAGTAATTCCTATTTGACAGTGCTGAGTTTTCTGGGAATTTTTAAATTGACTCAAGAGTTGAGTGTTCTGGGGTTGCATTGGGAATCGAAGATTCGATCGGATTATCAAGTTTTGTCTATGTGTTTTTCCAGATAATTTTTGAATATGTTAAAAAGTTCGACCGGATATAAATACCCAACTTTTCCCTTGCCGGAAAATTTCCAAGTGTTGGATTTTTCTGTGGTTTAAGGACGTTCTGAGTAGTGCAAGTAACGCGATGGTCCCTCTAGAAGACAACAAACCTTAACTCGATTATGTGACCGTCTTGAACTGCCCTTTGAACCTTAGGGTTTGGGGCAGTACGGCGTGCCACATGTGAGGCGTTGGCTTGACCCTTCTACGGCTGGACCGTTGGTACTGAGGCATGAAGTGAATGTCTTTGAACTTATTTCATGTGTTGATCGGTTTCGGAAAAACTTGAGTGTTCGAATGTTTGATCGGAAATTTTAATATTTTCTATTTATCCGGAATGGGATACAATAATTGGAATTCACAAACAGTTATGAGATAACTGAATGAATGTTATAAATCTAGCGGTTTAGTTTCATTTGATATTGAAAAGAGTTTTCGATAATGAGACTAAAATGCGGGGTTTATAACTGTTAGGCATGTGATGTCTAAGTATTTCATTTCATTAGGCATGCGATGTCTAAAGAGGTTGCGAATTCCAACTGTTGTAGTTTTACACTTTCTTTTCTGTGACCGTAAGTGTAATATGTGATATCGCCGGTTTCGTTGCTATATGTCAACGACAATTGGGATGCGCATATTTACTTACGTTGATGACATGTGATGTTATGTGTTGCTGGATATGTTATATTGGATCGTTGTGTTTGAATAGCCGGGGGTTTTTATGTGAGATGAGTGTTTTTCATTTTCATTCATGTAAAAACTTGTATGTAATATTCTTTTATTGGGACACTTCCAGGTAGCGGAAGATGTCACCCTTTGTATATTATTTACTTTTCCGCATTAGGATAGACCCAAGAAGGGGTGCATAAGTAACCGGGTTCTGGGGTCCAGTGGGAGACCAACTCAAGGAGTCGAGTCCGGGTCTCCTAACCCTAGAATTGGCAGGGTTGCTTGCCGCTCTCGTAGGGGTCTAGGGGTGTGGGATTGGCTATTCATCACGACCGTGGAATCCGTGTTTTATACTGGCTCGTATTGAAAACACGGACGTCCTAATATATCCAATATTTCATATATTTCTTCTGCTGCGATATCTGTGATGTGATCATGTGATGTTCTGTGATAGATACAGTATATAGTATATATGATATATTATATAGACGTTACTTATGTTTTGCACCCGCACTAGCCCTGCCCTGCTCTGTCGTTAGTTACCTAACCTAACGGTGCACGAGGGGACATCCAGGCGAATGCGGATGGCATAAGTGTACGTCGTATTTATCTGTGATGTTTAGGTGACTTAAATGATGGGACTTCATTAATGTGATTAATGAAAGAAAAGAAACCTAAGATGTTGTAGAATCGAATTTCAAAAATAAAACAGGTAGCTACAGTTATTGCTTTGCACAGAGGTATATGTGATATATCCTGCACCTTATTCGATGAGGAAAGGCCCGAGATCCCTTCACCGGGAGTGACTCCTTTAGCAATAACTGGCAGATGCTACACACTCGGTTTGTTTTTGAATGCTTCTATAGTTTCTGCTTTGCACAGTGATATATATGATATATCCCGCACCTCATTCGACGAGGAAAGGGCCGACGATCCCGTCACCGGGAGTGACCCCTTTAGCAAAACTAGAAAAGCCTCAAAATCACTCCATTTCAAAACTTCATTTGATTCTACAACGATATCAAGTTCATTACGCAATAGGTTTTCAGAAAAACCTGTCGTAGCCCTCCGTCATTTCAGATAAGTCCTGTTTAGTATTCGTGCTGCGTTTGTTGACCTTGTCAAGGCGCAGTGTGCGGTAGCTGACCGGTATTTATCTGTTTATGCATATGATGCAGATTGGATTAGGGTAGTCGTACGGCCTTGTTGACCTTGTCAAGGGTCGTGCGGGTGGGTTTAATTCAATCAAGAAATGACGGGTTGAACTTGACTTACGGTCTATGGTTTGTTGACCTTGTCAAGGTCATAGATCGTTTGGGGCAAAATATTATCGGGAATTTCAAGTGTTGAAATTTGCAATGAGATTGCATACCTTCTATGAGATAGTTGGATCCCGATACCCACTGCGAGTAAGAGTTACTCCTGGGAGAGTTTTGCACATTACAATTAGCCGATCAAGTAGGTGTCTAGAAAGGTGTTAACGGGGTTACGCCTCTGGGAAAACGAGGTTTACATTAATTAGGTCCATGCGAAAGCACGGGGAACCTCCCTCAAAGTACCGACACTGGCCTGGCTGAAAGATCGACGAAGTTGTAGGGTGTACTTAATCCCGGCTAGTCTTTCCTTTTAGGGTTTGAAGGAAGATTTGATAAAAACCAGTGGGAGCCATCCTGATTAGATAAGATAATAACCAATCTGATCTTGCACGAGCATACGCTAAAGTGTTTTCTTCTCTCTCTCTCCAGATAGCGACCATTTCATTCCTTAATCAAGATAATAATATGGATGTATTGACCGAACCCGCATGTTATACTGTGCTGGGGAACATTGGTTCCGTTCTTTCTTATAAGAGTTATAGGAATGAACAGGATATAGGGGAATACCAGGATTCCCATGCCACCCGATTGAAGAAAGTACATGTTGATGCATTTTCTTCGGGTGTGTTCGTTACAGAGAACTGTTTCTCCATTTGCCCTACGTCCTGGGTATTAGATACCGGGTCAAGATCCCATATATGTAATCAGTTACATGGGCTTAGGAAAGGTAGAGAACTTGGAGAAGGTGATAAAGACATTAGAGTTGGAAATGGTGCAATTGTTGCAGCTAAGACTGTCGGGGAATATCACCTTGCATTACCAACTGGTAATACATTGGTTCTGAACGAATGCTATTACATGCCGAACCTGATATGCAACATTATATCGGTTTCTTTGTTGAGTAAAGAGGGATATAATTTTGTATTACAGGATAATGTTATGAACATTTTCCGTAACCAAAAGTTGGTTGGATCAGACACGTTGTGCAATGGCATTTATGTTCTAAATCAATCAACAGTTCTGAGTATAACAAACACACACAAGAGGAAGAGTTCTGAACTGAATGAATCCTTCTTGTGGCATTGTAGACTAGGTCACATCAATGAGACACGACTGGCTAAGTTGCATAAGGATGGGTATTTGAAACCATTCGAATTTTCATCTTATGACACTTGCCAGTCATGTCTCAAAGGCAAGATGACCAAAACTCCGTTTACGGGACACGGAGAAAGAGTTACCGAACTCTTGGGACTAATACATAGTGATGTATGCGGTCCCATGTCTACACATGCCAGGGATGGTTCTTCGTACTTCATTACATTCACTGACGATCTCTCAAGATACGGACATGTGTACTTGATAAGACACAAGTCTGAAGCTTTTGAGAAATTTAGAGAATATAAACAAGAAGTCGAGAACCAAACCGGAAAAAGTATTAAAATCCTTCGATCTGATCGAGGAGGTGAATACTTGAGCAATGAATTCCTGGACTTTCTAAAAGAGAATGGGATTCTCTCTCAGCTGACTCCTCCATATACACCACAGCACAACGGTGTATCAGAACGGAGGAACCGCACCCTATTAGATATGGTGCGCTCTATGATGAGCATAGCTGAGTTACCTATTTCCTTCTGGGGATATGCGCTGGAGACAGCAGCATACCTATTGAATCAAGTTCCATCTAAATCTGTACCTACCACACCATATGAGATATGGAGTGGGAAGAGACCATATCTTAAACGAGTTAAGATATGGGGTTGTCCAGCCTATGTCAAACGACAAAATCCGGACAAGCTCGAGGCACGGTCAGTTCTTTGCAAGTTTATGGGATATCCAAAGAATTCATATGGGTATTTTTTCTACCACAGTGAGGAACAAAAAGTGTTTGTTGCTCAACATGCCACCTTTTTAGAAAAGGAATTCCTTGAAAAAGAAATTAGTGGCAAAGTGGTAGAGCTGGAAGAGGTTCCAGATACACAAACCGTAACTGAAGATTTAGTGGAACCAGAAGATTCAGAAGCTCCAAATGAACCTCAGCCTCTCCGCCGATCTAGTAGGGTTCCTCGCCCACCTGAGAGATACTACGGTTTTCTCATGGATGGTGGGAGCGAGGATTGCATCATGGAGGATGATGACCCAACTAGTTTCGAGCAGGCCATCACGAGTAGGGACTCAGTGAAATGGCTGGATGCTATGCGGTCCGAGATGGAATCCATGTACACCAACAAAGTATGGACTTTGGAAGTTGCTCCTGAAGGGGTAAAACCCATTGGGAGCAAGTGGATCTTCAAGAAAAAACTTGGTGTAGATGGGAAAGTGGAGACTTTCAAAGCTAGACTTGTAGCAAAGGGTTTTCGTCAAAGACCGGGTGTGGACTATGACGAGACTTTTTCTCCAGTAGCTATGCTTAAATCCATCCGGATCATGCTTGCCATCGCTGCATATCATGACTACGAAATCTGGCAAATGGATGTTAAGACCGCCTTTCTAAATGGTGATTTAGAAGAGTGCGTATACATGACTCAGCCAGAGGGCTTCGTAGACAGTGGGAGCAGCGGGAAGGTGTGCAAGCTGCTTAAATCCATTTATGGATTAAAGCAAGCATCGCGGAGTTGGAACATCTGCTTTGACGTCGTTATCAAAGAGTTTGATTTCGTCAAAAACCCAGATGAACCTTATATTTACAAGAAGGTAGCAGAGAGTAAGGTTGTCTTCCTCGTATTGTACGTGGACGACATACTCTTGATAGGAAATAATATTCCTATGCTGCAATCGGTCAAGCTCTTCTTATCACAAAGATTCTCAATGAAAGATCTTGGTGATGCCTCCTGCATATTGGGAATTAGGATCTATAGAGATAGATCCAAACGGATATTGGGATTGTCCCAATCCAGGTACATTGACACCATACTAAAGAGGTTTAGTATGGAAGAATCCAAGCGTGGGAACTTGCCCACGATCTCTGGAGTCACTCTCTCCAAAGAGAAGTCTCCCAAGACTGATTTGGAGAGAGCTCGCATGCAAGGGATACTCTATGCTTCGGCAGTAGGCTCTATCATGTACGCAATGCTATGTACCAGACCCGATGTAGCATACTCACTAAGTGTAGTGAGCAGGTATCAAGCTGATCCTGGAGAGAATCACTGGACAGCTGTGAAGAGCATTCTCAAGTACTTACGAAGGACTAAAGAGATGCTCTTGGTGTATGGTAACGGAGAACTCCAAGTGGAGTCCTTTACCGATTCGAGCTTCCAGAGTGATAAGGACGACTCTAAGTCGCAATCGGGATTTGTCTTTACCCTTTACGGAGGGGCGGTTAGCTGGAAGAGTTCCAAGCAGGAAACCGTGGCAGACTCGACGATGGAGGCTGAATACATCGCTGCCAACGATGCTGCCAAAGAGGCTGTCTGGATCAAGAAGTTCATTACTGAACTTGGAGTGGTTCCATCCATTGAGCATCCAATACCTTTGTATTGTGATAACAATGGAGCGGTGGCTTTGGCCAAGGAACCCAGGTCCCATCAGCGGTCCAGGCATATTCTGAGGCGGTATCACCTGATCCGGGAGATAGTTGATCGTCGGGAGATCGAGGTCAGGAGAGTTGACACGAAGAACAACACGGCGGATCCACTCACGAAGGCCATTCCCCAGATACAGTTTGAGAGACTATTCGGGATGCTCGGTATGCGATACTACAGCAGCTGGCCCTAGTGCAAATGGGAGATTGTTAGTTGTATGTATGCCCTAGAGGCCAGTATTGTACAGATGATGTATATTATATTGGATGCTCGGACATATATAGAGATGAATTTCTTGCTCGATATGATAGTATGCTATCTGGTTACTCTTTATCTTAACATGTACACTTGTCTCTTTAAACTGTCTTAAAGTTACATGTTGGTAAAGCCCTTAGGATGTGTACTTGACTACCTGGACTATGATGCGGATCATACTAGTGGGGACATGGTAGTCCATAAGTACATCCTTCAAGGTCCCTAGTCGTGGTGTATCGAGACGGGGCATCGATATACCAGAGTATACTAGCGTATACGCTTCTCGACCCATAAGATGGGCGATGGATGATCCCATATCCATTGGTGTTTGACATCAGAGATAGTATACGGGTGCTCAGTGTAGACTGGGTACACTGGACGGACTCGCCGAGAACTCTCAGATGGTATTATACCTCACGTCAGATGGCAGTTCTCAGGTGACACTTGTGCAGGTTAGTCTGTAGACCCGAGATCGTCATAGAGTCTTGTGTGATTCCCACTGTGCTTTGATCTCCACCTTACCACGTCCATGAGAGCATGAAAAACGGTGGTCTTTGGGTACAGTCCCGAGTCACATGGAGGCAATGAGCGATAGGAGGGGTTTCGTCTCTCCCGGTATTGGGGGTTGATGTTGCGCTGTGCTCGATTGGCTGTAACAGGGAAGTCCCTGGCCAGGGCTGATCAGAGATTTGCTGGTAAGTGTTACCAGTAGTTTCTCGACCCGTTATGAGCCTCACATCGGCATGACTTATCGGTTATTGGGGTCTGACGTTTACCACCCCTAGACTTGATATGCGACATATCAGACGAACAGACCGGACTGTACGGTAAGTGCTACTGGTTGGATTCACAGGAGTGTGAGCGGGCTAGCTCGTCGATCTTCTGATCACTCAATACCCGGATGGCCGTTACGTTTAGCAGACCGCTTGCGGCTTGTGTGTAACACCCGAGCCCAATAATACTATGTATATTACTAGTTGAGGGTTATTTATTGCTCATTCCAATTGTCCTGATTTTCTGGCGTTTATTGCTAAATTTTACCCGGTTAAGTCATTTTGACACATAACAAATTTTAACTCCGAAAATAAAATTTAAGATATCCATGTTGGCCTACTCGTCGCCACTAGTCGCGTGGTAGCGTCCGCGTGTCGAGATTCCGTCCCGTTTGGTTAAATGGGCCAGTTTGGGCGACTACGCGCGCGTGCAAGTGTCCGACTTGGGGGCATGCATTTTAATCACTAAACACCTATTTTCAAAATTTAGAACCCGCTTAAAATCCTATAATTTGAATTTGGAACATTTGGGCGCGACCCGGGCTCGATTTGGAAATGTTTCATTTCGCGCCAAAATGGCCCATTTAAATTTAATATCGAATATAAATATATACATCCTAATCTATATTTCCTAACTGCTGATCCCTCAAAATTCTACGAAAAATCCTTCTCATATTTTTTCCCCCGGCCAATCACGAGCTCCCATTGAGCTCGTGGGCCCCGCTCCATTTCCTCATCTCTCTTTCTCTCTCCAATCTCTCTTTCTCTCTCAAATCTCTCTCTCTCTCTTCCTCTATATTATTCATAACCATGCACAGCGCCTCAACCATCTTCCTCCATCGCGACCACGAACCCTAACCCTAACCCTAGCCTCGCGATCCCACCGCCGACTTCCTCGCGACCTCACCGTCGCCGCCCTCACCACCACGACCTCCACCGCACCCACCTACCCTCTTTCTCCCGACGACTCCCGCTCCTTCCCGCACTGCACCCATTCCCGACCTCGCCTCCACCCTCGCAACCCTCGCCGTCGACGCCACCCATCGTCGTCGACAACCCCGAGACTCCCTCTCACCCTCCTCGGCACGACCTCGGCATCACCCCCTCCTCTCCTCGCTGGACCACGAGCAGACCCGAGCCCAACACCTGCACCATCTCCAGGTCGCCGGAAATTGCGCCGACGACCCTCGTCGACGTCTCCCGCGCCACCTCCTTTCCCCCTCGATCACCTGAGCCGACCACCACCCTCCTCCACTCGTCGCACCCCTCTCCAGCAGGCCCAGCGGCTGTTCCAGCCTTCGCAGCCACCGTCGCGGCCTCGCCGGCGTTCCAGTGCCGTCGAACCCGCCGTGGTCACCCCCTGGTGTCTCCCTGTAAGTTTCCTTCTCCTTCCTTTTGGTACAACCCCGCTGGTCGTTATTTTGCGTGTATCGTATCTTGTTGCTAACTTGTTACCGATGACATTTTGCCGGAATCCGACCGTGCCGTCTGACGAACCCGACGCTCCAGCGAAGTCCCCTGGTCCGTGTGATCCCGTTGACCTCTGTTGGGACTCGATCCGTGGCCCGTGCTTCCATATCGCAGTTTCTGCCGACATCGCATCCGTGTTTCGGTTTGCGGAACCGCCGAGGCAAGTATCCGAATACTTGCTTTAACATGCTACAACTTGATCATCATACTATAACCACACCACTATTATAATATCGATACCTTTTATAACTTAGAATTGCTAGTCACAATTATCCGTAACTTTAAATCAATGAAATCATTGCTCGTATTAACCGGTCTGCTATTAATTCACACTTATCTAATCAAACCAAGTAGATCATCCCCAATTCATTTGTTAAAATCACTCATGAGACAATTATTATGCATAGTTCAAATTCATGTAACTCCATTGCGTATATTATCGATATTGTTTCGTCTTGTGGCTATTGCACCTCAAAGGTGCGTGAACCGGATTAATATGAAAATACAAACATCACTGTGTTCACATAGAATAATATTTGTTATTTACTGTTTCCTGCTACTGTTCATTATTTGTTACTATACCTGTTATCATCATATACCTGATTGCACTACATATTGACCGATCTTGATACACCTGACACATGTACTGATACACCGGACACAACACCCTGTACATATCGACTCTACCTGTTGAAAGTAACCTGACCTGTTACCTGATCTCATGCCTAATGCCGACAAACCTAACCATTCCTGCTGTCGATCCAGACAGACCTACCTTTACTTGACTTGTGTTGGCATTAGTCCTTGACTACTGAATACCTGACTGACATACATAGCTTGGGGGTATGGGGAAATCAAAGGTGAAACCGACTTGTAACTCAACAGTTCGATACATTGTTCTGATCAGTCTTACGGGCTTGGCCAGCTCCGGAGTGTTGATGCTGACATCACTCATCTATCCTACTACCTTTTACTGCTTAGCGGCACGTCTCGGATTCAGCCCCGAGGATCATGACCGTGGTCCCGGGCACGCACGGGATACTATTGAGTTACATCGACGATTCATCAATTGGTTTCAAAGACTATAGAGTAGAAAACCTGATAGGACAGTTTAGTCACCTTTGCACTTTACCCTGCTTGTTACTTCTTATTGCTGCTTTATTCATGTTCATGCTTGCATTGTTTATTACCATGTTTATGCTATATACTTGATATCATGACGCGCTGACGTCTGGGTTTTGCATGGCCCAGATTCCGTACCTTTGTCGTCGACCGAGCAGGAGTACTTCAGCCAGCCGGCTGAACTGTGAGTTCTTTAGAGTTTAGTTTATTTATGTCATTTCATTTCCAGATGTGAGCCCGCATTATGGGACATACTGTTTACTCATTGTATTGGATCATTAGCTTCCGCACTTATTGTTTATTGATTCTTGTTATTATGGATTTGGACATGTATTAGTTTAGCTTATTATCCTGTTCTTGATATCTTTACAACCGTAATGTGACTGTGGTTGGATACTTCCTACCCACAGGTAGCATGGTTGGCTATGTCACGTGCCCAAACGCGCGTACTCTGGGAAGCGGGGCGTGACATTGTGGGTGCTTGATATGATCATCATCTGCTACCGGCGTATTGACGAGTCTTTAGAGTCCTACACAGAGGTTTCCTGGCTCAAGCGAAACGAAATAGGAGCGCATATGAGATATGTGCAGGACCGAGAATAATGCGTGTATGTGATACCGTATTCCATTCTCGCGATGAATGTATCGATTGGTTATATACGATATAACCTAGATATCGAATCAAGGATTGATTCGATAAGCCGATACATAGGATACTAGTCGGTTATATGCGATATGACCGGATCGTTAAATCAAGTGTTGATTTAATGATTTAATGTATAATTATATATTTGATATATTACTTTGCATTAACTAGTATTGGTTCACTTTAAATGGATTTTCTCACTTGATGTGCACATTGTATATGTGATATATTTTTTGTGTACACATGTTTGTATCATGTTTGATGATACATGTTAACTTGTGCTTGTGTAAAGATTAAACCATGGTTATATGAATGGTTAGGGTTTTATTTACTTATTCATTTATTTATATTGATTATTCATTTTGGAAAGGAAAAGAAAAATGGTGGCTTTATTTGTTTCTTTCATGAAGCTTCATGAAGAGTTGAATAATTGACCATTTTTGTTTTCTTCTCTTAACCTAACCATGCACCTAACCCTAGTTTGCTCTCTACACTTCACCATGGTTAGTATATGATAAGTAATGATATTACTCTCATTTTTAAGGTAATACTTATCATATTCTAGCTTCATCTTCTTCTTCATCATCTTCTTCTTCAAGAAAAGCTTAAGTCCATCAATGGCAACTTGAGCAAAAGTGAGAGAAATCCAATTCTAAAGTGAACCCACCTCCTATTTCTTCACCCTCTACCTCTTGCCAAGTAGTATAGGGTGTTTTCTTCACAAGTTTCACAACTTGGTGAAGTTGGAGCTTGAACTTGTGATGCCTCGACGTAGATCATCTTCGGCACGAAGCCGACGACCTAGTCCGCCCATTTCTCCGATGAAGCCGACGATTGAGTTCGGGATTCGAGATGGACAGCGAGAGGACGCCTACATGGAGCTAAGGAAGTGGAGAACCGGATCTACAAAGGTTGTAGCCTCTCTCCTTTAGTTAAAATGTTAACTAGTTTCGTTTATCGCCTAAAATTCTAGTCGACGATCCGTATTAGGGTTTCTCGGCACTCATAAAATTTGAAATTGGCATGGTTGATGCCTTGTGAGACCTCTATAGTGTGCCTAGGAACCCTACAATCTACTCACCTGAAATCCCCGCTAATCCGATCCGACCACCGCCTTGCCTTTACGCGCCGTGTCCGATGTTTCCCCGATCGATCCTATATTTGCACAACACCAAGCATAAGATTACATATCCTAAAACGATGCAAGTCATAATATACAAATACCGACGCTCTCGAATTAAACATAACGTGCACTCGGTGCGCGGGAAAACACACGAAAATCGCTAAATCTTAACTAGAATCGTCTTTTCGGGGAAATCGACAAAACTAAAACCCGACTTGACAAAACCCTGCATTCACGCACTCTAATAGGCGTATAAGAAGCTAATTATATCGCTAATTTAACGCAATTTGATCGCATTCTAATTTGCATAAAAATCTAGTAAGCAATTGCATACCGATTCGATGCAAACATCGCAATTTTATCGATTTAGCGAGCATAACATTACACAATTAACCACTCCAACCAATTAGATAACCAAACCCTAACTTAACTCTAACAACCATGCTTCAAACCTAATTTGAAATCAAATCCCTCTCTTGATTTTCATGAACAAGTAATTACAACTAAATTAATACTTCAAATTTCAATTTTAGCACATTAAAACTACAAGTTAACAACCTAGTTTAGAATTTCACCTCACAAGTGGAACCCTAGCATTCTCAAGCCACCAAAGAAGCCTCCTTTCTTCTAGTTTTGAACTAAATTTGGTTGAGGAGAGAGTGGATTAGGGTTTTGCTTTGAATTGGAGAAGAAAATGGCGAATTTTTATGGATTTTTCTTGATTTTTCATGATTTTTGAAGCAAGAATTGAGGTGAAAAGAGGGGGAGCTGCTGCTATTTTTCGGCCATAGGTGAAGAGGAGGAGGGTGTGGGGGTTGTGTAGAGGTTTCTAGGTCAAAAAACCCTTTATGCTTCCATTTAATGCCTTTCACATCAAGTTTTTACCAAAAAAATCCCTATTTTACATCATTTTTTTCATAAATTTCAAACCCTAAAACTAAAATCTTATAAACTTATGATACAATTTATTAACACTCTATTTTAGTTTATAAAGATTCCGAATTATGAAATTTACCTAATTAAATTTGTATTTATCACTAATTTAATGTATTTTTAAAAGCTTAAAATAATAAAAAAAATAATTAATTACGAAAAAAAAATTATTTAACCAGAAAATTATAAGTGACATTTTAGTGACAAAATTATAGTAATATCTTATCTAAATTTTGTATAATTAGGTCTACAATGAAAAATATCTATTTTGACTTTTTACAGAAAAAGCCGAAAAATTAGCCGATTACCGAAAAACTGCCTAAACGATTTTCGAAGGGTTACAATCTTCCCCCCTTAAAGAAATTCGGTCCCCGAATTTAGAATTCAACTACGCGTACCTTCAAAAAGATGGGGATATCTCTTCCTCATCTCGACCTCGGTCTCCCAGGTGACCTCCTCGCTGTTCGGGCCACGCCAAAGAACCTTGACGGACGGTATAACCTTCGACCTCAATTTCTTCACCTGCCGATCCAAAATGACCACCGGCTGCTCGGTGAAAGAAAGATCACGCTCTAGCTGGATCGTATGGTGCTGAATCGCATGGGAAGGATCATGAAGGTACTTGCGGAGTATCGAGACATGGAATACGAGGTGAACATCGAGGAAGCTGGGCGGAAGAGCTAACCGATAAGCGACTGGACCAACACGCTCTAGTATCTCGAAAGGACCAACATATCTAGGACTCAGTTTCCCTTTCTGCCCAAATCTCATCACACCTTTTATCGGAGAGACCTTCAGGAAAACATGATCGCCAACAGCGAACTCGAGTCGGCGACGGCGCCTGTCAGCATTTGATTTCTGCCTGCTCTGTGCCGCTCTCATCCTGTCCCGAATCAGCCGTATCTTCTCGGTTGTCTCCTGTACAATTTGCGGCCCCAAAACACTGCTCTCCCTGAGCTCTGTCCAACATACAGGCGATCGACATCTCCTCCCATATAAAGCCTCGAAAGGTGCCATCTGAATCGTTTCCTGGAAGCTATTATTGTAGGAAAACTCGATCAAAGGCAAATGACGATCCCAGCTACCACCGAAATCTAAAACACAAGCTCTGAGCATGTCCTCAAGAGTCTGAATAGTACGCTCCGACTGACCGTCAGTCTGCGGATGAAAGGCTGTGCTAAAACTCAATCGGGTGCCCAATGCTTCCTGAAGTTTCTGCCACAATCGGCTGGTAAACTGGGTGCCACGGTCGGACACGATGCAAGTCGGAACACCATGCAATCGCACGATCTCATCAATATAAACCTGGGCGTACTGAGAAAATCCAAAAGTGGTCTTCACTGGCAGAAAGTGATCCGCTTTCGTCAGTCGATCCACAATCACCCAAATAGAGTCATACCCTTGACTGGTCCTGGGTAGACCCACAATGAAGTCCATGGAGACCTGCTCCCACTTCCACTCAGGGATGGGCAAAGGCTGTAACTCGCCGGCTGGTCTCTGGTGCTCAGCCTTGACTTGCTGACAAGTCAGGCATCTCGACACAAGGTCTGTAATATCCTTCTTCATCCCGTCCCACCAGTAAACTTCTCTCAAATCACGGTACATCTTGGTGGAACCTGGATGCACGCTGTATGCTAATCTATGTGCCTCCTCGAGAATATCGCGCCTCAGTCCCTCTGAATCTGGCACGCACAGTCGAGTCCCAAATCGAAGAATCCCCTGATCATCAATCACGAACTTGGAAACTCTGCCCTGCCAAATCTGCTCAATAATCTCTAATGTACGGGCATCGCCGGACTGTGCCTCGCGGATATGGTCAAGTAACTGTGGGCGTGCTCTGAAATGGGCTAGCTGTCCCCCTGTAGGAGTAAACTCGAACTGCACTCTGCTATCACATAAAACCTGCCAATCCGTCGTCGACTGCATCTATACTGCGCTCAAACAAGATAAGCTACCTCCGGGCCTCCTACTCAAAGCATCTGCCACCACATTCGCCTTGCCCGGATGGTATAAAATCTCGCAGTCATAATCCTTCACCAACTCCATCCATCGGCGCTGTCTCGGGTTCAGATCTCGCTGCTGGAAGATATACTTCAAACTCTTGTGGTCAGTGAATATCTGGCACGACTCACCGTATAGGTAATGTCTCCAGATCTTAAGTGCAAATACCACTGCAGCCATCTCTAAATCATGGGTGGGGTAGTTCTGTTCGTGTTTCCTCAGCTGCCGAGAAGCATACGCGATAACTCTGTCGTGCTGCATCAATACACAGCCCAGCCCCACACGAGAAGCATCACAATATACCACGAACCCGCCTGATCCTGAAGGCAATGCTAACACCGGTGCAGTAGTCAGACGAGTCTTCAATTGCTGGAAACTATCCTCACATGCCTGGGTCCAATCAAAAGGATCCCCCTTCCGGGTCAACCCGGTCAATGGTGCAGCAATGCGGGAGAAATCCTGGACAAAACGTCGATAATAGCCGGCCAGACCTAGAAAACTGCGAACCTCTGTAACTGATACTGGTCTAGGCCAACGCTGAACTGCCTCGATCTTCTTCGGGTCCACACAAATACCATCTCTCGTCACCACATGACCCAAGAAGTCAACACTGTCTAGCCAGAATGCGCACTTGGAGAATTTGGCGAACAGCTGATGCTCTCTCAAAGTCTGCAATGTGATACGTAAGTGCTGCTCATGCTCCTCACGGCTCCGAGAATAAACCAAGATGTCGTCAATGAACACAATAATGAACTGATCGAGGTACGGCCTGAATACACGGTTCATCAAATCCATAAATGCTGCCGGGGCATTGGTGAGCCCGAACGACATCACCAAGAACTCATAATGACCATATCGAGTACGGAAGGCGGTCTTCGGAATATCCTCCTTCCGAACCCGCAACTGGTGATAACCTGACCGTAAATCAACCTTCGAGAAGAACCCTGCACCCTGGAGCTGATCGAATAAGTCATCAATGCGGGGTAGGGGATATCTGTTCCGCACATTAACCCGGTTCAGCTGACGATAATCAATGCATAAACGCATACTTCCGTCCTTCTTCTTAACAAACAAGACGGGAGCACCCCAAGGTGACACACTCGGTCGGATAAGCCCTTTGTCCAGCAAGTCCTGTAACTGATCCTTTAGCTCTCTCAGCTCTGCCGGGGCCATCCGATAAGGCGGTATAGAGATAGGCCCCGTGCCGGGGATCAAGTCAATACAGAACTCAATCTCGCGCTCTGGTGGCAGACCAGGCAGCTCGTCAGGGAATACATCAGGAAACTCTCTCACAACAGGGACCTGGTCCAACGGAACCTCTGTGGAGCTAGTATCACAAACATAAGCTAAGAATCCCTGACACCCTTTCCTTAAGAGCTGACCAGCGCGAAGAGAAGAAATCAAGCTGGGAAGGGTAGCGCTATGATCTCCCTGAATAATAAGAACCGGCTCACCAGGAAAACTGAATCTGACTGCCTTTTCACGGCAGTCCACGGATGCATAACAGGTGGCTAGCCAGTCCATACCAAGAAGAACGTCAAAGTCTAGCATATCGAAGAGAATCAAATCAACTGAAGAATCTCTCTCCCCAATACGAACAGAACACGATCGGTACACAAAACGTGCAACAAAAGACTCGCCTACCGGTGTAATAACGACAAGCGGCTGATCTAACGGAGAAGACTCTCGGCCCAACCTCGGTGCAAAGTACGTGGATACATAGGAATGTGTGGAGCCTGGATCAAATAATACCCGTGCATCAAAAGAACATACTGACAGAGTACCTGTCACGACGGCATTGGATGCCTGTGCATCCTGAGGAGTCAACGCGAACACTCGGGCCTGTCCACCACTAATAGCTGGCTGTCCTCTGCCTCTACCTCGGCCTCTGCCTCTGCCTCTGTCGCCTCGTCCTCTCTGAACCGGACCGCCACGCCCACGGCCTCTAGAAGCATCTGGCTGGCATGAAGCATCATCAGGAGTAGGAAGTAAAGCTCTCTGAGAAGGTGGTGAGGGTGGTAAAGTCACATGCGGAACTGTCGCTGTGACCTGATGTCCCATGGTACAGTCTCTGACACGGTGGTACTGACTCCCACACCGAAAACATCCTGGAGACGACTGCTGGGTCTGTGGATATGAACCAAATAACTGACCTCGTCTCAATCCTCTGCCTCCACCATCTCCCGGAAATAATCTATCACGATGTCTGCCCATCTGCCGCTGAGCTGGCGTATCAGTACGGATCCTCTTCGGCCCAGAAACGACCGGAGTCTCAGAAATACGCTCCGCCAAAAGTAAGGCTGCATCCATCGCGGCTGCGTATGTGTCAAAATGCTGGGTGCCGATGGCAAGAAATAGCTGTGTATCAAGCCCTCGCACAAACCTCTTTATTCTCTTCTCTTCTGTGTCTACTAGGTACGGAGCATATCGAGACAACTATGTAAACTGTATATCATACTCCGACACCGTCATCCCAGGAGTCTTGCGCAAAGACTCAAAACTACGGGCTCGAGCATCTCGGACACTCTCCGGAAGAAAACGGGCAAGAAATGCAGCTGTAAACTCATCCCAGGTCATAGAAGGCA
This sequence comes from Agapanthus africanus, assembly GCA_030015575.1. NCBI lineage: Eukaryota > Viridiplantae > Streptophyta > Magnoliopsida > Asparagales > Amaryllidaceae > Agapanthus > Agapanthus africanus. Next base: position 746,382,316 of record CM057340.1, read on the forward strand.
GACCTGCAGCTCGGCCTCTCTCTACTGAATCGTACCATGTCTGGGCAAGACCCTCCAGATGAAAACTCGCAAACTCCACCAATCTATCATCAGAACACCTCAACGAACGGCAAATCCGAGCCATCCTATCGAGAAATGCCTGTGGGTCCTCTGTCGCATCTGTACCGGTAAAAGCTGGAGGTCTCAATCTCATGAACTCCTGTAGTGAAACAGGGATAGTCTCCGTAGTAGCAGCAGGAGTGACCATCTGTGCAGCAGGTACGATCGTGGTCTGTGCGGTGGAAGGAACGTCCTCGGATCTCTGTGCCCGGCTGGACTCAACTAAAGATCCCATCATCTGCCGCAACTCTTGCATGCCGGCCTCTAATCTGGCAATACGGTCTGGATAAGGCGGATCAGTATGACCCTGAGGGATAGGCGTATCATCCCGCTCGATCCTCGCCTCAGACGAGCCCGCTCGAATCTCATCCCTAGCGGCAGCCCGCTGAGCTCTCGTAGTCTTTGGCGGCATCGAAACTGGAATAAGAAACAGGATTGATAAGATCATTGCAATTGAATCAAGGAATGCAAGAAATCAAGAAAGGAAATACAAGCAATTATGTCCTAAGGTCACTTAGGCAGAGTACCGTATCGTAAGTATGCCGCGGATCATACCCACGCTACACCACTCTGCTTAAATCACCTACTCCATCTACCAAGGTCGTCCTACACTCAGAAAGGTAAAACCTACGCTCTGATACCAACTTTGTCATGACCCGAAAGTACGGAACGTGACTGGCACTTAGATTACGAGACGTCTAAAGGCGTACCGTAACCTAAGTCAGCCAAAGCCCAGAAAATCTAAACCAAAATCAAAAGAGAGTGAAGGAAAACCTTAAATGAAAACGGTTTTTAAATCAATTAAGTTGCATAGAATCCCTTTTAAAAAAAACATCAAAATTTCCGAAAATTTTGGCAGAGTCTCCCCTGTATTTTCTATCCCCCAAAATGGGTACAACAAGATATATATAACCTGTAATCATAAATGGCATCCCCAAGCGGGAGCTAGCTCTTCGCCCAAGGCGGATCACAACCACATGCAATATATAAGTAATATCAAGAAAAGAGCAAAAAAAGAAACGCAAAATATCAGAAAACACAACGCCGGCTCAAGTGAGCTCGACCCAAAAGAAACCACAAATATACAAACCTCTCAGTCTCATCACTAGGTCGCATATACAATATACAGTGGTAGATGGAGAATACTAGATACAATGATAGAGCAAAAAGAAACAAAGTGTGCTCGCAACCCACCTACGGCGATGTCGCGAGTCTGAGCAAAAGGAGCTGATGATAAGATAGCCCGCCGCTACAAGGATGACGGGTCCGACCTGCAAGACACTGTGGCACAACGGGGGTGAGTTGCCAGCTCGTGAGTAGAATATAACATCTAGTAAGGCAATCGTAAGAATGCACGCAATGCGTTACAACATGTATGTCCATATGTGATATAATATCTCTAGTATGCATGCACATGTATGCAATGTCATTACTAAATCTTTAAGTGTTCTAAATGCTAAGGGTACTGCATTCTTAACTTTAGAAAATGAATATCTGTATAATAGCTAAGAACCATCAAGAAATCATCTGAAAACCCGTGTCAAGCATCGACACCAAATATGAAATCAAATCTGTCTCAATATCTCACTGTATCAATGTCTCAAATATCGGGCTCCGTCAGTCCGGATCAGCCCATATTATCAAATCTCACAATAACGGTCGGTATCCTCCGGATATCCGCCGCGCCAGACATCACCGGTAGGTAGTCTTCCCCTGCCAGGCTCATCGTCTACAACTCGATCTTCTTGCCCCGGGGTACCATACCGGGCCCACCATGTACCCGAGACGGTTCATCCACTCCTCCAATCGGGTCTCGAAATCCAACAGAAAACATGAAAACTCATGGTGGACGACACATACATCACGAGAAAACCGCAACTTTGTTTTAAAAATGATAAATATAAACTTTTGTTAAATTCTTGCGGTTTTTCCCAAAAATCCAGAAATCGCAGCAATACTGAAATCCTCAAGAAAATCATAATGTTCACATGTTATATATGATAAATGTCTATGATATCAATGTATATGATGTGAATTTTGGCTAGAAATCTATGTAAATATGATGATAATGCGAGGTATATGCATGCTATGCAATTTCGTATATCATGTATGAATGCAAGTGGCGATATTAAGTTAAACAGGTTCTATAGTGCACGTGGCATGGCAATTACCAAAGGCGTGTGTGTCACATGAATAGTGCGCGTGCAGCAGATGCCAATGGTAATGGTGTTCGTGTCCTACGAAGTGTTATCGCATATGTGTATATAAATGTTATATGAATGTCCATGCAATCTAATATACGGTTAGCTATAAGGGTATGCAATGTACATAAAGGGATAAGTTAACTAAAAATATAAATCTTGCAAAGAGTAGGGTAATCCTAACTAGGGGGTATCGCGCCATCCAGACGATTCCCCCATAGATGAATACATCTACTCACCTGAAATCCCTGCTAATCCGATCCGACCACCGCCTTGCCTTTACGCGCCGTGTCCGATGTTTCCCCGATCGATCCTATATTTGCACAACACCAAGCATAAGATTACATATCCTAAAACGATGCAAGTCACAATATACAAATATCGACGCTCTCGAATTAAACATAACGTACACTCGGTGCGCGGGAAAACACACGAAAATCGCTAAATCTTAACTAGAATCGTCTTTTCGGGGAAATCGACAAAACTAAAACTCGACTAGACAAAACCCTGCATTCACGCACTCTAATAGGCGTATAAGAAGCTAATTATATCGCTAATATAACGCAATTTTATCGCATTCTAATTTGCATAAAAATCTAGCAAGCAATTGCTTACTGATTCGATGCAAACATCGCAATTTTATCGATTTAGCGAGCATAACATTACACAATTAACCACTCCAACCAATTAGATAACCAAACCCTAACTTAACTCTAACAACCATGCTTCAAACCCTAATTTGAAATCAAATCCCTCTCTTGATTTTCATGAACAAGTAATTACAACTAAATTAATACTTCAAATTTCAATTTTAGCACATTAAAACTACAAGTTAACAAACTAGTTTAGAATTTCACCTCACAAGTGGAACCCTAGCATGCTCAAGCCACCAAAGAAGCCTCCTTTCTTCTAGTTTTGAACTAAATTTGGTTGAGGAGAGAGTGGATTAGGGTTTTGCTTTGAATTGGAGAAGAAAATGGTGAATTTTTATGGATTTTTCTTGATTTTTCATGATTTTTGAAGCAAGAATTGAGGTGAAAAGAGGGGGAGCTGCTGCTATTTTTCGGCCAGAGGTGAAGAGGAGGAGGGTGTGGGGGTTGTGTAGAGGTTTCTAGGTCAAAAAACCCTTTATGCTTCCATTTAACGCCTTTCACATCAAGTTTTTACAAAAAAAAACCCATTTTACATCATTTTTTTCATAAATTTCAAACCCTAAAACTAAAATCTTATAAACTTATGATACAATTTATTAACACTCTATTTTAGTTTATAAAGATTCCTAATTATGAAATTTACCTAATTAAATTTGTATTTATCACTAATTTAATGTATTTTTAAAAGCTTAAAATAATAAAAAAAATAATTAATTACGAAAAAAATTTATTTAACTAGAAAATTATAAGTGACATTTTAGTGACAAAATTATAGTAATATCTTATCTAAATTTTGTATAATTAGGTCTACAATGAAAAATATCTATTTTGACTTTTTACAGAAAAAGCCGAAAAATTAGCCGATTACCGAAAAACTGCCTAAACGATTTTCGAAGGGTTACAAAATGAGGCGGAACGGGAGTTGCAGTTGCAGCTAGAACATTTTGTGTAGGTTGACGCCATTGATCTTTCGCTTTCTGCACGGAGCAAGACACCAAATCTTACTACCTCGAATCCAAGGGCAACCATATCAAACCGCGATTCGTTCGTGAACACGACACACGAAGTGTGGAGTGGAAAGAGGAAAATGTCCCACCGGACGTGCCAGAATCTGTTCCCCGCCGAAACACCGAGATGCGACCGCGTAGGTCCGTCTTGCCTGAATTTAGGGAAGATGCTATTTGGTGCTATCCGTCCACCTCTCCGAAGATGTCAAGTTGATTTATGGCACCATATATCGAAGGTTTTAGACGGATGCGGCCGATATAGCAGACTTCGTCAGATTCCCCTTCGTTGAGGGGTTTTTGATTGTGGGGATGCTCTTCCCTGCAGGAGCAAGCCCCTGCATTTAATTACGCTACCGCATCGCGGTAACCACTTTCTCCTGCTCCAGATGTTCACTTCGTGTCGTGTGTGTTTGTTTTTTTTTTGGTTGCTCGTGGATTGTATACGGAGACTAATTTATGTTGTCGTCCGTAGGGCGTGGATTAGTCCAAATACATATTTTCTTAGATTTGGGTTTGGGGGTTGGGTTTAAGGATACGTTAGTCTCATTTGAGACTAAGATCAACTTAAACGTTTGTTAAGGATACGTTAGTCTAATTTTAGACTAAGATGAACTTAACGGGATCGTTAAGATCTGACAAGAGAGCATTTGGGCTCTATTGTTTAGTTTAGGGACATTGCGGTCGATTACCAGTTTAAGGACATGGTGGTCCAATGTTAGTTTAAGAATATCTCGGTCCAAGGTTAAGGACATCATAGTCCGTGAGTTTAAAGACCTCACAGTCAAGGTTAAGGACATCATAGTCCGTGAGTTTAAAGACCTCACAGTCAAGGTTAAGGACATCATAGTCCGTGAGTTTAAAGACCTCACAGTCAAGGTTAAGGACATCATAGTCCGTGAGTATAAAGACCTCACAGTCAAGGTTAAGAACATCATATTCCGTGAGCTTAAAGACCTTACAGTCCATGGAATGTATGGTTGTCGGGACCCGTCACCTCTATGAAGACGTTGAAGGATTACAATGACAAATATCAGAGGAGTAAAGAGATGTACCCTCAAACCGAAGTTGATTGGGGGATCTGTAGTCCACTTTGGAACTAAGATCAATTAATTAGATTATGAGCACATTGGCTCAGTTAAATCTGATTTGAGGACTTATAGCCAATTTGGGCTAAGTCCAATTAAATTTGAAATGTTGGTCCCTTGTTGGACTGTTGAACATTTGTCTGGGTTCAGCCCCTCATTATTTAGCAATGCTGAACAATGGTTTAGAGGCTCTGTTAACATTTTTTCTTTAGTTGAGCACTAACCATTCATTATAGCTCTAGATTTTAAAGTTCATTTGAGGGGGAGATTTGCCTCTAGAAAACTTAGCCAATTTGGGCTAAGATTGACTTTAAAATAGTATTACACACAATAGGATATTTGGCGATCACGTGCTCTCACGTGATGTGCTGAAAATAGTGTTAAACACTAAGGACGAAGCACTGAAAGTAGTGTTAAACACTAAAATTAAATTAGTCACGTGGGGTCACGTGAGGCATCTGAAGATGGGGCCAGACTTCCTTTATTTTCTTCCCAGAATATTCAAATAAGTGTTAAACACTTTTAGTCTTCAAGGCTGTCACGTGTGAGCACGTGATGGGCATCCATCCACTGGATATTAAAGGGATTTGTTAGGGGTCACGCGGGGACACGTGAGGGCGCCCAAAATAGATTCTGCCTTTGGCTTTGTTCCCTTTTGTTTTGAGGGTCACGTGTGAGCACGTGAGGCATTGCCTCCAGACTAATTCCTTCTTATTTTTAGGAATCTGTTTAAGGGTCACGTGGGAGCACGTGAGCTAGTTTTATTCGGAGTGCCCAAAGCCAGTACTGCTTTTGCTTTTGTTCCCTTTGTTTTGGAAGTCACGTGGGAGCACGTGAGGCATTGCCTCCAAGCTTTTTCTTCTCATTTTGGGGGATCTTTTTTTGGGGGGGGTCACGTGGGAACACGTGACCTAGTTTTGTTCTTTCTTTTCTGATTATTGAGGATGGGGTCACGTGTTACCACGTGACCTAGTTCTTTACGTGCATGGAGAGCTTTAAGTCTCTTGTTTTTAAGAATTAAATTTCTGTAGGGTTAAACCCTAATTTTGTTTTTAGAGAAATTAAATTCCTATGCATGTAGAAGAATTAAATTCTTATTTGGATGAATTAAATTCTCATATAGGGTTAAACCCTAGCTCTGTTCTTTTAGAGGAATTAAATTCCTATGAATTTGGGAGAATTAAATTCTCATATAAGGTTAAACCCTAATTTTATTTTGAGGAATTAAATTCCTATGAATTTGGGGGAATTAAATTCCTTAAACTTAAATTCTCCGTCTAATTTTGGATCTGCATTGCAGAATCTCCGCGATGAGAATTAAATTCTCAACCTGTGGGAAGATCTGCTTCTGCAGACCTTCAACTAATGGAAGAACTAAGTTTTTGTTCAGAAGAGTTAAACTCTTAAATTGAGAATTAAATTCTCTTTTATTTTATGGAGCTTAGATCTCTTTCCCCTTTCTCACATAGGGTTTCCTTTCTCTGAAAGGAACTTCTTTTCTCTCTTGAGAATTAAATTCTTCTCTCTTTTCTCTCTGTTGTTGTTTTTCTTCAGAAAATCAAAGTTCCAAGATCCCAAAAATCAATCCCTTCTCTTCTCTTCTTGGCTCCTATTTATAAGAGAAAGAAAAGAATCAATTTGTTTAGTGAATCTTTCATTAAAAGATTTTGGTTGTTTTTGTAACTAACGTGATCTTTTAGATTACTCAGTGAATTTTATTCACCATTGGATTTCTAATCCAGAAGATATTCTGTTTGTTATTCTTGGTGAATTTTAGGGAAATCTTTTCTTGTATAAAATCTTTCCATAATTGGTGATTTTTTAATCACCATTGGATTTTTTAATCCAACGGTGCTCCACTTTACAGAGCTTAATATTCTTTGTATGGAAAGATTTAGAGAAATACTTTCCCGGTTAGGGTCTTTGATTTCCCTTAATTAGAATTTAATTTTATTAATTCAGAAGGCTTTTAAAGCCCATCACGTGTTGGCACGTGTTCCCAATATTTGATAATTTAATTTTATCAATTAAAAAGCTGAGGGACCTGTCACGTGTTGACACGTGACCCTCTTTTATTCAGAATTTAATTCTGCCTTTTAACAGAGCTAAGGGACCATCACGTGTCAGCACATGACCTTCTTTTATTCAGGATTTAATTCTGCCTTTTAACAGAGCTAAGGGACCATCGCGTGTCAGCACGTGAGCCTTGGTCACGTGTGAGCACGTGATGCCCCTTTGGGGTCTTTCCTTAGTTGTTTTGTTACATTTTATTTGATTAGAATTTAATTCTATAAAGTAGAAATCACAGGAATCTATCACGTATCAACACGTGACCTTTGGTCACGTGTGAGCACGTGATACCTCATTGAGGTATTTCCTGATTTTTTATCAGGGAACACACCTCCTTATCATAACGTTGATTTTATTCCTGTCCAACCATTCGATTCCTACCAATCCTACCCGACTTTTACACCTTCCCTAGACATTGCTTCTGAACAGCCTTTTGGGAGTTTCAAATATCCAAATGAGTTTGAATCTTTTACTGAAACCCCTTCACAACCCATGTCTAGTCTAGAACAGTCATTTGAAGAATTTTGGGTAGCGTCATGCCAACAGATGATGGATTTGAATCCGTCCATGGCCGCCCTCATACAACCTAATGAACCGGCAGCTAGTTTTCAACTAGCTCCAAACTTTCCAATATATGATAAGGCGATAGGACAGATTGAGGATTTGAGTCGTAAGAGTGGGCGGTACACCCTTCCAAATCAAACCTACCCATTGCAAATTGAATTTCACAACTCCGGTTTTGAAAGTCTATCGAGTGTCCCAAACGATTCACCGATTGAAGATAGATCGTTTAATGAGTTGTGCGACTTTATAGTGTTTGATTTACCGGATTGTGAAGGGACCTTGTCAAGTGAAACCACACCCAAACCCTTTGACCTCTACACTCCATCCTAGAACCACAATTGATTGAAATCCATGCTTTTGATGAGGTGTCTGAGAAAATAGATTTTCACTTGATTGAGGATATTGACGCTGGGAATATTTTGGATGATGAACCCACAGTTTTGGATGAATTTTTCTCACCAATTCATCATGTCTTTTCACTTCCGTGTGGACATCATCCTGAGTCATTAACTGTTTTTTCCGAACTTCATATGCGTCGAGATATTGATGATAAATGCATGGATGAGTTAATTTTTTAGGAGAATATTGAGGAAATTTTTTAGGATGAACCAGTTTTACATGATAAGTCGGATTTTCCAATTTATCCTATCCCATTCAATGACTGTGTACACCCTCCTGAATCTTTAACCAATATCATTCCTCGATCACTCCCCTCCATCCTTTCCATCGTTCCCATATTGCAAGACACCGTATCACTTTCATTTCCTGTGTCTGGTTTACCAAGTTCGGTCTACCCATGTTTTCTCACGAATCTTGAGAGATTTGACCCTATTTTTCAACGGGTTGATAAATTAGTACAATCGCTTTTTACACATCGGTCATTATAAATTGTACTAATTTATTCACTCCATTTCCACCCTCAAGTTCGTATTCCATTTCTTTTTCCCCTCCGCCATTCTCCTCCACCAAGACCGTATTCCACTTCTATCCACGCACGGTCTCGCGTATTCTCCATTTCTTTCCTCTCCGCATTGTTTCACCAACCTGCATATTATAGCGATAAAATTTTTGAATGGTTGGTGCTAACTTTTGGCCTGTGTAAGGCCTTGTATAGATTGAAATTGTTCCCTCTCCTAACCTTGAATTTTAATGCTTAAACAGTGGCAACACTTAAGTTTTGTAGGAATCTTTTTGTGTATATATTTTTTGTTTGCTTTTTGTTTTGTATAAAAAAATAATAAATAAAAAAAACAGGGGAGCGTCGACCATTTTAACCCTCTTAGTGCAACCTGACAGTGAGGGTACTGTCAAGTTTAAGTTTGGGGGTGCGCTTGGTAAGCTTTCTACCTTCGCATTCATGTGTATATTTTGTATTTGCATACTTATTTAAAAACCCATAAAAATCGAAATTTTTTATAAAAATATAAAAACTTTGTCGTCAAGTTAACTAATAGGGTAACTTAGATTTTTATTCCGAAAGTTTGGTTGATCCGTTAGATTTAACTAAATCCTAGGTTTGGGAATTGAAAACCCTAAAAATAACCTTCCTTCTGTTTAACCTTAGCAATTATACGTCCTTACAGTTTTTTTAGAAGTAGGTAATCTTGAGTTCAGTTCTTGAGTTAAGTCGAGATGAAGGGAAAGTATTGAAAGCTTTACTGAAAGATAAGTCTGAAAAATAGTTTTTATTCTTGAGTCCAAATTTAGAAAGTATATACCCTACAAACTGCACATACACGCACCTTAAAACTTGGGATAGTAGAGGATACCTAGAAATACTCTTGCCTGAAAACCTAGTATGAAAGGAAAAAATGGTATTTAAAGCTAACCACCAAAAAAGCATCATTGAAAAATATATCCGGTCTTGAAAAAGAAAATTAAAGGATAAAAAGAGAGAAAAAATAAATAAAGTCAAGATCTGGAAACTGCTATTTATGCTTTAAGCTCACACATTCAGTAATTGGCTGTTAGTGCCTCAAGAAGTATTAATAGTCGCATGAAAGGTGTGTGAGCAAAACCGTCCATCATTAACGAAAAGTAGTATTGGGCATCAGGGCAAGGGTACTATAGCTTGAATTGAATTCTTAAGTGTAAGGGTGAAATTTTACACACAAGTAGGGATATACAATCGATATTTGGAGGAAAGATAGGAATAAAGAATAAGACTTATGCTTTCCGTAAAGATGATAAAAATCCCTAATTGGAGACCGCACTTTAGAAGGAAAACTCAAGAGAAGTCGAGATCTTTCTAAACTGTAAAAACGTATAGAATCCGAGGTTGAATAAATAGGAGGCGTGAAACATAAGGGTTGAATATTTCTAACTTAGGATGATAGAATTTCTATCCTAGATACTAAACTGTAGGAGTAGAATCGACGTTAACTTGTGAAATTAGCTTGACGGGATTTTGTGGGTATAATCCGCTGAAAATCCTCAAGAGACAACACTCCTCCTACTAGGGACACCTAGAGGTTTAACTGCTTGTTGCACGAGCTCAGTGCAATTGCGTTCCCTGCGAAAGTGAGATTAGGATTTTGTTTTGCTCGGGACGAGCAAAAGATAAGTTTGGGGATATTTTTTCATTACAGAAAACTGCATTTTAATACCACTCATTCATTATCTATTTTGTTATATATCGGTACTATTAACCAGTGTCTGCTCAGTAAATACAGATTACAGGTATTCATGACAAAACATTGGAAATATACTCAAATACATGGATATGCCATTTGTGAGCCGATACTGCAACCGGAACTGCAAACCGATCTATATTTAAAGAGTTTCTTTTGACAACATGCATGTGTACGCACTTTTTATCAAAAATGGTCCAACACATACAAGTGTGAACACCTTTTGTGATGCATGAACCTAGGGGGCTGCCTTACACAAGTTGGCACACACAAATGATGACTTGTGCAAGTGGTAGGCACATATGGGGGAGATGAATGATAAATGCAAAAAGCTTTGATGTGATATAAAGCTATAAGTTTCCCTCCAAATCCCTGAATGCAAACCAGGTTCATATAGACAAATCAAATAGCACCAGTGGAATTGTGGAGAGAACACATCATCACAGAACCAACACGAGCCCCAAAGTCCAAAATTAGACCGGCGAGATGCTCAATAAATCAGGCGCCACCGGTCCTTTCATGCCCAATGCTCCACATTTTTCTTCTGGCCTTCCCTAGTTGTCACATCATCCTTATTATATTGTTTTTTAATCTTATTTTGTGACCATAAATGCCAGATCAGTGAGCAAAGGAAGGATATACTTTTGAAGACTTGGATATACTTTGAGCTATAGTTTACTCTTTGTTTCTCTTTCCATTTTTGAAGCTTTGTACATAGTAGCTAGTTCACCTTGGGTTTTTTGCCTTCTCTTGATCTTGCAACCTCTTCATTGAGCTTGCAAGTTTAAGTTTTGGTTATTGAACTCATGGTTTGTATCATCACTTGAAATTAATAAAGCTTTCATTTTTCACTTGGGTTCTTAGTATTCATTTTCTATCTCTTTTACTTACTTGCAATTTATTTCTTGCCATTTACTTATTTCCAATGTTGTGTTATTCCGATTTTATCATTTCATTTGCTCTTTCTTTTGTTATTTTGTTGGTTTGTGAATAATGGTGTTGTTAGGAATGAGAATGATATTGTAAGTTAAGGTTTTCTTTGCTCATTTCCTTTGCACGATATTTTCCAATTGAACTCCGTCCAAACCTTACGCAAGCGCTCCGTTAGGCACCCTACCCTACCAAGGTATCGGTGATTCCTAACCGTGACCGGTTGCATTTGGTTTGGTCGGAGGCGAAAGTCAAGAGACAAGAACGGACGGACAAGGGTCAATAAGCCGGATTTCACTAATATCGTGCTTAAGCACCCTAATCCACGTTGTTACCGATTGCTCTAACTTCAATAGTCAAGCTCGGTATAAAGGATTGAGTACGGACTTCCCTAACTTACACCAACCTATCTATTCCTAACAAACTTATACTTTGCATATACAAACACTTAGGTTAGAATCAAATCGTTCCGAACCTTGCATTAACTCGTGATAACAAGAACGCAAAACGCACTGTCTCCCTGCGGACGACCCGTACTCATCACGGCTAGCTACACGCGACACCGTCTTGATTGCGGTTAACTTTAGAACTTAAAAATGACACGCGTAAGCGCGCGACAATTAGTCTCGGTTCTTCAAACCGAGGCCTCTCCTCTACATTTATCGCTTGTACGAGTACAAGCGGAAAACAGTAAGTATCCCTTTGTTCTACTTCCCTTGAATCCAACCTTAACTCCTCTTCTTGAATCTCCTATCATAAACTTATATAAAATCGATACTAAACTAAACTTTTTAAAGATATTTTTGTATCACAAATATTGGAATTGTTAAACATATTTTTTATACCAAAAAGTTAGGAAAAATAAACTGCCAAGTTTACCTTTTCTTGCAAAACTTATGCTACACTCAATTCATGAAAATTTCCTTCTCTTTAAAAAAATTTATTTTTGTGATATAGTAGTTTAACACTTAAATACCATAGACCTTATTTCTCGTATACATCATGCACGGGGTAACGACCTACCTCTCACGTATACATGGAAAACATAACACGATACTATAGTTATATGTTTTTTTTTCGAAAGAAACGTATTACATTAAAATACTCTCAATTTCTAAAATACAGTTTTTAAATCGTTATTTTTAAATTCTTTTCAAATACGTCTTTACAACCCTCATTAAGAGACCCGTTTATGGTTGATGTGGATTATCGCATATCTTGAGGATAGTAGACTGAGATGCAGAACTACTCATAGATAATTCGGTCTCGAAAGGAATAAAATGCAGTTTAAAGAAAATACGACATTTTAAAACAAGTTAAATAATTTGAAAATTATTTAAATCATATATTCATTTTTCTAAATAAAAAAATTTATGGCTGTACTCCACCACAACCACCTGTCCGTCTATAGGCAGACCAAGTAGCCAGCGGCATCCTGCAGGGTGATAGTCATCTCACCAACTCTAGAATGAAATGTGGAGGTCTCTGGTCTTTCTCTATCTACCAAAACTATAATCAAGACTCTATCCAGACGTATATACTCCAATCTGGATAGAAGACGAAAGCCTACCCGTTGCAGCTCAGCCTACACACGAGCATTTCCAGATGGGATCCTGCTGCTCTGGATTGAGTGGTCAACGCATGTAATCACCTGATCACTCTGTCAATTACAATAAGAGAACTCCTATCAGTAACATATAAATAACATATGTAATTTGAAAAAACACAAAATTATAAATTTTACCTGTACTGCTACCGTGTTGGCTGACCTGTGGTCAATCTGCAAGTACAGAACACTAGTATCTATAGGTCCAAACTCCATAAGTATATCTGCACAATTAAAAAGTCGAATTATATTAACATTGAGAAAATGAGAATGTATAACAAAGAACATATGTGTGTGTGTGTGTGTTTTTGTGTTTGCATGTGTGTGTGTGTGTATGTTTGTTTTTTGTATTTGCATGTGTGTATGTATTTAAAAGTATACGCAATGATTACTAACGGCGACGTGGTGCTGGAGGATTTTTGCATCGTGTCTTGTTATGACCATACTCGTTGCAGATACATTATCTATTTTGCTTATGTCCTTCTCGTGAATCCTCCATAACACCTTTGATACAAGTAGAACGCGGTCGTCCTGCTTATCTCCTACTGATAGGTGATAATATCAATGGACTGTTGTACGCCTCTCAATATCGGCTATCAGGTACAGGATGGAACAACGGAGCATAAACAGTTTTGTATTTGAAGATAGAATACCATTTTGAAGTAAGATCGTAATGTGCAATGTTCCCCCACCTTCTGCTCATGTACATGCTGAAATTACATGCGAAAAAGATAAATTTTGCAACTTAGGTATATTGCACGTACACTTGCAGTTCCTACCATCGATGACTATGACATAATTTTTTTCATCTTTGTCAGTCACCTGCTATTCGGACTGGCTGAACCTCATGAGCCAAGCATGCCTAGCATCAGCAGCCCTTTTTGTTATTAATTATTTGAATTTAGAACATACCATTGTTGTCCACTCTTGTCCCTCTTGACGTCGTGCAAAGAAGTATTTGTTCGCCCGGTAAAAATTCTATGCTACTAAGGCCTGAATGGGCAAAAATCGATATCCTTTTAAGACCTGTTAAAGCTTTCTGAAGCACTCGTGGTCATCATGCAAAATCGCTTACCGCTATCTTTCGAAAGAGTCCATCTTTTTTCTTCATTTTTAAGACTACTTTCAATCCAAGTATTTGCTCTTGGACATATACGTTTAAATTCCTCTCTCTCTCAGCTCTGTATATGTCAAGTCATCTGGTGCACATGCAATTTGAGAGAATAGACTCTGCAAGGTTTTGCCTCTAAATACAGTAGTTGAGAAGTTGGCTCTGATATGTTTCATACAATAACAATGACTATGAGGTTCCGGCCATGAATTTCTTAATGCATTCGGAATACGTTTCATCCGGTCAGATATTTAAGTAATGTGTCTTCCCCGCACGGATGAAATGTAGAGATGAATGCAGCTAATGAACCACTCCCAATTTTCTGTGGTTTCATCTTCAACTAAAGTATATGCCAAAGAATAAAAGGCCATCATTTGCATCAACACCGGTAGTAATGAGCAAAATCCCTTTGTATCTTCCGTATAAGTGTGTCCCATCAATACTGAGAACGGGACGATAAAAAGCGAAACATCAATGGCCGATCTAAATGCCTAAAATGCACCGATAAAATATCACATTCTTTCTGGTATTGATGCGTCGGTTATCTTGACGACGGTCCTAGGATTAGTAGATTTGATGGCGACAAAGTATCGTGATAAATGTTCATACGAATCTTCCCAATCTCCATACATTTTATACAATATCTTGTTCAACGCATTCCATATTTCATATAATTTATTTCTATGAATAATGTATCTTTTATAAGCACTTGAATCGTTTTAGGGGTCAAATTTCGCTTTCATGAAATGCAAGATCCTGTTACATGAGAATGTAGAAGTGTCATGTTTGTGATTTGAATTCACTACATGATTCACACAATTATGATTACTCACATACTTCTTTATCTGCCAATGTCCTTTCGGTGATTTTTTCGAGATACATGCATGAAGCCTCCAACGGCAGTTTGCGTCTGTTTTACAAACGACTGTGTACTTAGTCATGGTAGTCTTGGTTGGCTTCAATGAAACTCCGTATTTAATTAACCAAACGTTGACTGCCTAAATTAACTTTTCCTTACTCTCGAAAAAATCGCCGACATTGAACCCACATTCAATATCGACTGCCAAAAGCCTATCAGCACAAAAACTGACATTCTCCATTACCGTTGTAGATAATATGTGAGCATATTTCATGTTATCGACAATTGGATCTTCAAACACAATAACACACGAATTGGTAATCCACTGCCTATCATTTTCACCATCAAGGACATGTGCAATTTGCATGCTATCTTGTGCTTGAATCTCGTCCTCATCACTAACATCATCATCATCATCACTTTCATCTCCATTATGTTCTAACACCGCTGGATCCATAACAGTTACATCGGTTGGATGTGCGGAACCAATATTAAGGACTTGCATGGTACTTGATATTCCTGTTTCATACAGAAGAAATTCTGACATATCGTCTACAAACGGTGTCCATCTAATATTGTATGACTGCATGTGCTCGATATTTTGTGGTAGAATATTGAAGCCGAAGTTTGGTGCTGGCATGAAATTAAAGCCGAAACTTGGCGGTGGCATACAATTATAACCGACCGGCGATGCATAGGAACTGAACACAAATTTATGAATACTTAGTAACTATAGTATACCTCCACTCTCAATAAATATTGTTCCACTAAATGTACATGCAAGGTAATACTTACTTCGTAAACTGCCAATTCACCGGCGGTCCGTTTGATGTGCTTTCACCTACATAATTTTAATTTTTATATTGGTCATCATTAGTAGGAGACATAAATCCGATAGAATCAACATTCAAATTGAGCGTGCGAGAATATTCTCTTTCCGGGTAATGCTCGGATGCTCGAAAAGAAGGATCAGACACTTCAGAAGAAGGTTCGGGCAGTTGAGCGGACGTCAATATATTTTTCTTCATAAACAGTTTGATCGATTTCGATTCCGATACAAGCATGACTTGTGTATTCTCGTCATCGGATACTTCAGTGGCGGTATATTTATGCTCCATCAGCCATTTGCATATTAAGAAGATATTAAACTCTAACGGATTGATTTTAGTAGTTTTGTACACTACTTGGCACAACTCGTTGTATGTGTTACACTTTTTGACTCTAGTCATCTTAGTTTTTCCTCTGACATATTCAGAAATATTATTTTTTTCCAATCGATAATTGGCCACCGAAATAGCAAAGTAGATGGATATAATTATCCGTCATTTTCCCACCTGCCAAAAAAATTGACTTATATTTTGAGAGTTCTTATCAAACACACTACTTATTTATCTTCACATTTATACTCACCTAATTACTTAAATTTACAATAAAATCCATATTTTTAGCATGTAACAAGTTGCAAGAACTTGTATCATACCCATTGATCCGTCACAAATAAAATCAGGGAAAATCCCTAATATGTACCTAGCTAATTTTTTTCAAATTGTTTTCCCAATGCCAAATTTAAACCAAATATTTTTATTAATGATTTTTAAAGAAAATTCGGGTTTTGCTAATCTTTTTTATGCTCACGGCGGTGATGACGATGGCGATGGTGAAGGTGATTGTTCGCCGGTAAATTTCCACCTAAATCTGCACGAGAGAGAGTGTGTGTGTAAGATCCGGAGAGAGAGAGGGAGAGAGATGAAAGAGAGGGAGACAAAGAGGAGAAAGAGAGATAGGGAGACAGAGAGATCGAGGGGGAAGTGAGATCGGGTGGGGGGAGAGATGAGAGAGAGAGAGCAGAGAGCGATGAGAGAGAGGACATAGAGAGAGAGGGAGAGAGACCGAACCAAAAAAAGAGAGATGAGAGAGAGGAATGAGAAAAAAAGATCTGCATCTGTTTAATCTCGGGTTGAGGAATGGAATGCACTTTCAACGTGTGCCCTATCGTTTTTCAGTAAAATATATGGACGTATTTTGAAAGTGTGCCCATTGATAAAATAAATGGGCACAGTTTCAAATTGCGTCCCATAAAAATGTAATGCACCCTTACGAATTTTTTTTAACACCCCAGCACCAGTGCTGAGCTGGTGTCGACGTGACGCCCAGTGTCCAAAAGTAACCTAATTTTGTAAAATCTTTTGAAGGTGGCTTCTTTTAATAATATTATTTTAAATTAGTTTATTTCAAAAAATTGTCCTTTTATTTATGCTGTGTCCAACTAAATTCTATCTGGCAAATTTCTTTTATCATGATGATAAATATAACTTTGCGATGTTCACTCTGTCTTTTTTTTTTTTGTTTTTTTTTATATAAATAGTGGCATCCCACCAAAGCTTAATTGATGAAATGAAACATAAAGCATTACATCCTATCATAGTAACCCACATATTCAGTCCCAGTTTGTAATGTTCAGTCGATTAAGCAATTTGTAGAATGGAGTACCAAAAACACAATCCCTTTTGTTGGGCTTGGGTTATATTAATTATTATGTATACATTTGTGTACTATGCTCTAAATGTCAATTGTCGGCATCATGTCAGCATGGAAAATTCCATGTCGGATGGAAGGTGTCGGGATATGTCAGGTAGCACATTATGTAAATGCTAGTTTGAAAATCTGTGTCATAAATTAGCTTTTAGCAAATTTGGCATTCGCTAGTATCATAAATCTTATTTATCATATTCAAGTCGGCTTTCTTAAAAGGTTTTCTTTTAGTAGCTCACTGGTAGAGTAGCCATTTGTTAGCTTAAATGAAGAACTATGAAACTTTCCTCTGTGATTGATCTTCTAAGCAAGAACAATACTTGAACAACCTATATAAGTATAATAACGTAGAAAATCGATTTAAAAATGGCAAAAAAAAAATCTGTCTAGGCTTTGATTGCCACTTCACAAGGTGTAAGTGAGTTGTTCCGAGGTATAAGCGAGTTGTTCCTTACGGAGTTCCTCTTCAGTGGTCGAAGCTCCTTTGATGAAGATGAGAAGGGAGAGGCAAGAGAGATAGGGTGTTTTTTTTTTGGGTGAAATTGTGTGTTCAAGGAGGAGTCTCCGGTTTGAGGGATTAAGGGTGCTGGGATTTGATCTTCAATGACTTGAGCTGGGTTTGGGTTTACATGTTGGTCGGACTAAATTGAGACCCAGCTATCCAAAATCCAAACAAATACGAAATAGCTTGACATGCCAGCAGCACGATATACTAGCTGTCATCGTTTCAAAACAACACACAGATAAATATAGTGATTATTGTTTCGTATACCATCTAAACTTAAAATGTTGGCAGACAGTTCCAGCATGTCGTTGACATTTAAACGCCATTTTTGTAAGCTTGAGTTAGTCTGGACTGGATCTTGGTGGGAGCTTCTCGGCCATGTTTAGCAGACTGTATACCGACGGTTTATCCCCCTAATCTTGGTGGGAGCTTTTTGTGAAGAATGAAGGTAATTTTAGTAAAGAATGTATTTGTAAAAATTACCATGAAGTTATAGGCCTTGCATTGCTTCAATGGTGGATGGAAAATCACCTTTAGACAATTTGATTCTTGGGCATGCATGTACCGTGGAAACTGATGTGTTGGTTAGGAATATTGATAGATATGCAGTTGATAGAGCATCTCGGCTTAAGAGTAGACGACTAACAGAGGACCGAGTAAAGAAATAGATAAGCTCATGAATAGTTAATCATAAATGTCATTGGCATAGCTAAACATAGAGAAAGAATTCTGCTAACCAGCTCTTCGTCTTCTTTGCTGCTGCTGCTGCTGCTGCTCCTCTTGAGAAGTTGTATCTATGAGGCTATGAGCAAGAGGTGAATGGATTGGGGCCTTATTTGGGGATGGAGTAACGTTTAGATAACCGAAATCCTAACCAGTGTTTCATATAAAGTTATCTAATCTTAACTCCAAAATCCTAACTATGTCATGCTTGTTATGGATTTTGGAGATTTAGAGAACTCCAGTTATCTAAACTCCAAATTTGAGATAACCGAAATGTGCAAAACTCCAATCCAACCAAATATTTAAATGCCAAAATTTATGAAGAAAACCCCCTTATTGGAGTTTAGATAATCTCAAAACAACATTTTGGAGTTTAGAAAACTCCAAAGCCAATCACCCATCAAAGATAAGTTTTAACAATGGAGGTAGGGCCTTGCAAATTAAAGTATACATAACCTCTATCACCACTTAAACTCCAGTTTTTCCAACTCCATACCCAAACAGCCCCTGATACTATTAATATGAACAATCATAGGTTGATTATTAGCATAGTCTCATAGCCCAGTTTTTTTACCCCTTAATCTCAGATTCAACTATATTCCTTCTCTACATACTGAATTTTAGTTAAGAAAACTATCCAGAAACAAAACGAAAATAGAAAGGAACTTGAAAATAACCATGATATGATAGTGTTACCCTTGCAAATTCATGCAAGCCTTGTCTATTCATATTGAGACGTCTCAAAAACAAGGATACATGAGAGATTTGTTGATGTCTTACAACCATCTTTCAAAGTAACAACCACTTCCGCTTTCTTTACTAGCGCTACATCTTATACTCAACTCATTCGATTTCTATTTTCCCCTGTTCAGAAGCTTAATTGTTGCCTTTCTCTGTCTTGCATAATCTTAATATGTGATTTCTATAATTTGTCCTGCAGTGTAGGAATGTTGCCTAGAGACTTCCTAGTAAACAAGGTCGAGCAGCATCAGTGTGATAATATGAGAATACTGAGCATATTCAGTACAATAACATAAGTATAGAGCAATATATCAAAAAACTAGTGGGGTATTTGAGGCTTCTAACATTGTGTTCATCCTTCAATTCCAGAGTTACCTTTGGTATTTCTTCATCTTGATCTCCATTCTAATACCCATAATTGCAATGTGATTGCTACCATCGGTTAGCTGCGTGCAGGATCTCATGTAATGAATTTCCATTTTAGCTTCTGTCCAATAATTTAAAGCCAGTCCCTATGTTTGTCTCTCCTAAGCTATCTGTTCGCGAAAAAATACTGTCTATTTTAATCCAAATATGTAAGATATTCTACTAATTCAAGGGATTGTCATTGGTATCAATTTATGAGGAGATGAAAAAAGTAGGATATATATGTGTGAGATACGAATATACGGTTTTTTTTATAGAAAAAGATGGATAATTAGCCACCCCGTATCATTAAAAAGAGTTTAATGAACGCAAAGTTACATCCCAAGTCCACCATAAAGCACGTAAACTCGCGACAAAGCGATAGAAGTTAAGATTACATGCCATCATGCCAATAAACATTAAAGCCTATCACACTAGGCAACCAAACTGCAAGAAGAGTCAAAAGCCAATCTTCACTTGCCCCCCCCCCCCCCAAAAAAAGTGCCCCCCCACACTCAGTTTCATTCTTCTGTCTCAACGCCTTCTTCTCCTCCTCCATCCGCCCTGCTACTTTCCTCAATATCTTCGTCCATATCTAAAACCATCTTTCTGATTTTTACCTTCGATTTATCTGCAAGCAGGTTTGCCCAATTTAGAATCAAGGAGAATATATGATACACTACATTGTTTACACTGTTATTCCCCTCCCCCCCCCCCCCAAAATTCTCTCATTGCGTTCCCTCCAAATGCCCTAGGTAACCTCCATAATAATAATGTCCCAATTTTTCCTATGGTCCCCCCTAAATTATGTCGCCAATTCCCCGAGACAGCAACAATTGATGTAGGTAACAGAAGAATATTATTCGAAGTGCAAATATGAGATCACACATTTTTGGCGAAAGCAGAATTGAAAAAAGGTGATCTCCCGTTTCTTCACACGTCTTGCAAAGCTCACAAACCGAAGGCCCCATCCACTTTCGCTTTAACAAGTTGTCTTGAGTTAAAACCGCCATATTATTCACCAACCATATGAAAACCTTTATTTTATGAGATACTCTTGCTTTCCATATGTGTGCTAGCTGTTCTCCTGTTTTTCCCTCTCCGTTAATGATCTTGTAAAGGGACCCGACTGTGAATTTTTTGTTACAATTCCACCTCCATCTCGGACAGTCAAAACCCTATTTGTTCGGACACCAATCATCCAAAAATAATTTAAGTGCTCTTAAATATTGTCTTTCCCTAGCCGCCAAAGTCCGCTTGAAAGCGATCCGCCGCTCCCTTCCATTCCAGACATCCGCTACCTTAGCGTATTTATCTCTCGCAGTCGCAAAAAACTTAAGGAATCTAAAATGGATCGATACCTCTCCACACCAAACATCTTTCCAAAAAAAATTTCCGTTTCCTATTGTGAATGTTAATCCTGAAAGAAATAAACACTACTAGAAAACATAAGTATTAGGGACGATATATTAGCGTCCATTCATTTTTGAACGGTCGCTAATAAAGTATTAAATACCGTATACAATGTACGCTCTCTAATACTCGGTCGCTAATACTATTAGCGACCGTCTAGTTTTTAATAGTGACCGAATTAAACGGTCGCTAATGATCTCTGCACATTTAACCCGTGAGGAGCATCCTCTCTCCCCATTCATCCCCCTTCGCAAGGTGATTTTCTCTTTCTTCTTCTCCAATTTCTCCAAAAAAATTTCAATTTTATTGTCTAATTTTTTATGTATTGCTCTTGTTGTTTTAGGTGACCGGTATCGGCTTGATTGTTCAAAATCCGACGAAAAGGTTAGGTCCCCCCTTAAAATTATTATTTTTTCAATTAGGTTATTATTTGTGATGGGGATTATAAAATTGTTATGTAATTGTGATGTAAGATTATGAAATTGTGACGTGGATGTTAGGTTATGAATTTTTTGAATTAAATGTGAATGATAGGGTTATAAATTTATTTTATTTTGATTGCAAAATCATACGAAAAATTAAATGTGGAATAGAAAATTTTGTTGGTTTTAAGATAAAATGGAAAATGGGGAATTGAAGATAAGTTAGGTGTTGGGGTTTAGGATGATGAATTGAAGAATTTGTTTAATGTTGGGTTGTAGGATTTGAAGAATATATAAACTTTAAAAGAAACCTAATTACAAATTATAAACCCTAATTACAAATTAAGGTATTGAAGAATTTATAAACCCTAAAAAACCCTAATGACAACTTATAGACCTAATTAACAAATTAAGATAATCTTAAGTTAAAAATATTAAAACCGTAATTAAAGACTGGAAAAACCTAACTATAAGAAACTCCAATGTTAATACTAATTAAGATATAACATTAATTATACTAATTAAGAAACCTTAATTAAGACCAGATATTAGTGAATCAAGACCCTAATTAAAAAGAGATTAAATAAAAAGTATTTAGGGAAACCCTAAAATTTTGATTATAAACTTAAGTAGGATTTTATTTTATCATTTAATTAGTAAGTTTAAGATCGAAAGGTCTTAAACTTGTTTAGGATCGACTTATAGTTTTCCATCTTACAATTAGTGTATATCAAATATTTTTTCCGTCGAATAGGATCACAAATGTTTATGAGAGTTGAGCTTTCTGTTCAATATTTTCAAATATATATGTAGTATTCGATAAGGGGATTTGACATACAGTAATTGTCGGATTTGTCCAATTTGGACATGTTATGAATGTAACAAGACTCACATCTCACATCCTCCTGTATTTTCGTCCATTTTGAGAAGTTTCGATGGTGCTTTCCACTTGTTCCCCGTATATAAATTTATGTACAAACATGGAAAATAGGAGGAAAGTGCTGCCGAAATTTTCTCGAAATGGATGAAAAACAGGAGGATGTGATGCGAGTGTTGCATTCGTAATGGGAATTAGGACCTTTATCTCTGACAGCTGTGAAACTAATTATTCGTCTCGACCTTTTGTCCTGAGTACTTCGCTAATCTTAAATGACTTTAGATGTTTTGATGCGTCCATATCATGAAATTTTGTTTTAAACATGAAAATTTATTTAATGACGAGCTTGTAATAAACTCATAAGATACGTTAAACTCATATTATTATCTGTATGATAAAAGATGAGAATTCTTCCGGATAAATCGTTTATGCACATGAAGAAAAAAGATAGGTATAGTTTGAGAGACAACAGATTTAAAAATGGGCTTAAAACCTTTTTAAATTACACAGATAAGAACCCAAAGCGTAACCGAAACGAACTCTTGTTCTGTCCTTATAAGAAATGTAAAAATAGAGCATGTTTTCGACGTGAAGTGATAGAAGAATACGTGTTTGTAGAGGGTTTTGAACCGAACTACATACATTGGAATTACCATGGCGATGAAATACGTGACGAGAAAACGAGGATGGATAATGAAACCGCAGCTTCGCAGGCTGAATTGCCGACGGGTGACAGGATAGATGACACGCATAAGATATTGAAAGATTTATTTGCTGGAGAGAAAATAAATGATGTTGAACCGTCTAAAAGCACCAGTGAATTAGAAGAATTGCATAAACTTCTGGAGGAAAACAAACAAGATCTGTATGAAGGCTGTACGGAATTTAGTAAGTTGTCATTTATAATAAGGCTCCTTCATCTGAAGATGATCAGTGGGATGGCTAACGGGCGCTTTGACGTGCTTCTTGATCTCTTATGCAAGGTAATTTCTGAAGGAAAGGAAAGCATTGTAGAGAATTATTACCGGGCAAAAAAGATTGTTAATTCAGTTGGTTTCTCGTATGGGAAGATCGATGCATGTCTCAATGACTTTGTACTGTATCGCAAGGATTACATGTCTCTCGATGAGTGTCTCACTTGCAAGTTGTCTATGTGGAAAAATATTAAGCGCAATTCAAACGCAGAAACGTCTAATGTCAGCTAAAAGAGCAAGAAAACATCAGCCAAAATCCTTCGTTATTTCCCCCTGGCTAAGAGGTTACAAAATTTATATATTTCAAACGACATGGCGAAGAGCATGCGATGACATTCCGATCATCGGATCAAAGACGGGTGTTTCCCCCAATCAGAGCAAGGCTCTACTTAATTTTGAAAATTCAAAATTCGAAGCAACGCTTCAGTCCCCGTGCGCAGCGCGCAATTTGCCACATGGCAGAAGCTGATTCGGCGGCGTAACGCCCGAGACAGTGCGTCCCATCAGAGCAAGGCTCTTCAGAAAACATAATTAAGACTTAACTGCGCAAATGCATGGCAGCGCGACACGTGTCTGCGCAGTTGCGCAATCGCAACTGCGCAAGCGCACAGATGCGCGACACGTGTCTGTGCAGTTGCGCAATCGCAACTGCGCAAGCGCACGGATGCGCGACACGTGTCTGCGCAGTTGCGCAATCGCAACTGCGCAAGCGCACGGATGCGCGACACGTGTCACGCGCTGGTGAGTTGCGCAGCAACTGAATGAAAATTTAAGTAAATCTTTTCTGTTCTTCTGTAAAACAGGGACCCTTGGATCAGAGATCCAATGGTGGGAAAATTCCCAAAATTATTCAGGAAAGATCTTGGTAACAAATTTAACAAATTTGTGAGCACTATAAATAAGAGCCCAGACCTCATTCAAATCATCAGGTAGAATCATCAAGAGAAGGATCAACTTCTGGAAAAAAAAAGGAACTCTTGAAGATTAATCAAGAACACAGAAGAAAGGAAAAGAAAGGTAAAATTTCTGAAGAACAGAAGATTAAAAAAGGGAATAATAAAAAAAAATATAAATAGTGCCTTGCACTTGATATGAACCCTTGGTTCTGTGAAAAGAAAACAAGAAGAAAAACTTGTTTTCTTTTGATCTAAATTTAGATCAAAAGTGCCATGCACTTTTGTTCTTCAATCTGAAAATTCTTGAGTTCCTGCAACTCATTACTTAAAAGGGCCTGGCCCAAATCAAATCACAAAAATAATAAAAGGGCAGAGCCCTATTTGGAAAATTCTTGAGGGCCTGGCCCAAATCAAATTGCAAAATAATAAAAGGGCAAGGCCCTGTTTGGAAAACTCTTGAGTTTCTGCAACTCATTATTTAAAAAGGGCCTGGCCCAAATCAAATCACAAAAGGGCAGAGCCCTGTTTGGAAATTCTTGAGGGCTTGGCCCAAGTTACAAAATAATAAAAGGGCAGAGCCCTGTTTGGAAGATTCTTGAGTTTCTGCAACTCATTATTTAAAAAGAGCCTGGCCCAAATCAAATTGCAAAACAATAAAGGGGCAGAGCCCTGTTTGGACTGGTTCTTTCAGTCAGGCAGAGCCTAAAATAAATAAATAAAAATTGGACTTAACCCAACCCTGGCTGTAAGTCCTTAAATTAAATTGATTGAGCAAAATGGCTCCCCTAAACCAATTCACGACCGGTTCGAGGGTACATCTCCGAACTCCTTTGACATCCCTCGTTGTAATCCCTCAACGACGTCAAAGAGGTGACGAGTCCCAACGACCACACATTAAAATTGGACCGAGACGTCCTTAAACTAATATCGGACCGAAACGTCCTTAAACTAATATTGGACCGAAACGTCCTTAAACTAATATTGGACCACTACATCCATAAACTGGCGACGGACCGAAACGTCCCTAAACTAATAACGGACCGAAACGTCCCTAAACTAATTTGGACCACTACGTCCTTAAACTGGCGACGGACCGAAACGTCCCTAAACTAATAATGGACCACAACGTCCTTAAACTGGCGACGGACCGAAACGTCCCTAAACTAATAATGGACCACCACGTCCTTAAACTGGAATATGGATCGCCACGTCCCTAAACTGACACAATAGGGCCCAAACGCTCTTTTGTCGGATCTAAACGGTCCCGTCTAAGTTGATCTTAGCCCCAAATACGGTTAATGTGTCCTTAGATATTCAAATAAGTAATAAAATCCCAAACCAACTTTGGTTCAAGGGTACATCTCTGAACTCCTCAGACGCCTGTCGTTGTAATCCCTCAACGACGTCAGAGAGGTGACGAGTCCCGACGGCCGGATAATTAAATCAATCACTACGTCAAGTCGATCTTAGCCCAAAACAGGACTAATGTATCCTTGACGAACGTTTAAGTTGATCTTAGTCGCAACGCGACTAATGCATCCTTAAACTAAAAACACCGAACCCAAATCTAAGCAAAATACGGATTTGGACTAATCCACGTCCTACGGGCGACGATATTACTCAGTCTCCGTATACAATCCACGGGCAACCACAAATAAAACAAACACACACGACACGAAGTGAAATTCTGGAGAAGGAGAAAGTTGTTACCGCGATGCGGTAGCGTAATTAACTGCAGGGGCTTGCGCCAGCAGGGAAGAGCGTCCCCACAATCAAAAACCCCTCACCCTGAGGGGGAATCTGACGAAGTCTGCTACATCGGCCGCATCCGTCTAAACCTCCGATATACGGTGCCGTAAATCAACTCGGCATCTTCGGAGAGATAGACGGATAAAACCAAATAGCATCTGCCCCGAACTTCAGGCAAGACGTCTTCACGTCGTCGCCGTCTTTCGGAGGGGAACAGATTCTGGCACGCCCGGTGGGACCTTTTCCTCTTTCCACTCCACACTTCGTGTGTCGTCTTCGCTAATCAATCGCGGTTTGTTAAATGGTTGTCTTCGGATTTCAAGTTGCTAAGATTTGGTCTTTTATCTGGCGCAGAACTCAAGCATCCATGGATTCCCACTGCACCAAATGCGCGAAGCACCACTGCAACGGACGCTCCACCTCACCGAGAGGTGTAACATATGGGCCCCAAGCGGCCTCTTTCCTTACTCTGTCGGTAGAGCAGGTGACCCAGGCCACCACCGGCCTATTTTTCGGGACCATGGTCCCCCCTGCAAGCTTCTCTATGCCGATATCCGCACCAGAAGCGAACAAGAAGTCGGTGTTCGACCGGCTCACTGCTACCACGACCCCTGTCAACGGGTCGCCCGCTACTAAGCTGACAGCCTCTGTTTTCACCAGGCTAGGTCAGGATCATAAAGTGGTTGTCCCAAAGAGGGCAACGGCTACTGCTTCGGAAGTCGTTGAAGCGGCTTCTCCTATCAGAAAGTCGGTCTTCACAAGATTGACGGTTCCTACTCCTCCTCCAGCTGGTCAAAAAGCATCAGTCTTTGATAGGCTGACATCGGCAGTTACCCCACACCCAAACAGGGGGCAACAAGAAACTATCTCGATTTCCGAGCCAGTTCCAATGGCTCGTCGTGCGCGACGTCGTCATTGGCAACGAGTAAGGAAAACAGGGGGCAACTCCCCTTCAGGGCTAACCCCGCCTGCTCCAGTGGCGGAGGTCAACGCTGCTGTTCCAACTGGGAACAGCTTTGAATTACTGAGGAAAGTGAGAAAGAACTCCCCAATCGCCATATTGAAGAGATCTCCTCCGCCCGTGGAGAAAGCTCCGGAAGCAAAACAGGAACAGCCCTCTCAACGGCTGTCGTCGAAAATTTATAAAGTTTGGCGGAGGGTTCAAGACTCCGTGATTGACTCAGACCACTTCCGTCGCCAGAAAAGGGCGAAGGTGGAAAAAGACAAGAACCCCCCCATTAAACGGCAGGGGGCAACAAATGCTAGGATGCCCACTTCAACGGCTCCTTCAACATCAAAGGTCCATAAAAGGAAAAGGCCAGAGAAAGCTCCCGTGACACTGACAAAGTCTAAAAGCGGTGAACCTAAACGTCCCAAGTCAGGGGGCATAACAGTGCATACGGTCTATATGGCTTCGGGAAAAGAAGAAAGCCGTACTTCTACGGGTCACCGACCGCTCACCCGATCAGTGACCAAGGCTCAGGAGCAGCAACAAAAGCTCCAGGAGATGATGACCACAATGCCTGCACTCACTGGGCCGAAAGAAACCCCGGAAACATCCTCAGAAGAACGTCACGAACAAGAGACGGACGCCGAATTCCTTCGGCGCGTGCTAGAGAAGAAAGATAAGGAGGCTGCGGAACAGGCAGCCAACATAAAGAAAATGGCCCTCTTGTTCCAGGATATGGTGGGTATGATGATTCAACCAGATCCACCTGCTGGAGATCCCCCGATCATTCTTGAAGATGATAGGGGAGAGACATCGAATCCTCCACCGTCTCTATCCGCAGCTAAAGAGGATACCATATCAAAAGCTGATTTGGATGAATATATTGCCCAACAAATACGGGTGCATCAGGCGACTGAAGCAGCCGGTCAGATCGTGAAAACGGGGCGGCCATATCCGGGCTGGTATGACCAAATCAAGTACCCTCCAGGTTACACAATTCCTAAGTTTCATGTCTACAAGGGGACCGGCAATCCCCATCAACATGTTGCCCAATTCAGGGCGCTTTGTGGTAACACTGGAGGCGACGACAAGCTCTTGCTGCGCCAATTTGTTGGAAGCTTATCAGATACGGCTTTCGAGTGGTATTCCGAGCTCCCCAACGACTCTATTAAAACCTTTGCGGAGATGGAGCTGCTCTTCACCCAACGTTTTGCAAGTGCCAGCGAGCGTACCCCAATGACGGCACTGATTAACGCCAGGGTAAAACCCGGCGAGACGTGGGTTCAGTACGCTATATGGTGGCGTAATCTATGGTCTAAATGTGAACAGCGCATAGAAGAAGCCCATGCGGTGGGAATGTTTGTTGGAACCCTTGATCCACAAGCAACTATTTCACAATTTATGATGTTCTTCAAGCCGACTTCCTTCCAGGCTTTGATCGACAAATTGGCGCAGATGGACCAGATGGGCCATAAACCCCCTCTCCCGAAGCCGGATTCCCGAAACGACAAAGGAAAGGGAAAAGCGATCGTCGTCGCTAATGCCCAACAACAACCGAACGATTCGAAGCCGGTTGCTCGTCCAAACAATACGCGTCCATACGTACCCCTTGAGGACAGGATGGGATGTGCTTACTCCTTCCCCCGTGATAAAACAAGGAGGTTATTCGAGCTGGCATTGCGCAACAGGCTCATAAATCTGCCAGATCCAAAACGTCCGTCGCAACCAAGTGACGTCAACGATCCTAATTACTGCCCTTATCATAGAGTGTTGGGACATCCAATCGAAGACTGTTACGTTTTCAAAAATTGGCTTGAGAATCAATACCGTCAGGGCAAATTTGCGCTGTCTGACAAATGGAAGGTGAACCCTCCGCAGCCCCACACCTATAAGGGGACGAATACGCCGGGGGCAACATGCTCCGTCATTGAAGAGGCTCCCTGGGAGGTTGTATTATCAGCCAAAACGAGGAGAATGCTAAATGATCTTCAAACCTGTCCAGCGGTCAAGTGGAAGAACCTCTTGGAACCGCAGGTTATTGAAGGGATGTTGAAGCCACGACCGACTCCGAAGACCGATGGTGGTAGTTCAAGCGTTCATAGCCAGCCGTCAAAATCTTCGAAAAAGAAGAAGAAGAAATCTAAGAAGCCCGTGAAGCCTGATGACAAGCGCACGGACTTACAAAAGCAAATCGACGCGCTGGATGAATATAACCAAAAGGCGCGAACTCCCATTACGCTCCAAGATTTCCTTGATCACGTCTTCCAAAAAGAAGATGAAGGAGAAAGTTCATCGGATGAATCTGACGAATATGTGGCAAGCTGTCATATGATCTCCCATTCGACCACGAACGATGAAGGAACTTCTGGCACTGAAACGCTGGGGGCAAATGCCGAATCAGGAACCCCAGGGTTACCGATTGAAATGATTAGCGCGTTTCTTAATGAAGCTCGGTTGAAAAGCAAGGCTGATCGAGAACGCGAGACGGCTATATTCGAAAGGGCTAAGCGTCAGCGACTTGAGGAAGGAGCTGAAATGATCCCGTTGGAGCAAAATGCCTCCACCACTGACAAAAGCCAATTCAAGATAAAAAAGAAATTTGCTAAGGCCATATCGATGGGCATGAAGCTACCACCCTCTGAAGAAAAAGTTACTGGCGCGGTAGAAATGCACCCCTCTTATTGCTTATACCATCAGAAGGTCTCGCATTCCACCCAAGATTGCAAAGCTTTCAATGGATGGTGGCAAGGATACGTCGCTAATCGACAACGATTTAAACGGGAAAAACGTAAAATTCGCCGAGAGCAGAGAAATACGACTAAAGAACTTGAAAGAACTGCCGGCAATTGTCACATGGTTAACACTACCGGGTCACAAGTGCCTACATTTGGGAGCGACTCCGATGAAGAACTAGAGCTTGGCCCCCTCTTCGAAGAATCCACTTCGGGGAAAGAAAAAGAACTGAAGGCCTGCGAGAATATACAGCTGCGCAATCGAACATTACCCGAAAAGAACCTCGGACCCTTGAATAAGAAAAACAAAGGGAAAGAGAAGGTCTCTGAAGACATCGCTTTGGATGACCAAGTTGCGGAAGAGTTAACCGCCAAGAATCCCCCAAAAAGGAATAAAGTAGATTACAATGTCTTGGCGCATCT
Source organism: Agapanthus africanus (assembly GCA_030015575.1). Classification (NCBI taxonomy): domain Eukaryota; kingdom Viridiplantae; phylum Streptophyta; class Magnoliopsida; order Asparagales; family Amaryllidaceae; genus Agapanthus; species Agapanthus africanus. The sequence goes on from CM057340.1 coordinate 746,412,472, forward strand.
GAGAAAGCTACCCTCACAACTCAGCATTCTCGATGCCCTATTGCTATCAAAAGAGGCGAGGGATTCTTTGATTAAGGCCCTACAAGATCCGGACCAGTTCCAAGCCTTCCTAGCCGAACAAAAGATGAAGGATGAATTGGAAGAGGTGCACACAGCCAACGTTGCGTTTGGTGATGAAGACCTTCTCCTCGGGACGTGTGAACACAATCGCCCACTTTATGTCTCAGGATACTGCCATGACATAAAGATAGGAAAAATCTTGGTTGATAACGGATCGTCTGTCAATTTACTCAATGTGCGAATGTTAAAGGAGATTTGCATGAGTGTCCAACACCTCGCCCGAGACAAAATCACCATCTCCGGTTTCGACTCTCAATCCTCAAAGACTCTTGGATCTGTGATATTGACGCTACGCTTCGGGGTGCTCGTCACAGACATCAAATTCCACGTTATAGACGCCAAGACGTGCTACAATGCTCTGCTCGGCCGACCATGGCTACACGAATACAATATCATCCCTTCTACACAGCATCAGTGCATGAAGTATTCTAGGGACGGCCTCGAGTACACAGTGGCAGGAGAGTTGAATCCGTTTTCCATGAACGAAGTTCGCAAGTATGAAGATGCCAAATACTTCTTACCGAGTTTCGAAGACACGGAAAGGTGTCACAAACCGAAGAACAAAACTAACGCAACCATCCCTGTCTTCGGCAGTGACACCGAGGAAGAAGAGGATATAATTTATTCAGGTCCATCCCAGTCCACCAGGCCAGGACCATCTGTTCCTTCATTGATCTTCGGTAGTGATTCCGAGGATGAAGTTCATGTTGTATTCCCCGCTCGGCCCTCAATACAAATTTCCACTGATGAAGAGCGAAGTCTGCAGGTAACTATGGTGCCGCTTGAACATTACAAAGAACTGGATGCACTCGACACCAACAGCGTAGAAGAATTGCAGACATTCTATATCCCTCCCGGAAGAAAAGGCGAGAAGGCAATCCTATTCTACCGTTCTGAAGAAAACAAGGTGGAAAAAGAAATTTGGCATGGCGCGGATCCCACGCTCGACAGGCTTCAGCCTATCCGTCTTCCCAGATATTATACCGAAGGTTTGAAGAAACTGCTGAAACGCCAAGAGATGTCCTTCACACAGACCGTCAGAAAAGCCAAATTCTATGACAAGGTCTGGAACGTTCCCGGAACTCAATGCAAACTGCCTAACGGGAGAACGGAAACGAAAGGGCTCGGGTATGTTCGCTCAAAGAAACGGGAGCTAATAAACAGCTGTTATGCCATGTATGACTTCGATGAAGAGGCTGACGCTCAATGGGAGGACGCTAATCCTGAATCAGCAAAAGTTCCTGACACAAAACCGCCCAGTCCATCGTCTGAAGACCAGATGAGCAAACTTATAAAGAATGCGAGTCAAAAAGCCCGAGATGATCATGATCGTGAAATGGCAATCTATGAGAAAGCCAAGACACAGCGTCTCCTTCGACAGGCAGTAAAGAACGAAGATGTTGCCCCACGTCAGCCTGCTACGAAAAGGGTTCGACGCGAAAGCAAAAACAAGTCGAGGGGCCGAAAAGGTGCTCGACAACCACAAGACAGAGCTAATAAGCCACGCATCCGAGAGTCGAGCGTTATTGACCTAGCCCTTATGAAGAAAATGGGTCGAGCATACTCATTTCCTCGGAACAAAACAGGAAAAATACTTGATCTTGCTCTAAAACATCAAATGCTTACTCTGCCAGAGTCTAAACACCCTGAGCAAGCAGGCGAAGTCTCCAACCCAAATTATTGCTCTTACCATCGAGTAGTAGGGCATCCGCTTGAAGATTGTTTCACCTTTAAGAATTGGGTTGAGGACCAGTATCAGCTTGGCAAATTTGCGTTGTCTGACAGTTGGAGGGTAGCGCCGCCGCAAAAGCACGAACCCGAAAACACAAGGATAAAACCAACTCCGCATTGGGATTGGCAGAAAATTCGCACCTGCCATGTGATAACAATATTAAAAGAAGGGTCCGAAGACATGAGCAACCTCCCTTGGTGCTTTGAAAGCGGCAGCGATGAGGTAATCTCAGAATTTCCCCCAGCTCCGAAAGAACTGGAGGATGGAATCCATACTACTGCAGATAACCTCAAGAAAATCGAGTTAGGGACAATAAATGATCCGCGACCGACATTCGTCAGCGAGCTGCTGTCGGAAGAGAGGGTGGCTGCGTTAAAAGATGTCCTTGTGCAGCATAAAGATTGCTTCGCATGGAACTATTCCGAGATGCCGGGGCTAGATCCAGAAGTTGCTGTACATAGACTAGCAATATCCCCAGACGTCAAGCCGATCAAACAGGCGCCGAGAAGAATGCGACTCGAGCTTGAGATGAGCATAAACACCGAAGTCAAAAAGTTAATCGACTCTGGCTTCATTCAGGAAGTTCAGTACCCTGAATGGATCGCCAACATCGTCCCAGTGATGAAGAAAAATGGGACAGTGCGCATATGCGTAGACTTTCGGGATCTTAATAAAGCCTGCCCAAAAGATGATTTCCCAGTGCCAGTCACTGAACTTATGATAGACAATACATCCACTCATGAGGTTTTCTCCTTCATGGACGGCTCGTCGGGGTATAACCAGATAAAAATGCATCCCGAAGACCAGAAGCACACAGCCTTCAGGACTCCTCTTGGTATATTTTGTTATAAAGTGATGCCCTTCGGTTTGAAGAACGCCGGTGCTACTTATCAGAGGGCCATGACAAAGATCTTCGACGACCTTATACACGAAATCGTTGAATGCTATATCGACGATCTCGTGGTTAAAAGCAAATCATACGAGGAACACCTCGAGCATTTGAAGACCGTGTTTCAACGCCTTCGGCAATACAACTTGAAGATGAATCCTCTTAAATGTGCGTTTGGGGTCTCCTCGGGTAAATTCCTGGGATTCGTTGTTCGACACCGAGGTATCGAAATAGATCCGTCAAAAATTAAAGCGATCATGGAAATGCCTCCGCCAAGAACTCTCAAACAGTTGCGATCTCTCCAAGGGAAGCTCGCGTATATACGGCGATTTATAGCCAACCTTTCAGGAAAGTGCCGACCTTATAGTCACCTGATGAAGAAGGGAACCCCATTCGTTTGGGACCAAAAATGCCAAAGCGCACTAGATGAGATCAAGCAATACCTGCAGAACCCACCAGTGCTGGCTGCTCCAGTCAAGGGGAAGCCTCTTATTCTTTATACAACCGCCCTCGAAGGTTCTTTAGGCGCATTATGGGCACAAGAGAACGATCAAGGGAAAGAAAGAGCACTCTATTACTTAAGTCGAGTTCTGCTGGGGGCAGAAAGCAATTACTCTCCCATTGAAAAACACTGCCTGGCATTGATCTTCGCAATAACAAAGCTTAGGCACTATGCATTAGCACACGAGGTCCGTCTGATTTCAAAGGTGGACCCTCTCAAATATTTAATGTCAAAAGCCATATTGACAGGGCGACTCGCTAAATGGGCCCTGCTCTTGATGGAATTTTCGATAACATATCAACCTCTCAGGGCAGTAAAAGGCCAGGCCATCGCCGACTTCCTTGCTGAGCATCCCATACCTGCCGATTCTCCTTTAAATTGCGATTTGCCAGACAGACATGCGTTTGACACAATCGACAGTGGTGATACCCGTTGGGAGCTTTATTTCGATGGAGCGTCTTCGATGAAAAAGCACAAACAAAGTACGCCAATGATCAAATCGGGGGTGGGGCTCATCTTCGTGACTCCACAAGGAGGGATAATGCGCTTCGCCTTCTCCTTGACAGAGCCGAGAACGAATAATGAAGCTGAATATGAGGCTTTGATAGCAGGCCTCGAGATCGCCATCGATATGGGAATTGAGAGCCTCCTCATATATGGGGACTCCCAACTGGTCGTCAGTCAAGTGAACGGCGATTACCAAACATGCAAACCGGAATTGGTAAAATACGGTGAAAAAGTGCAGCAACTGCTAACCCAAATTCCCTCCTACACATTGGAAAGTATACCGCGCGCAGAAAACAGCAAAGCGGACGCACTAGCCAAGCTTGCTAAAGAACTGGCTGACGAGAACCTTGATGACGTTAGAATCGTGATACAAAGCCGTCGAGTGCTCGCCCCCGCAGAAATACCTTCGGAGTCACCCGAAGAGAAGAGGGTGACTGAACGAACAACCTTACAAATAAAAGACCACGAGAAAGTCGAGGATTGGAGGGAAGTCCTTATAGACTACTTTAAGTACCACCAAATGCCTGAAGATGCGTCTGCAAGACATCAGCTCACAAAACGAGCTCTGTCTTTCGCCTTCGTCAATGATACTCTATACAAGAGGTCATTTGATTCTCTGTGGCTGAGATGCTTAGGACCAGACGAAGCGGAAAGAGTCGTTCAGGAAGTTCATGACGGAATCTGCGGTTCTCATCAGGCAGGCCCTAAAATGAAGCTGAAAATAAAACGGATGGGCTACTACTGGCCTACGATGATTCAAGACTGCATCGAGTATGCGAAGCAATGCCACTCATGCCAAATTCATGGGGACTTCATCCATCAACATCCAAATCCGCTACACCCAACAGTAGCTAGTTGGCCATTCGAAATGTGGGGAACTGACATAGTCGGCCCCATCGAGCCAGCATCATCTAAAGGACATCGTTTCATCCTAGCGACGACTGACTACTTCTCCAAATGGGCGGAGGTGGTACCGTTGAGGGAAGTGAAGACGGAGAACATCCTCCATTTCTTCAAAACGCATGTCATATACCGGTTTGGAACCCCGAGAAGGATCATCTCTGATAATGGGCCAGCCTACCGAAGTCATAAAATTAGCCGCTTCGCACAACAGCACAATATAGACTGGAGGTATTCGTCAGTTTACAACCCACGAGCTAACGGTCTGGCCGAGGCCTTCAATAAGACCTTGACGAAGATCATAAAAAAGACAGTGTCACGAAATAAAAGAGATTGGCACGAAAGATTGCAAGAGGCTCTTTGGGCGTATCGAACTATATTTAAAACGGCCACAAACACAACGCCGTACGCGTTAGTATTTGGGACGGAAGCAGTACTCCCTCTCGAAATAGAATTACCCTCTCTACGAGTGGCAATTCACTACGAGCTGACGGATGAAGAAAATGCTCACCTCCGGCTTGAGGAGCTCGATGCCCTTGAAGAAACACGGCTCATCGCGCAACAAAATCTAGAAGCTTATAAATCAAAGATGACGCGCTCATACGAAAGATTGACCCGACCGAGGACATTCCGCCAAGGTGAACTCGTACTAGTGGTCAAAAGGCCCATGATCCCCAATCGCGCCAAGCGGGGAAAGTTTGAGCCAAACTATGAAGGACCGTATATCATTGATAAGGTCTACCAGGGTGGGGCCTATCTACTCATGGACATGCACGGTGAAAGGCTTTTCAGACCAATAAACGGTCGCTTCTTAAAGAAATACTACGCTTAATGAGCCACAGCCTAGGTCAATGGCAGATGACGACGACTATGTCCGCTCGCTGCCTTCCTAAGCCCAAGCTTTATAAGCAGTAGCCAGCCCTCTCAACGTCGGACCGAAATGTCCTTAAACTAATAGCAGACCGAAACGTCTTTAAACTACTACCGCAGCATCTTTAGGCTGACGAGATATAAAAAAAACATATAAAAATAAAAAAAAAACGGTATGTCCATAAGCAAAAAAAAGGGCACGGATGAAAACCCGAAAGGGCTCCATGAGTAAAAACAGCAGGGCTGCCGGCGAGTGTTCGTGAAAACCCGAAAGGGCGCGACCTCGTAAAAAAAAAAAAAAAAACGGTATGTCCATAAGCAAGATGGGCACGGATGAAAACCCGAAAGGGCTCCGTGAGTAAAAACAGCAGGACTACCGGCGAGTGTTTGTGAAAACCCGAAAGGGCGCAACTTCATTAAAGAACCCTTACAGGGTCCTCTCGACCCTGTAAGGAGAAACCACCCGCGTGAGATCCTTACGACTTACAAGGGAACAACACACTTAGGAATCCCCACGATTCCTAAGGAGAAAATGCGCTTGCGAGATCCTCACGACTCGTAAGGAGAACTCTCTTATGGGACCCTCACGGCTCATAGGATTTGAAAGTCTTAAGTCACAGAGACCTAAACCTGTGCTTAAGCAAACCCCCACAAACTTCCAATGTTGCCCTATAAGTGGTTCAATATTGACCCTTGTATACAATCCACGGGCGCGAATAAATATTTCCCCAGCCAAATTTCATCCGTAACTGGGAATACGTTCGCATGATAAACAACCCTTATAAATCCCCTCGATTTATGAGGAGAAAACCCTCCTGTAGGATCCTTACGACTTACAGAAGAACAAAACACCTAGGAACCCTCACGGTTCCTAAGGAGAAAATACACCTACAAGATCCTCACGACTTGTGGGGAGAAATACCTTCACGAGACCCTTACGGCTCATGAAATCGAAAGCCTTAGTCGACAGGACCCTAACCCTGGTCGCTAAGCCTCCTTTGTTCGACAACGATAGAGGCAAATGATGATTCGCTCCTGGCAATATCCCAGTTGTAGCGGTGCTGATGCCGAAAGCAGCGTCCAATTTCAGGTTTACGGCGAAAGCCAGTAGGCCGCTCATGCATACGAAATAGCCGAAATGATAAGGGCGACTTGCAATAAAAAAAAACAGCAAGTAAAATGTATGCATGCAAAATAGCCGAAATGATTGGGCAACTCGTAATAAAAAGCAACGAGTAAAAATAAAATAAATAGTCGAAATGATTGGGCACCGCGAAAAATAGCCGAAATGATTGGGCAATCGCGACCTTCGCGATATAAAAGCTGAAATGATAGAGTATCGCGGAAATAAAATAAAATAAAAAGAAGAAATGATAAAACTTTGGCCCTACAGTTAGGATCACATCGATCCCGGTATACAATCCAAGGGCGTAAACAAAGAAGGAACCATACTTCCCCAGCGGATTCCGTCAAACGACGAAGCCAAACCTCAACGGTTCATTTCAACCGAAGAAGCCAGTGACTTCAGCAAAACTCCTCGACTCACGGATACAAACACTCCTTGACGAGAGCCTTCTGATCCGCGTCGACTCGCAGAGCAACCAGCGCCTCCGTGGGAACCATCGACTCGTTTCAAACCCCAAGGACACAAATAATCCTTGGCGCTTGGGAAACAGATAATCCCAGCAAACTCCTCGACTCACGGATACAAACACTCCTTGACGAGAGCCTTCTGATCCGCGTCGACTCGCAGAGCAACCAGCGCCTCCGTGGGAACCATCGACTCGTTTCAAACCCCAAGGACACAAATAATCCTTGGCGCTTGGGAAACAAATAATCCCAGCAAACTCCTCGACTCACGGATACAAACACTCCTTGACGAGAGCCTTCTGATCCGCGTCGACCCGCAGAGCCACCAGTGCCTCCGTAGGAATCCTCGACTCGTTTCAAACCCCAAGGAAACAAATAATCCTTGGCGCTTGGGAAACAAATAATCCCAGCAAACTCCTCGACTCACGGATACAAACACTCCTTGACGAGAGCCTTCTGATCCGCGTCGACTCGCAGAGCCACCAGCGCCTCCGTGGGAACCATCGACTCGTTTCAAACCCCAAGGACACAAATAATCCTTGGCGCTTGGGAGACAAATAATCCCTCGCAAAACTTCTCAACTCACGGATACAAACACTCCTTGACGAGAGCCTTCTGATCCGCGTCGACTCGCAGAGCCACCAGCGCCTCCGTGGGAACCATCGACTCGTTTCAAACCCCAAGGACACAAATAATCCTTGGCGCTTGGGAGACAAATAATCCCTCGCAAAACTTCTCAACTCACGGATACAAACACTCCGTGACGAGAGCTTCTTTGACTCACATCTCAGGCAGTAAGGATTCAAAAACTTGCTTCCTGAAACAATGGGACCCTGCAAGTCAATCATAAATGGTCTCTTGCATACTATCCACGGGTCTCACTCTCTAAAGTCGATTTTCGACAAAGAGGGAAACAACCGCTTACGAGCCCTCTCGACTCGTAAGAGGACAATGGGACCCTACAAGTCAATCCTAAATGGTCTCTTGCATACTATTCACGGGTCTCACTCTCTGAAGTCGATTCTCGACAAAGAGGGAAACAACCGCTTACGAGCCCTCTCGACTCGTAAGAGGGAGAAATTCTCTCATAAGATCCTTTCGACTTATGAGAGAAAACCACACTTAGGAATCCTCACGATTCCTAAGGAGAAAATCCACCTACGAGATCCTCTCGATCCGTAGGGAGAAAAGTCTCTATGAGACCCTCACGGCTCATAGAGTTGAAAAGTCTTAGGCAGCAGATCTGAACCTGCGGCCTAAGCCATCGCTATATCTCGAAGAAACCAAAATGCTTACTCTATTACCTGTCAATCATGTTTATCAAGACAGCATGCTGATAATAAGAGAAGGGAGAAAGCAAAGAAATGATACAAGACATTGCAAAAAAAAAATGTGTATCTTTATTTATTAATTCAATCAAGTACATGGCGAATCGTATAAAAGAATAAAGAATGTATACATCTTATTCAAAAAAGAAAATTACAAGTATATTGATACAAGGGCAGCTATTGGGAAGGGAGCGTCTTGCACAGATGTAGCAATCGCTCGCATATCTCCTTCCACGCCTTCTCCTGCTCGGCTACCGCCGTCAACTCTGCCTCCACTTGGGCTCGTTGCCGCAAGACCAATGCAAGCTGCTCCCTCGCGACTTGATAAGCAGCCTCCCGACTTGGGATGTTGCGCTCAGCCACGTCAAGCTTCTTCTTTAAGTTTAGCCCATGGGAGATGCGCTCCAAGAGACCCTCAAAGATAGTCTTCACTTGGGCAGCATTTGCCTCAACCTCAGCGCGCAGATAGGCCGTTTCGTTTGAGGTCTTTTGGCATTCCCTTAGTCTTTGAGCTGCTTCTTGCTCCAAGTGGCGGGAGTGCGAAGTGCTTTGCTCGAGCCAAGTTGTGCGTTGGGTGCTCAGAGCTAAAACTTCGGGAGAAGGGCGCGTCAACTCCAGCCGGTACAGACAGGCCTCGATCTCCCTGCAGTGGTTAACCCAAGATTCAACGACGCCTTCGTCGTGAAAAGTTACGAGCGCCGCTAACATGGGGTTAACATCCACAGCGAAATCTGCAGCAGAAGGAAGAGCGTCCATGCTGAGCTCTTCGATATACCCGCTCAGCATGCCTAGACTCATCACAGCACCCTTTGAAGATGGACGTCTCAAAAAGGGGCCTGCCGGTGAAAAGACGCGAGCCTCGAAAGGGACTGGAGCCGGAATAATAGCTGCAAAACAAAACAGGGTTAAACGATGGTTCAAAAGATGTTGAAGGGTTACCAAAGAGGAAATCTACTATACCAGGTGTAGCGGACGGCAAAGCCGGAAGGGCCGGTAGCGCGGCAGGTCTTGCATCCCCTCCTTCGATTTGTGGCACTGCAACAAAGAAAAGGAAAAGTCAAGAATTATTCCATTGTTAGGAAAAAGGGGGTAAATAAAGATATTATGGTAAAAGTATACTCACCGGCGCCACTAGAAGGAGAAGCGAGTTCGGATGGGAAAGAGAAGTGTGGGAGCAACACTTGATATAAATGATCAAAAAGCACTCCTGCAAAGGCACAATGGTGTAACGATTAGTACAAAAGCCGCATTTTTGAAAGATTAATGCATGAGTCGTGAATCCGTACCTTCCAACATCCGTGATGGTACAAGGGAAGGCGGGGAGGTGACTACCGCCAAAGCAGTAGTTGACGGTGCCCCCTCGAGCAATGGAGCATCAGTACTGGCCGCACCTGCAAGAACAAACTGGTTAGAAGAGATCGCAAGATATATACAAAAAAAAGGGGGAACGTTGGTGACTAAAAAATTTACCTGACGAGTTGCCAGCAGAAACTGATGCAATCCCCTCATCCATCGACATGAGACCACCACCCGTAGCCTCATCACCCGACTCGATGGGAACCGTCGTTGTGCTCACGAGCCCGGGAGACGGCAAGGAACCGTACGCGGGGAGGGCTATGATCGGAGTATTACCAGATTCCTGGGAAAGAGCAGTTCGCTCCTCCTCAGGAATCGTGGCCGCCTCACCCGATACGCCCTCGATTTCCGCGGTCACGGTTGTCTCGTCCATCGGCACCGTGACATCTCCAGCCTCAAGCGCCTCGACTTCTATTGCCTCCGGCTCGACAATCATCTCACCTGCCGCCATTTCAGATGCGGCATCGATGACCTTCTCGGCAGCGAAGTCTTCAATTTCTATTTCAGGCGCCGTGGCCCCGATGACATTGCTCACCGTCAGCTCAGGCTCGGCAGGCGCCGCTTCCTCCGCTCCCCGGGGTTCGACGGTCTCCGCCTCCCCCTCAGTCGGACTTGGCCCTGCAAAAAGGAGTGCGTGTGAGTCAACGATTTGATAATTTTTACAACAAAGTTCTGAAAGAAAAGTTACCTGAAGAGGATTTATCGTTTGCATCCCGGACCCTGCGCGCCACCTGCCTATGAGCAGTAGACAGGGCGGCAGGGGCCTCTCCAGAAGGAGTGTCGGCACGAGGAATAGTGCTAGGGCCCGCTCCTGCGGCCAGAGCAGCTCTGCGCGCCTTAGCTTCGCGTCTTGACCGCTTCCGCTCCTCTCGAGCCGACGAGACAGATGCCACCAGAGCCTCCTTAAGGGAGGCTTCTTCACCCGTATACAGGGATGCCTCTAGATTCTTTAAGGCGTCCCTCGTCGCTCTATCAAGCTGAGGCTCTTGTGGTAACTGCAGCGAAGCCGGGACTTCGACAACGGGCTTGGGAAGGACCCTCGCGTCGATTAATACAACCCCTGCAAAGAAACAAAAGAAGATCAGGTTGACTATCATAAAAAGACAACAAACTTTCCTTATAAAAGAGAACGGGGTAAAACATACCGACGCTTGCTAGGGCACGCTTCTTCTCCTCCTCCTGGAAGGTCTTCAGAGAGGCAGCAATGGCCTCTTCAGTAGAAACACCTGTTGAAAATGAGGCAAATATTAGCTAAAGATAATAATAAAAAGTGGGATAAAATGACAAATAAAGAGGCTGATGATTACCTGACTCAGCGAGTCTGCTTAACATTGCTTCGAGCCTTGCCGATCGCTCCGAAGCTGCAATGGCGGCGGCTAGATTGGTGTCCTCAGGGTCCACCACGAAACCCTCATTGCTGCCGTACTCGCATATAGTCTCGGCAGGATGAGCCGCGGGTTCTAAGTTAAGGATCGCGTCGAGGGATAAGGTGGACTTCTTCTTCTTCTGTCCACCAGCCTTGGATCCACTCGGAGCAGCTTTGCGCTTGCCAGTTTTGGCAGTCACTTTCGGGCGGCGAGTCCCGATGTCCGCTCCTGCACCCGACTCCGGCGACGCCGCTTTAACCGTCTTTGTCGGAGCACGGGGCGCCGTTGGGGCATCCACTGTAGTAGGCAGTGGCAGTCCACGCGGAGGGGCCAACACACGTGGTCGATCAGCTCCGGCCTCTTTCGTCGGAGGGATAACCTGAACCCTGGGCTGTAATGGAGCCTTGCGATCGCCGCCGGGAGGCGCAGCCCTACGATCGACCAATAGGCGTTTCTCCATCAAGATGATTGGGCCCATCGCGTGCGCGTACCAGGCCACATACGAATTGAGTATCTTAGGGGTACAGCTGGGCTCACTGATAAAAAAGTAGGAGCCTGTATTGAGCCGGATGAAGTGATGCATCGCATTCCGTACTCCCTCTGGACCGACTGCAGGTGTTCCCAAGAAGGCTTCCAACGGGACTCCTTGGTTATAACTCGATTGCCGGGCAAATCGATGCGGGTTATACCTCATGAAGAGGGCCGTTTCATTCTGCCTAAATACCAAGTAGCCCGGCCGAATGGAATAAAGGTGGAGGATTTCCCGAGCCTTCAACACGGAGACACCGCCCTTAAAGTCATCACGCAGCGACACCACCGACTTAGTGGTCTCGGAACCCATGGTGATGACCTTATCCACAAAAGAGGTCTTCGCCCCGACTAGATGCGAACGCAGAAGCAGTCCCCTAGACTCCCGCGGAGGTGCAAACACGATTGAAGCCCCGACCAATCGCATGATTCTTGGAAGTTTAAATTTCTCAAAGAACGAGGGAGTTTTATGGGCACCAAACACTCCTCGGACATGCAGCTCCATCCAAGAAGTGAAGTAGTGCATCGGGAAGTTAGCAGGCTGTACCCCAGGCTCATTAGCGTCCGCCGCTACGCTAAGTCCATTGTAGAGGTAAGCCAACCCGGAGATCCCCACTGATAACTGCAGACCGGCCACCATTCGATGCGCCGGGTAAAAGACAGAGGACCGCATAAGGCGGGGGTGCATGGGAAGCGCAAAGCTGCATAGCCACAGACCCAAGAACCCTATGAAAAAGGTCTCCTCATCCATGCCAGGAACGGCGATCTCTGAGAAAGGGACGCTAGCAGTGCCGGGGACGTAAAAACCCCGCTGATCAGTTTCCGATGAAGGTCGGCGGTCCGGGCCGAAACCAAAGGGGTCAGTAAGCTGGGCGAACTTCTCACCCTGCTCTGATAAAAACTCCGGGCGAATAAAACGAGCAATGAAGTCCGCGAAACTAACGCCTCGGTCGCCCAATTCCAAATGGAGCTCCTCGTAAATCTCCAACACCTTCACCAGGCCCGGATGCTGATGCTGGATGGCATTTTCCAGAGTTAAATCGAATACCACCTGTTTGGTGGCAAAGACGTACTCGTCAGGAGGAAGCAGCTCTTCGTAGTGCTCCCCCCTCGCCGGTAAACCTGAAAGCTCAACGAATTCCTCTAGAGAAATGGAAACTTCCCTATCCGCTGCCAGGAAAGTATGTGTGGGGATATTCCATTGTTCAATGAAGGCCTTTGTCCACCACGTTGGAGGAGTAGGATACTCGAAAAGCGAGACGTAGACGGCGGAGTATAAACCAATCTTCGTCAGGTGAGCTCTTTTCGCCGCTAAAATGTACCGGGCCCATGGCAGGTATCCAGCAAGCGGTCGCGGATTCAATCCAATATTGTAAGCATGTCCCCAAGGGCGTCCTTCACCCTGACAGATTCGCCTTCCCAATATATCTATGGCCGGCGGCGGCTGTACCGGAATAGCGCCGATTGCAGGCTGGAGAAGGTCGTCTGAATTCCAATTTTTAACCTCCACGGCATACTCCACCGGGGGTTTGTCCGCATAGGGGATCGTAACTATGGGTTCGGAAGGCGAGGCGGAACTAAAACTGCGGCGGCCTTGGATAATCTGGCTGTACCACCTTCCCCATAGGTGAAGTCTCTTGCACTCAGGATCGTGATCTTTAATCAAGGCGAACACTACCCGGTCCACTGGTGCATGTGGGAACCCTCCTTCTGAGCGGACGAAGGGAAAAGACAACTCGTCAGACATCTTTCCTGCATAAAAATATATATATCATTAGTGGCCTGACGTTTAAACCTTAAAAAAAAAAAAATAATGATAAAAAAAAATAATAATAAATAAAAATCTTGCTCCACACTGTGATGCAGCGGGTAGGGGACCAAAGGGGGACCCACAAAATCAAGATGACGGCGCATCATTTGATGAGACAATCCCACCATTGGATGAGACTATCAGTCAATAAAAAAGACCCCCAAGAGAATATCCTCATTGGGGGGGAACCCCTAGAGACAAGGAGAAGATCTCCTCTTTTCAGAGCAAAGCTCTGCCACAGAGTGACATTTGTCAAACTCCTGTTTCAAAGGAATAAAACTTCTTAAAAAAGAGCCTAGCTCTGCAGTAGTAATAAAAATTTATAACTCCTAAGAATTAAAATTTTGGGATCTTAAAGATCCATGGAAACTTTTAAAAAAAGTTTTCTAGTTGATTTATGAAGCAGGGCTCTGTTCATGGGTTAAAACCTAAGAACAGAGTCTCTGCAAATTTTTGAGAGCAAGGCTCTGTGAATAAAAACCCCAAAGGGGTTTCCTTTAGATCAAAGATCTATAAGAGCAAGGCTCTGTTGAAGAAACCCCAAAGGGGTTTCCTTTAAATCAAAGATCTATAAGAGCAAGGCTCTGTTAATTAAGTTTAATTTAAATTAAATTAATTTAATTTTACCTATAATGGTTCTGAAGTTAGAACTTGGAAGTTCTTAAGGAAATCACAAGAGCAAGGCTCTGGAAGTTCTCAAGTAAGAGCAAGGCTCTGAAATTCAATTTCTTGAGAATGGTAAAAAATTACCAAGGACCAAGGGTCCTATTTATAGGCGCCTGCGCCTGTTCACTTGACCCCTAGATCCGACGGTCAGGATCTTGCCACCGCTGCACTCACGCGCGCGCCACGTGAGCGCAACGGTGGGGGGGCATCTGTTTCCCCCAATCAGAGCAAGGCTCTACTTAATTTTGAAAATTCAAAATTCGAAGTAACGCTTCAGTCCCCGTGCGCAGCGCGCAATTTGCCACATGGCAGAAGCTGATTCGGCGGCGTAACGCCCGAGACAGTGCGTCCCATCAGAGCAAGGCTCTTCAGAAAACATAAATAACAGACACGTGTCTGCGCAGTTGCGCAATCGCAACTGCGCAAGCGCACGGATGCGCGACACGTGTCTGCGCAGTTGCGCAATCGCAACTGCGCAAGCGCACGGATGCGCGACACGTGTCACGCGCTGGTGAGTTGCGTAGCAACTGAATGAAAATTTAAGTAAATCTTTTCTGTTCTTCTGTAAAACAGGGACCCTTGGATCAGAGATCCAATGGTGGGAAAATTCCCAAAATTATTCAGGAAAGATCTTGGTAACAAATTTAACAAATTTGTGAGCACTATAAATAAGAGCCCAGACCTCATTCAAATCATCAGGTAGAATCATCAAGAGAAGGATCAACTTCTGGAAAAAAAAGGAACTCTTGAAGATTAATCAAGAACACAGAAGAAAGGAAAAGAAAGGTAAAATTTCTGAAGAACAGAAGATTAAAAAAGGGAATAATAAAAAAAATATAAATAGTGCCTTGCACTTGATATGAACCCTTGGTTCTGTGAAAAGAAAACAAGAAGAAAAACTTGTTTTCTTTTGATCTAAATTTAGATCAAAAGTGCCATGCACTTTTGTTCTTCAATCTGAAAATTCTTGAGTTCCTGCAACTCATTACTTAAAAGGGCCTGGCCTAAATCAAATCACAAAAATAATAAAAGGGCAGAGCCCTATTTGGAAAATTCTTGAGGGCCTGGCCCAAATCAAATTGCAAAATAATAAAAGGGCAAGGCCCTGTTTGGAAAACTCTTGAGTTTCTGCAACTCATTATTTAAAAAGGGCCTGGCCCAAATCAAATCACAAAAGGGCAGAGCCCTGTTTGGAAATTCTTGAGGGCTTGGCCCAAGTTACAAAATAATAAAAGGGCAGAGCCCTGTTTGGAAGATTCTTGAGTTTCTGCAACTCATTATTTAAAAAGAGCCTGGCCCAAATCAAATTGCAAAACAATAAAGGGGCAGAGCCCTGTTTGGACTGGTTCTTTCAGTCAGGCAGAGCCTAAAATAAATATAAAAAAATTGGACTTAACCCAACCCTGGCTGTAAGTCCTTAAATTAAATTGATTGAGCAAAATGGCTCCCCTAAACCAATTCACGACCGGTTCGAGGGTACATCTCCGAACTCCTTTGACATCCCTCGTTGTAATCCCTCAACGACGTCAAAGAGGTGACGAGTCCCAACGACCACACATTAAAATTGGACCGAGACGTCCTTAAACTAATATCGGACCGAAACGTCCTTAAACTAATATTGGACCGAAACTTCCTTAAACTAATATTGGACCGAAACGTCCTTAAACTAATATTGGACCACTACGTCTATAAACTGGCGACGGACCGAAACGTCCCTAAACTAATAACGGACCGAAACGTCCCTAAACTAATTTGGACCACTACGTCCTTAAACTGGCGACGGACCGAAACGTCCCTAAACTAATAATGGACCACAACGTCCTTAAACTGGCGACGGACCGAAACGTCCCTAAACTAATAATGGACCACCACGTCCCTAAACTGGAATATGGACCGCCACGTCCCTAAACTGACACAATAGGGCCCAAACGCTCTTTTGTCGGATCTAAACGGTCCCGTCTAAGTTGATCTTAGCCCCAAATACGGTTAATGTGTCCTTAGATATTCAAATAAGTAATAAAATCCCAAACCAACTTTGGTTCAAGGGTACATCTCTGAACTCCTCAGACGCCTGTCGTTGTAATCCCTCAACGACGTCAGAGAGGTGACGAGTCCCGACGGCCGGATAATTAAATCAATCACTACGTCAAGTCGATCTTAGCCCAAAACAGGACTAATGTATCCTTGACGAACGTTTAAGTTGATCTTAGTCGCAACGCGACTAATGCATCCTTAAACTAAAAACACCGAACCCAAATCTAAGCAAAATACGGATTTGGACTAATCCACGTCCTACGGGCGACGATATTACTCAGTCTCCGTATACAATCCACGGGCAACCACAAATAAAACAAACACACACGACACGAAGTGAAATTCTGGAGAAGGAGAAAGTTGTTACCGCGATGCGGTAGCGTAATTAACTGCAGGGGCTTGCGCCTGCAGGGAAGAGCGTCCCCACAATCAAAAACCCCTCACCCTGAGGGGGAATCTGACGAAGTCTGCTACATCGGCCGCATCCGTCTAAACCTCCGATATACGGTGCCGTAAATCAACTCGGCATCTTCGGAGAGATAGACGGATAAAACCAAATAGCATCTGCCCCGAACTTCAGGCAAGACGTCTTCACGTCGTCGCCGTCTTTCGGAGGGGAACAACGGGAAGCTGAGACATCCGGCTGATGCAGAAGTATGGAAGCAATTAGACAGTGTTGATCATTTTTGGGATAAGCTGAGGAATCTACATCTAAGTTTGTCAATCAACGGTTTCATGCCTTACGGACTCATGAGCTCTAGTTGGTCCATGTGGCCGGTATTGCTTATGTCTTACAATCTGCCTCCCTGGATATGTATGAAGCAACCGTATATGATTCTTTCCTTATTAATTCCTGAAAAATATTCACCTGGCCAGAACATCGACATCTATATGGAATCTTTAATTGAAAAGCTGATAGAACTCTGGAAACATGGAGTAGACACATATGAAGTGTACGCCGAGGAGAAGTTTAGAATGCGAGCAGCTGTTATTTGGATAATCAACGATTTTCCAGCATACGGTATGTTATCTGGATGGTCTACCTATGCAAAGCATGCATGTCTATCATGTGGTCTTGATTACAGTGCCCTACAACTTAAAACACCTGGTAAGTTTTGCTACTTGTTTCATCGTAGATGGCTATCGGCGAATCATCTGTACAAAAAATGGCAAAAAAGTTTGATGGAATATTAAAAAAGGGTGAAGCACCAAAACAATTGTCAGGGGTAGAAATTTTCAAGCAGATTTTATCGTGTCAATTCCAGCAAGGTTCTATTCGTTTTAACTCAGATGGTTCCTTCAATAAACAAAAAAAGGAAGCAATCCGAAAATAACGAATTGTTGAGTGTGTGGAAGAAAAAAGTATATTATGGAATCTTCCTTAACGGAAACATATTTTTATTCGACACAATATTGATGTCATGCATATACAGAAGAATGTTTGATAATATTGCTGACACGTATTCTAAGTCCAACGATAAGTTGAGTGCTCGTGAGTGTTTAGAGGAGCTTGGAATCCGACAGGAATTGCATCCGGTACTTCGTGATGATTGTGTCTATGAAATACCTGTTTTGAGCCACACAATATCGAACTTGGCTATGCAAAGATTTTGTGAGGTGCTAAAGAGCATCAAAACCCCAGATGGGTACTCCTCTAACATAGCAAAGAATTGGCAGGTCGAGCCATCAAAGCTCTTGAATTTTAAAACTTACGTTTGTCATATCTTTTTTCATCAATTGCTTCCTGTGGCATTTCGACATAATTTGCCATCCAATATCACCAAAGGTTTGATAAAGTATTGCGATTTTTTCAATAAACTTTGTTCTAAAATGATAAATGTAACCAAATTCGAGAGGTTGCAGAAAAAGTATTGTTGAAACCCTCTATAAGTTGGAGATGATATTTCCACCATCTTTCTTCACCATCATAATTCATCTTTCTGTGCATCTAGCTACAGAGGCAATAATTGTCGGACCAGTCTTATATAAGTAGATGTATCCAGTAGAAAGCTAATAAATTTTTTCAGTCAATTGTGTTATTTAATTCATTATAATATTCACATTTGTCTAAAGTATTCGTTAACGTTTTAGATACTTAATTAGGATTCTTGAAATGGCAAGTGCGCAATCGAACTCGACCGGAAGGTTCAATGGCCGAGAGTTATTGCACCAACGAATACCTCAACTTCACTTCTCATTACTTACGTGGAGTTGAAACAAAATTAAACCGTCCTTCTCAAATTAACTATGACCAGCTATCACATTCACAAGGGGAGGATCGATTCTACCGGAGGGAGTGGCTTGACCAAGCGCATTGGTATATCCTTAATAATCTTGAAATTACTGTCGGTCACAGAACGCATATAAATTAAAACTTTTAATCGCATCAATATTTTGAGTGTCTATATCTATATATGCTTAAATAATTAATACTGTTATTTTTTTAGCCGACATATTGAAGAACTTACGAATGCGATTTCCAGAAAGGATGCTAATTGGAAAATTAATCAAGAACATAAGAAACACTTTCCACGGTGGTTCCGTAAACACGTACGTATGTTTTGTATATTTCACGTTTCACATGCATATATCACATATAGTTTAGACATTTTATGTGTAAATGCATTTTAAGTTGAAAATGACATAGCAAAATGGATGCAATTCCCGGATGTAATCGTGCGACTATCTTAAGGTCCTAGTGTAAAAGTTAATCGATACGGTTCATATTGTATTAATAACTAAAATTTCTTACAACCGAGAAATTGACTATCCAAAATAATGGGATTTATTGTCCGTTTGAACAAACGTGCTTCTGAAGTTCCCGTGATCAAAGACCGTATGGAGGAAAAAAAGAATACCACGGTCAGCTGAAGAATATAATAGAGCTATTTTACGGGAGTAATGAGCAAGAAAAATTTGTTATGTTCAAAATTTGTTGGTGCGTTTACATCTAAATAGATGAGTATGGTTTTCAGCTTGTCAATCTCAATAAAGAAATTTATCGAGATGATAAGTTCATATTAGCTTCACAAGCTAAGTAGTGTTTCTATGTCAAAGATTCTAATCGTGAAAAAACTTGGATTGCATTGCTGACACTTCCTAAATTCTTCTTCGATAATTCTATAGACGAGGTTGACCTTGATCAAGCAGATTCGGTTGGCATATGAAAAACTTTGCAGTTGTAAACAATTGTAATCAATTGATATATATTATAAACTTTGCAGTTGTAAAAACTTTAATCACTTGCATGTAAATGATATATGAAAAACTTTGCAGTTCTAATCACTTGTAATGTATTGATTTATTAGTTTAATGATTTATGCATATTATATATTTTGTATCGTCATTACTCTTGCATGAAACAGATGGGACGAAAAGGTATATTCGGAAAATTTACCAATGCATTTTCTTCAAAGAAAAGAAATTGAAATACTTCCTCATCGACACTGTCTGATTCTAAAAGTAGAGGTATATATTACGATTTTTAAATAATCATCGACCATATTATTTTATTCAAATAACTATTGTATTTATTATAATAAATTAAAATGTGTAGGTATATCGGATCATGAGCATGCAGGTCCATCAGTGCAGCATGATCCGTATGCACAACTAGAAGAGCAGTGCACATACTTGAGTAGAGAATCTGGGGTGTTCTCCAATCTCGTCACCGATGAGTAGATTCATGCATTGCCTATTCTCGCGATTTACAAAATGAAAAACCGTATCGAGATAGGGACAATGCGATGGCAATGGCACAGTAGGCTGCTACTCGACCACAAATCGATATAATAATAGAGGCAACAGACACGAGTATTGATGAGGCACAGGCTATGGGGTATAATTTGGCCTGGTTTGAACACCACGGAAGAGGTGTTGCAAATGAAATTATGAAATACGATATGCATGGAAAAGGGGGCAATTCTGCAATGGGTAGATGGGAAGCCCGTAGGTCCGGGTATGTGGGTTACACATTTTCACAGTTATATCGGTATTCTCGTCCATAACACCGACTTCTGGAATATGGGCTTCACATTTGCAGATAACCCATGGGAAGCAACGTATGGACTTAGCGCTCACTCTTGGTAATATATAACTCAACTATATTTCATTATTACATGTATACCTATTATATGTTATAAATTTATTAAATAATAAATTTATTAATTTGTATTACAGAAACATTTCATCTTAAAAGACGATATAGATGGATATTGGACGCATTTCCGGTATGAGATGTCATAAATATTTAAAAGATAGCGTCAAAAAGTCCTAATTCCATTCATTTAATATCCCTCTGGTGTTATTGACATAAGAGATGTATTGAAGAAAAAATTCAAACAGTCGAAAAAATTTACAGATGATTGGGAACGTTTTATCGCTCTTCCCTCCATCATCCTTAAAGATCGGTTTGCGTTTCTCCTATTACATTGGGATACACCCGAAGCAAAGGTAATTAAAAATATATTTAAATAATTTAAATACCGAATTTAGATTAAATTATATTTAGAGATATTATCTTCCGTATAAACAGGAAGTATCGGAAAGGAATAAGCAGAACCAAGAGAAAGCCGCAGATGACTATTATGGTGGATCGGTTCCCGCTGATTAGTATAGAGATAATTTGGTTAGATTATCATTAATTACATAAATTTTTGATTTTTCAATTTCATCGTTACATATCTTCACGTATAAATAAATCAAATTTCCGTTATAAGAGAAGGCTAGGAAAAACCCGAGCCTCCCTGAGAATTGGGAGGTATTGCACATGAGAGAGGGCATGTCAGAAAAAAGGATGGATATAGCCACTAAACATGTGGTAAGCTTACATTTTTCAATTCTTTTAAGTAAATTACTTGTTAATTTCATAAAGATAATTAATTATTGTTTTATTTATCGAAGGAGGATTTCGAGGAGGCGGAGAGGGGCTATCGGAAATCAAATTCCGAATATCCGGCCTACGATCCTCTTTCTATGGAGGTCGTGCTATCTATTATAGAGCAGCTTTTCTCTTAGTCAAAGGGACACGGTCGTATTCTCTTACGGTGGTCTCGTTAGTCTTTCGCGGTCTGGTTTAAGAAGAACTACTTTAAATTCGTCAACTGCTCGCTCCAACCAACAATCGGCTAGGGCACAATGAATCAATAAGTTAGAGGAACAGCTCAGGAGGAGTGATGAAACAGATAAGAAGAGGGCGGAAGATGAAGCGGCTTGGAGAGCTCAAATGGAGGCACAGTGGAAACAATTCTCGCAACAATACATTCCGCATCCGCAACCGTGGTCAGCACAGGATCCATTGCCGCCGTAGCCGGCATATTACTCTTCTCCGACGCAGTGACCGTATTACCCTCCCCCATTATAGAGAACGTCATACTATCCTTATTCTCTGCTTCCGCAATCATAAGGAGGGTACTACCCTCAGCCTCTGCCATAAGATCCTTATTACCCTATCCCTTCGCTACAAGAACCGTATAATTCTGATCAGCCAACCCTACAAGAAGGGTTATTAGGTAACTTTTTTCATAGGAGAACTTCAACGATGTGAATCGATACTATTCAAGACGAGGTTCTGGTGGTGATGGTGATAGTGGGAGTAAGTAAGGTACGTATATTTATTATTTACATAAATTTAAGCATACAATTAAACCGTAGTGTTCTTATAAGTTAACGGCAAAAGGATTATATTTTGACGATGGAAGTGGTGGGAGTTAGTGAGGTACGTATATATGTGTGTGTATGCGCGTGCGCGCGTGTTAGTATTGCTAACATTGTTTCGAAAATTATGATTTGAGTTCGTATATTTATTTATTTGTTTCGATTCACAGGGTTGAGTGGGCTGCGATTGTGCGTGATTTGAAGATTTTTTCGTATTGTTGGACATATATATAACGTATGTATTGTGTTGTTCGTATTCAAAACAATTTAATTTATGTATACTTGTTTAGTTCATATGTGTTTGATTAAATTGTTGATATTGGTGGATATATCATGAATAGTGTTTATATGCTGGTTTGTATACGCATGTGTTCGTATTTGTTGTTGATCTTGTTGGATATGTTGTGGATTATGCATATATATTGATTTGTATGCGAAACATTATTGTGGCGTAATATATTATGATTTTGTGTATTATTATATTAAATATAGCATTTTTCTGCAATTTTTTCAGAAAAATAGGTATTAGCGACCATATTACCTACAGGAATGGTCGCTCATATCTTCTCAGCAACCGTTTGCTGGTATTAGGAAACGGTTAAATTCGTTGGGATGTCCACGTGTTTCCTTATTAGTGACAGGAGAAAACGTTCCCTGATACACATATTAGCGTCCGTTCTTATTAGAGACCGTTCATGAACGATCGCTAATATATGTATCAGCAACCACCTAATCAGCGAACGTATTTTAACGACCGTTTATGATTTTTTGGAGACCGTTCCATACGGTCTCTAATAGTGACTATATGTAGTAGTGAAACCTTTAGTCTTATAAACTCCTCTCCAAAACCCAAAGCTAACTACCGCATTCTTCTGTTTTCCTCTTAGATTGTCGTCCCTTGGGTAATTCTCCTTTATGATGTCCTTCCAATTGCCCCCCTTTTCGTCTTACAGTTTCCATCACTATTTAGCTTGCAAAGTCCGGTTCATGTCTTGCAGGTTAATCACCCCCAATCCATCCAGTTCTTTAGGATTGCAAATCGTCGACCATTTAACCAAAGAATAACCGGTCTTCTTATTACCACCTTTCCAAAGAAATATTCTTCATAATTTATCAATACGCTTCTCAATCTGGACGGGCATTTTATGTACAGCCATAAAGAACAAAGGAATAGTCGTTAAGACAGCATTTAGAAGTGTCACCCTTCCACCAACGGAGAGCAGTCTCCCCTTCCAACCTTCCAGTCTCTTCTGCAATCTATCAATAACCGGGGTCCAATCTGAAATTTTTAACTTTCCAGTCCATAGCGGTAAGCCTAGGTATTTTATCGGAAAGACCTCTCTATTGCATCCAAAGATCGCTGCCAAATCCTCTTGACCGTCCACAAGTTCCCCAATATAGACTAAGGCACTTTTGTGATAATTGATCTTTAAACCAGATCATTCCTCAAAAAGACGAAGTAACTCTTTCAGATGAGGTGGTTAGTTCATAATTGTACATATTCTGCAGGTAAAGACTGGTGATCTAATTTTGTCTCAATGTTGAGAGTAGGAGTTAAGTAAAAGGTTCAGTGCATGCAGAATGATAATAATTGGTTTTGCAAAATATTGTTCTCAATAATGTTTCTATTGATAGGCACACTGGCATTGGCTCCTGGTAAGTCATGAACATTCTGCATAGTCAGGATATGGCTTGAAGATTATGGTTATACATCTTTGAGTTTATCTAACAGTAAATTGCTGTACACATTGATTGATAATTTCCAATGAATCAATAAGCTCTATCAATTATCTTACATGAACTAGCAATGTGGTCAAGTTCATAAGGTTCTAAACTTCTAATGAACACACTCTATTAAATTTGAACTAGAATTTGCCCCATGTTTGCAGAGATGTAGTCCATGAACTTAGTTTTAGCAGCAAAAGTTATTGTGGATTTGTGATTGTGGCTGCCAAAAGCTTTGAGAAATTTCGCCAGTAAAAATTGCTATGAAAGTAGATAGTTTGCTGCCATTAGACATGAAGAATCAAGAATCCAAATTGCTTAGATTCGGCAATTGTACAAGATCTTTGTTTGTACAGAAAAACGATGTTTGGGGGGGGGGGGGGGGGGGGTTCTTTCTTGATTATGATCTGAAATTTAATTTCTTTATATTGTGTCTGATATGTATAATGATACCCTCCACATTGTCTGACACATCAGTTCCATGTTGCTGCTTTGAGTAGAACTTGGCTTAGTTGCCTGTTCTTATTACCACCGTCAAATCCCTGACATTGATCAACTTGTGTTATTCCATTTTTATATGTGCTTGCTGTATTTAGCCTTATTGTCATACGGCATTTATTTGCTGCCAAATGTTCAAATCTCCTTTCCTCTGCTTTTAAGATAGCTTGTTATTTCGGTTATATTTTGAAGCAATTACTTCTACTACTTCCCTTTTTTTTTAAATGACAGTAGGTGTAGCTATTTATGTGGAAAAGTTTTGTAGCAGGCAGCTTAATTTTTGTGATAGGCTGTAATGCTTTATGCTTACTTCCTACGTAGTGTATAGAATTACAATGCCTATAATTACCAAAATTACAATTACTATTCACCGCTGCATATATCTAATCTGAGGCTTGCTTTGCTTGTGACTGTTTTGTCTCTATCTACTTCCATCCCCATGGTAAGCCTCCATCTTTATTATGAAATCATATTTAATTGCAGTATTACCTACATATTGCATTCTTAATATCCTCCATTTCACAGGGACTCAAAATAAAGATACATGTATTATTATAATCTTAATCTTGAATTTTTATTGCCCTAACCCCCACCCACCCACCACCCACCCCAAAAAAAATATATTTTTTTTTGGATAGATACTTGATTATGGCTCTTGTTATTGACTATCAAGTAAATTATCAATATCACCTGGATCATATATTGTAGTGGACGCCAGTCATTTCTTAATAAAGTTGTTAGGAATGATACTACATATTGTCCAATAAGTAATTGTGTGTTGAGAAAGTTCCATATTGTATTTGTTCAATCACGCATTAGTATCATCCTTAATGCAAGTTTCCTGTCCTTTGTCTTAAGATTATATTATGTTCTTGAGTTAGTAAAACGAAATCTTATTCATTCGGATATTGCATCTTATATATGGCAATGAACAGCTCTCTGATTCTCTAGATCCTTAGACATGTATACAAATTTCAACACAATAATTTTTTCATAACATGCTGCACAACTATAAAGACTACCTATGAAACCCACATAGGTATACTGACTATATAGTTAAAGGACAATGTGTCTATACTCTGTAGTTCTTTCACCCTCTTGAAAAAGAAACAAAATAAGAAAATAAATAACAAATGAAAGCTAGAGCCTTCAAGGAATTAACCAACAGATTAAGGAGAAAGAAAAATGGACATAAGTAGGGGTAATAAGCCATATATACTAAGTTAAACCTTTTCCTGAATCTATTATTGCAGTGGATGTTAGAAGGTTTGTTGCGGTGAAAGAAGTAATGACAATGAAATGATCATGCACTGAGCACCATAACTAGCTTAAAGAATGAGTGTATTTCATTAACCACAATAGCCTCGAATATCTGGGGGCAGTTTCCTGCGTAAAGTGCATTTCATGAATCTGATGTTGGCGGCGAAGGAGAACCTGTATGAAAAAGGCTGAATAATCTTTTTCATTACAATATATTTCTTTTAATTGAAGAAACTGCATGTTCTACTAAAAAAGAATAAACTCATATCAGGTTTGTTCCATACAGAATATTCGAGTGTCTTAAGGAAATTGTTGCAGAAGCACTGAAGAGAATTACAAACCAAACTTACTTCCTCACCTCATTTGTCGTTCTTTTCTATCATATATCTGTTATAAGGTTCATCTGATCCCATACAAATTATAGGCATTCTTTGTAAACTGTAATTTTGAAGCTCTCATCAGCTTACTTTTTGCCTTTGTGCAGCAAACATCTTATGATCATATCTGGAATTCCTAATTGTTATCAGTGATTCATATAATTATTGAATTAGATGATTGTAAATTATTACTCCGTCTCGCATGCCACAATAGTCTCTTAAACTAAAATAGAATCTTAACGAGTTCTACGGAGAAATTAACTATATGGCTAGGGGTCGATCTCTTGTTCTTAAATGGCTTAAATATTTGGCCAAAATAGGTGACACAATTAGGAAGATTACAATACACACTTAATTAATTAACTTGAAGCTATCAATTAAGCTTGACTTTCTGGATCTATGAGACTTTGTTTTCTTCTACACCCCAACACTATAATCTTGTTGGTTTGCTGGGCACTGTTCTTTGTTTAGATAGATTTGTTTTGATATTGTAAGGGAATGTATGAAGTGACGTCATGGGGTTTGTATCAACAGTTTTCTTTTACTTGTATTGATATATAAATGGGGGACCTTAAGGTTGTTGAATCTTATATACACCTAGCTTGCAATCACTGAGTTTAAGTCTTAAAGTGGTCTATATCGCAAAATATAAAATTCGCAATAATTTGGAGCTGTGGGAGTTAAACTAAGCTGTTTACTGGTAATGATTTGGTTTCAAAATTCAAACGGAAATATATTTTGTTTACTGAGACGTATACACTTGCCTGCCTTGAGTAATTTTGGCCTCTTTGATGGAAAACAAGTACCGCGCACGCGGCTTAATCAAGGTAAACCTTGTAACAAAATTCTAGTTTCATCGGTACCTCCCTTATACCGAATAGTTATCAGAGAAATCATTTAGTTGCCTGCTCTTTGTTTTGTTGATTCCTTTTTCCAGAAGGGCAATGCATTGGATTTTCCCTTGGCAGCAGGGACTACGTTTCTTCTCCACTCTCTTTCGGGCATGCTAACATAATATTTTGTTATTTTTCAAATTTTGAGTTGCCAAGAGTTATATACTTGAAGGATATACTGCAGATATCTTCTATTTGATTCGAAAAACGTGGGAATAAAATATTCACTGTAGGTGGAAGCAATGATTCCATGTATCTCTTTTTTTGTATTGTTAATTATCTCCATATACGACTAAGATCATCATTATTTTTTCCGTTGTCTTTGTTTGTGAGGACCATGTCACTGTCTATTGCTACCAGCACATCAAATAATTGCTTGTGAAGTCTAGGACCCATGTCTACAACTATTTTAAATTATTCTCATGGCATCTCTCTGTCATGCATTTGCATCTTCATCTTCTAAATTCTTTACCAGATAATGCTCAACTCTAAATGTTATATGCATAATGATGTTAATTTTTAGATGAATATTGTTCATTCATATTTTTTGGTGGAGAAAGTCTGGTGTAATATAGTTCTCCAAGTTTCTTCTTATTGGCATATTAGCCCTTTATTTTCCTGTGTTTCCTTCAACAGCTATAGGAACACGCATGCATTCCAACGTATGACATCCCCTACTTTCTGTTCTAGAACCACCAAATTTATATATATTATTATCTCTCAATGTCTTCATTGGACTCACATATCCAAATTTGTCTTTTGCACAAATGATCACCTGGCTCGGTCTTCAAATTTTTATTTTTATTTTTATGAATAGGTGGATAATTAACCACCCAATTTCATTAAAAAGACTTTAATGGTTACAACCAAAAACGCCAGGAGTACATTAACCCACATTTCAAAGCAAAACAAAGTATTACAAAACAGCACCTGCAACCTCCCCTTATAAAACAAATATCGTCGTTGCCGATGGTGTCCTCAGCTGGGGCGCCATCATCCCCTGCGTACCGTCAGCCTCCAGTATCAACTTTCTAATCTTCATCTTCGCCTTATCTGCAATGATATGGGACCGACTCTGAATCATGGAAGATATTAGACGTACGACCGCATTTAGGGGATTATTTTTGTCCCTAAAAATTCTATCATTACGTTCTCGCCATAAACCCCACAAGATGCCCATAATAATATTGTCCCAATCTCCTTTCGCAGGATCCCCCAAATTGTTGTGGTCAGGTTTCCCAAACTTCTTCAATAGAAGTAGGCAACACAAGGGGATAAAATGAGATCCGATCACGGGATGATAGGTGGAATAAATTAGCCATCCCTTTTCATTAATGGGTATCCCGGGCTCGAATTTGGATCTCTCCATAGGCTACTTCAAGCCCCACCAATAGGCTACTTCAAGTCTCTAAACAAATAAAAAAATAAAAAATGAGATTCTGGGCTCAATCCCAAAATGAAAGATGGAATAAATTAGCAGCTAGTTTCTCATTAATGGAGAACTCTGGCCTGGAACCCGGGTGTTTCTCATAGGCTACTTCAACCCCGCAAATAGCCTACTCTAAGACTCTCCCGACTGTCTTCAAATTGGATGTAATGTTTAATAATTGTTTTTTAAACAGATAAGCCTTGCTGGCTGTGGTTCTGAGGATATCTAGAACTTTGATTCCATCAGGTTATTATTTTAAATAAAATCTTTATATTTCAAAAAAAAAATCAAGATATCCCTTAAGCAGGTTTTTCTATCATTAGTAATAACTATCCAGAACAACAGAATTATTTGTCATTTGAGTCCTCCTTATATATAAATTGAGGAGGTGTAAATGTTGGAAAAAAGATATCACATGCACCAGTACAGTAATCACTTGCCCCTACGGATTTAGCCGTAGGGGCAAACCACTGGCCCTACGGATTTAGCCGTAGGGGCAAACCACTGGTCATAAAATTCCTCCGTAAGTCCAAAGGCCGCAGGTGCAAGTCTTCGTCCTGAACATGCCTTTTTGAAATAATAATTGCCCCTACGGGATAATCCGTAGGGATATTTATCCCTACGGATTATTCCATAGGGACATAATCTTTATTTAATTTATCTGTTTATAAAATAAAATAATTGCTCCTACGGAGTTGTCCGTAGGGCATGATAAATGTTTCTACGGAGTTGTCCGTAGGGCCTGATAAATACCCCTACGGCTTAAGCAATAGGGGCAAATTTTGTCTCTATTACTGAGTCTATAGAGAAAAAATATCGGATATTCTGATATTTTATCCCTACGGAGAAATGTGTAGGGGTAAAACTTACCCCTACGGAGAAATCCGTATGTACAACAGTTGTCCCTACGGAGTAATCCGTAGGGACATTATATCAGGTTTTTTTAAAAAAGGGGCTACCCGTTTTTCCCCGTCCTATGCACAATAATATATATATCATACAGAAATATTCATAAACAACATCTCACGTATAATATATAAAAGAAATAAACAAACAGAATACGAAATCAATCTAAAATCATCGTATACATACAAACAACCACCAATATCGTCCAAAATATATACAATATGTATCAAATAAGTACATACATCCTCAAAAATATAAATAAAGCTACCATATCTCGGTCCAGCTCCTCCACCTCTGATAATCGCCGTAATCTAGCGCATCTTCTTCTCGATGCAACCCTGAGTCGTCAAAAACTCGACTAATGAAGAAGCGGACTGTGCGGAAGTTTGAGTGGGCTGTGGAGCTATAGGATTGGTCTGCGTAACCGCAGCCGAGCTAGTGGCTTGCGGAACCGTGGCCGAATGAGATGCATGTGGAGCCGTAGCTGAAGTAGCCTGCCGCATTGTAAAATTTTGTGTTTGTGTAATAAACGAGTAAGAACGGTGTATTAGATTTTAGTCGAATTCGTGTCATTATCAGATTATTGCTAAACCACGAATTTATATATGCTTTATTGAGATTCCACACGTTTTGTTAAAATTCATATGTTATGTATGAGAATTCATACATGTTGAAATTCCACACATTCAGGGCTATACTTTTATACCCAAATCTAAGAATACTTAGGGACTTAGACCTAATTTGGGTATCTAGTTTAGAAAACCGTAGTTTATTTTAAGTGGAGGTAGAAATGATACATACTCTAATTTGTAAGCCCGTATCTCTCCTTAATTGTTTAGCTTTGATTGGATGCTTGATTTTTGAGTTATCTAATTTACAAAGAAATGTTTTCTTCTCAAGTTTTGAATTTGGATAATCACAACGTTTTAAACTCCAAAATGAAGAAAGATATGGTATGGTTGTGATTATAGAGTTCAATTTAATTAGATAGTTTTATATAAGTCTAATTAATCAAACATAAGTCTCAAACCAAATAAGTACAGGTTACAAATATTGCATATGTTACTATCAATAATGTGATATAATATTTACTAATAAATAATAAACGGACCAATATCTCCTTCAACTCCTCGACGGTGGTGTTCAAGGCGGCAACATCATACTCCAGACGTCGCTCACAGGGGTAGGGGAAGTAACCGCCAGAGTGGAGACCAACTTCATATAGGCCCTGCTAGAACCCTGTCCCCGGCCTCTCTCCCAACCTCCGTGGTGTCCTCCGTATGCGGAGTCTAGGACTGGGGTCAGTAGGATCGGATCGGTCTGTCCACAAATCGATCCCTAATACCTTCGCCTGCTCCACCATCCGCTCCTACACCCATATTAACCATTAAAATATAAGTATATCATTTAAATTTGAATTTATCGAAACAAAATTTTCATTTAAATTAGAATAAATATTAAAACATATGCAATACTCCTGGGTAGCAGTGTCCGGGAATCGAAGCTCACCCATGGCGGGATCTGTCAAGGTACTGTGGACGATAAGATACGTGGTCAATACGTTCGGTGTACCATCCCGCGTTAGGGTCCGAGCTCTCTGCAATTCGCCAAAAATTTACATATATTATAAAATAACTCTTAATATTGTATTATACCAAAATAGATCTATTGTAATTTACCGATATCTCCATGGCATGAGTAATATTTCTCGAGCCACCTGTGTAAGTGGGGCGACCCCTCTTCGCCGACTTCCTATTCTTCTTATTTTGATCGGCCTGTTTCTGCACAACACAATTAGATTTAGTTTTCTAATTAAGCAACACAAAAAAATAAATTATATACTAAATAATGAATTACATTTAAATTACAAATCTGTTTGCGCTCAGAGTCATAATATTGATACAAGAGAGCCCATGTATCTACGTCGACTCTGGCAAAGGCCGGAGAATGTAGGAGAGCCGTTCTCCCCTTCTCGGGTGTCGCCATTCATACCAAATAGCAATCGATTTTCAGCTCATTCCTATTATATCGGACCTTAGATTGCATGTTCTTCATGAGGCCCAGCTAAAGAGCGTGAAAATCGAGCGCTCTGTCATGGTGATCAGGGTCGGGTACAGGATGAATGTCGTAATTCAACTGCAAATACAAGAAAATAATGTATTTAAATTATAAGTGTTAAATAATAATAAATTTATTTGATAAGTCAAATGAAAATATATATTAATACTCGACTTGATTCTAGAAGAGGGCAAATGAGCGCCGGTGCTGATCGTCCCGCTCAACGTGAAGTGGATATTTCTTTTGGATGCAGCTCTCATCCCCCATATACCGGCTGAACCTCTCGGCATAATCGCCAGTATAGCGATAATCGGGGGTAAAGAAGAGGGGGAATGGTGCCTCCCCCTAGATCTATCGGGTCTCAGCCTGTGAGATTGATTCGACTCTCGAGTCCCCTTCTCGGGATGGGGCTACCTTGTATCTACAAGAAATATCAAGACAAGCAATATCAAGACAAAACGGTATTTAGAAATCAAGGATTAATGAAAATTGAAGTGCGATATATATCTCCGGCGACAGCAGCACGCGTCCTGGCCAACAACAGCATGAGCAGGACGATAGTTCATCCGGTAAGGAATAGTAGATGACCCGGACGTGGACGCATCCCCTCCAACTAGAAAATAAACATTGACGATAAAATTACATGAAGATCATGGTTATTCTTAGAAAATATGTAAAATGAAAAATATTTTATATTTAAGAATACTAATCTGCAGACTGCGCGGAGGGTATGGAAGTGGCGGGAGTGACCTCTGTGCCAGATGTGGATACACCACCTACAATTAGACAATTAAAAATAGATTATATAAGTAATTGCAAAAACAATGTGTATATCTATAATATAATATTCTAAATCAATATGCATACAATATAAGATATATAAACATACCTGCAGGTGCGGTGGTGGGCTTTACCTGGGATGTGGAGGCACCACCTACAGCTAGACAATCAAAAATTGATTATCTAAGTAAGAGCAAAAAGAATGTGTGTATATTTATAATATAACATTCTAAATCAATATGCATGCACTATATAATATATAAATATACCTGTAGGTGCGGTGGTGGCCTCTGCCCAAGATGTGGAGGCACCATCTACAGCTAGACAATTAAAAATTGATTATCCAAGTAAGAGCAAAAAGAATGTGTGTATATTTACAATATAACATTCTAAATCAATAAGTATACACTATAGGATATATAAACATACCTGCAGGTGCGGTAATGGTCTCTGCCTCTGATGTGGACGCACCACCTACAGTTAGACAATTAAATATCGACTATATAAGTAATTTAAAAATAAATATGCATGCGTATCTATAATATTACATTCAAAATGAATATGCGTGCAATATAACCTAGAGGTGTGGCAAAATCCACACGGAAGGAGTCATCCGAAAGTGATACGGATCGGGGTGCAAGACCAGCCCTCTGGAGCTCCCTATGCAGCTCCCCGGGCGGCAGAACCGCTCTGCCTCTGCCTCTGCTGGTGCTGGTGCTCCTGCCGCCCCTCGCTGCTCTGGGCGTCGTCATCAGACCTAGATAAGAGTACAATCATTATATATACATGCAATATATGTTAGTGTATATGCCCTAGGGGCCATTATTGTATCATACTAGTTTGTATATTACTTAATGGAAGCTTGGGATATTCACATGTATATAACAGTCTTGCTAAATATGGTAGTATGCTACTTGGTTTTTCTATCTTAATATGTGAGTATACGTATTGATAGAGCTCTTAGGATCTTGCTTGACTACCGGCGTTGTGATGGCAGTCACACTAGTAGGGGCTGGGTAGTCTACAAGCACATCCTTATTCAGGTCCCTAGTCGTAGGATTATCGAGACAGGGCATCGATACTCCGGAGTAGACTAGTGTGTACGCTTCTCATCCCAGTTGGGGAGATGGTCTGTCCCACAGCCGTCAGTACGTCGTACTGGAGATAGTATGCAGGTGCTCGTTGGGTTACGGGTACACCGGACAGGACTCACAGGGAACTGTTGGATGGTTTTATACCAGTCTCAGTGAACAGTTCCCAGGTGACATGAGTACAGCATAGTCCGCAGACTTGACACTGCTACTTCGCCTCGAGTGTGTCCCACTGTTCTTAGATTGCTACCCTACCACGACTCAAAGGAGTCGTGCAAACAGGTAGCAGTTAGGTGCAGTCCCGAGCACTTGGAGGCAGTGACGGTTAGACAGGATTCGTCTCTCCCGGTATTGGGGGTTGATATCGCGCTGTGTCAGAGAGCCATTACGCAAAGTCCCTGGCCAGGGCAAGCGAGATTTGCTGGTAGGTTCCAGTAGTTTCTCAGGGTGTAATGGGCTTCGCTCCGATACGACTTATACCGCTATTAGGGGACTGACGCTTGCCGCCCCCTAGGCCCGATATGCGATAGTCTTAGACGAACGGACCGGACTGTACGGAGATTGTCACATCAGACTCAGTAGGAGTTCGGATGGGTTTCCTCATCGGCCTTCTTATCGACATCTACCTGGGGACCGTTACGTACAGCTAGTGCCGCTTGCGGTCTGTGGTTAAACCCACTGCCAGCGTAGTAGTCGAGTCTCTAGAGTCCCACACAGAGAGTTTCCCTACTCCAGGCGAAACGATATAGAGGTCGTATGGTTTTACGACAAGGGTTCGGACGCATACGTGTGTTTACGCACGTACGACTTTCGGACAGTTTTTACCAGTCGGCTTTGGTTTAAGCCAGTTACTGGTATCCGGTTATTGGATTTATACAGTCTAAAGTTTTTCCGTATTTTTGCGGAAAGGAGGGGCGTTCTCGTAATTGCGCAAGAAGTTTCTAGAAGATGGTGACTAAGGAGCTTTAGGTGGCATATACATTGAATGAGATTAGTGAGTCATATGGATGATTCATCCATGTCATTAATGCTTCATAATTGCTTAATGACTCATGGAGATGAATCACTACAAGATATTTATCAAGCATGGTTGTAAATCATTTTCTTTTCTTTTCTTGATAAAATAAAATGCTTGATATATATTATGATAACTCATTATTCTCACTTCATTATTATCTTCACTTTCTCTCTCCTCAAGCTCTCCCTCTTCAAACCCTAATCCTCCCCTCTCATGTGTTGAGTACAAGGATTAGTTAGACTAATTAAACCATAACCCTCACTCTATATCATCTAGCTTCTTTGATTAGCACTTAAAGAAAGTTAGTTGCCTCAAGTTTAGAGGCTAAGCTTGGAGTAAAGCTCTCGAGTGGATCGTCTACTACTTCGAGAAGGCCGAGGAGGAGGTGGAGTTCGTAAAGACGAAGGACACGGTTCTTTAGGTATAATCCCTTTACATAGTAGTTGTTAACTTCTATATTTGATGTTAGTTATCGTTTAGCTTCGATTCATGCGGTTAGCCGATGTTTAAGCAAAGAACAAGATCGTTTTTCATATTTCCGCCTCCCCGCAAGTCGTGGGGTGTTGTACATCGACTTACAATATATGTATAGATCGTAAAAATATGAAGTAATAATATAACATTATTGATAACCTTTTCCGTTTCATAAACGTATTAGACATATAATTCTTGGATTTCATCATCGATATCATTTCTAACCCACGTAATTTCATGATCAGCCGAAGACAATCCGTCTTTGGAAACAAACAGACAGAGCACTCTAAGTCTTCTCTCTTCTTCATCCTCATCGCTGTCCTCCATACGATACTCGAATTCTGGGACATCGTAAACATTCCAGAGTTTCCAACGGCATACGACACTTCATCCTGGATGCTTCAAGCACTGTGAGTAGTATACTTGAAACGCTTGTTGCGGAAAAAAATATGGATCGTCGTAACCGTAAAATCAAAGTGTGTTCAAACTAGTCAATCCATATTCATCTTTCCAAGTCCCGAGATTGTTTCTCCACTTATCCGTATCGGTTCGTGTATCATACCAAATACACTGAAATATATAAAACGGTTCCGATCGTCCGGAATATTGGATGCCAAGTATGCAATTTAAGTATCCATAATAAATCACACCATCCGATCCTACGACCGTAATTCCATTATTCTGAGTGGTTCGAGATATTTCTATATTCTTAACTTCAAATCTGTATCCAAGGACACCAAATACTCTATAGTATGCAACCTCCATGTTAGGAAACTGAGCTAAATATCTTGAATCTGTATCTAATGATGCAAACAAGTTCGGATCGTGGATCTGACAAAACAAATTTTATGGCAAATACATAACGATATAAGTTTAGATTAAGACTGGTAGCAATAATGTATTATTCGAACAACTTACATGATCTGCAACCCAATCGTAAAAATTATTGTTCATAACATAATATTGCATTTTGTATTCCCCCTTTCTTATGCATTTAAGAATAAAAACAGGTGCTTTTGACCCATGTCTGCTACATGTTACAGGTTACAGGTTCTTGGCGCGAAAACAGTGAAAAAGACAAAAGACGACACAAAAAGAGACTTTTGACCAACAAATAGGAGGATCTTAGTCAAGCCTAAAAACGAAGAATAGTTCTCAATCAATAAGGCAACTCAAGGTCCAAATTGTCATGGCAAACGGTTAAAGGATCGGTACAAGTGTTCACTGAAGATCTGGAATCACTGCAGAAGCCCAAATAGAAAAAGAACTCAAGAAATGAAAAGCCCAGAAGAACCTGAAGAAGCCCAGAAGAAACCATCACATGATCACACTAAAGGGCCGCGGATCCGCGGCCCAAGCGCGCCCATGCCGCGGATCCGCGGCCGTCCTGTGCCCGTGCGCGAATGAAATTTTACCAAAATTATGT
Organism: Agapanthus africanus; assembly: GCA_030015575.1. Taxonomy (NCBI): domain Eukaryota; kingdom Viridiplantae; phylum Streptophyta; class Magnoliopsida; order Asparagales; family Amaryllidaceae; genus Agapanthus; species Agapanthus africanus. The sequence goes on from CM057340.1 coordinate 746,448,261, forward strand.
GGCGGCTATGGAAAGATTTTCTAGGGGTATATTTGTAATTTTAGACATGCGGTGCAATTGTAAACCTAGGGTTTCTATGTCCTATAAATAGAACCCAAGACCTTGTATTTTCTCATGCCTCTTCTCATGAATAAAATTCTGTTTTCTTGAAGTTAGAGTGCATCAAAAGTAAGTAGGTAATTTTCCTTGCAGTAGTTCTAGTTTTTTATATCTGCCCTAGGTAATTTACTTTCTCGCCTTAGTTTAATTTATTTTAGCTTTTATTAATTTGCAATGATGTTTTCTCTCTTTAATAAACTCATGTCTTCTTTCATCCCCTCAATGAGCGAGTAGTTTCCTCGCTTGTTAGGGTTAGGAATAGGGAGGGATTTGAGAGACGAAGATCTCTCATCTCTTTTCGTTGCTAAACTTTTATGAACATTAGAACTCCATGCATACCTTTTTATTCCGCTCCCTACGGCACTTTTACCCTCAAGGTAACGGTGATTCCGTAGTCTAAAGGACCGGATTTTAAGGTTTTCCATGGAGGTTAGGGTAAAGATTAAGAAAGGAAGGACAAGGATCTAGAGGAAGAATCAATCTTCCCAATCATCCTAATCCCCTTTGTTAAGATTTACCATAACACTAATATGATATCTTTAATTAATAGCAATGGAAAGAGATGAAGATTTTTGTTTACCAAATTTTCCCTAGACCTAATCCTAGCAAGTTTCTAATCCTAGTCTCATACAACTTCAATTTTTAGGTTTAATTATAAATCCAAACACCATTTGGAATTAACTCGTAAGAACTTAAAGGAGATTTACACATCCCTGTGGACCGACCCGTATTCACCGGCTAGCTTCATGCGACGCCGTTCTTGATTGCGGTAAATATTTTTGATCGACAAAACCTCTCTTAATCAAATGGCACCATTTGATCGACATTTAAACCAGGTCAACAGGTTTTATTATATGATACTCGGTTACATTTTCATCCCGGCAAGCTCCGTTCTAGGTGGAGGGGACCTTTTGTAGTCCGCACCGTTTATCCGCACGGTGCGGTTGATCTGGAAAACCCGTAGGACGGTACGCTTTTCAAAGTAAATGGGCATCGTTTGAAACCGTTCCTCACAGCGGACCCTTCGGAGGAGCTCCTGTTCTTGCAGGAGCCGATCTACACTGAGTAATATTCCTCCACTTTCACCCCCAGATTTCTTTTCTTCCAAAACATTATTTCAAATAAGTTTGGGGGTGTGTATATAATATGTAAATATAATAATAAGCAGGAACTCGCCGATATTATCAACCCACTTGGTGCAGCATGACAGTGAGGACACTGTCCATTGTAAGTTTGGGGGTATGTTCGGTAAGTTTTTCCTTTTGCATTCATATGTATATTTCTGCATTGCATCTTTATATAAAAAATCATGAAAATTTGAAAATTTGAAAAATAAAAAAAATTAGAAAACAGAAAAACCCATAAAAATTGAAAAAATTCAAAAATTATAAAAATTAATGTATTCAATTCTGGTTAATTGACTTGAGTTTGATAAATAGGGTAACTGGCTAGGAAAAACTAAATCTTAGACTTAGCAAATTAAAAACCCTAAAAATAACCTTTCTTAGAGTTTAATGGTAGAAAGTATTTGTCTTTGTAGATTATTTAGAAATAGGCAAATTTTGGGTTCAGTTCTTGGGCTAAGTCGAAACGAAGGAAAAGTATTAAAACTTTTATTAGAGAATAAGTTTGAAAAATAGTTCCTAGCTTAAGTCTAGATTCTGAAAACATATACCCTACAAAACGCACAAACACGCACCTTGAAACTTGGATTAGTAGAAGAGACCTTGAAATACTCTTGTCTAAAGTCCTTAGCAAAAAAAAAAAAGTGAATAAAGAAAAAAAATGGACACTGGTTTTTGTGATTACTTAAGGCTGTAAAAATAGAAAAATATTTAGCGAGGGTGCTTCATCACCTAGTGCCTTAGACCAACTGGTTTGGGAGTCACTGCTAAAAGCCTTGGGTATTGCAAAGCTAGGAAGTACGCTTTAAAGTGCTAACGCATCTTGTAATCGGTTGTTGGTACCTCAAGAAGTATTAACAGTCGCATGAAGGATGTGAAAGCGAAAGATCACCAATTAATAAGTGCTTTTGACAATGGACGAGAGTACGATTGCTTGATTTGAATTTCCAAGTGTAGGGGTGATATTTACACACACGTGGGGATGTGTGATTAGAGTTTAGATGAGAGAAAGGAGTGAAGAATAAAACTTGTATCTTTAATAGAGTTGATAGAAATTCCTAAGTAGAGATGGAACCCTAGAAGGAAAACTTAAGAAATGCCGAAAGCTAGGTAATTCTATAGAACATATATAATCTTAAGTTAAATAATGAGAAAGTGTGAAGAATATGGGTGGATAATTTGCGGGTTGACGATAATAGAATTCCTTGTTAGAAAACCTAATTAGGAAACAAAAGTCGAAAAACCAAATTGATAGGATTTTGTGGGTGTAATCCGCTGAAAACCCTCAGGAGACAACACTCCTCCTACTAGGGACACCTAGAGGTTTAACGGCTTGTTGCACGAGCTCAGTGCAATCGCGTTTCCCTGCGAAAGTGTGGCTAGGTTAGATTTTTATCGAGAATAAATAAAATATTAAGTTTGCTCGAGGGCGAGCAAAAGATAAGTTTGGGGGTATTTGTTCATAACATAATATTGCATTTTGTATTCCCCCTTTCTTATGCATTTAAGAATAAAAACAGGTGCTTTTGACCCATGTCTGCTACATGTTACAGGTTACAGGTTCTTGGCGCGAAAACAGTGAAAAAGACAAAAGACGACACAAAAAGAGACTTTTGACCAACAAATAGGAGGATCTTAGTCAAGCCTAAAAACGAAGAATAGTTCTCAATCAATAAGGCAACTCAAGGTCCAAATTGTCATGGCAAACGGTTAAAGTATCGGTACAAGTGTTCACTGAAGATCTGGAATCACTGCAGAAGCCCAAATAGAAAAAGAACTCAAGAAATGAAAAGCCCAGAAGAACCTGAAGAAGCCCAGAAGAAACCATCACATGATCACACTAAAGGGCCGCGGATCCGCGGCCCAAGCGCGCCCATGCCGCGGATCCGCGGCCGTCCTGTGCCCGTGCGCGAATGAAATTTTACCAAAATTATGTGGCGGCTATGGAAAGATTTTCTAGGGGTATATTTGTAATTTTAGACATGCGGTGCAATTGTAAACCTAGGGTTTCTATGTCCTATAAATAGAACCCAAGACCTTGTATTTTCTCATGCCTCTTCTCATGAATAAAATTCTGTTTTCTTGAAGTTAGAGTGCATCAAAAGTAAGTAGGTAATTTTCCTTGCAGTAGTTCTAGTTTTTTATATCTGCCCTAGGTAATTTACTTTCTCGCCTTAGTTTAATTTATTTTAGCTTTTATTAATTTGCAATGATGTTTTCTCTCTTTAATAAACTCATGTCTTCTTTCATCCCCTCAATGAGCGAGTAGTTTCCTCGCTTGTTAGGGTTAGGAATAGGGAAGGATTTGAGAGACGAAGATCTCTCATCTCTTTTCGTTGCTAAACTTTTATGAACATTATAACTCCATGCATACCTTTTTATTCCGCTCCCTACGGCACTTTTACCCTCAAGGTAACGGTGATTCCGTAGTCTAAAGGACCGGATTTTAAGGTTTTCCATGGAGGTTAGGGTAAAGATTAAGAAAGGAAGGACAATGATCTAGAGGAAGAATCAATCTTCCCAATCATCCTAATCCCCTTTGTTAAGATTTACCATAACACTAATATGATATCTTTAATTAATAGCAATGGAAAGAGATGAAGATTTTTGTTTACCAAATTTTCCCTAGACCTAATCCTAGCAAGTTTCTAATCCTAGTCTCATACAACTTCAATTTTTAGGTTTAATTATAAATCCAAACACCATTTGGAATTAACTCGTAAGAACTTAAAGGAGATTTACACATCCCTGTGGACCGACCCGTATTCACCGGCTAGCTTCATGCGACGCCGTTCTTGATTGCGGTAAATATTTTTGATCGACAAAACCTCTCTTAATCAATTATCCTGATAATATTTTTCCAATCGTTCATCATTCCAATCAAGATGCCCCTCACGTACCTCATCAATATGAATTCTGTTGTCAACAATAAATTATGACATTAATATTATATCATTTCATACACACATACAAACAAATATAACAATTAATCCAAAAAACTTACGCTCTAATTTCTTCAAGACATGCGCTATTGAGGAGGATACACCGATATATTTTGTTGATAAACATAGGGTCTACTCTCTTATAATCAGTTTTACCATATGGCCCGTCCTGAATTCTCCGAGACCGGTTATGTTTCGTCTCAATGTTCTCATCCAGATAGCGGGAATAAAATGTGGTTATTTTATCTAGAAAATAATCTTGCATGATTGAACACTTTGGTCGATTTCTATTGCGTATATACTTTTTTTGAATGTAGAGGTACCTAAAAAAAATATGTTAAATAAATAAATACGGGCATATAAAAGCAACAATAATTTTACAAAATGCGTGAAACGAAAAATTCAGCATACCTTTCGACGGGATATATCTATCGATATTGTACCGGTCAGGCAAATTTAGCCTCGGTTGTAAGATGAACCGTCAGGTGTATTATGATATCGAATAACGACGGCAGGAAAATACGCTCAAGCTTGCAAATTATCAATGAAATAGAATTTTCTAAATTTTCCAGCATCACAACATCCAAGCTTTTGGCACACAATTCTCTAAAAAAATAACAAAGGTCATTGATTACTAGACCAACCGATTCGAGAAAGGAAGTCCTGAGGGCTAATGGGAGAAAGTGCTCCATAATAATATGGTGATTATGACTTTTCAGCCCATCGATCTTACCTTTCACAATCTTTAGCTTCTTGCTAAATGATCCTGAGAAACCTGTGGGAACTTTCAAATCATGCAACACCTACAGAAACCTTTTCTTCTCCGGTTGTGATATATGATACGCGGTATTGCGAAGTACAAACTTGCCTGATTTACCCGCTATCGGTTTAGGATGCAATTCACTTCTAATTTCCCAGTCCTTAAGATTCATCCAAGCACGGAGGCTGTTTTTCGATTTTCCGTCTTTACAAAGAAACAAGTTAAGTACGTGCTTGGATACTCCCTTCTCTATGTGCATGACGTCCAGACAATGACGCACTAAATTTACTGACCAGTACGGAAGCTCGTAGAAAATACTTAATTTGTTCCAGTAGGACGGTTTGACCTGTTTTACCGGATCTATCCCGAAGGTCACATTATTGTAACCATCCCACTGAGCAATCACGTTCTCTCCGGACAATAAAGCTGGAAGCCCAAGAAGCTCCTAATGACCATTAAAGTGAGCAATATCTAACCTGTAAGGATACTCTAGTAGCATGAAACGCCAATGACCGCAATAACAAACCTTCCAACTAAAATTAACCGTTTCGATGTTGTATCTTGATGGCAATAAGGGCATGCTGTGTGACCATGTACGGACCAATCTGATAGCATTTCATACGCAGGAAAATCATTAATTGTCTACATTAAAACTGCACGCATTGTGAAGCTTGTATCTGTGTTTGCATCGTAAGTCTCTACATCATCAATGGATAAAGATTTTAATTCATCGATTAGAGGTCGGAGATAAACGTCGATATTATTTCCCGATGAGTTTGGTCCGTCAATAAGAAGAGCCATCATAAAGTAGGATTGATTCATAACCAACTAAGACGACAGATTATAAACGATCATTACAACGGGCCATGTGTTGTGGCCTCCAGCCATATAGTTGAATGGACAGAAGCCGTCACTAGCCAGTCCGAGTCTGACATTGCGAGAATAACTACTGAATATTTGGTGCCTCCTATCGAAATCCTTCCATGCCGGTGAATTTTTTGGATGACTCATTTTTCCATTTTCGCTTGGAGCAGCACGGTGATGCCAAATCATTGCCTCAGCTGTTTTCTTGCACCTGAATAGACTCTGCAGCCTCTGTGTTATGAAAAATATCGTGCTATCTTGACAGGTATATCGGGTTTCTTATCAGATTCTTTCAGTTTATACCCGGTCTCTCCGCATGTTGGACACTCTTTTAAATCTGAATTCTCTTTCCGGTACAACACGCAATTTTTGGGACATGCATGAATCTTCTCACAGTTCAGACCCAAATCGGATATCATCTTCTGGGTTTCGTACCAGCTGTCGAGCACATTATTTCCCAAGGGTATAGAATCTTTCAGAGAAGTATCGTGAATGATTTGTTACTCTATTCATTTAGGCACTTAATCCGAAAAATTGGACGAACCATGATAGGGTGGAATATTTTGCATTTTCATAAATTGGTCTTCTAATATCATTCATGAACTTTTCATATTTATCCATACGGTTTTTGACCAGAAGGAACGCCATCTTCGGTAGGAATACTATCACCGACGGCAGTCTCTACCATATCCTCCATTTCTGCTCCTGTAAATAAAATATCGTCTTCTTCTTCTACCGCCGCATTACCATGTTCTCATTCTTCTTCCGACGGCAGTCTCTACGCAATGTTTAATACGTAGGGGCAATCCATATTTGTAGCAGTGATGGTGCACTTGTATGAGTGCCAGGAATATTTTTCCATATAATTTACATGTGCTGTGATGTCAATATCAAACGCTTACACTACTCCATCAATTTAACCAGATGTTGCATTGCTTTCATGTCTCTGCTTTGCTTAGTTGCACTGCTTTTTGATTGCTTCTGCTTATTATTGTCATTTTCTTTCGAGGTTCTTTTTTTCTTTTTGAATTTCTCTTCTTTTATAAATAATTGTGCATGCAATTAATTATAGGTTTTTTTTCGAAATAGGGTGTATAATAATATTAAAATTATTAAAATAAAATCATTTAAATTATATTTAGCAGAGTATGACGGTTTGCGACCCCACCCGCCCCCCACCCACACAGAGAGCGGGTTACCAGAACCCGCCCCCACCCTCCTAAAGAAGAGGGCCCGGGGGGTTCTAGGAACCCGCCCTATTTTAATAAAAAATATTAAAAATAGAATTTAAGAAATTTCGTTTAAAAAACTGAATAAATAATAATATTGTTGTTTTTGTTACGGACGATTGACAAGTTTTATTACAGTTCATATAAAATTACTATAAATATGAATCCTGCATACACTCCAATAACAAAATGAATCCGTCAAATTTATAATACAATTAGATCATATCATACTAAAAGGTAAATTGTACAAGTTTTTTTTACAAGCGCTAACCGATTTTCCTCCGGTGCACTTGTCACGATCTCGAAGGTCCCGTCCCTGTTGACTGTTATGGACATCTGGTCCTATAATGACCCGGTTGTTTGCATAGGCTACATCTGCCGTGCCTTTGCTGAGGATCAGCATCCATTGTCATTCGATATCGACGCACCTTAGGTTTTCCGGGTCCTATATTTTTGTCTGGCGGTAATACAGCCGGTGTTTGTCTGTTCCCAGTATAATAGTTCCAATAGCGACTGTCTGGTATATGATGAAAATTTGGATCGTATGCACCTTGGTAATTGGAAACTGAATAGTAATGAGAAACAAAATTGTAATGTGAGTTATGCATGCTGCTCGCAGCAGCAATTACGTGGGCACAAGGTAAATGTTGTTGCTGGAAAACACCGTATATACATAAAGAGAGCCCTTCATCTATAAAATTTACGGTATATTGATTCCCATTACTCCCCGTAACTTGAAACTCTGCTGTGTCAAACCTTTCAGATCTGTAGTATTGTGCTCTGCGCTCTCTTTTCCGGAATATATCTTCGTAATACGCGGTGAGTGGAGTCTCCATCGCTAAAGACTTTTTCCTTCTTTGCACAAAGTAAGCATTCACTCTGAAAAAGGTTCGAACAATCAACCCCTATATCGGTAAGCCTTTAACACCTTTAAGGACCTCGTTGATGCTTTCAGACATATTAGTGGTCATTAATAGATATCTGCATCCATTATAATGTGCTTGTGACCACATGCGTACTGGATACTCATCTAACCACGTTTTCGCGGCTTGACTTATCTCTCTAATTTTCGTCATGTACATGTCATGAACATTAGGGTCAGACGCTTCACCGGCTTTGTACATAAGTTTATGTAGACCTGAATTTTTAAATTTTCTATCAAAATTTTGTCTGAAGTGCCGCAGGCAAAACCTATGTGGGGTCGTCGGAAATACAGCTCTCATTGCAGCTAGTATTTCTAGATGTCTATCAGATATGATGCATAAATCTGTTTTATCAATAACAGATGGGATACTTTTGAGTTGACGAAGAAACCATGACCAGGATGATGTATTTTCACCCTCGACAATAGAAAATCCCAACGGAAATATACCGTTATTAGCATCAACACCTGTAGCAATTAACATGCAATCTCTGTACTTACCATATAGATACGTCCCATCCACGCACAATACCGGCCGACAGTGTGTAAAACCAGCCGCACAAGAAGCAAAACACCAGGAAATTCATTAAAACCTGACACAGCCATCGACATCTGTTTTTGTGGTTTTTAACTGGTATACGGACCCCGGATTTGATGGTTTCATAGCTTTCATAAAAGGGATTAGTGAGTTATACGAGCTTTCCCAATTCCCAAATATCTTGCATAATGCCTTTCTACGAGCATCCCATGCCTTCACATACGAAATCTGAATTTTGTGCTCTCCGCTGATGTAGAGCTGTATCTCTCGGGGAGTTATTGTCACATCTGTACGGATTAGTGGCATGATTAGTGAGCAAATGTAAGATGAAGTGCAATTCCTGTAATTTTTTAACATAATAGAAATGATGCAAGTATTTTCTTGGTTGTATTTCGTGACCTTCCAAGCTTTGGCTCTTTTGGAACAACATGCATGCAATCTCCACTTACATTCAGGAGCTTTCGTACATACCACAGTATAGTATGTCTTATTTGACTCTTCGGTTTTAAATGTAACGTTTTTTTTTAATATCCCACGACTTCAGCTTACAAATAAGATCTCCTTTTTCCTGAAATATATCTCCAACAGTGACGCAATCTTTGCTTGCTACAGTCGCTTCCAAATAGGGTTCAGTATTTACTTCTGCCACGGCTAAGTCTACCCAACTATCATCTTCCAGCGGATCGATGCCGGGATCTTCTAGTTCTACAAAATCATTATTCGCAGCCACATCATCAATCAATACTACTTCATTCAATCCAGCAGCATAATCCACACTATCCTCCCCTTTATGACCTTCACCAGTTTCATTATCATCACTGTCACCCATATCAATGTCACCCGTAGAAACATAAGGCTCGGGTGCAATATATGATGGTTGAGGTCGGTATAATGTGGATGGTTTGGGGTGAAAAGACCGGAAAGATGTGGACGGACATGCTTGGAATGCGTTACTTGGATCGTGTTGGAATGATGCGGAGGTATGAGAAAATCTGCGTTTAGTATATAAATTGTTCTTATATAATTTTTCCTTAATATTTTCGTATTACAAAGAATTTAAACATAATCACCACTTGTTTCAAATTTATTTAGCTTTGGAAGGTTGTATATGGTAATCCTTATTATTCTTCAGGGATGCATGCAACTGCAGCAGTCGATTGGGAAAATCTGTATTTAATATATAAAATATATTAGTATTTTGGTATTACAAAAAGTGGATTTATAAAATGTTTACTCTTAAATTTGAAGGTTTGAATAATATTGTGTATAATTGTATCCACTGAGACTAACGGTATCATCGTTAACCATGCGACCGTATCCTCAGGAACTACCTCCAGCATTACCATCAAAATTACCCGTTGGAGCGGCATCTGATACTTCCGATTGTTCCTTTTGAACTAAAGTTCAAAAGAATGCTAGGTGTTTACCATACCGAAATCTATCATCGAAGATATTGATGCATCGTCTATAATTTCAACCAATGCATTTCCACTAAATATAGGCCATATACAACTTAACTTAAGCTTAATTTCACGGGGATCATATTTCGTGATTTTAAACACTTTATTCTCGATTTCATTATAAGTCGTTGATAGTTCTAATCGCATAATTCTTGCGCACCCGCCCATAGACTCGGGACCTTGTACACTTGTGACATCTGGCCATCGTATTTACATACAACAAATAAATTTGAACCTGCCATTATCTGCATCAAACAATATCAACCCAACAATAAAAAAAAAGCGTTAACAATTTATATAATGATTATATTCATGGAAAAATAAATAAACGTTAAAATAAATTTACATACATTTGAAGGGGTGCAGATGAGATTTTATAGGAGGTGCAGATGCAAATCGGAGCAGGATGAGATTTTATAGGAGATGCAGATACAAATCGGAGCAGAATGGAGAGCAAATGGGAGAACAGTACAGATGCAAATCGGAGCAGAATGAAGAGCAAATGAGAGGAGAGAGAGAGGGGTTTTTATAGGTGTTTGGTGGTAAAGGGGTCACGAGTTCTTCGAACTCGCTATCCCCTTTTAAATTTGACGGGAGATAAATGGATCACGGGTTTGTCTTGGATTAAGTAAAATTATTTAAAATATTAAGGAGGGCGTGTTTCAAGAACCCGTCCTCTCCTTTTTAAATGTGATGGCGGATTCTTGTAACCCGCTACAAATTCAATTTGACAATAGGTCAGAGTCACGGTCTATTGGGTTAAGAGTCACGGGCTACTTACATTCCTTATTTTTAATTTAGAGGGCGGGTTTTATGAACCCGCTATCTCCTTTTTAAATGAGAGGACTGGTTCTTGTAACCGTGCGACAAATTCGATTTAACAATACAATGGGTCAGAGTCGCGGGAGTCGCAGGTTATTTACATTCCTTATTTTTAATTTAGAGGGCGGGTTTTAGGAACCCGCTGTCATAAATTTATTGAAGGGGGCGTGTTCTAAGAACCCGTCCTCTTCTTTGCAAAATGAGAGAAGGATCAGAGAATAAATTTGACAGCACACATATGATTACTTTAATAAAACAAAAGTATGATACGACAACACATAATTTTTAAAAGTAAGATTTGACAACACAATATGATTTAAGAAAAAAACAAAAGATTTGACAACACACGACATTATGTTTTAGGAAAAAACAGAAGAGATGAGGGCGGATTGTTGGAACCCGCTGGCATAAAATTATTGAAAGGGGCGCGTTCTAAAAACCCGCCCTCTTCTTTGCAAAATGAGATAGCGGGATTAGGGAATAGATTTGACAACACACATAATTACTTTAAAAAAAGTATGATTTGACAACACACCTATGATTAATTTTTAAAAGTAAGGACAACACAATATATTTTAAGAAAATAATGAAAGATTTGACAACACAATGTTTTGGGAAAAAACAGATGTGTGGGCAAAGATGAGAGCGGGTTCTTGGAACACGCCCTCCTTTCCCTATAAAATCCCGCCCTCTTCACTCTGATTTTCACTATCTTTACTTCATTATCTCTATCCAAATTTCTTTCTAAACCCACCAACTGTCTCAATTTTTCAGTAATTATAATATCAAAATAATTTCAATGGAGAATCAACCATTCGACAAATCACTGGTCGTAAATCAAAACGAATATAGATCTTTCAGTATATTACACGGGGATGAAAGATTCAAAACTTATTAAATTTGCTTTAATTCACCATTTCTTTAAATTCTAATAGTTGAAAATTATATGATTAAATTTTGCAGGGTAGAGATAATCTTACAGTCGTCAGTTATAGTTCTGACAAGTGGTAAGTTACTGATTATCGTATAATCGAGCGGATTCGAAGAGCCGGATTTTATGAAGTTACATTGCTTCGTTATATTCAAATCGACCATAGTCTCGTTATCTCTCTTGTTGAGCGTTGAAGAAAAGAGACTCACGCTTTTCATCTTAGATGGGGTGAGCCCACTATAACACCCCAGGATATTAGTCTCTTACTTGGTTTACGGGTGAATGGCCTTGGATTGGTCAGAGGTACAATTGTGGGTCTAGATACCGGGCACCCATATTGGAATACATATATTGAGTGTTCTTTCGGACATGTATAATTCGTAATTTTTTTAATCAAAAGTTTAAGTATGTTACAGTGATATTAATTAACAATTATTTGTAAAATTCAGGCACCAGGAGTCTATACTAAGGGGTATAAGATCAGTTTAAACCTGCTCAAAAATACATTTACTAATATCCCCGATGAAACTACCGATGATATCTTGGATAGACATGCACGTGCCTACATTCTATACATGATCGGTTCTTGGTTGATACCGGATCAATCGGCAACGCATGTCCATCCTTTATACCTTGGGTTTCTTAAGGATTTTGATGTGTGTGGCCAGTATGCTTGTGGAGCAGGGGTCTTGGCCTATCTTTACAAGGAACTAGATAAGACATGTGCTCCTATGAAGAATAAAATTTATGGCTGCATTACATTACTTCAGATACATAATATTTTTTAACAGCTAGACATTTACAAAATTGTAATATTGGTTCTTTCTCTTATCATCTGACACTTTATATATAGATTTGATCATGAGGGCACATGTGTATGGGAAGACCAGATCGCATTAATATTTCTGCCGTGGATACCCTGGAAAGCCTCTCGGCTCTTGGTGGAGTGGCAAGAAATCTTATAAGGCTCATCGTCGAGTACTTAAGTATTATAGAGATGAGTTGGATCGCATGGAGGCGACTCAGGTAACTATATCTTAGGTAATTAATTTTGTTTAAAAATTTTAAATTAGCTTCATTACAATTTTGTACTATGTTATTTGTGCAGTTCACGTGGACGCCTTATACAGCAGATCGTCTGCAAGAATTACCCAGCATTTGTATCGAAGGAGAGCCGGTTTGGCGGGCTCGATGCCCACTACTCTGCATTAATATCGTGGTCATGCACCTACCGGACCGGGTGTTGCGACAGTTCAGTAGATTGCAACATATTCCTGTTCCGCCGTCTGCGCCTATGACAATAGAGGGAGACATGCGAGGAGGAAAAGCGGAGCGTGATTAGAGGAAACATCATCATCAATATTTGCTGAGATGGGAGGATATGCAGCGTTATATTGCTTTACAGCAAATAGGTGACCAAACAACCACCGACGCTACAGAAACATATTTACAATGGTATAAGCGTGTCACTATAAGATATCTTTCTGCTCGTCCTAACGACTTTCTAAACATCCAGCAGTACGAGTCTAGAGACCACGTGGAACGAGAAATGGTAAGTTAAATTTTTTAAATTATATTAGTTTTTAACATCCGGCGGTATGAGTCAATAATTATATCTTATTTTTAATGTAACGACAGGCTCATGGGTTGCATCATATACAATCATTGATACATGATCCATATCCGACTGATGCTGGTCAAGATACTCAGGCTTTATTTTCTACTGTAGACTCATATATTGGTGGTATATTCAGTTCATATAATATTCTTCCACATTTATCGCCATCGCTAGAGCAGCAGCATGAGCCGGCACTAGAGCAGCAGCATGAGTCGGCACCAGAGCCGCAGCATGAGCCAGAACCAGAGCCGCAGTATCAGGGAGATCCAGAGCAGCGGGATCAGTGGTTCGGAACACCATACTGTCAGCAGCAACCCTGGCATATTGAACAAGCGCAACAACCGGAGGAACAACAGTTTTTAGGGACAGGTTTTGCGCAACAACAGCAGTCTTGGGGGTCAGGTTTTGCACAACCATGGGGGCCAGGTTTTGTGCAACAGCAGCAACATGAAAGCAGGACAGGTTCTTCGCAACAAAGCCCAGTTGGGAGACGTGTTTTTCTTCCTACATACAGTTGTTGGGAAGCAACACATATCCGACACCTGTCCCACATTCAGAATTTGCGGAACAACAGCCTGTCCAAGACGATTTTGAAGACGAAACAGAAGAGCAGACGCCACCGCCGTCGCCATATACCCATTTTTGGGAGGGTCGTCCGGTCGTCCAGTCATCCCAAGAGACATAGGCTTATGTCAAGCCTCCTCAGATTGGGAAAAGGAAAGGAAAAACGATAATTGTATACTTTTACAAATGGATGTCTAATTGTATTATAAATTTGACGGATTTATTTTGTTATTGGAGTGTATACAAGATTCATATTTATAGTAATTCTATATGAACTGTAATAACACTTGTCAACCGTCCGTAACAAAAACAACAATATTATTATTTATTCAGTTTTTTAAAACGAGATTTCTTAAATTCTATTTTTAATTAATTAATTTATTTTTATTAAAATAGGACGGGTTCCTAGAACTCACTCTCTCCTTTATAAAGGAGAGGACGGGTTCTTCTAAGAACCCGCCCCCCACCATCTAAAGAAGAGGGCGAGTTTTTTGAACCCGCCCCCCTTTATAAAGAAGAGGGCGGGTTCCTGACCCGCCCTCTTCTTTAGGAGGGTGGGGACGGGTTCTCATAACCCGCACTTTGTGCGGATGGGGGACGGGTGGGGTCGTAAGCCGTCCTACTTTGCTAAATATAATTTAAATAATTTTAATATTATTACACCCTGTTTCGGAAAAGAACACTTAATTATATTCCCTCCCATGCCCTAATCACTTGAAACATGTGGGTCTTTGAAGCAGGAGGAACAAGGCTTAAAGCTCACATTCCAATGTCAAGCACAGTCATCTGAAGTCCAATCAGTTCACAGGAATTAACTTTTGAACCAGTGAGTGATTGATCTTCTCTTTAACATGAGACCGCATAATTGTTGAGAATCACAACTAATTAAAACCTCCCATCTTTTTAATCATTGATCTTCAACACCTTTCAAAAAGCACCATCTTTTATTATATATATATGTTCTCACCATATGAGATTAGATGACATTGGAAGAACAATAGCTTTCCAATGCCTTTTTCCTACTATGGAGATGTCCTTTTGTCTATAACTTTAAAAGTTTAGAGCTATTTAAACAAAGGATATAAATATAGAAATATTTTTCTCATGCTAGCTAGGCTTTTGAGTGAAGCGATTTCAGACTTGATGATCGAGCTATCTGGATTCAAATCCAATCGGATTCAGGTTTTAGCCAACAAAAACCACTTCAGCCTACATGAAACCGTTAGAATATATACATAAGCTTCGGATATTCGAAGAGGACAAGCTATTATATCAGTAGAGCTCAACAGAGTAAAGGGTATACTAAAATTAAGATGATTGATCAATATTTGCATGCAATTTTGGTTCAATCACAAACTAACTGACTTCTCTTCGATCTGCCCCACCATTTGATACACTGCCGTCATGATATCATCCACCGATTTGAATAGGCAGTCATCTTCAACCTATGCCAAAGATCATAACAATTCATGGCATCAAACAAAAGCACATTGTATGTGTTAATATTATGTAAGACAACTATGATTGAAATTCTTTTAATTACGAGTAATATCCCTTACAAAAACAGATTCCGTACAGTTATTACGGGGCTCAAAACAGTACAGCATCTTAGTGGATTATAAATTGGTGGAAGTAATTTGTGGGAGCGAAATTTTATTAAGGATACATATGTTATTTTTGGTTTTTAAAGATTATCTAAGCTATCGTTATATTTCACTAAACTACCTCATAGTTTTATTATGTTAGTGAAAAAAAATACTCATAGTTGAGGGCGGTTTAATGTAGTTTAGGGCAAGTTCTACTAATAATTTATCCCTGCAGAATCCCATTAAGATATGAAACCACAAGAATCATCATACCTTGAGACTGAATGAGTATAACACCATCTGATCAACAGTAGAGACATTGAGGTGGAGAACGACTAAGCGGAGATTCTCGAGCCCGGCTACAATCAGAAGCAGCTGTTTTGGCCTCCGCCTCGAGAGGATCTTGAGGTTAGCATGGCTCTTAATCATGCTCACCTCAATGTCGGCCACTGACGACTTGTTCTCAGCCAGAGTTTTGATTGCGTTTATGTTGTTGTTACTACTGCAGGCGGCGGCGGCGGCGGCTGCGTTGGAACAATTCGATGAATAGTGGGGAATTGTGAATGCGGTTAACGAATTGGTAGGATTTAGATCGGTATGCCTTTGGGCCTCGAGAGTTTGGAGGAGTTGCTCGAGTTCTTTGACGAAGTTTATGGCTCCTCCGACTATCGATGCTTGATCACTCTATTCATATATAAGACAGTATTATTACAAATGGGATTAATTTTCTTTTTAATTTTTTGCATCGAAAATACAATTTGTCTATTTTTTTTCTTTATTTGATACTACAGTTGGACTAGTTCCTCACGTGTCATTAGAAAGCTGCCAATGAAATATATGAACTAAATTAATTGCATCAACTACATCATGTTACATGATTATGTATGTGGTTTAATTAATCTCTTGGAAAGTAGAGATTTGGACTGTAATTATGCCCATAATGATTGAGTTACTAAACTTCATCCATAGGTAAAAGTAGAAGATTGGAAGTGTTTTTGCTTTTGGGAAGACAGATGTACTTTTCTTTATTTACTAGTAAGTTGTTTTGATAAATTTTGTTTACTATAATTGTAAGGATGTGAAATATAATACAACTGTTCCTAGCAAACTAGACAAACTCCCATCAGAATGCTGCTCTTTTCCCCCCTTAATATAGTGATTATTTTCTTTCACAACTATTTGTTACCCTTTCCTCCACAGATTTACTTCAATTTAGTTTCCTTTACTATGAGTAAACGTTTTTTTTAGTCCCCTTCTATGCATACGATACTTTAAGGTAATGAGTTTTATTTCTCAAAAAGATTGTTCTTTATGAAACCAAGCACTCTAAAAATATTTTTTTTCCGCCGATGGATTTTTCCTGCTAGCATGTACCAAGATACGGATATGAGTGGTTGATAGATGAATTGAAGAGCGACGAATACATTTGCAGGAGAATAGCAGCCGACTCTTGGTTTGATGCTGGTAAGAGAGAAGGATTTGCAGGTGAAGATGAAGTCTTCTAAAAAATATACGCCTACATTGTTTTCTTCAATTACTTAATTTGTCTTCTTAAATTTTACTAAGTACCGTCTAAACTTTTTTCTCAAACAAGTTTGCAGGACATGAATGGACAATTGTATGGAAACAAAAAAGGCTCGCCTTTTAATGAAAATGTGCATGAATTTTAGATTCTTTGCACAAGTGTCATACCATGTCAGCATAGGCTTTTGAGAGCACAGAGGAGAGGCAAAGCCAATTCACCCATGATTCTTGTTCACAAACAGTACTGAGGCAACAGGAAAGAGCTCAGAGCTCATGTGAGGTGATTGAGAGATTGCCATTGGGAATTGGATTGGATTGGGAAAGAGATTCTATCATTAGTATGATTAGATGAGAGAGAAGGGGAGGGCAAAGAGATTCTATCATTGGGATGTGAATGAATAATCATAGAGGAGAGGGACAAGCTGATGGAGAAACAGAAAGATGACTTCATGTTTCAAGATGATGATGATGATGATGATGATGTGAGGGGGAGAGAAATGCATAATAGCGAAAAGGAAAATTTAGGAAAAAAATATTTTCCTTTGCATAAAGTATGATGGAAAACGAAGTCTAAGCAATGAACCATTAATTAAGGGCTTCCTATATACTCCACATTTCCAAATGACTGACAATTTTTCTTGTAGTGATGAAATACTAGAAAAAACAAATAAAAGAAAAAGAAAAATAAGGAACACCAAATTATACTCTAGTTTCGCCATAGGATTTAAACCGGTGAACTTTTATATTGAATGATAAATATATAATTACCATCAAAACTTTACTCTACCGGTAAATAACTAGCAACAAAGAAAGGTAATACTATAACATGATGGTAAAAATCCACATTCGGACAAAAGGTTTGAGTTTTCAAACCGGCTTTTGTGATGGTTATTAATTTTTTTCTTTCTTGCTGGAAAAGAACAAAATGGAAAGAAGGAATGGAAGAGCAATTATAGCTGTGGAAAAAAACCTTTAAAAAAATTCAAGAATAGATAGATATATATATATATATACCCTAGGGACGTATCCGGGCGGCATGATGCATCGGAGCACGGCGAGGTGCTCATTCATGATCCGCCTCCGGTTGCGCTCCACCGCAATGTGAGTCATCCTTTGGTTCTCCACCTCCTCTTTGTTCTTACTCCTCCTCGCCCGCCGCCTCTTCTTCCTCTCCATCACCACCTCCTTTTCCTCCTCCTCCTCCTCCTCCTTTCGACCGCCGCGATTCTCCGATGACGACACCAAATTCACTCCTCCCACCTCTTCAAATTGCTTCTCCTCATCAAATTCAAGGAAGAGGTTGGCAAAGTCATAGCCACATAGGTCTCTCAAGCTACAATTGCCAACAAAGAGGTCTTGTGGAAAAACCACTGCGTCTAATGCCATATTATATTTAATTGTAACAAGATTTTGTTTGAGAATGGAGGAGGACGAGGAGAAAGTGTTGGTGGTTGTGGTTATAAGGAGAGAGCAAACAAAAGACAAGAGAGATGCTTTGACACGTGAGGAGAGGTGAACATGTAACATGGTGGTGTGTACATACGTGTGTTATCTTTTTTTCCTTGCAAATTTCATATTTTGGTAGATAGAGAATAATTTTCTTTAAAAGATGCTTTATTGCATGAATGCCTACTTATATGGCTATTCAATCCATACCGGATTGGAACCAGATAGTTCCGGTGCATATTTATCATACTGGACTTTGAAATTAAAACCTACAAAAGTAGTCAGACTAAAACAAAGTAATTTATATAAAAGTATTTCTTATAAGAGATTAATGGAGGAAAGAGGCCATAGAAGGGGATTTCCTTCTATGGCGTGGAAAAAATACAACCTCCATCATTTTTTCCGACGATCGGCACCCATCATCATCATCGTTATCATCTAAGATGTGCGTACACCAAATTTCATGTGATTACACAACCTTTTCACCGTTGATTTAGTGGGTTCAAAATTAACGGTTTACCAACAATAGAACTTTTTACATTGCTAAATCAACGGTGAAAAAGTTGTAGAATCACATGAAATTTGGTATACCCACATCTTAGATGATAACGATGAAGATGATGGGAGCCGATCGTCGAAAAAATTGGTGGAGGTTGTATTTTTTCCACGCCATAGGAGGAAATTTCCTCCTATGGCCTCTTTTCTCCATTATTCTCTTCTTATAAACACATTGTCGTTTAGGCTAATTCCCAAAAACCTACGTGTACGAGTTCTATTATGTAGTGCCTTCCACAGCTTTCATCCCGTCGCTAGTTATGCCCCTACGTACCGTTATCCCTCTGACCGTATGACCAAAGTATATTTTTTCGAACTGAACTAAAATTGATTTCATTTTATTTTATACTTTTTTCTTACTTAACCGTATACCAATCACCAATTCCAGCTAGGGCACCCAAATTTCTCAATCCTCGTTGACGGTGGGTTGATTTGAAGGTCTAGATCGTGAAGGCATCTTGCATATCAACAATACTGTTTGCGAAATCAGAGAAGGGCCATACGTCTGCAACGATGAGTACAGACACTGGGCAAATAAAGAGCCAAATTTTCAGGAAGCTCGCAGACGTCTGAGCTACGAGCTCAGACGTCTGCCAAAACTCTAGCCAGACGCTTGGTGAAGGGTAGACGTTTGACCCTTATAGGTCAGACATTTGCGCACACTTTGTTCAACATACAGATTGTGAGCAGACGTCTGATCCATATAGCTTCAGACGTCCGTCGTCGAGATAAAGACAAATCTACAGTTCGAGATTTATCTCGAAAATTATAGGTATCTGGTTGTGGTTTTGTAAACTATGGGATTTTATTGTAACTCAGATTGTATGGGCTATATATATAAACTTAGGATTAAAGTTTATGAAAGATGGTTATTGATCATAAAGTTAAAAAGGACACGACGGCCCCATAAGAGATCAAGACTATTGTAAGGAGAACTTTGTAGAGGGAGAGGAAGATCTCATTGGAAATCATAAGGAGAGAGTTTGCGTAATTCTCTGTAAAGTTTTATTCTTTCTCTTAAGTTCTAATAAAGGCTCTCTTTGTTTTCCCTCAAATCTCTTGTGTTATTTATTATTGCGGTTTTCTTCTAGTTTTTGATATTCGTTTTAAAGAAATATAGGTTTAGATCCATAAGGGTTGGTCACCGACACATCCTCTGCGCCCTCGATAATTGCCAACAACTGATATCAGAGCTACGTTATGTAGTTTTTGCAATTCAAGTTTATGGTGGATGACGAAGCTTATGTTTGCTTCCCATCTTCTTAAATTGTAATACTATTGATAGTGGTTCATAAGGTATTAGTTAACTGTGCTCACTCTACAATAAAAGTGGAGATGCGGAATGAATAAAAATCAAATTTTGAGCAAACACAATCAACAAAACCCTAAAGATCAAACCATAACCATAAACTAGAAAACATCGTAGGATTTAAACTATTATGATTAGAGATTTATATCTATGAGATCAAGTCCTTCGGTCTTCAAAACACTTCTCTCTTATGCTTCTAAGGATCCTTGATCAAGCTTGTTTGGAGGCCTTCTTAATTCTAGATGATCCACCCGAAGAAATATGGTTCGAGCTTCAACTTCACTAATGAAGCAACTAAATAAACTAGTTTGCTAATTTAGATTATTTAGACGATGTAGAGATTGTTTTATGATTTTAATTTATCTCATAACCCATGATTCACAACACATGAAAAGATTGGGTTGAGGAGGAAGATGGGAGCTTGAGAGGGGAGAGAATAAGAATGAGGAAATGAAAACATCCACTTTCAAAATAAGCACCACCAATTTTCTTTTGTGAAAAAGAATTCCATAAAATGGTTGCCATATTTCAATAGTAGCTCCAAATAAATTAATAATTCACTTGGTCATACCCTCCACCCTTCTCATTTGCCACATAACCCTCCACCTCATTTTCAAATAAAAGAATAAATAGAAAATACAAGAATGAGGTGTCCTCCTTCTAGAATATATTTTGTATAAATATAAAACACTTTCTATCGTATATACCGTAGAGTGTTTTTCATCACCCCATTAAGATGGGAAATGCACGTCGCATGTCAGACGCATTATAGATTCCCATGCCTAAGGTAGGCGGGGGTTTATTGATTATGGAGATCCGAATCTCCGGCAGCGGTCGGACTAAACTGCCGTTAATTACCCCTCGCCTTTGAAGCGAAGGAACTCCGATTGATGGGTCAAATTGGTCATGCGAACTCAATGTGCCGTGTACGTGTGTTGTGTTTTGAAGGGTTTTGGATATATCGGGGGCCTCGCAGTATTTACAGGGATCCCGCTACCCGGATAGCGGGCTGGGGGTCAAGAAAGCTAACGAGGGAGGCATTTTTAGTGTGGAGTGCATGAGAAAAGAGGGGTGAGGAGTGTCCTAAGGACACGTGTGAGGCGCGCGGGCGCTGGGCGCCCGCGGGTCATGTGAGTCATGCGTGGACGCTGGGTGCCCGCGGGTCACATGATGTGAGTGACGTGTGGACGCTGGGCGTCCGCGGGTCACGTGCCTTGCGCGTGGGTGCTGGGTGCCCACGGGTCAGACCGCTGGGCGCTAGCAAGTCTCGTGCGCGGCACGCGACCACTAGAAAGACCAGCAGAGATAGGGGGCTTATCCCCTGAGCTGGGAGTTGAACTCTCTAGGGGCTTTGGAGTTGAACTCCCAAACAGGAATTGGGTATAAATTTGGAGTTAAACTCCCAAAAGATTTGGATTTGGAGTTAAACTCCTATGTAATAAATTGTATGTGGATCTGGAGTTAAATTCCTAAAAGGCTTGGATTTGGAGTTAAATTCCTAAAGGGTCTGGATGTGGAGTCAAACTCCTAAAGGGTATGGATGTGGAGTTAAACTCCTTTGAGAATTTGGATCTTGGAGTTGAACTCCTTGAAAATCTTCGGAGATGATCAAAGGAGATCCCTTTCTTCTCCCTTGAGCCCTGGATCTTCTTTTGAGCCTTGGATTTTTCCCAAAGTGGGATTTTTGGAGACAGGTCTCTTTCTTCCTCTTCTCTGTTGGTTGAATCTTGGAGGAAAAGGGGTGAGATTTAAAAATCTCTCATTTTAAAGATTTGATGGGAGATTTGAGTTCCCCTTCAAGGATTTTATGATGAAAAGCTATTTCTTTTTGGAAAAGGAAGAGAAGTTTTAAAACCTTGAGAAAGAAGAAGGAGGCACATAAACCTTAATTTTTGAGGGGAATCAATTATTGTCCTTTATTTCATTATCATATTGCCTTATATAGGCTTATAGATTTACACATAGCTCATTGAGTTTTACAAAATGGCATTTTGCTCATCTCATATCTCATGTGCTCATTTGTTTTGCACATGAGCCATTGGCTTTACAAAAAATTGGCTTTATGCCCATTTTTCTTACATTTATTCATAAAAATTATATTAAAATTATTTATTACAAAATTTTCATTTTGGCATTAGGGAGGCTGGCCTAGGGCTCGACTTAGGCATGGGCCAACTTGATCTAAGGCTTGGGCACGCTTACTTGGGGTTGAATTTGACTTTGATTTGGTCAACCGGGGTGTAATTTTTGACCCCAACAAAGTGCCCCCATCAATAAATGCACACCGCGTATATGAGTTGTGTGCATGAAATTGATAGATCTTAGAGTTGGAGTTCGAGGTGGAACATCATTCCGGGGGCAAAGCATCATTCCGGGAGCATAATTCCGGGGATCGAAACATAATTCCGAGGATCGGAGAATAATTCCGGGATCGAAGCATCATTCCGAAGAGCGGAGCATGATTCCAAGGATCAGAGCATAATTCCGATGAGCGAAGTATAATTCCGGGGATCGGAGCATAATTCCGAAAAGCGGAGCATGATTCTGAAGAGCGGAGCATGATTCCAAGGGAAGGATATATTCTGAGACAAAGCGTAGTTTCGACGCAGGGTTCCGGGGTGAAGCATAATTTCGACACGAGATAGGTGTATCCTGAGACGAAGCTTAGTTCCGGCATAGGGCAGACATTCTGAACGAAGTATAGCTCTGATGCAGAGGTTGATTCTAAGTCGAAGCATAATTCCGACAGGGAAGGCAGATACTCCAAGGCGAAGCATGATTTTGAAATGGGGTACACTCTGAGACGAAGCATGATTCTGATGCAAAGGTCAATTCCCAGGCGAAGCATAATTCCGACGGGGAAAGCAGGTACTCTAAGGCGAAGCTTGATTTCGACACGGGGTACACTCTGAGACGAAACATGATTCCGCCGCAAAGACTGTTGGTTGACTTGATTCCGAGGCGGAGCATTATACCGACGGGGAGGTCATTGGTTGACTTGATTAGCATAATTCCGATGAGTAGGTCATTGGTTGACTTGATTCTGAGTCGAAGCATAATTCCGACGGGGAGGTCATTGGTTGACTTGATTCCGAATCGAAGCATAATTTCGATTGGGAGGTCGTTGGTTGACTTGATTCCGAGTCGAAGCATAATTCCGACGGGGAGGTCATTGGTTGACTTGATTCCGAGTCGAAGCATAATTCCGACGGGGAGGTCGTTGCTTCCCATTTTGCGACTTGGATGGTCGGTACTTGATTTGACCTGCTCCGCTTCTTGCAATGTCAGGGATTGGATTTGACTTGCTTCGCGTTCTGCGGTGTCAGGGTTGGACTTGACTTGCTCCACTTTCTGCGGTGTCGGGATTGGATTTGACTTGCTCCGCTTTCTGCGGTGTCACGGTTGAAGTTGACTTGCTCCGCTTTTTGCGGTGTTGGGATTTTATTTGACTTGCTCCGCTTTCTGCGGTGTCGAAGTTGAAGTTGACTTACTCCGCTTTCTGTGGTGTCAGGATTCGACTTGTTTCCGAGGTGGAGCTTGATTCCGCCACGGAGGTCGTTGGTTGTCTTACTTATTTGATATGATTTGGATTGACATCAGTATCGCTACACTGGAATATAGTACCAGGAGTGAATCATCATTTGCCATGAGAGAATTTGGGAATTTTGGTTTTGGTTTGGCATCAGCACCGCTACACTGGAATATGGTACTAAGAGCGAATCGTCATTTTCCGTGAGGGGATTTCTCTTGTTCCCCGTTTAACGACTTAGGGGTCATATGTTCCTAGTTTAATGATTTAGAGGTCATTTATTCCCAGTTTAACGACTTAGGGGGTCTAAGTTCTCAGTTTAACGACTTAGAAGTCATCTGTTTCCAGTTTAAAGACTTGGAGGTCTATTGGATCGGAAGTTTGGAATTTTGGGGTTGGGCTCAGCATCAGTGTTCCTAACACTAGAGCACAGGTGCCAGGAGCAATTCATCATTTGCCTTTACCTGTTAGGGAGCGATAGCTTAGGAGACAGGTTGAGGTCCCTATCACCTAAGACTTTTCAATTTTATGAGCCGTAAGGGTCTCATAAAAGTATTTTCTCCCTACGAGTCGAAAGGATCTCGTAAGTGTATTTTCTCCTTAGGAGTCGTGGGGACTCCCAATTGTGTTTTTCCTTTGTGGGTCGTAAGGATCCCACGAAAATGTTTTCTTACAAGTCGTGAGGATCCTGTAAGTTTTGTTCTCCTCATGTATCGTGAGGACATATGAGTGGGTCATCCCAAATGAAGCATAATTCCAAGGGCGGAGACTGGCCGCTGGACAGGTGATTGCGGTGGGGTATAGGTGTGATGAGAATTATTTGAGCCCATGGATTGCATACGGTAGTCAACTTGGGAACCAACCGTAGGGCTGAGAGAATTTTGGGAAATTGGATTTTGGTTGGCATCTGCATCGCTGAACAGGAATATGGTACCAGGAGCGACTCATCATTCGCTGTTTGGAGGTTTAAGGATTTAAATTATGGTTGGCGTATGCATCACTGCACTTGAATATGGTACCAGGAGCGACTCATCATTCACCGTTTGGAGGGTTTTTTTTACCGCGATTGCTCTATCACTTCAGCTTTTCTTATTGCGAAGGTCGCGATTACCCTATCATTTCGGCTATTTATTCGCGGTTGCCCCATCATTTCGATTTTTTTTATTTAATTTTTTTACACTCCCAGTTTAACGACTTAGGGGTCGAATGTTCTCAGTTTAACGATGTGGTGGTCAACTGTCCCCAGTTTAACGACATGGTGGTCAACTGTTGAAGCCTGGGCTTGATTCTGCAGGAACCACAGGATCCTTTGGCTTAATTGCATAAACAGGCTCTTCATCATCTAGATCGAGCCGGTGTTGGATAGAAACAACCACGTCATCGTCATGGCTATAAGGCGTAGGAGAACATGTTCCTCTGGGCTCTACCATATAGACCGTATGAGTTGTGTACCCGTTTATCGCTTCTTCATTGGTAATGTTTCTCGTTTGGCTCTTAACTTGTTGCCTTGGTCCGCACTTTTTAGAGAAAGGCAGATGTCTGAGAGAATCAGGTTTCCGAAAGGTTTCGGTCTCCATTTGTATGAAATTGGCGGTCGCAGCTTGACTGTTTGTTAACACGCCTTTACACAGTACTAAATCTCCTGTCTTGGATTACTTTTCGACCCAATATTTGAAGACGAAGAGTTCTCAATGGCATGACCTATCACATTGTGATAGGGGCAATATTTGGGGTCGTTGGTCATATTCGCTTCTTGAGGTCTTATTGATTCTGGAAATTGTAGACATTTCTTAGGACATCCTTAAATATTTTATAGACTTTGTCCCTTCTGAAGGAATAGAACTTATCCAGATTCTCTTTCAGTGGAGATTCTCCTCCCTCTCCAAACACTGGCTTCCGAGACTGGTTGGCATTAGGCCCGCTCATCCCTCGCTTATTTCGGTTAGCCGAAGTGTTAAAAGATTTAGCATCGTCAGAATTTCTGCCTTTGCGATTATCCTCCTTTCGGTTTCTCCAGGACCTATTGTTATTTTAGAAATTAAAGGAGGACTTCTACTTTGAGTGCTCCAACATCTGAACTTTCTTGGTCAGCTCTTGGAATATTTTGAGACCCGCGGTGCATAGAAACGGGGACATCCAATTGTTGAGATTTTCGACGAGGAGGCTGACATATTGGTCCTGCTCTATCGGCGGTTCACATTTGATGGCGAGATTACTCCATCGGGTTATAAAATCCATGCTGCTTTCGTTGTTCTTTGGCATGTTCCTTACGATGTCGGCGATGGTGATCTTATCGCTGACACTCATGAACCTTTATCGAAACAGAGATTCCATTTGGACGAAAGTAGTGACGAAGTCATCCAGTATGCTCGTGTGCTAGTCGAAAACGACATCAGTTATGCTATTAACAAATTGGCATAGAAGAAGCACATCATTGCCCCCAGTATTCCCGCATGAGGTTTTAAAGTGGGCGATTTGCTGATTCGCATTTCCCGTCCCATCGAATCTTCCGAACTTGGGGATGACACAGCCATCAGGAAACTCTACCAGATCATACCGAGCAGGAATGGTCTCCCGCTACTGCTGCCATCTTTTTGCGCTCCGGTTTCGGCTACCAATGTTTTGACTTTGTTGGTGATCAAATCCCTGATTTGGTCTTGCGTTAGCGGGTTGCTGTCATCAATAGCCAAGATATTCCCCGAGATAGGGGGTGGCCGACTTTCATGCCTATCTTTGGTTTTGAAGGAATAGGCGTCGGCTGCATCGGGACACCGTTTCCCGGTTCATGAGCAAAACCCTGCACTCGATTGGGAGGCTGAGAGGCAACTTGGGCCGTGAGCTATAAGACGACGTTTGTCAAGTTGTCAATCTTTGAGTAGGGTTTGGGCATCTCTTTGTCTTTGTTTCTGAGCTGTTTTCGGAGATCTTGGAGGAGCCCCTGCTCTGCGGTCCTAGGGTGGAAAGTTGGCTCCTCTTCGCTTTCCGAGCCTGATTCCTCATGAACCGAGAGATCTCTATGCTTATCAGCCTCACTGGAAGGGATTTCATTACCTTCCAGAGGAGGCTAGTCTTGGAACGTGGTAGCCACATTCACACTAGATTGGATTTGAGATGTGGTGGCCCCATCCTTGCTCTTGCTGCGAAGCTTATCGCTGGGATGTGTGCCCTCCATGTAGACAGTGTGGACCACATATCCAGCTATCTCTTTATATTTGGCGGCTGACTTTTTGAACCATCGTCGTGGCCCTTCCTCTTCTGGAAAGGATAGACGACTGAAGATGGTTGGCCTGACTGGTCCTTGGGTGGCGCTGTCTGAATCGCAGCTTTCTTGACTCTTGCGGTCATGACATTATTTTGAACCAATTAAAAAGTTTTAAAGAGTTAGCGAGCTTCATAGCCGATTCAGCTGTTATTGCGGGGTAACTCTGTTCTTGGAACCTCATGAAGTTCAGCCTAGCAGGAGCCCTAACCTTTTTGTTGGCTCTGTATCTGAGCCTTTTCTGTCTTAGCTTATCTATTTTGAGGGTTTAACAGGCATCCGTCATCCAGGAAGCCATCGCGAGTCGATTGACGGGGAGTTTAGAGAAGATACCCGATCAAGCAGTTATTAAGGGCACCGCTGGAGCTTGCCCGAGATGCCTTATTACTTTTTTGGTGTTGATGGGGCTGCCTCTAGTCGGAGCAATAGAGAGTCGTTTGGAAACGGATTTGTGCTTGGGTTGAGGTGCCTTCGTGACCATGACATTTGACCTTTTCCTTTTTGAGGCCGGTTTATCTATCACCGAGGCTTGAGGAGCAGGGATGGCGTTAGCTGGCAAGAATAAAATAGAGCCAAATGGTAGCAGCGGCTCCTCCCACTGTCGTCCGAGACTAGTCGAGAGGATCGTTATGGAGTACATCTTCATCGTGTAGGAGATGGGAGCTATGTTGAGAACTGGGCTTGCCCTTAAAGACATTTTGTTGCGTCCAAAAATTGCCATTGGAAAATGTTAACCTGCACAAAGAATCATGATTTCAGTACAGACAATCGATATGTATATTGATTGAGTTCGCATGAACGTTTAACCCGAAATATAGGAGGAGAGAAAAAGGTCCCACTGGACGTGCCGGATTCTGTAGGGTGTTTTTCATCACCCCATTGAAATGTGAATTGCGTGTCGCTTATCAGGCGCATTACAGATTCCCCCTACCTAGGGTTGGCCAGGGTTTATTGATTGTGGGGATCCGAATTTCCGGCAACCGCGGACTAGGCCACCATTAATTACCTCTCGCCTTTGAAGCGAATGAACCTCCAATTGAAGGGTCAAACTGGTGATGCGAACTTAATGTGCCATATACGTGTGTTGTGTTTTAAAAGGTTTTGGATATATCGGGGGCCTCACAGAGTTTATGGGGGCCCCGCTACCCGGATAGTGGGCTGGGGGTCAAGGGAGCTAGCAGCCCCCTTACGGGGTGCAGGGCGGCGCCGTGTTGGGGAGGTATTTTTAGTATGGAGTGCATAGGAAAAGAAGGGTGATGAGCGTTCTAAGGACGCGTGCGTGGTGCATAGGCGTTGGGCGCCAGCGGGCCACATGCCAGGCACACAGGCGCTGGGCTCCTGTGGGTCATGCGGGCGGCGCGCAGGCGCTTGGCGCCCACGGGTCACGTGCCCTGCGCATAGGCGTCAGCAGGTCATGTGCGCGGCCCGCTGGACGCCAGCGAGTCACGTGCACGGCACGCGACCGCTGGAAACACCAGCAGCGAAATGGGGCTTAGCCCCTGAGCTGGGAGTTGAACTCTCTAAGGGTTTTGGAGTTGAACTCCCAAACTGGAATTAGGTGTAAATTTAGAGTTAAACTTCCAAAAGATTGGATTTGGAGTTAAACTCCTATATAATAAATTGGATGTGGATCTGGGGTTAAACTCCTAAAATGCTTGTATTGGAGTTAAACTCCTAAAGGGTCTGGATGTGGAGTTAAACTCCTTTGAGAATTTGGATCTTAGAGTTAAACTCTTCGAAAATCATCGGAAGTGATCAAAGGGGACCCCTTCCTTCTCCTTTGAGCCTCGGATCTTCTTTTGAGCGTTAGATTTTTTCCAAAGTGGGATTTTTGGAGACGGGTCTCTTTCTTTCTCCTCTCTGTTGGCTGGATCTTGGAAGAAAGGGGGTGAGCCTTAAAAATCTCCTCTTTTAGAGATTTGATGGGAGATCTGAGTTCCCCTTCAAGAGTTTTATGGTGAAAAACTATTTCTTTTTGGGAAAGAAAGAGTTAATT
Organism: Agapanthus africanus; assembly: GCA_030015575.1. Taxonomy (NCBI): domain Eukaryota; kingdom Viridiplantae; phylum Streptophyta; class Magnoliopsida; order Asparagales; family Amaryllidaceae; genus Agapanthus; species Agapanthus africanus. The sequence continues at coordinate 746,477,338 of CM057340.1, forward strand.
CTTGATTTAATTCAGAAAAGAGAAGAAGCTTTAAAATCTTGAGGAAGGAGAAGGAGGCACAGAAACCCTAATTTTTTAGGGGAATCAATTATTGTCCTTTATTTCATTATCATGTTACCTTATATTCACTTACAAATATACACAGCTCCTTGGGTTTTACAAAATGGTATTTTGCCCATCTCATGTCTCATGTGCTCATTTTTTTTTACATGAGCAATGGACTTTACAAAAATTTGGTTTTATGCCAATTTTTCTTATATTTACTCATAAAAATTGCATCAAAATTATTTATTACATAATTTTCGTTTTGGTATGGGGGAGGCTGGCCGCGGGGCTCGACTTGGACATGGGCCAACTTGACCTGGGGCTTGGGCCCGCTTACTTTGGTTGACTTAGTCAACCGGGGTGTAATTTTTAACCCCAACATATACGTATCCGTAATCGTACCAAAATACGAATACCGTAGAGATAGAATAATACCAAAAATAGAACACTAGTATTAAATCAATAATTGATTTAATAATTCGGCTTAACCCTAAACCCGCTAGTATTACAAGCCGTCTGATTAAATTTCGTGCAACTAGTACACGTATTTAATCGGAACCCTGCACGTATAAACATACTGTCTCTATATCATTTTGCCCGAACCAGGGAAACCCTCTGTGTGGGACCCTAAAGACTCGTCAGTACACTCACAGTGGCTTTAACCACAAGCACGTCGGCAGCACTAGTTGTACGTAACGGCTACCCAGATACCTGTCGAAAAAAAGGCTGACGAGCAAACTCATCCGAACCACTACTGAGCCTATCCGTGACAATCTCCGTACAGTCCGGTCTCTTCGTCTAAGAATATCACATACCGGATCTAGTGAATGGTAAATGTCAGACTCCTAATAACTCGATAAGTCGTATCGATATGGCTCAGGACCGATCTGAGAAATTACTGATGTAACCATTAGTACATTTCATCTGCCTTGGCAAAGGTCTTATGGTTCTGGCCAACTGGACACAGTGCGATATCAACTCCAAATATCGGGAGAGACAAATCTATGACAATCGCTCACTAGCTCCACGTGGCTCAGGACTGTACCCAACCAAAACCTGTTTGCACTACTCAGTAGAGCCATGGTAGGGTAGTGATCTAAGTACAGTGGGAACTCACACGAGACAAATGACGATCTCAGATCTAAAAACTAACCTATACTCATGTCACCTGAGAACCGCTATCTAACGAACCTGTACTCATGTCACATGAGAACCGCCATCTAACGAACCTGTACTCATGTCACACAAGAACCGCTATCTAATAATAGGTATAATACCATCTAGAAGTTCTCGGCGAGTCTGTCTAGTGTACTCACTCCCAGTGAGCACCTGTATACAATCTTAGGTGATCACACTAATGGCTGTGGGACCAACCATCGTCCCTCGTTGGAGTGTAGAAAGGTATACACAAGTCTACTTTGGAATATCGATGCCCGGTCTCGATACTCCTGTGACTTGAGACATTTAAGGATGTGTTTGGACCACCCAGCCCCTACAAGTATGATTGCCATCATAACGCTGGTAGTCAAGCAAAATCCTATGGTCTTTATCAATATGTATCAGCCATATGTGATATCAAGTAAAATATATGCATATGTTAAGATAAAGACAAATCAAAATAGTATATTACTGTATCGAGTCTTTATCAACATGTATAAATAATACAAAGCAGCAATAAAAAAAGATACACATGTTCAGATAATGACAACCTAAATGGTATACTATAAAACAGAGGAAGATTGTCCTGTACATATATCCCTAATATCCTATACAATACAGGACTATAGGACATACATATCCAACATAAGGATCTGAGGGAAAGGTTTTTACTTCGGAATTAAAAATAATGGACAACAAAGTAAATAGCACAAAATTCGAGATGGAGAAATTTAATGCGAAACAGAACTTCTCGATATGGCAGAGAAGGGTTAAAACACTTCCGATAAAGAAAATACTGTTTAAGGCACTTAGGGATAGTAAACCTACCACCATGGCAGACGACACATGGGCAGAATTGGATCAGAAGGCACAATGCACGATAGAGTTTTGTCTAGCAGATAACATGTAATAATTCAAATTTTCTGTGTCAAATAATTATTTTAGCGTTTCTATTATTGAAAAACACTTCAAAAATATTTTTCAATAATTTTTAAGAGTTTAAAAATGAATTTTTAGAAAAGGATAGAGTTTATTAATTTTTTAATATTGGAAAACAAAACCATTTTTAACCAAATTTTATCACAAAATTGAAGAAAAAATTAAAATAGAATTTCTGAAATTTTTCCTATTTTCCTAGCTATTTAAACTATTTTAAAATAATTTTCTAAATTAAAAAATTTTCTAAAACAGTTTTAAAGTTTAAAAAAAAAGAAAAAAAATAAAACCGCCCTTAGCCGGGACCGTTGGACCAAAGATCCTACGGCCCCAATCCACCACGTGCGCTGGCAGGCGTGCGACGGCTACGCGCCTGCCTATGCCAGCACATGGGCGGCGCTCGCCCACGAGGACGAGCAGGGACCGTGGATCATCTAATCCAACGGCTATCATTCCTTCTCGCCAGCTCTTGTGACAGGGGCTTGGATTCTGGAGTAGGTTTGGGGTGTGGGTTCGGGTTTATCGAGCGCAAGATCCGGTTCAAATTAATTGTTTTTATTTCTTTTAAACCCTATAATAGAGCCCCATTTCACACTTTTTTCTCACAAAATATTCATTCAAAAAATCTGAGAAAAATACCCGGTCTTCCCATTTTCGATGCCGACGCTGTGGTTTGACTGTTTTCCCAGAAAAAATCCAAGGAGGGAAGAGCTCACGTTTTCGTGTAAGGCGACGTACCAACTTCAAAAATTCATATCTTCACTCACGGTAGGATTCGCCTCTCATTTCTTTTCCCGTCGCTTTTTCTTCTTACTGTTAGTCTGTAAAAAATATTAAAACAATCATCTTATTGCTTTTCCTTATTATTACTAGATTAAAGATACCACACGAAGAAAAACCTCCTCGACTATATAAATAACTCTTGATTTTTTGTTCAAATTTCGCGTACACTAATTTCCCGGGGTAATGACCTACCCCCTATCTAGTTTATTTATTTGATTGTACATTGTATTTCAACCTTTGTGTTGTAGTAAAATATATTTGACCTTAAAAGTAAATAAAGTTTCATTAAAACACCATCGACTATCAAGAGTAGGGTTTTCACTAAAAATACTATTACTCCTTCTTAAAGATTGAGTTTTTAACAAAATACCTTAAACTTGTCGAACCTAAGTTCCACTAAAATACCATTATCCTTCGAAAACCAAGTTTCACTAAAATACCATTTACTTTCAAAGGTTAGGTTTTCTTTAAAATATCATTAACCCTTCTGAAAGCCAGATCTTTATTAAAATATCTTTAATCATCAAATGTCAAAAATATACTCTTAACTTGAAGGTTAAGTTTTACATTAAAATACCCCCTTTTGGAAAGATTGAGTTTTTAATAAAAATATCTTGAACTTATTGAATCTAAGTTTTAATAACAATATCCCTACTTAAGATTTTACGTAAACACCCGTGGTTATTATGCAATCATCCTGAAAAAGGATACAAATGTTGACCGCCCATGTGCAGTGATTGCCAACACGGGAATGTTTTCTAAAATATTAAGTTCAAATAAATACCATGAACTTTTCTAAACAACTTTTATATTAAAATACCCTTAATTTTGAAAACAGAACTTTTAACGTTAAATCCCTTAGATCTACGATGGTACTAAGTTCTTTTGATATTTTATCTCCTACAACTCTTTATGAGAGCTCATTTGTGGATGATATAGATTATCGCACACCATGAGTATAGCGGAGTTGATAGTGACTCCCTCACAGGAAAATCGATCAACAAATGACTCTAAGTAACTCTTGATCTCTGCAATATTAGAATGACTATTATGAAAATTGTGTAATCTTAAATAAAACACCATGGTTTCACATATGATAATAAATACAATAAAATACCATGATCTTTTCCAAAAGATATTAACGATAAAAGTCCAACCACTTGAATTTTCCCTACTGAACACAATTATGACATCTAGAACGAATTGAGTTAGACGAGCGAACCTAGATATGGAATACTTACAGAAGATCCCGATATTATGGTGGCTAGATTTAGAAGATCCCAATTGTTCCCGCTAAAATTTTTAGCTCAGAGTTTGCTGTTTCTTTATAAAAATAAAAGGAAACATTCATGTGTTAAACACGTGCACCCACATGCAAAGCATGTAACTATAACCTCAGATGGATTAAAACCTATGGTGGTGCCCCACGTGAAGTTCACGTGGGCGCAAATGTGCAAAGCAGAGGAGCGCCTGTTCCCCTAATATTTAAACATAATAAAAGAGCTAAGTTCTGTTAAATTTTAATGAGACAGTGTCTTACGTGCTCCCTATGAGGGCACCAGCACCAGCGCTAACCCCTTAGGATTAAATCCTACGGTGGCACCGTACGTGAAGCTCACGTGGGCCCCAATGTGCAAAGCACATGAGCGTCTATCATATATATGAATTAAATTCTTAAGTGGCGCCTACGTGCACAACACGTGAGCGCCGGCGTCCAAATTAAAAGCAAGTAGAATTAAATTCTACATGGGGATATATCCCTAAAAACTGGGATACTCTCTGTTAAACAGAGCCGTTGGATCAAATATCCAATGGTGATAATAAATCATCAAATGATAAATTCAATTTGGGAAATACTTTTCCTGGTTTTTCTAATATGGAAAGATTTTCTCTAACAGAGAATCTTGGATTTAAAATCCAATGGTGATAAAATATCACCAATTAAACTATCTGATAGAATTAAATTCTATATGAGAAATATTTCAATGATCCTTCTCAAACTAGAAAGATCTTCTCTATTAAACAGAGGACCCTTGGATCAAAAATCCAATGGTGATTATAAAATCACCCATCGAGTATTTGATAGAATAAAATTCTATCTTAGAAAAATATCTTGCTAATCTTCTTAACTAACAAGATATTCTATGTGATAGAATTAAATTCTATGGTAGCAAAACATCTTTCTAATCTTGTTAAACTAATAAGATATTCTATAAGATAGAATAAAATTCTAATCTTGTTGAACTAACAAGATATTCATATGATAGAATAAAATTCTATTTTAGGAAAATATTTCCTAATATTGTTAAACAAATAAGAAATCTTCTCTGTTAAACAGAGAGCCTTTGGATTAAAAATCCAACGGTGAATAAAATTCACCGATTGATCTAAAACATCATTTTGATTGATCATGAAATCAATCACGATCTCTCAATGAGAGATTTTCTCAACAAATTGATTTTTCTCTTCTCCTATAAATAGGAGTAAAGAGATTAATCAAAGTGGAGAATAATAAGAGGAGGAAAAAAGGAGAGGCGACCCCCCCATAAGCTTCTATAAAAACACAGAAGGCACTCAAAACAACAGAAAATTTAATTCTCTCAAAGAAGAAGATTTCCCTCCTAAAAAACCCTAGGTAAAGAAAAAAGAAGAGATAAAATATCTCCTTAACATAATATAACATATCTAAGGGTTTAACCCTTCTCAAAGAACTTAGTTCTTTTTCTGGATTTGAAATCCACAAGACAAGTCTCCCACAAGTTAAGAATTTAATTCTCATCAGGAAAATCTTGTTCTTGATAATCAAAAACTCAGGAAAGAACAAGGTTGAATATGAAGAACATGAAGTCCATAATACTCCAGGAAGTTAGTTCTTTCAAATAAAAACTTAGTTCTTAAAGAACCTGATTCCAGATCCTCAAAATAATGATCTTGGTGATCGTTAATGGTCAAAATACCGTTAACAGAGATTTAAGTTCCCTAAAAGTACAAACAGAGATTAAATCTCCAAAAGAAGTCTGCACCTCACGTGAAACACAGGTGGGCACCATAAAAAGCTAGTGCTTAGCACTAGTGCAACAGCTCACGTGAAACACACATGGGCGCCACAAAAGCTAGTGCTTAGCACTATTTCAGCGCCTCACGTGAAACACACGTGAGTGCTGTATAACTGAGTGTTTAGCACTGCTGGGTGTTACAGAAACCCAATCTTAGCTCAAATTGGCTAAGCATATATTTATGATATCTAAATCGATCTTAGTCTCAAACATGACTAATGATCTCTAATCGATGATATCAAAAATGATATTCATCACATATCTCCTAAGTTAATCATAGTCTCAAATATGACTAACGATTCTTAGGCCCATCACCATCTTTTTCCTCAAATACGGGATTTGGTTTAAGGGTACATCTCTTCACACCTCTGATATATATCGTTGTAATTCCTCATCGTCTTCAGAGAGGTGGCGGGTCCTGACAACCAACAACAACTCCGTTTATCCCATATTGACGCACTTCCAAATTGACGTGCACACATCAAATCAGATCGCACCCCAAATTGGGCCCATTCCATGTCACCATCGTTCACTCCGCCACGTAACAAATACACGTGCGCGCAAGTTGAATGCTGGACCGAAATGTCCTTAAACTAACATTCATCCCAAACATGAAATGTTGGACCGCGACATCCTTAAACTAATATGTTTTGCCCTGCGGACAGTCTCCGTAATGACTACCGTATACTATTCATGGGCTACTCATATATGATCTAATGATCAGTTGAGGCCCTATGCTCACTGTTCATAAGTCGATCTTAGTCTCAAATATGGATAATGATCCTTATATCAAACCCAAATATCTCATGAACCGATAGACCTCACAAATGTGAGATCTGCGTCCTAAGTTCATTCCCGTTGGCAAACCAAGCTACCAACGTGGGCCCCATCAAGCAAAATTCTTGACTTAAACCCAAATCTAAAATATACGGATTTGGGCTAATCCGTGCCCTACGGGCGGCGATATAAATTAGTCTCCGTATACAATCCATGGGCAACCTAAAATAAATAAACACAATACAACACGAAATGAACTGCTGGAGCAGGATAAAGTGGTTATCTCAACGCGGTAACGTAATTAACTGCAGGGGCTTGCGCCTGTAGGGAAGAGCGTCCCCACACTCAAAAACCCCTCATAAGTGAGGGGGAATCTGATGAATTCACGCTCCAACGGTCGCGTTTATCCAAACCTTCGATATATGGTGTTATAAATCAACTTGGCGTTTTCGGAGAGGTGGACGGATATGTTCAAATAGCATCCGCCCCCAGATTCAGGCAAGACCATCCATCCCAGTTCATCTTTGTTTCAGGTGGAGAACACCGATATTACGGGTGACTAGTATTTTGAGAAGATCCCGATATTATGGGTGATCTGATTTAGAAGATCCTGATATTACGGGTGACCTATATAACTGTTGAAATTTCATGGTTAGATGAACTACGCGCTAACACTAATCCATAATTATTGAATACAACGGAATGATCATACGAACCGGGTATCCTTGTTTAATCAAACTGAAACAATTACAATACTTATTAGGGTTCACTCACATGAAATAATGCATTGTATATCCATATCTTCTTTACATATTTTCCTTATGAGGCAATTTTACTCGAGTGCAACTCGCTGGCGGGCTTCCTTTTCCTTTTCTTTATCCCTGAGATGTCCATTAGATGAGGACGAGGTTCGAGAAGACAATGAAGGATTGGAGCCTACCGACGATGATTTTGCAGAGCTGATCTCCGATTAATAGGATTAGCGATTTTAATTTTCCTTTTGCCCACCTGTTTAGAGCTTTGCATTCAATTCCTTGATGTAATAAACCATCTTTTCACTTCAGTACCCAGTGATGTAATAAAGTTATCAGTTAATGGAAATAAATTCTTTTGGATTTTATTATTTGTTTTAGTAAATTGCTTACATGATACACACACACACGCGCTTGCTTGCTTAATGTAATTGTATTGAGTTAGACCATTTTCAATATAATTAGGTTGCGGACCATGCCACGTCATCATTTCTATTCTTTGAGAAGAGGGGCATGACATAACGTGATATATAATGTCATAAAAAAGATTTCTGCAGCAAGTTTGTGGTTGAAACTGTAGAGCTTGTAAATGACAAAGTTGTTGTAAAACAAGTTGTACTTAAAAAGGCAACACTACGGATTACGCATGAAGGAAAAGACTCAGATTCACGATTACTTAAACAGCTTCAACAAGATGGTAAGCGATCTTCTATGCCTTGAAGTCAAGTTAGAGGAGGAGAACAAATCGCTATTGCTTCTATCTTCGCTTCCAAATTCGTATGAACACTTGGTGACAAAAATTCTCTATAAGAAGGAGACCTTCGAGGTGGGGGAGATTAAAGTGAAACTTCTCAATAATGAGATCATGAAGAATTCAAATCCATCGGAGGAGTCATCAGGATTGTTTGCCGGTGAAAGTGGAAGGTCAAAGAATAAAGATGGAGGCAAGAGCAGAAGGGGGAAATCCAAATCATTTGGGAAATAGAGAGGACCATACTTTTTTGTAAACAGCCGGGGCATCTGAAAAAGAAATACCAAAAGTATAAATAGTGGTTGGAGAAGAAGGGTAAATGTGCCAGTTCAAAGGGTTCGGATCAAGCCAGTGTTGCGACCAAAGCAGAAGAAGATCCATATGATTTACTCATCGTACACACCGAAAAGAAACACTATGATGCCACGATCCTTGATTTCGGATGTTCATACTATATATGCCTGAAGAAGGTGTTGTTCAATAATTATAAGGAGTTCAATGACAACAATGTTCTTATGAAAAACAATATGGCATGTAAGACCATTAGCATAGGGAATATCAAAGTCTGCATGTTTGATGGTATGGTGCGAATGCTTGTGAACGTACATCATGTTCCAGAACTAAAGAAGAACCCAATTTCTTTAGACGCATTAGATACGACAGGATGCAAGTTCATTGGTCAAGATGGGGTGCTAAAGGTTGTTAAGGGTGCCCTAGTATTCATGAAGGGACAACGACTAAAAAACTTGTATTGTTTGGATGGCTGCACAGTGACTGGTGGTGCAGATTGATTCGAAAAATTGAGTCTTTGTACGCTTCCTAGTTACCGCAATCAATAACGGTATCGCAATAGCTAACCGATAGTGAGTATGGGTCATCCACAGGAAAATGATGAATTTCTTATCTTGTTTTAGACGAATTAATAAAGAAAGGTGGGATTTTTATCGTTTTATATTAAGGAGATTTGAAAATTTTATAAGAGAAGGGCTTACAGGGTTTATACGATTAGTAGTTAATGGATGGAATTTTAAAAATAATTCTTTTTTTCTTTTAATTATTTATTACTAGAGAAATAGCGATGAATGTAAATTAAGATTCTTGGAAGGATTAGGGTTTCCCACTACTGACCCCTGTCCTTCTATTGATCCTTATTTATCTCAAGCTCTCAACAAAGCGAGTATTAACGAATCTCAAATCGTGGTCGTGACTATCATGAATTGATAGTACGCCTGATAAGAGGGTTAAGATTCATTTTGCTAAAATTTATAAAAATTAAAACTTAAAAAGAAGTTAATGGATTTTGTTCATCCATCATACTATCCTATCCTATAAACCTTAACAAGAGAGAATTAACTCGCTCGTTAGGATAAACAAAATAAATAAGAAAAGATTAAAAATTAATGAACCCATAAGAAATAACAAAATTAAAAATACGGAAAGTAAATGCAGAAATTAAAATGCGGAAAGTAATGAGACCAGATAAAAAAAATCTACCTTTTATTGAATAAACAATTGCATTACAGAAGTTGATCCATGAAAAACTAAACTACAAATCCTAGTTTCCTCGAGAGATCTAGATTACTTGATCGGTAGATTAGTGGATAGATAATAACCCTAATTGCTCTCGGTCATTTTTATAGGTTTTGGAACTTGAAACCCTAGATGTCAACTTAATGTATGTGAGAAGACGATCAAGTCTCTGAAATTTCACATCTAATAGCCATGAAATGACCGTGCTTCCGCTGCCATATGCCCCTAACGGCCGCGGTTCCGCTGCCCTCTGATGTGATCTCGCCCCCAAATTTTTTATGTTATCTTCTCGTGATGTTAGGAGATTTTTCTGATAAAAATATTATGAAAATAACTCTTTCTCTCTGCAGTTGCGTGATTCTTCAATTTGCTCCAAAATTCGGCAGATTATGTTTGTTTAATTCGATTTGATTTGATCTTCTCAATTCTCTTTGCAGTCTTGAACTGATTTGTTATTTTAAACCTGCACAATATCTCAAATCAAATTATTAGTAGCATTTAGTTTATTTAAGATAATATTCCAACCAATTAAATGGTATGACATCTTAATAATATTGGTTAAGAATATTTGATATGACATGATATGCATATATTCTCCTAATTATATTAATTATATATTATGAAACATATGTCAATAATCTTTTTACAAATAAACCAGCATATGTTCTTAATTTATAAATAACACCATTTAGTAATTAATAATGATAGGGAAAATGACTGTAAAAATGTGCAATAATTATGACCGATCAAATATTCCCAAACTTATATTTGATCGTCCTGAGCAAACTATTTATTTTAAAAAGAAAAAGAAAAACCTAGCACACTTTCATAGGCAACACAATTGCACTTAGCTCATGCAACAAGCCTTTAAATTTCTAAGTGTCCCTAACAGAAGGAGTGTTGTCTTCTGAGGGTTGTCAGCGGATTACATCTGCAAAATCCCAAAATTTAAAAAATAAAGGAAAGAAGACGAAAATTATATGCAAAAATAAGGAACATATAAAAGAGAAACTTGAAAATAAGAGTTTCAAATTACATTATATTTTTTAGTTGTCATCGGCCCTATCTTAATGGTCTTGAAAAGATACCGGAAATCGCATCCTCCCTCAATAAAAAATCATTTTTAGTCTTCCTCCCAACCTCTCCTCCAAACATCGATCATATACCCCTACATGTGTGTAAAGGTCATCCCTACCCTCTGTCCATATTTCTTAGTACTTTTTAGTCGGTGATATTTCAGATGGATTTGCTCATACATTTTTCATGCGACCGTTAATACTTCTTAAGACACCAACCGACCGATTACCGAATGTGTCACACCCCGCTTCTCAAGATACATAAACTATGGCACGTGACAGAGCCAACCATACTATCCGTGGCTAGGAATCATCCATCCACAGTCACATTACGACTGTCTATCGGTTAACAAGAACAGGAAAATATATAATCTATCTAGTACATGTCCATTTGTCATAGTATATAAAATCAAGAAACTGAATAAGCGGAAACGGATCAAGATCCAATAAACAATATCTGAATCATGTCCCAATATGGGCTCACATAATAAAAACTGCGGAAATAAATAAAGTAAATATCTCTAAACTAAATAGCTAGCCCCTCATTGCTCGGCTTGATTGCTAAAGTACTCTTGATCTGCCTACGATAAAAGTGGATGAATTAAGCCATGCAAAACCCAGACGTCAGTGTATCATAAATATCAAACAATAGTAATGACCAGGATATAATGTTATAATGCTACGATTAAATATGAATGTAAATAATAAACACAGATATAAATAGTGAGCTATGTGTATGTATGGTGAGTGATGTGTATCTTAAATCTGTGCTTCTAGGTTATCTATTATAAAAGTCTTTGAAATCCATTATTGTAATCCTCATCGTAACCCAATAGTATATATCCCGTTCATTTTCTACGGGACCACGGTAACAGTATTTATTTCGTAATATCCGGAAACACGGCAAACAAGTATTTATTCCGTAACGCCCGAAAAAACGATAAACAAGTATTTATTCCGGAACGCCCGGAAAAACGACAAACAAGTATTTATTCCGTAACGTCTGGAAAAATGGAAAACAAGTATTTATTCCGTAACGCCCGGAAAAACGACAAACAATAATAATATACTCTTGAGTTACATTTCGGTTACATTTGATTTCCCATTCTCCCCCAGATTTGTGTTCAAGTCTGGTATTAACGATCTAATGCCAACATAGGATCAAGTAGGTATAGTTCTCATCTATGCAAACAACAAGTTACGTCCGTCAGGACAACACGTCAGTATTGTTGGCATTAGTAACTAAATCTAAGTAACAAATCAGGTACTGTGTCTTAAACATGTCATGTGATGCATATCAACCAAATAGATACCCAATGTGAAACTGTAATCACTATAGGAACACGGCAAACAAAACTGATGCTAGGATGCATATGTATCTATTTGTAATAACCATAATATATCCATTACCATATATGATGCAAACTAGATAACATATTATACTGATGTAGTAGTATAATGATATCATGATATTCCGTCATGCAACTAGATAAACGATTCTCAGTATGGATACGAACGGATACCGTAAAACTGTAAATCTGTGACATTTGCTGAATAATAAAACACATACACTATTTTTATTCATATAGATATTGATATAATATAATATAGTATGTTGTAAGTTAAACTTGCCCGATCGGATCTTACGTCGAGATACGAATACTACGTCCGACATCGGAATAACGTCACGATGCAAACTTACAAGCGCAGGACTGGACCTGGCTACGCAGTGACGTGATGTGATGACTGGGCTAGATGACGATGGTGACTGGGTCATCTGGATCATCAGTGACACGCGCAACTTCGGCGAGCGATCGGAGAATCAAGAAACGATCGAGAAAAGTAAGAAATGAAGAAGAGGAATAGGGTGGCTATTGCGTTAGGTTCTGGGGTGGTGAGAACAGAGGAGAAGTGGTGATGATTGTGACGATGGGCTGCCGTCGGCGGCGAGGTGGTTATGGGTTTCTTGAGTTGGTGTTCGGGGTGCAGGGATGTCGTGGAGTTGGTGTTGGTAGTCTGAGGTGTCGGGAGAGGAGAGGGAGGTAAGGTGATGAAGGCGGGGTGATGGTGATGGCGACGGCGAGTCTCTGGAGAGGTTGGGGTTTCTTGAGTTGCTGTTGTGGGATCGTTTGCTACAGGGGTCGGGTACAGGGGTTCTCGGGAATGGGGAGAGGGAGAGAAGGTTGAGGTGGTGATGAGGGTGAGGACAAGGTCGAGATGAGGTCGGCGGCGAGGGTTTTGGCATGGGCTAAGCTTTGGGTTTTGCGGAGACAGAAATAAAGAAGGAAATAAAGAGAGAGGAGAGAGGTGAGCTGTTTTTTTTATATATTAAGTTATATAATAATTATATATATAGAGAGAGATGCTGAGAGAGAAAGAAATAATATATTTAGTTATTATTTTATATAATATATATATATATATATATATTATATAAAATAATAACTAAATATATTATTTCTTTCTCTCTCAGCATCTCTCTCTCTGTATCTCTCTCTATCTCTTTCTATATATAATTATTATATATAGAGAGAGATAGAGAGAGATACAGAGAGAGAGATGCTGAAAGAGAAAGAAATAATATATTTAGTTATTTTTTTATATAATATATATATATATATATTATAACTGTTAGTTTTAAAAAATATTATAATATATATATTTTGGGTTTATACAGCTAATATTAAATCACTCCGAAAAATACCCGGATTTCTTTTAAAAATCTAGTTTTTAAATATGGAGAATATACGTAAAAATTAAAAGCATAATGCGATGTCCGGTCAATAAAATGCATACCCCCAAGTACGAATCTTTGTAAATATACGTAGCGATCCAAACGAGTCTGTTTTAGCACTTTGGACATGAACATGATGTAGGGATGCAACCATATGATATGGGGTATGATAATATGTCATGCTATATATTAAAAATATATTATTTGGTTATTATTTGTATTATTTAAAAGATATGCGGATACCAAATATATCATGTATGTGTATAGAATCTAGATGTGCATGAATGCTCTGTACCAGCAAATATTGATGTAATATTAAACTATGATGGATTTCAAATATGCGGGTCGGGTCGGATACTAACCATAGTTACTAAATGCACTATCCGCACCCAAAAGCAATAATAATCAAGAAATCTGTCGCAAAATTTGAAATACCTCAAATAAAATGAAGTATACAGTGCAAGGGTGTTACATTATACCCAACTACAAAAGAATTTCATCATCGAAATTCCTGGAACAAGAAAAGACAAGAAAACACGAATCTAAGGAAAGAGGTGTGGAAACTTCTATCGGATCTCGTCTGCACGTTCCCAAGTAAATTCTCCATGCGAACGATTCCCCCTTGAAACAAGTACTAGAGGGAAAATTTTATTCTTGAGGACTTTGTCTCGTCGATCTACAACCGCCATTGGTCGTTCTTCATAGGTTAAATCTTCCTTTACAGTCAGTTCCGAGTGATCTAGGACATGTGTCCAATCTCGAACATACTTGCGGAGTTGAGATACATAAAACACGTCATGAACACTCACTAATGATGGTGGTAAATCCAATCGATACGCTACTTCTCCAACACGCTCGATGATACCGAAAGGCCCCACGAATCGAGGACTAAGCTTGCCTCGACTACTAAATCGAATCACTTCTCTAGTCGATGATATCTTCAGAAATACAAGATCACCAACTGCAAACTCCAAAGGTCTTCATCCTGTATCAGCCCAACTTTTTTATCGATCTTATGCCGCCTTCGTATGATTTCAGATCACGTTAACTTTCTTCACTGTTTGCATAATAAGATCCGGTCCCAATAATCTTCTTTCTCCAATATCATCCCAACAGACGGGCAAGTGACACTTGCGACCGTACAATACTTCGAATGGAGTCATCTGTATAATTTCCTGAAAACTGTTATTATAAGAAAACTCCACCAAGTGCAAGTGATCTTCCCATGAACCCTTGAAATCTAACATGCAAGCTCTCAACATATTTTCTAGAGTTTAGATCGTTCTTTCAGATTGGCCATCTTTCTGAGGATGATAGACGGTGCTAAACTTCAAACGAGTCCCCAAACATTCCTGTAGAATCCTCCAAATCGGGTATCATGATCGGAAACGATGCTCACATATACTCCATGCAATCTCACAATCTTCTGCATATACCGCTCTGCTAAAGCCTCCGTCGACTGACCAACTCGAAACGGTATAAAATGAGCTGCCTTGGTCAATCGATCAACATTCACCCATACTGCGTTATTGCCCATTAGACTCCGCGGTAATGCTGTCACGAAATCCATGATTATATGTTCCCACTTGTTCATCGTCGAAAACCAGGGACCGGGACGTTGGGACGTCCGGCCTGAATTCTGGGGGCAGATGCTATTTGGATTTATCCGTCCACCTCTCCGAAGATGCCAAGTTAATTTATGGCACCATATATCGAAGATTTGGACAGACACGACCGTTGTAGCAAACTATATCATATTCCCCCTCATTTTATAAAAGGTTTTTGATTGTGAGGACGCACTTCCCTGCAGTCGCAAGCCCCTGCAGATAATTACGTTACCGCATTGCGATAACCACTTTCTCTTGCTCCGGAAGTTCACTTCGTGTCGTGTGTGTTTTTGTTTTTTTGGTTTCCTGTGGATTGTATACAGAGACTAGTTTGTGTCGTCGCCCGTAGGACGCGGAGTAGTTCAAATCCGTATATTTTAGATTTGGGCTTGAGTTTATTTAAGGATCGTTAGTCTGGTTTGAGATTAAGATCGATTTAAAACATATGGGCATTTGGGCTCAATTATTTTAGTTTAAAGACTTCATGGTCTATTATCGCCATGTTTGAGGCGAAATTTTAGTTTAGGAACATTTTGGTCCATTATCACCGTATTTGGGGGCGAATGTTAGTTTAAGGATATTTTGGTCCATTATCCATCTTATGCGCACATGTATTTGTTTCATGGCAGAATGAACGATGGTGACTTAGAATGCGTCCAATTTGGGGTGCGATCCGATTTGAGGTGTGTACGTTAATTTGGAAGTGCATCAATGTAGGATGAAAGGAGTTGTTGGTTGTCGGGACCCACCACCTCTCTAAAAACATTGAGGAATTATAAAGATATATATCAGAGGTGTGGAAAGATGTACTCTTGAACCAAATCCCGTATTTGAGGGAAAGGGGGTGACGGACCTAAGAATCGTTAACCATTTTGGAGACTAAGATTATCTTAGGAGATATGGGATGCGTATTATTTTGGATATCATCAATGAGAGATCATTAGTCATGTTTGACACTAAGATCAGTTTAACAATGTTTTTAAGGATTGTTTTTACTTAAGATCCATCAAAAAAGCATTTGTGCTCAGCTGCAAGAAACTTCAGAGATTTAGCCAATTTGGGCTTAGTCTGTCCACTATTTTCCTTTTCATTCAAAAGTGCTAAGCATTTATTTGGGCTCTTTTTGTTCATCCCTTTTTATGCAAAAGTGCCAAGCACTTATTTGAAGCTCTGACACTCACATGGGTGTCATGTGAAGCATTTAATTATGGGCGCCGTCCAATGAGCGCTGAACACTCAGCTATTTTGGCTATATGTGGAGAGCTAAGCATTTTTCTTAATTCTTTCCTCTTTTTTGGTGGCGCCCACGTAAGGAACACGTGAGGCGCTGGGCGCTGCCCAATCAGTGCTAAGCATTTAGCCGTTTTGTCTTTTTATGGAACGCTAAGCATTCTTATTATTTTTGTGGCGCCCACATGAGGAGCATGTACGGCGCTAGGCGCTGTTCAATCAGTGCTAAGTACTCAGCCGTTTTGGCTTTTTACGGAATGCTAAGTACTCTTATTATTTTTTTGGCGCCTACGTAAGGAACACGTGTGGCGCTGGACGCTGCTAAATCGGTGCTAAACACTTAGACGTTTTGGCTGTATGTGAAGCGCTAAGTGCTTTTTATATGGCGTCCACATGTGTTTCACGTGAGGCGCTAGGCGCTGTTAAAAAGGAGCGCCCACATGGGAAACACGTGAGGTGTTAGCTTCTATTATATGGAGATTTAATGATTTTTTAAAGAACTTAAATCTCTGTTAATGGTATTTTCACGATTAACGATCACCAAGATCATTATTTTGAGCATCTGGGATCGTGTTCTTTAAGAACTAAGTTCTTGATTTGAAAGAACTAAGTTTCTGGAGTGTTTGTTATGGACTCCATATTCTTTCTCTTTAAAATTTTTCTTCCCTGAATCTTTAATCCTTAAGAACAAGATCTTCCCGATAAGAATTAAATTCTCAACTTGTGGGAGACTTGTTTAGTATAACTCAGATCCAGAGAAAAAACTAAGTTCTCGGGAAGGATTATATTCTTAGATATGCTATGATAGGTAAAAGAGATGTTTTGATTTTTGTGGTTTATTTACGTAGGGTTTGATAGAAGGAAGCTCTTCTTCTTTATTGAGAATTAAATTCTCTATTACTTTGAGAGCTTTCTGTATTTTTTAGAAGCTTATCGTTTTTTTTTCTATTTCTCTCTTATTCTTGTTCCTCTCTCTCCCTCTTGATTAATCTTTTACTCCTATTTATAGGAGAAGAGAAAAATCAATTTGTTGAGAAAATCTCTCATTGAGAGATCATGATTGATTTCATGATCAATTAAAATGATCTTTTAGATCAATCAGTGAATTTTATTCACCGTTGGATTTTTAATCCAAAGGCTCTTTGTTTAATAGAGAAGATTTCTTGTTTATTTAACAAGATCAGAAAATATTTTCCTAAGATAGAATTTTATTCTATCATATGAATATCTTGTTAGTTTATTCTATCATATGAATATCTTTTTAGTTTAATAAGATTAGGAAGATATTTTCCTAATATAGAATTTAAATCTATCATGGATATCTTGTTAGTTTAATAAGATTAGGAATATATTTTTCTAATATAGAATTTTATGAATATCTTGTTGGTTTAATAAGATTAGAAAAATATTTTTCTAAGATAGAATTTTATTCTATCAGATGATTTATGGGTGATTTTATAATTGCTGTTGGATCTTTGATCCAAGGGTCCTCTGTTTAACAGAGAAGATCTTTCTAGTTCAAGAAAGATCAGGAAAATATTTCCCACATAGAATTTAATTCTATCAGATGGTTTAATTGGTGATATTTTATCACCATTGGATTTTAAATCCAAGATTCTCTGTTAGAGAAAGATCTTTCCATATTAGAAAGATCAGGAAAAATATTTTCTAAATAGAATTTAATTCTATCATTTGATGATTTTAAATTATCGTTGGATTTTTTATCTAATGGCTCTCTTTAACAGAGAATATTTGATCAGGAAGATATTTTTTCCCTAATAGAATTTAATTCTATCATTTTGATGATTTATTATCACCATTAGATCTTTGATCCAACAGCTCTGTTTAACAGAGAATATCCCAGATTTTAGGGAAATATTTCCCATGTAGAATTTAATTCTACGCTCTTTAATTTGGGCGCTAACGCTCACGTTCTATGCATGTGGGCGCCGCCTAAGAATTTAATTCTTTTATATATAGTCACTCACGTGCATTGCACGCCTGTGCTTACGTGTATTACACGTGAGGTGCCCATATAGGATTTAATTCTAACAGAGGGTGGCGCTGGCGTTCACATGGAAAACATGTGAGGACCCAATATAGGATTTAATCCTATCTAAGACAGTATCTGCATGCTTTGCATGTGGGTGCACGTGTTTAACACGTGGGGTTTCCCTTTATTTTTATAAGGGAACAAAAATCTCTGAGCCAAAAAATTTTGGCGGGAACAAATGCCCCCCACTATTTTGTCCATGTAAGTATGTACGTGGGTGAAGTAGTGCAAAATTATGCATGGCCATAGAATTGATGGCTTAGGAGACAAGTTTAGGATCCTTGTAGCCTAATACTTTTCTCATCTTCATGAGCTATAAGGGTCTCATGAAGGTTTTTCTCCCTATAAGTTTTGAGGATCTCATAGGCGCATATTCTTCATAGAAATCGTGATGATCCCTAAGTGTTCAACGCCTTTGTGAGTCGTAAGAATCTCACTCGGGTATTTTCTCTTTACGAGTCGTGATGACCCGTAAGTAGCTTCTTCATTTCATCGGCATGTAAATTTGGCGAATGTGGCCCGTGAATAGTATACAAGAGTCAATCTTGACCTCCTTATAGGGCAGCGATGGCTTAGGAAACAGATTTAGATCTGTTGCCTATAACATTTCAACTTTATGAGCCGAGAGGGTCTCATAAAGACTTTTCTTCCTACGAGTCGAGAGGATCTCATAGGTGTATTTTCTCTTTAGAAGTTGTGAGGACTTCTAAGTGTGTTTTCTTTTGAGATTCGTAAGGATTTCACAAGAGAATTTTCCCCTTACGAGTCGAGAGGACTCGCAAGTGGTTTCTCCTCCTTGTCGGTATGCGATTTTGGAGAATGTGACCCGTGGATAGTATACAAGAGTCATTTTAGACCTACTTGTAGGGACACGGTGCTTAGGAAACAAGTTGATATCCCCGTTGCCTAAAACTTTTCACCTTCATGAGCCATGAGGGTTTCATAAAGATGTTTTTCCCTATGAGTCGAGACGAGTCGAGAGGATCTCGCAGGTGTATCCTAACGTGAAACATAGATAACGCATATTCTTTACGACAAGAGTCTGTTAGGTTTGGGAACTAAGGTTTTAGTCCGTGGTACCGTCGCATTGACCGATGTATTCCTTGATATGCAGTCTTTAAGCTACTGTTCGAGTAGCCCCGCGACTGCCGTGTCTCTAATCCCTTCGGGGGCTGGACAAGACATCTTCAAGTAATCTCCTTAGGTCATATTACCGTCGGAAGAGCAAACATTAGGAATTTGCCATGATACTTTTTACTTTTGGTTAGGCTCAATTTGGAGCCCCGATGAATCATAACCACTCCGCTCTGGTGTGGGATAATCTCCGATAGTCTTTTAGGCTTTATACAAGTTGCCGTCGAGACCCGAAGCTGGGAATATGCCGTCACATCATTTTTTTGATGATATCATGCCATTTCTTTGCTGAAGTAGGGTAGACATCTGTAGAATCTCTATGCTGTATGTATTGCAATTGAAGTCCAGAGCCAGGAATATGCAATTGCCCCACAACTGTCATGTCTCTGATCCCTTCGGAGGCTGGACAAGACTTCTTCAAGTAATCTCCTTAGGTTATATTACCGTTAGAAGAGTAAGCGTTAGGAATTTGCCAGGACGCTTTTTATTTGAAGTTAGGCTCAATTTGGAGCCTCGTTGAGTCATAACCGCACCCTTCTGGAGTGGTATGATATCCAAAGGTCTTTCGGGTTTTATATGAGTTGCCGTCAAGACCCGAAGTTAGGAATATTCCGTCACTTTTTTTTTTTGCTTTGACGATATCGTGCCGATTCTTTACTGAAGTAGGATAGACATCTGTAGGACCTCTATGTTGTATGTATTGCAATTGAAGTCCGGATCTAGGAATATGCCATCGCTCCAATTTCATTTGATAGTTGCGTCCGCATCCTGCTGAAATGAGGGGGAACGTCAAGATAGTCTCTAAGTTGTATATGAACCGTCAAGACTTGGAACTAGGATTTTTCTATTACTCCATTTTTGTTCGACCCATGGGTCTTTGTTGACGTTGCGTCTGCACTGAGAAGGAACGTCGAGTTGGAGCTAGGAATATGCCATTGCACCACTTTTGTTCGACCCTTGGGTCTTTTTAACGTTGCGTCTACACCGAGAAGGAACGTCGAGTTGGAGCTGGGATTTTGCCATTACTTCTTTTTTATTTGGCTCCTTGGAGCTTTGTTGACGTCACGTCTGCATCCTGTTGGAATGAGAAGTGCATCGAGCTGATCTCTAGGCTGTATATGAACCATCGAGATCTAGCTCTCCCTTTGAAGGAACTTGGTGGGAAAATATGGTTCTCTTTCTTTCATTTGTGTCCATGGATCATATACAAGAGCCAATATGGTCTTATTTGCAAGGCAGAAAAGTTTCGTTTTCATTTTTTTTATTTCTTTCCGCGATACTCTATCTTTTTAGCTTTTATGTCGTGAAGGTCGCGATTGCCCAATCATTTCGGCTTTTTATCGCGGTGCCCAATCATTTCGGCTATTTTTTTTATTTTTACTCGCTGTTTTTTTATTGCAAGTTGTACAAACATTTCGGCTGTTTCATATGCATATTTTTTGCTTGCTCCATCATTTCGGTTGTTTCATATGTATATTTTTTTGCTCGCTGAGTTTTATTGCGAGTTGCCCCATCATTTTGGCTGTTTCATATGCATATTTTTTTGCTCACTGAGTTTTATTATGAGTCAGGGACTTGATATCTGATACTAATCTTGGCATCAGTATCGCTACAACTGTAATATTGCTAGGAGCGAATCATCATTTGCCATGAGAGGAGTTGGAGTTTGACGCCTGTTTAGACGTCATCATCGCTGCAATTGGGATATTGCCAGGAGTGAATCATCATTTGCCTTGAGAGGACATCAGCATCGCTGCAACTGGGATATTGCCAGGAGTGAATCATCATTTGTCTTGAGAGGACTTAGAGATTGACACATGTTTAGGCATCAGTTGCTACAACTGGAATATTGCCAGGAGCGAATTATCATGTTCCTTTGTCGATTTGAACAAAGGTAGCTTAGCGAACAGGGTTAGGATCCTGTCGACTAAGACTTTTTGACTTTATGAGCCGTAAGGATCTCATAAAGGTTTTTCTCACTACGAGTCATGAGGATCTTGTAGCCGTAAAGATCTCACGCAAGTTTTTTCTTTCACAAGGTCGAGAGGACCTTGCAAATGCACATGAATTTTTTTTATTTTGTGAGTTTGCACCCTTTTCGGGTTTTCACAAACTCGCTGGCAGTCCTGCTGTTTTTTACTCACAGCACCCTTTCGGGTTTTCGTCCATGCTCATTTTATTTGTGGACATACCGTTTTTTTAAAAACGAGATTGCGTCCTTTCGAGTTTTCACAAATTCGCCGGCAGTCCTGTTGTTTTTACTCACGGCGCCCTTTCAGATTTTCATCCGTGCCCATTTTGCTTTTGGACACACCATTTTTTTGCAAGCGATGGAACTCTCGAAAGAATCTTCGTCGCAAGTAACCCATCTATTTACTGGTGGGACTTAGGGGTGGTTTAACCACTGGAGTAGCTATATAGCCGGTAGGACTTGTGTTACAACTTTCGCCGTTGGGACTTCAATTGTAATATAGATTTCAAGAGAGCATATCGCCGTATTTGAGGCGACGTGCTAGTTTAGGGACGTTCTAGTCCATTATCGCCATGTTTGAGATGAAGTTTTAGTTTAAGGACTTTTCGGTCCAGTATTTCCATTTTGGGGACGGATATTAGTTTAAGAACGTTTCGGTCCAACATTCCCATATTTGGGACAAATAGTTTAAGGATGTTTCGGTCCGTTGTTAGTTTAAAGACGTTTCGGTCCAACATTCACGTTTTTTAGGGGAATGCATTAGTTTAGGGATGTTTCGTTCCGATGTTTCTATATTTGTGGCGAGGATCTAGTTTAGGGACATCTCGGTCCATTGTTAGTTTAAGAACTTCTCGGTCCGCTGTCGCCATATTTGAGGCGAGCTTATAGGTTAGGAATATCTCGGTCCGTTCTTAGTTAAGGGACTTCTTGGTCCGATGTCGCCATATTTGAGGCGAGGTTCTAGTTTAGGGACATCTCGATCCGTTGTTAGTTTAGGGACTTCTCGATCCGATGTCGCCATATTTGAAGCAAGGTTCTAGTTTAGGGACATCTCGGTCCGTTGTTAGTTTAGGGAATTCTCGGTCCTCTATCGCCATATTTGAGGCGAGCTTTTAGTTTAGGGACATCTCGATCCATTGTTAGTTTAGGGACTTCTCGGTTCGATTTCGCCATATTTGAGGCAAGGTTCTAGTTTAGGGACATCTCGGTCCGTTGTTTGTTTAGGGACTTCTCGGTCCGCTGTTGCCATATTTGAGGTGAGGTTCTAGTTTAGGGACATCTCGGTCCGTTGTTAGTTTATGGACTTCTCAGTCCGCTGTCGCCATATTTGAGGCGATGTTCTTTTTGTATACTATTCTCAGAGTTCTGACTCAGGAAGATAGAGAGAAGACACGAGCGTCGTCATCTGTCATAGACCTAAGTTGTGACTCGTCAAGCGTAGTATTTTTTGAGGAATCGACCATTTATTGGCCGGAAGGGTCTTTCGCCATGCATATCCATGAGCAAGTACGCTCCACCTTTATAGACTTTGTCTATGATGTACGGGCTTTCATAGTTCGGCTCGAATTTCCCCCATTTTGCACGATTTGGGATTATTGCTCTTTTGACGACTAGCACGAGTTCGCCTTGGCGGAACGTTCTCGTCCTGGTCAATCTTTTGTATGACCGTGTCATCCTTACCTTATAAGCCTCCAGATTTTGCTGTGCTATAAGGAGAGTTTCATTGAGGGCATCAAGCTCCTCAAACCGAAGATGAGCATTTTCATCATCTGTCAGCTCGTATCGAACTGCTACTCATAGAGAAGGGAGTTATATTTTCAGGTGAAGCACTGCTTCCAATACCAACATGTATGGTGTTGTATTCGCAGCCGTTTTGAACGTTGTTCGATATGCCCAGAGAGCTTCATGCATCCTTTCGTGCCAGTCTCTTTTGTTTCTGGACACTGTTTTCTTTATAATCTTTGTCAATGTCTTGTTGAAAACTACAGCTAGACCATTGGCACGAGGATTATAGACTGAAGAATATCTCCAGTCTATTTTATACTTTTGAGCAAAGCGGTTGATTTTATGACTTCTATAAGTTGGCCCATTATCCGAGATAATTCGTCGCGGAGTGTCAAACCGATAGATGACATTTATCCTGAAAAAATGGAGGATATTCTCCGTCTTCACTTTCCTTAGTGGTACTGCTTCTGCCCACTTGGAGAAGTAGACGGTCATTTCCAGTATGAACCGCTGTCCTCTGGACGATGCCGGTTCAATGGGGCCAATTATATCCGATCCCCACATTTTAAACGGCCAGCTAGCTACCATTGGGTGTAGCAGATTTGGGTGTTGATGGATGAAGTCCCTGTGAATTTAACATGAGTGACCCGTTCTTTTTATCTTCATCTTCATCTTTGGCCCAGCTTGATGAAAGCCGCAAGTCCGTCGTGAGTTTCTTGGACGACTCTCTTCGCTTCTTCTGGTCCTAGGAATCTTAGCCACAGATAGTTGAACGATCTCTTATATAGAGTATCATTGACTAAGGCGAAGGACAGAGCTCGATTTATTAGTTGATGTCCAGACGACGCATTTTTGGGCGTTCGTCAGGATTTTGATGTAGTCTATGAATACTTCCCTCCAGTCTTTGAACTTTTCCCCATCCTCTATTTGAAGGGCTACTTGTTCGGTCGCTTCTTTTCCTTCGGATAGCTCTGTTAAGTCTGTTGGCGCGAGAACCCGGTGGCTTTGCATGATGATCCTTACGTCATCGAGGTCTTCATCGGCCAGTTCCTTAGCCAATTTGGCTATTGCATCCGCCTTACTGTTTTCTGCATGCGGTATACTCTCCAAGATATAAGAGGGGATTTGTGTCAACGGTTGCTGCACTCTTTCGCCATACTTTATCAGCTTTGGCTTGCATGTCTGATAGTCACCATTTACTTGGCTAACAATCAACTGGGAGTCTCCATATATGAAGAGGTTTTTGATTCCCATGTCGATGGCGATCTCTAGCGTAAGTCGATTTCATACACCTCACAAGGTTTGTGAGAAGGAGGAATTAATAAACAACGATTTTAGTAGCAAGCAATATCGACCTAAAACCCAGATCTTATCATAGCACGACTAATGAAGGTTCTAATCTACTCTGAAGTGATATATACCTTCGTTTCCAAGTCCTTCGGGTCTTCTAATCCTCTTCTTAAGCACCTTGAGTGTACGGATCGAGCATAGTAATCGACCTCCTTTGCGTCAAAGAAGATCCACCCAAGAGTTTGTAGTTCAAGCTCTTACCTCTAATATGAGGTAACTAAAATACCTAGTATACTAATCTAGATAGCTTAGGAGATGTAGAGAATGATTATGGATTAATATGTCTCAAATACCCTAGGTTTCTCAACTCTTGAAAGTGTTTAGGGTTGAGGGAGAAGAAGAAAGCCAAAGAGGAGAGAGAGCGTTCAAAAGATAATGATATGAATAATGGCTAACTCTTGATAACAATCAAGCATATCATTTCTAATAATAATAAAAAAATGCAACCATGTTTCATAATCATCAAGGTGAGTCACCAAAGTAGCCATGCTTCATTTATGATCAATAACACCTCATACCTCCATCTCATTATCCATTTAAACAAATGGATTAAATCACAAATGAGGTGTCTTCTTCTAGAAGCCCTCTTGTGAAATTACAAGAACACCCCTCACCGTATATACATACCCATATTCATACCACGAATACCAACAGACAAAAATAATCCAATACTATAATACTAGAATGCGGCTTAATCCTAAGCCCGCTAGTATTATCCGTCCGATCAAAAATACGTGTAGCCTGTATACGTATATGATCGAAACCCTGCACGTAAAACCATACAGTCTCTACATCGTTTCACCTAAACTAGGAAAACCCTCTGTTTGGAACTCTAAAGACTCGGCAGTACGCTGGCAGTGGGTTTAACTGCAAGCACGTCAGTGGCACTAGCTGTATGTAACGGCTACCCAGGTACATGTCGAAAAAAAGGCCGACGAGCAAACTCGTCCAAACTCCTAATGAGCCTGTCCATGACAATCTCCGTACAGTCCGGTCTGTTCGTATGAGAGTATCTCATGCAAGGTCTAGGGGGATGGACAACTCAGACCCCTAATAACCAGACAAATCGTATCGATGTGGCTTAAAACCATCCGAGAATCTACTGGTCCAACAACCATTAATTCTCAATCCACCCTGGATAGGTACTTATGGTGTTAACCAACCGATCACAACGTGATATCAACTCCCTATACCGGGAGAGACGAATCCCCAACAGCCACTCACTGCCTCCATGTGGCTCGGGACTGTACCCAATTAAAACCTGTTTGCATGACTCAGTAGAGCCGTGGTAGGGTAGTAATCAAAGCACAGTGGGAACTCACACGAGACGGATGACGACTTCAGGTCGACAGACTATCTGCACTCATGTCACTAGAGAACTGCTATCTGATGCTAGGTATAATACCATCTAGCCAGTTCTCGGCGAGTCCGTCTGGTGTACTCACCTCCAGTGAGCACCTGTATACAATCTTAGGTGCACCTCACCAATGGCTATGGGACCAATCCATCGCCCCTCGTTAGTGTCTAGATATGTATACACTAGTCTACTCCGGAGTACCGATGCCCAGTCTCGATACTCCCACGACTAGGGACATTTAAGGATGTGCTTCTCGACTACCCAGCTCCAACAAGTGTGACTGCTATCACAATGCTGGTAGTCAAGCAAAGATCCTAAAGGCTCTACCAACATGTATTAGCGATACGTTAAAAGAAACACATACACATGTTGAGGTAGAAACAAACCAGATAGCATACTATCATGTAGAGCAAGACTGTTATAATATCTGTGTATATCCCAAGCTTCCAAAATGTAATGAACAATCCAGTAATATACAATAATGGCCTTTAGTGTATATATCACTAACAATCTCCCACTTGCACTAAGGCCTATTATTGGCGTATTGAGTACCCAACGTCTGCACTAGAGCCAGTTGCTGGCATACCGCATGCCCAACATCTCGAACAGTCTCTTGAACTGGACTTGAGGGATGGCCTTGGTGAATGGATCTGCCGTGTTGTCCTTTGTATCTACTCTCCGCACATCGATCTCCTGGTGATCCATGATCTCCCTGATCAGGTGATACCGCCTCAAGATATGTCTGGATTTCTGATAGATGGGACCGTGGTTCCTTTACCAAAACCATGGCTTTATTGTTATCGCAATACAAAGGTATTGGGTTAGCAATGGATGGAACCGCCTGAAGTTCAGAAATGAAATTTCTCATCCAGACCGCCTCTTTTGCGGTATCGTAAGCAGCGATGTACTCAGCCTCCATCGTCAAGTCTTCTACGATGTTCTGTTTGGAGCACTTCCAACAGACCGCTCCTTCATTGAGGGTAAACACATAACCCAAGACGGATTTAGAGTTATCCTTAGCACTTTGGAAGCTAGAGTCGGTAAAACTCTCGATCTGGAGGTCCCCATTACCGTACATCAGGAACATCTCTTTAGTCCTTCTCAAGTACTTAAGAATATTCTTTACTGCTATCCAATGTTTTTCACCTAGGTTGGACTGATACCTGCTTACCACGCTAAGTGTGTACGCTACATCTGGCATGGTACATATCATCGCATAAATTATCGACCCTACCGCCGAAGCGTAGGGTACTATGCTCATGCGATCCCGCTCCTCATCAGTCTTGAGAGACATCTCTTTGGAGAGGGTGATTCCGTGACAAGCGGGTAAATTACCGTACTTAGAATCTTCCATACTAAATCTCTTTAGTACGGTGTCCATATACCTCGACTGTGAAAGTCCCAACATTCTTTTAGATATGTCACGAAAGATCTTAATCCTCAGAATGTACGAGGCATCACCCAGGTCTTTCATAGAGAACTTCTGTGACAAGAACAACTTGGCCGATTGTAGCATAGGAATATCATTTCCTATCAGGAGAATATCATCTACGTATAAAACGAGAAATACCATAGTTTTTCCTACAATCTTCTTATAAATATAAGGTTCATCTGCATTTTTGATAAAGTCGAATTTCTTGACCGTTTATCAAAGCAAATTTTCCAACTCTGCGATGCTTGCTTTAATCCATAAATGGATTTGAGCAACTTGCACACCTTTCTGCTGCTCCCACTGTCTATGAAACCCTCTAGTTGATCCATGAAAACACACTCTTCTAAACTTCCATTTAGAAAAACGGTTTTAATATCCATCTGCCAAATGTCATAGTTATGGAAGGAAGCAATGGCAAGTAGGATCCGAATGGATTTAAGTATAACCACTGGTGAAAAAGTTTCGTCATAGTCCAATCCTTGCCTTTGACGAAAACCTTTAGCAACAAGTATAGCTTTATAGGTTTCTATCTGACCATCTACACCAATCTTATTTTTGAAGATCCATTTGCATCCTATGGGTTTTACCCCAGCAGGAGCAAAATACAAGTCCATACTTGGTTTTTGTACATGGATTCTATCTCGGATCGCATAGCATCCAGCCAATTCACCGAGTCTCTACTCGTGATGGCTTGCTGAAAACTAGTCGGCTCATCATCATCGATGATGCAATCCCCTCGATCCCCGTCTACGAGAAAACCGTAGTATCTCTCGGGCGGATAAGACTGCCTACTAGATCTATGAAGTGGCGTAGGTACGTCCGGTTCCATTGAAATCTCAGGTTCTACTAAGTTTTCAGTAATAGTTTGTGGTTCTGGAATTTCTTCCAGCTCTACTGCGCCCCCACTTATCTCTTTTTCGAGAAATAGAGTTTCCATGAAGCGGTCATGATGAGAAACAAAGACTTTTTGTTCCTCAGCGTAATAGAAATAATACCCCCTTGAATTCTTGGGATACCCTACAAACCTACACAATACTGAACGTGCCTCGAACTTGTCCGGATGAACCTTTTTGACAAAGGCAGGACAACCCCATATCTTTAGATACTTAAGACAGGGTTTCTTCCCACTCCGCATTTCCTATGGAGTGGTAGGCACAGACTTAGTTGGAACCTTATTCAATAGGTATGCAGCAGATTCTAGTGCATAACCCCAGAAGGAGGGCGGCAACTCAGCATTACTCATAATGGAATGCACCATATCAAGCAGGGTGCGATTCCGTCTTTCTGATACACCATTGTGTTGTGTGGTGTGTATGGAGAAGTAAGCTGAGAGAGAATTCCATTCTCTTTTAGATATTCTAGGAACTCGGCCCTTAAGTATTTACCGCCCCGATCTGATCGTAGCATCTTGATATTTTTGCCGGTTTGCTTTTCCACTTCATTCTTATACCCCTGGAATTTCTCAAAGGCCTCGGATTTATATTTCATTAAGAATACATGTCCATACCTTGAGAAATCATATGTAAAAGTAATGAAGTAGGAATAGCCACTTCTTGCATGCGTAGACATTGGCTCACACACGTCGCTGTGTATGAGTCCCAAGAGCTTAGTAGCTCTTTCTCCGTGTCCAGTGACCGGAGTTTTTGTCATCTTTCCTCTGATACATGATTGACAAGTTGCATATGATTGATACTCAAACGGATCTAAGTATCCTTCTTTATGTAATTTAGTCAGTCGTGTTTCATTGATATGACCAAGTCTACAATGCCATAAGAAAGCTTGGTTTGATTCTGAAGCTTTTCTTTTTAGTGTGTTTTGGACGTTGCAAACTTAATGTTGATTGAGAATGTACATTCCGTTACTAAGTGTACCCGACCCAACCATTTCATGATTAAGGTGAATGTTGATAACATTGCTTACAAGTGCAAAATTATATCCTTCATCAGATAACAAAGATACAGATATAATATTACACACCATACTGGATACACAAAAGCAGTTACGCAATATCAAAATATGTCCACTCGCCAATCTAAGGTGATATTCTCCTACTGCAACAGCATCCACACTGGTTCCGTTGCCAACCCTGAGGGTCATATCACATTTCCTCAAAACCCTACGGCTTTTCAGCACCTGCAATGAATTACAGATGTGAGATCCCAATCCAGTATCCAATACCCAGGAAGTAGAGTTTATAGAGAAACCGTTTTCAATCACGAACACACCTGAAACCGAAGCTACAACTTGCTTTGTGTTTAGATTCTTGGCCTTTAGGGTCGACAGTCCTTCTTCCAATGTCCCCTTTTCCGACAATAGAAGCATTCATCCTTTGTGGATATTCCCCTGATCTTTTCCTTTCCCTTTCCCTGCACTTTCTGCACACTTCCTCTCGGTTTGGTGGGGGCCTTCTTCTTCTTCCCCTTGGCCTTAGCCTTAGATCTAGCAGAAGAAGATTCCCCAACAAAAAGAGCGGATGTTTTCTTGGGTTTCTTCAAGGTGCCTTCTGCCATCCTCAACCTGTTGAGGAGCTCAGGAAGTGAACCTTCCATATTATTCATAATGAAATTTAATATGAACTGGGCATAGGTGGAGGGAAGGGATTGTAGGACCAAGTCGATATACAACTCATTTTCCAACGTGGTTCCCAGGTCCGCGAGCTCTTCTATGAGAGAAATCATCGTTAGGACGTGGTCCCCAACAGATGATCAAATAGCCAAAATCGCTTGAAATAAATTCTTCGAGGTCTCATATCTTGCAATATGAGATTGCTCTCCGTATAATTCTTTGGTATGGAGGAAGATGGAAGCAAGGTTCATCTTCTCGTGCCGCCTCTGATGTTCATTATCTATGGAGGCCAGCACGAGGCACTTACCTTTCACGCAATCAAGATCACAGGTCTTACGGACCTCAATGTCCGCCATCGAGGATTCTGGACCGGGAACAGGGGGAGCTTTCTCCGTAAGGACATATGCGACCTTATCATAAGTAAAGGCCATATGGACATTCCTTAGCTAGTTTTTATAGTTTGGCACAGCGAATTTGTTTTTATCTAGTATAAACTTAAGTCCCGTCATGGTCGATGCAATTAGGAGAGAGAGAAAAGAAACACTCAGCATATGCTCTTGCAAGTTTAGATTGGTTATTAGTTTATCTAAACAGGATGGCTCCCACTGTTTCCTCGAATTCTCCTTCAAACCCTAAAAGAAGAATTAGTCAGGATTAATCGCACGTCACAATACTTGCTTAAACTTTTGGCCAGGCTAGTGTTGGTACTTCGAGAGAGGTTTTCCAACGTTTTCGAGAAGTTCCTTAATTATATAACCTCTTTTCCCTGGAGACGTAGCCCCGCTAGCACCGTTCTAGGCATCTACTTAGTTATAGCATTGACTGTTAAGTGAAATTTTTTTCTGAAGAGTAGCGGATACTCACAGTAGGATCATGACCCAACTATCATTGTGTGGTGATTTTGAAGGAAGCCTACCAAAAACACCACACTCCAGAAGGTATGCAACACTAGTAAATTTCCTTTATATTTGAAACTCCCGATGTGATTTTTGCCCCAAATGCTTATAACCTTGACAAAAGTCAAAACATCATAAGTCACAAGTCAAGTTCAAACCATCATTATCCAGATTAATCTAGACCCATTCGTACAAGCCCTTGATGAAGGAAAAAACAGCTGTACGCCTGTCCTAGACTAATGCATCTATCTATGCTATAGATAAGCACCCACTAGCTACCAAACACTATGCCTTGGCAAAGGTAACCACACATAGCATGAATACTAGTAGATACCTATCTGAAATAATGGAGGGCTACAGCTAGTTTTGGCGAAAACCGTTAACGTAATGAACTTGATATAGTCGAAGGAACCGGATAGCTTTTGAAAAAGGAGTGGTTTAAGCTCTGCTTTTAAAAGTTGTTTTTTTTTTGAAGAAAACCGAGTAGTTTTTTAATTGTTCCTTCAAATTTTAGGTTTATTTCCTTACATTAATCAAAATTAATGCGGTCCCATCATTTAACCCTATCATTGCAGAAAGAAACGAAAATAGAACGTACGTTTATGCTATCCGCATTCACCACGGGGCCCCGTCATGCACCGTTAGGTAACTTAACTAACGGCCGAGCGGGGGCTGGACTAGCACGGGTGCAAAACATAGGAAACGTTTGTTATATACAATATATATATATATATATCCATTCATCTCACGCAATAATAGGCATTCCAGATCTCGGAATCACTGATGAATATATTGGATATACTAGGATATCCATGTTTCGTTTTAGCCTAGAACGAAAAACGGATTCAACAGTCGTGATGAATAGACAAAAAACCCACCCTAGACCTCTACGGGTGCGGCAAACTACCCGCCAAATTCCCGAAGTGAAGCAACCTCCCTTAGTGAAATGAGTAGGCCACTCGGCACTTCAAGAACCCGGTAGTTTGTGTACCTCACCTTGGGTCTATCCTAGGTGCAAGAAAAAGTAAATGAAATAATACAATGGTGGAAACAACCTCAACCCGGATGTGTCCCGCAAAAGAATATTACATCAATTACAAATTTAGATGAATGAAATAAAAACGCTCTTCTCACATCCCCGGCTATTGCATCACGACGATCCAATACATCATATCCACAAACCATCACAAAGATACTAATATGTGCAACCCCGACTAGTCGACGTATAGTAATTAGTCGACGTTTCGCAACACATATATACAAACACAGAAAACCCAACTAGCCAAGAACTTAGAATTTCGATCGATAATTATAATCCTTATTTCCCCATGCACAAACCAGTACACAAAATGATCTGGGAAAAACCAAATATACCAGAAATAATATTTCCAAGAATAAGACCCACAGAAAAAATTTAGAGTGACTCGGCTCTGACTCGGCCGCGGAACGACGGCTAAACACTGAGTTTCGCCGCGGTTCCACGGTGGTCTTGGCCGATCAAAAGCTAAAATTTCTTTTGTGTTCTTATAAAACACTTTTTGTATTTTTAAGGTCACTGAAATAAGTTTTTGAACACATTTAAAAAATGACAGCAACCACATCAATGGAAATGTTATTTTCGGTATTTTCGGTCGATCGAAGTTCTAATTACATGCTAATAATCTAGTTAAGATTTGAGTAGGTTCTGATGCCATGTAAACCCATGTCGCACACCTCACAAGGTTTGTGAGGAGGCAGAATTAATAAACAATGATTTTAGTAGCAAGCAACATCGACCTAAAACCCGGATATTATCATAAACCTTAACTAGCACGACTAATGAAGGTTCTAATCTACTATGAAGTGATTTATACTTTCGTGTCCAAGTCCTTCGGGACTTCTAATCCTCTTCTTAAGCTCCTCGAGTGTACGGATTGAGCTTGGTAATTAGCCTCCTTTGTGTCAAAAATGATCCGAGTGTTTGTAATTCAAGCTCTTACCTCTAATATGAGGTAACTAAAGTACCTAGTATGCTAATCTAGGTAGCTTAGGAGATGTAGAGAATGATTATGGATTTATATGTCTCAAATACCCTAGGTTTCTCAACTCATGAGAGTGTTTAGGGTTAAGCGAGGAGAAGAAAGCCAAAGAGGAGAGAGAGTGTTCAAAGATAATGATATGAATAATGGCTAATTCTTGATAACTATCAAGCATATCATTTCTAATAATAATAAAAAATGCAACCATACTTTATAGTCATCAAGGTGAGTCACCAAAGTAGCCATGCTTCATTTATGATCAATAACACCTCATACCTCCACCTCATTATCCATTTAAACAAATGGATTAAATCACAAATGAGGTGTCTTCTTCTAGAAGCTCTCTTATGAAATTACAAGAATACCCCTCACCGTATATACATACCCATATTCGTACTACGAATACCAAGAGACGAAAATAATCTAATACTATAATACTAGAATGCGTCTTAATCCTAAGCCCGCTAGTATTATCCGTCCGATCAAAAATACGTGTAGCATGTACACGTATATGATTGAAACCCTGCACGTAAAACCATACAGCCTCTACATCGTTTCGCCTGAACCAGGAAAACCCTCTGTGTGGGACTCTGAAGACTCAACAGAACGCTGGCAGTGGATTTAACCACAAGCATGTCAGTGGCACTAGCTGTACATAACGGCTACCCAGGTACATGTTGAAAAGAAGGCCGGCAAGCAAACTTGTCCGAACTCCTACTAAGCCTGTCCGTGACAATTTCCATGCAGCCCGGTCTGTTTGTCTAAGAGTATCACATGCAAGATCTAGGGGGTGGATAACATCAGACCCCTAATAACCAGACAAGTCGTGTCGGTGTGGCTCAAGACCGTCTGAGAATCTACTGGTTCAACCACCAGTAATTCTCAATCCTCCATGGCCAGGTACTATGGGTTGACCAACCGATCATAGCGCGACATCGACTCCCTATACCGGGAGAGTCGAATCCCTAACAATCTCTCACTGACTCTATGTGGCTCGGGACTGTACCCAAATAAAACCTGTTTGCACGACTTAGTAGAGCCATGGTAGGGTAGTAATCAAAGCACAGTGGGAACTCACACGAGACGAATGATGACCTCAGGTCGACAGACTATCTGCACTCATGTCACCAGAGAACTGCTATCTGACGCTAGGTATAATACCATCTAGCCAGTCCTCGACGAGTCAGTCCAGTGTACTCACCCTCAGTGAGCATCTGTATAGAATCTTAGGTGCACCTCACCAATGGCTATGGGACCAATCCATCGCCTTTTGTCAGGGTCTAGATATGTATACACTAGTCTACTCTGGAGTACTGATTCCCAGTCTCGATACTCCCATGACTAGGGACATTTAAGGATGTGCTTATCGACTACCCAGCTCCCATAAGTGTGACTACCATCACAACGATAGTAGTCAAGCAAAGATCTTAAGGGCTCTACCAACATGTATTAGCGATACGTTAAAAGAAACATATACACATGTTGAGGTAGAAACAAACCAGATAGCATACTATCATATAGAGCAAGACAGTTATAATATCTGTGTATATCCCAAACTTCCAAACTGTAATGTAAAATCCAGTAATATACAATAATGGCCTCTAGGGCATTTATCACTAACATCTAGACCCGCTATCAAACCTTCATATTCAACTTCATTGTTTGTCCTTGGCTCCGTTAAGGAAAGGACGTAACGCAATATCCCTCCTTGCGGAGTCATGAAGATAAGGCCTATCCCGGCTTTGATTATAGGGGTGTTTTGATTTCTCCTTCGATTGTGTCGAACGCATGTTCATCCGATAACTCACAATTTAAGGGAGAGTCGGCTGATATCGGATGCTACGCAAGAAAGTCAGCAATGGCCCGGCCTTTCACTACTTTGAGGGGTCGATACGTTATCGAGAACTCCATTAGGAAAAGGGCCCATTTGGAAATCCTTCCTGTTAGTATGGCCTTGACATCAGATATCTGAGAGCATCCACCTTTGATATGAGATGAACCTCATCTGCTAAGGCGTAATGTCTGAGCTTTATTATCGCGAAGATCAGTGCCAGGAAATGCTTTTCGATGGGGGGGTAGTTGTTTTCTGCCCCCTAGAGAACTCGACTGTAACATTTTGGAAAATTATAAATATTAATTTATAATTTTAAATATAAAAATAATGAGTTATAAAAGTGATATCACATACAGCTTTTGGATATCGGAATAATATCCGTAAAAATGTAGGTATTTTGGAAAATACAAAGAAAGGTGTGCGATATCAGAAAAATGATAAATTTAATTATTTTAATATGATATTGAATTTTACATTAAGCTAATAACATTTAAGTGATAGGTTAAATCATTTCATATCTTTTATTTCATATGGATTTATATTGTAACATTTTGAAATATTTCAGATAATTAATTATTTTATTTATTTAATTAAAAATTTTATTTTAATTGTGTTTGTAATAAGAGGGTCTTTTAAAATGTGGTGGAATAGATTTGTAAAGAAATAGCTTGTTTTGACAATAAGAAGTGTCATGAGGGGGTTTTAGTGAAATTTTTAGCTTCATTATGAAATTGGATTTTGTGTGAGGTTATTTTTGTAAAGGTGTTAGGTCATGGTTAGGGTTAGTTAAACCTCACACACACACCACAAATCAAACTGAACCTCAGGCTCACACCTCCTCCTCCTTCTCTTTACACCCCCTCCTTGCATGAAACTACCACTTCCTTGTTTGATGACACCTCCTCCTACAACCCTCACTCATTCCCCTTATCTTGTTCAGTTCATATATCTTTTGAAAATGAAAATTAAACTGAAAGGAAAGAAGAAAATATCTTAGAACAACAAAGAAATAGAAAAAAAAAAGAAAAGACAAGAGAAGAGAAGGAGAGAACTAGGTGCTAAGAATTCTCACCATCACCAAGCTAGGATCTTGGAGCTTATGCATCCTGGAGGAAGCCTTTCAGCAATCTTGCTGTAGGTATAATCCTTAAACTCTGTAGGATTTTAGTTCTGCAAATATTTTAAAGTAAAAATCGAATATCGGTAATATCGTATTTTAGGCAAAATTTAGCTCTGTGTTAATCTGCTATGGTTTAGATGATAAATAAATTGATCAAATAGTACCTTAATCTTATAAACTAGATCTAGAATTAACCATAGGAAGACGAACCAGGGTGCTCGGATTTTGGCCGGCGACCATCACAAAAATTCCGAGCTCGCCGGACTTCTTGGTGAGTTAGGGTTTTTGGTTTGTAGGGTAGGTCTGTGTATGTGGATTAATCTATTAAGTATTGTTTATTTAAGTTATTTTAGCAGTAGGTTAAATCTGTAAGCCGGTATCAGTTTTGGAGTAAAATCCTATATACGACACGGATATATCGTATCATGAGTTCTGTTTTTACCGTTACGACCAGAATAGGGTTAGCTCAGATTAACTTAAGTTCAGTTAACTCATAATATCATCACGTAGCATGTTTAGTTTGTCAATATCATAAACGGGGATTTTATGATAATTAGCCTACTGAATTTGAGTCTGGAACCACTATCTGTAATCACTAGAAACTAATAGGACCAAAACTATAATGAGGCAAATAGAGAACTTCACTCAAAACATGAGCCCCAAACTCCCTAGTCAATCCGGCGACGTACCCACAAAATCTGGCGACGTCGGCCCCCTTTTGTCCTTTTGTGTTGGTTTTTCTTCTGTGGCCTATTTTGGGTAGATTATGGTCTCTAGTATTGTTTGTGTTATTTAGATATTTACACAGTAAAATCTGGGAATGTTCTAGTAATGGTTTTATCAAAATTCAGATATTTACGATACGGAGTTTTCGTATTTTTGTACTGCAACTGAACCGTTAATGTTTATACGTTAACGACAGAAATATATTGTCATCTTTGGGATAAGTAAGCTGTAGGTTCTAACCTACGGGTGCTTAACCCGTTGTTTTGGTTTTCAATATGATATTTATATCGATGTGATTTTAAATACGATTATAGGTGCGATCGCGAAGATTTCCGAGACAGAGTTGGCGGACATAGCAGCGTGGATTTCAGCAAGCTTATCAAGTTGGTGAGTAGATTTACATCTACGGGGGAAGTCGGGTGGATGTCGTATAGCACCCCCGCAACCTAATAAATATTATTATGATATCTAGTTAGTGTAGTATTTATGCAAGATATTGATATAGTATTGCATCTAGTATGTTCTTCATTTGCATAAAGTTCCATACCTAGTTTTAAATGAGATCCGTACGTGATGTTAGATCCGTACGACATGGATATGGTAATGGATTTGTACGAGTGATCATGCCGTACTTGAGATGATGCAGATACAATGATATGATCAGATATTATACAGGAAATTATATGTATTGGAAATGATGAAATTCGTATTCCGAATAACGGCCAAATTATCCCTTGACTCGTAGAGTTAGATTATATTCCGTTTTAGGATGTAATACTTGTGTGAGCTATATTATTTTAAAAACTATAATTTTTTTATCTTTTAATAAAATACTAGAATGCGGTGCCAATTTCCAAAACGAATATCTATTTTAATCTAGGGCAGCTTTCTTATTTCAAACTTAACGTTTCGTCTTATTTCTAAACATAATGGTATAGCTCATAGCAAGTATCTACAATAGTTACGTTTAGATTACTTTACATGTTTGCATTATATTATCGATATTATCCGTTTCTGCGATACGAACACTCTGATAGAACACTGCACAATTACCAATGAGTACTATGCTGCACAAGCACGTAAATATATGTTACACTACACCTCATTGGTACTGCCATGTCACTGTAGAGCCTTTCTCTTATAGATGTGTTAAATATAAATAGGTTGTTACACCGTAACACACTTGCACAAATACTAATGATTGCCATGTTGCACGAGCACAGACGCGTATGCTACACTACACATCATTAGTAGTGCTACGACAGTAGAATTGAGATCATTATGCCTATGTGATATAATTACTAGTCTTTCTTTATTCCTGTTGTAATTTACGAATATTAGTACTATAGATGTTGTATTTGATTCTTATGGATTTTCTGGATATTTTACTCCTGATGATATATATCGGTGGTATGGGACACTGTTATATATGTATATATATAATATATCATCAATATAATCTATGCAAGTATTCTTATTCCTTACTTGATATTTTTGATATGATGAGTTAAACGTCTACCATGAGTTTTGTGTTTTCTGATTTTGATTCCGGACCGGGTGGGGTAGCTATACGGTTCCGGATTTATGAAATATCTGTACTGAGTGGAGTAGCCATACAGCGGGATACATGGTGGACCCGGTTCGGGGCCGAGAGGCAGGATAGCCGCATTATAGGCGGGGAGCCTAACGAGGATACTCGATACCGGAGATAGAGATGAGCACGGTAGATATCCAGGGGATACTGGCCGGGGTTCGATTGGGCACGGCGGATATCCAGGGGATACCGACCGGGGCCAGGGATATCGGGTGGAGATCATCTGTTGAGATGGTGTCGACGGTATCTGCATTTACGTGTCGATGTTGGACAAGAGAAATTTCTGATTTCGATGTCGATACTGGACATCCATATATATATATATTTATATGATTGTTATCATGAGGTACACAGTTAGATATCATTTATTGGATTCGACTAGGACTGATCCGGGGGACAGTACCTATATATGTATTCTACTTGGGGTTGCATGATAGTTAGTGTTGCATTATGATATATATATGCATATTATATAGTATATTAGTACTGATTATGATAGTACTATACTTATAACCTAGGTATCGTTGTGCATTTCGATTTCTACCTTTAGATGTACTTTTATTCACTGAGTTGGCAACTCATCCCTGTTGTGCCACAGTTTCTTGCAGGTTTTACCGCTTGGATTATCAGCGGCTTGGACATACATTCTTTCAGTGATTGATCGGTAAGTGGGTTATTATTGTATTGTACTCACTCCTGATTATTCATATATTCTTGTATCTAGTGGAAACTCCATCAACTTAGAAATTGTATATTGTGGACTTAGAAGCGAACTTAGAAATTGTGAGGTCGCGCTCTATAGAGTTGACTTCTGATATAGATTGTTTGGCTGCTCCGTTGTTTGGACGTAAAAGCTAGCTCCCGTTGGGATGTTATTTTACTGTTGTAGTTGTATCGGGTTTTTATGCAAAATTTTCAAAGGAGGTGCTGTCAAATTTCAAAACGTCATAGATGCTTTTCAAATATACTTAGTTAAATTTAAATGTTATTTAAACTGATTCCATCTGATGAATCTTTTAAACCCACCTCCAATAATTTCAAAAGGGTTTAGATTCCGGATTTCGGCTTACTTGAACCGCGTCGACGTCTTTAAATGTCATCTGATTTAAGTGCCAGTCACGTTCCACATTTGGGTCGTGACATCGACTCAAATAATATAGATCTCTTTTTTTTCCTGATTGTTCTCTTGTGTCCATAGCGCGCCTAAAGAACCTTCAAGGGTTGTCGTATATAGGATAAGTGGTTTTCCCTTAACCGGAGCGGTCTATACCGGCGTATTTTTTAGGTATCGTTTGATTTCGTCTAGTGCATTTTGGCACTTTTGATCCCAGATGAACGGGGTCCCCTTCTTCATCAAATGGCTGTAGGGACAGAATTTTCCGGAGAGATTGGCTATGAACCGCCGGATATATGCGAGCTTTCCTTGAAGATATCACAGTTGTTTGAAGGTTCTTGGCGTGAGCATTTTCGTAATCGCTTTTATCTTTGAAGGGTCGATTTCGATACCCCGGTGATGTATGATGAATCCCAGGAATTTGCCCTAGCAGACTCCAAACGCGCATTTCAGAGGATTCATCTTCAGATTGTATTTTCGAAGATATCGGAACACTAATTTTAGATATTCCCAATGCTCCTCATGAGATTTTCTCTTTACCACGAGGTCGTCGATGTAGCATTCAATAATCTCGTGTATGAGGTCATCGAATATCTTTGTCATCGCCCTTTGGTAGGCAGCGCCAGCGTTCTTTAAACCGAAAGGCATCACCTTATAGCAAAATATGCCCAACGGGGTCCGGAAGGCGGTATGTTTTTGGTGTTCAGGATGTATTTTAATTTGATTGTATCCTGAAGATCCATCCATGAAGGAGAAGACCTCATGGGTAGACGTGTTATCGATCATCAGCTCGATAACAGGTACTGGGAAGTTATCCTTCGGACAAGCTTTGTTGATGTCCCGAAAGTCTACGCAGATGCGTACTGTCCCATTCTTCTTCAACAATGGAACGATGTTAGCGATCCAGTCGGGATATTGAACTTCTTGGATGAAGCTGGAGTCGATTAGTTTCTTGACTTCAGCGTTGATACTCATCTCAAGTTTGAGCCGCATTCTTCTTGGCGCCTATTTGATGGGCTTTATGTCTGGTGATATGGCCAGTTTATGTACCACCACTTTTGGATCTAGACCTGGCATCTCGGAATAGTTCCATGCGAAGCAGTCTTTATATTGGATGAGCACGTCTTTTAACGTGGCTACCTATTATTCAGATAGCAGTTCAATGACAAACGTTGGCCTCGGATCATTTTCCGATCCTAAGTCAATTTTCTTTAGATTGTCTGCCGTAGTGTGTATCCCCCATCTTCCAACTCTTTTGGTGCCGGTGGAACCTCGGAGATCACCTTGTCCTCATCATCATTTGTGAAGCACATGTGGAGGTCAT
Source organism: Agapanthus africanus (assembly GCA_030015575.1). Classification (NCBI taxonomy): domain Eukaryota; kingdom Viridiplantae; phylum Streptophyta; class Magnoliopsida; order Asparagales; family Amaryllidaceae; genus Agapanthus; species Agapanthus africanus. Next base: position 746,517,987 of record CM057340.1, read on the forward strand.
CTATCACGCTCCACTTTCCAAAAGAGCGGTAATGGCATATGACAAGCCCGCGGCGTATTTATTCTGAGAAGGTCATTTCTCGAAACAAATACGCTAAGCGTATATAAGCAATATAAAATGACAAGAAAAGACATGATAATGAAAATCCAACTTTATATATTTACATTCCCAACTTTCACAAGTTTCAAACTGAATATATGATGTCTGAAAACAAAGATGCATAAAAGAAAGTGCCCCGCTTCCCAAAAGAGTGGTAACAGCATGTGACAATCCCGCGACGTATTTATTCCGAGAAGGTCATTTTTTGAAACAAATACGCTAAGCATATATAAGCAATATAAAATGACAAGAAAAGACATGATAATGAAAATCCAACTTTATATATTTACATTCCCAACTTTCACAAGTTTCAAACTGAATACATGATGTCTGAAAACAAAGATGCATAAAAGAAAGTGCCTAAATAGGTAGCATATAGAAAATAAAAGCTGAAAAGAAAGAATTAGTAGTCGGTCTGCTCCACAAGTTAAGAGTAATGCTCCTGATTAGGCTCGATCTCCTCAATATTTAGATTATCTAACGAACATTCTAAGGAAACAAAGAAATGGGTGGAATGCCCGTTAGCGAACTTGCTTCGGTAAGTCCCCAAGAAAGGTGGGATGTGAAAGTATATAAATGAATATGCAAGATGACATGTGATATAGTATGAATAGAAATAAAACATGAACGAATATAACATGGTAATGTTAATGACAACTATGTAAGCATGGCAATATAACATGAGCATAATAAACAAATATAGCATGACTGTGGAGTGTAGATATAGTGAACATGAAGTGAATGTAAATGTCATGAAAGGTCTCTAAAAAGGTAAAAGTAATTAACTTGAGTTCAAGTGTGAATGTCAACCAATCTCAAAAGTGTTCTCAAACCCAAGGCTATCGTCTAGAGGAAATGAATCACGGGCCCAAAATAGCGGGGCTTCAATTGTTATTGAAGTATTCCAAACCTAACAGCCTATCATCCATGGGATTGGAAACACGGGCCCTCATTCGTGAATTCATGATTTATACCGTTTCAGCCCGGTACCACAACAACATGATTTGTACCGTTTCAGCCCGGTGCCACAGCAACATGATTTGTATTAATGAGACTCATGAGATTCCGTTGGATTCATATTCAAACTACCCCAACACCCCGTGTTTATTAGTTTATGATTAATGTTATGAGTCTTGATCGAATCCATGAATACAAAAGGTGATGTATGATATCAAGTTTTCAAAATTGAGTTCATGTAGTCATGTCAAGTGCAAGTCATACCAATTGTATTCATAGTTCGAGTCAAATTGGTTCAAGTGTACATACTGGGTTCAAGTATTCATGATTGAGTTGTGTCAAGATCAAGTCAATTCTAACATGTGATGATTTAATTATAAGTCATATAAATAAAAATAAATAAGCAATCACAGAACATGATATGAGATAAGTATACAAGTAATGTCCAAAACAATGTTGTAAATATGTAATGTGTATGACTATTTAATCAAGTCATTTGAAATCAGAATATAAAAGAAAACATAGATTTAAGTGTAATTCAAATGTGAGTTCCAGTCTCGCCTAAATATGACTACCGGTTTGGGAGATATATATGTTTTCGTATCGTCGCGCAAAACAGATCAGAATCTGTTCGGCACCGTCACATATTTTTAAAAAGCAGTTTGAGTTAATTTATATCAGGTTTCAGGTTACAAATATTATTAGAAAATTGTAGGTTTTTCGGATTAATTATCTAAAACACTAAGATTTGTGTGATTTGGATTTCTGAAGCACTAATTATGATCGTTTTAATATCAGCGTTTAAAACAGAAATTCAGATTTCTGGAAAGCAACTATATGTTATATTGTAAAGCCTATATCGAATTATTTCATGCGTTTCTAAGTAATATAATATACAAGAAATTATATTTCTATCAATTATCCATCTACACATCTAAAGTTTGCCACGAACGGATATCGGGAGTTCGAGTTATGTCCTATTTAAAAACAATGTGCAAATAAGGACAGATTCTGTCTAGATTCGTCGCTTAATATTGTAACATATTTTTCTATATTTTACGTCAATTTTCAGTAAAAACTTAAAACTAATAAAATTTAGATCTTTTGATGTAAATGTTCAAAACATATGAAAACACTTAATTTGGATCAACGATTATGGAGTTATGGTCTCTTGAAGAAGACCCTTATTGGCAGTTTTCTAGTTTTAAAAACAGTGAATAAAAAAACTACGTAACTTCTAAACCGTTATTCGGTTTGATATGAAATTTTTACTGTAAATTTTTAATTCTATCTATTATTTTATCCTAATGTTCCAAGAATTTTCAGAAGTGGAAATTAATTTATAAAAATTATTTTAAATATAAAGGTTTTGTAAGATCGTATTTGAAAATGATAAATCTATGATATTTATTTATAACTTTGTTTTCTTGTATGCAAAAATAAATATAAATGAATAAAATTTTAGCGATAAATAAAATGAATTAACATTGTGAATCAAACATATGATCCGGTCATGATTAACGGTCTAAAACAATAATACTTAATATGTTATCAACCATTGCATGCAAGATTTTATAACTAAACATATATGCTTTATTTCAACCATTTTTTTAACAAAAAACTTTATCATGAGACTCACTAGTTATCTCAAGATTCGGAGATGGGGGCATGGTAAGGGGATGAATTTCAAGTAAAGAAAAGGAGGAGGAGAGGGGACTTACAGACTGTGTGAGTCGGTATAACAACCGGCTCACCGTTTAGATAAAAACTTCAACCGAGTCTTTGAAATTTGATAGAACCGGTGCTTCTCCAAGCTCAAGGGAAAAGTGATTTTATTTTATTTTTAGAATTGATCAAAATGAAATGACTAAGGTGGGATGAAGAAAAGATAAAGAGAGAGATAAGAAATGATAGAAATGTGAGATAAAGAAAAGAAAGAAGAGCGACATATACAAAAGGTTTATGGCCACTATAATTCTAATAAATTATAACTCATAATCATTCTAATTATTTTGAGAGCTAAAAAGAAGATAAAATGAAATGTCTCATTTGTAGGTTATGAGAAAGATAAAAATTGATAAAATAAAATAATTGCAAGAATAAGGATATGAACATGCGACCTATGAAATAACAATGCAAAGACTTAACCAATGAGCTACAATGTTGTTCATGTATATATTTTATATGAATTAAATATATGTTATTACTTGAAAAGAAAGTACGATTTTAGGCTCATAGTTTTATAAAAGAAAATAAAAATGAGATTGGATTTGGGTTATGGGTTGGGTCAACTCTTGTGTTTAATTTGAAATAGGTTAAGGTTTAGTTTAAAGAAATGAGTTTGGGAAAAATAGATGGAATAATAAAATAATATATTTAATTGAAAACAAAATATACGGAAAATACTAAGAATAAATAAATATAATATTTTACTAAAGAAAGAAAATACGAAGGTATAGTAATATGGCAGGTACGAGTTCGCTTCCATTCTTGAAGTTGAGCTGGTCCTATCCTCACGGTATAGGTCCTTTTTGGCTCATACTTTTGTGGCGGGTTTACCTTCCAGCCGTGGGATAAAGCGAATCTACCTTGCTGATACCGGTCTTCTACTCAGTCTTTGTAGGTGAAGCAATTTTCAAGGGGATGGCCTATTACTCGGTGATAGGAGCAATAATCCGAATGATGAACCTCGTTTATTTGTTCGAGGTGCCGAGACTACGGAAGCATCATCATTTGGTGCTTCATGACAAGATTGAATATTTCCTTGTTTTGTCTTGAGGGAACGAGTATTCCTGACCCATGTCTTTATAAAGGACGAGTTCCAATCGAACTTTTCTCGATTGCACGGTTTCTTTGATCTGCTTTGTTGTTTTCGAATGTTATTTGCGTTCTTTGCCCTGTTTTTGCCTCTATTTTGGGATTTTCCCCTTTTGCGAGGACATACAGTGGGCTGGGGATAAAGAGCATTATAGTTTTCTTTCTCCGCAGATTGCTGATTGAGGCGCTGTGTCCAGGCCTTTTCATAAATGGCCATTTCACGGCTGTGTTCGTCTCGGCTCCTTTGACAAGTTTCCTTTATTATCTTGTCTATTTGTTCTTCGAGCGACGGACTTAACTTTTTTAGGGCTGGATTTCGCTCTGTTTCAACGTCACGGCCATTTGGAAAAGCGTTTTTCTCTTCGCTGGAGCTGTTTATGACTCGGCAGCTGTAACACTGCTCCCGTTTCTTCGATCAAAGGTATCCGAATCCGGTTTTCTCTATCTTTCCGTTGGGCATCTTTCGCTGAGTCCCGGGAATATCCTAAATCTTTTTGTAGAATTGGGCTTGTCGAAAAGTTTGTTCGAGGGGTACACCTTAGCGTCTTAACAGCCTTTTCAATTCCTCTGCGTAGTATTTCGGTAGACGGATTGGTTGAAGCCTATCGAGTGCAAAATCAGCACTATGCCAGACTTCTTTTTCTACTTTGGTCTCTGTCGATTGGTAGAATAGGATCGCCTTTTGACCTCTTCGCTTGGGAGGGATGTAGAGAGTCTGTAGTTCTTATACACTGTATGTATCGTGCGCATCAAGTTCCTTGTAATGCCGAGACGGAGACATTGTGATTTGCAGACTCTAATCCGCTCTAGCGAGGGTTTGCACTGACGGGCGGATGGAGAACACTGTGTTGGCCTCATCCTCAGAGTCGCTGCCAAAACCCAGAATAGGGGTAGAGGGTCCTATCCTGTTATTTTTTCCCTGGGGTTGTCCCGAGTAGACTATTTCTTCATTTTCCTAAGAATCTCCCCCAAAGATCGAGATAGTGTCAATGGACTTCTGTTTATCCTTCGGGTTATGACACCTTTCTGTATCTTCGAAGTCTTGCAGGAAGTACTTTGCATCTTCATATTTCCGGATCTCATTTACGGAGAACAGATTTAGCTCCCCTGCGATGGTGTATTCCAAGCCATCTTTGAAATACTTCATACACTGATGTTGTGTAGAAGGGATGACGTTGTACTTATGTAACCAAGGCCTGCCGAGCAAAGAGTTATATCAAGTCTCGGCGTTAATGACATGAAATTTGATGTCAGTGACGAGCAACCCGAAGTGCAGCATCAGTATTATGGACCTAAGCGTCCGTGACGACTGTGAGTCGAACCCGGAGATGGTAATTTTTTTCTCAGGCCAGGTGCTAAACGTTCATGCAAATCTCCTTCAACACTCTCATATTGAGAAGGTTGACGGAGGATCCGTTGTCGACAAGGATTTTTCCTATCTTGATGTCGTGGCAGTACCCGGTGACGTATAACGGGCGGTTATATTCGGACGTACCGAGAAGGAGATCTTCATCGCTTAGTGTAATGTCAGCTATGTGAACTTCTGCCAGCTCGTCTTTCATATTCTCTTCCGCGAGGAAAGCTTGGAACTGATCGGGCTCTTGTAAAGCCTTGATCAGAAACTCTCGTGGCTCTTTGGACAGGAGGAGAGCTTCAAATATGCTCGGCTATGAGGGTATTTTCCTCATATGCCACCTTATTTTTCCTAGGCGGGTCTCTTGCAACGAGCTCTTTAACAACTCCATGTCGAGGGTAATTTCCTCAGAGATTTTCTCTTTTCCTTTATCTTTTATGCTCAAACCTTGGTTTGTAGGTCCGAGGTTTTTCTCAGGCAGCGTGTGGTTACACGATTGAATATTCTCACAATTCTTCTGCTCTTCTTCCTTTTTGGAGGTGGAGTCTTTGAAAAGAGGGCTGAAGGGTATTTCGTCTCCAGAATCGCTTCCGAAAGTAAGAACTTAGGGTTTTTCCGTTTCTGAACTGGTATCAACCATATGATAGTTTCCAGTCGTTTTATCACGCGCATCTGTCGCACTTTTTTGCCGTCAACAAGCTTCGCGCTTCATCCTCTTGAAGCGTTTTTAATTGGTAACGTATCTTTTTCACCACTTCTTAAAGGTACTGCACTCTTCGGTGGGGTGGGTAACTCTCTGATAATATAGACAGTAGTTTGGATGTAAATCCTCTCCATCGAGGCATATGACCCGGGGAGTGTTTCCTACCAGAGGTGGCAGCTTCATTCCCATTGACAGGGCTTTGGCAAACCGCTTCTTTACCTTGATCATGCTCTTATTTGTCGAAGGTATGCTTTGGTTTGGTTGGAATACTTTACAACTCTTTCTTGTCGCAGATTTTTCATCCTAACGTTGACGCTTAGCCCTTTTGTATATGGCTGTTTCGCGTTCTCGGTCAGGTTTGCTTTTTCGAAAGGCTTCATTTAACAACCTGTCGATCGGGTCTTCTGGCAGTTCCGGGGATTTTAGCGCCGACTCTGCCCCTAGTTCCTCCACGTTGTTTTTTGACGCCTAGGGATTTTCTTCATCATATAATGATGAATGGGAGATCATGTGGCAACTTGCTACACGGTCCCCGGTGTCTCCTGATGAGTCATTTACCTCATCGTAGTCACTCTCTTCATTCGCAAGAATATACTTGAGGAACTCTTCGAGTGTGACCGGTGTCCGCGCCTTCTGGTTGTACTCCTCCCATGTGTCAATGTACTTTTGTAGGTCTGTATGGTTGTCGTCATACTTAGCAGGCTGCACAGGCTTCTTGGTCTTCTTCTTTTTCTTCGAAGACTTTGAAGGCTTGACTTGGGATTTTTGCCCTTTGTCAACAATCTTCGGTGTGGGACATGGTTTCAGCATCCATTCAATGATTTCGGGTTCAAGTAGGCTTTTCCACCTGACTGCTGGACATGCCTGTAAATCCTTCAGCATCCTATTGGTTTTAACTGAAAGAACGACTTCCCATGGAGTTTCTTCCACGAGCGAGCATGATGCCCCCGGCGCATCCATTTTTTTTGGGAGTGTGCTTTTGTGGCGAGTATACCCTCCAGTTGTCAAACAGCGCGAATTTTCCCTGTTGATACTGGTCTTCAACCCAGTTCTTGAAGACGAAGAAATCCTCAATTAAGTGGCTCACCATTCTGTGATAGGAGCAGTAGTTAGGGTTGTTGACGTCGCCGGGTTGTGGTGGACACCGTAGGTCTGGCAACGTGATGAGTTTGTTACGCACTGCCAATTCGAATAGTCTCCTCGTCTTATCGCGGGGAAACGAGTAAGCGTGTCCTATCCTTTCTTCCAAGGATAGGCATGGACGTACATTGTTTTGGCGAGCCGCCGGTTTTAGGTCGCTCGGTTGTTGTTGAGTATTAGCGACGAAGGCCGCTTTCTCTTTACCCTTGGCATTTTGAGGGTCCTTATTTGAGGAGGAAGGCCCGTGGCCCATCTGGTCCATTTCAGCAAGTTTATCGATCAAAGCCTGGAAAGTGGTTGGCTTGAAGAATGTCATGAATTAGGACACAGTCGTTTGAGGATCAAGAGTACCGATGAACATGCCCACGGCGGGTGATTCTTCAATGCGTTGTTTGCACTTTGACCATAGGTTCCACCACCGGATCGCATATTTGACCCAGATTTCTCCTGACTTTACCCTGGCATTGATTAATGCCATGATCGGAGTGCGCTCGCTTGCACTGGCGAACCGCTGTGTGAACAGCAATTCCAACTCTATGAATGTTCTCACGGAGTCATTTGGGAGCTACGAGTACAATTCAAAGGTCGTCTCTGACAGGCTGCTAACGAACTAGCGAAGCAACAGTTTTTCGTCACCTCCACTGTTGCCGCACAGAGCTCTGAACTGCGTGACGTGCTGATGTGGGTTTCCTATCCTCTTTTACACATGGAACTTGGGGATCGTATATCCCGGCGGGTATTTAATTTGGTCATACCAACCTGGATACGGTCGCCCTGTTCTGACGATTTGGACTGCGGCTTCATTAGCATAGTTAGCTCGTATTTGTTGAGCGATATAATCATCAAGAGCATCCTTGGAGATCGTTTCCTCCTTGGCTGTTGATAAAACCGGAAGAGGGTTTGATGTTTCCCCTCTGTCATCCTCGATGATTATCGGCGGATCCTCGGCTGGGGGTTCTGGCTGGATCACCATCCCAACCGTGTCTTGGAAAAAGAGGGCTATCTACTTTATGTTAGCAGCATGCTCAGCAGCTTCCTTTTCCTTTCTTTCAAGCATCCTTCGCTGGAACTCTGTATCGGTCTCCTACTCTTGGCGCTGTTCAGCTTCTTTGTCCGGACTTTCTTTCTGTCCGGTAAGTGCTGCCATTTTGGTCAGCATTTCCTGGAGCTTTTGTTGTTGCTCTTGAGTTTTTGTCATCGACCAAGTTTGCGGTTGATGACCTATGGAAGCACGGATTTCTTCTCTCCTAGAAGCCATGTGGACCGTATGCATGACCATACCCCCAGACTTGGGGTGTTTGGGTCCTTCGCCTTTGGTATCTGCCGCCGGCGATGGGATTTTCTATGGTCTCATCCTTTTGTGGTAGGTCGAAGTTGAAGGAGCCGTTGTAACAGGCACCTGTATAAAAGAAGTCCCTCGTTGTATGACGGAGGGATGGTCTTTCTCTTACCGAGCCTTCGATTTCTTCGGTCGACGAGAGTAATTTTTGTTGATCACAAAGACCTGGACTTTCCGCCAGACCTTGTGAATTTGGGAGGAGAGCTGTTGAAGGGGGTGCTCTGGCTTTGCCTGCACTGTGGCATCTACAGGCAGGGGCGATTTATTTAGCACCGTCGTTGGAAAGTTCTTGCACACCCTCCTGAGAAGATCAAAGTTGTTCCCAGTTGGAACAGCAGCATCAAATTCCACCATTTGAGCTGGTGGGGTAAATCCAGAGGGAGAATTGCCCCCAACTTTTCTTACTCGGCGCTAGTAGTGACGTCGAGCGTGCCTTGCAGACGGGACAACCTCAAATTTGGAAGCAGCTTCTTCTTGCCCCTGGCTTTACTAAAGGGCTGTTGTTGGCGTCAACTTTTTGAAGGCTAACATCCTTGGTAGATTTTGAGGAGGGTCGGCCAATCTTTCAAAAGCCAACTTTTTGGTAGGGGAAGCACCTTTGACGGCTTTGCCCGTAGCAGGAGTTGGTAGGGCTATCCGTTTTGGGGCAGCCCCTTCAGGTATCACGAGCCTCTTTATAGGCCTATTTGGGTTCTTTCCCAGCCTGTTGAAGACTGAGATGTCAGCTTTGGATGGCCCGTTGAGAGGGCCTGTTGTGGTTTCTGGTCGATCGAAGACCGACCTCTTGGGAGCTTCTTCCTGCGGTGCTGAAGCACCAACACCCACTGGTGGGAACATGGTCCCGAAGAATAGTCCAGCAGTGGCTTGCGTTACTTGCCCCGCCGATATTAAAAAGATAGAGGCCGCGTTGGGCCTGTAGGTCACTCCTCTAGCTGGGGTGGAGCGAGAATCGCTGTTGCAAGAGGTGCAGCTGGAAGCCATTGATTTTCTCTGTACAGAAGCAGGACACCAAATTTTATTAGCTTGAATCCAAAGGCAACCATAGTGAACCGCGATTTCATTCGCGAAATATGACACACGAAGTGTGGAGTGGAAAGAGGAAATGGTCCCACCGGGTGTGCCAGAATCTGTTCACCGCTAGAAACCAGGGACCGGGGCGTTGGGACGTCCAGCCTGAATTCTAGGGGCAAATACTATTTGGATTTATCCGTCTATTTATCCGAAGACGCCAAGTTGATTTATGGCACCATATATCGGAGGTTTGGACAGACGCGACTGTTGTAGCAGACTATATCAGATTCCCCTCATTTTATGAAGGTTTTTTGATTGTAGGGACGCTCTTCCCACCAGGTACAAACCTTTTCAGTTAATTACGTTACCGCATTGCGATAACCACTTTCTCCTGCTCCGGAAGTTCACTTCATGTCGTGTGTATTTTTGTTTGTTTTGGTTGTCCGTAGATTGTATACGGCGACTAGTTTGTGTCGTCACCCATAGAGCGCAGATTAGTCCAAATATGTATATTTTATATTTGGGCTTGGGTTTATTTAAGGATTACTAATCTGGTTTGAGATTAAGATCGACTTAAAACATATGAGCATTTGGGCTCAATTATTTTATTTTAAAAACCTCGTGGTCCATTATCGCCATATTTGAGACGAAATTTTAGTTTAGGGACATTCGGTCCATTATCGCCATTTTTAGGGGCGAATATTAGTTTAAGGACATTTCGGTCCATTATCCATCTTATGTGCACATGTATTTGTTACGTGGTAGAATGAACAATGGTGGTATGGAATGCGTCCAATTTTAGGTGCGATCTGATTTGAGATGTGCACGCAAATTTGGAAATGCATCAATGTAGGATGAAAGGAGTTGTTGGTTGTCGGGACCCGCCACCACTCTGAAGAAGTTTAGGAATTACAACAACATATATTAGAAGTGTGGAAAGATGTACCCTTGAACCAAATCCCGTATTTGAGAGAAATGGGGTGGCGAACCTAAGAATCGTTAGTCATATTTGAGACTAAGATTATCTTAGAAGATATGGAATGAGTATCTTTTTGGATATCATCAATGAGAGATCATTAGTCATGTTTAAGACTAAGATCAGTTTAACAATATTTTTAAGGATCATTTTTACTTAAAATCCATCAAAAGAGCATTTGGGCTCAGTTGCAAAAAACTTCAGAGACTTACCCAATTTGGGCTTAGTCTTCCCACTTATTTCCTTTTCATTCAAAAGTGATAATCACTTATTTAGGCTCTATTTGTTTAGCCCTTTTTATGAAAAAGTGCTAAGCATTTATTTGACGCTCTGACTCTCACATGGGTGTCATGTGAAGCATTTAATTATGGGCACCGCCCAATGAGCACTGAACACTCAACTATTTTGGCTATATGTGGAGCGCTAAGCACTTTTCTCTCTGCTTTTATTTTTTTTGGTGGCGCCCATGTGAGTAACACGTGAGGCACTGGACGCTGCCCAATCAATGCTAAGCATTCAGCCGTCTTGTCTTTTTATGAAGAGCTAAACACTCTTATTATTTTTGTGGCACCCATGCGAGGAGCACGTGCGGCGCTGGGTGCTACCCAATCAGTGCTAAGCACTCAGCCATTTGAGCTTTTTACGGAGTGCTAAGTACTCTTATTATTTTTGTGGCGCCCACATGAGTAACACGTGCGGCGCTGGGCGCTGCTAAATCAGTGCTAAACACTTAGCCGTTTTGGCTGTATGTGAAGCGCTAAGCGCTTTTTATATGGTGTCCACGTGTGTTTCACGTCAAGCGCTAGGCGCTGTTAAAAAGGGGCGCCCACATAGGAAACACGTGAAGCACTAGTTTCTTTTATATGGAGATTTAATCTCTGTTGATTTTTTTAGAGAACTTAAATCTCTGTTAATAGTATTTTGACTATTAACGATCACCAAGATCATTATTTTGAGAATCTGAGATCATATTCTTTAAGAACTAAGTTCTTAATTTGAAGGAACTAAATTCCTGGAGTGTTATGTACTCCATATTCTTTCTCTTTAAATTTGTTCTTTCCTGAATCTTTGATCCTTAAGAACTAGATCTTCCTGATGAGAATTAAATTCTCAACTTGTGAGAGACTTGTCTTGTGGATCTCAGATCCAGAGAAAGAACTAAGTTCTCGGGATGGGTTATACCCTTAGATATGCTATGATAGGTAAAGGAGATGTTTTGATCTCCGTGGTTTCTTTACCTAGGGTTTGAGAGGAGGAAGCTCTTCTTCTTTATTGAGAATTAAATTCTCTATTTCTTTGAGAGCTTTCTGTATTTTTCAGAAACTTATGGGTTTTTTTCCCTATTTCTCTCTTCCTCTTGTTCCTCTCTCTCTCCCACTCTTCTTTCATTTCTTTGCTCCTATTTATAGGAGAAATAAAAGAATCAATTTGTTGAGAAAATCTCTTATTGAGAGATCATGATTGATTTTATAATCAATCAAATTAATCTTTTAGATCAATCGGTGAATTTTATTCACCGTTGGCTTTTTAATCCAAAAGCTCTCTGTTTAACAGAGAAGATTTCTTATTTGTTTAATAAAATTAGGAAATATTTTCCTAAGATAGAATTTTATTCTATCATATGAATATCTTGTAACTTCAACAAGATTAGAATTTTATTCTAGCTTATAGAATATCTTGTTAGTTTAACCAGATTAGGAAAGTATTTTCCTAGCATAGAATTTTATTCTATCATATGGATATCTTGTTAGTTTAATAAGATTAGGAAGATATTTTCCTAATATATAATTTAATTCTATCATATAGAATATCTTGTTAGTTTAACAAGATTAGGAAGATATTTTCCTAATATAGAATTTAATTCTGTCACATCGAATATCTTGTTAGTTTAATAAGATTAGGAAGATATTTTCCTACCATAGAATTTAATTCTATTCTATGAATATCTTGTTAGTTTATCAAGATTAGGAAGATATTTTCCTACCATAGAATTTAATTCTATTACATAGAATATCGTGTTAGTTTAACAAGATTAGGAAAATATTTTCCTAATATAGAATTTTATTCTATCTAATACAGAAGATCATTCTTGTTCGTTTATCAAGATTAAGAAAATATTTTCCTAAGATAGAATTTTATTCTATCTAATGCTCGATGGGTGATTTTATAATCACCGTTGGATCTTTGATCCAAGGGTCCTCTGTTTAACAGAGAAGATCTTTTTAATTTGAGAAAAATCATGAAAATATTTTCCACATAGAATTTAATTCTATCAGATAGTTTAATTAGTGATATTTTATCACGTTTAGATTTTAAATCCAAGATTCTCTATTAGAGAAAAATCTTTCCATATTAGAAAAACCAGGGAAAAATATTTCCCAAATTGAATTTATCATTTGATGATTTATTATCATCATTGGATATTTAATCCAACGGCTCTGTTTAACAGAGAGTATCCCGGTTTTTAGGGAAATATCCCTATATAAAATTTAATTCTACTTGCTTTTAATTTGGGCGCCTGCGCTCACGTGTTGTGCACGTGGGTGCCAATTAAGAATTTAATTCTTATATATGATAGGCGCTCATGTGCTTTGCACATTGGTGCCCACGTGAGCTTGACGTGCGGCGCCACCATAGAATTTAATCCTAAAGGGTTGACGCTGGTGTCAGCGTCCTCGTGGGGAGCACGTGAATATTAGGGGAACAGGCGCTTGACGTGCGCTGCCTCATTAAAATTTAAAAGTGCTTAGCTCTTCTTATTATGTTTAAATATTAGGGGAACAGGCGCTCCTGTGCTTTGCACATTGGCGCCTACATGAACTCACGTGCGGCGCACCATATGATTTAATCCTATCTGAGGTGATAGTTACATACTTTGCATGTGGGTGCACATGTTTACCACGTAGAGCTTTCCCATTATTTTTATAACGGAACAACAAGCTCTAAGCCAAAATTTTTGGCGGAAACACTACTTCCATTGAGAAATCGGAAGTGGTTGCAACAAACTAGCAACCTTTTGATATTCAGCCATGACTTATTGACACACCCAGCACTTCAATACGTACCGAGCAATCTCCGTTTTCATGCCTTCCTACCAGAAATGCTGTCGTAGATCTCGGTACATCTTTGTGCCTCCCGGATATACAAAATATGCGGAAAGATGAGCCTCCTTCTGGACTTCTTCACGAACAACTCCTTTAGGCATACATAAACGACTCCCATATCGTAACGAACCATCTTCATGAATTAACAGATCCGTTTGAAGTCCCGTTTCAACTTTTTCTCGAAACTTCTGCAATCTTGGATCGTGCGACTACGCTGGTTTAATGTTATCGATCAATGATAACTGTACTTGCAACTGCATCAACTGTCCCGAAGAAATTGGTAGTACAATCAACAATTCGAATCTTTGAAGATCAGCTATAATCTTTTTCTGTACAGTCAACATCCGTATCGCTGCCAACTGACTTAGAGCATCTGACACTACATTAACTTTCCCCGGATGGTATTTGAGATCAAGATTATAGTCAGCCATCAGCTCCAACCATCTACGCTGCCTCATGTTGAGCTCTTTCTGTGTGAACATATACTATAGGCTTTTGTGCTAGGTAAATACTTCTACCCTTTCATCCAATAAGTAGTGTCTCCAAATTTTCAAAGCAAAATCACTGCTGCTAGCTCTAAATCATGAGTTGGGTAGTTTTTCTCATGAGTCTTCAATTGTTTCGCCGCATTGGCTATAATCTTCACATTCTGCATTAGAACACATCCCAAGACTTTCCTAGATGCATTGCTGTGAATAACCAACCCCCCGGAACCTTCTGTCACTGTCAAGATAGGAGTGGTGGTCAATCATTGTTTCAACGCTTCAAAAACTGACGCACATTTCTCCGTCCATACGAATGGTACATCTTTTCGTGTTAGCTTGGTCAATGGTTCTGTTATTCGAGCGAAATTCTCCATAAAACTTTTATAATATCCGGCAAGCCCAAGAAAACTTTTGATCTCCCCTACATTCTTTGGAATTGGCCAATCATGAACCGCTGCAATCTTTTCAGGGTCAATGGCAATTCTATCTCCGGATACAACATGAACCAAGAACATTACTTCTTTGAGCTAAAACTCGCACTTGCTCGTCTTAGCATATAACCTTTTTTGTCTCAACGTTTGCAGTGCGATTCTCAAGTGTTCTGCATGCTTTTCTTTACTTCTCGAATAGACCAGAATATCATCAATAAACACCACTATGAACTGGTCTAGGTACGGCGAAAATATTCGGTTCATCAAGTTCATAAATATTGCCGGTGCGTTAGTAAATCTAAATGGTCATAACTAAGTACTCGTAATGCCGATATCGAGTTCAAAATGCTGTCTTACAAATATCTTCTGATTTCACTCGAACTTGATGATATCCGGATCGGAAATCCAGCTTCGAGAATACTCTCGCACCACTGAGTTGATTGAATAATTCACCGGTGCGAGGGATTGGGTACTTGTTCTTAATAGTCATCCGGTTTAATTCTCGATAATCAATGCACATCTTTCGTGTGCCATCCTTCTTCTTCAATAGAAGAACTGGAGCTCCCTAGAGTGAATTGCTGCTGTGAATCCAACCCTTCTCTAGTAATTCGGCAACTTGTTTTTTTACTTCTTCCAATTCCGCCGGCGCCATCAGATAATACGCCTTTGAAATTAGCGCTGCTTCAGGATTAAGGTCAATCGCAAATTCCACATTTCGTTTTGACGGTAAACCCGAGATATCTTCGAACACATCTATAAACTCCTGAACCACTGCTGGCGCTTCCTCCCTGCTTACTTCCATCGACGAAAGAACGACACTTGTTGGCCTATCCCTAAATTTGACTGGACCGACAGATCTACTACCTCTCGAAAATATAAACTCCGGATGTCAGGAAATTTGGAAAATCATTTTTTTTGCCCTACAATCGATGTGAGCATGGAAAGTGCCAAGAAATTCCATTCCCAAGACAACAACATAGCTGCCAGTATCAATCATCATGAAATCCGCGAATAACTCTCGTCCGCATATAATAATCGAACAATCCTTGCACTCACTACTAGATATAATGTTCCCGTTCCCAGTGTATATGTCCCAGCAACTAGATAGGGCCGTGTGTGGAATAGAGTGTGCAGTAATAAAATTGGAAGACATAAAGCAATAGGATGCCCCTGAATCGAATAACTCCAATGCGGGAAAAATTATAAATGAGTAGGATACCTGAAACAACTTCGTCTGAAGCTTTGGCCTCCTCGGCCGTCAAAGTGAAGGCCTGGGCTTGATTAACCCCAGAGTAATCTGCTTCTGCTGTGCTATCGGAGCATCACCCTTCAACTGAACTCTCGATGGACAAGTATTCATTCGATGATCAGCAGCTCCACAAATCAGACACTGCCTAAGTCTCATCCGGCACTCCCTCCAGAAATGACTCGGTCGTTGGACTAGTTACAAAACACACTTTTTTCTGATCGGATACAACAGGCTTCTTCATAAGTACAATGCCTCTCTTTTTCATCGGAATGCTTCTGCGTACAGGAGCTCTGTTTAGCATAAACACCGGCTTCCGCACTACGACGGTTTGCTGTTGAGTACCCTTCGCTTTCACTGATAAACTCTGATGTTCCCTGGCTGTCTTGAGAATGTGGTCAATCCCAGAGAAATGATGTGTATCTGAATCTCCACATCCAAGCTACGCATTAACCTTCAAGCCCTATCTGCCTCATTGGCAACCAAAGGTCCCGCAAATCGACTAAGCTGAGGATACTCAGCCACATGTGAATCTACGGATCCGCCATTCTGCTTCAGGCTTATGAAGTTCTCTACCATATCTTCTCAAGCAGATTTCGGAAAGAACTTCTCCAAGAAACTCCGTGAAAATATTGCCCAACTGATCGGCTTGGTTAGGTGGGTCTCCTTTAGAGCCACCACTCACGAGCGTAATCTACCAACTGGATGCGTACTACATGTTCGCCGTCGAAAACAGAGACGGAACCCCGTAGGTTCATCTTGCCTGAATTTGGGGGCAGATACTATTTGGTTTTATCCATCCGCCACTCCAAAAATGCCAAGTTGATTTATGGCACCGTGTATCGGAGGTTTAGACGGATGCGGCCGTTGTAGCAGATTTCGTCAGATTCCTCCTTGAGGGTTTTTTTATTATGGGGACGCCCTTCCCTGCAGGTGCAAGCCCCTGCAGTTAATTACACTACCGCATCGCGGTAACAACTTTCTCCTTCTCCAGATGGTCACTTCGTGTCGTGTGTGTTTATTTTATTTTTGGTTGCCCATGGATTGTATACGGAGACTAATTTATGTTGTCGTCCGTAGGGCATGGATTAATCCAAATCCGTATTTTCATAGATTTGGGTTTGGGTTGGGTTTAAGGATAATTAATCTCATTGAGATTAAGATCAACTTAAACATTTGTTAAGAATACGTTAGTCTAATTTTAGACTAAGATCTACTCAACAAATGTTCGGAATCATTTAGATCCGATGACAGGGCATTTGGGTTCTATCGTTTTAGTTTAAGGATGTTGCAGTCCATAAGTTTAAGGACATCATAGTCCATAGAGTTTAAGGACATCATAGTCCATAGTTTAAAGACGCCATAGTCTGTGGGGTTTATTTTAGGGACGTTGCGGTCCATAAGTTTAAGGACATCATAGTCCATAGAGTTTAGTTTAGGGACGTTGCGGTCCATAAAGTGTCTGGTTGTCGGGATCCGCCACCTCTCTGAAGACGTTGAAGAATTAAAACGACACATATCAGATGTGTGAAGAGATGTACCATTGAACCAATATTGGTTGGGGGTCTATAGTCAGGTTTGGGACTAAGACCAATTAAAAATATTGGGAGCACATGGGCTCAGTTAATCTGAATTAGGGGATTTATGGCCTACTTGGGCTCAACCCATTCAGTTAAAGTGTTTGAACACTTATTTGGACTCAGTCCATTCATTTTTGAACAAAATGTTAACATTTGTTTGGGCACAGGCCCTTTTTGTTCAATAATGCAGAGCATTAATTTTAGGTTCTGACACCCCTTCTTCTTTTGTCTTTTATTGAGTGTTGGACACTCTTTATTATGGTGCTGGGTCCTGTGTGATGAGTGTAGAACACTCTATATCAAGAAGCGCCCACGTGAGGAGCACGTGGCGCGCTTGGCTCTGAGCGCCAGATAATGAGCGCAGAGGGCTCTTATCAAATAGCGCTTGGAGCGCTGGACGCTGAGCGCCAGACTCGGAGCGCTGAAGCATTTCTTTTGAAGTAGCGCTCACGTGAGGCGCACGTGGAGCGCTTGGCGCTGAGCACCAGGCTTAGAGCGCTGGAGCGCTTTTTTTTTAAAATTGGAGTGCTAAGGCTCTTCTTTAACAGATCTGATTTGTTCTGAGTTCTGTACTCCGAGAATTAAATTCCCTGTTTATAAGAGACTTTGTCTCATGGATCTAAGAACTGCGTTCTTCTCTTTTTGATGAGATGTTATGATCTCTTCGTTCCTGTGAAAGACTTTGTCTTCTAGATCTGTGATCTAGAAAGAGAACTAAGTTCTCATGATGTGAAAGTTAAAACTCTCAAATATTAAGGAGATGTCATGATCTCTCTTCTTTTTTTTTGTTTACCCTGAAGAAATTTTCTTCTTCTGAGAGCTTGCTCTTCTCTTTTTTCTTTCTTGGGAACATCAAACTTATGGAGGGTTATTCTCTCCACGACTTGAAGTCTTGGGTCCTTTATATAGGGAAGGCTGATTTGTTGAATCAGTTAAGGAAATCTTTCCTCTGATTGATTTGGGGATGTTTTCCACCGTTGGATCTTTGATCCAAGGGTTTCTCTTTTACAGAAGACAATCTTCTTATTTTTAGCAAGATTGGGAAAATATTTTCCCATACAAAACTTATTCTATATCTTGGTGATTTTTAATCACCATTGGATTTTTGATCCAACGGTGCTCTGATTTTCAGAGGACAATCTTTCCTGTTTGGAAAGATTTGAGGAGTATTTCCTCAACAGAACTTTCTTTCTGGTAATTTGATGAATTTTAATCATCTTTGTTGGATCTTTAATCTAAGAGTGGGGACATTTAGTTCCAACGCTAGCGCTCTCGTGCTTTGCACGTGAGCGCTGCATCAGAGTCTTTGACTCTCGGCGCTAGCGCATATAGCGCTAGCGCTGTCGTGCTTTGCACATGAGCGCTGCATCAGAGTCTTTGACTCCTAGCGCTAGCGCACTTAGCGCTAGCGCTCGAGTTCTTTGCACGTGAGCGCTACATCAGAGTCTTTGACTCCTAGCGCTGGCACTCTTGGCGCGAGCGCTCTCATGCTTTGCACGTGAGCGCTGCCTTAGAGTCTTTGACTCTTAGCGCTGGCACTGCTAGCGCTCTCGTGCTTTGCACGTGAGCGTTGCCTCAGAGTTTTTGACTCTTAGCGCTGGCGCTTTTGGCGCGAGCGTTCTTATGAGGTGCTGCCTCATTTCAAATTTCAAATTTTGAAATTTCAAATAGAGCTTTGCTCTCTGATTAGGGGAAACAAATGCCCCCCCCACCGTTGCATTCACGTGGCTCACACGTTAGTGCAGCGGTGGCAGCATCTCTACCATTGGATCAACTTGGAAGTTGAACCGACTTCCAGCGCCTATAAATAGGGTCTTTGGCCCCTGAGATGACTACTTGTTCATCTTCTTGTTTTCTTTTTCTTGGGAATTTAATTTTCTTTCAGAGCCAAGCTTTCTGCCTTAGAAAACTCATTTAGAGTTAAGGCTCTATCAAATTTTTTGGTAAGATTTGAACCCATTAACAGAGCTTTGCTCCACTTATATCACATATCTTAAAGATTTTTAGGGTTTCTCAACCCGTTAATTAAAAACCAGAGCTTTGGTCTATCTAGATCATGGATCAAAAAAAGAAATCCTTTTTAAGGTTCCTTTAACCCATTAACGAAGAACTCTTAGAGTTCGCTTTACAGATCTTTAAAGATCCTGAAGTTTTTAACTTCTGTAAAAAGCTTTGCTTTTAGGGTTTTTGATGGATTGTTCCATCTTCTTTGCAGAGCATGGCTCTTCAGAATTTTTGGGGGAATTTTTATTCCCTCATAATTAGAGTTGACATATGTCACTCCTATCTGAAGAGCGTTACTCTTGAGGAGTCTCTCATAAAATGAGAATCCTTTTAGGATTCCCTCCTTAATTGCACAAATTTGAATTTATTAGGTGTCTTAATTAGCACTTGTTTTCTTCATGCGGATATCAAGAGTTGTTTAAATCCCCGTGTCTGTTTCAATAAACATTTTCTTGATCAGTCCGTCCACTAAACTCTCACTGATTTTCATTTTCAGGCGCTATGGCCGCTCATCTGTACTGTCTTGACGAAATCATTTCTTATGAGGACATTCGCGCACAAGGCCGTTGTCAAAACCAGGAGTTTACAAATACCCAATGTGCTGAAATTATGAATCGTTTCAATGCACACAACGATCGACTACTTTCTCGTCGCTCCGCTCTCTTGAAAATTATAGTGAGAGCAATTTGGGGAGCACTTCCTGGATTTTATGAAGCCATGCCGCTTAATGCACTGGATGACACTGAAGATAAGGTGCATTCAGTGTATCTGACGGGCCTGATCTCGAAGAAGCGGTGAGATAATCTCATTGATATCTTGCACGAAACTTTCCAACAGACGACGATAATCGCTGCTTATCAGAGGGTGGAGGATATCAGCGAAAATCCTGACGCTTGTGATCGTGAGAGGATGCACACAAGAATGGTCAGAAAGGCCAGAAACACTTTAGACGGCCTCACTTTTGAATTTCTTAATCCGTGTCCCGGATTCAATGTTTTGCCATTGTAAACATTTTAATGATGCTTTTGTTTACTATTTTCATCAATGTAAGAACTTTCTGAGGTATGAATAAATTTTTTTTCCTTTACATGCATTTATTTTATCCTTTTCGCACATACATGAGTGGGTACGCGTCAAACGCTCAATTGGATGTAAATCAAATGTTCTCCTTATTTCCTTGCATAATATGTGATTAACGTCCGTGGGTTATGCCTTTTGTTTTGATTTGGCGCAAAAAAGTTTACGTACTCTTGAGCAGCACCTCGATTTTGATGGCATGTAATTTTGGCAAGTGTGGCTTGTAGATAATAAGTAACAGTTCGTCTTGGACTCTTTGTTGGGTAGCGATGGCTTAGGAGACAGGGTTAGGATCTGTCACCTAAGACTTTCCAACTTTCTGAGCTATGAGGGTCTCATAAAGATATTTCTCCTTACGAGTCGTGGGGATCTAGTAGGTGTATTTTCTCCTTAGGAATCGTGAGAATCCCTAAGTGCGTTTTCTCTTAAGAGTCGTAAGGATCCCACAAGAGAATTCACTTACTTACAAGTCGAGAGGTCTCGTAAGTGGTTGATGAGTTGACTTGTTCCCGAGTCGAAGCGTTGCTTCGACGGGGAGGTCGAGGGTTGACTTTCGCCGTTTTCTACGGTGTCGGGATTGACTTTCGCCGTTTTCTACGGTGTCATGGTTGACTTTCGCCGTTTTCTACGGTGTCGGGATCGACTTTCGCCTTTTTCTACGGTGCCATGGTTGAGTTTCGCCGTTTTCTACAGTGTCGGGATTGACTTTCGCCGTTTTCTACGGTGTCATGGTTGACTTTCGCCGTTTTCTACGGTGTCGGGATTGACTTTCGCCGTTTTCGACGGTGTCGGGATCAACTTTCGCCGTTTTCTACAGTGTCATGGTTGATTTTCGCCGTTTTCTACAATTTCGGGATCGACTTTCGCCGTTTTTTACGGTGTCGGGATCAACTTTCGCCATTTTCTATGGTGTCATGGCTGACTTTCGCCATTTTCTACGGTGTCGGGATCGACTTTCGCCGTTTTCTCAGGTGTCATGGTTGACTTTCGCCGTTTTCTACGGTGTCGGGATCGACTTTCCTCGTTTTCTATGGAGTCAGGGTTGACTTTCACCGTTTTCAACGATGTCGTGGTCGACTTTCGCCATTTTCTACGGTGTCGGGGTCGACTTTCTCCATTTTCTATGGTGTCAAGGTTGACTTTCGCCATTTTCTACGGTGTCGTGATTGACTTTCGCCGTTTTCTACGATATCGGGGTTGACTTTAGGTTGTCTGTGAACCGCAAAGTCTCGAAATTGGGGATTTTTCCGTGGCTCCGATTGGTAGTGCCGCGTCCGTATCCTGCTGGAATGAGGAGGAACGCCGTTGTGGGTCTCCAGGCTGTAGATGTTGCCGTCGAGATTTGGAACCAGGGACTTTGCCATGGCTCCGCTTTGTTGTGACTCTGAGATCGGTTGTTGACGTCACGTTATTGTCAATCTTTAGGCTGTAGATATTGCCGTCGAGATCTGACGCTCTCTTTGATAGAGTTTGGTGGGACATGTGGTTCCTTTTTCGTTTATGCCCATGGATTAAATACAGGGGTCAGTATGGACTTACCTGCAAGGCAAAAGTTTCATTTTATATGTATTTTTTTTGTTTTCTTTCCGCGATGCTCCATCATTTCAGCTTTTTGTATCGCGAAAGTCGCGATTGCCCAATCATTTCGACTATTTTTCGCGCTGCCCAATCATTTCGGCCGTTTTTTCCTCTTTTACTCGCTGTTTTTTTATTGCGAGTTGCCCAATCATTTCGGCTATTTTTGTATGCATATATTTTACTCGTTGATTTTTATTGCGAGTTGCCCAAACATTTCGGCTATTTCATATGCATTTTTTACGAGTATGGAACTCAAGGTCTGATACCAATCTTGCATCAGTATCGCTGGGACTGGAATGTTGATATGATGGCAATCATTATTATTTGTGCACCGATATATATCATCAGGAGAAAAATATCCAGAAAATCCATATGAATCAAATACAGCATATATAGTACTAATATTCGTAATTTACAACAGGAATAAAGAAGAATATGTAATTATATCACATAAACATAGATTTCAATTCTACTGTGTCATGGTAATACTAATGATGTGTAGTGTAGCATGCGCGTCTGTGCTCGTGCAACATGGCAATCATTAGTATTTGTGCACGTGTTCTACGGTGTAATAACCTATTTATTTTAATACATATATAACAACACGGTTCTACAGTGACATGGCAGTACCAATGAGGTGTAGTGTAACATACATTCACGTGCTTGTGTATCATAGTACTCATTGGTATTTGTACAGTGTTCTATCAGAGTGTGCGTAATCCATGCTACTACATCGCCCACTCCGTCTCGGAATCCTCGAATCGTACCTATATTCATATTTAAATCGCATTGATATAAATATCATATCGAAAACCAAAGCAACAAGCTAAACGCCCGTAGGTTAGAACCTACAGTATACTAAACCCAAACACGACAACAAAGCTCTGTCGCTAACGTATAAACGTCAACGGTTCAGCTGAAATATCAAAATAAGAAAACTCCGTGTCGTTAATATCTGAAATTTGATAAACCATTTCTTAAACGTTCCCAGATTTTATTGTGTAAACATTTAAACAACCGAAACAATACAGAGACTTATCAAATACCCAAAATAGGCCACAGAAGAAAAACCAGCACAAAAGGGTACAAGGGGGCCGGCGTCGCCGGATTTTTAGGGTGGGTCGCCGGATTTTGTGGGGAGTTTGGGGCTCAGGTTTTAAGTGAGGGCTTCTAATTGGCTCATTATATTTTTGGTCTTGCCGGTTTTTCTAAAGGTTTTACTTATTAGTTCCATATTTATTTACAGCGAACTAAATAACACAAAAACCTAGTTTGTGATACTACACAACTAAACATGCTATGTAATGATATAGTGAGTTACAGAACTTAAGTTAATCTGATCTAACCCTTCCCTGGTCATAACAGAACTCATGGTACGATATATCCGTGTCATATTTAAGAATCTTAACCCCAAGACTGATATTTGCTCCCTGATTCCACATACTGATAAACTAACTTAAGCTAACAATACCAAACATCATAACAAATAACCACAGAGCTACCCTAAAAGCCCCACTAACCAAAACCTTCAAAAGTCCGGCGACGCCGGATTTTCCCTATGCGTCGCCGGCCAACCTCCGAGCATAATGGTTCGTCTCCCTAGGGTGTATTCTAGGTCCACTATATAACATGAAGGTACTGTTTGGTAAAGTTAGTTTTTATCTAAGTTATATCAGATCATTACAGAGCATATATTTCCTTAAGATACTAATTTTCCGATATCTGATTTCTAATTTAAAGTTTACAGAATTGAAATCCTACTGTGTTTAAAGAGTATACCTACAGAATATGGTTGAAAGGCTTCCTCCAAGATACCCAAGTCCTTAGCTCCTAGTTTGATGGTGAAAAACCATAGCACTTGTTCTTCTTCTCTTCTCTCTTTTCGCATTTTCTTTTGTGTGTTCAAATGTTTTTCTTTTCCTTTCCTTTTTTCAAATTAGTTCAGCTGTCCTAATATATATTTCCTGAAATAATTAGGTATAACTTAAGGATAATAGAATTAGGGTAGTAGGTGGTGTCAACTAGAGAAATGTGGTGCTTTCATGCAAGGTGGAGGTGGCATGAGAGGAAAGAGGAGGTGTGAGCATGAAAGGGGTGGTATTTCCATGCAAGAAGGAGGTGTCTTCATGATGATATGATACACCAAAGGTTTAAGTTAACCTTAACCAAGTCCGACCCCTTTTTACACATAAACCCTTATCAATTTCATATTTCCCCAATTACCTAATCTTTTCACCAAAACCCCTCATCATCTATGTTATAATATAAACACCATTTTTCTTAAAATGAAGCTAAATTATTCACTAAAACCCTTGAAATTTACTAATGTTATAAACTAAATTTAAATTTTTATTTGTTTCATATACTACTTATGAAAATGTCCTATTTGGTTTTAATACCTTTTTAAATCAATATTCCCCCTTAAGAAAATTCAGTCCCCGAATTTAAATTAAACCCTTTTCTTAAAACATTTTCTTAACCCAATCAACTTATCTCAGAACAATTTCCCGGGCTAAAACGCCAATTTAAAACATGAAATTTGCTTGATATAACAAGACTCCAAAATCCCATACGAGCTAAAACGCATCACAACGCAACAGTGTGCATGAAAACTTAAAAGATAAAATCTTTCATAACTGTAACTCTAGCGGTTACTATAAGAATTACTTCAGTTAAGAGGCAAATTGTGTCAAATAAGAAAATTGTTGTGTATCCTAAATACACAACCAATGCCATAATCGTAATGCAATATCAATGCATACGACCAAGCGAAAAATCAAATCTATCGCATATCCTACCTAGTGCAAATCATTAAAATGATATCAACCCTTAATGGGTTTGCATGTAAATCGCAAACCACACTTTACAGTATGCTTGAAAACAAAACAGCGCTAAGTGCAACAGGCGTGCACGAAACAATATCCACTGCATCCACTGTGCATGGAATAAAATTATACAAAATAATACCAAGTGCATCAGGGTGCACAAAATCAAATCCAAGTGCATCAGGGTGCACAATTTAAATCTCAAGTGCATCGGGGTGCACAAAATCAAAATCAAATGAATCAGAGTGCACAAAATCAAGTGCGAGTTACCCAAATATTTCGGCTATTTCATATGCACTTTTTTTTCTGAGTATGGAACTCAAGGTCTGATACCAATCTTGCATCAGTATCGCTGCGACTTGAATGTTGCCAGGAGCGAATCATCATTTGCCATGAAAGGACTTGAAATTTGATACCGATTTAGGCATCAGTATCGCTACGACTGGGATATTGTCAGGAGCGAATCATCATTTGCCTTTGTCGGTTCGAACAAAGGTGGCTTAGAAAACATAGTTAAGATCCTGTCGACTAAGGCTTTTGACTTCATGAGCCGTAAGGATCCCATTAAGGTGTTTCTCCCTAGGAGTCATGAGGAACTCGTAGGTGTGTTTTTCCTTAAGAATCGTGAGGATTCTTAAGTGTATGTTCTCTTGTAAGTCGTAAGTATCTTGCAAAAGTGTTTTCTCCTTGTATATCGAGAGGACCTAAAAGTGTTTGTTCATCAAACGAGGGCATTCCTCGTCGTCGGTGAGACTCGGCTGTCACGACCAAAATGTGGCACGTGACCGGCACTTAAATCACGTGATATCTAAACACGTCGACGTGGTTCAAGTAAGCCGAAACCTGAAATCTAAACCCTTTTTGAAATATTGGAGGTGGGTTTAAAATAGTCATCCGATGAAATCAATCTTAAAAATAACATTTAATTTTAACTAGGTGTATTGAAAAACATTTATGACATTTTGAAAACTTGACATCACCTCCTTTGCATTTTTATAAAAACCTGATACAACATAATAAAAAAAATAGCATCCCAACGGAAGCTAGTCTCCACGTCCAAACAATGGAGCAACCAACAATCTAAATCAGAAATCGACTCCTAAGAGTGCGACATCACCACTCTTAAACTCTAAGTCTTGCTACTAAGTCCATAATATACCACTTCTAAATTGATGGAGTTTCCACTAGATATAAGAATATTTGAATAATCAAGAGTGAGTATGATACAATAATAACCCACTTACCAATCAATTCTCGAAAAGAATGTGTGCTCAAGCCGCTGATAATCCAAGCAGTAAAAACCTGCAAGAAACTGTGGCACAACGGGGATGAGTTGCCAACTCAGTGAATAAAAGTACATCTTAAAGGAGAAATCGAAATGCATGACGATACCTAGGTCATATATATAGTCCTATCATAATCTATACCAATATACTATATGATATACATATGTGCAATACTAACTATCATGCAATCCCAAGTATAATATCTCAATGTCATATGAGTCAAAATCATGAATCTATACTTCGTGTTGGAATCCCTTTTTATATATGAATGTCTGTACAAATATATGCAGGTACTGCCCTCCGGATCAGTCCTGGTTGAATCCACTAAATAACATATAACTGTGTACCTCACGATAATGATCATATCAATATATATAGAGATGTCCAGCATCGACATCGAAATCCGAAATCTCTCGTGTCCAGCATCGACACGTAAATGCAGATACCGTCGACACCATCTCAACAGATGATCGCCACCCGATATCCTGGCTACGATCAGTATCCCCTGGATATCCGCCGTGCCCAATCGAACCCCGGTCAGTATCCCCTGGATATCTGCCGTGCTCATCTCAATCTCCGGTCAGTATCCCCTAGATATCTGCCGTGCTCATCTCAATCTCCGGTATCGGTTAACCTCGTTAGGCTCCCCACCTAAACTGCGGCTATCCTTCCCCTCGGCCCCGAACCGGGTCCACCATGTATCCAACTGTATGCCCACAAACATAGTCTGGATAACTTGTAAATCCGTAACCGTATGACCCCCAACTCGGTTCGGAATGAAATCAGAAAACACAAAACTCATGGTGGACGTTTAACTCATCATATCAAAATATCAGGTAAGAAATAAGAATACTTGAATAGATTATATTGATGATATATATATATATATATATTATATATATATATATAACAGTGTCCCATACCACCGATATATATCATCAGGAGTAAAATATCCAGAAAATCCATGAGAATCAAATACAGCATCTATAGTACTAATATTCGTAATTTACAACAGGAATAAAGAAGAATACGTAATTATATCACATAAACATAGATTTCAATTCTACTGTGTCATGGTACTACTAATGATGTATAGTGTAGCATGCGCGTCTGTGCTCGTGCAACATGGCAATCATTAGTATTTGTGCACGTGTTCTACGGTGTAACCTATTTATTTTAATAAATATATAACAACACGGTTCTACAGTGACATGGCAGTACCAATGAGGTGTAGTGTAACATACATTCACGTGCTTGTGCAGCATAGTACTCATTGGTATTTGTCCAGTGTTCTATCAGAGTGTGCGTAATGCAGAAACGTATAATATTGATAATATAATGCAAACATGTAAAGTAATCTAAACGTAACTATTGTAATTACTTGTTATGAGCTATACCATTATCTTTAGAAATGATCGAAACGTCAAGTTTGAAATAAGGAAGCTGCTCTAGATTTCAAATAGATATCCATTTTAGAAACTGACACGCATCCTAGTATTTTTATTTAAAAGACAACGAATCGTAGTTTTTGAAAGAATATAGCTCACACAAGTATTACATTCTAGAACAGAATATAACCTAACTCTATGATTCAAAGGATAAATTGGCCGTTATTTGGCATACAAATTTCATCATATAATATCTTGTATAACATTTCATCATATCACTGTATCTGTATCATCTCAAGTCTAGCATGATCCTTCGTACAAATCCATCAAACCATATTCATATCGTATCACTGTATCTCATCTATAATTTTGCATGAAACTGTATGAAATTGAAGGACATACTAAATGCGATACTATATAATATCTTGAATAAATACTAGACTAACTAAATATCATAATAATACTTATAAGGTTGCGGGGGTGCTATACGCCATCCACCCGTCCTCCCCAGTAGATGTAAATCTACTCACTAACTTAGAAACTCGCTGAATCCATGCTGCTACATCGCCCACTCCGTCTCGGAATCCTCGAATCCTACCTATATTCGTATTTAAATCGCATTGATATAAATATCATATCGAAAACCAAACCAACAAGCTAAACGCCTGTAGGTTAGAACCTACAGAACACTTAACCCAAACACGACAACAAAGCTCTGTCGTTAACGTATAAACGTCAACGGTTCAGCTAAAACATCAAAATAAGAAAACTCCGTATCGTAAATATCTGAAATTTGATAAACAATTTCTAAAACGTTTCTTGATTTTATTATATAAACATTTAAACAACCCAAACAATACAGAGACTTATCAAATACCCAAAATAGGCCACAGAAGAAAAACCAACATAAAAGGGTACAAGGGGGGCGGCATCGCCGGATTTTTGGGGAGGGTCGCCGGATTTTGTGGGGAGTTTGGGGCTCAGGTTTTAAGTGAGGGCTTCTAATTGGCTCATTATACTTTTGGTCTTGCCGGTTTTTCTTTTGATTTTACTTATTAGTTCCAGATTTATTTACAGCGAACTAGATAACACAAAAACCTAGTTTGTGATACTGCACAACTAAACATGCTATGTGATGATATAGTAAGTTACAGAACATAAGTTAATCTGATCTAACCCTTCCCTGGTCATGTCAGAACTCATGGTACGATATATCCGTGTCGTATTTAAGAATCTTAACCCCAAGACTGATATTTGCTTCCTGATTCCACATACTGATAAACTAATTTAAACTAACAATACCAAACATCCTAACAAATAACCACAGAGCTACCCTAAAAGCCCCACTAAACAAAACCTTCAAAAGTCTGGTGACGCCGGATTTTCCTTATGCGTCGCCGGCCAACCTCCGAGCACAATAGTTCGTCTCCCTAGGGTGTATTCTAGTTCCACTATATAACATGAAGGTACTGTTTGGTTAAGTTAGTTTTTATCTAAGTTATATCAGATCATTACAGAGCATATATTTCCTTAAGATACCAATTTTCCGATATCTGATTTCTAATTTAAAGTTTATAGAACTGAAATCCTACTGTGTTTAAAGAGTATACCTACAGAATATGGTTGAAAGGCTTCTTCTAAGATACCCAAGTCCTTAGCTTCTAGTTTGATGGTGAAAAACCTTAGCACTTGTTCTTCTTCTCTTCTCTCTTTTCTCATTTTCTTTTGTGTGTTCAAATGTTTTTCTTTTCCTTTCCTTCTTTCAAATTAGTTCAGTTGTCCTAATATATATTTCCTGAAATAATTAGGTATAACTTAAGGATAATAGAATTAGCGTAGTAGGTGGTGTCAACTAGAGAAATGTGGTGCTTTCATGCAAGGTGGAGGTGGCATGAGAAGAAGGAGGAGGAGTGAGCATGAAAGGGGTGGTATTTCCATGCAAGAAGGAGATGTCTTCATGATGATATGATACACCAAGGGTTCAAGTTAACCTTAACCAAGTCTTACCCCTTTTAACACATAAACCCTCATCAATTTCATATTTCCACAATTACCTAATCTTTTCACCAAAACCCCTCATCATCTATGTTATAATATAAATACCCTTTTTCTTAAAATGAAGCTAAATTATTCATTAAAACCTTTGAAATTTACTAATGTTATAAACTAAATTTAAATTTTTATTTGTTTCATATACTACTTATGAAAATGTCCTATTTGGTTTTAATAACTTTTTTAATTAACATTTTATTATTTAGTTAACTAAATTTATTTATGTTTCTAAAATATTCAAAATGTTACATCGGCAAGGAAATGATTATTTGTTCCCGTGGATTGTATACAAGGGTCAGTATTGAACCGCTTGTAGGGCAATCTGGGAAAGGTGATGTCTTAAGAAAAGGTTCAGATCCCTGTAGCTTAAGGCTTTTGAATCTTATGAGCCATGAGGGTCTCATAAGAGGGTTCTCCTCACGAGTCATGAGGATCTCGTAAGTGTAATTTCTCCTTAGGAATCGTGGGGATCCCAAAGTGTGTCGCCCCTTTGTGAGTCGTAAAGATCTCACACAGGTGTTTTCTCCTTACAAGGTCGAGAGGGCCTGGCATGTGTCTTTTAACGAGATTGCGCCCTTTCGGCTTTTCACAAACTCGCCGGTAGCCCTGCTGATTTTACTCACGGAGCCCTTTCGGGTTTTCATCCGTGCCTATTTTGCTTGTGGACGTTATTTTACGAGTCTGCGCCCTTTCAGGTTTTCACAAATATTGCCGGTTGCCTTGCTTTTTTTTACTCACGGAGCCCTTTCGGGTTCTCATCCATGCTCATTTTGCTTGTGGATGTACCGTTTTTTTACGAGTCTGCGCCCTTTCGGGTTTTCACAAATATCGCCGGTAGCCTTGCTGTTTCTACTCACGGAGCCCTTTCGAGTTTTCATCCGTGCCCGTTTTGCTTGTGGATGTACCGCTTTTTTTTACACACCACGTCAGCCTGGGGATACCGGGGGTTTGCAGTAGTTTACAGACATTTCGGTCAGGCGTAGTATTTTTTCAAGAACCGACTGTTTATTGGCCTGAAGGGTCTTTCGCCAAGCATATTCATGAGCAAGTAAGCCCTACCTAGGTAGACCTTGTCTATGATGTACGGGCCTTCATAGTTCGGCTCGAACTTCCCCCGTTTGGCACGATTGGGAATCATAGGTCTCTTGACCACTAGCACGAGTTCACCTTAGCGGAATGTTCTCGGCCTAGTCAATATCTCGTATGAGCGCGTCATCTTCGCTTTGTAGGTCTCCAAGTTTTGTTGTGCCATGAGCCGAGTTTCATCGAGGGCGTCGAGCTCCTCGAACCGAAGATGAGCATTCCCTTCGTCTGTTAGCTCGTAATGAACTGCCACTCGTAGAGAGGGTAATTCTATCTCCAAGGGGAATACAGCTTCAGCGCCGAATACTAATGCATACGGCGTTGTGTTTGTGGCCATTTTGAACGTGGTCCAATAACCTAGAGAGCTTCATACAGTCTCTCATGCCAGTCTTTCTTATTTTTGGACACTGTCTTCTTTATGATCTTCATCAATATTTTGTTGAAAGCCTCAGCTAGAACGTTAGCTCGGGGATTATAGACCGACGATTATCTCCAGTCTATATTATGTTGTTGTGCGAAGCGGCTGATTCTGTGACTTCTGTAAGCCGGCCTGTTATCTGAGATAATCCGTCGCGGAGTGCTGAACCGATAAATGACGTGTGTCTTGACGAAATAGAGGATGCTCTCTGTCTTAACTTCCCTTAGCGGCACTTCTTCTGCTCACTTAGAGAAGTAATCGGTTGTTGCCAATATGAATCGATGTCCTCTGAATGACGCTGTTTCGATGGGCCCAATTATGTCGGTTCCCCACATTTCGAACGGACAGCTAGCCACCGTTAGGTGTTGCAGGTTTGGATGCTGGTGGATGAAGTCTCCGTGAATTTGGCACGAGTGGCACTGCTTTGAATATTCGAGGAAGTCCTGGATCATCGTGGGCCAATAGTAGACCATCCTTTTGATCTTCAGTTTCATCCTTGGCCCGGCTTGATGAGAACCGCGGAGTCCGTCATGAGTTTCTTGAACGACTCTCCTTGCTTCTTTCGGTCCCAGGCATCTTAGCCATAGGGATTCGAACGATCTCTTATACGGAGTACCATTGACGAAGGCAAAAGACAGAGCTCGTTTCAAGAGCTGATGTCTTAAGGACGCATCTTCAGGTGTTTGACGGGATTTGAAGTAGTCTATAAAGACTTCTCTCCAATCCTTGGCCTTTTCCTAATCCTTTATTTGTAGGGTTGTTTGCTCGGTTGCTTCCATTTCTTCAAATGACTCCGGAGATATTTCTGCCGGTGCAAGAACCCGACGGCTTTGTACAACGATCCTCACGTCATCGAGATTTTCGTCAGCCAGTTCTTTGGCGAGTTTGGCAAATGCATCCGCCTTGCTATTTTTTGCGCGCGGTATGCTTTCCAAAATGTAGGAAGGGATTTGAGTCAGCAATTATTACACTCTTTCGCCGTATTTCACCAACTCTGGTTTACACGTTTGATTGTCGCTGTTTATTTGACTAACGACCAACTGGGAGTCTCCGTATATGAGGAGGTTTTCTATTCCCAAGTCGATAGCGATCTCAAGACCTGGTATCAAAGCTTCATATTCAGCTTCATTGTTTGTCCTTGGCACTGTCAAGGAAAAGGCAAAGTGCATTATCCCTCCTTGCGGAGTCACGAAGATAAGGCATATCCCAGATTTGATTATAGGGGAGCTGTGCTTTCGCTTCTTCATGGAAAATGCCCCATCGAAGTAGAGTTCCCATCGGGTATCACTCCCTCCTATCTCCCTGTTAATCGTGTCAAATGCATGCTCGTCTGGCAATTTGCAATTAAGGGGTGAGTTGGCAGGTATCGGATGCTCAGCGAGGAAGTCGGTGATGGCCTGGCCTTTCACCGCTTTGAGAGGTCGATAGACTATCGAAAATTCCATCAAGAGGAGGGCCCATTTAGCGAGTCGTCCTGTTAATATGGCTTTTGACATCAAAAACTTGAGAGGATCTACTTTTGATATAAGATAGACCTCATGCGCCAAAGCATTGTGTCTGAGCTTCGTTATCGCGAAGATTAACGCCAGGCAGTGTTTTTCGATAGGGGAGTAGTTATTTTCTGCCCCCAGTAGAACTCGACTCAAATAATAGAGAGCTCTCTCCTTCCCTTGGTCATTCTCCTGTGCCCATAACGCTGCTAAAGAACCTTAAAGGGCTATTGTGTACTGAATGAGGGGCTTTCCTTTGACTGGAATGGTCAGTACCGGCGGATTCTGCAGGTATTGCTTGATTTCGTCCAGTGCGCTTTGGCATTTGCGATCCCAGACGAACGGGGTCCCCTTCTTCATTAAATGACTGTAGGGGCGGCACTTTCCGGAGAGATTAGCTATGAATCGTCGGATATATACGATCTTTCCTTGGAGAGACCGCGGTTGCTTGAGAGTTCTTGGCAGAGGCATTTCCATGATCGCCTTGATCTTCAACGGGCCTATCTCGATGCCCCGGTGTCATACGATGGATCCTAGGAATTTGCCCAAGGAAACTCCGAACGCGTATTTCGGAGGGTTCATCTTCAGGTTGTATTTCCGAAGGCGCTGGAACATGATCTTCAGATGCTCCCAATGCTCCTCGTACGACTTGCTTTTCACCACGAGGTCATCGATATAGCATTCGACGATTTTATGTATGAGTTCATTGAAAATATTTGTCATGGCCCTCTGATAAGTGGCGCCAACGTTCTTCAAGAAGAAAGGCATCACTTTGTAGCAGAATATTCCCAGGGGAGTCCGGAAAGCGGTATACTTCTGGCCTTCGGGATGCATCTTTATTTGATTGTACCCTGATAAGTCGTCTATGAAGGAGAAGACTTCATGAGTGGATGTGTTGTCTATCATCAGCTCGGTAACCGGTACGGGAAAGTCATCCTTTGGACATGCTTTGTTAAGGTCCTGAAAGTCTACGCAGATGCGCACCGTCCCATTTTTCTTCATCACTGGGACGATGTTGGCAATCCAGTCAGGGTATTGAACTTCTTGGATGAAGCCGGAGTCGATTAGCTTCTTGACTTCGGCGTTGATGCTCATTTCAAGTTCGAGCTGCATTCTTCTTGGCTCTTGTTTGACTGGCTTGACGTCCGGAGATATCGCCAATTTATGCACCGCTATTTCTGGATCTAGCCCCGGCATCTCGGAATAGTTCCAAGCGTAGCAATCTTTATACTGCATGAGGACGTCTTTTAGCATAGCTACCTGTTCTTTGGACAACAGCTCACCGACGAACGTAGGCCTCGGGTCGTTTGCTGTCCCCAAGTCGATTTTCCTTAGATTGTCCGCAGTAGAATGTATTCTATCTTCCAGCTCTTTTGGCGTCGGTGGAAATTCTGAGATCAACTCATCTCCATCCCTATTTTCGAAGTACCAGGAGAGGTCATCCGCATTATGGTGTTCTCCTTTTTCTGACAGCGTTATCGCGTGACAGGTACAAGATCGTTTCCTAGACCGATGTTGATCTGGTTCTACTCTCGCTATGTACGTTGCTTTTGGAACATGCTTCTATGGTGGGGTTACCCTCCAACTGCTGGATAGAGCGAACCTGCCTTACTGATACTGGTCTTCTACCCGATTTTTGAATGTGAAGTAGTCTTTGAGAGGATGTCCTATCACTCAGTGATAGGAGAAATAATCCCGATGAGAGACCTCGTCTGCTTGTTCGGGGTGTTTGGACTCCGGGAGCGTAATCATTTGATGTTTCATGACAAGATCGAATATCTTCCTTGTCTTGTCTTGGAGAAAAGAATATGCTCGACCCATCTTCTTTATAAAAGATGGATCCCGGCTGCTCAATTCTCGATCGCGTGGCTTCTTGGATCCGCTTTACCGCTGTCGAACGTTTTTTCCGTTCTTTAGTTTGTTTTTTCCTCCGCGTCGGGTCTTCTGTATGACGGGCTGGCGACGAAGGGCATCGTCATTCTCCGTAGCCTGCTGAAAGAGGCGCTGCGTCCTGGCCTTCTCGTAAATGGCCATTTCACGGTTGTGGTCATCCCGGGCCTTTTGACTCGCTTTCCTTATTAGCTTGTCCATCTTTTCTTCAAACGACGGACTTGGCATTTTTGTGGCAGGATCCCATTTTGGTTCAATTGCAGTGTCTTCTAACAGAGCATCTCCTTCTTCATCGAAGTCATGTATAACGTAGCAGCCATGGAATCGCTCCCGTTTCTTGGATTGAACATATCCAATCCCGATCATTTCCATTCTCCCGTTGGGCAATTTTCGCTGAGTTCCGGGGACGTTCCAGATCCTGTTGTAGAACTGAGCTTGTCGAGCAGTCTGTTTGAAGAGTACGCCTTGGCGTCTCAACAACCTTTTTAATTCTTCTGTGTAGTATCTGAGCAGACGGATAGGCTGGAGCCTGTCAAGTGCCAAATCGGCACCATGCCAGATTTCTTTCTCTACTTTGGTTTCCATAGACCGATAAAAGAGGATTGCCTTTTCATCTTTTCGCCTGCGAGGGACGTAGAACGTCTGCAGCTCTTGCATGCTATATGTCTCAAGCGCATCGAGCTCTTTGTAATGCATTTGCGGAACCATGGCGATCTGCAAACTCTGATCATCACCAGCGAAGGCCTGTGCTGATGGACGGACCGAGAATACTGCGTTGATTTCGTCTTCAGAGTCACTGCCAAAGACCAGAATTAGGGTAGACGGTCTCAGTTTGTTGCATTGGGGCAGTCCTGAATAGACTATCTCTTCCTCCTCCTCGGTATCGCTCCCAAAGATCGGAATAGTGGTGATAACATTCTGCTTATTCTCCCGCTTATGGCATCTTTCCGTGTCTTTAAAGTCTGGTAAGAAATACTTTGCATCTTCGTACTTTCGGACTTCATTCACGGAAAATGGGTTCAGCTCTCTTGTCACGGTATACTCGAGACCATCTTTGAAGTACTTCATACACTGATGTTGTGTAGAAGGGATGATGTTGTACTCGTGTAACCAAGGCCTGCCGAGCAAAGCGTTGTAGTGGGCCTTGGCCTCAATGACATGAAATTTGATGTCAGTGACGAGCAGCCCAAAACGTAGCGTCAGTATCACAGACCCGAGTGTCCGTGATGACTGGGAGTCAAACCCGGAGAAAGTGATTTTATCCCGAGCGAGGTGTTGAATGCTCATACAGATTTCTTTTAGCACTCTCACATTTAGGAGATTGACAGAGGACCCATTGTCAACTAAGATCTTCCCTATCTTGATGTCATGGCAATACCCGGAAACATATAGGGGATGGTTATGCTCACATGTTCCAAGGAGGAGATCTTCATCGCCGAAAGTGACGTCAGCAGTGTGCACTTCTTCTAGCTCGCCCTTCATCTTTTCTTCGGCAAGGAAAGCTTGGAACTGCTCGGGCTCTTGTAGTGACTTGATCAAAGAATCTCTCGCCTCATTAGATAGCAGGAGAGCATCGAGAATACTCAGCTGCGAGGGTATCTTCCTCAGGTGTGGCAGAACGTTGTAATCCACCTTGTTTTTCTTGGGAGGGTCTTTGGCTGTAAGCTCTTCGGCGACTCGGTCATTGAGGGCGATATCTTCAGGGACTTTTTCTTTCCCCTTATCTTTTTTGTTCGATCCCTTGTTTGTGGGTGCGAGATTCTTTTCGTGTAACGTGCGATTACGCAGCTGAATGTTTTCGTAGGTCTTTATCCCTTTTGTTTCGGAGATAGATTCTTTGAAGAGAGGGCTGAAGGCTATTTCTTCATCAGAATCGCTCCTGAAGGTGAGAACTTGCGATCCCCCGGAACCAACCATGTGATAGTCGCCGACAGTTCTTTTGCGCTCATCTATCGTGCTTCTCTGCTCTCGACGAGTTTTGCGCTTCATCCGCTTGAAATGCTGTCGATGAGCAACGTATCCTTGCCACCAATTTTTAAAGGCCATGCATTCCTCGGTAAGGTGTATGATCTTCCGATGGTATAAGCAGTAGTTTGGATGTGCATCTAGTTCGTCGGGGAACGTATTTTCTGAAGTGTTTTCTTTGAAGGGTGGCAACTTCATTCCCATCGACAGGGCTTTAGCGAACTGCTTCCATGTCTTAAACCTGCTTTTGCTGGCAACAGAAGTGCTTCTATCCGGTTGGGGTACACTATGGATTCTCAATACCGGAGCTTCTTCAACGCGACGTCGACGCTTGTCCCTTTCATATATGGTCGTTTCACGCTCTCGGTCAGATTTGCTTTTCTGAAGAGCTTCGCTCAGCAGTCTATCAATCAATTCGTCCGATGGCTCCAGGGATTTTGATTCCGGTTCTGGATCTGCCCCCAGTTTCTCTGCATCAGGAGCTTCTTTGCCATTTATTGATTAGTGAGAGATCATGTGGCAGTTTGCCACATAATCCTCAGGCTCTTCTAAAGAATTGTCTCCTTCATTGGCGTCATCGGTTTCATTCTCAAGAACATGCTTAAAGAATTCATCCAACGTGATTGGAGTCCGTGCCTTCTGGTTATATTCTTCCAATGCATCGATATATTTCTGCAGACCTATACGGCTGTCTTCGGGTTGGATGGGCTTCTTGGCCTTCTTCTTTTTCTTTAAAGACTTTGGAGGCTTGACCTGAATGTTTTTTCCACCTTCACCAACTTTCAACGTTGGGCGCAACTTCAGTATCCCCTCAATAATCTTGGGTTCCAACGGGCTCTTCCACTTAATCGCCGGACATGCTTGGAGATCTTTCAACATTCTTTTCGTTTTGGCTGAAAGAGCGACCTCCCATGGAGCTTCTTCTATAAAAGAGCACGATTCCCCCGGCGTGTCCACCTTTTTAGGAGCGTGTGGCTGTGGCGGGCTTACCTTCCAATTCTCAGACAGCGCGAATTTGCCCTGTTGGTATTGGTCCTCAATCCAGCCTTTGAAAACGAAGCAATCTTCGATTGGATGGCCTACTGCTCGGTGGTAGGGTCAGTAATTAGGATTGTTGGCGTCGTCGGGCTACAGTGGACGTCTTGGATCTGGCTGATTGATGAGCCTATTGTGCACTGCCAGCTCGAATAGTCTCCTCGTTTTATTCCAGGGAAACGAATAAGGGCGTTTTAGCTTCTTGTTGAAGAATCGCTGTCTATCATTTTGGTGATCAGCTGGTTTTGGGCCGCTGGGCTGCTGCTAAGCATTGGCGAAGAAGGTCACTTTCCCTTTCCCCTTTTCGTTTCGAGGATCCATTTTTGAAGAAGACGGTCTATGGCCCATCTGATCCATTTGGGCCAGCTTGTCAATCAAGGCTTGGAAGTTAGTCGGCTTGAAAAACATCATGAACTGGGATATGGTCGCCTGCGGATCGAGGGTACCTACGAACATGCCTACTGCAGGAGCTTCTTCGATGCGTTGTTCGCATTTCGACTATAGGTTCCTCCACCGTATTGCATACTGAACCCATGTTTCTCCTGGCTTCATTCTGGCATTGATCAACGCCGTGATTGGGGTGCGTTCGCTAGCGCTTGCGAAACGCTGGGTGAATAACAGATCCATCTCTATGAATGTTCTGACGGAGTCGTTGCGAAGCTATGAATACCATTCGAACGCCGTCTCCACCAAGCTGCCGACGAATTGGTGAAATAGCAATTTGTCATCACCTCCGGTATTGCCGCATAGAACCCTGAACTGGGCGACATGCTGATTAGGATTGCCGATCCCCTTATATACATGAAATTTGGGGATCGTGTATCCTGGCGGATACTTTATTTGATCGTACCAACCCGGATAAGGTCATCCAATTCTGACGACTTTGCCGGTTGTTTCATTTGCCTGATGAGCACGTATCTATTGATCTATATATTCGTCAAGGGCAGCTTTGGAGATGGTCTCCTCTTTGGCTGCTGACAAAGCCTGAAGAGGGTTTGATGTCTCTCCTCTGTCGTCTTCAAGGATAATCGGAGGGTCTTCAGCTGGAGGATCCGGCTGTATGATCATCCCAACCATATCTTGAAACAGAAGCGCCATTTGCTTTATGTTAGCCGCCTGTTCCGCATCCTCTTTGTCTTTCTTCTCGAGGATTCTGCGGAGGAATTCGGCATCGGTTTTTTGTTCCTGATGCTGCTCCGACGACGTCTCTGGGCTTTCTTTTCGTCTAGTGAGCGCAGCCATCTTCGTTAGCATCTCCTGGAGCTTTTGCTGTTGCTGCTCCTGAGCCTTTGTTATTGATCGGGTGAGTGGTCGATGGCCCGTGGAGATACGGCTATCCTCTTTTCCGAAAGCCATGTAAATGGTGTGCACCACCATGCCCCCAGACTTGGGGCATTTGGATTCAGTGCCTTTGAGCTTTGTCGTGGACACGGGGACTTTCTCCGGCCATCTTTTTTTGTGGGCGGTCGAAGTTGAGGGGGCCATTACAGTGGACACCCAAGTAGATAACACCTTCTGTGGTAAGACAGGGTGGTCATTCTCTTGCCGAACCTTCATTTTCTTTGGTTAGCGGGAGTAGTCTTAGTTAATCACAGAGTCTTGGACCCTTCGCCAGACCCTGTGAATTTTGGAGGACAGCCGCTGAGGGGGCTGCTCTAGCTTTTCATTTGTAGCGTTCTCCACGGGTGGAGAGGATCTTTTCAACACAGCAGTTGGAGAGTTTTTGGGCACCCTTCTAAGTGGTTCAAAACTTTTCCCAGTTGAAACAGCAGCATCGATTTCCACCATTGGAGCTGGTAGAGTCAGTACAGAAGGGGAACTGCCCCCAGCTTTCCTCACTCGCCGTCAGTGGCGACGTCGAGCATGTCGAGCGGCCGGGACTACCTCTGCTGTTGGGATAGCTACATCGTACCTCATGATTTGATGAGAAACTGTTTTTGGTGTCAGCCTATCAAAGACTGACGTCCGTTGAGAGGGGATGGCCAACCTGTCGAAGACAGACTTTAGAACAGGGGTAGCAGCCTTGGTGATTTCACCTGAAGCGGGAGTTCGAACGGCCAATCTTGTGAACACCGACTCCTTAGTAGGAGAAGTCTCTCTGATGACTTCATTTACTAGAGCAGGGATGGCCATCCGCTTCGGGATAACTTCTTCAGGTATTGTAGGCTTTTTCACGGGCCCATTGGAGATTTGGCCCAGTCTGTTAAAGACCGAGGCATTGGATTTGGGCGACCCGTTGAGAGCGGCCGCGGTAGTTGCAAGCCGTTCAAAAACCGACTTCTTCGGAGTTTCTTGCGATGGCACTGAGGCGTTGAAGCTCATTGGTGGGAGCAAGGTCCCGAAGAACAATCCAGTGGTGGCCTGAGTCACCTATTCCACTGGCATGGCGAAGTTGGAGGCCGCTTGGGGCCCATAAGTTACTTCTCGGGTGAGGACGGAGTGGGAGTTGTTGTTGCAACTAGTGCAGTTGGAAGCCATTTTCTCTGCACGGAAGCAAGACACCAAATCTTAGTACCTCGAATCCAGGGGCAACCATACTAAACCGCGATTCGCTCACGAACACGACACACGAAATGTGGAGTGGAAAGAGGAAAAGGTCCCACCGGGCGTACCAGAATCTGTTCGCCGCCGTAAACAGAGATGGAACCGTGTAGGTTCGTCTTTCCTGAATTTGGGGACAGATGCTATTTGGTTTTATCCGTCCACCTCTCCGAAGATGCCAAGTTGATTTATGGCACCGTGTATCGGAGGATTAGACGGATGCGGCCATTGTAGCAGACTTCGTCAGATTCCCCCTCATTTGAGGGGTTATTGTTTGTGCGGACGCTCTTCCCTACAGACGCAAGGCTCTGCAGTTAATTACGCTACCGCATCGCGATAACAACTTTCTCCTTCTCCAGATGGTCCCTTCGTATCGTGTATGTTTATTTTATTTTTGGTTGCCCGTGGATTGTATACGGAGACTAATTTATATTGTCGCCCGTAGGGCGTGGATTAGTCCAAATCCGTATTTTCATAGATTTGGGTTTGGGTTGGATTTAAGGATAATTAATCTCATTGAGATTAAGATCAACTTAAACGTTTGTTAAGGATACGTTAGTCTAATTTTAGACTAAGATCTACTCAACAAGGGTTCGGAATCATTTAGATCCGATGACAGGGCATTTAGGCTCTATCGTTTTAGTTTAGGGACGTTACAGTCCATAAGTTTAAGGACATCATAGTCCATGGAGTTTAAGGACATCATAGTCCATAGTTTAAAGACGTCATAGTCTGTGGGGTTTAGTTTAGGGACGTTGTGGTCTATAAGTTTAAGGACATCATAGTCCATAAATTTTAGTTTAGGGACGTTGCAGTCCATAAAGTGTCTGGTTGTCGGGACCCGCCACCTCTCTGAAGACGTTGAAGAATTACAATGACACATATCAGAGGTGTGAAGAGATATACCCTTGAACCAATATTGGTTGGAGGATCTATAGTCAGATTTGGGACTAAGACCGATTAAAAATATTAGGAGCACATGGGCTCAGTTAATCTGAATTGGGGGATTTATGGCCCACTTGGGCTCAACCCATTCAGTTAAAGTGTTTGAACACTTATTTGGACTCAGTCCATTCATTTTTGAACAAAATGTTAACATTTGTTTGGGCTCAGGCCCTTTTTGTTCAATAATGCAG
This sequence comes from Agapanthus africanus, assembly GCA_030015575.1. Classification (NCBI taxonomy): domain Eukaryota; kingdom Viridiplantae; phylum Streptophyta; class Magnoliopsida; order Asparagales; family Amaryllidaceae; genus Agapanthus; species Agapanthus africanus. Next base: position 746,558,997 of record CM057340.1, read on the forward strand.
AGCATTAATTTTGGGTTCTGACACCCCATCTTCTTTTTTCTTTTATTGAGTGTTGGACACTCTTTATTATGGCGCTGGGTCCTGTGTGATGAGTGTAGAACACTCTATGTCAAGAAGCGCCCACGTGAGGAGCACGTGGCGCGTTTGGCGCTGAGCGCCAGATAATGAGCGCAGAGCGCTCTTATCAAATAGCGCTCGGAGCGCTGGGCGCCAGACTCGGAGCGCTGAAGCGCTTCTTTTGAAGTAGCGCTCACGTGAGGCGCACGTGGAGCGCTTGGTGCTGAGTGCCAGGCTTGGAGCGCTGGAGTGCTTCTTTTTAAAATTGAAGCGCTAAAGTTCTTCTTTAACAGATCTGATTTGTTCTGAGTTCTGTGCTCCGAGAATTAATTTCCCTGTTTACAAGAGACTTTGTCTCATGGATCTAAGAACTGTGTTCTTCTCTTTTTGATGAGATGCTATGATCTCTTAGTTTCTGTGAAAGATTTTGTCTTGTAGATTTGTGATCTAGAAAGATAACTAAGTTCTCATGATGTGAGAGTTAAAACTCTCAAACATTAAGGAGATGTTATGATCTCTCTTCTTCTTTTTTGTTTACCTTGAAGAAGTTTTCTTCTTCTGAGAGCTTGCTCTTCTCTTTTTTCTTTTTTGAGAACTTCAAACTTATGGGGGGGTTCTTCTCTCCACGACTTGAAGTCTTGGGTCCTTTATATAGGGGAGGCTGATTTGTTGAATCAGTTAAGGAAATTTTTCCTCTGATTGATTTGGGGATGTTTCCCACCGTTGGATATTTGATCCAAGGGTTTCTGTTTTACAGAAGGCAATCATCTTGTTTTTAACAAGATTGGTAAAATATTTTTCCTTACAGAACTTATTATGTATCTTGGTAATTTTTAATCACCATTGGATCTTTGATCCAACGGTGCTCTGATTTTCAGAGGACAATCTTTCCTGTTTGGAAAGATTTGAGGAGTATTTCATCAACAGAACTTTCTTTCTGGTAATTTGATGATTTTTAATCATCTTTGTTGAATCTTTGATCCAAGGGTGGGGAACATTTAGTTCCAACGCTAGCGCTCTCATGCTTTACACGTGAGCGCTGCATCAGAGTCTTTGACTCTTGGTGCTAGCGCACTTAGCGCTAGCGCTCTCGTACTTTGCACGTGAGCGCTGCATCAGAGTCTTTGACTCCTAGCGCTAACGCACTTAGCGCTAGCGCTCTCGTGCTTTGCATGTGAGCGCTGCATCAGATTCTTTGACTCCTAGCGCTGCCGCTCTTGGCGCGAGCGCTCTCATGCTTTGCACGTGAGCGCTGCCTCAGAGTCTTTGACTCTTAGCGCTGGCACTGCGAGCGCTCTCGTGCTTTGCACGTGAGCGCTGCCTCAGAGTTTTTGACTCCTAGCGCTGGTGCTTTTGGTGCTATCGTTCTTATGAGGCGCTGCCTTATTTCAAAATTTGAAGTTTCAAATAGATCTTTGCTCTCTGATTGGGGGAAACACTACATCCACCCTTTTCTCATCTAGAATCTGTGCGGCGACGAGCAGGTTCTCTATATCAACTAGCCACTGCTCCGCTTGCAATGGCTCATCCAATCATGTAAATGTGGACAGACTGAGCTTTCTAAAGTCCTCCACGATGCCCTCACGATGTACTGGTCTGGGTGCTACTGCAACTACAAACTGCTGGACTGTCCGCAGACCCTCCTGGAAAGACTCGGTCTGCCGCTGATTTAGCTCAGTTTACCGCTTCTGGTTTTCTAGCATACCACGTACAATACAAAGCAATGTGGCGTCATCAACATGCTTCTGGTATGATTGCAAGTCTCTATCCGCCATGATTTTGAAGCCAAGATACTGAAGAGGATTAGCAACTGTTTCCCCAATATTTAAACCTAATAAAAGAGCAAAACTCTGTTGGATTTAATAAGGCAGCGCCTCATGTGCTCTCCACGAGGGCGCCAGCACCAGAGCCAATTTTATAGGATTATATCCTATGATGGCGCCTCATGTGCTCCTCACGTGGATGCCAATGTACAAAGTACAGAAGAATTTATTACATAAAAGTTATACTTTTAGATGGCACCGCATGTGCTCCTCGCACAGGCGCCACTGTGCAAAGCACAAGAATACCCATCATAAGAATTAAATTCTTAAGTGGGGCCCACGTGCAAAACACATGAGCGTCAGCGCCCATGTCAAGATCAATAGAGTTAAATTCTACATGGGGATATTTTCCTAAAAATTGGGATACTCTCTGTTAAACAGAGCCGTTGGATCAAAAATCCAATGGTGATGATAAATCACCAAATAATAGAATAAAATTCTATTTTGGGAATATATTCTCTCAATCTTTACAAACAAAAAAAAAATGCTCTCTGTAAAATAGTGAGCCCTTGGATTAAAAATCCAATGGTTATTAAGAATCACCGTTTGACAGAATAAATTATGTATATGGGAAAATATTTTCCCAATCTTGCTAAAAACAAGAAAACATATTCTGTAAAACAGAAACACTTGGATCAAAGATCCAACGGTGGGTAAAATTCTCCAAATCAATTTTGAGACCAATTAGATCAATTGGAATCTCTCAATGAGAGATTTTCTCAAAACCAATTAACAACTTGCCTCCACTATATAAAGGACCCGAGACTTCAAGTCTCACACACAGAGAGAGACACACAGAGACACAGAGAAACACAGAGAGAGACCAGAGAAGGAACCCCCTATAAACTTTTGCAAAAATACAGTGAGCTCTAAAAAAAGAACAGAAAATTCAATTATCAAAGAAGAAGATCTTCCTTCTCAGAACCCTAGGTAAAGAAAATGGATCAAAAGATCTCTATCACATCTAAGGGTTTAACTCTTTTAAAAGAACTTAGTTCTTTCTGATCTAAGATCCATAAGGCAAATCTCCCATAAGTTGAGAATTTAATTCTCATCGGGATGAGCTTGTTCTTGAGAATCAAAGATTCAAGGAAGAACAAATTTTAAACGGAGTCCATGATGCTCCAGGAACTCAGTTCCTTCAAATCGAGAACTTAGTTCTTTAAAAGAAAACTCAATCTAAAATTCTCAAATTTAGTGATTTTAGCGAGCGTTAATGGTCAAAACACCATTGACAGAGGTTTAACCTTTCTGAAAATATCAACAGAGATTAAATCTCCATATAAAAGAAACTAGCACCTCACGTGCTTCCCACATGGGCGCCCCTCTTTAACAGCGCCTAGCGCCTCACGTGAAAGACACATGGGCGTCCAAAACAGAAGTCCAGCGCTTCACGTGAAATACACGTGGACGCCATATAAAAGATGCTTAGCACTTCATATACAGTCAAAGCGGCTGAGTGCTCAGCACTAATTGGGCAATGCCCAGTGCCGTACGTGCTCCTCACGGAGGCGCCACCAAAATAATAAGAGTGTTTAGCACTCCATAAATAACCAAAACGGCAGAGTGCTTAGCACTGATTGGGAAGCGCCTAGCGCCGCACGTGCTCCTCATATAGGCACCATAAAAAAGTGCTTAGCACTTCATAAATAGCCAGAACGGCTGAGTGCTCAGCACTGATTGGGTAGCGCCCAGCGCCTCACGTGTTCCTCATGTGGGCGCTACTAAAAAGAAAAGAAGAGAGAAAAGTGCTTAACACTCCATAAACAGATAAAATGGTTGAGCGCTCAACGCTCATTGGACGGCGCCCATAATTAACTGCTTCACATGACACCCATGTGAATGTCAGAGTGTCAAACAAGTGTTTAGCACTTTTGCATAAAAAAGGGGGGGACTGAACCAACAGAGCCTATATAAGTGCTTGGCACTTCTGGAAAAAAAAACTAAGCAGACTAAGCCCAAATTGGCTAAGTCTATAAAACTTTCTTATTGCCAAGCCCAAAATGCTCTGTTGTTTGGATCTTAAATAAAAAATGATCCTCAAAATTTTGCTAAGTTGATCTTAGTCTCAAATTAGACTAACGTATATTTAGTTAAAAATAAATTGAGCCCAAATTCTCACACATTTAAATCGATCTTAATCTCAAACCAAATTAACGGTCCTTAAATAAACTTAAGCCTAAATCTAAAATATACAGATTTGGACTAATCCGCGCCCTACGAGAGACGACACAAACTAGTCTCCATATACAATACAAGGGCAATCAAAACAAAAAAAAACATACACTATACGAAGTGAACTTCCAGAGCAGGAGAAAGTGGTTATCGCAATGCGATAACGTAATTAATTGCAGGGGCTTGTGCCTGCAAGGAAGAGCATCTCCACAATCAAAAACTCCCTCATAAAATGAGGGGGAATCTAATAAAGTCTGCTACAACGGTCGTGTCTGTCCAAATCTCCGATATATGGTGCCATAAATCAACTTGGTATCTTCGGAAAGGTGGACAGATAAATCGAAATAGCATCTGCCCCCAAAATTCAGGCCGGACGTCCCAACGTCTCGGTCCCTGTCTTCCGGCGGTGAACAGATTCTGGCACGCCCGGTGAGACCTTTTCCACTTTCCACAATGCAATTCGTGTGTTGTGTTTCGCAAAAAAAATCGTGGTTCGCAATGGTTGCCCTTGGATTCGAGGTAATAAAACTTTATGTCTTGCTCCTGTGCAGAAAATCGATGGCTTCCCACTGCACCTCTTGCAACAGCAACTCTCGCTCCACCCCAGCTGGAGGAGTGACGTACGGGCCCAACGCAGCCTCCATCTTTTCAATGTCGGCGAGGCAAGTTACGAAAGCCACTACTGGATTGTTCTTTGGGACCATGCGCCCTTCAGTGAGTTTCGGTGCCTCAGCGCCGCAAGAAGAAGCTCCCAAAGTGTCGGTTTTCGATTGATTGGCAACCACAACAACCCTCTCAACGGGCCGTCCAAATCTGGTATCTCAGTTTTCAACATATTGAGCCGAAGCTCCAATAGGACCGCAAAGAGGCTCGTGATACCTGAAGAGGCTGCCCCAAAACGGATAGCCCTCCCAACTCCTACAGGTGAAGCCTTCAAAAGTGCTTCCTCCATCAGAAGATCGGTCTTCAACAGGCTGACAACAATAACAGCCCCTCAGCAAAGCCAGGGGTACGAAGAAGCCTCTTCCAAATCTGAGGTGATCCCGTCTGTAAGACACGCTCGACGTCGCTACTGGCACCGAGTGAGAAAAGCTGGAGCCAACTCCCCCTCTGGACTCACCCCACCAGCTCTAATGGTGGAAGTTGATGCTGCAGTTCCAACTGGGAATAACTTTGATTTGCTCAGGAGGGTGCGCAAGAACTCTCGAACCGCGGTGCTAAAGAAATTGCCCCCGCCTGCAGAAGCCACAGTGCAGGAAAAAACGGAGCAGCCCCATCAACGGCTCTCCTCGCAAATTCACAGGGTCTGGAGAAAAGTCCAAGACTCCGTGATCGATATAGATTACTCTCGTCAACCAAAGAAATTGAAGGCTCGGTAAGAGAAAGACCATCCCCCCGTAATATAGCGAGGGGCTTTTTCTACACAGGTGCCTCGACCTCCTACAAAAGGATGAGGCCGGAGAAAATCTCGCCGGCGGCGGCAAATTCCAAAGGCGATGGACCCAAACACCCCAGGTCTGGAGGCATGATCATACATATGGTCCACATGGCTTCCGGGAAAGAAGAAAGCCGTGCTTCTGTAGGTCATTGACCGCAAACTCGGTCGCTGAAAAAAGCTCAGAAGCAACAACAAAAGCTCCAGGAAATGCTGACCAAAATGGCAGCACTTGTTGGGCAGAAAGAAAGCACAGACACAACAGTCGAACAACGCCGGGAGCAGGAGACCGATAAATAGTTCCTGCGAAGGGTACTTGAAAGAAAGGAAAAAGTGGCTGCTGAACAAGCCGCTAACATAAAAAAGATGGCGCTCTTATTTCAGAATATGGTTGGAATGATGATCCGGACAGAATCCCCAGCTGAAGATCCGACGATAATCAACGAGGATTATAGAGTGGAAACATCAAATCCTCTTCCGGCCTTATCAGCAGCCAAGGAGGAAACAATCTCTAAGCTGCTCTTGATGATTATATAGCTCAACAAATAAGAGCTCATCAATCAAATGAAGCGGCTGGCCAAATCGTCAGAACTGGGCAACCGTATTCAGGAAGGTATAACCAAATTAAATACCCACCAGGATATACGATCCCCAAGTTTAATGTGTATAAGGGGACAGGCAACCCACATCAGCATGTCGCGCAGTTCAGAGCTCTGTGCAGCAACACTGGAGGCGGCGACAAACTGTTGCTTCGCCAGTTCGTTGGCAGCCTATCAGAGACGACCTTTGAATGGTACTCGGAGCTCTCAAATGACTCCGTGAGAACATTCACAGAGATGGAACTGCTGTTCACACAGCGGTTCACCAGCATAAGCCAGCGCACCCCGATCACGACATTAATCAATGCCAGGGTAAAGCCAGGAGAAACCTGGGCCCAATATGTGATCCGGTGGCGGAACCTATGGTCAAAGTGCGAATAGCGCATCGAAGAATCCCCCGCCGTGGTCATGTTCATCGGGACCCTTGATCCTCAAACGATTGTGTCCCAGTTCATGACGTTCTTCAAACCAACAACCTTCCAGGCTCTGAATGATAAACTGGCCCAAATGGACCATATGGGCCACGGGCCTTCCTCCTCAAGTAAGGACCCTTGAAATACTAAGGGTAAAGGGAAAGTGTCCTTCGTTGCCAACACTCAGCAACAACTGAGTGGCCCAAAACCGGCTGCTCACCAAAACAACGCACGTCCACGCCTATTCCTGAAAGAAAGGCTAGGATGCGCTTACTCGTTTCCCTGCGATAAGACGAGGAAACTATTCGAATTAGCAGTGTGTAACAAACTCATCACATTGCTAGACCCACGGCGTCCACCGCAACCTGATGACATCAACAACTCCAACTACTGTGCCTATCACAGAATGGTGAGCCACCCAATTGAGGATTGCTACGTCTTCAAGAACTGGGTCGAGAACTAGTATCAATAGGGAAAATTTGCATTGTCTGATAATTGGAGGGTAAACACACCGCAAAAGAACACTCCCAAAAAGGTGGATGCGCCGGGGGCATCATGCTCGCTCGTGGAAGAAACTCCATGGGAAGTCGTTCTTTCAGCTAAAACCAAAAGAATGCTGAAGGATCCATAGGCATGTCCGGCAGTCAGGTCGAAAAGCCCACTTGAACATGAAATCCTCGAAGGTATGCTGAAACCGCATCCCGTATCGAAGATTGTTGACAAAGGGCAAAATCCCCAAGTCAAGCCTACAATGTCTTCGTAGAAAAAGAAGAAGACCAAGAAGTCTGTGCAGCCTACCGAGTATGACGACAAGCGCACAGACCTACAAAAGTATATTGACACGCTAGAGGAGTACAACCAGAAGGCGTGGACACTGGTCACGCTTGATGAGTTCCTTAAGAATATTCTTGAGAACGAATATAGTGACTATGATGAGGAAAATGACTCATCAGGAGATACCGGGGACCGTGTAGCAAGTTTTCACATGATCTCCTATTCGTTTTTAAATGGCAAAGAAACTCCCTCGGCGTCAGAAAACAACGCGTAGGAATTGGGGGCAGAGTCGGTGCTAAAATCCACAGAACCTCCAGACGATCCGGTCGATAGGCTGTTAAATGAAGCCTTTCACAAAAGCAAACTTGACCGAGAACGCGAGACAACCATATACGAAAAGGCTAAGCGACAATGTCAGGATAAAGAAGCTGCGGCAAGGACGAGTCGTAAAGTACTCCAACCAAACCAAAACATACCTGCGACAAATAAGAGCAGGATCAAGGCAGAGAAGCGGTTCGCTAAAGCCCTGTCAATGGAAATGAAGCTGTCACCCTTCATAGAAAACACTTCTGGGGTCATATGCCTCAACGGAGAGGATTTACATCCGAACTATTGCTTATATTATCGGAGGGTTACCCACCCCACCGAAGAGTGCTATACCTTCAAGAAGTGGTGGTAAGGATATGTTGCCCATCAAAAAAACTTTAAGTGGATGAAGCGCGAAGCTCTTCGACGGCAAAAAGTGCGACAGATGCGCGTGAAAAAATGACTGGCAACTGTCATATGGTTGGTACCAGTTCAGAAGGGGGAAAACCCCATGTTCTAACTTTCGGGAGCGATTCTGAAGACGAAATACCCCTCATCCCTCTCTTCAAAGACTCCACCTCCAAAAAAAAGAGGAGGAGAAGAACTGCGAGAATATTCAACTGTGTAACCGCACGCTTCCTAATAAGAATCTCGGACCTACAAATAAAGCAAAAAAGACAAAAGGAAAGAAAAAATTTCTGAGGAAATTGCCCTCAACGGTGGAGTTCTCAAAGATCTCGCGGCAGGGGACCTGTCTAGGAAAAATAAGGTGGATTACAATATTCTAGCATATCTGAGGAAAATAACCTCGCAGCTGAGCATATTGGATGCTCTCCTCTTGTCCAAAGAGGCATGAGAGTCTCTGATCAAGGCATTACAAGAGCCCGATCAGTTCCACGCTTTCCTCGCGGAAGAGAAGATGAAGGACGAGCTAGCAGAGGTTCACATAGATGACATTATATTCAGCGATTAAGTTCTCCTCCTCGGTATGTGTGAACATAACCACCCGTTATATATCACCGCGTACTGCCACGACATCAAAATAGGGAAAATCCTTGTCGACAACGGATCCTCCGTCAACCTTCTCAACGTGAGAGTGCTGAAGGAGATTTACATAAACGTTCAGCACTTGTCCCAAGACAAAATTACAATCTTCGGGTTTGACTCATAGTCGTCACGGACGCTTGGATCCGTAATACTGATGTTACGCTTTGAGTTGCTCATCACTGACATCAAATTTCACGTCATTGAAGCCAAGACTTGCTATAACACTTTGCTCGGCAGGCCCTGGTTGCATGAGTACAACGCCATCCCTTCTACACAATATCAGTGTATGAAGTATTTCAAGGACGGCTTGGAACGCACCGTCATAGGGGAGCTAAATCCTTTCTCAATAAACGAGGTCCGGAAATATGAAGATGCAAAGTACTTCCTATCAAACTTTGAAGATACAGAAAGATGTCATAAACCGGAGGATAAACAGAATTCCATCACCACTATCCCGATCTTTGGGAGCGATTCTGAGGAGGATAAAGAGGTAGTATACTCGGAGCAATCCCTGAAAGAAAACAATAGGCCCGGACCATTTACCCCTATTCTGGTCTTTGGAAGCGACTCTAAGGACGAGGCCAACACAGTGTTCTCCGTCCTCCCGTCAGTGTAAACCCTCGCTGGAGCAGATCAGAGTCTGCAAATCACAATAGCTCTATCTCGGCATTACAAGGAACTTGATGTGCTCGATACATACAGCGAACAAGAACTATAGACTTTCTACGTCCCCTTCAGGTGAAGAAGTGAAAAGGAGATCCTCTTCTACCAATCTACAGAGACCAAAGTAGAAAACCAATATCAACAAGGCGGGTTTGCTTTTTCTGACAGCTGGAGTTTAACCTCTCCGCCAAAGCATGAGCCAAAGAGAACCTATACCATGAGGATAGGACCAGTTCAACGTCAAGAATGGAAGTGAACTCTTACCTACCATATGATAACACTCTCCAAAGAGGGAGGGCACGAGACTATAGATGACCTATACATGTACTTCGCAAATGAAGATGAGGAAGAGGTGATCTCCGAGGTTCCACCGGTACCAAAAGAGCTGAAAGATGGGATATACACTGCGGCGGACAACCTAAGGAAAATTGACTTAGGAACGGAAAATGATCCGAGGCTAACATTCGTAAGTGAGCTACTATCTGAAAAACAGATAGCTATGTTAAAGGACGTGCTCATGCAGTATAAGTATTGCTTCGTATGGAACTATTCCAAGAAGCCAGGTCTAGATCCAAAAGTAGCAGTACATAAACTGGCCATATCATCGGACATAAAGCTCGTCAAACAGGCGCCAAGAAAAATGCGGCTCGAATTTGAGATGAGTATCAACACTGAAGTCAAGAAACTAATCGACTCCGGCTTCATCCAAGAAGTTTAATATCCCGACTGGATTGCTAACATCATTCCAGTGATGAAGAAAAACGGGACGGTGCGCATCTGCGTGGACTTTCGGGACCTCAACAAAACTTGCCCGAAAGATGATTTCCCAGTACCTGTTACCAAGCTAATGATCGATAACACGTCTACCTATGTGGTCTTCTCCTTCAGATGGATCTTCAGGATACAATCAATTAAAAATGCATCATGAGACCAAAAGCATACCGCCTTCCGGACTCCACTGGGCATATTCTGCTATAAAGTGATGCCCTTCAGTTTGAAGAATGCTGGTGCTACCTACCAAAGGGTCATGAAAAAGATCTTCGATGATCTCATACACAAGATTGTCGAATACTACATTGATGACCTTATGGTGAAGAGAAAATCCCATGAGGAACATGGGAACATCTAAAAATAGTGTTCCAACGTCTTTGGAAGTATAATCTGAAAATGAATCCTCTAAAATGCGCGTTTGGAGTCTCCTCAAGCAAATTCCTAGGATTCATCACACGTCACCGGGGTATCGAAATCGACCTCTCAAAGATCAATGCGATTATGGAAATGCCCACGCCAAGAACCCTCAAACAACTGCGATCTCTTCAAGGAAAGCTCGCATATATCCGGCGGATCATAGCCAACCTCTCTGAAAAATGCCGTCCCTACAGCCATTTGATGAAGAAGGGGACCTCGTTCGTCTGGGATCAAAAGTGCCAAAATGCACTAGAAGAAATCAAGCAATACCAATAAAATCTGTCGGTATTGATCACTCCGATTAAGGGAAAACCTCTTATCCTTTATACGACAGCCCTTGAAGGTTCTCTAGGCGCGCTATGGGCACAAGAGAATGATCAGGGAAAGGAGAGAGCTCTATATTATTTGAGTTGAGTTCTCCTGGGGGCAGAAAACAATTACTCCCCCATCGAAAAGCATTTCCTGGCACTGATCTTCACGATAACGAAGCTCAGAATTTACGCCTTGGCATATGAGGTTCATCTCATATCCAAGGTAGATCCTCTCAAATATCTGATGTCAAGGGCCATACTAACAGGAAGGCTTGACAAATGGGCCCTCCTCCTGATGGAGTTCTCTATAACGTATCGTCCCCTCAAAGCAGTGAAAGGCCAGGCCATTGCCGACTTTCTCACGGAACATCCGATACCAGCCAACTCCCCCTTAAATTGCGAGTTGCCGGATGAACATGCGTTCGACACAATCGAAGGAGAGAAGGAGGAAAATGATTCCCAATGGGAACTCTACTTTGATGGTGCATCTTCCGTGAAACGGCGAAAGCAAAACACCCCCATAATCAAAGCCGGGGTGGGCCTTATCTTCGTGACTCCACAAAGAGGGATAATGCATTGTGCCCTTTCTGTAACGGAGCCTTGAACAAATAATGAAGCTGAATACGAAGCTTTGATAGCGGGTCTAGAGATCGCTATCGACATGGGAAACAAAAACCTCCTCATATATGGAGACTCCCAGCTGATAGTTAGCCAAGTAAATGGCGACTATCAGACATGCAAGCCAGAGCTGATAAAGTATGGCGAAAGAGTGCAGCAACTGCTGTCATAAATCCCCTCCTATGTCCTGGAGAGTATACCACATGCAGAAAAAAGCAAAGCGGACGCGTTGGCCAAATTGGCTGAGGAACTGGCTGATGAAGACCTTAATAACGTAAGGATCATTGTCCAAAGCCGCAGGGTCCTCGCACCAACAGATATATCTTCGGAAGACCTAATAGAATCATCCGAAGGGAAAGAAGCGACCGAACAAGTAGCCCATCAAATAGAGGACGAAGAAGAAGTCAAGGACTGGAGGGAAGTCTTCATAGACTACTTCAAATCCCGCCAAACGTCTAAAAATGCGTCGTCTAGACATCAGCTCATGAAACGAGCTCTGTCCTTCGCCTTTGTCAATAATACTCTATATAAGACATCGTTCGACTGTCTGTAGCTAAGATTCCTGGGACCAGAAGAAGCGAAGAGAGTCGTCCAAAAAACTCACGACGAACTCTGTGGATCTCATCAAGCTGGGCCAAAGATGAAGCTGAAGATCAAAAGAATGGGTAATTATTGGCCCATGATAATTCAGGACTGTCTCGAATATGCTAAGCAGTGTCACTCGTTCCAAATTCACGGGGACTTCATCCACCAACATCCAAATCCGCTACACCCAATAATGGCCAGCTGGCCATTCGAAATGTAGGGAACCAATATAATTGGCAGCATTGAACCAGTATCGTCCAAAGGACATCGGTTTATACTGGCGACGACCGACTACTTCAGTAAGTGGGCAGAAGCAGAACTACTAAGGGAGGTGAAGACGGAGAATATCCTCCATTTCTTCAGAACCCATGTCATTTATCGGTTCAGCACTTTGCGACGAATTATCTCGGATAATGGGCCAGCTTATAGAAGCCATAAAATTAGCTGCTTCTCACAACAAAATAAGATAGATTGGAGATACTCTTCAGTCTATAATCCTCGTGCCAACGGTCTAGCTGAAGATTTCAACAAGACCTTGACAAAGATTATAAACAAAACAGTGTCCAAAAACAAAAGAGACTGGCACAAAAGGCTGCATGAAGGTCTCTAGGAGTACCGAACAACGTTCAAAACAACCACGAATACAACACCATACGCGTTGGTATTCGGCACGGAAGCAATGCTTCTTCTAGAAATAGAACTCCCTTCTCTACAAGTACCGGTTCGATACAAGCTGACAGATGAAGAAAATGCTCATCTTCGGTTTGAGGAGCTCGACGTCTTCGACGAAACACGTCTTATAGAACATCAAAATCTGGAAGCTTATAAGGCAAGGATGACACGGTCATACGAAAAACTGACCAGGCCAAGAATATTCCGCCAAGGCAAACTTGTGCTAGTCGTCAAAAGACCAAAGATTCCCAATCGTGCAAAACGGGAAAAGTTCGAGCCAAACTATGAAGGCCCGTACATCATAGCCAAAGTTTACCAATGTGGAGCTTACCTGCTCATAGATATGCATGGCGAAAGACCCTTCCGGCCAATAAACGGTTGATTCCTTAAAAAAATACTACGCTTAATGAATCACGACTTAGGTCAATGATAGATGACGACGCTTGTGTCTGCTCGCTATCTTCCTGAGTCAGACTCTGAGTATATTATAAAAAAACGATATGTTCATAAGCGAAATGGATACGGATGAAAACCCAAAAGGACGCCGTTAGTAAAAACCGCAGGGCTATCGGTGAGCTTGTGAAAACCCAGAAGGGCGCAATCTCGAAAAAAAAAGGGTATGTCTACAAGCGAAATGGGCACGGATGAAACCCAAAAGGGCACCGTGACTAAAAACAGCAGAACTGCTGGCGAGTTTGTGAAAACCCGAATAGGGCGCAAACTTGTAAAATAAAAAAATCATATGCACTTGCAAGGTCCTCTCGACCTTATGAGGAGAAAATACCAACGTGAGATCCTTACGACTCACAAAGAAGCAACACACTTAGGAATCCCTACGATTCCTAAGGAGAAATTACACTTGCGAGATCTTCACGATTCGTAAGGAGAATTTTCCCCTTATGAAACCCTCACGGCTCATAAAATTCAAAAGCCTTAAGCTGCATGGATCTGAACCTGTTCTTAAGCCATCATATCCCCCAAGTTGCCCTACAGACGGTCCAATATTGACCATTGTATACAATCCATGGGCACGAATAAATATTCCCCCACCAGGTTCCACCAACGACGAGAAATGTCTCCGTATGGTAAACGACACTTGTAAGTCCTCTCGACTTATAAGGAGAAAACACTCTTACAAGATCCTTACGACTTATAAGAGAACATCTCTTAGGAATCCCTGCGATCCCTAAGAAGAAAATACACCTACGGGATCCTCACGACTCGTAGGGATAAACACCTTTATGAGACCCTTACTGCTCATAAAGCCAAAAAGCTTTAGTCGACAGGATCCTAACCCTGTTTGCTAAGCCACCTTTGAAGCGATGATGATGCCTAAATAAGTATCAAATTTCAAACTCTCGCAAAAGCAAATGATGATTCGCTCCTGGCAATATCCCGGTAATAGCGACACTGATGTCAAGATTGATATCAGACTTCAAATCCCCAACTCAAAAAAAGAGAAAAAAGCCGAAATGTTTAGGCAACTCGCACTAAAAAGCAGCGAGTAAATACAAAATAGACGAAATGATTGGGCACCGCGATAAATAGTCGAAATGATTGGGCAATCACGACTTTTACGATATAAAAAGCTGAAAAGATAGAGTATCGCGGAAACAAAAAATAAAATAAAATAAAATTTCTTCCGCCCTACAAGAAGGTTCATATTGACTCATGTATACGATCCATGGGCACACATGAAAGAAAGGGAACCATATTTTCCCACCACGCTTCGTCCAAAGGAGAACCAAGTCTTGACGGTGCATATACAAGCTAGAGACTATCCCGACATTTCTTCTCATTCAAACAGGGTGCAGACGTAACATCAACAAAGCTCCAAGAAGCCAAATCAAAAAGGAGTAATGGAAAAATCCTAGCTCCAGCTCGATATTCCTACTCGGTGGAGATGCAACGTCAACAAAGGCTCCAAGGAGCCAAATAAAAAAGGAGTGACGGCAAAATCCGTACTCCAACTCGACATGCTTCTCATGGCAGCAGGATGCAGATGCAACATCAACAAAAGCTCCAAGAGTCAAAGAAAAAGTGGAGTCACGGCAAAATCCTAGCTCCAAGTCTTGATGGTACATATACAACCTAGAGACTATCACAGCGTTCACTCTCATCTCAGCAGGATGCGGACGCGACTATCATATAAAATTGGAGCAATGGCATATTCCTAGATCCGGACTTCAATTGCAATACATACAGTATAGAAGTCCTACAAATGTCTATCCTACTTCAGCAAAGGAACGTCATGACATCGTTAAAACAAAAATGAAGTGATGGCATATTCCCAGCTTCGAGTCTCGACGGCAACTCATACAAATCCTAAAAACTATCAGAGATCATCCCACATCAGAGCGGAGTGGTTATGACTCATCGGGGCTCCAAACAGAGCCTAACATTAAGTAAAAAGTATCATGGCAAATTCCTAACGTTTGCTCTTCCAACGGTAATATGACCTAAGGAGATTACTTGAAAACGTCCTGTCCAACCCACGAAGGGATCAGAGACACGACAGTCGCGAGGCTACTCGAACAGCGGCTTAAAGACTGCATATCGAGGAATACATTAGCCAATGCGAAGGTACCACGGACTAAAACCCTAGTACCACAAACCTAACGGGCCTCTTTCATAAAGAATGGGGGTTATCTGCATAAAACGTTAGGACAAGTTTGCTTGTAAACCCAAGGGAGGTATATTAAAAGCACTCCGAAATGAGTACATAAACTAGAAACACCGAAACGAGTGAATAAACTAGAAACTCCAGAGCGAGTGAATAAACTACAAACTCCGAAATGAGTACATAAACTAGAAACTCTGAAACGAGTGAATAAACAAGAAATTCTGAAACGAGTGAATAAACTACAAACTTCGAAATGAGTACATAGACTAGAAACTCCGAAACGAGTGAATAAACTACAAACTCCGAAATGAGTGAATAAACTATAAACTCCGAAACGAGTAAATAAACTAATGGGTGATAAATTAAGACATCAAACACAGAGGAGCGTATACAAAGAAAAAAATGTGAATTCTTTATTCATAAATCGAAATGTTTAATAGATACAGTTTACATTTATGAAAAATGGAAAATACAATTCTAGCCGTTAAGAAGGCGGGGCTTTTAGTAAATTGGCAACCCGCTCATTCTCTCCCCGTAGCTCCTCCTCATGTGCCACTATTGCAGCCATCCTCACTTCAACTTGAGCCCGTTATTGCAAGCATGATGAAAGCTTTTCAGGGATTTCCTGCTTAGTAACCTCGCAATCTCGTATGCTCCGCTCGGTAAAGTTGAGTTTCTGCCTCAGTGCAAGTCCATTAGAAACACATTGTTGGAGATTTTCAAAAATAACTTACTGCTGCGCGGCATTCACTTCGACCTGGGCGCGCTGTTGGCTGGATTCGCCAGAAGCTATCTCGTGCTCCTTTCGCTTTAGGGCCAACTTTTGCTCGAAATATTGAATGGAATCGACACTTTGCTCAATCCATATGATCAGTTGAGCCTTCGAGGTTAATGCTTCAGGATTGAGATGCATGTGTTTGATCTCAAGCAAACAAGCCTCAATCCGCTTACAATAGTCAACCCAAATGCCGACGAAGTCTTCATTATGGAAATTCACATGCGTCGCCAGCATAGGGTTGACTTCGTCAGTAAATTCCGCAGCAGAAGTGAGGGCTTCAACATTAAGATCTTCGATAAATTCACTTAACATCCGCCTGCTATTCGCCGCACCCCTGGAAGATTGACGCTTAGCAAAAGGCCCTGCGGGCATGAAAATGCGAAACTCGAGGGGAGACATAGCCGGTGTACCTGCTGCAGAATGAAGCATACACAAAGAAGGGTTAGATTTCAACCTGAAAAATAAAGAAGAATGACGATGGACGGGATCTACCATACCGGTGGTCAAAAATGGCAAGGTAGGAAGAACGGAGGGTTCGGTTATTCTTTCGTTCTCTCCCTCGAGCCGTAATACTGACATCAATACAAGAAAAGCTTAGCAATAGAAAGTTTGCTCGTGGAGAGATGAAATAACTGGTGAAGAATATACTAACCAACGCCTGAAGGGGGAACAAAGTCTAATTGGAAGGAGAAATGTGAGCTTAACATTTGTTCTAAGCGGTCAAAAAGCACTCCTGCAGGGTTGCAATGATATATGGTAAAGAAACTAATCCAAGAAAATAATATCTACATTGAAACAAAGAGATGAGAAAACATTAACTTCCGTCATTAAATCCGAAAGAACTCAGGGGGACATAAAAGAGAGGGATGGAATAGTGACATTTGTGGCAATGGCTGACAGTGATTCTTCAATCAGCACGGCACTGGGGTCTACCACACTGGTATTCAGGAAATATCAGCAGAGATGCCTAGCAAGTGTGAGAAATCAAAAGTAATAGCCCGAGAAATACTTGATGGGGAAAGAAACCATAATAGGGTATGGAGTGTCACCAGCTATGACGACTTTCTCGGTTTCCACCCTCATCGGGAAGATGGATTCAGCATCCACACCTTCGTCCCTTGAATCAATAAGGGCCATCGTCATGCTCGCACCACCCGCTGATATCAAGGATCGACAAGGGGAAGAAGCTGTAGTCGGAACAGTCCCAGATTCAAGAGTAAGGCCTAACACTCCAGGCACTTCATGCACCGGCACTTCACCTACCATGTAACCACCTAAACTTGGCCCTATAAAAAAGGGGGGTTATAATTCAAGAAAAAAGGCTGTTGCCAAGGGACCATGCGCTGTTTTACCTTAAAGTGACCGCTCGGCCTCTACGCGAGCCGCACGCACAACCTGCCTATGACCGGTGGACAGGGCAGAAGGAACATCCTCCATGGAAACGTCAGAGGGTTGAGCATCACTCGAACCCGCGTCCGCGGCAAGTTATCCTGACACTCCCTTACTGCAAGTTTTTTGCGCTTCCTCTCGTCTTTTGATGTACGAATGGATCTCCTCAGGACCTGCGATAGAGGAGCGTCTTTATCCAAATCAGGCTTGGCCTCCGAATCTACTGCCACATCCATCATCGGCTGCTTCAGTGACGCCTCCCGTGGCGACCCTGGGAGAATCTCAACTATAGCCGGTGGTTCTGAAGGGTCCTCCGCACCGTCACCCGAGGCTGCCATTGTACTGGTAACAACATGGGTGGTTCCTGTAAAAGAAAGAAGGGGGCCAGGTGGTGAATAAAATAAACTAAATATGTAAAGGCGACACAAAACGAATCATACCGAGTCCCGTGGAAGTGCGGAGCCTCTCCTCCTCCTCAAATTTCTTAAGGGATGCTAAGAGAGCCTCTTCAGTGGAAATTCCTGTTAAGAGAAGAATGTTGATAAATCATAATAAATTCATAAAAAACAATATATACACAGAAGGGTGTAAATAGAATATACCTTACGCCGCAAGAGAAGCTAGCGCTGCTTGCTCATAGGACAATCTTTCAAAAGCTTCGAGGGCAGCCTGAAGATCCGTGGCAACGTTCTCATCAATGGAGGCCTTGAACAAACTGTCATTGGTGCCATATTCGGACAGGCCTTCTCCATAAGGAGCATGAGACTCCTGACCCAATACAACATCAACTGCGAAAAGAGATTTCTTCTTCTTCAGCGACCCGACAGCAACCCCTGATGACAAAAGCTTTTACTTAATGGGCTGCTTGGGACGGCGGGTCCCGGTCTCCGAACTAATGTCCGACTCTGGGGATGCCGCAACTACCACAGTCGCAGGAGAATCCGGTCGAAGCTTATCTGGAAAATCTCGTGGAAGTACGACCGCACTACTCACTCTCCACGAAGGACGGACGACTGTCCGTCGCCTCAGCGGGACCGCGGGATTGCTAGATGGAACAAAATCCTTGTGGTCAAGAAGCATCCGCCTTTCCTCCTTGATGACGGCTCCCGCTGCATGCTGATACCAGGCAATATAGGCATTCAAGGACTTTGGAATATGACTCGGCTCGCTGATTGGGACCCCGTATTCAGACACATGAAATGATGCACCGCGTTGCAAACACCCTCCTGAATAGTAACTGGATTAGCAATGAACACCTCAAAGGGGACACCTTGGTTGTAGCCCGATTGCTGGGCAAAACGGTGCGGGTTATATCTCATAAACAAAACCAAGTCATTCTGTCTGAATACCAGGAAACCTGGCCTGATAGAATACAAATGGACGATCTCTCAAGCCTTTAATACAGAAACTCCATCCTTGAAAACATTATGTAGCGGTTGGATCACTTTGGAAGATTCTTTGCCGATGGTCAGGAATTTATCGACAAAATTCATGCTGTCCCCAACCATTCCCAGGCGAAGAAGCAATCGCCGAGCCTCCTTCTGTGTTGAGTCTGGAGAAGAAGTATCGACCAAGTGCATGACCCGACGAAAATTGTATCCTTCATAAAACCTGGGTCGTTAATGCACACCAAAAGCACACAGTACGTGCATCTCGATCCATGAGGTGAAGTAATGCAGTGGGAGATTAATGGGCTTCACACCCGGCTGAGTGCTGTTGGCCGCCAGACTCAGGCCTTGATATAAGTGAGCCAGTCCTGCAATCCCAAAGGTCATGCGCATCCCCGCAACAATACAGTGAGCCGGATAAAAGACAGATAGTCTCATATAACGGGGGTGCATTAGAAGCACAAACCAGCTCAGCTATAAGCCGATGAACCCTAGGAAGAACGTCTCCTCATCAATGTCTGGAGCGGAGACTTCTGCGAAAGGGATGATTGGGGTATCCAGAATAAAAAATTGCTTTAAATCCGCTTCCGCGGTCGGTAGTTTGTCTAAGCCAAATCCGAACAGATCATCGAGATTGGCGAACTTCACGGCTTTCTTCGATAAAGCCTCCGGACGAAGTAAACGAGCAACGAAGTCCGCGAAGCTAACTCCGTGCCCCCAGACTCTAAGAATAAGCTTTCATATATGTTCAACATTTTGATCAAACTCGGAAATTTGTGTCGAACGGAATTCTCTGGGGTAAGACCCATAACCACTGATTCGGTAGAGAAGACATACTCGTCAGTATGAAGTATCTCCTCATAATGCTCTCCTCTGATGAGTAACCCGAATATCTCCGCGAATTCCTCCAACGATATTGAGACCTCCCGATCCAATAAGAGATATGTGTGGGTCGGGATATTCCATTGCTTTAGAAAAGATTTGACCCACCACACATGAGGGGTATGTTAGTAAAAGAGTGACGCATAGATCGCTGGATATAGCCCGGTCTTTAGTATTAGCGACTTCTTGGCCGACAGAATGTAACAGGCCCACTGCAAATACTCAATCGGATGATGGGGAGTCATTCCTATTATATAAACCTGCCCCTAAGGACGTGATTCTTCTTGGCATATGCGACACCCTAGAATGTCTACGGCCATCAGTGGCTGCACTGGTATCGATGCCATTGAAGGTTGGAGACGACCTTACGAGGTCCGGTTAACCTCTTCTACTGCGTAAGAGACCTGCAGAAGGTTGGCATAGTGAATCGACGGGATGGGTTCTGACGGCACTGCGCAAGTAAAACTGTGCCGACCCCGGATATAGTGACTGTACCATGACCCCCCACAGATGAAGAGACTTCTGTTCTAGGTCATAATCCCGAATGAGCGCAAAGGCCTCCCGATCTGTAGGTGCATCGACGAAAGCACTCCCCGAGCGAACGTAGGGGAAGGAGGAATCGGAATCAATAGTACCTATAAAAAGGGGGGGTTAATTATAGACACAATGTTCAAAACATTAGTATTTTCAGTACACCCAAATTTGTACTACATTCTGACTTGTTAAAGTCACCACAGTTCAAAGAAAAAGGGAAAATGGGCCCCGCAAAATCAAGGTAATGCCCCATCAATGATGAGGCAGGCACTCATTATAAGAATCCAAAAGAATTCTCATTTAATGAAAAATCTCATTGAGCTGTGGAGTTAAACTCCCAATATTCTCAAAAAACGAGTTCTACAACATATTCAAATCTGCAAGAAGAATCCTAAAAAGAAAATAAGTAAAAAGAATAAAATTCCCAAAAGAATTTTTAAAAGAAATTTTCTCAGAGCTAAGCTATGTAGAACAACCTGAAATTAAATTCCTCTGATAATGGGGTAAAATCCCAGAAATCTGCA
Source organism: Agapanthus africanus (assembly GCA_030015575.1). Taxonomy (NCBI): domain Eukaryota; kingdom Viridiplantae; phylum Streptophyta; class Magnoliopsida; order Asparagales; family Amaryllidaceae; genus Agapanthus; species Agapanthus africanus. Next base: position 746,579,781 of record CM057340.1, read on the forward strand.
CGTGAAATGGAATTAAATTCCAAACAATCCTCAAAGATCAAAGTCAAAAACATGGTAAAACCCATGTTGGGTTACACTAACGCCCTGGCCATCATCCGTGGCCTCCATGATCGAGCTTGATCAACGACTTTCTCACGTCAAAGATGATCCACCCGAGAGTGTCTACTTTGAGCTCCTACCTCTAAACCGAGGTAATTAGGTCACTTAGTTTGCTAATCCAAGTAGCTTAGTTGATGTAAAGAGAGATGATGGATTAATTGGTCTCAAGAACCATAGGTTTCTCAACACATGAGGTTATTAGGGTTTGAGGTAGAAGAAGAGAGCTTGAATGAAAGTGAGAGTGTTGTGAAAAAGAAGTGAGTGAAGAATGGCTAAGTCATTGAGATAATCATGCATACAAAAAATATCTCCACAAAATATCTATAAAATAGCGACCATGAAAGAATAGTAGTCCATGAGTCACAACTTAACCATGCTTCATTCAATGAATGTTAACACCTCACCCTCTACCTCATTAAACCATTTAACCTAAATGGTTAATCAAAGTAATGAGGTGTCTTCTTCTAGAAGCACCTTGCATAATTACAAGAATGCCCCTCACCTGTATATACATACCCGTATCCGTATTCCGAGAAAATACGAATACAATGAGACAAAAATAATCCAACAATATAATGCTAGGATCCGGCTTAAACCAAAGCCTGTTAGTATTATCCGTCCGAATATCATACGTGTATAAGTACACGTGTGTGATCGAATCCTTGCCGTAAAACCATACGGCCTCTACATCATTTCGCCCGAGATAGAGAAACCCTCTGTGTGGGACTCTAAAGACTCGACAGTATGTCGGCAGTGCGTTACTGGATAAATCCATAATCACAAGCACGTCAGCGACACTAGCCGTACGTAACGGCTACCCGGGTACCTATCGAAAAGGAAAGCCGATGAGCAAACTTATCCGGATCCCAACTAAGTCTATCCGTGATAATATCCATACAGTTCGGTCTCTTCGTCTGAGAGTATCGCATACCGGATCTAGGGGTGGTAAACGCCAGACCCTAATAACTCGATAATTCATGATGATACGGCTTAGGACCAATCTGGGAAACTACTGATCAACCTATCAGTAAATCCTAACTGCCTTGCCCAAGGTCTTATGGTCTTAGCCAATCGAACACAGTGCGATATCAACTCTCAATACCGGGAGAGACGAATCCCTGACAATCACTCACTGTCTCCATGTGGCTCGGGACCGCACCCAACCAAAACCTGTTTGCATGACTTGGTAGAGCCATGGTAGGGTAGTGATCAAAGCACAGTGGGAACTCACACGAGAAAAATGATGACCTCAGGTCCAAAAACTAATCTGTACACATGTCATATAAGAACTGCTATCTGACGATAGGTATAATACCATCTAGAGGTTCTCAGCGAGTATGTCCAGTGTACTCACCCCCAGTGAGCACCCGTATGCAATCTCAGGTGATCACACCAATGGTTGTGGGACCAACCACCGCCCCTCGTCGGGGTCTAGAAACGTATACGCAAGTCTACTTTAGAGTATCGATGCCCGATCTCGATACTCCCGCAACTTGAGACTTTTAAGAATATGCTTATAGACTATCCAGCTCCCACAAGTATGATCGCCATCATAACGCTGGTAGTCAAGCAAGATCATATGGACTTTATCAACATGCGTCGACATATATAAGATATGCACATGTTAAGATAAAGTCAAACCATAATAGTATACCACTGTATCGAGTCTTTATCAATATGTGCAAGCTGGGTAAAACATCAATAGAAAGAAATACACATATCCTGATAAAGAAAACTCAAATAATATGCTATATAACTGAGCAAGATTGTCCTGTATATACATATTCCTAGCATCCACATGTATACAGATACAATAATAGCCTTTAGGGCATACATATTCAACAAATCTCCCACTTGCACTAAGGCCATATATTTGCGTACCGCATATCCAACGTCTGCACTAAGGCCAGCTGCTGGCATACCACATACCCAATATCTCAAAGGCGCTTGAACTAGGCTTGAGGGAGGGCCTTCGTAAATGGATCCGCTATATTCTCTTTCATATCCACTCTCCGGACCTTGATCTCCTGGCGATCTATGATCTCCCTGATCAGGTGATACCGCTTTAAGATGTGTCTGGATTTTTTATGGGACCGTGGTTCCTTCTCTAAAACTGTTGCCCTATTGCTATCGCAATACAGAGGTATTAGATCAACAATGGACGGAACTAGCTGAACTTCGGTAATGAACTTCTTTATCAAGTCCGCTTCTTTTGCGACATCGTTCGCAGCAATGTATTCAGCCTCCATCGTCGAATCTGCAACGTTGTCCTGTTTAGAGCTCCTCCAACACACCGCCCCTCCGTTGAGGGTAAACACAAAACCTGAGACAGACTTGTTGTCATCCTTGTCACTCTAGAAGCTTGAATCGGTAAAGGACTCGACCTTCAGGTCTCCATTACCGAAAACCAAGAACATCTCCTTAGTCCTTCTCAGGTACTTGAGAATGTTCTTCACTGCTATCCAGTGGTTCTCACCTGAGTTCAACTGATACCGGCTCACCACGCTAAGCGCGTAAACTACATCTGGTCTTGTACATAGTATCGCATACATTATAGATCCTACCGCCGAAGCGTAGGGTGTAGTGCTCATGCGGACCCACTCCTCGTCAGTCTTAGAAGATATCTCCTTGGAGAGGGTGATTCCGTGCAATGTGGGTATATTACCACGCTTGGAATGTTCCATGCTAAATCTCTTTAGTACGGTCTTTATGTACCTGGACTACGAAATTCCCAGTAATCTCTTGGATCTATCTCTGTAGATCTTGATCCCCAGAATGTACGAGCATCACCCAGGTCTTTCATGGAGAACCTTTGTGACAAGAACAGCTTGACCGATTGTAGTATAGGAATATCATTTCCTATCAAGAGAATGCCGTCTACGTATAAGACTATAATATGACAGTTCGTCCTATAATCATCTTATATATACATGGCTCATCCTCGTTCTTGATGAAGTCAAATTCCTTGACTGTTTCATCAAAACAGATGTTCCAACTCAGCGATGCCTGCTTTAATCCATAAATGGATTTGAGCAATTTACACACCTTCCCGCTGCTCCCACTGTCTACAAAACCCTCTGGCTGATCCATATAAATGCACTCTTCCAAACTTCTGTTTAGAAAAGCCGTTTTTACGTCCATCTGCCAGATTTCATAGTCATGGAAGGCAGCAGTGGAAAGTAGGATCCGAATGGATTTGAGCATAGCCACTGGAGAAAAAGCTTCATCATAGTCCAATCCTGGTCTTTGACGAAAACCTTTTGCAACAAGTCTAGCCTTATAGGTTTCCACCTGCCCATCTACACCAATCTTCTTCTTGTAGATCCATTTGCATCCAACGGGTTTTACCCCAGGTGGAGCAATTTCTAGGGTCAACACTTTATTGGTGTACATGGACTCCATTTCGGATTGCATAGTATCCGGCCACTTATCAGAGTCCCTACTGATAATGGCATGCCTGCAACTAGTAGGATCATTTTCTACTAAGATGCAATCCTCTTGATCCTCGTCAATGAGAAAACTATAGTATCTCTCAGGCGGATGAGAAATCCTACTAGATCTGCGGAGTGGCTGAGGTTCGTCTGGGATTATTGAATCTTCTGATTCTACTAAATCTTCAATTTTAGTTTGTCCTTATGGAATTTCTTCCAATTCTACCGCGCTCCCACTTGTTTCTTTTTCAAGAAACAACCTTTCAAGAAAGGTGGCGTGTCAAGAAACAAAAACCTTTTGTTCTTCGACATGATAGAAAATATATCCATTCAAATGCATGGAATATTCTTCAAGCTTACATAAAACTGACCGTGCCTGAAGTTTGTCCAGATTCTGGTTTTTCGCATAGACCGGACAACCTCATATCTTAACCCTTTTAAGACATGGACTTTTACCACTCCATATTTCATACAAAGTCTTAGACACTGATTTAGACGGAACCTGATTTAATAAGTACGCTGTTGTTTCAAGCGTAAGTCCCCAGAATGTAAGAGGTAACTCGGCATTACTCATCATGGAGAGAACCATGTCCAATATGGTACGGTTCCTCCGCTCCGATACTCCATTGTACTGTTGTGTATACGGAGGAGTAAGCTGAGAGAGAATTCCATTCTCTTTTAGAAAGTCCCGGAATTCCGTACTCAAGTATTAAATCTTAACGAGAACTTGTTTTAACCCTTCTCATGATAGATTCTCCATTTAGAGAATTTACTCAAGTTTTTATTAATATAAGTTAGCTTAAGACGACGTTTCGCTCGTAAAACTCGCATCACTCCCTATCGTTCACTCCATTCACTTTCCTCGTGAAACTCAATCGTTCACTCCGTTCACTTGCCTTCATGAATCGGTAGTTGTAATTCCCGTTATGGGAATTCTATCGTTCGCTTCGTCAGTTCCTTCCTTCGCTACACTTAACTTGGTCTCCGTTCCACTCGGGTGCCTCGCTTCACTCGTTCAACTCAATCGTTCATTTCGTTCACTCTCCTCCACTATCAGATCGGAGGATCTTGATATTTTTGTCTGTCTGATTCTCTACTTCATTTTTGAATTCTTTGAATTTCTCAAAAGCTTTAGATTTGTGTTTCATAAGATACACATATCCGAATCTAGAGAGATCATCGGTGAATGTGATGAAGTACAAGAACCCACCCCTTGCATGTATAGATATCGGACCACATACATCACTGTGTATCCCAAGAGCTCTGCTGCTCTTTCTCCGTGTCCGGTGAACGGAGATTTGGTCATTGTTCCTTTGAGACAAGACTGACAAGTTTCATAAGATGAAAATTTGAACATATTCAAATATCTATGTTCCCCTCCGAAAGACGCGGTGGAGACGCAATGTACGTCTTGCCTGAAATTCGGGGCAGATGCTAATTGGTGCTATCCGCCCACCTCTCCGAAGATGCCAAGTTAATTTATGGCACCGTGTATGGAAGGTTTAAACAGATGCGGCCGATGTAGCAGACTTCGTCAGATTCCCCCTCATTTGAGGGTTTTTTGATTGTGGCGACGCTCTTCCCTGCAGGCGTAAGCCCCTGCAGTTAATCACGCTACCGCATCGCGGTAACAACTTTCTCCTTCTCCAGATGGTCACTTCGTGTCGTGGGTGTTTATTTTGTGTTTTGTTGCCCGTGGATTGTATACGGAGACTAAGTTATGTTGTCGCCCATAGGGCGTGGACTAGTCCAAATCCGTATCTTTCTTAGATTTGGGTTTGGGGGTTTGGGTTTAAGGATACGTTAGCCTTATTTGAGGCTAAGATCAACTTAAACGTTTGTTAAGGACACGTTAGTCTAATCTAGACTAAGATCAACTTAACGGGATCGTTTATATCCAACAAAAGAGCGATTGGGCTCTATTGTTTAGTTTAATGACATTGCAGTCGATAATTAGTTTAAGAACATTACGGTCCATTGTTAGTTTTAAGACATCGCGGTCGAGGTTAAGGACATCATAGTCCAAGAGTTTAAGGACCTCACAGTCCGGTGTTAGTTTTAAGACATCACGGTCGAGGTTAAGGACGTCATAGTCCGTGGATTTAAGGACTCCACGGTCCGATATTAGTTTTAAGACATCACGGTCGAGATTAAGGACGTCATAGTCCATGAGTTTAAGGACCCCACAGTCCGTAGTAATGTGTGGTTGTCGGGACCCGTCACCTCTCTGACGACGTTGAAGGATTACAACGACAAATATCAGAGGAGTAAACAGATATACCCTCGAACCGGGTGTAAATTGATTGGAAGAGCAATTGGGCTCAGTTCAATTTAAATTGAGGACTTATAGCCAGAATTGGGCTAAGTCCAGTTAAAAAAATGTTTAACATTATGTTTTTGTTATGCCTGTTAGGCCTTTATTTGGGCTCTGCCCTTTTTACTAATGCATAGCATTAGGCTCTGACATTTTGTCTGAACTTAAATGCATAGCATTTATCAGAATAAGGTATGTTCTGACAGCGCACCACGTGGCGCATCAGGCGCTTTGTGCCAATTAAAGAGCGCATTGCGCTAGCGCACATAAGAGTGACACGTGTCGCTTAGCGCTAAGCACTGGTTTGTTAGCGCACTGCGCTTTATAAGTGCGCTGCGCCAGTTTATGGGTGCGCCAGTGAGTGACACGTGGCGCGCTCTGGCGCTGTGCGCCAGTCCAAGAGCGCAATGCGCTATTTTTAGAAGCACAAAGAGCAAACTATTCTGTGGTTGACACGTGGCGCGTTCTGGCGCTGTGCGCCAGTCCAATAAGCGCAAAGGCGCAATTCAAGAGTGCAAAGCACTGTCCAATAGCGCAGAGCATATTTTGATCAATTTAAGATCAAAGAACAAGTTTTTTATTCTTCAAAAGAGGCCTTGCCTCAAGATCCAAGAACCAAGGTTCTTATTCTCATCAAAAGGCTCTGCCTTTATAGATCAAAAGATCTGTTAATGAAGTAAAGTATTTATTTAAATCTTTTATAATTAGATCTTTTTTTTGATCTTTTTCTTTTTTATTGAAGACCTTGATCTTATTCTTAGATCTCTGATCTTTTTTAGAAGATGGTTCTTCGTTTTTTTTAATGAGATGATTTCATCTCTCTTTTTCAAGAATACAATTCTTTACCTTTAAAGATGAAGAAAACGATCTTCTTTCTTCAAAGGCTTGCATTTCTTTCTCTTTGAGTTTTTTTCTCAAAGTTTGCAGAGGGTCCTCTCTATCTGAGACTTGAAGTCTTGGAGCCTTTATATAGGGCCAATTGATTTGTTAAATTAGTTGAAGAGATCTTTCTCTGGTTGATTTGGGGATATTTCCCCACCGTTGGATCTTTGATCCTAGGATTTCTGTTTTATAGAAGGCAATCTTCTTGTTTTCAACAAGATTGGAAAGATCTTTCCAGAACAGAATTTTGATTCTTATTAATTAATAATTTATTATTATTAGATCTTTTGATCTAACAGTGGGGAATTCTTTTAATTCCAGCGCTGGCGCACTTGGCGCGAGCGCACCAACGTTTGACACGTAGCGCACAGCGCAGAGTATAGCGCAACTGCGCTAGCGTGCCTGTGTTTGACATGTGGCACGCAGCGCAGAGCGCAGCGCAACTGCGCTAGCGCACCTATGTTTGACACATGGCGGACAGCGCAGAGCGCTGGATCTAAAGCGTTGCTTCAACTTTTAAAATTTGAATTTTGAGACAGAGCTTTGCTCTGATTGGGGGTGCGCTGCCTAGGGCGCAGCGCTCCTGGCGCTGGCGTGTCTGCTTTTGACACATGGCGCGCAGCGCGCAGCGCAAGAGATCTGAAGCGTTGCTTCAATTTTTGAATTTTGAAATTCAAAACAGAGCTTTGGTCTGATTGGGGGAAACAATCCATCCTTATGCAATTTACTTAGTCTTTTTCTCTCTGATATGACCAAGTCTACAATACCACAAGTAGGATTCGTTCACTTCTAAACTCTTCCTCTTGCGTGTGCTTTGTATATTGAAAACTATGTTTTGATTTAGAATATAGATACCATTAAACAGTGTACCTTCTATAACCAATACCTTATCAAGGTAAATGTTCATGATATTTCTATCGAGAACAAAGTTATATCCATCTTTATCAAGTAAAGAAACTGATATGATGTTGCAAACCATGGAAGGTGCATCGTAGCAATTGTTCAAAATCATAGTCTTGCCATTTGGCAACACTAGGTGATATTCACCGACGGCAGCAGCATCAACTTGTGCTCCGTTCCCTACTCTGAGGGACATATCACTAGGTCAACTATCCTACTTGTTCTCAGTCCCTGCAATAAATTACAGATATGACATCCTGATCCAGTATCTAATACCCAGGAGGTAGGACTGACCGAAAAGCAGTTCTCAATAACAAGAACACCTGAAGGAGATGCAATATTATGCTTCTTCTTCGTTGGGGTCATCAAGGATTCATGCAATCCTATTTCCCTTACTCATACTCATGACCGACGTTTCCCAGCCCTGAATAAGAATTCGGATCGGTCAAGTAATACATTTTATTATCTTGATTAGGACGTGAAATGGTTGCTACATGGAGAGAGAGAGAAAAGAAACACTTAGCGTGTGCTCTTGCAAGATTAGATTAGTTATTAATTTATCTAATCAAGATGTCTCCTACTGTTTCCTCGAATTCTTCTTCAAACCTTAAAAGAAGAAATAGTCAGGATTAATCGCACGTCACAATACTTGCTTAACCTTTCAGCCAGGCTAGTGTCGGTACTTCGAGGGAGGTTTTCCAACACTTTTGCGAAGTTCCTTAATTATGTAACCTCTTTTCCCTGGAGGCATAGCCCCGCTAACACCGTTCTAAACACCTACTTGGTTTACAGTATTGATTGTTAAGTGAAATAATCTCTCGAGAGTAATCCAACTCATCAGTGGGATCGGGATCCAACTATCATTGTGTGATGCACTAGATGGAATCCACTCTAGTCACCACACTCCAGAAGGTATGCTGAAACTGCAAGTTTCCTATATATTTGAAACTCCCGATGTGATTTTTGCCTTAAGCGTTATATGGTCTTGATAGAGACCAACGTACTATAAGTCGCAAGTCAAGTTCAACACATCATTGTCCTGGATTAATTTAGACTCGCCCGCATAAGCCCTTAATAGAGACAAACGTGGCTATGCGTCTGTCCTAATTAATCTCATCCTCAAATGCAACTGATAAATAAAATTTAGCTACCATTCACTATGCCTTGATAGAGACCAACATATATGGCACGAATACTAACTGCTACTTATCTGAAATGACGGAGGGCTACGGCTGGGTTTTTGGCGAAAACCCCTTTAACGTAATGAACATGATATCGTTGAAGGAACCTGAGCGGTTTTGAAAAGAAGTGGTTTAGACTCTGCTTTTAAAAACTTCTGGTTTTGAAAAAAAACCAAGTAATCTATAGTATAAACTTTTGCTCAAGAGGTCACTCCCCGTGAAGGGATCTCGGCTCTTGCCTCCTGGAATGAGGTGCTGGAAATTCACGACCGAATACCACAATGCAAAGTGAGAGAATATAACTATAGTTTTTCGAAATTTGTTCCAACAACATGTTTTTAGGTTTCTTTTCTTGCAATAATCAAAATTAATGCGGTCCCATAATAACTTATCACAACAAAAAAAACGAAAATACAATGTACATATATGCCATATGCATTCGCCACGGAGCCCCGTCATGCACCGTTAAGTTACTTAACTAACGGCAGAGCGGGGGCAAGACTAGCGCGGGTGCAAAACATATACAACATCTACTAGTGTGTGTGTGTGTGTATGTGTGTATGTGTATAACATTCGTCCCAGACATGATATAAAGCAGCATCACAGAATCTCATCAAGTAACACAGATTGGTGGATTATCTTGGAGCCTCGAGTTTCATTTGAGCCGTAAATAAAACCCGACGTTCCCGGTAGTGTGGATAGCCTGTACAATGAAAACCTGGAACCCTACGAGCGCGGCAAGTTACCCGCCAATCCTAAAAGTGAGGCAACCCCAATCAAAAAAGTGAATGGGTCACCCAGCACTCCACCGAATCCGGTAACTTGAACGACCCTCCTTGGGTCATCCTATACCTCTTACGAGTGCGGCGAATAGCCCTCGAATTCTAAAATGAAGCTCCCTCCGTCTCAACATCATGAGATACGGGCTTGTTGCTTTCTAGAACCCGTCTATTCATGCACTCCACCGCGGGGTAATCCTACTACAAAAAAAGAAAATAAATATGTACAATGGTGACATAGACCTAAATCCGGTCGTGCCCCAATCAAATAATATATAACAGGAAGTAACGGCAGTCCACATGTCGGAAGCTCGCCCCGCAATATGAATATACAAATGAATCTTAATTGTACAACTATCATTGCATCATCAAGCTATCCACTATGACAATCCAACTACAAACACAGCACAAACACAAAATATCAACGTGAATGTCATGTTCACAAACCCGTCTAAAGGAACATATAGCAATTAGACGAGTTATACCAATCAAATGACATTCACGGTCGCAGATAGAAGTGAATGTACTGAAAACTATTAGACAGTGTTAAAAATAACGACTTCGAAATACTCCGAATTGCCCTAATACAAAAGATAGCAGTATATCCAACCTGGGCAAAAACAAACATATCCTGAAACCCTAAAACCAAGTGACAAGAACACAAACCAAAAGCCAACGCAATTGCACTCTACAAAACCGGTGGGGCCGGTCTAAATTGGACTTTGGCCGACCAAGTTGAAGTGAAATTATGTCGTTTTTGTTCTGTGTTCATAACACAACAAAAGGGCACTCTGCAATTGTTTAAAAACATTTAGAGCCTCGAAAAATTTCGACAGAAACTTGGTTTTTGGATTTCGTATTTCGGAGTTGTTTTGGTTTCGTTACATTAACATCGTTTAAATATGCTAGTATAGGTTTTATGGGCTGGCTCTGATACTATGTTGGGTTACACTAACGCCCTGGCCATCATCCGTGACCTCCATGATCGAGCTTGATCAACAGCTTCCTCACATCATCCATGTCTCTGATACCATGTAATTATGCAAGAATGCCCCTCACCTGTATATACATGTAAGTGCACGGCGGCGCCCCGGCCGTCAATCCGACGCCGGAAAGCGGAAGCGGTGAATAACTTAAATTTTGCGGACTTAGCAAACCGGCACCACCGCGCACTATAACCCGGATCGAAAACCATTAACTAGTCTAAGCTACTAACAAGATGGGTTAGAGATATACCGACGATCCAAGTCCTCCGGTCTTCTCACCATCGTCCGGATCTCCTGCGGAAAAGTCCCGTCTCCTCCTCGTCGCCGGAAGTGCACCACATCGCCAACTTTGTTTACGGGCTCCCACCTCAATGCCGAGGCAACTCGGGCACGAAGCCGGCTACTCGACGTGCCCAAGATTTGTTGTAGAATATGTGTAGAAACTATTGTCTCTATTGGGGTTGTGGAGTTGCCATTGGTGGAGGAAAAGAGAACTTGGAGAGAGGTAAGGAAAAATGTGATATATCAAGAATGAGAGTAACATTTTGCTCCCCACTCCAAAAGAGAAGCATTTTTCCTCTTCCAACAAATGTGGCCGGCCACCCCCTTTTGCAAGTGTGATTGGAGAGAGAAAGAACCAAGACAAGGGGGGTGGTTAGAAAGCAAAAAAAATGATGAGGAAAAATCAAATGATCACCACAAATCCAACACACAAAGGCAACCATCATCAACAACCATGATGAGCCAAAAGTCATGCCATCATGACAAGAAGAGGTCAAGGTCAATGAAAAGATGTCATGATACAACAATAAGCAAAGAACCCCTCCACAAACACTTATTTGCAACAATGCAAATAAGCCCTCCTCCACCAATCTTCGGCCAATGAACGGAACAATGGAAATTGGCCGAAACGGAAAGCAAACTGGCAACTCCATAAAACTGGTCCCGTAATAAATTACAGGAAAACCCCGATACTGTGCATACACACCCGCATCTGTATTTCGACCGAAATACAAATGCAATGAGACAAAGTCTACACTGTACTATACTAGGATCCGGCTTATACCAAAACCGGCTAGTAATATCCGTTCGATCCTGATCCGTGCAATACCGCACGTATCTGATCGAACCCTGCCATATAACCATACGGCCTATAGTACAGACTGTCCGATCCTGATCCGTGCAATACCGCACGTATCTGATCCGACCTTGCCATATCTCCATACGGCCTCTACAACCTTTCGCCCGAAAGCTGAGTAACTGAAATGTGGGGGACTCTAAAGACTCATCAACACCTCGGTTGTGGATTTAACCACTAGCACGTCAGAGGTATAAGCCAATACGTAACGGGCTACCAGGTATTGACTAAAAAGGACGTCGATGAGCGAACTCATCCTGACACCCTACTGAGCCTGTCAGTGACAATATCCGTGCAGTCCGGTCCGTTCGTCAATGAGTATCGCATGGCGGGCCTAGGGGGTTGGTAAAAGTCAGACCCCCAAAAGCGGTACAAGTCGTGTCGGAGTGTAGCCCAGAACACCCTGAGATACTACTGGAATACCTACCAGTAAATCTCCTTGCCTTGGCCAAGGACTTTGTGTAATGGCTCTCCTAGACACAGCACGACCTCACCCCCAATACCGGGAGAGACGAACCCCTGAAGATACGCTCACTGCCTCCATGTGGCTCGGGACTGTACCCAACTAAAACCTGTTTGCACGACTCCTTTGAGCCGTGGTAGGGTAGTAATCAAAGTACAGTGGGAACTCACACGAGACAAATGACGATCCCCAGGTCGATGAACTAACCTGCACACATGTCACCAGGGAACTGCCATCTGACGTCTGGTATATGACCAACTAGCATGTTCCCGGCGAGTCCTGTCCGGTGTACTCATAACCCAATGAGCACCTGTATACATCTTAGGTGATCCAACTGACACCAGTGGCTTGTGAGACCGGCCACCGCCCCTCGTCGGGGTCTCGACTGTATACACTAGTCTACTAATGGAGTATCGATGCCCAGTCTCGAAACTCCCACGACTAGGGACCTTTTAAGGACATGCTTGTAGACCCCCAGCTCTCACTTATATGATCGCCCTCATACTGCTGGTGGTTAAGCAAGAATCCTAGGGGCTCTATCAACGTGTAATAGCGACGTGTCATGTCACCTAAAGCAGTACACGATGATAAAGGTAAACCAGATAGCATACTATCATCTCGAGTAAGACTGTCCTACCGGGATAGGTCCTCCCTCAATCATTGCAATCACGTACCTGTGATCCAATAATTGACTCTGAGGGCACTATCTCCAACAATCTCCCACTTGCACTCAAGGCTAATTATTGCGATGTCGCATACTCACAGCCCGTGTGATACCGAACATCCAACTCCTCTACTAGTCAGTCTCACAAAGCTCGTTTGCGGAACTATTGCGTTCGAGGAAAAGCCTCAGTGAGTGGATCCGCTTAGTTGTCTCTTTCCAGGTCTCTCTATATCTCAAGTTCGCGGAGAAAGCCCTCTCCCGAAAAGAGCAATACCTGTCTTAGAATGTGTCTGGATGTCTGATGGGACATAGCTCATAAATGAACTCCAAATCCAAACTTCTTAGACTGTATCGTCAACTGAACTTAATCAGTATCCTGCGCGCCATGCCTCCCTCAGTATTGCCTTGGACCACCTGTCCAAAATACTGCCCCTCATCAGAAGGAAAACTATAACTCTGACAACCTCCTTGCCGTCCATGTCACCTTGGAAGCCTGGAATGATAACTGTCTCCTAAATGAGGCTGTCGTTATCATCTCCCTAGAACATTTGCTTATGTTCTAAAACTGCTTCCGACTGTTTCTCCAGGATTGGATCAATGTCAGCTTATTGCATCTGGTGCAAGAACAACATCTGGTGTGGTACTTGACATCTCATGATTGACTCAATTGCCTGAGCAAGTGATCTGCCAATCATGCACATCCCTCTCCCCTTTAGTCTGTAAGACACCTTTGGAGAGGGTGACTCCATTACCTGCAGGTACGCTACCGTGCCAGGAGTCGTCCATCCTAAATACTCTTAGAATGCTGTCAAGTACCCTGATTGGGAAACCACCCAAATCTAGATCTAATATCATAGATCCAGTAACCAGTATGTCTGATATAAAATCCATTTCCTTTGTGGAGAAACAACTGTGTGACGACCAAACTATAACCGATCGTAGTGTAGGAGTTTCCTTTCCTACTCTGTGTATATCATCCAAATACCAGGATATCACACCCTACTACCTTCTCAACAGATCCATCCCCTATTCTGATGAAGTCAAACCCATGACTGTCACGTCAGAAATAGATGATCTTTCTCCACTACATCTGCTCTAGTCTATAAATAGACATAAGCTACCTGTCCACCAATGCTTCCGCTGCTCCCACTGACTACGACAACCCTCTGGCAGAGTCATATAGACGTACACTTCTAAAACTGGTTTAGAACGACGCTATACTCATCCTCCCGCCGGGTCTCGTAACCTGGAACAACAGCAATGGCAATTGTGGGTAAACTAGAACTTCCCTGTCACCGTCCTTGAGGCTACCGGAGTACCTCTCGGGTGCCTGAAGTTACCCACCTTATCTGCGGAGTGGCCAATGGAATGTCAATTCAGATTGAATCTTTAGGTTCCTTATCAAATCTTCAGTAATCGTTTGTGGTTCTGGAATCACTTCCAGTTCTACCATACTCCCACTACTGTTTTTCTGAAAAAATCCATTTTTTAATAAAACTGTGGCGAGTCTAGAACAATATTGCTATTGTTCATCCAGATGGTAGAAAGTCAACCCGCGTCATAGCCTGGGTCAACCCACAAACAGCCATTACAGAAACGTGCCTTGAGTTGTCCAGTGTCTGGTTTTAATCATAAACCGGACAACTCCCCGTACCTTAACATCGTTAAGATATGAACTGTTCTATATCCAATATAGAAACAGAGGCACTGATTTAATTGAACTAGATTCAAATCATGCAGCTGTCCCCAGCGCATGTCAACTAAATGGAAGGAGGCCGATCAACGTTACTCAACTTAGGAATACTTCCAATTATGAGTAACCTGAAAGAGAAGCAAGATCTCTTTATCATTACTATCAACTGAATACCATACACAAGTATCTACATCTTCGATCTCTTTGAAGAATCCCGATACTTGCTACACCTGGTTCTCTACTCTATTCAAATACCTATAACTTCTCAAAATTCGGACCCTGTGTTTCCACGAAACACTTGTCTAAAAACTAGAGAAGTCATAAGTAAACCGAATATAGTACGAGGACCAACCCCTCTGTCCTAATGGACACTGGACAACATACAATACTCTGTATAAGTCCCTTGAGTCTGATAACTCATTCACTGTGTGTCGTAGATTGAAAACTGTACTTATGGTTAAGAAGAATTACACCGCTGTTTAATGCTCCTTACCTAACCATCCACTGATATAGGTAAATGTCGTAGACATAATTTCAGAAAGGTATATCTCACTCTATGAAAATAGACGTACAGATATATCAATTTGAAATTGGTGCATAACAGTGGATATTCAAAACCAAATATTTGCCGACCGGCAAACAGCCCAGGTGATTTCCTCAAATATCACCGATTACAACGAATCCCGATACAATGAGGATGATCACCCAATTCCCAATAACTTACTCCCACTCATCATCTGTAAAACCATACAGATGTGAGAATCGTACCTGGTAAATACATACCCTGGAGTAAGTATCTAATCGGGAAATCAGTTTTTCTTTAACATTACACGGTGAAACTGAAACATTGAAATGTTCCGATGGGGTATTTTGGTATTCCTAGTAATGCCTCTTCCAGATTCACGACTGTAACCGTATAGTTCTTTGCCACCTCTCCAAATCCCTTCATATGTCTTTAGTCTTTACCTTCTGCACACCCTTTTAGGCCAAATGGTTTTCTTCCTTCCCTACCGTTCGGCACCAGCCTATGGTTTGGAAGAAGACTATCCAATAAGCATAATGGGTGTACTGTCCGCATCCTAGGAACACTCGCAATGAGAGAGGGTGAAGATAAAAGACAACCGAATAAACCTTATTCCTATTTCTCCTGAACCAGAATCCATCCCCGAACTGGAACAAGTTCCATTCGAGTTCGTATATAACCATACGATGGAGTATCCAAATAAACTGTGGATCTTCGTAGTGATACGGAGTGTCCTGGAGAAATACAAAGGTGATGTGGGAGTGGTAACGAAATACTTGGTTTGGTCGTGAATATCTGTTGCAATTTACTTTGCCCTCTTACTAATTCCTTGCTTTGTCTGAACTTAATACCTTCTGCACACCATCGTTATGCTAATTGGTTTTCTTCATTCCCTACCGGTCGGCACCAGCCTAAGGTTTGGAAGAAGACAATCCAATTTGCGTAATAGGTGTACTACCCCTAAACCAAGGAGTACTCGTAACCTGAGAGAGGGTAAAAGGAAAAGACAACTGAATAATCCTATCCGTTTTCTCCAGAACCGGAAACCATCCTCGAATAAATTCTTTCGAGTTCGTATCTAACCATACGATGGTTTTGTCCAATGGAAGTGGACGTTCGTAGTAAAACGGGGTGTCCTGGAGAAAAGGGTAAAAGTAGGAGTGGCAATGAGGTTTGCAACTCTGACAATCCAAAAGCCGGTGTTTAAGAAGGTTCGGTCAACTTGGTCACTGAGTCAAAGTCTTAGGGTCGGGTCAATGGTCGCTGCCAAAGAGAGAGAGAAAAGAAACACTCAGCGTGCACTCTAACCTAGATCAGAATGGTTACCAATTTATCTAATCTGGAATCCTCCCACTGTACCATTCTCCTCCAAACCTGAAAGAAGAATTAGTCGGGGTTACCCGAGGAGTAAACTAACTCATCAGTGGGAATCGGGATCCAACTATCATCGCATGATAACGTGACGGAATCCGCTCACGTCATCACACTCCAGATGGTATGCGCATATCTGGCAAGTTTCAGTTCTTTTGAAACTCCCGATGTGATTTTTACCCCATGCTCTTATGACCTTGACTAAGGCCAACAAATCATAAGTCACATGTCAAGTTCTACCCGTCATTATCCAGGTTAATTTGAATCCACCCGTACAAGCCCTTGACTAAGGCCAACAAAGCTATACGACTGTCCCAAACCAACGCATCTATCTATGCAGCATATGAATACCCAATAGCTACCAAACACTGTGCCTTGACTAAGGCCAACAAACACAGCTTGAATACTATTGACTACCCATATGAAACGACGGAGGGCTACGAATGGTTTCTGGCGAAAACCTTTAACGTAGTGAACTTGATATCGTTGAAGGAACGGATAGCTTTTTAGAAAATATAGTGACGAAAACCTTTACTAAAGAGGTCACTCCCGGTGAAGGGATCTCGGCTCTTTCCCCGTAGAATGGGGTGCAGGATATTCCAACTGAATACCTCGGTGCAAAGCAAAAGTGATCGGCTATAGTGAAGTTAATGCCCTGACGCAAACTTCTGTCCAAGGGGTCACTCCCGGTGAAGGGATCTCGGCCCTTGCCTCGTCGACTGAGGAGCAGGATATTCCAAATGAATACCACGATGCAAAACAAAAGTGAACGTCCTTGCAATAACAGCTTTTTGAAAAAGTGTTCCAACAACATCAGATTAGGTTTGTTTTTAACTTGCATTGATCCGAATCAATGCAGTCCCATCAATTGATCACACCACAAAGAACGAAAATATACTGATGTACGTATATGCCATCCGCATTCGCCACTGGGTCCCGTCATTACCCGTTAGGTTAGCTAACTAACGACAGAGCGGGGACTGGACTAGCGCGGATGCAAAACATATACAACATCTACTAATATATATACCAATATATTATATTCGCTCAAGGCGTGAATAGAATGCAACATCACAGAAAATGTACAGCATCACAGAAACAATACAGATATCTGGGATCCCCGGGTTTCACAGAGCCGCTGAAACCCGACGTTCCCCTGGTCGTGTGGATAGCCTGTGCAATGAAATCCTAGACCCCTACGGGCGCGGCAAGTCACCCGCCAAAACCTGAAGCGAGGCAGCCCCCTTCAGCGCCGTGAATGGACCACCCAGCACTTCACGGAATCCGGCAACTTGGGCACCCCTCCTGGGTCAACCTGTACCCCCTACGAGTGCGGCGAATAGCCCGCCAATCCTAGAGTGAAGCCCCCTCCGTCTCAATGCCATGAGATGCGGGCTTGTTGCCCTCCAGAACCCGGCTATCCGTGCACCCCTCCGCGGGGCAATCCTAGTACAGAAAGTAAAATATACATACACCGGGTACATCGACCGCAACCAGGTCATGCCCCAAAATAATAATACAATCAGGCAGTGACGGCAGTCCACATGTCGGACGCTCGCCCCGCAATAACAAATGTACATAATACAACCACAACTGTACTAGCATTGCACCCAGGCTATCCCCCACGACCGATCCGCAACATCACAGCAAAAACAGAACATCAACGTGAAAGTCACGTTCGCAAATCCGTCTAACCGGGCTATAGCAGTTAGACCGGATTTACCGATCGAGTGACATTCACGGTCGCAGATATAATGTAAGTACTGTGAAAAATGTGTTTAAAATATACGACCGATCGAATATTAACAAGTGGGCCCCAAAACAAAACTGTAGCAGTTACAGAAAATATGGGCCCAATTTTAATGTTCCAAAACCCCTGAAATAAACCCAGAAGGCATCTGTAAAAATTTGGTGATGTGACGTGCACAGTGCACCGCGGAAGGGCGGCAAGTATGGTGTTTCCGCGGCGGTTCCGCGCTCACACTGTAGCGTTACATCGTCGAATTTTTACAGAACTCTTATATTTTCTCGTACATCAATAGTTTACAACCTGAAAAATTTTTGGAGACTGAAAAATTTCAACAGAAACTGTCGTGGGTGTATTTGGGTTTTCGGACATTTCGATCGATCGGAACTGAAAAACATATTACACAAAGCTAGACTAAGTTAATGGGGAGGCTCTGATACCACTGTAAGTGCACGGCGGCGCCCCGGCCGTCAATCCGACGCCGGAAAGCGGAAGCGGTGAATAACTTAAATTTTGCGGACTTAGCAAACCGGCACCACCGCGCACTATAACCCGGATCGAAAACCATTAACAAGTCTAAGCTACTAACAAGATGGGTTAGAGATATACCGACGATCCAAGTCCTCCGGTCTTCTCACCATCGTCCGGATCTCCTGCGGAAAAGTCCCGTCTCCTCCTCGTCGCCGGAAGTGCACCACATCGCCAACTTTGTTTACGGGCTCCCACCTCAATGCCGAGGCAACTCGGGCACGAAGCCGGCTACTCGACGTGCCCAAGATTTGTTGTAGAATATGTGTAGAAACTATTGTCTCTATTGGGGTTGTGGAGTTGCCATTGGTGGAGGAAAAGAGAACTTGGAGAGAGGTAAGGAAAAATGTGATATATCAAGAATGAGAGTAACATTTTGCTCCCCACTCCAAAAGAGAAGCATTTTTCCTCTTCCAACAAATGTGGCCGGCCACCCCCTTTTGCAAGTGTGATTGGAGAGAGAAAGAACCAAGACAAGGGGGGTGGTTGGAAAGCAAAAAAAATGATGAGGAAAAATCAAATGATCACCACAAATCCAACACACAAAGGCAACCATCATCAACAACCATGATGAGCCAAAAGTCATGCCATCATGACAAGAAGAGGTCAAGGTCAATGAAAAGATGTCATGATACAACAATAAGCAAAGAACCCCTCCACAAACACTTATTTGCAACAATGCAAATAAGCCCTCCTCCACCAATCTTCGGCCAATGAACGGAACAATGGAAATTGGCCGAAACGGAAAGCAAACTGGCAACTCCATAAAACTGGTCCCGTAATAAATTACAGGAAAACCCCGATACTGTGCATACACACCCGCATCTGTATTTCGACCGAAATACAAATGCAATGAGACAAAGTCTACACTGTACTATACTAGGATCCGGCTTATACCAAAACCGGCTAGTAATATCCGTTCGATCCTGATCCGTGCAATACCGCACGTATCTGATCGAACCCTGCCATATAACCATACGGCCTATAGTACAGACTGTCCGATCCTGATCCGTGCAATACCGCACGTATCTGATCCGACCTTGCCATATCTCCATACGGCCTCTACAACCTTTCGCCCGAAAGCTGAGTAACTGAAATGTGGGGGACTCTAAAGACTCATCAACACCTCGGTTGTGGATTTAACCACTAGCACGTCAGAGGTATAAGCCAATACGTAACGGGCTACCAGGTATTGACTAAAAAGGACGTCGATGAGCGAACTCATCCTGACACCCTACTGAGCCTGTCAGTGACAATATCCGTGCAGTCCGGTCCGTTCGTCAATGAGTATCGCATGGCGGGCCTAGGGGGTTGGTAAAAGTCAGACCCCCAAAAGCGGTACAAGTCGTGTCGGAGTGTAGCCCAGAACACCCTGAGATACTACTGGAATACCTACCAGTAAATCTCCTTGCCTTGGCCAAGGACTTTGTGTAATGGCTCTCCTAGACACAGCACGACCTCACCCCCAATACCGGGAGAGACGAACCCCTGAAGATACGCTCACTGCCTCCATGTGGCTCGGGACTGTACCCAACTAAAACCTGTTTGCACGACTCCTTTGAGCCGTGGTAGGGTAGTAATCAAAGTACAGTGGGAACTCACACGAGACAAATGACGATCCCCAGGTCGATGAACTAACCTGCACACATGTCACCAGGGAACTGCCATCTGACGTCTGGTATATGACCAACTAGCATGTTCCCGGCGAGTCCTGTCCGGTGTACTCATAACCCAATGAGCACCTGTATACATCTTAGGTGATCCAACTGACACCAGTGGCTTGTGAGACCGGCCACCGCCCCTCGTCGGGGTCTCGACTGTATACACTAGTCTACTAATGGAGTATCGATGCCCAGTCTCGAAACTCCCACGACTAGGGACCTTTTAAGGACATGCTTGTAGACCCCCAGCTCTCACTTATATGATCGCCCTCATACTGCTGGTGGTTAAGCAAGAATCCTAGGGGCTCTATCAACGTGTAATAGCGACGTGTCATGTCACCTAAAGCAGTACACGATGATAAAGGTAAACCAGATAGCATACTATCATCTCGAGTAAGACTGTCCTACCGGGATAGGTCCTCCCTCAATCATTGCAATCACGTACCTGTGATCCAATAATTGACTCTGAGGGCACTATCTCCAACAATACATACCCGTATCCGTATTTCGAGAAAATACGAATACAAAGAGACGAAAATAATCCAACAATATAATACTAGGATCTGGCTTAAACCAAAACCCGCTAGTATTATACGCCCGAACATCATAAGTGCACAAGTACACGTGTGTAATCGAACCCTTGCCGTAAAACCATATGGCCTCTACATCGTTTCGCCCGAAGCAGAGAAACCCTCTTTGTGGGACTCTAAAGACTTGACAGTACGCCGGCAGTGCGTAATTGGATAAATTAATAACCACAAGCACGTCAGCGGCACTAGCTATTCATACCGGCTACCCGGGTACCTGTCAAAAAGGAAAGCCGATGAGCAAACTCATCCGGATCCCAACTGAGCCTATCTGTGACAACATCCGTACAGTCCGGTCTCTTCGTCTGAGAGTATCATATACCGGATCTAGAGGTGGTAAACGTCAGACCCTAATAACGTGATAATTCGTGCTGATGCGGCTCATGACCAATCTGGGAAACTGCTGATCAACCTATTAGTAAATCCCAATTGCCTTAGCCAAGGTCTTATGGTCTTAGCCAATCGAATACAGTGCGATATCAACTCCCAATACCGGGAGAGACGAATCCCTGACAATCACTCACTTCCTCTATATGGCTCGGGACCGCACCCAACCAAAACCTGTTTTCACGACTCAGTAGAGCCGTGGTAGGGTAGTGATCAAAGCACAGTGGGAACTTACACGAGACAAATGATGACCTTAGGTCCAAAGACTAACCTGTACACATGTCATATGAGAACCGCTATCAGACGATAAGTATAATATCATCTAGAGGTTCTCAGTGAGTCCGTCTAGTGTACTCATCCCCAGTGAGCACCCGTATACAATCTTATGTGATCATACCAATGGTTGTGGGACCAACCACCGCCCCTCGTTAGGGTCTAGAAACGTATACGCAAGTGTACTCTTGAGTATCGATGCATGATCTCGATACTCCTGCGACTTGGGACTTTTAAGGATGTGCTTATAGACTACCCAACTCCCACAAGTATGATCACCATCTTAACACTGGTAGTCAAGCAAGATCTTATGGGCTTTATCAACATATGGTCGACAAATATAACATATGCACATGTTAAGATAAAATCAAACCATAATAGTATACCACTGTATCGAGTCTTTATCAATATGTGTAAGCTGGATAAAATATCAATAGAAAGAAATACACATATCCTAATAAAGATAACTCAAATAATATACTATATAACTGAGAAAGATTGTCATGTACATACATATCCTTAGCATCCATATGTATACAGATACAATAATGGCCTCTAGGGCATACATATCCAACAACCCAAAGATCTTTAAGACCCATGTTCTACCCAAATAAAAGTTTTTTTAAGATCTCTAAAAGATCGTTCCAAGAGAAGAGCAAAACTCTGTTAATGGGTTAAAAACCCAAAACGAGAAGAAATTCTTTTAAGAGTTTCTTTAAGAATAAAATCGTGGTAATAATTCTTACCAATTTTTGACAGAGTTTAACTCTAAGAAAGTTTTGTGAACATAGATCTAAGCTCTGAGGAAAGAATTAAATTCTCAAGGAAGAAGAAAGAAGATGATAAAACTACAGTCATCTCAAGGGCCAAAGGCTCTATTTATAAGACATGATGGGACGGTTCAACTCCCAAGGAGATTGAATGGTAGAAAAGGTGATACCGTTGCACTCACGTGTGAGCCACGTGAGCACAACGGTGGGGGGGATTTGTTTCCCCAATATTTAAACCTAATAAAAGAGCAAAACTGTGTTGGATTTAATGAGGCAGCGCCTCACGTACTTTCCACGAGGGCGCCAACACCAGAGCCAATCTTATAGGATTATATCTTACGATAATGACTCATGTGCTCCTCACGTGAGTGCCAATGTGCAAAGCACAGAAGAATTAATTAGATAAGAGTTAAACGCTTAGATGGCGCCTCACGTGCTCCTCACGCAGGCGCCAATATGCAAAGCACAAGAATATCCATCATAAGAATTAAATTCTTAAGTAACGCCCACGTGCAAAATACGTGAGTGTCGGCGTCCAATTCAAGATCAATAGAATTAAATTCTACCTGGGGATATTTCCCTAAAAATTGGGATACTCTCTGTTAAATAGAGCCGTTGGATCAAACATCCAATGGTGATGATAAATCACCAAATAATAGAATAAAATTCTATTTTAGGAATATATTCACTCAATCTTTACAAACAAAAAAGATTGCTCTCTGTAAAAAAGAGAGCCCTTGGATTAAAAATCCAATGGTGATTAAGAATCACCGTTTAACAGAATAAATTCTGCATATGGGAAAACATTTCCCTAATCTTGCTAAAAACAAGAAAACATATTCTGTAAAACAAAAACGCATGGATCAAAGATCTAACGGTGGGTAAAATTCCTCAAATCAATTTTGAGACCAATTAAATCAATTGGAATCTCTCAATGAGATATTTTCTCAAAACCAATTAACAACTTGCCTCCACTATATAAAGGACCCGAGACAGCAAGTCTCACACACAGAAAGACAGACAGAGAGAGACCAAAGAAGAAACCCCTATAAGCTTCTACAAAAAGACAGCGAGCTCTCAAAAAAAAGAACAGAGAATTCAATTCTCAAAGAAGAATATCTTTCTTCTCAAAACCCTATGTAAACAAAAGGGATCAAAAGATCACTATCACATCTAAGGGTTTAACCCTTTTAAAAGAACTTAGTTTTTTCTCTGGATCTAAGATCTAAAAGGCAAATCTTCCATAAGTTGAGAATTTAATTCTCATCGGGAAGAGCTTGTTCTTGAGAATCAAACATTCAGGAAAGAACAAATTTTAAACGGAGTCCATAATGCTCCAGGAACTCAGTTCCTTCAAATAGAGAACTTAGTTCATTAAAAAAACTCAGCCTAAAATCCTCAAATATAGTGATTTTAGCGAGCGTTAATGGTCAAAGCACCATTGATAGAGGTTTAACCTCTCTGAAAATATCAACGGAGATTAAATCTCCATATAAAAGAAAGTAGCTACTCACGTACTTCCCACGTGGGCGCTCCTCATTAACAGCGCCTAGCGCATCATGTGAAAGACACGCGAGCGCCCAAAATAGAAGGCCGGCGCCTTACGTGAAATACATATGGGCGCCATATAAAAGGTGTTTAGCACTTCACATACAGCCAAAATGGCTAAGTGCTCAGCACTAATTGGGCAAAGCCCAGCGCCCAGTGCCGCACGTGCTCCTCACGGAGGCGCCACCAAATAATAAGAGTGCTTAGCACTCCATAAATAGCCAAAACTGCTGAGTGCTTAGTGTTTCTCCAATAAAAGAGCAAAGCTCTGTTCAAAATTAATGAGGCGGCGCCTCACGTGCTTTCCACTAGGGCGCCAGCGCCGAGGATCAAATCCTATGGAGGCGCCTCACATGCTCCTCACGCGGGCTCCAGTGTGCAAAGCACAAAAGAATCTATTAGATCAAATAAGAGTTAAAGCTCTCATATAGCGCCGCACGTAATCCTTACGAGGGCGTCAGTGTGCAAAGCACATAATGACCACCCTAAGGACCAAATTCTTAAGTGGCGCCCACGTGCACAACACGTGAGCGCCGGCGTCCAAGTAAAATTAAATTCTACTCTCTTTTAAACAGAACAGTTGAATTAAAGATCCAAAGGAGATGATAAACCATCAAGATACATAATTAAATTCTGTTGGGAGGAAATATTCCCCAAATCTGTCTAAAATAAGAAAGAAACCTTCGGTTGGATCATAGAATAAAATTCTATGCCCTCTGTAAAACAGAGAACCCTCAGATTTTTAATCACCATTTCATAGAGTAAAACTCTGCATATGGGAAAATATTTCCCCAATCTTGATAAAAACAAGAAGATATGTTCTGTAAAACAGAAACCCTTGGACCAAAAATCCAATGGTGGGTTAAATTCCCCAAATCAATTGGGATCTCTTAATGAGAGATTTCCTCAAAGCTAATTAATAAATTGCCTCTACTATATGAAGAACCAAAGACTTCAAGTCTGATAAGGAGGAAACCCCCCATAAGCTTTTAAGAAAAATAACCGAAAGCTTCAAAAGGAACAGAGAATTAAATTCTCAAGGAAGAAGACCTCCCTCTTCAAAACTCTAGGTAAATAAAAAAATAGAGATCGAAGCATCTCATTTACCTATTGAAGAGTTTAATCATTTTAAAAGAACTTAGTTCTTTCTCTGGATCTGAGATCCACAAGACAAGTCTTTCACAAGTTGAAAATTTAATTCTCATCGGGAAGAACTTGTTCTTGAGAATCAAACATTCAGAAAAGAACTAGGAATTGAATTCTTCAAAACAAAGCATATAAGAGAAACCTAGTTCTCATAAAAAAACTTGGTTCTTAAAAATGAAGCTTGATCCTAAATCTGTAAATCAAAGATCCTATTGATCATTTATGGGCAAAAATGCTATCAGAAGAGAAGAAAATAATTCAGCGCCTAGCGCCACACGTATTCCTCACGTGGGTGCCATAGAAGAGAAGAGTGCTTAGCACTCACTGGGCAGCGCCGCACGTGTTCCTCACGTGGGCACCACAGAAAAGTTCTTAGCACTCACCAAGCAGCGCCCAGCGCCGCACGTGTTCCTCACGTGGGCGCCATAGAAGGGAAGAGTGTTTAGCACTCACTAGACAGCGTCCAGCGCCTCACGTGCTCCCCACGTGCATGCCGTAAAAGAGCATAAAGAGTGCTTAGCACTCCCTAAACAGCCCAAAATGGCTGAGTGTCTAACACTTATTGGGCAGCGCCCAGCGCCTCACGCGCTCCCTATGTGAACGCTGTAAAGAGTGCCTGGCACTCTATATAAACATAAAAGGGAGTAAAGTGTTCAACACTTATTGGGCAATCCGCATGACTGAAAGTTCCACATGGTCACACATGGGTGTCAGAACTCATATAAGTGCTCAGCACTTCTTGCATAAAAGGGGATGTATTAAACAGAGCCCAAAAAAGTGCTTAGCGCTTTTTTTGAAAAAAGAAGGGAGACTATGCAGACTAAAGCCCAAACTGGCTAAGTTGCTAAAGTCTTGCAACTGAGTCCAAATGCTCTGTTGCTGGGTCTTAAATAAGGAAGATCCTAAAATGTCATTAAGTGAATGTTAGTCTCAAATTGGACTAATGTATCCTTAACAAAAATTCTTAAGGCCACCATAACCCTTCTCCCTCAAATACGGGATTTGGTTCAAGAGCACATCTCCTCACGCCTCTGATATATGTCGTTGTAATTCTTCAATGTCTTCAGAGAGGTGGTGGGTCCCAAAGACCAAGAACTCCTTTCATCCCACATTGATGCACTTCCAAATTGACGTGCACACCTCAAGTCAGATCGTGCCTCAAATTGGGCACATTCCATATCAACATCGTTCACTCTGTCACGTAACAAATACACGTGTGCGCAAGTTGAATGAGGGACCGAAATGTCCTTAAACTAAAAATTCCCCCCCAAATACGGCGATAAAGGACCGAAATGTTCTTAACCTAGATATTCTCCTCAAATATGGCGACTATAGACAGTGACGTTTTTAAACTAAATCAAATCGAGCCTCTAAATGCTCATACATGTTTTAATTGATCTTAATCTCAAACGAGATTAATGACCCATAAATCAACCCAATCCCAAATCTAAAATATATGGATTTGGACTAATCCACGCCCTACAGGTGACGACATAAATTATTCTCCATATACAATCCACGATCAACCTAAAATAAATAAAAAAACATACACATGACACGAAGTGAACCTCCGGAGCAGGAGAAAGTGGTTATCGTGATGCGGTAACATAATTAACTGCTGGGGCTTGCGCCTGCAGGGAAGAGTGTCTCCACATTCAAAAACCCCTCGCAAACGAGAGGGAATCTGATAAAGTCTGCTACAACGGTCGTATTCGTTCAAACCTCCGATATACGGTGCCATAAATCAACTTGGAATCTTCGGAGAGGTGGACGGATAAATCCAAAAAGCATATGCCCCAAGAACTCAGGCCAGACGTCCCTACATCCCGGTTCGTCTTTCGGCGGTGAACAGATTCTGGCATGCCCGATGAGACATTTTCCTCTTTCCACTCCACACTTCGTGTGTCGTGTTTCATGAACAAAATCGCGGTTTGCTATGGTTACTGTTGAATTTGAGGTACTAATATTTGGTGTCTTGCTCCTATGCAGAAGAAGAAGGAAAAAATCGATGGCTTCTAGTTGCACAACTTGCAACAGAAACTCCCGCTCTGCCCCAACTGGAGGAGTGAATTACGGGCCCAACGCGGCCTCCATCTTTTCAATGCCGGTAGGGTAAGTAACTCAAGCCACTACCAGACTGTTCTTCGGGACCATAATCCCACCAACGAGTTTCGACGCCCCAGCCCCGCAGGAAGAAGCTCCCAAGAAGTTGGTCTTCGATCAACTTGCAACCACAACGATCCCTTTCAATGGGTTGTCCAAATCCGATGCCTCGGTATTCAACAGGCTGAGCCAGAACCAAAACGGGCTCGCAAAGAGGCTTGTCATACCAAAGGGGCTGCCCCAAAACGGATAGCCCTCCCAACTCCTCCTGCAGGTGAAGTCGTCGAATGTGCTTCTCTTACCAGAAGGTCGGTCTTCGGAAGATTGGTCGTTCCTCCGCAAACCCTATCGAGGACATCAGTCTTCAATAGGCTGAAACCAACAAAACTCCCTCACCAAAGCCAGGTACATGAAGAAGCCGCTTCCCAAACTGAGGTGGTCCCATCTGCAAGACACGCTCAACGTCGCCACTGCCACCGGGTGAGAAAAGCTGGGGGCAACTCCCCCTCTGGACTTACTCCGCCAGCTCCAATGGTGAAAGTTAACGTTGCTGTTCCAACCGGGAACAGTTTTGATCTACTCAGGAGGGTACGCAAGAACTCTCCAACGGTAGTGTTACAGAAATCGCCCCCGCCTACAGAAACCACAGTGCAAGCAAAAACAGAGCAGCCCAATCAGCGGCTTTCCTCCCAAATTCATAGGGTCTGGCGGAAAGTCTAGGATTCTGTGATCGACGAAAACTACGCCCGCCGACCGAAGAAATCGAAGAATAGACAAAAAGAAGACCACTCCTCCGTCATACAGCGAGGGGATTCTTATACGCAGGTGCCTGTTACAATGGCTCTTTCTACTTCGATCTCCCACAAAAGGTCGAGGCCAGAGAAAAACCCACTGCCTGCGGCAAATTCCGAAGGCAGTGGACCCAAACGCCCCAAGTCTGGAGGGATGATCGTGCATACAGTCTACATGGCCTCTGGGAAAGAGGAAAGCCGTGCTTCTTTGAGTCACCGACCGCAAACTCGATCGTTGACAAAATCTCAAGATCAACAACAAAAGCTCTAAGAGATGCTAACCAAGATGGCAGCACTCACTGGACAGAAAGAAAGTTCGGATCCAGCAACTGAACAGCGTCAAGAGTAGGAGACCGATACAGAGTTCCTATGAAGAGTGCTTAAAAGAAAGGACAAGGAGGCCGCAAATAAGCCACCTATATAAAGCAGATGGCACTTTTGTTCCAGGACATGGTTGGAATGATGATCCAACCGGAGCCCCCGGCCGAGGATCCACCAATAATCATTGAGGATGATAGAGGGGAAACTTCAAACTCTCTTCTGGCTTTGTCAACAGCTAAGGAGGAAATGATCTCCAAGGCTACTCTTGATGACTATATAGATCAACAAATACGAGCTCATCAAGCTAGTGAGGCGGCCGGCCAAACTGTCAGAACTGGGGGACCGTATCCAGGCTGGTATGATCAAATCAAGTACCCACCGGGATATACGATCCCCAAGTTCCATGTGTACAAAGAGACAAGCAACCCACACCAACACGTCGCCCAGTTCAGAGCTTTGTGCGGCAACACTAGAGGCGACAACAAACTACTGCTTGGCCGGTCGTTGGTAGCTTGTCGGAGACAGCCTTTGAATGGTACTCGGAGCTCCCAAATGACTCCATAAAAACCTTCACAGAGATGGATCTGTTATTCACACAGCATTTCGCCAGCGCAAGCGAGCGTACCCCGATCACGGCAATAATTAAGGCCAGGGTAAAACTGAGAGAAACTTGGGTCCAATACGTGATCCGGTGGCGGAACCTATGGTCAAAATGCGAATAGCGCATCGAAGAATCTCCCGCCGTGGGCATGTTCATCGGGACCCTAGATCCTCAAACGACCATGTCCCAGTTCATGACATTCTTCAAGCCCATAACTTTTCAAGCTCTTATTGATAAACTGGCCCAAATGGACCAGATAGGCCACGGGCCTTCCTCTTCAGATAAGGAACCTCGAAATGCCAAGGGAAAAGGGAAAGAGACAGGCTTCTGTAGAATATGGGTGCTTGCCTATCTATGCTAGAAAACCTAAAAAAGATGTTATCAATACGGTAATTGTCTTAGAAAAAAACACAAATTCTGCCGTCAATGTGCAGCAGTTACCGATAACATTAAAATATGAATCAGGACTTCAATTCTGTTTAAAAGTCTGACTCGGATAGAGTCTCGGTCAAATCTGATTATAATCTATTTTGAATTCAATTCAAATATAACTCCATTTCAACATGAATTCATGAATGCCAGAATACATTTTATAATAATATGAACATGACTTGAACCGAACCATGGATATACTCTGTTTACATGACTATCCATTTACATCCATTCCGTTTACCTGATATCATGGTTTTGTCAAGTCGTATAAAACCATTCATTACATTACATCAATACATAAGACATTACGGGGTTTATAAAGGGATAGACTGGTACGGAACATGTTAAAGGTGGCATGAGATGGTCATTAAAAGACGTATCTATACATCCATGTCGTTGTTCCATGGTTTTATCGACGGAGTCTTATACTACGGGTTACCAAAGTCCACGGTGTAAGTTGGGCTCCTCTCGTATACACTGGCATATTCTGTAACAAGCTACAAACAACCGTGTTAACATTATAATCAAACATTACTAGTTATACTCTCTTATGTCTCTACTCTATTTCTATCTCTCTTTGAGACTTACCGAGCTACTGTTCATTGACGACATTCCTATTTCTCTTCTTTCTTTGGAATGTTGTCAGACGGACCCAACTCTGAGAAATTCGAGACCAGCAAGGAGCACTTGGAGCAGACCACTGAGCAGCACGGCTATTAGACTTCACTTGTATATACTTTTCATTTCAGTTATGCCATTGTTTAAGCATTGCTTTCTATTCCTGTATTTACATTTCCAGTTGTACTTGTAAAGAAATGTTAAATAAATAAAAGTTGTTCATTTATATTCATGTCTCTTATGTATATTTTACTTTTTATTGCTTAGATACGCTTAGTGTGCTTACTTCTGAGTAAATACGTCGCGTGACCCGTCGCGTCTCCTTACCGTACACCGGGAAGCGGGGCATGGCACGAAATGTTCTTAAACTAATATTCGTCCCCAAAATGATGATGTTGGACTGAAATTTTTTTAAACAAATATTCGTCCCAAACAGGGAATGTTGGACCGAAATGTCCTTAAATTATATTCACCCCAAATACGGCGATAATGGACCGAAACGTCCTTAAACTGATATTCGCTCCAAACATGGCGATGTTGGACCGTGATGTCCTTAAACTAATATAATTGAGCTCATATGCTCACTTGTTTCTAAGTTGATTTTAGTCTCAAATATGAACAGCGATCTTTAGATCAAACTCAAATATCTTATGAACGAATGGACCTCACAAATGTGAGAAATGCGTCCTAAATTCATTCCCGTTGGCAAACCAAGCTACCAACGTAGACCCTGTCAAGAAAATCCTTGACCCAAACTCAAATCTCAAATATATGGATTTGGACTAATCCACGCCCTACAGGCGACGACATAAAATAGTTTTCGTATACAATTCACGGGCAACCCCATAAAAACAAACACGACACGACACGAAATGAACCACCGGAGAAAGAGAAAGTGGTTATCGCAACGCGATAAAGTAATTAACTGTAGGAGCTTGCGCATGCAGGGAAGTGCGTCTCCATAATTTAAAACCCCACACAAACGAGGGAGAATCTGATAAAGTCCTCTACGACGGTCGCATCTGTCCAAACCTCCGATATATAGTGCCATAAATCAACTTGGTATATTCGGAGAGATGGATGGATAAGTCAAATAGCATCTGCCCCCAAATTCAGGCCAGACGTCCCAACGTCTCGGTCCGTGTCTTTCGACGGTGAACTGCAACGATAAACGAGATTCAAGAAACAAGATATCTATAAATTCAAAACTGACAAGATTGTAATGTGGCAGGATATGTTCCTAATTTCGGGTTTTCTGGTTAGTGTATTGGGTTCAATACCCAACTACAAAAGAACCAAACCCAACTAACTCTAAATCATAGGGCTCTGATACCAAACAAACCCTGTCACGTCCCGCTTCCCAAGATACGTAAACTACGGCACGTGATAGAGCCAACCATGCTACCCATGGTTAGGAATTATCCCTCCATAATCACATTGCAGTTGTCTATCGGATATCAAGAACAGAAAAATATATAATCTATCTAGTACATGTCTATTTGCCACAGTAAATAAAATCAAGAAACGGCATAAGCGAAAACGAATCAAGATCCAATAAACAATATCTAAATCATATCCCAATATGAGCTCACATCAAAAGAAATAAAACTGTGGAAATAAATAAACTAAATATCTCTAAACTAAATAGCTAGCTCCTAATTGCTCGGCTTGATTGCTAAAATACTCCTAATCTGCCTGCGATAAAGGTAGAGGAACTGGCCTATGCAAAACCCAGACGTTAGTGAGTCATACATATCAAACAACAGTAATGACCAGGATATAATGTTATAATGCTACAATTAAACAAGAATGTAAATAATAAACACAGGTATAAATAGTGAGCTATGTGTACGTATGGGTGTGTGATGTGTATCCTAAATCTGTGCTTCGAGATTTTCTATTTTAAAAGTCTTTGAAATCAATTAATGTATTACGTTCATTTCACACGGGACCACGGTAACAGTATTTATTCCGTAACGCCTGGAAACACGGCAAACAAGTATTTATTCCGTAACGTACAGAAAAACGACAAACAAGTATTTATTCCGTAACGTCCGGAAAAACGGCAAACAAGTATTTATTCCGTAACGCCCGGAAAAATGGCAAACAAGTATTTATTCCGTAACACCCGGAAAAACGGCAAACAATAATAATATCCTCTTGAGTAATATTTCAGTTACATTCTTGATTTCCCCTTTTCCCCCAGTTTGTGTTCAAGTCAAGTATTAATGATCTAATGCCAATACAGGATCAAGCAGGTACAGTTCTCATCTATGCAGACAACAAATTACGTCCGTCAGGATAACACGTCAGTGTTGTTGGAATTAGTAACTAGATCCAAATAACAAGTCACGTAGTGTGTCTTGAACATGTCATGTGATACATATCAACCAAATGGATACGCAATGTGAAACTGTAATCACTATCGGAATATAGTAAACAGAACTGATACCAGGATGCATATGTATCTATCTGTAATAACCATTATATATCTATTACCTTATATGATGCAAATTAGATAACATGTTGTACTGATGTAGTAGTATATTGATATCATGATATTCCGTCATGCACTAGATAAACGATTCTTAGTACGGATACGAACGGATACCGTAAAACTGTAAATCTGTGATATTTGCTAAATAATAAAACAAATGAACTATTTTTATTCATATAGATATTGATATAATATAATATAGTATGTTGCAAGTTAAACTTGCCTGATCGGATCTCAGTTCGAGATACAGTTGCTACGTCCGACGTCGGAATAACGGCACGATGCAAACTTACACGCGCAGGACTGGACCTGGCTGAGCAGTGACTTGACGTGATGACTAGGCGGGACGACGACGGTGACTGAGTCGTCTGGGTCATCGGCGATGCATGCAACTCCGGAGAGCCAATCGAAGAACCAAGAAACGATTGAGAAAATCAAGAAATGAAGAAGAGGAATGGGGTGGCTGTTGCATTGGGTTCTGGGGTGGCGAGAATAGAGGAGAAGTGGGGAGGTGACAGTGATGATGGGCTGCCGTCGACGGCAAGGTGGCTATGGGTTTCTTGAGTTGGTGTTCGACGTGCTGAGGATGTCGTGGAGTTGGTGTTGGTGGTCTGGATTGTCGGGAGAGGAAAGCGGGTGAGAAGGTGAAGGCGGGGTGATGGTGATGGCGACGGTGAGTCTCCGGCGAGGTTGGGGTTTCTTGAGTTGCTGTCGCGGGAGATGTTGCTGCAGGGGTCGAGTGTAGGGGTTCTCAGGAAAGGGGAGAGGGAGAGGAGGTTGTGATGGTGATGAGGGTGACGAAGGTGAGGACAAGGTTGAGGTGAGTTCGGCGGCGAGGGTTCTGGCGTGGACTAGGGTTTGGGTTTCGCGGCGACAGAAATAAAGAAGGAAAGAAAGAGAGAGGAGAGAAGTGAGGTGTTTTTTTATATATTAGGTTATATAATAATTATATAGAGAGAGAGAGAGACGTAAGGGGCGAGAGAGAGACGTGAGAGAGAGAATAATAACATATTTAGTTATTATTTTATAATATATAAATATTATATAACTGTTAGTTTTAAAAAAATATTATAATATATATATTTTGGGTTTATACAGCTAATATCAAATTACTCCGAAAAATACCCGGTTTCTTCTTAAAATCTAGTTTTCAAATATGGAGAATATATGTAAAAGTTAAAATCATAATACAATATCCGGTCAATAAAATGCATACCCCCTATTTACCGCCGAAAGACCAAACTAAGACGTTGGGACGTCTAGCCTGAATTTGGGGGTAGATGCTATTTGGACTTATCCATCCACCTCTCCGAAAATACCTAGCTGATTTATTGCACCGTATATCGGAAGTTTGGATAGATGCGACTGTTGTAGCAGACTTCATCAGATTCCCCCTCATTTATGAGAGGTTTTTGATTGTGGGGACGCTCTTCCCTGCAGGAGCAAGCCCATGCAAT
The DNA here is from genome assembly GCA_030015575.1 of Agapanthus africanus. Taxonomy (NCBI): domain Eukaryota; kingdom Viridiplantae; phylum Streptophyta; class Magnoliopsida; order Asparagales; family Amaryllidaceae; genus Agapanthus; species Agapanthus africanus. The sequence goes on from CM057340.1 coordinate 746,613,672, forward strand.
TAATTATGTTACCGCATTGTGATAACCACTTTCTCCTACTCCAGTAGTTCACTTCGTGTCATGTTGTATTTGTTTTATTTTGGTTTGCCCGTGGATTGTATACGGAGACTAACTTATGTCGTCGCCCGTAAGGCGCGGATTAGTCTAAATCCGTATATTTGAGATTTGGATTTAGGTCAAGAATTTTGCTTAACAGGACCCACGTTGGTAGAAGCTTGGTTTGCCATCTGGAATGAACTTAGGACGCAAATCTCACATTTGTTAGGTCCATCGGTTCATGAGATATTTGAGTTTGATCTAAAGGTCATTAGCCATATTTGAGACTAAAATCGACTTATGAGCAGTGAGCATATGGGCTCAACTGATTATTAGATCATATATGAATAGCCCATGGATAGTATACGGTAGTCATTATGGAGACATTCCGCAGGGCAAAACATATTAGTTTAAGGACATCGCGGTCCAACATTCCCTGTTTGGGACGAATGTTAGTTTAAGATCATTTCGGTCCATTGTTCAACTTGCGTGCACGTTTATTTGTTACGTAACGAAGTGAACGATGGCGACATGACAAGCGCCCAATTTAGGTTACGATCTAATTTGAGGTGTGCACGTCAGTTTAGAAGTGCATCAATGTGGGGTGTATAATTCCCTATCTTGATGAAATTTTTCATCAAGTTGGGATAAGAAGTTGTTGTTGGTTATCGAGACCCGCCACCTCTCTAAAGACGTTGAGAAATTACAACGACATATATCAAAGGTATGGAGAGATGTATCCTTAAACCAAATCACTTATTTGAGGGAAAGGCGGTGATGGATCTAAGAATTGTTAGTCATATTTGAGACTAAGATTATCTTAGGAGGTATAGGATGGATATTGGTTTGGATATCACAAACATAAGCTTAACCAATTTGGGCTAAAATTGGGTTTTGGGTTTTGAACTTAGATTATATGTTCTTTTTAGTTCAAAAATGTTTTGTTTGGTTTAAAGACCGTTAATCTAGTTTGAGATTAAGATCAACTTAAACATATGAGCGTTTGGGCTCAATTTATTTTTAACTAAGAATACGTTAGTTTTATTTGAGACTAAGATCAACTAAGCAACATTTAAGGATCATCAAATTTTAGTTGAGATCCAACAACAGAGCATTTGGGCTCAGTTGAAATTGACTCCAGAGGGACTTAGCCAATTTAGGCTTGGTCTACTCAGTCTTCATTTTATTGCAGAAGTGTTGAGCACTTGTTTGGTGCTCTAGTGCTCACATGTGTATCATGTGAGGAGCTCAGACATGAGCGCTGCTGAATAAGTACTAAGCACTTGGCCGTTTTTGTTGTATATGAAGTACTAAGCACTTTTGTTTGGCGCCCACATGAGGAGCATGTGAGGCGCTGGGCGCTGATTTAGGCACCCACGTGAGGCGCTAACTTTCTGTTGGGGAGGGATCTTTTGGGCGCTCATGTGTTTTTCCCGTGAGGCTCTATGTAACTTAGCCTTAAGCGCTCACGTGCTTTTCACTTGAGGCGCTACAATAGTGCTAAGCACTAATTTTCTCTGGCACTCACATGTGTTTCACGTGAGGCGCTATGTTTTTGGAGATTTAATCTCTGTTGATATTTTTTAGAGAACTTAAATCTATGTTAAAGGTATTTTGACCATTAACGATCACCAAGATCACTATTTTGAGAATATAGGATCAGGTTCTTTAAGAACTAAGTTCTTGAATTGAAGGAACTAGGTTCCTGGAGTATTATAAACTCCATCTACTTCATGTTCTTTCTTCCATATTCTTTTCGACATTGTTCTTCCTTGAATCTTTGATTCTCAAGAACAAGATCTTCCTGATGAGAATTAAATTCTCAACTTGTGGGAGACTTGTCTTATAAACTCAGATCCAGAGAAAGAACTAAGTTCTTTGAGAAGGGTTAAACCCTTAGATGTGATATGATAGGTAAAGGAGATATTTTGATTTTTTCTTTTTACATTACCTAGAGTTTTTAGGAGGGGGATTTTCTTCTTTGAGAGAATTAAATTCTCATGTTGTTTTGAAATTTTTCTGTATTTTTTGCAAAAAACTTATGGTGGGTTCCCTCTTCTTTTTTCTCCTCCCCTTCTCCTTGTTCGCCCTTTTGATTAATCTCTTTGCTTCTATTTATAGGAAAAGAAAAAAAATCAATTTGTTGAGAAAATCTCTCATTGAGAGATCATGATTGATTTCATGATCAATCAAAATGATCTTTTAGATCAATCGATGAATTTTATTCACCGTTGGATTTTTAATCCAAAGGCTCTCTGTTTAACAGAGAAGATTTCTTGTTTGTTTGGAAATATTTTTCTAAGATAGAATTTTATTCTATCATATGAATATCTTGTTAGTTTAATAAGATTAGGAATATATTTTCCTAATATAGAATTTAATTTTGTTATATGAATATCTTGTTAATTTAACAAGATTAGAATTTTATTCCAACATAGAATTTAATTCTATCATATAGAATTTTATTCTATCATATGAATATCTTTTTAGTTTGATAAAATTAGAATTTTATTTTATCATATGAATATCTTGTTAGTTTAACATGATTAGGGATATATTTTCCTAACATAGAATTTAATTCTGTCATATGAATATCTTGATAGTTAACAAGATTAGGAAAATATTTTCCTAAGATAGAATTTTATTCTATCAGATGATTTAATTGGTGATATTTTATCACAATTGGATTTTAAATTCAAGATTCTCTGTTAGGAAAAGATCTTTCCATATTAGAAAAATCAGGGAAAATATTTCCCAAATAGAATTTAATTCTATCAAATGGTTTAATTGGTGATATTTTATCATAATTGGATTTTAAATCCAAAATTCTCTATTAGAAAAAGATCTTTCCATATTAGAAAAATCAGGAAAAATATTTTCCAAATAGAATTTAATTCTATTACATAGAATTTAATTCTATCAGATGGGTGCATTTTAAATTGGGGCGCTCACGAGCTTTGCATGTGAGCGCTGCCAAAGAATGTGGCAAGAGAATTCACGGATTTAACACGTGGCCCCTAATGTGGATTTTAGCATGTTTACTTTCAGCGCTCATATGATTTGCATATGAACGCTCACGTGTTTAACACGTGAGACATGTTTGGCCTATGGTTATTTATATAAATCATATGAGCGCGCACATGTTTAACACATGAGACCTGTTTGGCCTTTGGTTATTTATGTTCAGCGCTCATATGCTTTGCATCTGAGCGCTCACGTGTTTAACACGTGTGCCCAGTTTGGCCTTTAGGTCTATTTTATTCAGCGCTCATATGCTTTGCATTTGAGTGCCTACGTGTTTAATAAGTGAGGCCAGTTTGGCCCTTGGTTATTTATGTTTAGCGCTCATATGTTTTGCATATGAGCGCTCACGTGCCGGTTTGGCCCTTGGTTATTTATGTTCAGCGCTCATATGAGCGCTCACGTGTTTAGGACAGTTTCATCCTTAGTTATTTGTTTTCAACACTTATATGCTTTGCATATAAGCGTCCACGCGTTTAACACGCGATGCCAAATTATGAGGATTCTTTTCTTCTTTCTTTACTCCCATTTTTTATAAGCGAACAGCAAGCTCTGAGCCAAAAAATTTAGCGGGAACAAATGCCCCCTACTACTTTGCCTACGTAAGTATGTACATAGGTGAAGTAGTGCAATATTATGCCTGGCCATATTATAGATGGCTTAGGAAACAAGTTTAGGGTCCTTGTAGCCTAAGGCTTTTTTATCTTCATAAGCCGTAAGGGTCTCAAGATGGGTTTTTTCTCCATATGAGTTGTGAGGATCTCATATATGTAAATTCACCCTAGAAATCATGAGGATTCCTAAGTGTTCATCGCCTCCGTGAGTCGGAAGGATCTCACTCGGGTATTTTTTTCCTTACGAGTCGTGAGGACCCGTAGTTAGCTTCTTCATTTCATTGGCATGTAACTTTGGCGAATGTGGCCCGTGGATAGTATACAAGAGTCTATCTTGACCTCTTTATAGGGCAACGATGGCTTAGTAAACAGGTTTAGATCTGTCGCCTAAGGTTTTTCAACTTTATGAGCCGTGAAGGTCTCATAAAAATGTTTCTCCCTGCGAGTCGAGAGGATCTTGTAGGTGTATTTTCTCCTTAGAAGTCGTGAGGACTCCTAAGTGTGTTTTCTCTTGAGAGTCGTAAGGATCTCACAAGAGAATTTTCTCCTTAAAAGTCGAGAGGACTCGTAAGTGGCTTCTTCTCCTCATCGGTATTCGACTATGGAGAATGTGGCCCGTGGATAGTATACAAGAGTCAATTTGGATCTACTTGAAGGGCTACAGTGCTCAGGAAACATGTTGATATCCCCGTCGCCTAAGGCTTTTCACCTTTATGAGCCGTGAGGGTTTTATAAAGATGTTTTTCCCTATGAGTCAAGAGGAGTCGAGAAGATCTCGCAGGTGCATCCTAACCTGAAATATAGATAACCCCGATTCTTTTATGATAGAGGTCCGTTAGGTTTGTGGTACTAGGTTTTTAGTCCGTGGTACCATCGCGTTGGCTAATATATTCCTCGATATGCAGTCTTTAAGCCGCTATTCGAGTTGCCCCGCGACTGTCGTGTTTCTGATCCCTTCTGAGGCTGGACAAGACGTCTTCAAGTAATCTTCTTAGGTCATATTACCGTTGGAAGAACAAGCATTAGGAATTTGCCATGATGCTTTTCACTTGAGGTTAGGATCAATTAGGAGCCCCGATGAGTCATAAACACACCTTTCTGGGGTGGGATGATCTCTAATGGTCTTTTAGTCTTTATATGAGTTGCCGTCAAGACCCGAAGCTAGGAATATACCGTCACTTCATTTTTTTTTGGACGATATCGTGCCGATTCTTTGCTGAAGTAGGGTAGACATCTGTAGGATCTTTATGTTGTATGTATTGCAATCAAGATCTGGAGTTAGGGATATGCCATTCCTCCAATTTTATTTAATAGTTGCGTCCGCATCCTGCTAATTTGAGGGGGAACGTCGAGATAGTCTCTAGGTTGTATATGAACCGTCTAGACTTGGAGCTAGGATTTTTCCATTACTCCATTTTTGTTCGACCCTTGGGTCTTTGTTGACGTTGCGTCTGCACTGAGAAGGAACGTCAAGCTGGAGCTAGGAATATGCCATTGCTCTATTTTTGTTCGACCCTTGGGTCTTTGTTGACGTTACGTCCGCGCCGAGAAGGAACGTCGAGCTGATCTCTAGGCTGTAGATGTTGCCGTCGAGATCTGGAGCTAGGAATATGTCATTTTTCCAGTTTTATTTTGGTGATGTCATACCGATTCTTTGCTGAAGTTGGGTAGACATCCAAATGATCTTTATACTGTATGTATCGCCATCGAGGTCCGGAGCTAGGAATATGCCATTACTCCAATTCCATTTGACAGTTACGCCTGCACCCCGCTAGAATGAGGAGAACGTCGAGCTGGAGCTAGGATTTTTGCCATCACTCCACTTTTCTTTGTTGACATCGCGTCTGCACCCTGCTGGCATGAGAAGCGCGTCGAGTCGATCTTTATGCTGTAGATGTTGCCATTAAGATCTAAAGCTAGGATTTTGCCATCACTTCACTTTTATTTGATTGTTGTGTCTGGCTCTGCTGGAATGAGGGGGAACACATGGATAGTCTCTAGGTTGTATATGTACCATCAAGACTCGAAGCTAGGATTCTGCCATGGCTCTATTTTTTCTTTGACCCTTGGGTCTTTTGTTGACATTGCATCTGCATCCTGCTGGCATGGGAAGCACGTCGAGCTGGAGTTACGATTTTGCCATCACTCCTTTTTGATTCGGCTCCTTGGAGCCTTTGTTGACGTCGCGTCTAAATGGAGAAGGAACGTCGAGATGGAGCTGGGATTTTTCCACTACTCCATTTTTGTTTTGATCCTTGGGTCTTTTTTTATGGTGACGTTGCCTCTGCATACTGCCGGAATGAGAAGGAACGCCGGGATAGTCTGTAGGTTGTATATGAACCATCAAGACCTGGTTCTCCTTTTGACGAAGCATGGTGGGAAAATATGGTCTCTTTTTCTTTATTTGTGCCCATGGATCGTGTACAAGAGTCAATATGGACATACTTGCAAGGCAAAAAAATTTCAATTTCATTTTTTTCCCGCGATACTCTATCTTTTCAACTTTTTATGTTGCGAAAGTCGCGACTGTCCAATCATTTCAGCTATTTTGTTCGTGGTGCCCAATCATTTCACCTATTTCATTTTTTTTATTTTTACTCGCTATTTTTTATTGCGAGTCGCCCAAACATTTCGGCCGTTTCATATGCATATTTTTTACTAGCTGATTTTTATTACGAGTTGCCCCATCATTTCGGTTATTTTATATGCATTTTTTTGACTTGCCGAGTTTTATTACAAGTCAAGGACTTGAGATCTGATATCAATCTTGGCATCAGTATCGCTGCAACTGGAATATTGCCAGGAGCGAATCATCATTTACCGTGAGAGGACATGGAGTTTGACACCTGTTTTGGTATCAGTATCGCTACAACTGGGATATTGTTAGGAGAGAATCATCATTTGCCCTTGTCGATTTGAACAAATGTGGCTTAGCAAACAAGGTTAGGATCCTGTCGACTAATACTTTTTGACTTTATGAGCCGTAAGGGTCTCATAAAGGTTTTTCTCCCTACGAGTCGTAAGGATTTCATAGGTGTATTTTCTCCTTAAGAATCGTAAGGACTCCTATATGTGTTCTCTATTATAAGTCATAAGGATTTTACAAGAGTATTTTCTCCTTATAATTCAAGAGGACTTACAAGTGTCGTTCACCATATAAGGATATTTCTCGTCATTGATGGAACTTGGTGGAAGAATATTTATTTATTCCCGTAGATTGTATACAAGGGTCAATATTGGACCGCCTGTAGGGCAATATTAAAGGAATATGACGGCTTAAGAACAGGTTTAGATCCCTGTAGTTTAAGGACTTTGAATCCTATGAGCCGTGAGGGTCTCATAGGGGGAAATTCTCCTTACAGGTCGTGAGGACCTCGCAAGTGTAATTTCTCCTTAGGAATCATAGGGATTCCTAAATGTGTTGCTCCTATGTGAGTCGTAAAGATCTCACGCAGGTATTTTCTCCTCACAAGGACGAGAGAACCATGCAAGTGCACATGTGTTTTTTTTTATTTTATGTTACGAGTTTACGCCCTTTTTGGGTTTTCACCACTCACCGGCAGTCCTGCTGTTTTTACTCACAGTGCCCTTTCGGGTTTTTATCCGTTCCCATTTCGCTTTTGGATGTACTGTTTTTTCTTCTTCTTCTTTTTAGTTTTTTTAACGAGTTTGCGCCCTTCTGGGGTTTCACAAGCTCGCCGGCAATCCTGCTGTTTTTACTCACGACGCCCATTCAAGTTTTCATCCGTGCCCATTTCGCTTGTGGACGTATCGTTTTTTATTTCTTTTCTTTTCTTTTTTCTGCAGGTGATCCATCTGTTTGCCAGTGGGACTTAGGGATGGCTTCGCCGGTGGGACTTGGATGTGGCTTCACCGCTGGAGTAGCTGTGTAGCCAATAAGACTTGAGTTGCAACCTTCACCATTGGGAATTCGATTGCAATATAGATCTCAAGAAATCATATCACCGTATTTGGGGAGATGCGCTAGTTTAGGGACATTTCGGTCCATTGTCACCATATTTGAGGTGACGCGCTAGTTTAGGGACGTTTCGGTCCATTATCGCCGTGTTTGAGGCGACGCACCGGTTTAGGGAAGTTTCGGTCCATTATCACCATTTTTTAAGCGAGTATTAGTTTAAGGATGTTTCGGTCAAACATTCCCGTTTTTGGGATGAATATTAGTTTAAGGACGTTTCGGTCCGTTGTTAGTTTAATGACGTTTCTGTCTAACATTCCCATTTTTTTGGGGAACGCGTTAGTTTAGGGACGTTTCGGTCCATTTTATCATTTGGTCGGGGAGTTGCATAACTCAACCCTTCCAACTCTTGTTTGCTAAGGCGCTGCTTCTTGTCCTTTGTTTGGATGGACACTTCACGCCTTAAACTATCTTCACCTTCTTACACTGCTTCATCTATTATCGTGCCAATCGGATTGTTTTGCAGGAAGTACTGGGCATTTTACACGGCACCCACACCCTGCTCATCAATGTCGCTTTCCAATACTGATGGGGTATCTTCTTCATATACGAAGGAATGAGATATCACATCATTCCTTCTACCGAGTCTTCCTCTTTCTTAGAAGAATGAACTTGACTTGGGGTTTTTTTCCCCTTCATTATCTAATTCGAAGTGGGACATTGATTCCATATATCTCCCAAGGTTTTTTGGTTCAAGTGGGATAATCCACTTGATTGCAGGACCCGCTTATAAGTCCTTTAATATCCTTTCTGTTCTTTGAGAAGAGAAGACCATCCCACATTGAGATTCTTCCGCAAGTGAAGAATATTCCCCCTGTGTATATTTCGAAGGGGACGGGTGTCCACGCCGTCGCTATTTTGGTGATAGGTTGCTTCAGAACCACTCATTTTTATTGGGCATTGGTGACAAATGCAACCTTGCATTTTCTTTTCATTCATCTTCATCGGATGAGGAAGTGTCTTGACCCATCTGATCCAATCGAGCCATTTTATCCATGAGTTCTTAGAAGATCGTCAGCTTGAAGAGGGCCATATATGGGAACACCTCTGAATTTGAGTCAAGGGTGGCTATGAACATTCCTACAGCTGCAGCTTCGTCGATGCGTTGCTCGCATTTTGACCAGAAATTTTGCCATCGGGTAACATATTGAACCCAGGTCTCATTCAGTCCAACCCTTTCGTTGACCAACGCCGCCACGGTAGTGTGTTCATTCACACTAGCGAATCTCTGACAAAAGAGTATATCCATCTCGTCTAAATTCTTTATGGAATCATTTGGGAGTTCCGCATACCATTCAATGGCAATGCCCGCCAGACTGCTGACGAACTGTCAAAGGAGCAGTAAATCATTCCCTCCAGTGTTGCCGCACATGGATTTAAATCACGCGATGTGCTGGTATGGATTCCCGGTTCCTTTGTATATGTGGAACATTAGAAGTATGTATTCTGGCGGGTACTGTATTTAATCGTAGCACGCCGGATACGGTCGACCAGTCTTGATTGACCTATTTGATGCTTCACTGGCATAGTGAGTTTTGACTTGCTGAGCGATATATGCGTCCATCTTTACTTTTGTAATCATTTCCTCTTCGGCCGTTGATGAGACTTGCAGACAATTTGAAATGTCACCCTTATCTTTAAGAGCGACTACCGGCGGTTCATCTTCCAGTGGTTCCGATTGAACCATCATTCCAGCCATATTCTGGATCACAAGGGCCATCTAGTTCATTTTAACGGACATTCTTGCCGCTTCTTCATCTCTATTTTTTAAAGCGCACTTTAGAAAGTCAATATCCGACTCCTGCTATGCTCTTTCTTCGGGTGCATCCTCAGGATTTTCTTTAGGCAATGGATTAGCGAATGCTGCCATCTGAGCAAGCATCTCCTGCAGCTTTTCACGTTGTAGTTGAGCCTTTGTCAAGGACCGAGTATGCGGTCTGTGGCCAGTGGAAGATTGAACTTCGTCTTTGGAGTTCACCATGTGGACTGTATGAACTTCCATGCCCCCAGGCTTGGGGTGTTTGGAGTTTTGGCCTTTGGAGTTTGCCTCGGGCACTTGAGCTTTATTAAGCCTCTCTTTTTTGTGAGAAGCCGCTTTGGTTTTGGGAGGAACCATTGTAGCAGAAACCGTCTTGGGATGAGTCCCCTTTTATTTGAAAGGGGATTTGTCAGAATTTGGCTGGTGTTTAGGAGAAGAGCTGCAGACGACGACTGAGTCCTTCACCTACTTCCACACCTTATATATAGATGAGGAAAGTTCTTTTGGGGAGCGAACTGTTTTCTGCTCGCGTCGGATCTCCAGAGGTTGCGGAGATTTTTTTAATATTGCGGTGGGTGAATTTTGTCTGACCCTTCGCAACAGTTCGAAACTTTTCCCGGTTGGAACAACACCATTCACCACTGGGGTAGAAACAGGATTATACGGAGAACTGCCCCCAGCTTGTTTTGTATGACGCAGATATCGACGTCGACCATTTCTTACGGCCTGAATATGATTAGTCTCAGGATTTTGCTGAGCCTGCCCCCTGTTTTTTTTGATAGCCTGAATATTCTACCCCCCGCGTCGACCATGGCCTTTGGAAGGTACCAGTTGTTTGGAGATCGATTCCGTCGGCAAAGCAGAAACTTGAGGAGCCGACCTGTGGAAGACAGACTTCTTCTGGGATTCCTCCTTCGGCGTTGAGGTACCGAGGGTGGAAGGTGAGAGCATAGACCCAAAGAGAAGCCCATTTTTTTCTTGAAGAGCCGGATTACAGAGATTTGAGGCCGCAAATGGCCCATACCTGACTCCACCGGATGTGACAGAGCCTGAGTTGCAGTGAGTGAAAGCAAACGCCATTCTGCATAGAGACGAAACGCCAGCTTCAGTATCCCATCACCCAAGGACAACTACAAATATATATACCGCGATTATTTGATCGCAGAAAAACACGACACACGAAGTGTGGAGTGGAAAAAGGAAGAGGTCCCACCGGGCATGCCAGAATCTGTTTACCACCGAAATACCGGACTGAGACGTTGGGACGTCTAGCTTGAATTTGGGGGCAGATGCTATTTGGACTTATCCATCCACCTCTTCGAAGATACCAAGTTGAATTATGGCACCGTATATCGAAGGTTTGGATAGATGCGACCGTTGTAGCAGACTTCATCAAATTCCCCCTCATTTGTGAGGGGTTTTTGATTGTGGGGACGCTCTTACCTGCAGGCGTAAGCCCCTGCAGTTAATTACGTTACCGCATTGCGATAACCACTTTCTTCTGCTCCAGTGGTTCACTTCGTGTTGTGTTGTGTTTGTTTTATTTTGGGTTGCCGTGGATTGTAGATGGAGACTAATTTATGTCGTTGCGCGTAAGACACGGATTAGTCCAAATCCATATATTTGAGATTTGGGTTTAGGTCAAGAATTTTCCTTGACGGGGCCCACGTTGGTAGATTGGTTTGCCAACGGGAATGAATTTAGGACGCAGATCTCACTTTTGTGAGGTCCATTGGTTCATGAGATATTTGGGTTTGATCTAAGGATCATTAGCCATATTTGAGACTAAGATCGACTTATGAGCAGTGAGCATATGGGCTCAACTGATCATTAGATCATATATGAATAACCCATGGATAGTATATGGTAGTCATTATGGAGACAGTCCATATTAGTATAAGGACGTCGCGGTCCAACATTCCCTGTTTCGGATGAATATTAGTTTAAGGACATTTCGGTCCATTGTTCAACTTGCACGCACGTGTATTTGTTATGTGGCGGAGTGAACGATTGCGATAAGGAATGCGCCCAATTTGGGGTGTGCACGTCAGTTTGGAAGTGCATCAATGTGGGGTGTATAATTCCCTATCTTGATGAAATTTTACATCAAATTGGGACGAGGAGTTGTTGTTGGTTGTCGGGACCCGCCACCTCTCTGAAAACGTTGAGAAATTACAATGAGATATATCAGAGGTGTGGAAAGATGTACGCTTAAACTAAATCCCGTATTTGAGGAAAAGGGGGTGATGGACCTAAAAATCGTTAGTCATATTTGAGACTAAGATTATCTTAGGAGGTATGGTTTGGATATCAGTTTGGATATCACAAACATAAGCTTAGCCAATTTGGGCTAAGATTGGGTTTTGGGTTTTGAACTTAGGTTATGATTAGTCTAAAATATTGCACATTTGTATGAACATTTTCCCTACTATTATTAACTGCTAAATGGTGTTAATTGTAAATATAAAACATATATGGGTTTATTTGTAAAAAGATTATTATAATATGTTTCTTCATTTTAATTAATATAATTATGGAAAACATATGCATATAATATTTAAATAAAATATTAGTAATTAAAATATGCATATCATATCAAATATTTCTAATCAATATTCTTAAGATATTATATCATATAAATGGTTAGGATAATATCTCAAAAATGCCAAATGCTACTAACACTTTGATTTGAGATATTGTGTGGATGTTAGCTCAGGTCTGGAATCCAAGTAAGAGATCCGAGTCAAATCGGGATATCGAAACCGAATCTGCCAAATTTTAGAAGCAAATCAAGGAATCTAGTAACGGCAGAAACTCAGAGCAATATTTTAGAATCTATACATCAAAAGGATCTCCAAATGTCGACACAAAAATCCAGAAAAAATCCTAAGTCATGATCCCACCAAAGCACGGCGGAAATGCGGCCAAACGTGGCATTATACGGCGGTTCAGCGGTCAAATTTAGGCTGTTGGATGTGGAATTTTAGGATCATGATCTTAACTGCATCTATTCGTATATGGAATTTTGGGTTTCTGATTTCAAGGATTATATAAGGGATCGAGGGCTTAAAATCATCACTGAAGAGATCAAGAGATCCACGTATCCGAGTGATCAACATCTATTCATCTATCTTCTAAAAGAGAGAGATCTAGAGCAAATTAGGGTTTTTGTAATCTACTTTCTAAGGAGCAAAATTATAAATGCAATAGTTGATTAATAAAGATAGTTTTTATTTTAATTCATTTTGCATTTATTTTCCGTATTTAATTTCTGCACTTAGTTTTACGCATTACTTTTTACGCATTACTTTTCTGCATCTTAATTATGGTTTCATTCTTATTCAACTTACCCATAAGCGAGTAATTCCTAGCTTGTTAGGGTTCGTAGGATAGGGTAGGATAATAGATGAAAAACCTTTTAACTTCTTTTTGACATTTTAAAGTTTATAAATCTTAGCAAAATTGTAATACCCTAGTTCATTTATACCAGTTCTAATTTAAGTACTTCTTTAATTATGGTATTTTCTTGATTTACTGTGTTTTGGGTGCGAATAGTGTATTTGACATCTGTATTTGCATCCGACCCGACCCGCATGCTTGAAACCTGTCTTGATTCATGTTTTATGATTTATCCTGACTTGTTACGTGGACTCGTGCACTTTCATTTATACATACTGCATACTGGCATTATCTGGCATCTGCATTTTTTAACATAACATTTAAGACACATAAAATATTTTTAAAATACATTGCATGGCCTACTTGATACCCCTGACCCTGTGGTAGCATCCGCGCATCTTATTATCGTTCCGTTCAGGGAAACGGACTTGTTTGGATGGCTACGCGCATGTACGTGCATCCGTTCTTGAGGGTATGCATTTTCGTTACCCGGATATCCAATTTTAGTTTCGGTCGACATGTATATTTTTCGTATTTTAAAACTGGATTTTTAGACCCGACCTGAGCGTATTTTGGAGTAAGTTTGTATTTTTCAAAATATCAAATTTTATTAATATTATATTTTAAATATTATCAACTGTTTAACAAATTTTATTAACAAAAAGATTCTTTTAAATTTTTATCCTAACCACTAAACCACTAAAAACATAATTCTCTCTCTTCTCTCTCTCTCACTCCTCTCGATCTCTCTCTTCCCTTTCTCTCTCTCTCTCTCTCTCCCTCCCTCTCCACTCGCTCTCTTCTCACTCTCTCTCTCTCATATATATATTAATTCCTTAATTTCCCCACGTCTCTCTTTTCTTATCTTCTCAGGAAAAAAAATTCCCGCCTTCCACCTCGCGTCACCCGATCTCGTCTCTGTCCTCGCCTCACCGTCGTATTCTTCCCCTCCTCGACCTCCTCTCCCCATGACTCCTCTCGCGATGAACCCACGACCCCATGACCTCATGCCTCACCCGACCTTTTCGCCTGCACCCATCATCGCCGCGCGCCGCCCATCTTCCCGACCGCCGATCCCTCGCCGTCGACCTCGTCGACACATTCCTCCATCTTCTCTCCTTCTCCTCACACCATAGCCCTTTCCCTGCACTAAGAACCCCGCACACCCGACCCTGCAATAACCTGTGCACCGCGGCCACTGTCTTTGCTTTGAAACCTCGCCGTAGTTCCGACCGATCGCCGTCATCACCCCCTTACAGCCTCCTTTGACCCCAGAACACCATCACAACACCAACCATCCACCCACTTCCTCTCTTCTCTTTCTTCTTCTTCTTCTTCTTCTTCTTCTTCTTGTTCTTCTTGCTTTCTTGATTTCCGTTTTCCGGTCACCCACCGGAGCCGTACTCGACGCCGACAACCCGAGAGATCCAGTGAACAACCCCAACCAGCATGGTCGTGCTCTTGCCTTTCCTGGACCCGTCCCGTGTGCATGTGTGCGTTGCGACAATTTACCGACGTCGGACGTGCCGTACGTATCCGTATTGTGATCCATCGAGGCAAGTTTATCTTGCTACATGCTATACTACAATATACTGCACCCATTTGAATAATAACATCACATAATGTTTAGTTATGCATCCCACATAACCATTTTACAGTTTTACTGTTTTCGGATATCCGTATGCATCCATAATGTTATTTACATATCTAGTCGCATGCTAGTTCATTTTGCTTCATGCTAAGTATATTATTATGCATCCATATGAGTAAAATATTACCCATTTATCACATTATACATCCATACTAAAGTTTTACCGTTTTCGGATACCCGTTTGCATCCATATCATTTAATATACATATAGCTGCATCTACAAATCCCATTATTACATATTATTGTTATATTGACACCCCATGCTTGATAATGTGCATCCTACATAGTATTGAAATTGTAAATGTAACCCCTGATAAATAATTATGCATCCATGTTTTTATTTGTGTACCCATGCTTTTATCGTACATTCATATTCTACCCTGATTCCATACTTGCTACATCTTACTATTGGGCACTCATTTGTTACACTGTGTACTACTTGACATGACTTGATACATGTACACTACCTGACATGACCTAATACACCACTACTTGACATGACTTGATACATGTACACTACCTGACATGACCTGATATATCACTACTTGACATGTTACCTGATCCTGTTTCTAATGCCGACAATCCTGACATGTTGTCCCAATGGACATATCATGTTGTCTGTATAGACAAACCTGTACCTGCTTGATCCTGTGTTAGCATTAGCTTCAGATTTATCAATACCTGACTTGAACACATAACCTGGGGGTATGGGGAAATCAATGATGAAACCTGACTTGTAACTCGACAGTTCGATGCTTATACTGATCAGTTTTACGGGCTAGGCCAGCCCGGGGATGATGCTGCTGACAACATTCATCTGTACATGTTTCTTGTTTAGTGCCTAGCGGCATGTCTTGGATTCAACCCGAGAATCTGGACCGTGGTCCCGGGCACGCACGGGATACTATTGAATTACATCGACGATTCATTAAATTGATTTCAAAGACTTGAGAGTCGTTAACCCAGTAGTTTAGTTCAGATTACTCACCGCACGTCACATGTGCTTTTACCCTTCACTGTTTCTTATTCGTGTTACTGTTATATATTCTTGTTGACTTGTTACTGTTCATACTCATGCCTGCATGTCCTGCTACCCCTTGATTATATTATTGTTGATATTATGACGCACTGACGTCTGGGTTTTGCATGGCCCAGATCCTCTACCCTTGTCGCAGGCTGATCAGGAGTATTTCCGCCGTCAGGCCGAGCAGTAAGGATCCTGTTAGTATCCAGTTAGTATCCAG
Organism: Agapanthus africanus; assembly: GCA_030015575.1. NCBI lineage: Eukaryota > Viridiplantae > Streptophyta > Magnoliopsida > Asparagales > Amaryllidaceae > Agapanthus > Agapanthus africanus. The sequence continues at coordinate 746,629,372 of CM057340.1, forward strand.
TTTAGTTATGTTTACTTTCCAGATGTTATTGCTTATTGGATTTATTGCTTCCGCATATTATTTCTTAACTCGTTTATTCTGGCTCATGGACATGTACTAGATAGTTTATTTTATTTTCCTGTTCTTGATATCTTCTAGACAGCCGTAATTTGACTGTGGAGGGATATTTCCTAGCCACAAGTAGCATGGTTGGCTCTATCACGTGCCGATCTTAGCGCACTCTGGGAAGCGGGGCATGATAAAAATAAATGTTAACTATCCAATCTGGCACGCTATCAATTTATTGATAGTTACGACCACGATTTAGGATTGGTTAAACACTTGTTTTGTTAAGGACTTGACATGAATAGAGATCAATGAAAGGACAAGGGTTAGAGTCGGAAACCCTAGTTCCCTCCATTAACCCTAATCTACATTCATCACTATCGCTCAAGTTTTAAACTATTAAAAGTTAAAAGAGTCATTTTTAATTATTCATCTATTAACTATAAATTTTATATCTGTATTAAAATAGAACGATAATCAAACAATTACCCTTCTTTCATCAACTCGTTTAAAGCAAGAAAAGAGCTCACGTTTCCCTGCGGACGACCCGTACTCATCGCGGCTAGCTACTAGCGACACCATTTTGATTGCGGTTATTTACAAAACACTTCTTTCACACACGATCAATCAGGTTATATGTTCCTTTAGTTCAAAAATGTTTTGTTTGGTTTAAGCACCGTTAATCTAGTTGGAGATTAAGATCAACTTAAACATATGAGCATTTGGGCTCAATTTAACTAAGGATACGTTAGTTTTATTTGAGACTAAGATCAACTTATTAATATTTAAGGATCATAAAATTTTAGTTGAGATCCAACAACAGAGCATTTGGTCTCAGTTGCAATTGACTCTATAGGGACTTAGCCAATTTGGGCATGGTCTGCTCGGTCTTCTTTTTATTGCAGAAGTGTTGAACACTTGTTTGGAGCTCTGGCGCTCACATGTGTATCACGTGAGAAGCTCAGACATGGGCATTGCCCAATAAGTGCTAAGCACTTGGCTGTTTTGGATTTATATGAAGTGCTAAGCACTTTTGTATGGCGCCCACATGAGGAGCACGTGAGGCGCTGGGCGCTGGTTTAGGCGACCACGTGAGGAGCACGTGAGGCGCTAACTTTCTGTTCGGGAGGGATCTTTTGGGCGCTCATGTGTTTTTCACGTAAGGCTCTATGTAACTTAGCCTTAGACGCTCATGTGCTTTTCATCTGAGGCGCTACAATAGTGCTAAGCACTAATTTTCTCTGGCGCTCACATGTGTTTCACGTGAGGTGCAATGTTTTTGGAGATTTAATCTCTGTTGATGTTTTTTAGAAAACTTAAATCTCTGTTAATGGTATTTTGACCATTAACGATCACCAAGATCACTATTTTAAGAATCTGGGATCAGTTTCTTTAAGAACTAAGTTCTTGATTTGAAGGAACTAAGTTCCTGGAGTATTATGAACTCCATCTACTTCATGTTCTTTTCTTCAATGTTCTTTTCGACATTGTTCTTCCTTAAATTTTTGATTCTCAAGAACAAGATCTTCCTGACGAGAATTAAATTCTCAACTTGTGGGAGACTTGTCTTGTGGATCTCAGATTTAAAGAAAAAACTAAGTTATTTGAGAAGGGTTAAACACCGAGATGTGATATGACAGGTAAATAAGATATTTTGATCTCTTCTTTTTTCTTTACCTAGGATTTTTAGGAGGGAGATCTTCTTCTTTGAGAGAATTAAATTCTCTTGTTGTTTTGAAAGCTTTCTGTATTTTTTGCAAAAGCTTATGGTGGGTTCCCTCTCCTTTTTTCTCCTCCCCTTCTCTTTGTTCTCCCTCTTGATTAATCTCTTTGCTCCTATTTATAGGAGAAAAGAAAAATCAATTTGTTAAAAAAATCTCATATTAGAGATCATGATTGATTTCATGATCAATCAAAATGATTTTTTAGATCAATCGGTGAGTTTTATTCACCATTGGATTTTTAATCTAAAAACTCTCTGTTTAACAGAGAAGATTTCTTATTTGTTTTACAAGATTAGGAAATATTTTTCTAAGATAGAATTTTATTCTATCATATTAATATCTAATTAGTTTAACAAGATTAAGAATATATTTTTCTAATATAGAATTTAATTTTGTTATATGAATATCTTGTTAATTTAAGAAGATTAGAATTTTATTCAAACATAGAATTTAATTCTATCACATAGAATTATATTCTATCATATGAATATCTTGTTAGTTTAACAAAATTAGAATTTTATTCTATCATATGAATATCTTGTTAGTTTAACAAGATTAGGAATATATTTTCGTAACATAGAATTTAATTCTATCATATGAATATCTTATTAGTTTAACAAGATTAGGAAAATATTTTTCTAAGATAGAATTTTATTCTATCAGATGATTTAATTGGTGATATTTTATCACCATTTGATTTTAAATCCAAGATTCTCTGTTAGGAAAAGATCTTTCCATATTAGAAAAATCAGGGAAAATATTTCCCAAATAGAATTTAATTCTATCAAATGGTTTAATTGGTGATATTTTATCACAATTGGATTTTAAATCCAAGATTCTATGCTAGAGAAAGATGTTTCCATATTAGAAAGATTAGGGAAAATATTTCCCAAATAGAATTTAATTCTATTATATAGAATTTAATTCTTTCAGATGGGAGCATTTTAAATTGGGGCGCTCACGTGTTTTGCATGTAAGCGCTGCCAAAGAATGCGGCAAAAGAACTCACGTGTTTAACACGTGACCCCTAACGTGGATTTTAGCACGTTTACTTTCAGTGCTTATATGCTTTGCATATGAGCGCTCACGTGTTTAACACGTGAGATTTGTTTGGCCTTTGGTTATTTATGTTCAGTGCTCATATGCTTTGTATCTGAGCACTCATATGTTTAACACATCAGGCCAGTTTGGCCTTTAAGTTTATTTTATTCAGCGTTCATATGCTTTGCATCTGAGCGCTCATGTGTTTAACACGTGAGGCTAGTTTGGCTTTTAGGTTTATTTTATTCAGCGCTCATATGTTTTGCATATGAGCGCCCATGTGTTTAACACGTGAGGCCAGTTTGGCCCTTAGTTATTTATGTTCACGCTCACATGTTTAACACGTGAGGCCAATTTGGCCTTTAGTTATTTATTTTCAACGCTTGTATGCTTTGCATATAAGCGCCCACGCGTTTAACACTTGATGCCAAATTATGTTCTTTTTCTCTTTCTTTTCTCTCCATTTTTATAAGGGAACAGCAAGCTCTGAGCCAAAAAATTTGGCGGGAACACCCCCAAATACGGATCTATGTCAATATATGTAGCGATCCAAACGAGTCTATTTTAGCACTTAGGACATGGACATGATGTAGGGATGCAACCACATGATATTGGGTATGATAACATGCTATGCTAAATATTAAAAATATATCATTTGGTTATTATTTGTATTACTTAAAAGATATGCGGATACCAAATATATCATGTATGTGTATAGAATCTAGATGTGCATGGATCCTCTGTTCTAGCTAATATTGACGTAATATTGAACCATGATGGGTTTCAAATATGCGGGTTGGGTCGGATACTAACCACAGTTACCAAATGCACTATCCGCACCCAAAAGAAATAATAATCAAGAAATTTGTCGCAAAATTTGAAATACCTCAAATAAAATGTAGTATATAGTGCTAGGGTGTAACAGAATGTACTCACTTATTAAGGCATACTTAGTAATATGCTAATCTTGCAACACCTAAGGTTTAGCAGTGACTCCAAAACCAATTGGTCTAAGGTACTTGATGATAAGGCACCCTCACTGTATTTTTTTTATATGCTGCCTTAAGTAATTACAAAACCAGTATTCATTTTTCTTTTAAATTTTATTTTATATATCATTTATATTTTGTTGATGATTTTTTTTATACTAAGGTTTTCAGGCAAGAGTATTTCAAGATATTCTCTCCTATCTCAAGTTTCAAGATGTGTGTAAGTGCATATAGTAGGGTATCAACATTCAGAAGTTTGAACTTAAGAATATGGACTATTTTTCAGACTTATTTCTATCCGCAGAGTAGTAATTTCTTCATCTTACTAACCCTTGAAACAACAACTCATGACCACTTATTACCAGCTTCGTTTTAAAATATCTAATTTTCTTGCACTTCTTAAATCTCTTCCTCTCTTTCGTATTTATTTTTCACTTTCTAACTTTTATTTTCAAAATCTTCTTTTTTATCTTGTTCTTGGCTCACAATTGTGCGAAAATTTCCTTTCTTTCAAGAGCTATTTTTAAAATATTTTTCTTTCTTTCTCCAAACTTAAGTAAAACAGTGTTTTCATTACTAAATATTGAAATTCAACATAAGTAAGGAATATTATCGGTCTACACAAAGTTCTACAAAGACCAAAATTCAATACCAACCATTCAAATATTTTATCAAGATAACACAATAGTTAGTGAAAGATAGTGTAACGGATAGCCGTGAAGAAAACGCGAGACTGTATAAGAATGGAGGTTGTATCATGTCTTGAGTAGAAGATACAAAAATGAGAGTAACAATAAGAGATGATGTAGGGGGAAGATAAGAGGTGTAATCGAAAGGTTTTGCGTCTTTGTTGGTGGAGACGAAAAAGTGAGTGTGAATGAAAACGAGAATGTGAAAAATAAGGAATGGGTGGAATAGTCGTATTCTCCTATGTGATAAGAAGAAGGGGTGGCGGTTCAACTTCTTCGGCCTAAAACAGAGGCGCACAAATTTCCAATGGAGCTTGATTCATTACAGCATCCTAGTCTTCAAGGAACACGAGTTCTTCGGCAAAAATACTTTCGAAACTTTCATTGATATTCCAATTGATGATCTTATCGAAAAGAAAGGAATCGGTGGAATAGGCAAATCCGCTTGGAAGGTTGAAAGTTTCAAGGTCAATGTGTTGCGTATCAGGATTCAAAACACTCGATTTGTCAGAAATTATGGAGGTAGGAGACTCGAAAAGCTCGTCTACCTTATCCTTAGAAGAGTCTAAATCAAGTGGTCTTTCAAAAATCATAAAACTCGAAATATCGGAGTGTGGTTCATCAAACTTAGGTGGGATTAAAAGAATATGAGAAGAACCAAAGAAAGTGTGTAATGAAATGGGTAAACGAACTTAGGTGTCGGGCATTGTTGATCCAGATGTGGGAGATGAAGGCTGAATATTGTTTTGCATATCGGATAGGTTGGTGGTAAGAATAGGATCGGTTAAATGTACAGAAAAATGTTCACATTCAATTGAAGGGACATGATGCGTCGGAGAATCCAACTCATCCAACATAGCGAGTTCATCTTCAAAGATATTCTCATCACCGATCTCACTAGTATTTTCAGTCAAATCAAATGAATAGTTCTTTAAAAATTCATCAATGATATTATCCTCAATCGATGGATCACTAGGTTCACTTGATGGAATTGGAAAGTCTGAAATGTCAAGTTTAGTCTGATAAGTATCGGTTTGATTTAGAATGGTGTAAGGCTCTCTTTCACACTCACGATTAGGCAAGTCAAATAAGTTATTCTTGGGCACCTCATCAATTAGCTTATTAAGCGGTTGATCATCAAATACATTCGGTTGGGGTTCAGGATGTCAGGTGTTGAGATCAACAGAATTGGTTCTGGTTTGACTTTGAGAGATCCCTGGTTCTTTTTCACTACTCAATTCCCACTCTAATTCAAGATTAGAGATGGTTTGTGAAGAAGTTTCAATGAAAATTATATTTAAACCATAGAACTTCCTAATTGATGTTCAGAAGCACTGTCTAGATAATGTGCAAAAGTTGAATATGGTTGGAATGTGTTTAATTGTTGGGTACGGGCTAGTTCAATGTGTTTCGCAACAGAAATGGGTTTACGAATTGCTACATTATCCTCAAGAGAAGTATCAATATGAGAGGGTGTGAAAATTTGGTACTGTTGATAAGAGTTAGAAGGGTGTATCCAATTTTCATAAATAGTATTAGGATCAATATTGTGATATGAAGAAAATTGAGATTGGTTGAATTGTCGGCGACTGGCATTTGCAATTTTCTCAACAATGGTCATGGATGTAAAATTTACCATATTTACCTCAAAAGGAGTATCAACATTTTCAAATGGAAATGATTGTAATTGTAGTCCTCTGGTTCTTTGACCAGTGAAATGTATGAAATTTTGGTTACGGGCTTTCGCAATATACTCAGCAATGGACATGGGTTTAGAAATTGCCTCGCTAGCCTTAAAAGGATTATCAATATAAGAAGGTGTTGAATTATGACACGGTTGATAGGAATTTGAGTGAGGTGTCCAACTATTATTTCTTGAGCGTTATATCCTATCGCTTAAAGACATGGTGGGGTCGGAAGTTCTACCAAAGCAATAACAATATAAGGAAATATCTGGCTGTGTGTAACAAACCTCACCAAGAGTTGGTCGTTTTGGGTTTCCCATCATAAGAGAAGTGAAAAGAAAAGAGGGCGAAATAGTAGGCTTTTTAAAGCTTTTTTTGGACTTTTGAAATTGTTTTGTTTGGAAAGAGAGACTCGACTCAACCAATCACAAACATGAACAAACAATCCCTAGAGCTAGGATCACCCAAGTCAAATCACTAGACCGCTCCTAAAGTTCGAAAGGACAAGACGTAAGATAAATCCTCTATTACCTCCTTATCAATCTTGCAGCCAGGTAAGTGGGAGATATCCGCTATACGAATCACCGAAATAGCGGGCCTAATTAAGTAAACCACTTTTCTTAGCCACACTTGCCTTAGATACCACAAGAGAGATGCGGATAAGTAATAGATTACCCACGACCCTCTTTTGTCCTAATTAAGATCGACTGTCCTCAAAGACTTGGTCTAGATATATTTTATTAATGTAGGGTGATGCGTAAGCTTATTTGTGATTTGTGAGGACTAAAAAGGGTGATGAAATCCATACCTAATCTGAATTTGGTTTTCTTGTCCCTTAATGTCCATTTTAATTATGCAAAACAAACCAAAATCTAAAACACGCAAAAAGATATTTTTAGCGGTGATGTTTACAAAGAATTCTGCCGGTAAAAATAGTTCATTGGAGCTTCAGAGAAGAGAGGAAGACAATAAAATATTACCGGAAAGATTTGGGGGCTTAACTCCCTATGATAGCCGTGGTTTAGCCGCCAAATACACCTTTTGGCCACGGTTCCGCCACCAGTTGATGAAGTCTCTTCTCCAAAAATTTTCACAGCACTCCAATACTCCTCTGGTCCTATTTGATGGTCTCTGTATCTCTGTTGGTTCACTCCAAGTGCTCCAGATTTCTTGAAAATCTCTCACAAGAATCATTAAACACAAAATGCAGTTTTTATTTCTCTTTCTCTTTTTATATTTTTTAGAAATCAACTCGAATAACAAGAAAAAATATTACTACTGTTTCTCCGGCAACGGCGCCATTTGATTTATTCGAAAAATTGAGTCTTTGTATGCTTCCTACTTACCGCAATTAATAACGGTGTCACAATAGTTAGCTGATAATGAGTACGGATCGTGCACATGGAAATGGTGAATTACTTATCTTGTTTTAGACAAGTTAATAAAGAAAGGTGAGATTTTTATCGTTTTATACTGAGGAGATTTGAAAATTTTATAAAAGAAAGGCTTGTAGGGTTTATAGGATTTAGTAGTTAATGGATAGAATTTTAAAAATAATTCTTTTTTTCTTTTAATTATTTATTACTAGAGAAATAGCAATGAATGTGGATTAAGATTCTTGGAGAGATTAGGGTTTCTCTCTACTGACCTTTGTCCTTCCATTAATCCCTATTTATCTTAAGTCCTCAACAAAGCGAGAAAAAAATTGGTCGTAACTATCATGAATTGATAGCATGCCCGATAAGAGAGTTAAGATTCATTTTGCTAAAATTTATAAAAATTAAAACTTAAAAAGAAGCTAATGGATTTTGTTCATCCATTATACTAACATATCCTACAAACCATAACAGGAGAGAATTTACTCGCTCATTAGGATAAACGAAGTAAATAAGGAAAGATTAAAGATTAATGAACACATAAGAAATAACAAAATTAAAATTGCGGAAAGTAAATGCAGAAATTAAATCGCGGAAAGTAATGAGATAAGATAACAAAAATCTACCTTTTATTGAATAAACAATTACATTACAGAAGTTGATCGCTAAAAAACTAAACTACAAACCCTAGTTTTCTCGAAAGATCTAGATTGCTTGATTGGTAGATCAGTGGATAGAAAATAACCCTAATTGCTCTCGGACATTTTTATATGCTCTAGAACTTGAAACCCCAGACGTCAACTTAATGTATGTGAAAAAACGATCAAGCCCCTAAAATTTCACATCTAACGGCCACGAAATAACCGCAGTTCCACCGCCATATGCCCCTAACGGCCGTGGTTCCGCCGCCCTCTGATGTGATCTCGCCTCCAAATTTCTTATGTTATCTTCTCGTGATATTAGGAGATTTTTCTGATAAAAATATTCTGAAAATAACTCTTTCTCTTTGCAGCTGCGAGATTTTTCAATTTGCTCCAAAATTCGGCAAATTTGGTTTGCTTAATTCGATTCGATTTGATCTCCTTAATCCTCTTTGCAGTCTTGAACTGATTTGTTATTTTAAACCTGCACAATATCTCAAATCAAATTATTAGAAGCATTTGGTTTATTTGAGATAATATTCCAACCAATTAAATGATATGATATCTTAATAATATTGGTTAAGAATATTTGATATGATATGATATGCATATATTCTCCTAATTATATTAATTATATATTAAGAAACATATGTCAATAATCTTTTTACAAATAAATCCACATATATTCTTAATTTATAAATAACATTATTTAGTAATTAATAATAATAGGAAAAATGACCGTAAAAATGTGCAATAAATATGACTGATCGGCAGTCGTGGCTTCAAAGAAATAAGTGGAGGATACCGCAAAGCTATGGCATATGCATCTAAGCCACATGAGTGAGAGGGGCTTCATGAGTTACATGGGAGTTGCTGAAAAGTGTTACCTCGTGTAAATTAGATTTCTGCAAATATTGTACGATGGGGAAGCAACATAAAGTCGGCTTCAAGCAAGCAGTGCACACGACCTAAAGACTTCTTGATTATATTCACTCAGACATATGGGGACCATCACCGGTAGCATCAAAGGGAGGTGTCGTATACTACGCTACTTTTAAAGATGACTTCTCACGGAAAGTATAGGTCTACTTCCTCAAACACAAGTCAGATGTGTTTGCCAGTTTTAAGGAGGGGAAAGCGGCCGTGGAGAAGCAAAAGAAGCTATCGATGAAGTATTTGTGGACAGAAAATGGAGGTAAATACACATCGAAAGAATTTATGGATTACTGTAAAGAACAGGGCATACAGTGGCAATGGAATGTTCCAGGATAGCCAGAGTAGAATGGGGTAGCGGAGTACATGAACAGGACACTACTAGAGAGAGAAATAAGTATGATGTTGCAATCCAGACTTTCGAAGGACTTCTGGCCAAAGACGGTGAGTCATGTGTGCTATTTGGTCAATAGGTCTCCATCAATGAATATAAATCTTCATATCCGAAGTATGGAGGGAGAGCTAGTCAGTTATGATTCTTTACTAGTGTTTGGGTGCCATGCTTACTCACTCGTGTGTCAGAAGGAAAGGACCAAGCTGGATTAAAAGTCTGAAAGGCGTTTTTTCTTGGGATTCAAACATGGAGTTAAAGGTTACAAGTTATGAGATCCGGAAAACAAAAGGGTGTTCAACATCCGAGATGTGATCTTTGATGAGGAATCCATGTTGAAACACGTGGCTGGAGATAATAAGGAGGTAGATAGAGCATCAAGTCACAATGATTCAGCGGAGGTGGAGTTTTCTGGCGCTCATAAGGATACGGACACCGAAGCATAATTTCAGCCTGTTGATACGAAGGTAGACGGGAAAAACATGGAGACATACGGTGAGAACCAACCCCAATAAGACCCACAAACAATGGCATTAAGAAGATCATCACGTACACATAAGGCACCAGTCAGGTACGGTTTTGAAGATATGCTCGCATACGCTTTTGTCATTGAAGAGATCTTAGCTCTTATCAGGAGGCCATTGGGAAAGAGGATAGGGATCGATGGATTTTTGCGATGACAGAAAAGTTGGAATCACTTCGAAAGAATGGTACGTGGGTATTGACAGAGCTACCGAAAAAGAAAAAGGGTTATTGGCTGCAAGTGGATATTTAGGAAAAAGGAGAATGAGTAATATAAGGCACGGTTAGTTGCGAAGAGTTTTGTTCAAAAGGAAAGGGTTAACTACAATGAGATTTTCTTGTCTGTAGTCAAGTATACTTCTATTCGAGTTTTGTTGGCAAAGGTACGTAGCTACTCAAGATTTAGAGTTGGAGTAAATGGATGTAAAAACAGCCTTTTTGCATAGTGAGTTGGAAGAGACGTTCTTCATGAAATAACCTGAAGGATTTGTAGAGCCCGGTAAGGAGGATCATATATGTGAACTCAAGCGGCCTCTATATAGGCTGAACCGGTCTCCCAGGCAGTGGTACAAACGCTTCGATTCTTTCATGAGCAAGACTAACTACTCTCGATGTGAGTATGACAGCTGCGTGTAATCGAAGCGGCTTAAGGATTGGTCGTCAATATATCTACTCCTATATATTGATAATATGTTGATCGCTGTGAAGAGTATGGACGAAATAAAGGTGCTCAAAGTTTCAATGAGTGCAGAATTTGACATGAAAGACTTAGGTGAAGCAAAGAAGATTCTTAGGATGGAGATTAATCGAGACAGGAAGGCTGGAAAGCTGTAGCTATCCCAAATCAGATATATTGAAAAGGTGTTAGAGAGATTTAACATGAAAGACTCAAAGACAGGTGAGCACCTGTATCGCCAGTCATTTCAAGCTATCCTCCAAGGAGCGTCGAAAATCAGCGGAAAAGAAGGAAAAGATATCTCGAGTACCATATGCAAGTGCGGTGGGATCACTTATATATGCTATAGTATGCACACGTCTAGACATATCCTATGCAGTAAGTCTGGTTAGCCGGTACATGTCAAATCCAGGAAAGTTTCATTGGGAAGCTGTAAAGTGGATACTTCGGTATCTAAAAAGCACTAAAGATCTCGGTTTATTCTTTCACAAGTCAAAAGATAAATCGAGCCAGTTGCAAAGATATATAGATGCAGATTACGTTGGTGACTTGGATAAGAGAAAATCTCTTACAGGTTATGTATATACAGTTACAGAATCTCCAATCAGTTGAAAGTCCACTTCAGGTTACCGAGGCGCTCTCAACAATGGAGGCAGAATACATGGTGGCAGTGGAAGCATTTAAGGATGCCTTGTAGTTAAAGGGTCTAGTATGCAAGTTTGGGTTAATGGGTTAGTTCCTTTAATTTGTGACAGTCAAAACACCATTCACTTGATAAAGAATCAGGTATACCATAGTCGAACTAAGCTTATAGACGTGCAGTATCATAAGATAAGGGAGTGGGCTAAAAAAAGAGATCGATTTGATCAAAATCGATACTAAGGTGAACTCGGCGGACATACTGACGAAGGTCATTCTTACGGAGAAGTTCAAGTCAACCTTGGCTTCTATTCAGGTACTCAAGTGTGAGGAAGGCACACGACCTCAATAGGAGGGTCGCAATTCGGTTTTTCAGTTCTGGTCAAAAACCATGACAGCTTCAGTTTCGCAATTCTGGAGAAAAATTGTGTCATCAAGGGAAACATAGAGAACAACTAAGGCAATTTTAAATATACAAGATGAAGGGCAACAAGATTTTAAGGTTTCTATAAGGATATACAAGCCAAGGTGAAGATTGTTGTGAAGATTTCTTGCATATCAACAAGACTGTTTGTGAAACCAGAGAAGTACCAGACGTCTGCAGCGATGAGCACAGACGTCTGGCAAATAAATAGCTAAATTTCCAGGAAGCTTGTAGACGTCTGAGCTATGAGCTTCGTATGTTTGCCAAAGCCTTGGACAGACGATTGGTGAAGGTCAGAAGTCTGGGCACGCTTTGTTCGACATACAAACTGTAGGCAGACGTTTGACCCATTTAGGTTCAGACGTCTATCATCGAGATAAAGGAAAATCTGCAGTTCGAGATTTTTCTCGAAAATTAGGTATCTGAAGGCATTTTTTGTAAATTATGGGCTCTTATTGTAACTCAGATTGTATGGGCTATATATAGGATCTTAGAATTAAAATTTATGGAAGATGGTTAATGATCATAAAGTTAAAAGGGAGACAATGGCTCCATAAGAGATCAAGACTATCATAAGAAGAACCTTGTAGAGAGAGGGGGGAAGATCTCGTTAGAGATCATAAGGAGAGAGTTTGTGTAATTCTCTGTAAAATTTTATTTTTTTTCTTAAGTTCTAATAAAGGTTCTTTCCATTTCCCCCAAATCTCTTGTGTTATTTATTATTACAGTTTGCTTCTGGTTTTTTGTTATTCATTTTAAAAGGATCTAGGTTTAGATCCATAAGAGCTTGTTGTCGTCGCATCCGATGCGCCTCCATAATTCCCAACAGACATAAATAATTGGTGACAAAAGGATGACCATGGGCTTTCTTAATTTGGGGTTTCCCCCCATTTGCAATTCATATGCTAATCCTTCTTATTGGCTTGCAATCGTCACTGTACATCGAGTTTGTTATAATTTAGGTGGTTCTAATTAATATAAGAGAGAATTTTAATAAAACAAGAGGAAGTAGGCAGCAACTCAAATTGGGGAAGAAGTGCAACAACAACAACAACTAAGCCTTCTATCCCAAGCATATGGGATAGACTACATGAACCAACATGAGAATCATGCCGGGTCCAGCACATGAATCCTCTGCATCCACTCACTCCTATCGAACAATATACTTTCATTGAGGCATTTGGCAACCATATCTTTTCGTATCACCTCCATCCATATTTTCTTTGGTCTCCTTTTCGCCCTTTTGACATTGTCTATATCGATAGTATCCATTCGCTGAACCGGTGCTTCCATAGGTCTGGGTCGCACATGACCAAACCATCTTAGTCAGTTTTCCCGCATCTTCTTCTCCATAAGTGCTACACCAACTTTTGCCCAAATATTCTCATTTCGCACCTTATCTATTTTAGTGTTACCACACATTCAACAAAGCATGCGCATCTCCACTACATGCATCTTCTGTGTATGATATTTCTTAGGAGCCTAACATTCTGTACCATATAATAAGGCAGGCCAAATAGCGCTCCGATAAAACTTCCCTTTCAACCTTAACGGAAAGTTACGATCGCACAAAATCCCTGTTGCGCTCCTCCATTTCAACCAACCAGCTTGAATCTTTTGATTAACATCGTTATCGATCTCCACATTCTTTTGGATGATGGAACCTAGATATCTAAACTGATCGCTCGGTGATATCTCTTGTCCTTCCAGTGTTATACTAATGTGGTCTTGACTTCTCTGTTTGCTAAAGTTGCAATGCATATATGCTATCTTGAACCTACTCAATCTGAACCCCCGAGATTCCAACATTTGCCTCCATAACTCCAATTTGGCATTAATCCTTACTTTCGTTTCATTTACAAAAACAATATCATCGGCGAATAGCATATATTAAGGTACCTCATCTTGGATAGTTCTATTAAGCCCATCCATCACGATGGTAAACAAGAATGGACTTAATACAGATTCTTGATGTAAACTAATTGTAATCGGAAAATTACTCGTTAGGCCGCCGCAAGTTCTGACATTTGCCACTACTCCACTGTACATATCCTTGATTATGTTAATAAACTTGACGGGGACCCCTTTCTTCATCATTGTCCCCCTAATATCTCTCTAGGTATCTTGTCGTACGCTTTCTCTAAATCAATAAATATCATATGCAAATCTCTTCTCCTCTCTCGAAAACGCTTGACAAGTTGACGAAACAAATGAATAGCTTATGTCGTCGATCGTCCAGACATGAATCCAAACCGATTCTCTGTTATCTTAACATCCTTCTTTAGCCTGTGTTCAATCACTTTCTCCCAAAACTTCATGGTGTGACACATAAATTTTATTCCATGGTAGTTTGAGCAATTTTGAATGTCACCCTTGATCTTGTAGATAGGTACAAAAGTACTTTTTCTCCACTCATTTGATATCTTTTTGGTCTGCCAAATCTTAGTAAACAGATCTGTCGACCATTTAACGCCTATTTCTCTTAAGCATCTCCAAATCTCGATAGGAATCCCGTCTGAACCAACCGCTTTTTTTGATCCCATTCTCTTTAAAGCCTCTTTGACCTCTGGTATTCTTATTTTACGCATGAAATCATGGTTTATATCTTAAGATTGAATGACAAGTCCATCCAAATTCTTAGTAAAACTCTCATTGAACAATTTGTCAAAATAATCTTTCCACCTTTTCTTGATATCCTCATCTCGAACTCAAACCTTTTGATCTTCATTTTTGACACACTTCATTGCACATAAGTCTTTTGTCTTCCTTTTCTGCATCCGAGCAATCCAGTATATATCAGCCTTCTTGGTATCTAACTTCTCATACACCTCCCTATAGAACTTAGTTTTAACTTCCCGAACAGCTTTCTTGACTTCCTTTTTAGCCATTTTATATTTCTCAAATTTCTCCGCATCTCCGCTTTTCTTCAAATTTTTATAATAATCACTCTTAATTTTAATAGCAGCTTTTATTTTTTCGTGCCACCATGATATGTTCTTAGATGGTAGAGCACCACCTCTCGACTCACCAAGTAGATCTCTAACTACTCTCTTGATACAACTAGCTATCTTGTTCCATATTCTGTCTGAATTATTTTCAGACCGTCAATCCGCCTCTTGAACTGCATGATCCATAAAAGCCTTTTGGTTGCTTTTTTCAGTCGCCACCACTTAATTCTACGTTCTACCTTACGTCTAATTTTCCTAGATCTTCTTCTAAATCGAAAATTTAGAATTAAAAGTTTATATTGAGTGGTTATACTCTCACCTGACACTATCTTATAGTCGATGCAACAATCTCTATCTATCCTTCTTGTCAGAAAAAAAGTCTATTTGGTTTGCACTTGATCCGCTCCTAAAGGTGATAAAGTGAGACTCTCTTTTCGTAAACCAAGTGTTTGCTAAGATCAAGTCATAAGAGACGGCAAAATCTTGAATCGAGCTACCTGCTTCATTCTTTTGTTCACCTACATATCAATTGAAATCACCACCAATAAATAATTTCTCTCCACTAGGTATCTTTTATACCATCTCGTCTAAATTCACCCAGAATAAACGTTTACTAGCGTCATCAAGACTTATCTGTGGTGCATAAACACTAATAAAATTAAGGACCTCCCCACCTAGAATAAACTTAACCATTAAAATTCTATCAATTTTTCTCCTAATCTCAACTAAATTCTCAAGCACTCGTCTATATATCATTATGCCTATCCCATTACGAATTTTATCTCTATCCATATACCAAAGCTTATAACCCCAAAGCACTATAACTCTATCCCTTGCACCTGCTTACTTAGTTTCTTACAAACACATAATACTAATCATCTTCCTAATTATCACCTCTACTAATTCTGTTAGTCTACCCGTAAAAGAACCTATGTTCCAAGAAACTAGATGGATTATATGAAATCCTTACTTATTTATCACTACACCTGGTGTCCGATATAGCGTGCCACTTCTGGACGATGACCTAAAAGCCCTTGCATACTTAACACTATACCCGGGATCCGATATAGCGCGTCGCTGAGTAGAGAACGCCCCAACGATATTCTTATTATGGTTCATGTTATAAAATGTGACAAAGTTTTACGTTGGTTATCAGAAACCTACCACAACTCTCATCCTTCTCATCCGGACTTTGGATCGGCAATGGTGGGTTTAAATTGGGGAAGAAGTGCAATTTTGGAATAAAAAGTTAGAGGTACATGTCATGCACGTGCACGACACGTGATATTTTTTCTATTGTTTTTCCTTGTAAGTTAAAAGAAAATAATTATTGGACAGATAATAAGTAATAGAATGAAAATTTATGGGAGATACTGTGTAACAAAATTAGTACAAGTAGGTTATGAGGAATTAGCCTAAACCATAAAGGATGTTTATAACAAATAAGCCTTTCTCTTAATTCTGATTTGCTGCTAATAAATGTAAATTCTATTAAGAAAAAAGTCATTTGATAATTAAACATAATGTTGGATCCATACAAGATCCAGTTGGCACTACTACAAATAGGGGTTGCCCCTACGGATTAACCCGTAGGGGCAAACCACTGCCCCTACGGATATATCCGTAGGGGCAAGAAAATAACCTGTAGGTGCAAATGCCGTAGGTGCAAGTTGAAGCCCTGAACTTGCACCTACGGATAAAAACCTGCCCCTACGGAGTTATGTGTAGGTCCCGTATCCCCTACGGAGTAGTCCGTAGGGGCAAAAACATTATTTTATTTACGGTTTTTTTAAATATATTTCTTGTACCTACGGATGAATCCTGGTAGTAGCCCCTACGGATACATTCGTAGGTACTTATCCGTAGGGGCAAAATATCAGAAATCCTGATATTTTGCCCCTACGGATACCACCGTAGGGGCTTTTGTTTGCCCCTACGGATATATCCGTAGGGGCACTCCCAACCCACTGATACTGAGATCAGGGGGGAAATATCAGCTAATGCTGATATTTTTCCCCTACGGATTAAGCCGTAGGGGCAACATATGTACCTACGGATTAATCTGTAGGTACATATTATCTTTTTTTTTTTTAAAAAGGGCTGCCTGATTTTTTCTCACCCTGTGCACAATAATATATACATCAATCAAATATAAAATTAATCATCACACAACATATATCGCAGTATTCATAATCACATCTCACGCATATAATATACAAAAGAAACCAAAAAACTGAATATGATATAAATATAAACCAATATCAATATCAATATCGTTTCAAAATGTAGTACAATATGTATCATATAAATAAATACATGTTTCAAAAAATAAGAATCAAAAAGCTACCCTAGCTCGGTCCAGCTCCACCTCTGATAAACGCTAGAATCTGGCGCGCCTGCTCCTCGGTCAATAAACTATGCAATTCGGCGCGTGCGGGAGTCTGAGCGGCCTGTGGAGCTGGCGATGTGGTCTGCGCAGCCGCCGTCGAGGTAGTAGCTTGCGGAGCCGCGACTGCGGGAGTCTGAGCTGTAAGTGCACAGCGGCGCCCCGGCCGTCAATCCGACGCCGGAATGCGGAAACGAAAAACTTTGCGAAACTTGCAAGCCGGCACCACCGCGCACTTTTAACCCGGATCGGGCCATTAACCTAAATACTAGAAAACTAAAAGATGGGGAGAGAAATATACCGAGCGATCCGTGTCCTTCGGTCTTCTCGTCGTCGTCCCGATCTCCCGCGGAATCTCCATTCGTCACCTCCTCATCGGAAAGGGCACCACGTAGCCGAATTCTTTTACGGGCTCCCACCTCTTGACCGAGGCAACTCGAGCGCGAAGTTGGCAAGCCGACGCGTCCAAGAGTGTTGTAGGTGTAGTGTAGTAGCTTGTCTCTTTGGGGTTTATGAAGTTGCCATTATGGAGGAATGACAAATGAACTTTGGAGAGGTGAGGGATTTTTGTGGCAAGCATAGAATGAAATGAGATGAATGATTTCCCTCAGGAAATAAACTCTATCATTTCCCTCCTCAAAGTGGCCGGCCTCTCTCCATTGGGGGAAAAAGAATGAATCAAAAAAACAAGAGGAGAAAATGCAAGATAAAGATAAGAAAAATGGTCACTCCAATTTCCCAATCAATCCTTTCACACACCATCACATTAAATGCAAGACAAGAGACTAAAATGGAATCTCATCATGAAGGAACTATCATGAAGCTCTCATATGCAAGAAACCCCCTCCACAATAAGTTATTTGCAAACTTGCATCATAAAAGTCCGGCCGTGAAGGAACAAAGGAAAACCGGCCGGAACGGAATGCAAACTGGTAACTTCAGAAAACTGATCCCGTAATAAATTACAGGAAAACCCCGCGACTGCATATACATGCCCGCATTTGTATTCCCACTGAACACAAATGCGAAGAGACAAAATATACACTGTCTAATACTAGGATCCAGCTTAATCCAAAGCCGGCTAGTAAAATCCGTCCGATCACGATTCGTGCAATACCGCACGTATCTGATCGAACCCTGCCATATCTCCATACGGCCTCTACAGCGTTTCGCCCGAAACTTGAGTAACTGTGTGTGGGGGACTCTAAAGACTCGTCAATACTATGGCTGTGGATTTAACCACTAGCACGTCAGAGGTATTAGCCATATGTGACGGGCCACCAGCTATTGACCAAAAGGGACGTCTGTGAGCGAACTCATCCTGACACCCTACTGAGCCTGTCAGTGACAATATCCGTACAGTCCGGTCCATTCGTCTATGAGCATCGCATGGCGGGCCTAGGGGGTTGGTAAAAGTCAGACCCCCAAAAGCGGTACAAGTCGTGTCGGAGTGTAGCCCAGAACACCCTGAGATACTACTGGAATACCTCCCAGTAAATCTCCTGCCCCGGCCGAGGGCTTTGTGTAATGGCTCTCCTAGACACAGCGCGACCTCACCCCCAATACCGGGAGAGACGAACCCCTGCAGATCCGCTCACTGCCTCCATGTGGCTCGGGACTATACCCAACTAAAACCTGTTTGCACGTCTCCTTTGAGCGTGGTAGGGTAGTAATCTAAGTACAGTGGGAACTCACACGAGACAAATGACAATCTCAGGTCGATGAATTAACCTGTACACATGTCACCAGGGAACTGCTATCTGACATCTGGTATAATCCCAACTAGCAGGTTCCCGGCGAGTCCTGTCCGGTGTACTCATAACCCAATGAGCACCTGTATACATCTTAGGTGAACCAACTGACACCAGTGGCTTGTGAGACCGGCCACCGCCCCTCGTCGGGGTCTCGACTGTATACACTAGTCTACTCTGGAGAATCGATGCCCTGTCTCGAAACTCCCACGACTAGGGACCTTTTAACGATTTGCTTATAAACCCCAGCTCCCACGTATATGATCGCCCTCATACTGCTGGTAGTCAAGCAAGAATCCTAGGGGCTCTATCAACGTGCAATAGTGACCTGTAAGATCACCTAAAGCAGTACACGATGATAAAGATAAACCAGATAGCATACTATCATCTCGAGTAAGACTGTCCTACCGGTATAGGTCCTCCCTCAACCATTGCAATCACGTGCCTGTGATCCAATAATTGACTCTGAAGGCACTATATCCAACCGGGCGGTGGAGCTATAGGAGCTGTCTGCGGAACCGCAGCCGATGTAGTGGCTTGCGGAGCCGCAGCCGAAGGAGATGCACGTGGAGGCTCGGCCGATGTACCCTGTCGCGTCTGGACCTAACGTGTGTAATAAGCATGTAAGAACTGTGTATTATTCGAATTTGTATCATTATCAAGTTATTTCGAAATCCCATTTGAATATCTAGTTTGGAAAACTGTTGTTTATTTTAATTAAATATGTATGTATGATTAATCAAACCTAAGTCTACAACCAAATAAGCTCAGGCTACGTACTAATTATGGATATGTTGATATCTATAATATGACATGATATTTTACTATAAAGTAGTATACATACCAGCATCTCCTTCAACTCCTGAACGGTGGCCCTCAAGCTCTCCAGTTCCTGCTGGACACGTCGCTCACTGGAGACGGAGGAAGTAACCGCCGGGGAGGAGTCCAACCTCATATGGGCCCTGCTAGGGCCCAGTCCCTGGCCTCTCTCCCAACCTCCGTGGTGCCCTCCGTGTGCGGCGTCCAGGACTGGGGTCAGCAGCCTCGGATCGCTCTGTCTGGTAAAATCGATCCCCGAGGCCTCGGCCTGCTCAACCACCCGCTCCTACACCCACATTAAGCAGTAAAGTATAAGTATAAAATTTAAATTTGAACCTTCCAAAACTAAAATTTCAAATATGGGTAGAATAAATATTAACACTTACGCAATACTCCTGGGTAGCGACGTCGGGATATCGAAGCTCGCCCGTGGCGGGATCTGTCGAGGTGCCGTGGACGACAAGATATGCGGACAGCACGCTCGGCGTACCACCTTGCGCCACGGTCTGAGCTGTCTGCGATATTAGAAAATAACTCTTAATATTAGAAATATTAGAAAATAACTCTTAATATTGCAGAATATCACAAAGGTCGGTCTATTGTAATTTACCGATAACTTCATGGCTCGAGTAATATTTCTCGAGCCACCTGTGTAAGTGGGGTGACCCCTCTTCGCCGACTTCCTGTTCTCTGTATTCTGAGCGGCATGTTTCTGCACAACGCATTAACATTTAGTTTTCTAATTAAGGAACACAAAAAAATAAATTATATTCTAAACAATGAATTACATTTAAAATACATACATGTTTGCGTTGGGAGTCGAAATATTCGCACAATAGAGGCCATGTCTCTACGTCGACTCTCGCAAATGCCGGAGTAGATAGGAGGGCCGCTCTCTCTGCCTCGGGGGTCGCCATCCACAGGGAGTAGCAGTCGGCTTTCAGCTCATTCCTATTATATCGGACCTTGGTCTACATGTTCTTCATCAGGCCATTGTACAGAGCATGAAGGTCGAGCACCCTCCCAGGGTGATCAGGGTCGGGTACAGGCTGAAAATCGTAATCCGACTGAAAATACAAAAAAACATTGTTATTAGATTGCAAGTGTTAATAATAAATATATTAGATAAATCAAATGAAAATATATATTAATACATACCCGAGCCTGATCAAAGAAGAGGGCGAATGAGCGTCGGTGCTGCTCGTCCCACTCAACGTGAAGTGGATAGTTCTTCACGAGCCGGCTCTCGTCCCCCATATACTGCCGAACCTCTCGGCATGAGGACCGGTATAGCGATAGTCAAGGGTAAAAAAGAGGGGGAATGCTGCCTCCCCCCTAGCTCTGTCAGGCCTCAGCCTATGGGACTGATTCGGGCCTCGAGTCCCCCTCTGGGGATGGGGAGGCCCTGTGTCTGCACGAAATATCAAGACAATCAATATTAAGACAAAGTTGTATTAAGAAATCAAATTTAAACGAAAATTAAAGTGTGATATATACCTCCGGTGACTATCGCACGAGCCTGGGCCCGGGCAGCAGCACGAGCGGGATGATAGTTCCTCCGGTGAGGAACAACCGGGGTCCCGGATGCGGACGCATCCCCTCCAACTAGAAAATAAACATTGACGCTAAATTTTCATGAAGTTCATATTTATTCTATGGAGAATATGTAAAATGAATAAATATTTTATATTTATTCATACTAACCTGCAGACGATGCGGAGGATATGGAAGCGGCAGGAGTGGCCCCTGCGGAAGATGTGGACGCACCACCTATAATTAGACAATTAAAAATACATTATATAAGTAATTGCAAAAAGAATGTGTAGATCAATAATATAACGTTCTAAATCAATATGTATGCACTATAGGATATATAAACATACCCGCAGGTGCGGTGGTATCACCACCTACAGCTAGACAATAATAAAAATTGCTAAGTAAGAGCAAAAGGAATGTGTGTATATTTATGATATAGCATTCTAAATCAATATACATGCACTATATGATATATAAACATACCTGGAGGAGCGGGAGTGGCCTCTGTTCCAGATGTGGACGCATCACCAACAACTAGACAATCAAACATTGACAATATAAGTAATTTTGACATAAACAGGCATGAATATCTGTAATATTACATTCAAAATGGATATGCGTGCAGTATACCTGGAGGTATGGCAAAATCCACACGGAAGGAGGCATCCGAAGGGGTCTCCGATCTGGGTGCAAGACCGGCCCTCTGAAGCTCCCTACACAGCTCTCCGGGCGGCAGAACCACTCTGCCTCTGCCTCTTCCTCTGCCACGGATGGAGCTCCTGCCGCCCCTCGCTGCTCCTGACATCGTCATCAAATCTAGATAAACGGTTCATGGACGCATTAGACAATCATTAAAAGTATTGACTATATATGTATAGAGCGTAAAATGTGAAGTAATAATATAACATTACTGATAACCTTTTTCGTTTCGTGGGGGTATTATACATATCTACTTGGATTTCATCGTCGATGTCATTTCTAACCTACGTAAATTCATGATCGGTCGAAGACAACCCGTCCTTCGAAACAGACGGTCGGAGCACTTTAAGCCTTCTCTCTTCTTCGTCCTCATCGCTGTCCTCGAATTCCGGGACATCGTAGACATCTCTGGGTTTCCATCGGCATACAACACTCCATCCCGGATGCTTCAAACACTGTGAGTAGTATATTTGGAACGCTTGGTTCGGAAAGATAAACAGATCTTCCTGACCGTAAAATCGAAGTGTGTTCACACTGGTCAATCCATATTCATTTTTCCAAGTCCCAAGATTACTTCTCCACTTGTCCGTATCGGTTCGCGTATCGTACCAAGTACACTGGAATATATAAAAGGGTTCTGATCGTCCGGGATAGTGGATGCCGAGTATACTGTAACGACTCTAAAATTCCTATATCTTCGTATTGATAAAATTCTGTATTTTTATATTTGGTATATTTTTATTTCCATGTTATTAGTTATATTTAATCCCTTCATCTATTTTTCTCATCTAAGTATTTTCTAAAACTCATTTCTTTTTACCCAAACTTATTCTTTAAGCCCAATTCCTTTCTTTTCATTCACATTCTCTACAGCCCATCTAAAAAGCCCATTTTCTTTTTAAGCAATATCATATATTTAATTCTAATTAAATATGTGCATGAACAACTTTATAGCTCATTGGTTAAGTCCTTGCATTGTTATTCCATAAGTCGCATGTTCAAATCCCCATTCTTGCAATTATTTTTTATCATTTTTTTTTTATTCTTCTCATAACCTACAAATGAGACCTTTCATTTCCAAAATGAATGGTGACTTTTCATTTCTCTTTTAATTCTCATGTTAAATGCATATATTATAATTCACCATTACACCATCTTTATTGTCCTCTATCTTTTCCTTCCTCATATTTTTCCATCTCTCACTTCTCCCTCTTCACCTAAAGTTCAAGAAGAAGAACATGAAGAAGTCTTCAAGAAGGTCTCGCTAGTAACGCGAGACTATCGGCGGATAGACAAGCCCGGTGACAATACCGGCTTGTGTATGTAAGTCTCTTCTCTCTCCTTTTCCCCCACCTCTTATTTTCCTCTTGTCATGCATCGTGAACCCTCTATTCTTTTCATATCATAATCCATAAGAGAAGATACACATAAACATATACATATACATATACATAAGTTTAGATATATATGATTCTATATGGTTTAATAATATCTTATTATCTCTTGTTCAAATTAAAGTATTTTTAATTCTTTGTTCATGGCTAGGAATGTTTATTACAACTTGTGAGAACACAAATTTCATGCCACAATATATCTATAATGTCGCATGAAATCGGTTTGTTTATTAAAATAAAAATAGAAGCCTGCATAAAATACTAGTTAATCTTTCTGCCGATTTTAGTATACACATCAATACTTTTAGTTTTAAAATAATTTTTATAAATTAATTTTTAATTCTGAAAATTTCATGAAATTTATATATGATAGAATATATTATTTTGTATACGCTGTAAAAATTTTAGATCGATCCGCATAACGGTTTAGGAATTACATCGTATTTATTCACTGATCGTAAAACAGAATACTGCAGTTATCGGTCAACTTCTAGGACATATAACTTGGTATACCGGTATCCAAATTGAGCAAACTCAGGTGTTTTTGATATCTACATCGAATGATCTAGATTTTCTTAGTTTTATAGTTTTACTGAAAACCCATCTAAGATAAAGAAAACTGAGTTACAATATTAAGTGACGGATCTGGACAGAATCTGTTCCGATTCGCACACTGTTTTTAAATTGGACATAACTCGAACACCCGATGTCCGTTTGTGACAAAATTTAGATGTGTAGATGCACCATTGATAGAACTATAATTTTCTGTATATTATATTACTTAGGAATGCATGAAACAACCTGATATAGGCTTTGCAATAGAATATATAGCTGCTGTCCAGAAATCTGAATTTTTGTTTTAAATGCTGATATTAAAATGATCATAACTAGAGCTTCAGAAATCCAAATCATGTGAATCTTGGTGTTTTCGATAAGTACATAGAAATACCTACAATTTTCTAATAATTTTCGTAACCTGAAACCTGATACAAATTAACTCAAACTGCGTTTTAAAAATATGTGACGGTGCCGAATAGATTCTGATCTGTTTTGCGCGACGATACGAAAACATATATATCTCTCAAACCGGTAGTCGTATTTAGGTGAAACTGGAACTCACGCATGCAAAACATTTAGAGCCATATTTCTATTTATATTCCATATTCGTTCAACTTGATTAATTAGTCATACATAATATTTCTTTACAACATTGTTTATGGTAGTTACTCGAATAATATACTTGACTCATTTCATGTTATTCGAACATGTATACATATTTAGCTTGATCATGAAATTGTTGTCTATACATAAAGACGATAATCAAATACTTGAGGTGTATTTTGCAAACTATACAATATTACTTTTTACAATAAACCCCCTCAAGTTTTATAAATTACAATAAGGCCCCTAACAAATGAAGAACTTCAAATTATCTTCTCTAGTCTGACTCGGGTTAGAGTCTGACTATTTCTGATTTGAATATAATTCAAGTCAATCTATATTCTTTATATTTCAACTCAAGATGAATACATGAATCCCAGAATCCAGTTAACAATCTATATAACTTGACTGAACCGAACCATGGATATTCCTTTTACATGATTCCCAGTATTCCATTTACATGACTCTATGGTTATAGCCGTTTCCTGATATCATGGTTTCGGTCAGTCAGTTAATCACTCATACAATCAACACAATTTTACAAGATAACAATACAAACAAGACATCGCGGGGTTTAAGGGGTAGACTGGTACGGAATATGTTAAAGGTGGCACGAGGTGGTCACTTAAGACGTAATTACATCCATGCCGTTGTTCCGTGGTATTATCGACGGAGCCTTGTACTACAGGTTACCAAAGTCCCCGGTGTAAGTGGGACTCCCCTCGTATACACTGGCATCTTCTGTACCAGGCTACAAACAACAGCGTTAATACAACATTACAATATTATAATACAACATTAAAAGCTACACTCTCCCTCTCTTACTCTCTGTCTATTTCTCCCTTATCTTTGGGACTTACCGAGCGACCTGTTCGCTGACGACATTCTATTTCTTTCTTCTTTGAATGTCGTCAGGTGATTTGGACCCGGCAGAGGTTGAGCCATCGCAAGAAGACTTGGAGCAGTTTACTGAAGACCCTGCACTGTAGTTTCATTGTACACTTTTCCTTTCTGTACTTTTCATTTCCTGTTATGCCACTGTTTAGGCATCTTTTATTTCAGTTGTATTTCCTTTCATGTATTGTATAAAGAATGTTAATAAATAAAAGTTGCTGTTATTTTTATACTCTTGTCTCTTGTGTAATATTTTATATTGCTTAGCTACGCTTAGCGTATGTACTTCTGAGTACATACGTAGCGGACCTCGTCGCGCCCACTTCACCGTACACTGGGAAGCGGGGCGTGACATATACAATTTAAGTACCCATAATAAATCACACCGTCCGATCCTACCATCGCAATCCCACTATTCTGAGTGGTTCTAGATGTTTCTATGTCCTTAACTTCGAATTTGTATCCAAGGACACCAAATCCTTTGTAATATGCAACCTCCATACTAGGAAATTGAGCTAAACATCTTGAATCACTCTCAAATGATGCAGACAAGTTCGGATCGTGGATCTAACAAAACAAATTTTACGACAAATACATAACGATACAAGTTTAAATTAAAACTGATAGCAATAAAATGTTGTTCGAATAACTTACATGATCTGTGACCCAATCACAAAAATTATCGTGATGATATTTTTCCAATCGTTCTTCGTTCCAATCAGGATGCCCATCACGTACCTCATTAAAATGAATTCTGTTTTCGACAAATAATGGTGATATTAATATTATATCATTTCATACACACACAAACACAGATATAACAATTAATCCAAAAAAAACTTACTGTCTAATTTGTTCAAGACATGCGCAATTAAGCAAGATAAATCGGTATATCTTGTTGATAAATATAGTGTCTACCCTCTTATACTCGGCTTTACCATATGGCCCATCTTGAATTCTTCGTGGCCGGTTAAGTCTTGTCTCAATGTTCTCATCCAGATAGCGGGAACAAAATGTGGTTGCTTCATCGAGAAGATAACCTTGCATGATAGAACCCTCTAGTCGATTTTTATTGCGTATATACTTCTTAAGAGTGTAGAGGTAACTAATGAAAATATGTTGAATAAATAAATACGGGCATACAGGACAACAATAAATTTATAAATTGCGTGAAACGAAAAATTACACGTACCTCTCGACGGGATACATCCATCGATATTGTACCGGTCCGGCTAACTTCGCCTCAGTTGCAAAATGAACCGTCAAGTGTATTATGATATCGAAGAATGACGGTGGGAAAATACGCTCAAACTTGCAAAGTATCAACGCAATAGAATTTTCTAGTTTATCCAGCGTCACAACCTCCAGTGTTTTAGCACACAACTCCCTGAAAAAACAACATAGGTCGTTGATTACTAGACCAACCGATTCGGGGAGAGAAGTCCTGAGGGCTAATGGAAGAAGGTGCTCCACGATAACATGGTGATCATGACTTTTCATCCCATCGATCTTTCCCTTCACAATTTTTATTTTCTTGTTGAATGATCCTGAGAAACCTGTGAGAACTTTCAAATCATGGAACACCTGCAGGAATCTTTTCTTCTCCGGTTGTGACATATGATAAACGGCATTGGGAAGTACAAACTTGCCATGTTTACCCGCTACCGGTCTAGGGTGCAATTCACTTCTTATCCCCCACTCTTGTAGATTCATCCGAGCATTCAGGTTGTCTTTCGATTTCCCGTCTTTACAAAGAAGCAAGTTAAGTATGTGCTCTGATACTCCCTTCCCTATATGCATAACGTCCAGATAATGATGCACTAAATTTGTAGACCAGTACGGAAGCTCGAAAAAAATGCTTAACTTGTTCCAAAATGGTGGTTTGACCTGTTTCGTCGGATCCATCCCGAAGGTCACATTATTGTAACCATCCCATTTAGCAGTCACGTCCTCTCCGGATAATGGGGATGGAGGTCCAAAAAGCTCTTGATGACTATCAAAGTGAACCGTGTCTAACCTATAGGGGTGGTCTGGAGGCAGGAAACGTCGATGGCCGTAATAACAAACCTTCCTGCTAAAATTCAAGAATTTCGATGTTGTGTGTTCATGGCAATGAGGACATGCTTTGTGACCATGTACGGACCAACCTGATAGCATTCCATACGCAGGAAAGTCATTAATTGTCCACATTAGAGCCGCACGCAGTATGAAGGTTGTATTTGTGTTTGCATCATATGTCTCTACACCATCAATGAACAAAGATTTCAACTCCTCGATCAGAGGTCGGAGATAGACGTCAATATTGTTCCCCGGTGAGTTTGGTCCGTCGATAAGAAGAGACATCATAAAGTATGATTGGTCCATAACCAACAAGGGCGACAGATTATAAATTATCATTACAACGGGTCATGTGCTGTGACTTCCAGCCATATAGTTGAATGGGCAGAAGCCATCAGTAGCCAGTCCGAGCCGGACATTGCGAGGATCGCTACTGAATATTGCGTGCCTCCTATCGAAATCCTTCCATGCCGGTGAATCTCTTGGATGGCTTATTTTTCCATCTTCACTTGGAGGAGCACGGTGATGCTAAATCATTGCCTCGGCTGTTTTCTTGCACCTGAATAGCCTCTGTAGCCTCTGTGTTATAGGAAAGTATCGTGCTATCTTGACAGGTATATCAGGCTTCTTATCAGAATCTTTCGGCTCATACCTGGCCTCTCCGCATGTTGGACACTCTTTCAAATCTGAATTCTCTTTCCGGTACAACACGCAATTTTTAGAACATGCTTGAATCTTCTCGCACTTTAGACCCAAATCAGACATCATCTTCTGGGCTCCGTACCAGCTGTCGGGCACGTTATTTCCCGGAGGCATAAAATCTTTCAAGAACGAAAGAAGTATTGTGAATGACTTATTGCTCCATCCATTTAGGCACTTAATCTGGAAAAGCTGGACAAACCATGAGAGGGTGGAATACTTCGTATTCTCATAAATTGGTTTTCTAGCATCATTCATGAAATTTTCATATTTATCCGCACGCGGTCCTTGACCGGAAGGAATGTCATCTTCGGTACGAATAGATTCACCTAGGGCAGCCTCTACCATATCCTCCATTTCTTCTGATGGAAATAAATTACCGTCTTCTCCTTCTGCCGCATTACCTAATTCTTCTTCTTCTCCTGCCGCATTATCGTGTTCTCCTTCTTCTTCTGCCGCAGTACTGCATTCTTCTCATTCCCCGTGATATTTCCAAGTTGTATAAAGTCTAGTAAACCCATATTTTACAATATGAAGCTCTGCCAATTCTACCTTCTGCCAGTACTTATTGCCACATCTATCGCACGGACAGAGAATCTTCTCTATTATGATCTTATTATGTGCGCGTGCAAATTCAAGGAAAGCAGCAACTCCTGCGACAAACTTAGGTTGCATACGTTGTTGCCAATCCACTTACATCCAGTCCTTAATTCTGACGTACTCATGGGCCATGTTAGACTGTATAACATATAAATTGTAGGTTATGCTGACTATAT
The DNA here is from genome assembly GCA_030015575.1 of Agapanthus africanus. Taxonomy (NCBI): domain Eukaryota; kingdom Viridiplantae; phylum Streptophyta; class Magnoliopsida; order Asparagales; family Amaryllidaceae; genus Agapanthus; species Agapanthus africanus. Next base: position 746,658,268 of record CM057340.1, read on the forward strand.
TGAGAAATATAAGAACGGGATAGTTACTGACAAAGGAGAAAATCCGTGTATATACTTTGTGTGTGCGTTTGTCGTTAAAAAGAATAAATTATCGCACATATGTCAACCGATAGACGGGGACTAAGTGGCGCTTTTAGTTTCATATATGAGTATCGATGAGAATATGAAGGTTTCATATTATCATCGAGAATCATATATTGGTTTTAACTTGAACATCTCGAATCACTCTCTAATTATGCGTTTATTGTGTATTCTTGTTGTGTGTGTGTATTCCGGCTGTCGGGGGTAGGCTTCTATCCCATTAAGAATGTATAGAGCGAACACCCATCACTTGTGCTTTCAACCATTTCGAGTAAATTTCGGCCGCACCTCCCCGCTGTTCTCCAAGTACACTGTAATAGAATAGATAATCATTTCAAAACTGTGAAACAACATTGAATTGAACATCTAATCTATCTTTGTATACGAAGAACCAGCGGAAAGGTACCGACGAAATATCTCGAAACGGATGAAAACACAAGTGAATGAAGGCGTTTGCTTTATACATTCTTAACTTGTCCACACGGGACAAATCTATGGGTTACCATACGATTGAATTTTCTCGTCGCGTAGACTATACGACGGTGGTTAGTATCGAGCTATACCGTCCGATATTTAACAACCTTCGTATAGTTCTATTTCACGACGAACATCGCACGTATGTTAACCGATAGACGGGGACTAAGTGGCGCTTTTAGTTTCATATATGAGTATCGATGAGAATATGAAGGATTCGTATTATCATCGAGTATCATATATTCGTTTTAACTTGAACTTCTCGAATCACTCTCTAATTATGCGTTTGTTGTGTATTCTTGTTGTATGTGTGTGTTCCGGCTGTCGGGGGCAGGCTTCTATCCCATTAAGAATGTATAGAGCGAACACCCATCACTTGTGCTTTCAACCGTTTCGAGTAAATTTCGGCAACACCTCCCCGTTGTTCTCTGAGTACACTGTAATAGAATAGATAATCATTTCAAAGCTGTGAAACAACGTTGAAATGAACATCTAATCTATCTTTGTACACGGAGAACCAGCGGAAAGGTACCGACGAAATATCTCGAAACGGATGAAAACACAGTGAATGAAAGCATTTGCTTTATACATTCTTAACTTGTCCACACAGGACAAATCTATGGGTTACCATACGATTGAATTTTCTCGTCGCGTAGACTATACGACGGTTGTTAGTATCGAGATATACCGTCCGATATTTAACAACCTTCGTATAGTTCTATGTCACGACGAATATCGCACGTATGTTAACCGATAGACGGGGACTAAGCGGCGCTTTTAGTTTCATATATGAGTATCGATGAGAATATGAAGGATTCGTATTATCATCGAGTATCATATATTGGTTTTAACTTGAACATCTCGAATCACTCTCTAATTATGCGTTTGTTGTGTATTCTTGTTGTATGTGTGTGTTCCGGCTGTCGGGGGTAGGCTTCTATCCCATTAAGAATGTATAGAGCGAACACCCATCACTTGTGCTTTCAACCGTTTCGAGTAAATTTCGGCAGCACCTTCCCGCTGTTCTCCGAGTACACTGTAATAGAATAGATAATCATTTCAAAGCTGTGAAACAACGTTGAAATGAACATCTAATCTATCTTTGTACACGGAGAACCAGCGGAAAGGTACCGACGAAATATCTCGAAACGGATGAAAACACAAGTGAATGAAGGCGTTTGCTTTATACATTCTTAACTTGTCCACACGGGACAAATCTAGGGGTTACCATACGATTAAATTTTCTCGTCGCGTAGACTATACGACGGTTGTCAGTATCGAGTTATACCGTCCGATATTTAACAACCTTCGTATAGTTCTATGTCACGACGAACATCGCACGTATGTTAACCGATAGACGGGGACTAAGTGGCGCTTTTAGTTTCATATATGAGTATCGATGAGAATATGAAGGTTTCATATTATCATCGAGTATCATATATTGGTTTTAACTTGAACATCTCGAACCACTCTCTAATGATGCGTTTGTTGTGCATTCGTGTTGTATGTGTAACATGATTTTAAACCATTGAGATCAAGATTGATAGAACTGATCATCCTGTATTGCAATGGTATTCATCTACCAAAAACTATTATTGTAATGGCATTCATCTATAACAATCAACAATTAAAACTACAAATGTAGGATACTGATATCATAAGACGTTATACGCAACATATGAATTCACATGACTGAAACATGCATCAAAAAACATGTTCATCCAAAAGAAATGCCACTGTCAACAAATATAAACAAAGGATTATTATATTAACTATGAAACATATTAGAAAAAGGATAGAAGTTAAAGATATTAATAACATGATGATAATCAAAGCAGTTGCGTACAGATGCTAAAACCGAATATGTGACACGATATTCTTGTAAAGATAGACATGTATTAAAAGAAGAGACGCCCAAGTAAAATCCATAACTAAATCCCTATCTTGCCCTTCCTTTTCTTCAAATCAGAAATGTGTCTCTTTTTTTTTTGCAATTATATATAGCTAAAACAAAGAAGGTCCTACAATTCTAAGCTTTTCCAATTACAACGGCCCATCCTCAAAATCCAGAATTTTATGAGCATCTTATGCAATTAGCAAACATATTCAACCGAAAACACCCTCAAAATTTCCACCAGACTACAAATCCTTTGCATACTCAAACCCCAACCAGATCAAATTAAGGGACTACTCAGACCCACAGTTTAAATCAATCAAAAATATCCAAAATCAGACATGAGGTCTTTGGATACCTACCAAATGCCAGGTCCCATGACTCCAAAAACAAAACCCCAACATGCCCAACGGCTAAAAGATCCACAAAACAGTCTCCGTTTCCAAGAAAATTTGAAAATGAAAAATAAAATTATTAGTTAAACTGGGCTTTACCCACATTATTAGTCCAGTTTCCAACACCTTCTCAAACTAGACACATTTTCCTCTTATGATCATCATCAACATTTCAATTAACGAGCTTAATGCTAATTAGAATGGAAATTAATTTAGACCCTGAAATCCAAAACCCCAACCCCAATCCTAACCCTAACCCCAACCCCAACCCCAACAGCAACCCCCTGCCGAACCCCAACCCCAACCGCAGCCCCAGCCCCAGCCCCAGCCCCAACCCTAACGCTGACTGCAGCCCGAGCCCCAACCCCAACCGCAGCCCCAGCCCCAGCCCCAACCCTAGCCCTAGCCCGAGCCCCAGCCCCAGCCACAAGCCTAGCCCCAGCCCCAGCCCCAACCCCAGCCCCAATCAAAAATTTGAGTAATTAAAAATTTCCTTACCTGTGCAGAGGCGACGACGAGAACGGAGATGAGCCGGCGCTGGCGACGACGAAAACAGGCGGTGGCTATGACGAATCGGCGGCGCTGGCGACAACGAGAACGACGATCGATCAGCAGGAACAAGGGTTTGGGAATTTTTTCTTCGCGCCACTAGTAAAATAAGGGGTTGCCCCTACGGATATTTACATACGTAGGGGCAATTTAAGTTTGTCCCTACGGATTAATCCGTAGGGCTAAAAGGTTGCCCTTATGGGCATAGACGTCCAAGAATAAAAATATTAATTCTTAATTTGGTGTTTGCCCCTACGGAGCCGTAAACAAAGGATCTACGGGTATATCCGTAGGGGCAAGTAAATATCGATTTAACAAAATCCCAGATCGATCGCCTACGCTCGCTCACTTTCCCTCTCTCTCGATCGCGCGCGAAAAAATTCCCCAATTCGCCACGCCGTCGCCGCCAACGTCGTTCTCCTCGTCGCCACCGCCGGTTTCGTCGCCACCTCAGCTCTCGTCGCCACCGCGGTTCAGGTAGTCGCCCCAGCCCCAGCGCAGCAGCGGTTCAGGTGAGTAAATCTTTGGATTACTTCGGGCTTAGGGTTCAGGTGAGGTAAATTAAAGATTTTTGGGATTATTTTGGGCTTAGGGTTCATGGCGCGCGAGTTGGGGTTGGGCAGGGGTCGCGGTCGCAGTCGGGGTCGGGGTCGGGGTAGGGTTAGGGTTGGTGTTCGGCTGCTGTAGGTGGGGCTGGGGTTAGGGTTTGCCTTAGGGTTGGTGTTGGGGTTTAGCTGGCCGCACTGGGTTTAGGGTTAGGTTAGGGCTGGGCTGGGGTGGGGCTAGGCTGGGGTGGGGCTGGGGCTGGGGGCGGGGGCTGGGGCTGGGTTGGGGTTAAGTGGTGGGGAGTTAGAAAATTATTCTAGTATGTATCCTTACACTCTAGTTAGTATAGCAAGATGCCCAGATGTGTTCTTGTGTACTGCTGTGTAAACCATTCTTTCACCAACTAATTCGTAGCAAAACTGGCTTTGGTGTTGTCAATTGATGTAGCCTTGAAAACTGGCTTTGGTGCTGGCTTTGGTGTTGTCAATTGATGTAGCCTTGAAAACATTGTTATATCATCCGATCACATTTATTTCTTGTAGATGTTGTTTGGATATTGGATGCATTGTTCATATTTGATATGTAAAAATAAAAAAAATAAAAAATTGTAGTCAGATTCATATTGAAAATGGATGTTAAGTGTTCTTTGGGCTCATATCGAATATGTTGGATGATTAGTGTCCTTGGGCACATGGATTCTCAAAGTCTTAAGGTTGATTCATGAATTTATGTGTCTTTTTTGTTTGTTTTGTACCAAATGAAAATGAAAGATGATGGTTACGAGTTTCTTATTCTTTTGTTTGGTTGTGCCCAAATTGTGGACATGGATTTTTTTGCAAATCCTTACTTTTTTCGACGGAATGGAAAGGGCTCCAAATATCCTAGTTGCATCAATCAATCCTAAAATCAAGTTTGCAAACCAAATACAAAACTGGCAAGTTTTTATGGATTTGATATTCCAAAAATCCAACTCCAATCCAAATCCACTGAGGGGTTGTTTGTTTCATGGAATTAGAGCGTAAGTATGGAGGGGACAATTACTGTAGTAATACCAATGTCATGTTTTTTCTTGTGGTGTTTTTCTTGTTCCTTCAGTGTGAAGTTTATGTTTGTTTCCTTGACATGAAACCATGACTTGAGTGCATTTACATCATCACACATCATCCACTATTACAATATGGTGTTGCCCCTACGGATGATGAAATCCATAGGGGCAGATCTTTCTTGCCCCTACGGACTAAGCCGTAGGGCCAAATGGTTATCCCTACGGTGCCCGACATTTTAATTTAAAAATATTAAATCTTAATTTGTTGTTTGGCCCTACGGAGCCGCAAACCAATAACCTACGGTTATGTCCGTAGGGGCATCTAAATGGGAATTTAATAAAAAAAAAGGCACAGAAATGCCCTACGCCTCGATCTCGATCTTTCCCTCTCGTTCCCAAAATTTTCTCTCGTTCCCGCGTCTCCAATTTTCTCTTCGTCGCCACCGCGCGCCCTCCGTTCTCAGCCCGCCACCACCTTCCGTTCTCGGCCCACCACCGCCCTCGTTCTTCCTCGTCGAGTTCCTCGTCGCCGATTGCGTGCGTCGTCAACCGCCAAGCGTCTCCGTCGTCTCCTCCACTGTCTACAGGTAAGTAAATCTCCAATTAAACATAATTGTGATGATGTTAGGGCTAGTGTTCAGGGTTCGGGTAGGGATGAGGGTTAAGGTTAGGCATCGGGTTCAGTTTATGTTAGGGTTAGGGTTAGGGTTAGGGTTAGGGTTGGGGATCGGCTGGGGCTGGGGCTGGGGTTGGGGTTGGGGTTTAGCTGGGTCTGGGGTTAGGGTTAGGTTGGGGCTGGGGTTGGGGTTGGGGTGGGGCTGGGCTGGGCTGGGGCTGGGGTTAGGATTAGGTTGGGGTCGGGGTTTGCTGAATTTGGCAAACCTGAGAAGAATTTCCAGCAATTTTAGCCTGGTTTGATTACTATAATTATTGTTGATCGAGAAAATCGTGGGTCCTTCTACATCAAGGAATATCAGTCGCATGGCAGGATTTAGTCCGGTTTTGGCCTAACCGCATTTATAAATTTGTCTTTTAGATGTTTTCCTGAGTGTCACATCGTTCTCACCCAAGTTTGTAAGCCATGTTCATTATTCTTTCAATTATTTTAACTTGAATATGCCAGTTATTGTTCCGTTTACTATAAAGTTGCAACAAAGAGTCTCTGTTAGCACTTCCATGCACTCTTTACATGTTTTTATCATATCCACTCCTATCTATCCAGAAAGTCAACATCTTCTGGTATTTGTTTTCAAAAAGAAAAGATAAGAGAGGAAAAGATATTTGTCCGTCTCATATTTGAGCCATACTTTTGATTTTCTTGCAGATTCTGGGTTGATTTTCTGTGATAATTCATAAACATAGTAATATTTGTAATGTTTCTTCTTGTTAGTCTAGCTTTCCTCTTATGAATGCCAACACTGTTTTTGCCCTCCTTTTCTTCGTGGCACATGATATCTTGCACCTCTCCTCTCGAAAACTTATTTTCTCCTTTCCTAATCTATCCGAGGCTTAGCATAATCTAGTTGCGATAAACAATTCCATCTTCTGCTACTATGGTGGCACTGAGAAACTTCCATTTAGAAATGACAACACGTATTTTGTGGAAGTACTGTACAGAAGTAAAACCACAACGGGCATGACAAATTTGTTGACCAGGTTCCGATTACTGTGTGAAAGTTGTTCGGATGAAATTCTAATTCTGGTGGAATTGAAACCGATAACCGGTTCATATGGTGATTTAGGCTGCTTCAGTGATATTTGTGCCTACATTGATGCCTCAAGCAACGAATCAAATGATGTGGATCACAAACTAATTAAATAAATTTTGAATACCAATCTGGACTGGGATTTGAATACCAATCCTAGTTTGCTACATTTTTTTATATATAGTAGATGGTGATACTTCTTTAAGTAAAAACAACCCTACACTTAAGCGAAATCATAAATCGAAACACACATATATAGAATACAACTCACATTCCTTGTTCTCTGTTTCAGCATCAATCTTCTGATATGAACTAATGATGGCTTTCACATAGGCTTTTCCCTTTAGAGACTTCTTAGTGTCCAATGGAAAGCATACATCAGATTTGTGCAGGTCGGGTTCTTCTATGACTTTCAAGAGTCTCAACTGATTCTGTAAATTACACCCTAGTTGGGTGATACTTTTACCACTTCTCACTGCAGGTGCGCTCTCGATATTCAAAATGGATATTAGAGAGCGCACCTGTAGTGAGAAGTGGTAAAAGTATCACCCAACTAGGGTGTAATTTACAGAATCAGCTGAGACTCTTGAAAGTCATAGAAGAACCCGACCTGCACAAATCTGATGTATGCTTTCCATTGGACACTAAGAAGTCTCTAAAGGGAAAAGCCTATGTGAAAGCCATCATTAGTTCATATCAGAAGATTGATGCTGAAACAGAGAACGAGGAATGCCATTTTTTTCTTCTTCTGCCACATTACTGTCTTCTCCTTCTGCCACATTACTGTCTTCTCCTTCTTATTATGTGCGCGTGCAAATTCAATGACTATATTGAGAATATGGATTAATAGTGGGTAGGAAAAGTATTTCTCAAATGGCTTTTGCGTCTTAAAACCATAAACTACTAAGTAATGGCATACATAATTTTTTTAGTATAAAGGTTGTTATTTTAAGTTTTCCCTTATAGAGATATGATCTAACTGCATCTATAAACTATAAGTGTGCAGAAAATTATGATAAGAAACCATAAGAAATGGTCGTAGCCATGCATAACCTTGAATCTACATACCAAATCATGCAAAAGCATGCACTTATTGTCACCTTGCCTTGGAATATAAAATATCTTGGAAGACTATAAGCGAGCATTTAAATCTTGATAGCTTTTGACTTCAACATATATTTTTCTTAAGTACCATGAAATATACTTCCTCCGTATAAACCGTTTTCAGGAAGATGAATTAATAATGACAAATTATCCATTGTGGCTCACTAGGTTAGCATTTTCTCTTCTATTGACCATCTTACTAATCTGCTTGGTAAATTTATTCGGAACCGGCTGCGAATTATTAAAAGACATGCATAAGAAAGAAAGCTAAAATACAGATATATAGCATACCGATACATCGAAACTTCATAGTTGCGATGGCAATCCAGAGATATTTATTTCTACACACGTGGTGCGCGTGCGAATGCGTCAGGCATCATGGACAAATATTTCAGAACATGGAAAGTATTATTCGTATAAAGTAATTAAAACTTTTAAACATCTTGGGTAGATATTTTCTTAATTGATGCAATCATATCATGAGGACTAAATTTAAGCTATTATACATATGCATATGTATTTTTCTAACCTAATATATCTCACACACACACACAGAGAGAGAGAGAGAGAACACCAGTTTGGTAGAGAAATCAGCTAGCAGGACCCTGAAGAAATGGAGTCCATAGCATTGCTCATCATCATCATCCGTGATCCCTTTGATGCCTTATTATCAAAGGGATCATGGATGATGATGATGAGCAATACTATGGACTCCATTTCTTCAGGATCCTGCTACCTGATTTCTCTACCTACCTGGTGTTCTCTCTCTCTCTCTCTCTCTGTGTGTGTGTGATATATTATGTTAGAAAAATACATATGCATATGTATAATAGCTTAAATTTAGTCCTCATGATATGATTGCATCAACTAAGAAAATATCTACCCAAGGTGTTTAAAAGTTTTAATTACTTCATACGAATAATACTTTCCATGTTCTGAAATATTTGTCCATGATGCCTTACACATTCGCACGCGCACCACGTGTGTAGAAATAAATATCTCTGGATTGCCATCGCAACTATGAAGTTTCGATGTATCGGTATGCTATATATCTGTATTTTAGCTTTCTTTCGTATGCATGTCTTTTAATGATTCGCAGCCGGTTCCGAATAAATTTACCAAGCAGATTAGTAAGATGGTCAATAGAAGAGAAAATGCTAACCTAGTGAGCCACAATGGATAATTTGTCATTATTAATCCATCTTCCTGAAAACGGTTTATACGGAGGAAGTATATTTCATGGTACTTAAGAAAAATATATGTTGAAGTCAAAAGCTATTAAGATTTAAATGCTCGCTTATAGTCTTCCAAGATATTTTATATTCCAAGGCAAGGTGACAATAAGTGCATGCTTTTGCATGATTTGGTATGTAGATTCAAGGTTATGCATGGCTACGACCCTTTCTTATGGTTTCTTATCATAATTTTCTGCATACTTATAGTTTATAGATGCAGTTAGATCATATCTCTATAAGGGAAAACTTAAAATAACAACCTTTATACTAAAAAAATTATGTATGCCATTACTTAGTAGTTTATGGTTTTAAGACGCAACAGCCATTTGAGAAATACTTTTCCTACCCACTATTAATCCATATTCTTAATATAGTCATTGAATTTGCACGCGCACATAATAAGAAGGAGAAGACAGTAATGTGGCAGAAGGAGAAGACAGTAATGTGGCAGAAGGAGAAAAAAATGGCATTCCTCGTTCTCTGTTTCAGCATCAATCTTCGGATATGAAGTAATGATGGCTTTCACATAGGCTTTTCCCTTTAGAGACTTCTTAGTGTCCAATGGAAAGCATACATCAGATTTGTGCAGGTCGGGTTCTTCTATGACTTTCAAGAGTCTCAGCTGATTCTGTAAATTACACCCTAGTTGGGTGATACTTTTACCACTTCTCACTGCAGGTGCGCTCTCTAATATCCATTTTGAATGTAATATTATAGATATCCATGCATGTTTATGTCAAAATTACTTATATTGTCAATGTTTGATTGCCTAGTTGTTGGTGATGCGTCCATATCAGGGACAGAGGCCACTTCCGTTCCTCCAGGTATGTTTATATATTATATAGGGCATGTATATTGATTTAGAATGCTATATCATAAATATACACACATTCCTTTTGCTCTTAGTCGTCCAACTCATTATCATGGGCTGCTTGATGAGATTAGATTTGCGCCTGATGATCTACAAGAGCTTGTTCACTCCCTGTCATATGTGTAAGCAGCGCTATATGCGAGTTTACCTTGTTAGTATGTATGTACTGAAATTAATTAATATTATTCAAATTTTGATACATGCAGATACCAGAGGAGCACATCTTCTATCTCTGTAGGTAAGGCTTTGAATTTGTTGATTTTGGTATTTCTTGTCAATTTTATAGACCAGTATGTGCTAAATATAATGTTCTGACAGTTGCTAGGGGGAAGGCAGTATTCGAGGCTGCTGACCCCAGTCCTGGACGCCGCACAATGACGGCACCACGGAGGTTGGGAGAGAGGCCGAGGACTGGGCTCTAGCAGGGCCCATATGAGGTTGGACTCCACCCCGGTGGTTACTTCCTCCGTCTCCAGTGAGCGACGTATCCAGCAGGAACTGGAGAGCTTGAAGGCCACCGTTCAGGAGTTGAATGAGATGCTGGTATGTATACTACTTAATAGTAAAATATAATGTCATATTATAGATATCAACATATCCAATATCAGTACATAGCCTGAGCTTATTTAGTTGTAGACTTATGTTTTATTAATCATACATGTACATATCTAATTAAAATAAACTACAGTTTTCTAAACTAGATATCCAAATAGGGTTTCGAAATAACTCGATAATGATAAGAATTCGAATGTGGGTGTAGGAGCTGGTGGTTGAGCAGGCCCAGGCCTCGGGGATCGATTTTACCGGACAGAACGATCCGAGGCTGCTGACCCCAGTTCTGGACGCCGCACACGGAGGGCACCACGGAGGTTGGGAGAGGCCGGGGATTGGGCCCTAGCAGGGCCCATATGAGGTTGGACTCCACCCCGGCGGTTACTTCCTCCGTCTCCAGTGACCGGCATGTCCATCATGAACTGGATAGCTTGAGGGCCAGCGTTCAGGAGTTGAAGGAGATGCTGGTATGTATACTACTTTATAGTAAAATATCATTTCATATTATATACATATCAACATATCCATAATTAGTACGTAGCTTGAGCTTATTTGGTTTTAGACTTAAGTTTGATTAATCATACATACATATGTAATTGAAATAAACAACGCTTTTCCAAACTAGATATCCAAACAGGGTTTCGAAATAACTTAATAATGATACGAATTCGAATAATAAACAGTACTTACACGCTTCTTACACACGTTATATCCAGACGCGACAGGGTAGATCGGCCGAGCCTCCACACGCATCTCCTTCGGCTGCGGCTCCGCAAGCCACTACATCGGCTGCGGTTCCGCAGACAGCTCCTGTAGCTCCACCGCCCACTCAGACTCCCGCAGCCGCGGCTCCGCAAGCGACTACCTCGACGGCGGCTGCGCAGACCACATCGCCGGCTCCACATGCCGCTCAGACTCCCGCTCGCGACGAATTGCGGAGTTTATTGACCGAGGAGCAGGCGCGCGTTATTCTATCGTTATTCAGAGGTGGAGCTGGACCGAGCTAGGGTAGATTTTTGGTTCTTTTTTTTTTGAAACATGTATTTATTTATATCATACACATTGTACTACATTTTGAAACGATATTGATATTGGTTTGTATTTATATCATATTCAGTTTTTGTGTTTCTTTTGTATATTATATATATGCGTGAGATGTGATTATGAATACTGCAATATATGATTTGATTGATGTATATATTATTGTGCACAGGGCGAGAAAAAATCAAGCAGCCCATTTTTTAAAAAAAATTACAGACAATATGTACCTACGGATTAATCCGTAGGCACACATGTTACCCCTACGGATATGTCCGTAGGGGCAAAATATCAGCAGTAACTGATATTTCCCCCAGATCACAGTTGCAGGGGGTTGGGAAAGCCCCTACGAATATATCCGTAGGGGCAACTGACTCTCCCCTACGGCGTTATCCGTAGGGGCAAAATATCAGGAATTATGAATTTGTGCCCCTACGGAAACGTACCTACGCATATATCCGTAGGGGTGAGTACATGCCCCTACGGATATATCCGTAGGTCCAAGTAATTTATTAAAATAAACCGTAAATTATATAAAATCTTATACCCTACGGCTTTATCCGTAGGGGCAAAAGGACCTACACATATATCCGTAGGGGCAACAATTTGACCGTAGGGGCAAGTTCAGGGCCTCAACTTGCACCTGCGGCCTTTGCACCTACGGGGTATTTTTTCGCCCCTACGTATATATCCGTAGGGGCAGTTGGTTACCCATACGGATAAATCCGTAGGGGCAACCCTTCTTTGTAGTAGTGCGCGAGATTAGGAATAATGAGCGTAGGGATCGATCTGAACTTTTAACTTAAATCCCTATTTAAATGCCCCTACGGATAAGTCCGTAGGTTCTTGGTTTGCGGCTCCGTAGGGGCAAACAACAATTTAAGATTTAATAATTTTTAAATAAATATGTAAGGACCGTAGGGGCAACCTTTTGGCCCTACGGATTAATCCGTAGGGCCAAACTAAAATTGCCCCTACGGATGTCGTTATCCGTAGGGGCAACCCTCTATTTTAGTAGTGTGGATCCATACAAGATCCAGCCATCCTCTATTTCAAATGATTTGTGTTGGTTTGTTTGTGATGTTCTTTTCAAAATTTAATATTCTTCCAACTCTTTCATCCTTTTAGGATTTACTTCATAATTTTGTTCTAAGTGAGAATATTATATACATAAACAAGATTAATTCATAAAAAAGCTATTGTTGATCCAGAAGACATGTTACTTGATCAGTGCTTTGGTGGACCTCCTCCCTCTAATTGATCTCTAGTGTCAATATTCCAAATTAATCATTTTCTTACTTAGGCCCAGGGATTTATTAGAACAAAACTATGGGCATCTATAAATAGAGCATGGTTTATGGATTAGTGTGGGATTGAACATATGGATGGTGATTGATGAACCCCATCAATCGAATCCTGTATCACAGTTTCCCGACTTTTCTATAATTTTGTCAGTGTAATATATAGCTGAATATGAATCCATATGGATCCCAATCTAAAAAGTAATATATCAACATACTAAAAGTTCAAAATATGGGGTGTGTCCATCTAAGATTATCAGTTAAATTTTAACCATTTTTTCTAAGCGACTGGGAAAACTACATTTTTCGGTATTTCTATTTTTCTCATTAAAAGAAAACTCAAAAGGAAAATTGTGATACTTGATATGAGCAATTAAAGGCCTCAATTTTTCAAAAAAGCCCAACAATATATTAAGGCATCAGGACCTCTTCATGCTCATAAATAACATATTCAAGTATTTTATTAATTTTCTTTATTTCTTTTCTTCTTTAGTATTATTATTAATTTTCTTTTGGGAAAAAAAAAAGTATGGGATGGAAAAAGATCCCAGCCGCTAAAAAAAGAAAAACTTTACTGATCAAGAATAGTTGACAAAGTCAAGTAAGGAACTAAAATGGTACTATTGGAAAAAGTTGATTGTTGACATATATTGTTAATTTCTCTTACGTACACTTGTGAAGTGATGATGTCCTCAAAATCCTTACCATGAGTTTATGTGTGTGTGAAAGTTTATGATAGACATATAGTCACAATGTTCACTATAATGCTTTGTCGATATCAGGCCTTGATAGGGGAAGCATTTGGAGCAAATGATCACAGTAGCTTGTTTCTTCTGCCACCCACCCTATATCATCTTGTAAAACCTTTTTGTAGATCCTTGATTCCCATGGTTCATGCATGCATGGTTACATTCAAAGAAATGAATTCCAATATTATATTATTGATAGTTCTAATATTATATTGGATGAAATATGATTCAAGTTCTAATACTATATTCTTTGGATGCTCCAGCAATATTATAGCCAAATCTCATAATGTGAGGGACAGGAGTGACACATCATCATTTTCAATAAGATTCTGAGGTACACGTCTCTGTTTCCAAAAACCAACCATAGACAAAATTCCCTTCTCATTTGCACGTGGTACCTCCCAATGGCAACTTAAGGTGGCAAATGGGCCAGGCTGAAGGTGGTCCGGCCAGGACCGGCCTGGAAAGTGGCCCGCCCGAGGGCCATGTGGCGGGCCCGGCTGAGGGACCATCCCGGCCTCACGCCGGCCCGACTCGGCACACGCACAAGCCTGAGCCCGGTTCGGGCCGGCTCGAGGCCCTGTCCGATCCCGTCGAGGGGATTTCAAACTTTTAAAATTAGAAAAAAAAAATTAGCCCAAAGCACGAGGGCAGCGATCAAAATTTCAAATTTCAAAATTTTAAAGTTCAAATGTCTATTTTGACCCTCCCAACAGCTATAAAAATGGCTAGTGTGAAGGATATTTTGGTCATTTTCTGCATCCAAAATTCTATAAATATTTTTCTATACTTTTTATTTTCATCACAATTCACAACAATATAATTTGCATTCTCTACATCTCTCTTTTTAATTGCCGAGAAGTTTACTGTCAAAATTTGGAATCAAGCAATTTTCATTCCTGCAATCTCAATCTTTAGCAATTTGATTCTGTTATTTGGAATCAGGATTTTTTTGTATTAGTTATATATTTTTCTCGTCTAATTTTTTTATCATGTATTTTCCTCTCTTTCTAATTTTTTTTAATTAAGCATGACCGGTTCATCATCATCGAAGGTAAAAGGGCCGGCTCATCATCATGTAAACGTGCTTTTCAATTTGATTCGAATTCACAACATGCAATTAGATTAAAACACATAACCGGTACATCATCACATAGAAATTCATTTTAAATTGATTTGAATACACAAGATTCAATTAGATTAAGTAATATGGTGCCAATAACCGATTCTTATTCTCCAAATTTTGATTCTGCTAATTTTGAAATGCCTACACCATAAAGTCATGCCGCTGAAGAAGTTCATGCTCCTAATGTTCTTGATGCTAGTTTTCCGGTCCTAATATTTCCAAACCCGAAAAAACCAGAACTTCTAAAGTTCGGAAATATTTTGTACAAGAAGAAGTTGCAGGTAAAGGTCAACGGGCTGTTTGTAAAATTTGTAGAAAAGATTTTACCTGTACAGGAAAAAATGGAACTAAACATCTAAGAAAACATGCAAACTCCTATTAAAAGGCAGATTCTCGACATACGACTTTAAGCATGGCATCTAATTCTTTAACTGATTTTTCTTATTCACAAGAAACTAATAGAAGCATTTGGTTTTGCTGAAAATAAAAAATTTGATAAATCAGTAAAACCGTATATAATCACGTATTTCAAAGAGTACCATAAAATACACTTAGGTGTGATACTTTTAAATTTTTTATGAAGCCAAACCTAATTTATTTAGTATTTTTGCTAATCTTGAAGGTAAAATTGCATTAACTTTTTATCTTTGGACGACAAAAATGGGGCATTAGTTATATTTGTATTACTGCATATTTTATTGAAAATGATTAATTGTTACAAAAAGAGTTATTGATTTTTCGAAAATGGAGCATTCACATACTGGAAATAATATAAGTAATTGTATTATGGCCACTGTATGGTGTTTTTCGTCACCCCATTGAGATGGAAATACGCGCGCGCTTGTCAGGCGCAGTACAGATTCCCCCTGCTTAGGGTAGACGGGGTTTATTGATTGTGGAGATCCGAATCTCCGGCAGACGCAGACTAAGCTGCCGTTAATTACCCCTCGCATTTCGAGCGAAGGAACCTCCGATTGACGGGTTAAACTGGTCATGCGAACTCAATGTGCAGTGCGTTGGTGTGTGTGTGTGTGTTTTGCTCCATTTGTTAAAAAAAGGATATATATATTTTTCTATATAAAAAACAAAAATAAATAAGTAAATAAATATTTAGAGAATTTTTTTATTTAAATTTTTATTATTTTTATAATTTTAAAATATTATTTATAATTTATTTTTACTTATTTAATATTTATTTATTTTATTTTATTTTATTTTAAATAAAAAAAGGATTAAATAAAGAAAAGAAGGAAGAAAGAAGAAAAGAAAGAAAAAAAAATGGGGGTAGGGGGGAGAACCTGGGCTCTCTTTTAATGGAAGTCTCCACTCACATGCTAGCATGTGAGGGGAGTCACATGCTAGCATGTGACATGGAGGGTCACATGCTAGCATGTGACCCCATGTGCTGGGGGCAAAAGGGCTCCAGATTTTTTTTTTTTATATGGAGTTTAACTCCAAAAGATTTTAAATGGAGTTTAACTCCAAAAAGGGTTTTAAATGGGGTTTAACTCCAAAAATATTTTTATTGCGGAATTAAACTCCAAAAGAATTTTATTTGTGGAGTTAAACTCCGAAAGAATTTAAATGGAGTTGAACTCCGAAAGAATTTTTATTGTGGAGTTGAACTCCGAAAGAATTTTTATAGTAGAGTTGAACTCCAAAAGAATTTTTGTTGTGGAGTTAAACTCCAAAATAGCATGTGAAGGTCACATGCTGGCATATGACTAACATGTGAGGGGCACATGCTAGCATGTGAGGGGCACATGCTAGCACATGACTAACATGTGACCTCTCACATGCTAGCATGTGAGGGGGGCCAAAAGGGCTCATATTAATTGGGAGCCCTCCCCCTCACGTGCTAGCATGTGATGGGGGCAAAAAGGGTTCCGAAAATTTAATTTGTTTTCATGGAGTTCAACTCCAAAAGATTTTAAATGGAGTTTAACTCCAAAAAGAGTTTTAAATTGAGTTTAACTCCGAAAAAATTTTTATTACGGAGTTAAATTCCAAAAGAATTTTATTTGTGGAATTAAACTCCGAAAGAATTTAAATGTGGGGTTAAACTCCGAAAGAATTTATATGGAGTTAAACTCCTGAAAAGATTTAATGTGGAGTTAAACTCCCAAAAAAAGATTTTTACTGTGGAGTTAAACTCCAAAAGAATTTCTGTAGTGAAGTTAAACTCCAAAATAATTTTATTTGTGGAGTTAAACTCCAAAAGATTTTCCCCTTTGTCTTTTGAGAAGAAGCCCAAAATGGGTTCTCTTGAAACTCCAAGATCTAGATCTTGGATGATAAAAAAAGACACCCTTTTTTCTTCTCCTGATGGAGTTTTGGGATGTGGGTTTATGGTAAAACTTTATTTAGTTGTAAAAGAGAAGAGCTAAGCTCTTGATTTAATTGGAAAATGAAAAGAAAGAGGAAGAACTTGGAAGAGAGAGGATGGAGGCACAAACCCTAGTTTTGGGAGAATAAAGAGTGTATCTTTTATTCATCATCATGTTGTCTCTTATAGGCTTACACATTTACATGTAGCCGCTTGGGCTTTACAAAATGGCATTTTCCCCATCCCATACTTCATGTGCATTTCTTTTGCACATAAGCCATGGGCTTTACAAAAAATTGGTTTTATGCCCATTTTACTTACATTCATGCATAAAAAATTACATCAAAATTATTTATTACATGGCTTTTTATTTTGGCATGGAAGAGGGCCGGTCGCTTCATGTTCGGACTCAACCTGGGCATGGGCCCACTTGATCCGGGCTTGGGCCCACCTGGCTTGGGGTTGACCTTGACTTTAACTTGGTCAACCGGGGTGCAATTTTCGACCCCAACAAAGTGCCCCCCATCAATAAATGCACACTGCACATTTGACTTGTGTGCATGAAATTGATGGATCTTGAAGCTAGACTTCCAGGCGGAACATTATTCCGGGGGCGGAGCATCCCTCGGGGAGTATGATTCCCAGGGATCGAAGCATCATTCCGATTTGCGGAGCATAATTTCATAGTCGGAGTATCATTCCGAAGAGTCGGAGCATAATTCTGAAGGTTGGAGCATAATTCCGGGATCGGAGTATCATTCCGAAGAGCGGAGCATGATTCCAGGGATCGGAGCATCATTCCGAAGAACGGAGCATGATTCCGTGGGTCGGAGCATAATTCCGAAGAGCGGATCATGATTCCAGGGATCGGAGCATCATTCCGAAGAGCGGAGCATGATTCCAGGGATCGGCATCATTCCGAAGAGCGGAGCATGATTCCAGGGATCGGAGCATCATTCCGAAGAGTCGGAGCATAATTCTGAAGAGCAGATCATGATTCCAGGGATCGGAGCATCATTCCGAAGAGCGGAGTATGATTCCAGGGATCGGAGCATTATTCCAAAGAGTCGGAGCATAATTCCGAGGGCTGGAGCATAATTCCGGGATCAGAGTATCATTCCGAAGAGCGGGGCATGATTCCAGGGATCGGAGCATCATTCCGAAGAGCGGGGAATGATTCCAGGGATCGGAGCATCATTCCGAAGAACGGATCATGATTCCGGGGATCGGAGCATCATTCCGAAGAGCGGAGCATGATTCCGGGGATCGAAGCATCATTCCGGAGAGCGGAGCATGATTCCAGGGATCGGAGTATCATTCCGAAGAGCGGAGCATAATTCCAGGGGTCGAAGCATAATTCCAAAGAGCGGCAGACATTCGGACTGAAGCATAATTTCGATGCAGAGCTTGATTCCCAGGCGAAGCATAATTCCGAAAGGGAAAGCAGATACTCTGAGGCAAAACATGATTTCGACACGGGGTACATTCTAAGACGGAGTATGATTCCGGCGCAGAGCTTGTTGGCTGACTTGATTTCGAGATGAAGCATAATTTCGACAGGGAAGGAAGGTACACCGAGGCGAAGCATGATTTCGACACGGGGTGCACATTCTGAGACGAAGCATGATTCCGACGCGGAGCTTGCTGGTTGATTTGATTCCGAGACGAAGCATAATTTCAACAGGGAAGGTAGATACACCGAGGCAAAACTTGATTTCGACGCGGGGTACACTCTGAGACGAAGTATGACTCCAACGTAGATCTTGCTGGTTGACTTGATTTCGAGGCGGAGCATAATCCCGACGAGGAGGTCGTTGGTTGATTCCGAGCCAGAGCATAATTCCGACAGGGAAGGCAGATACACCGAGGCGAAGCTTGATTTCGACACGGGGTAAATTCTGGGACGGAGCATGATTCCACCGCAGAGGTTGTTGGTTTGATTTGATTTGGGTTTACATCAGCATCGCTACACTGGAATATGGTACCAGAAGCGAATCATCATTTGCCATGAGAGGATTTGGGAATTGGTTTTGGATTGGCATCTGCATTGCTGCACTGGAATAATGCCAGGAGTAACTCATCATTTGCCCCAAGAGGATTTGGGAATTGATGGCTTAGGAGACAGGTTTAGATCCCTATCATCTAAGGCTTTTCAAATTTATGGGCCGTAAGGGTCCCATAAAAGCATTTTCTCCCTATGGGTCGAAAAGATCCCGTAGGTATATTTTCTCCTTAGGAGTCATGGGGACTCCCAAGTGTGTTGCTCCATTGTGAGTCGTAAGGATCTCACGCGGGAATTTTCTCCTCACAAAGTCGAGAGGACTTTATGTAACAACCATAATTTTCCTATACACTTTTCTATACAAATTTTTTTAAATTTTTTTAAAATCCATAAAGGAGTATTTTAACCTGAGCACAATATATATATAAGTAATTATTTTGTTTTTAAATAATTCCATTTTTAGTATACATAAAATTGTTTTAAAATTAAAGTGTACTTGGGGTATTTAATGTTGCTGTTACCACTTTAAGTAGTTATTTTCCCACAATAATTACAAGAAGGAGCTTGTAGCTCATTGGTAATACCTTGCACTGCTGAACCAAGCTACCAGAGTTCAAATCCTATGCCCCACATTATTTTTGTATTTATTTTGTTTTAATTTCTTTTGGAAGTCAACGGTCAAAAGGCCAT
Organism: Agapanthus africanus; assembly: GCA_030015575.1. Classification (NCBI taxonomy): domain Eukaryota; kingdom Viridiplantae; phylum Streptophyta; class Magnoliopsida; order Asparagales; family Amaryllidaceae; genus Agapanthus; species Agapanthus africanus. The sequence continues at coordinate 746,677,952 of CM057340.1, forward strand.
AACTCACAAAATATGTACTGGACACCAAAAAGTAAATATATCAAATTGTTCCCTAGGAAAACCCCCGGCCCCTGACACCTTGACTCGACCCGACTCGGTGCCGCCGGCCGGCGAATCGGCCGACTCGGTCCGGCTCCGCCAGCCGGACTTAGCCGGACGGCCGAGTCACCAACAGAGAAAAGTTGGCCCTTGACCTGGTCCACCCTCCTGGACACTCTAAATGCTTGGATCGGTTATCATTTGGCCAATAAATCGCTTTTAATCCTAGGTTTAATGATTTTTAATGATTTTTATATATTTTTAATATTTTTTTAATTAAAACCCTAACCCTAGCATAACCCTATATAAACACCCCTACCCTCTATCCTCTCATCCTAAATTCCTAAGTCCACTCTCCCAAAATCCCAAGAGAACTTGGTACGTCGGAAAACGAGCGAAAGAAGAAGCGCTGACGAAATCGACGGCGACTTTCCGGTGATCGTGCTAGGAGCTCTCGACGACGTTTCGACGCGCCGGCAAACCCTCTACCTCCCTCTCACTCTCTAGCGTTGTCCAAACCCGTAAGTCTCCCTTTTCTATCCTTCTTTTCTTTCATTAAAATACGACTTTATAAACCCGACGGAAATCGAAACAAACCGATTTCCGATTCGGTTTTCTATAAAATCTCACTGATCACTAATTCCATAATGCTTAAACATATTCATGTTGACTACTAATCACTTAAAAATTAATTTGAACAAGTTTTCACACATGAAATGATAGACTTTTTAATATATCGTATTCTTTCACTTTAATACCACCATGTTTAGTTTATCGCATTCAACCCTTTAACATTGCTATACCTTAAAGTAGATCACGAGGTAATGACCTACCTCCACACACACTCATATGTAATCATAACACGCTACCTTGAAAACTTAGAATAAGATAAAATAAGATTTTACATTAAAATACCCTTTTCTTATAAAACCTTTTCTAAAAGTTCTAAGTTATATACAATTTTAAAACAATATCTTTTAATAGGAAATACGATAAGTTATGGATATCGATCGTTTATCTAAACCTGATTTTGTGGTGTCTAGGCAAGTGTGTCTAAGGCGAGTGGTTACTTAATTAGGACCACTACTTGTAGTGGAGAGCCTCCCACTCACCTGGCACTTACCTGGCCGCAATTGGCGGTGAAGAGGCGATTTGAGGCTTCTAATAACTTGTCGTTTAGACCAATTAGAAATAGGCTAGTTGGCTTAGAAAACCTTAGAATCTAAAATACGGAAATTTACACCTTTTACAAATAAATACCTTATCTTTATAAAACCGTTTTCTAAATGACTAGTATTTATTAAATCTTTGCAAAGCGCCACTACAACCCACGTTTGGGGAACTCGTTAGGGATAGTACAGTTTATCGTGCACCCTCGGGCTTAGTAGTGCGAGATTCAGACCTCCGCAAGGAGCATTCGGTCTCGAAGGGTTTAAAATACGACATTTAAGAAAAATGAGATTTTTGGAAAATAAAATATTTATTAAAAATTATTCTTGTATAAACATATGTATATTTATCATTTAAACACCTATTTTATTATAAGATAAAGTTTCCACCTTTTCCTAAAAATTACAAGATTAAAAGTTACATTAAAATACCATGAATTTCAAATAAATCAATATTACAAATTAATACCTTTATTTATGAAATTAGGATATTTTCACTAGAAATATCATACTATAAAATCACACTTTTATAACAATAAAGACGAATAATAAATACTTGAGGTGTATCTTGAAAACTATACAAAAGTATTTTTACATAAAACCCCCTCAAGTTTTATAAATTACAATAATGACCCTAACAAATATAGAACTTCAACTTACATTTCTTTTAGTCTGACTCCGTTTTGAGTCTGATTATTTCTGACTTGAATATGATTCAAGTCAATCTATATTCTTTAATATTCCAACTCAATATGAATACATGAATCCCAGAATCCAGTTAACAATCCATACAACTTGACTGAATCAAACCATGGATATAAATCCATTATTCCGTTATTCCATTTACCTGATTATGCAGTTACACTCTGTTACTGATATCATGGTTTTGGTCAGTCATCCAATTTATACAATGCAAACAACAATACAATCAAAACACTACGGGGTTTAAGGGGTAGATTGGTACGGAAGATGTTAAAAGTGGCACGAGACGGTCAGACTTAAGACACCTAACATGAATCCAATTGCCGTTGTTCCGGGTTGTATAACGGAGCCTTGTACTCTATTTTCTGTTTGCCCTGGTCTCTAGCATATAGAGACCCCTCTCGTATACACTGGCATTCTTCTGTACCAAGCTACAAACAACAACGTTAATACTACATTACAACAAATAGTATACAACTTTAGAAGATACTTCTTATTCTGTATTTCTAATTCCTCTTTATATTTGGGACTTACCGAGCGACCTGTTCGCTGACGACATTCTATTTCTTTCTTCTTTGAATGTCGTCAGGTGCTTTGGACACAGTAGAGATCGAGCCCACCGGTGAAAATTTGGAGCAGTTTCACGAAGACCCCGAGCTCTAGACATTGTACCTTGTTCTATTCAGTACTTTCATTTCCTGTTATGCCATTGTTTAGGCATCGCTTTTTTATTCCAGTTGTATTTACTTTTCATGCATTGTACAAAAAAATGTTATTAATAAAGTTGCTGTTATTTCTATATCTCTTGTCTCTTGTGATTTACTTTTATATTGCTTAGATACGCTTAGCGTATTTACTTCTAAATATATACGTAGCGAACCTCGTCGCGTCCCCTTCGCCGTACACTGGGAAGCGGGGCGTGACACTTTGCGAGTGCATTTCATCTCTTTTTCACGAGTTTACGCCCTTTCAGGTTTTCACAAACTCACCGGCAGTCCTGCTATTTTTTACTCACGGAGCCCTTTCGGGTTTTCATCCGTGCCCATTTTGCTTGTGGACTTACCTTTTTTTTTCTGAATCTTCATCGCCGGTGGGACTTTGAATGTGGCCTCGCCGGTAGGACTTGGGAGAGATTGTGATCGTTTTACGCCCGTGGATTGTATACAGTTTTGCAGGATGTATGACCCAGAACGTAGGGCCGGAAAAATTTCGGGACTTTGATGGCGCCTTCATCGCTGCACTGGAATATGGTACCAGGAGCGACTCATCATTCGCCGTTGGGGTATGGGATTTGGAATTTGGTTGGCGTCTGTATCGCTGCACTGGAATATGGTACCAGGAGCGACTCATCATTCGCTGTTGGGGTATGGGATTTGGAATTTGGTTGGCGTCTGCATCGTTGCACTGGAATATGGTATCAGGAGCGACTCATCATTCGCCGTTGGGATTTGGAATTTGGCTGGCGTCTGCATCGCTGTACTGGAATATGGTATCAGGAGCGACTCATCATTCGCCACTTGGGGGTTTGGATTTTGGCCGGTGTCTGCATCGCTGCACTGGAATATGGTATCAGGAGCGACTCATCATTCGCCATTGCCTATCGGAAAGCGATGGCTTAGGAGACAGGTTTAGATCCCTATCACCTAAGACTTTTCAATTTTATAGGCCGTAAGGGTCCCATAAAAGCATTTTCTCCTTATGAGTCGTAAGGATCCCGTAGGTGTATTTTCTCCTTAGCAGTCGTGAGGACCCCCAAGTGTGTTTTTCCTTTGTGAGTCGTAAGGATCTCACGCCGGGATTTTCTCCTCACGTATCGTGGGGACACATGAGTGGGTCTTCCCAAATGGAGCATAATTCCAAGGACGAAGACCGGCCGCTGAACTGGTGATTGCAGTGGGGCATGAGTGTGATGAGAATTATTTGAGCCCGTGGATTGTATACGGTAGTCAATTTGGAGACTAACCGTAGGGCCGGAAGAATTTTGGGAAACTGGATTTTGGTTGGCGTCTGCATCGCTGCACTGGAATATGGTACCAGGAGCGACTCATCATTCGCCGTTTTTTTTTTGTTTTTGTTTTTTTTTGTTTTACCGTGATTGCTCTATCATTTTAGCTTTTCTTATCGCGAAGATCGCGATTGCCCTATCATTTCGGCTTTTATTCGCGGTTTCCCCATCATTTCGGCTTTATTTTCATTTTTATTTTACTCGCTGATTTTTATTGCGAGTTGCCCCATCATTTCGGCTTTTCTTTATTTTTCTTTTATTTACACATTTTTTTGTTTATTTACATATATATATTTTTTTCTCATTCCCAGTTTAACGACTTAGAGATCGAATGTTCCCAGTTTAATGACGTGGTGGTCGATTGTTTTCAAAGAAAGGCAGATGTCTGAGAGAATCAGCTTCATGAAGAACTTCGGTCTCCGTTTGTATGAAATTGGCGGTCGCGGCTTTGACTATTTGTTAACACGCCTTTGGATAGTTCTATCTCTCCTGCCTTGTATTGCTTTTCGACCCAATTTTTGAAGACGAAGCAGTCCTCAATGACATGACCTATCACTCTGTGATAGGGGTAGTATTTAGGGTCGTCGGTCATATTCGCTTCCTGCGGTCTTTTTGACTCTGGAAGTTGTAGACCGTTCCTCAGGGCGTCTTTGAATATTTTACGGATTTTGTCCCTTCTGAAGGAATAGACCTTATCCAGCTTCTCTTTCAGTGGAGATTCTCCTCCCTCTCCGAACACTGGCTTCCGAGGCTGGTTGGTATTAGGCCCGCTCATCCCTAGCTTATTTCGGTTAGCTGAAGTGTTGAAAGATTCAGAATCGTCGGGATTTCCGCCTTTGCGATTATCGTCCTTTCGGTTTCTCTGGGACCTATTGTTATTTTGGGAATCCGAGGAGGACTACTGCTTTGAACGCTCCAGCATCTGAACTTTCCTGGTCAGCCTTGGAATGTTTTGAGACCCGCGGTGCATAGAAACGGGGCCATCCAATTGTTGAGATTTCCGACAAGGAGACTGACAAATTGGTCCTGCTCTATCGGAGGTTCACATTTGATGGAGAGATTGCGCCATTGGGTTGTAAAATCCGTGACGCTTTCGTTGTTCTTTGGCTTGGTCCTTACGAGGTCGGCGATGGTGATCTTATCGCTGACACTCATGAACCTTTGTCGAAACAAAGATTCCATTTGGACGAAAGTAGTAACGGAGCCATCCGGTATACTCGCATACCAGTCAAAAGCAACATCGGCCAAGCTATTAACGAACTGGCAGAGGAGAAGCACATCATTGCCCCCAGTATTCCCGCATGAGGCTTTAAAATAGGCGATGCGCTGATTTGCATTTCCCGTCCCATCGAATCTTCCGAATTTGGGGATGACATAACCGCTAGGAAATTCTACCAGATCATACTGAGCAGGATATGGTCTCCCACTACTGCTGATATCCTTTTGCGCTTCAGCTCCGGCTACCAATGTTTTGACTTTGTTGGCAACCAAATCCATGATTTGATCTTGAGTTAGCGGGCTACTGTCATCGATAGCCAAGACATTTCCTGAGATAGGATGCGACTGGCTTTCGTGCGGTCCACCCACCTTTGGATTTAGGGGAATATGCGTCGGCTGTCTCGGGACACGGTTTCCCGGTTCATAAGCAGAGCCCTGCGCTTGATTGGAAGGCTGAGAGGCAAGCTGGGCCGTGAGCTGTAAGACGACATTTGTCAAGTCATCAATTTTTGAGTAGAGCTTGGCCATCTCCTTGTCTTTGTTTCTAAGCTGCTTTCAGAGCTCCTGGAGAAGTTGCTGCTCTGCGGTCTTAGGATGGAAAGTTGGATCATCTTCACTTTCCAAGCCTGACTCCTCATGAACTGAGGGCTCTCTCTGCCTATCAGTCTCACTGGGAGGATTTTCATCACCTTCCGGAGTATGCTGGTCTTGAGAAGTGACAGCTATATTCACACCAGGTTGGATTTGAGATGTGGTGGCCCCGTCCTTGCTCTTACTGCGCGTGCCCACCATATAGACAGTGTGGACTACATATCCACCCATCTCTTTATCTTTGACGGGGTAACCATGTTCCTCGAACTTCATGAAGTTCAGCCTAGTAGGAGCCCTAGCCCTTTTGTTGGTTCTGTACCTGAGCGTTTTCTGTCTTAGCTTCTCAATTTTGAGGGCTTGGCGGGTATCCGTCATCCAGGAAGCCATCGTGAGACGGTTAACGGGGAGCTTAGAGAAGATACCCAATTGAGCAGTTGTCAGGGGCGCCGCTGGAGCTTGACCGAGATGCCTTGTTGCTTTATTGGTGTTGATAGCCTTGCCCCTAGCTGGGGCCAAGGAAACTCGTTCAGACACCGATTTGTGTTTGGGTAGTAGTGCTCTCGAGATCACCACATTTGGTCTCTTGCCTTTCGAGTCCGGTTTGTCTGTTACCGGAGCTTGAGGAGCAGCGACGACGTTAGCTGGCACGAACAGAATAGAGTCAAATGGTAGCGGCGGCTCCTCCTACTGTCGCCCGAGACTGGCCGGAAGGACCGTCCTGGCGTCCATCTTCATCGTGTAGGAGATGGGAGCCATGCTGAGAGCTGAGTTCATCATTGGAGATATTGTTGAAAAGTGATTGCTTGAAAACCCTGCATGAAAGAGCATTATTTTAGTATAAATATAGACATGTATATTGATTAAGTTCGCATAAATTTTTAACCCGAAATATGGGAGGAGGGATTGGGTCCCACAGGGCGTGCCAGAATCTGTAGGGTGTTTTTCGTCACCCCATTAAGATGGGAATACGCGCGCGCTTGTCAGGCGCTGTACAGATTCCCCCTGCCTAAGGTAGGCTGGGGTTTATTGATTGTAGGGATCCGAATCTCCGGCAGCCGCAGACTAAGCTGCTGTTAATTACCCCTCGCATTTGAAGCGAAGGAACCTCCGATTGACGGGTTAAACTGGTCATGTGAACTCAATGTGCAGTGCGTTGGTGTGTGTTTTTTTTTGTTTTGCTCCATTTGTTAAAAAAAGGATATATATATTTTTCTATATAAAAAAAAAAAAAAAATAAGTAAATAAATATTTAGAGAATTATTTATTTAATTTTTTATTTTTTTTAATTTTAAAATATTATTTATATAATATTTATTTATTTTATTTTATTTTATTTTTAAATAAAAAAAGGATTAAATAAAGAAAAGAAAGAAGAAAGCAGAAAAGAAAGTAAAAAAAGAATTTTAAAAAAATATAGGGGAGAACCTGGGCTCCCATTTAATGGGAGCCTCCCCTCACGTGCTAGCATGTGAGGGAGGTCACATGCTAGCATGTGACATGGAGGGTCACATGCTAGCATGTGACCCCCAGCATGTGAGGGGGGAGTCACATGCTAGCATGTGATCCCTCACATGCTGGGGGCAAAAGGGCTCCAGATTTTTTTTACATGGAGTTTAACTCCAAAATATTTTAAATGGAGTTTAACTCCAAAAAGGGTTTTAAATGGAGTTTAACTCCGAAAAGATTTTTATTGCGGAGTTAAACTCCAAAAGAATTTTATTTCTGGAGTTAAACTCCGAAAGAATTTAAATGGAGTTGAACTTCGAAAGAAATTTTATTGTGGAGTTGAACTCTGAAAGAATTTTAAATGTGGAGTTAAACTCCGAAAAAAAAATTATAGTGGAGTTAAACTTCAAAAGAATTTTTGTAGTGGAGTTAAACTCCAAAATAGCATGTGAGGGTCACATGCTAGCATATGACACATGCGAGCATGTAAGGGTCACATGCTGGCACATGACTAGCATATGAGGGTCACATGCTGGCACATGACTAGCATGTGAGGGTCACATGCTGGCACATGAGGCGGGCCAAAAGAACTCCCATTAAATGGGAGCCTTCCCCCTCACGTGCTAGCATATGATAGGAACAAAAAGGGTTCCGAAAATTTAACTTTTTTTCATGAAGTTCAACTCCAAAAGATTTTAAATGGAGTTTAACTCCAAAAAGAGTTTTAAATGGAGTTTAACTCCGAAAAGATTCTTATTGCGGAGTTAAACTCCGAAAGAATTTTATTTGTGGAGTTAAACTTCGAAAGAATTTAAATGTGGAGTTAAACTCCTGAAAAGATTTAATGTGGAATTAAACTCCCAAAAAAAGATTTTTACTGTGGAGTTAAACTCCAAAAGAATTTCTGTAGTGGAGTTAAACTCCAAAAGAATTTCTGTAGTGGAGTTAAACTCCAAAATAATTTTATTTGTAGAGTTATAGTCCAAAAGATTTTTCCCTTTCTCTTTTGAGAAGAAGCCCAAAATGGGTTCTCTTGAAACTCCAAAATCTAGATCTTGGATGATAAAAAAAGAGACCCTTTTTTCTTCTCTTGATGGAGTCTTGAGAGGTGGGTTTATGGTAAAACTTTATTTAGTTGTAAAAAGATAAGAGCGAAGCACTTGATTTAATTGGAATATGAAAAGAAAGAGGAAGGATTTGGAAGAGAGAGAATGGAGGCACAAACCCTAGTTTTGGGAGAATGAAGAGTGTATCTTTTATTCATCATCATGTTGCCTCTTATAGGCTTACACATTTACATGTAGCCCCTTAGGCTTTACAAAATGGAATTTTGCCCATCCCATACCTCATGTGTATTTCTTTTGTACATAAGGTATGGGCTTTACAAAAATTTGGTTTTATGCCCATTTTACTTACATTCATGCATAAAAAATTACATAAAATTATTTATTACATGACTTTTTATTTTGGCATGGAGGAGGGCCGGCCGCTTCATATTCGGACTCGACCTGGGCATGGCCCCACTTGATCTGGGCTTGGGCCCACCTAGCTTGGGGTTGACCTTGACTTTGACTTGATCAACCGGGATGCAATTTTCGACCCCAACAACCACTATACGTGACAATGATATTCAAAATAAAATATTTTCAATTAGTTTTGATAAAGCTACTAATAATACTGCTGCTATAACAATTTTAATAAATAATTTAAATCATATTTTAAATGGAGTATTATTTTATCAAAAATATGCATGCTATATTTTAAATTTAATTGTACATGATGGTCTTAAACCTATTGATTCTCATTTATCAAAACTTAGATATTCCATGATATTAATTTATTGAAAGTTCTGGACCTTGAAAACAAAATTTTAAGTAAATTTGTGTCCAGTTAAGCATAAAATTTAGATTTTTCAAATTCAACATTCCAAATAAGTGGAATTCTACTTATGAAATGTTAAAATGTCTTTTTAAATATAAAATTCCTATTACTTTATTTTATCAGGAATAAATGCCCACTAATGATTTAGAGGATCTTAATTAGTTTCTTTGTGAATATCTTATGAATTTTTAAAAAATATTTTATACTGCAACTAGTATTTTATCTGGTTTTTATTATCCAACTATATGTTTAGCGGTAGAACAATTATTTTATATTAGTAAAATTATTAATGTTTATATATTTGACAATGAATTTCCATTTTCTGAAATGTTAGATAGCATGCTTTCTAAATTGAATAAATATTAAGAGAAATTCCTACATTGTTTTGTTTAGCAACAGTTTTTTATCCTAAATTTAAACTTGTTAGTTTATTTGATTTATTAGAGGTATACCATGATAACTTGAATACAACTTGAATACTGAAATATATGATTATAAAAATGTTTTAAATTCTTATGTAACATCCTAGGACCATGATACAGTATACTATTTGTATTAGTTTATTTTTTTCTGCTCAAAAAAAATTATTATATTTTTGGAGTTTAATAATTAAGATAGAATATTTTAAATGGCTTTCTAGTTTGTTATGTATATAATAATTAGAGTTTATTATTTGTTTTGTTAATCTATTAATATCTTATTTATATGAATACAATATTTTATTTGTCTAACATTTAGTTATGTAACCATATTTATAGTTTAGTATTATAGTTAACAAAACATATTTAGTATTTAAGTTTATTTGATAATCTATTAATATCTTATTTTAATTTGCATTTCACACACACACACACACAGCCAAACTATTATATTTACATCTCTTAACTATATATATGTATCTTTTTAAAACCTTATATACATTTATATATATTTTTCCTAATATCTTATATAATCGTTAAACCTAATTAATTTATATATATATATATATATTAATTTCTAACTAACTAACTAATATATTATACCTTATATTTTTACCTATCATAGTATTCTCTTATATGTGTTTGTGTGTGTCCCCTAAAATAAATAACCTAGATTTTTCCAACATCTCCCTTTCCCTTTTAAATTTATAGCCTGGTCTCCAAATCCCTCTCTCTTTCCCCCTTATTTAATCATCAACCAATTATTTCCCCTCATAATTTTTCATCTTCTCCCATATAATTATCGAGCTCCAAACCCGTCTCCTCTCCAAGCCCTGGCTCCCTCCGACACCTCCTCCCTCGCATCACCACATCCATCACCTCCTCCTTCGGCCCCTCAACCTAACCTCCGACCTCGTTTCCACCCATCACCGGAGTTGCCACCTTCCCCTGGTCTTCTTCATTACCGGCGACCCCTTCAACCCTAGCACCCTCGTCGGCGACAAAAACTTCACCCTCGCCGTCAAACTCCTACTCGACCACCCATCCTACTTCCCTCGTCGACAAGGACCCAGAACCCATGCCAACCATTAAGCCGCTACCGCACCCCACCCCATCACCTCTAAATCGATCCCCTCATCCCAAGAACCAAGCCCCTCTCACTATCAACCCCGACAACTCTCCTCATCTGCGCCCCCTCCAAACCCACCTTCAAAACCCAACCGAGATCCCTTCATCTTCCATCGTCGCTGCGATCGTCCCCGTCGCCTTTTTCGCTACGAACCACGGCTGCAACCCAAGCTCCAAATCAAGCATCAAAGCTTGAGCTTTTCATCGTAACGTGTGATTTGATCATCTAGAGGTAAGTATTCTTGCTCTTTATTTTAGTCGATTCAATATCGGCAACTCTCTTGATAAATTATTAACTTACAATGATTGAATAAAATTGCAATATTATATCGCTTCATTAATATACCCTGTAACATTTGTATACATGATGAAGGCCCTAGGATCTAGAGCACCCATTAATTAAATTAACTCTTTAAACCACGTTTTAGGTTATATTCGATTCATTGATCAATCCGGATGTTAAATAGAGATACTTGAAAATTCATGTAAATTCTTGTTTACATTACTGACACTATCATATTATATTGACTGTACTTGACATACTACTTGAGACTATTAACATCACTTACTTGACATGACATGCTTGTTCACGATTACTATTTCCTTACATTAAAACGATATCACCAATTAGAATGTTGGACATTCATGTCATGAAACAATTACCCGTGCTTACATATACCATAACATACTATCATCATGACTTATCCTGATTTCATGACCATTCAGCATTCTTAATTTATGATCGAGTTATCATCATGTTAAATCTAGATACGCGGGGTGTTGGGATAGTTTGAGTGTGCGTTCGTTCAACAGGATCTCAGGAGTTCTATCGCCGGAAGCTCGTACCGGGCTATATCGGTCACTTGTTACTACAGCCCATATCGGGCTATACCGGCCGCTTTTTACTACAGCTCATACCAAGCTATATCGGTCGCTTATTATTACAGCCCGTATCGTGCTATATATGGTCGCTTGTTCATTCTTCATTTGGGCCCGTGTTTCTTTGCCCTTAGGACCCTACCCTTGGGTTAAAATAACTCCACAGAGCTTGACGTACACACTCGAACTCACGATATGATAGATTTCCCTTTAGTAACCAACTAGGATATGATTTGACTGACTTAACCTGTTTACATGATTGCTTCATATTACCGCCATATCTATATCGACATATACACGCAGGCTTTACTACACTCACATATTCATGCTATCACACACATACATACACTATTACGATTGAATAGTTGTTGGGATATTCTGACATCTCTGGAACTTACAATCTCAGGTTTAGAGACCGGTTCACAGACAGAGCGGGATCAGATTGACTATCAGGAGTTTGCCAAAGATTAGTAATATTTGTGAATCCATTTTTGATATTAGTCATTATTCTTGCAACATGATTTTAGTATTATATCTTGAATATTATCGTACAGATTTAGTTAGAGCCTTAGATATAACTATGGTAAGACGATTTCCCCTTGCCTAAGGAGCATTGGCGGTTTCGGTCCATATTTTCATATTTCAGGAATTTGATCATTGTATCTTAATTGCAAAATATGTAAACCATATATGACTCACAGTACGATAAAAATAGAACTTCTTGTTTATCTTCCTCTTCACTTCAAACTTCTGAAAAATGAATTTTTGAATTTTTAAGTAAAAACAAACAAAAAGGTACTGTTTCTACTTCTTCTTGTAATGAAGTTACAATGTGTTTACAAAATAATTTCAATAATTTTCTCACTTCTGAACAAATAGAAAATTTTGATATTTTGGATTGATAGATAACACATGAACATATGTATCCTGTGCTTTCTACCATGGCTCATGATTTGCTAAAAACTCCGATGTGTACGGTAGCTTCGAAATCTGCTTTTAGTGCAGGCAACAGAGTTCTGAGCAACAAGAGAGCGAGACTGTCGGATGAAATAATAGAGGTCGCAGTGTGCCAAAAAGATTGGTGCGATACTGAAACTAGACAACACCACCTTAAAACTAATGAAGACTTCGATACTGATGAAAAATAAAGACCGATAGGAGTTCACTAATTACATTTTTTTAATGAATTGTATTTTTTTGGTTATTGTATAAAGGATAAGGTTTTCCAACTTTTGCTCTCATTCAAAAAATTTTAAATCAATAAAATATCTAAGTCTGATTTGGGACCTAAACGAAATTCGGACTAAAAAAATCCAAAAAAATAACCAAATTAAAAATATTTTAAAAAATGCTGTCGGGCACACCTGGTCCGACCCAAGCCGGGCCTAGGGCCGGGCATGGATCTATAAATGAGCTCTTGGGCCGGCCCGAGGCCCGTCCCGATTATGGTCAAACCAGGCTTGGCCAGGCTCGAAGACCTGCCAAGCCTGGTAGGCTTAGGACCGGGTCGGCCCGACCCGGCCCGATCGTCACCCTGAATGGAAACCATCTCATGCCGACATGTATTGATATCTTAGCCGCAATAATTAATCTATGGGTGCTTCCACACCCTTTGAGAAGTGAAATATTTTAGGCTTATACTTGACTAATTTATAAAAAAGCTCCACATATTTCTTATTGACTTAGAAAAAATCCCATATATTTATGTTGCACAAAAAAGCACCCAACAGGCGAAAAAGTAAATTTTTTGAAATCATCCATGACCGGTAAATATCGGTTAGGGTTTTAAATTCTTCCCAACCTTTCTTTTTTTCTCAAAATTCCTATTTTTTTTTTTCCAAATTGGCTTTTGTATTAGGGTTTCGATCAAAGATCTCTCAAATTGATCATGGAAACCGTCTCGTTTTTCTCAACCTTCTCTAGTAACGAGCTTGTCGAGTGTGATTCTCCCCTTAAATTGATCATAAAAGGAAAGCAATTTTTTAGCTGTGTTGAATCCCAATCTTCAACTAAATGAGAATGTGTGTTTTTTTAATGAGAGAAACACCTATCTAAATACGTAGAAAGTAAGAGAATTGCTCAAACATAAGCTCCAGTTCTATCTTCCTAACGATACGCTAACTTTTACAGGAAAACTACTGTGTGGGGGTGGGGGGGGTGTTAGTGCAATTTAAATGTTTGAGGTTTTTTTTAAGTAAATATGAAGCATGGGGAACTTTTAGTGATTAGAAAAGTATAAGGGTCTTTTTCGTAAAAATCCCATTATTTTAAAGCAAAGTGTATTTTTCCTAACTTTTTAAAATGATAAGAATGTTTCAAGTCTAACCATAGTTTATTTTTAAATGTAATTAAGAGAGTGGTTTGCAAGCTTCAAAACCAGAGTTCATACACCAGTAGAAAAAACTGCAACAACGAGTAAAACATTTATGAGGGATAAATTTCCCTCAGCAATAATCTATTTTTAAGGGGGAAAGAATATATTACCGAGAAAAAGTATAAAAAAATATAAATTTAATTGGACCAAAACATAACGAGGGAAATATTGTCGACACTAGTAAAATAGGGGGTTGCCCCTACGGATGGAAATATCCGTAGGGGCATATTTAACTTGGCCCTACGGATTAATCCGTAGGGCTAAAAGGTTGCCCCTACGGGCACTGACGTCCAAGAATAAAAATATTAATTCTTAATTTGGTGTTTGTCCCTACGGAGCCGCAAACAAAGGACCTACGGATATATCCGTAGGGGCAAGTAAATATCGTTTTAAAATTAAGCCAGATCGAAAAGCCTACGCTCATTTTCTCTCTCTCCCTCAAACGCGCGCGAAAAACCCCAAATCGCCACCGTCGCGTCGCCACCATCGTTGGGCAGAGTCGCCACCGTCGTCGCCACCCGCCGGTTTCGTCGCCACCGTCGTCGCCACCGCCGGTTTCGTCGCCACCGTCGTCGCCAACGCCGGTTTCTTCGCCAATTCGCCACCGTCGTCGCTCCAGCCCACCAGCGCACCCGTTCAGGTATAAATCTCGAGGTAAATTAAAGCATTTTTGGATTATTCATGGCTGGGTCTGGGTTGCGCGCGCGAGAGTTGGGTTTGGGCAGGGGCGCGGTGGCGGTCGGGGTCGGGGTCGGGGTTGGGGTAGGGTTAGGGTTGGGGTTCGGCTGCTGCTGGGGTGGGGCTGGGGTTAGGGTTACGGTGGGGCTGGGGTTAGGGTTACTATGGGGCTGGGGTAGGGTTACGGTGGGCTGGGGTTAGGGTTGGGGCTGGGGTTAGGGTTACTGTGGGGCTGGGGTTAGGGTTATGAGAGGCATGTCAGCATATTTATGTGTAATAATTGAGAGGATCAAGCTAAGTTCTATGCAAGCAGTCCCTCAGAATACATAGATAGCTAGCCTTACATTTTAAATTAACATATTCCATAGTTGTCTTAATGGTAAGGCAGATACCCATATTGTGTAAGAGCTGACATTAATACAACCATAGGGAGCTGACAGATTATACATCTCATGTGGCATTAAAATCTATAAATGGACATACGAGATAATGCAAAGAAAGAGCAATAGATCAAGACTCAATCAACTTTCCTATGCTTTATGATTTCAGCGGATAGCTCAAGTTTAGTTTCAACTTTATATTCTTATTTTTCTCTCTTTTTTCTTTAGTGCTTCTTCCTCCATTTCTTTGAAGAGTCTCTCACAGCGAAATACACTCCAATTGCTGTTGAAGATTTTAGAATGTATCCAGAATTTAAGAAAAAAATGTTGTGCCCCTTATGCTTCTGTTATTCAACTCCTTCCATACACTCTGGACTTCTCAAATTTAAAAACTATTAGAAGTGTACTTGTTTATCATACATTGAACACACCATGCATGCTATTTCTTTCACTCTCTTGTGGCATGATATTGATAGTTTATGTGAGAGTAAGACCATAACAAACATAGAAAATATTTCAACTAAGATATGAGAGACCGCTCCTAAAGAAAAACTAAAAGAGGTTAACAATGTAAAGATCAATTCCTATTCATTCTTTCCAATGTATAAAAAAAAATCACATTTTTTTAACATTACAAATCTTTGCACAAGCGTGCAGCCGCACACAAATAGCCGTGTCCCTAACAAATATGTAACCATGACACATGGTAGATGAGGTGTCTCATAACTCAATATTAGCGATTTCCATGATCACGACACGTGGCAGATGAGGTGTCTCATAACGCTTTATGATATCAGTATCCTATATTTATAGTTTTAATTGTTGATTGTTATAGATGTATACCATTGCAATAATAGTTTTTGGTTGATGAATGCTATTGCAATGTAGGATGATCAGTTCTATCAATCTTGATCTCAATGGTTTAAAATCATGTTACACATACAACACGAATGCACAACAAACGCATAATTAGAGAGCGACTCGAGATATTCGGGTTAAAACCAATATATGATACTCGATGATGATATGAAACCTTCATATTCCCATCGATACCCGTATATGAAACTAAAAGCGCCACTTAGTCCCCGTCTATCGGTTAACATACGTGCGATGCTCGTCGTGACCTAGAACTATACGAAGGTTGTTAAATATCGGACAGTATAGCTCGATACTAACAACCGTCGTATAGTCTACGCGACGAGAAAATTCAATCGTATGGTAACCCATAGATTTGTCCCGTGTGGACAAGTTAAGAATGTATAAAGCAAACGCCTTCATTCACTTGTGTTTTCATCCGTTTCGAGATATTTCGTCGGTACCTTTCCGCTGGTTCTCCGTGTACAAAGATAGATTAGATGTTCAGTTCAACGTTGTTTCACAGCTTTGAAATGATTATCTATTCTATTACAGTGTACTCGGAGAACAGCGGGGAGGTGCTGCCGAAATTTACTCGAAACGGTTGAAAGCACAAGTGATGGGCGTTCGCTCTATACATTCTTAATGGGATAGAAGCCTACCCCCGACAGCCGGAACACATACATACAAACGCATAATTAGAGAGCGATTCGAGATGTTCGGGTTTAAACCAATATATGATACTCGATGATAATATGAAACCTTCATATTCCCATCGATACCCATATATGAAACTAAAAGCGCCACTTAGTCCCCGTCTATCGGTTAACATACGTGCGATGCTCGTCGTGACCTAGAACTATACGAAGGTTGTTAAATATCGGACAGTATAGCTCGATACTAACAACCGTCGTATAGTCTACGCGATGAGAAAATTCAATCGTATGGTAACCCATAGATTTGTCCCGTGTGGACAAGTTAAGAATGTATAAAGCAAACGCCTTCATTCACTTGTGTTTTCATCCGTTTCGAGATATTTCGTCGGTATCTTTCCGCTGGTTCTCCGTGTACAAAGATAGATTAGATGTTCATTTCAACGTTGTTTCACAGCTTTGAAATGATTATCTATTCTATTACAGTGTACTCGGAGAACAGCGGGGAGGTGCTGCCGAAATTTACTCGAAACGGTTGAAAGCACAAGTGATGGGCGTTCGCTCTATACATTCTTAATGGGATAGAAGCCTACCCCCGACAGCCGGAACACATACATACAAACACATAATCAGAGAGCGATTCGAGATGTTCGGGTTAAAACCAATATATGATAATATGAAACCTTCATATTCCCATCGATACCCATATATGAAACTAAAAGCGCCACTTAGTCCCCGTCTATCGGTCAACATAACGTGCGATAATTTATTCTTTTCAACGACAAACGTACACACAAAGCATATACATGGATTTTCTCCTTTGTCAGTAACTATCCCGTTCTTATATTTCTCAATATAGTCAGCATAACCTGCAATTTATATGTTATTCAGTCTAACATGGCCCATGAGTACGTCAGAGTTAAGGACTGGATGTATGTGGATTGGAAACAACGTATGCAACCTAAGTTTGTCGCAGGAGTTGCTGCTTTCCTTGAATTTGCACGAGCACATAATAAGATTATAATAGAGAAGATTCTCTGTCCGTGCGATAGATGTGGCAATAAGTACTGGCAGAAGGTAGAATTGGCAGAGCTTCATATTGTAAAACATGGGTTTACTAGACTTTATTCAACTTGGAAATATCACAGGGAAGAAGAAGAATGCAGTACTGCGGTAGAAGAAGGAGAACACGATAATGCGGCAGGAGAAGAAGAAGAATTCGGTAATACGGCAGGATACGGAAATTTATTTCCATCAGAAGAAATGGAGGATATGGTAGAGGCTGCCCTAGGTGAATCTATTCGTACCGAAGATGACATTCCTTCCGGTCAAGGACCGCGTGCGGATAAATATGAAAATTTCATGAATGATGCTAGGAAACCAATTTATGAGAATGCGAAGTATTCCACCCTCTCATGGTTTGTCCAATTTTTCCAAATTAAGTGCCTAAATGGATGGAGCAACAAGTCATTCACAATGCTTCTTTCGTTCTTGAAAGATTCTATGCCTCCGGGAAATAATGTGCCCGAAAGCTGGTACGAAGCCCAGAAAATGATGTCTGATTTGGGTCTAAAGTGCGAGAAGATTCAAGCATGTCCTAAAAATTGCGTGTTGTACCGGAAAGAGAATTCAGATTTGAAAGAGTGTCCAACATGCGGAGAGGCCAGGTATAAGCCGAAAGATTCTGATAAGAAGCCTGATATACCTGTGAAGATAGCACGATATTTTCCCATAACACAGAGGCTACAGAGGCTATTCAGGTGCAAGAAAACAGCCGAGGCAATGATTTGGCATCACCGTGCTCCTCCAAGCGAAAATGGAAAAATGAGCCATCCAAGAGATTCACCGGCATGGAAGGATTTCGATAGGAGGCACGCAATATTCAGTAGCGATCCTCGCAATGTCCGGCTCGGACTGGCTGCCGATGGCTTCTGCCCATTCAACTATATGGCTGGAAGTCACAGTACATGGCCCGTTGTAATGATAATTTATAATCTGTCGCCTTGGTTGGCTATGGACCAATCATACTTTATGATGCCTCTTCTTATCGACGGACCAAACTCACCGGGGAACAATATCGACGTCTATCTCCGACCTCTGATTGAGGAGCTGAAAACTTTGTTCATTGATGGTGTAGAGACATATGATTCAAACACAAATACAACATTCATACTGCGTGCGGCTTTAATGTGGACAATTAATGACTTTCCTGCGTATGGAATGCTTTCAGGTTGGTCCGTACATGGTCACAAAGCATGTCCTCATTGCCATGAACACACAACATCAAAATTTTTGAATTTTAGCAGGAAGGTTTGTTATTGCGGCCATCGACGTTTTCTGCCTCCAGACCACCCCTATAGGTTAGACACAGTTCACTTTGATGGCCATCAGGAGCTTCTTGGGCCTCCATCCCCATTGTCCGGAGAGGACGTGACTGCTAAATGGGATGGTTACAATAACGTGACCTTCGGGATGGATCCGACGAGACAGGTCAAACCACAATATTGGAACAAGTTAAGCATTTTCTTCGAGCTTCCGTACTGGTCTACAAATTCAGTGCGTCATTGTCTGGACGTCATGCATATAGAGAAGGGAGTATCAGAGCACATACTTAACTTGCTTCTGTGTAAAGACGGGAAATCGAAAGACAACATGAATGCCCGGATGGATCTATAAGAGTGGGGAATAAGAAGTGAACTGCACCTTAAACCGGTAGCGGGTAAACCGGGCAAGTTTGTACTTCCCAATGCCGCTTATCATATGTCACAACCGGAGAAGAAAAGATTCCTGCAGGTGTTGCATGATTTGAAAGTCCCCACAGGTTTCTCAGGATCATTCAGCAAGAAAATAAAAATTGTGAAGGGCAAGATCGATGGGCTGAAAAGTCATGACCACCATGTTATCGTGGAGCACCTTCTTCCATTAGCCCTCAGGACTTCTCTCCCCGACTCGGTTGGTCTAGGAATCAACGACCTATGTTGTTTTTTCAGGGAGTTGTGTGCTAAAACGCTGGAGGTTGCAACGCTGGATAAACTAGAAAATTCTATTGCGTTGATACTTTGCAAGTTTGAGCGTATTTTCCCACCGTCATTCTTCGATATCATAATACACTTGACGGTTCATCTTGCAACTGAGGCGAAGTTAGCCGGACCGGTACAATATCGATGGATGTATCCCGTCGAGAGGTACGTGTAATTTTTCGTTTCGCGCAATTTATAAATTTATTTTTGTCATGTATGCCCGTGTTTATTTATTCAACATATTCTCATTAGGTACCTTTACACTCTTAAGAAGTATATACGCAATAAAAATCGACCAGAGGGTTCTATCATGCAAGGTTATCTTCTTGATGAAGCAACCACATTTTGTTCCCGCTATCTGGACGAGAACATTGAGACAAGGCTTAACCGACCACGAAGAATTCAAGATGGGCCATATGGTAAAGCCGAGTATAAGAGGGTAGACACTATGTTTATCAATAAGATATACCGGTTTATCTTGCTTAATTGCGTATGTCTTGAACAAATTAGAGAGTAAGTTCTTTTGGATTAATTGTTATATCTGTGTTTGTGTGTGTATGAAATGACATAATATTAATGTCACAATTATTTGTCGAAAACAGAACTCATTTTAACGAGGTAC
Source organism: Agapanthus africanus (assembly GCA_030015575.1). NCBI lineage: Eukaryota > Viridiplantae > Streptophyta > Magnoliopsida > Asparagales > Amaryllidaceae > Agapanthus > Agapanthus africanus. Next base: position 746,698,011 of record CM057340.1, read on the forward strand.
GTGAGGGGCATCCTGATTGGAACGAAGAGCGTTTGGAAAAATACCATCAGGATAATTTTTGTGATTGGGTCACAGAGCATGTAAGTTATTCGAATTACATTTTATTGCTATCAGTTTTAATCTAAACTTGTATCGTTATGTATTTATCGTAAAATTTGTTTTGTTAGATCCACGATCCGAACTTGTCTGCATCATTTGAGAGTGATTCAAGATGTTTAGCTCAATTTCCTAGTATGGAGGTTGCACATTACAAAGGATTTGGTGTCCTTGGATACAAATTCGAAGTTAAGGACATAGAAACATCTAGAATCACTCAGAATAGTGGGATTGCGACGGTAGGATCGGACGGTGTGATTTACTATGGGTACTTAAATTGTATACTCGGCATCCACTATCCCGGACGATCAGAACCCTTTTATATATTCCACTGTACTTGGTACGATCCGCGAACCGATACAGACAGGTGGAGAAGCAGTCTTGGGACTTGGAAAGATGAATATGGATTGACCAGTGTGAACACACTTCGATTTTACGGTCAGGACGATCCGTTTATCTTTCCGAACCAAGCGTTCCAAGTATACTACTCACAGTGTTTGAAGCATCCGGGGTGGAGTGTTGTATGCCGATGGAAACCTAGAGATGTCTACGATGTCCCAGAATACGAGGACAGCGATGAGGACAAAGAAGAGAGAAGGCTTAAAGTGCTCCGACCGTCTGTTTCGAAGGACGGGTTGTCTTCGACCGATCATGAAGTTACGTGGGTTAGAAATGACATCGACGATGAAATCCAAGTAGATATGTATGATGCGCCCACGAAACGAAAAAGGTTATCAGTAATGTTATATTATTACTTCACATTTTACGCTCTAGATCATATATAGTCAATACTTTTAATGATTGTCTAATGCGTCCACGAACCGTTTATCTAGATTTGATGACGATGTCGGGAGCAGCGAGGGGCGGCAGGAGCTCCAGCCTCGGCAGAGGCAGAGGCAGAGCGGTTCTGCCGCCCGGAGAGCTCCGTAGGGAGCTTCAGAGGGCCGGTCTTGCACCCAGATCGGAGACCCCTTCGGATGCCTCCTTCCGTGTGGATTTTGCCACACCTCCAGGTATACTGCACGCATATCCATTTTCAATGTAATATTACAGATACTCATGCATGTTTATGTCAAAATTACTTATATTGTCAATGTTTGATTGTCTAGTTGTTGGTCCTGCGTCCACATCTGGGACAGAGGCCACCCCCGCTCCTCCAGGTATGTTTATATATCATATAGTGTATGTATATTGATTTAGAATGCTATATCATAAATATACACATTCCTTTTGCTCTTACTTAGCAATTTTTATTATTGTCTAGCTGTAGGTGGTGACACCACCGCACCTGCGGGTATGTTTATATGTCCTATAGTGCATGCATATTGATTTAGAACGTTATATTATTGATCTACACATTCTTTTTGCAATTACTTATAAAATCTATTTTTAATTGTCTAGTTGTTGGTCCTGCGTCCACATCTAGGACAGAGGCCACCCCCGCTCCTCCAGGTATGTTTATATATCATATAGTGTATGTATATTGATTTAGAATGCTATATCATAAATATACACATTCCTTTTGCTCTTACTTAGCAATTTTTATTATTGTCTAGCTGTAGGTGGTGACACCACCGCACCTGCGGGTATGTTTATATGTCCTATAGTTCATGCATATTGATTTAGAACGTTATATTATTGTTCTACACATTCTTTTTGCAATTACTTATAAAATCTATTTTTAATTGTCTAATTATAGGTGGTGCGTCCACACCTTCCACAGGGGCCACTCCTGCCGCTTCCATACCCTCCGCATCGTCTGCAGGTTAGTATGAATAAATTTAAAATATTTATTTATTTTACATATGCTATATAGAATAAATATGAACTTCATGGAGATTTAGCGTCGATGTTTATTTTATAGTTGGAGGGGATGCGTCCGGGTCCGGGACCCCGGTTGTTCCTCACCGGAGGAACTATCGTCCCGCTCGTGCTGCTGCTCGGGCCCAGGCTCGTGCGCTAATCACCGGAGGTATATATCACACTTGAATTTTTGTTTAACCTTGATTTCTTAATACAACTTTGTCTTATTATTGATTGTTTTGATATTTCGTGCAGACGCAGGGCCTCTCCATCCCCAGAGGGGGACTCGAGGCCCGAATCAGTCCCATAGGCTGAGGCCTGATAGAGCTAGGGGGGAGGCAGCATTCCCCCTATTTTTTACCCTTGACTATCGCTATACCGGTCCTCATGCCGAGAGGTTCGGCCGGTATTTGGGGGACGAGAGCCGGATCGTGAAGAACTATCCACTTCACGTTGAGTGGGGCGAGCAGCACCAGCGCTCATTCGCCCTCTTCTTTGATCAGGCTCGGGTATGTATTAATATATATTTTCATTTGATCTATCCAATAAATTTATTATTAACACTTGCAATCTAATAACAATGTTTTTTTTTTGTATTTTCAATTGGATTGCGATTTTCAGCCTGTAGCCGACCCTGATCACTCGGGGAGGGTGCCCGACCTTCATGCTCTGTACAATGGCCTGATGAAGAACATGCAGGCCAAGGTCCGATACAACAGGAATGAGCTGAAGGCCGACTGCTACTCCCTGTGGATAGCGACCCCCGAGGCAGAGAGAGCGGCCCTCCTATCTACTCCGGCGTTTGCGAGAGTCGACGTAGAGACATGGCCTCTATTGTGCGCTTATTTCGACTCCGAACGCAAACAAGTATGTATTTTAAATTTAATTCATTATTTATGATATAATTTATTTCTTTGTGTTTCTTAATTAGAAAACTAAATGTTAATGCGTTGTGCAGAAACAGGCCGCTCAGAATACGGAGAACAGGAAGTCGGCGAAGAGGGGTCGCCCCACTTACACAGGTGGCTCGAGGAACATTACTCGAGCCATGGAGTTATCGGTAAATTAAGAGTTATTCTCTAATATTCTGCAATATTAAGAGTTATTCTCTAATATTTCTAATATTAAGAGTTACTTTCTAATATTGCAGACATCTCGGACCGTGGCGTCAGGTGGTACACCGAGCGTGCTGTCCGCATATCTTGCCGTCCACGGCACCTCGACAGATCCCGCCACGGGCGAGCTTCGATGTCCCGACGTCGCTACCCAGGAGTACTGCGTAAGTGTTAATATTTTTTCTACCCAAATTTGAAATTTTAGTTTTGGAAGGTTCAAGTTTAAATTTTATACTTATACTTTACTGCTTAATGTGGGTGTAGGAGCGGGTGGTTGAGCAGGCCCAGACCTCGGGGATCGATTTTACCGGACAGGACGATCCGAGGCTGCTGACCCCAGTTCTGGACGCCGCACACGGAGGGCACCACGGAGGTTGGGAGAGAGGCCGGGGATTGGGCCCTAGCAGGGCCCATATGAGGTTGGACTCCACCCCGGCGGTTACTTCCTCCGTCTCCAGTGACCGGCATGTCCATCAGGAACTGGATAGCTTGAGGGCCACCGTTCAGGAGTTGAAGGAGATGCTGGTATGTATACTACTTTATAGTAAAATATCATTTCATATTATATACATATCAACATATCCATAATTAGTACGTAGCTTGAGCTTATTTGGTTTTAGACTTAAGTTTGATTAATCATACATACATATGTAATTAAAATAAACAACGCTTTTCCAAACTAGATATCCAAACAGGGTTTCGAAATAACTTAATAATGAAACGAATTCGAATAATACACAGTTCTTACACGCTTCTTACACACGTTATGTCCAGACGCGACAGGGTAGATCGGCCGAGCCTCCACATGCATCTCCTTCGGCTGCGGCTCCGCAAGCTACTACATCGGCTGCGGTTCCGCAGACAGCTCCTGTAGCTCCACCGCCCACTCAGACTCCCGCAGCCGCGGCTCCGCAAGCGACTACCTCGACGGCGGCTGCGCAGACCACATCATCAGCTCCACATGCCGCTCAGACTCCCTTATATGTAGCATTGCAGAGTGTATTGACCGAGAAGCAGGCGCGCGTTATTCTAACGTTATTCAGAGGTGGAGCTGGACTGAACTAGGGTAGCTTTTTGGTTCTTATTTTTTGAAACATGTATTTATATCACATTGTACTACATTTTGAAACGATATTGATATTGGTTTGTATTTATATCATATTCAGTTTTTGGGTTTCTTTTGTATATTATATATATGCGTGAGATGTGATTATGAATACTGCAATATATGATTTGATTGATGTATATAGTATTGTGCACAGGGCGGGAAAAAATCAAGCAGCCCATTTTTTAAAAAAAAACACAGACAATATGTACCTACGGATTAAGCCGTAGGTATATATGTTGCCCCTACGGACATACCCGTAGGGGCAAACTATCAGGAAACCTGATATTTTCCCACCTGATATCAGTGCAGGGTGTTGGGGGTGCCCCTACGGATATGTCCGTAGGGGCCACTGTTTATCCCCTACGGATAAATTTGTAGGGGCAAAATATCAGGTTTCCTGATATTTTTCACCCCGATCTCAGTGCAGGGTGTTGGGAGTGGCCCCTACGGACTTATCCGTAGGGGCTACTTTATATCCCCTACGGAGGTATCCGTAGGGGTAGAAAAAGGACCTACGGATATATCCGTAGGTATATACAATATATTCAAAAAAAAAATTACATATATGATTTTATTACCCCTACGGGGTACTCCGTAGGGGCCATAACACCTACCGAGATATCCGTAGGGGCATGAATTTATCCGTAGGGGCAAGTTCAGGGCCTCAACTTGCACCTGCGGCCTTTGCACCTACGGGGTCTTTTTTCGCCCATACGTATATATCCGTAGGGGCAGTGGGTTGCCCCTACCGATAAATCCGTAGGGGCAACCCTTATTTGTAGTAGTGTGAGGGATACATCCCTCGGCAATAATCTCATTAGCAACTAAAGAAATGCAAAAGGAAACATTGCCGAGGGGTATATCCCTTTGCAGTGTTCCTTTTTCATTTCCTTAGTTTCTAATGCAACTATTGGCAAAGTATATATCCCTCGTCAATATTTCGCTCGCTGTATTTTGGTCCAATTAAATTTACGTTTTTTTATACTTTCCTTTAGTAATGTATTCTTTTTCGCTTAGGAATAGATCATTATCGAGAGAACATTAGAAAGAGGGAAAATTCGCTTGGTAGCATATACATCGCTGAGGGAAATTTGTCGCTCGATTGTAAATGTTTAATCTCTCGCTATTGCAGTTTTTTCTACCATCATAAATCTTTGATCAGTTGAGATATTTGCAGTTATCTCAAATCAAAATGATTGCCAAACAAGATAAAATTGGATTTTGGAGTTTAGTTTCTGCCACCTATATGAAATTATAGTTTAGAAAGCTCAACTCCATCCTAAACAGGGCCTTGTACATTTTTTCCCCCCAAAAACTACCAGTTTCACCATTTTTCACTCATTCTAACTTAGTAACTTAATTTATTCAACTATAAAATTATTTATCAAATCATAAAACTGTTTATTTAACCGTAACATTATTAATCAGATCAAGAAACTATTTATCAAACCGTAACATTGTTATCAAATCATAACACTATTTATTAAACCGTAACTTTATTTGTCAAATCATAATACTATTTATCAAATCATAAAATTGCTTATCAAATGGTAACATCATTTATCAAAATAACTTTATTTATCAAACCATAACACATATTTTATGAAAACTTACAAGGATATTATTGGTAATTTATACAAAATGCATCATAATAAAAATAAGCCTAAAATTCAACTTGTTGCCATGAATCTTGGTCATTTTCCATAAACGGTATTCTGAACTTTTAAAATGATGGATTTCTAACATAAACTTTCAAAATATCACAAAACTACCATAACGGCGTTAACAAAAAGTTAGGTAATGACTATACCATACTTTTACATAAATTAAAAAAAAAGGAATTAACTTGTTTTTTAGAATTTACTTCTTCTTTGGTTAAGATATCTACAATTTTATATAAGTTAACAAAAGAATTCCAAAAAAACTAATTGCTTGTTTATTGTTAATTTATATAAAAGGGTATTATATTCATTTTCTAATTTTCGACTAACGCCGTTATAGTAGTTTTTGATACTCTGAAAGTTTATGATAGCAATCCATCATTTTAAAACTTCAGGATACCATTTGTGGAAAACGTCCAAAATTCATGATAGCAACTTGAAATTTAGGCTGAAAATAATGGTTTTGTTTTAAAAGAAATTTAATATATATATTTGGGTTTTTCCACTTGGAACTTCTTGTAATCGAAAATAAATCAAGATAAGAAATTGGGCTTAATCAATGGTTAACTTGCTTTATGAAATTAAAGTAATTTGTCATTCTTAATTGGTATAGTTATTCAATTATTATACATATTTATCTGTTTATTTCACACACACGTACGTCCAAGCTATTTTGATCCGATTTTCTCATTTAATATCCTTCCTAAGAGCTACCTGTTATTAATTTTTATATAAAAGAAAAGAAGAACATTTCTTATTAGCAATGCAGAGAAGGAAAACAGTGCATAACGAAAACGACAAATAAATTCTTAAAAGGGTTGGAACAGTTGGTAGGACAACAATTATCATAAAAATTACTTGTATTTTGCATGTGCGACCTGTTCAAATGAAATTTATATTTAATTTTTTTAATTTAAATTCAAAAAAATTAGAGAATATTAAAACTTATAGAGAGAATGGTTAATTTATTTTCAAAATGATTCACAATTATTCTAGTAGTTATTTAAGATCAGTAGAGCTAATTGTGTAGTTATAACTGATTTAGTTGATAATTGTATTTATTAAATATTTGTTAAAAAATTCTATATCTAATTTTTTTAATGCTAATGTAACGTTATTTCAGGCTGTGTTGGACCATCAAATTGAAATTAATAGGGACCCTCAAGTTTTATGATTATAACAGCAGAGATATTAAAAGTTCAAAACAAAAAAAAACACACACATATATATATATATCAACACAATGCAATATGTAGTCTAAATAAAAGAAAGAAATACTCAAATAAACAGTCTTGTTATTATAACATTTCTACCGGGCTTTGAAACTCACGCCTATATGCCTATTGCTTGGTCTCAAAATTTCTTACTATTATAATTAGAACCCACGGTATTACGTGGCGTTTTGTCATTTTTCAAGAAAAAACTCAGAAAAACCTAAAATTTCTACATTTATTTCTAAATTCTAGACTTTCCACATCATTCTCATTCATTCTCTCCCTTTCATCTCCTCAAAAAGGCATTCATGCACGTTGAAACTTGAGAAGAAAAATTACATATATCTATCTGGTCGATATATATTAATTTATGCATGCTCATTGTTAGTTTTATTTTTTACTTCAGGTGCATCGCATCGCACGTTCATAAATTCTATATAGACCATAATGGCGCCCTCACTGACATTTATTTTATGTAAACAGCAGACCAGCACACAACTTTACAATCACATGAGAGGCTAGGGCTAGAAAGAAAACTAGCAACTTTTCACTCATGATTGCGTGTGGAAACAAAGGATCCATGGTCTCTTTCTAGAATAATGGGAATGCTGTATATATTATTGTGTTGTTGGCTTGAGGGTTAGAAATTCTAATTAAGAGAATAGTTAAAACACAAAATTTTGGAATTAAGCAAATAGGAATTTTTAAGTGAACTCCAAAGTTCTTATCATTTGGTTAATTATACATGAGTAGCAAGTGCTCCCGTGCAATGCACGGACCCGGGAATTGCCCGAAAAATATGGTATCACATAGATGACCCGAATAGTAATGAAATTTTATTGCAGGAAAATCTTTTAAGCTTGATCTAAATTCTCTCTAAATAATTTAGAAAATTCTTCATTTTCTTTCATAACAATTCCAAAATGTACCTGTCCTTACACGTTTTTGTATATTGCATGTATTCAACTAATGACAAATTGCATTCGAAAATTTATGTCATCATCACTGATTGCATTTAAAATTCCGGAGAGAATCTTTTCAAAATTTTCAAATTCATGCCATCATCACTTAATGGTTATAACCGTTACCATATATAAGGTAACTGTTGGAACCGTTACGACAAACATCGTTTCGTAACGGTTAGAATCGTTACCATAGATTTTCCGTTGCATAATGTAGCTGATATCTGAAATATCAACTTCCAGTTAACTGTTACCAAATGATATGGTAACGGTTATAACCGTTACCATTTGAACATATATCAACTCCCAGTTGAACATATATTTTTTTTAAATCTGATATCCCTGCGTCCCACGCGTACTGCTTTCATTTACAGTCAGCAATAGGTAATAATAATAATAATCAAGAAATAATATGATTCGAATGCACATAATTATAATAATCAATAAAGAGCAAAGCACGTAATTATAAACAAAAAATATATACAAAAAATATAATAAATAAATGAACAAAACAAATGTTTATATCTATAATCATTAAGACGATCCATCTCCATCATCTCGTGACCTGAACATACTCCCAATCTCGCCTCTGATATCCCGCCGGATGGACTTCTCTCATTCGCCTACTTCAGCTTCTCGACCCGCACCGGAACCGCATGCAGTTGTTGCTGCGTCTGCTGATGAACCTGCTGCGCCGCGCTTCTCGATCACGGAGTTGATGAATCTCCTCCGCCGATGCATCTGTCCGCGTTTGGGTCACGGTGTACTCGCAGAAGACCGCACGCCTGACAAAGAGTCGGTGGGCCCCAAGACCAACCCCGCGCTCATATCCACCGTGATGCCCACCGGATAGCGAATCAAGGACAAAGACAATGGCGGTAATCGGATCGTCAAGACCAAATCCTAAGACGTCCGTCCTCTCTTGGAACTAGCTCTGTAAAGAAAATATATAGGTATATATAGACACGCGTTAACTTAAAATACAAAATCGACTTGATTATATTAAACTTATCATGTACTCGTCGATGCCCTTGTGTAATGTGGTGCACCTCTTGGCAGCAGTGGAGTTGGTGGAGTTTTTTTGTTCTGCAATAAAATTAGGATTTATTTTAATAATTAATTTGCGACAAATAAAACATATATTCTTGAACTTCAAAATACTCACAATGTGCCACTATGTGCTTGCTTGCGTGCGCTTCCCTTAGACCGGGACAGCGTGGCCTTTCACGCCGTTGTTCCGATTTTGCTTGTTGCTAACCGACGCCAACTTGCAAATATAAAAAACATTATATTATATTTCAAAATATAATTTCATATTATATTGTTATAATTTTAAAAATTAAATTTATACCCGAACATCCTCACTCTCATAATACTCGACCAGCAGCGGCCAATCATGTCCCGAGACATCCAACGCTATGATATTCATCATCGCCCTCCGCTCTTCCTCAGCCACCGCGACCCAGGGAATGTAATGATCATCCTTTACTTCATTTCGGCGTCTTCTCTTGATATTTTGACACGCCTCTATGACCCAGGTAAGGACGGGATGCGCATCGAACTGCAAATGCACGCCATCCTTGCCAGTGTCGTCGATAAATCTGTAATGTCGCCTGGTCTGATATATATATATATATATATATATATATATATATATATATCGACGATTGAAATTTAAATGTATAAAAGGATATGTGATACCGTGTCCGACGCAAAAAACTGCTGAACATTGGCGATCTAGCGCTTGTCCCATCCAAAGATGGAGCGGGTATTTATAGTAAGTACAAATTTCTGCTCCCATGTAATCCCCGCACTTGGTCGAGTTAGGACCAACATGCACACCATTCTTATTCCACATTAGCGTCCATAGTTCAGCACCATCAGCTACCCTGGAGCAGGAGGGCCCAGTACGATCCCTCTTCCAACCACTGCTTGAGCCTGCAAAAACACACACACACACACACACACACACATATACAAACACAATATTATAACATTCAGAGTACGTATATAGCATTTGAAAATTTTTAATTACAATCTTTATTTAAAAACTTTAAGCAATAACGATTATATCTGTCATCCCGGACATGGCGCTAGAACCGGCACCAGACGTCATCCCGCAAGTAGAATGCGGATGTACAAACAATAAATTGTTAGATGAATGAATAGAATTTAATAGATAACTAAAAATTCAATAGAGAAATACATTGTAATGATATATTAAATTTTAAATTAGTCAACTATATACCATGTGCAGGAGTGACCGGGGTAGGAGGAGCTGCTACCGCGCTAATAGGGATAGGCGGGGCTGCAGCGGTTGCTGGGGTCCTGTGGTGCTAGTATGGGATGCTGGTAGGGATAGACGGGGCTGCTGGGGCACTAGTAAAGGGCACTAATAAGGATAGGTGGGGCTGCTGGGGCCGCTGTGGCACTAGTAGGGATGCTGGTTGGGATAGGTGGGGCTGCTGGGGTGCTAGTAGGAGTGCTGGTAGAGATAGACGGGGCTGCTGGGGCTGCTTAGGCTCCTGGGCAGTTTCATCGGTAGGCTTGGAGCTCTGGCCAAGTTTTTCTAGACGTTGCACCTGCCATCAGACCCTACATATATATCCAAATATTATTTTATTCCTTATAACTATTATACAATTTAAAACATTTATTTCAATTTCATTACCTAACATGTTTTTCGGTACATTAGCTGAAGATTTATTATGCGGATTCTCAAAATCTTGATTTGTGACAATCGATTGGTCGATATCACGTCTTACTAACACATTGATGGAAGGCGCAGAATAGTTTAGATCCTTAGTACATTCAATAGAAGAACTAAGACATGTTATCACCTCTTCCTCACTGCTCTCATCTTCAGAGCATTCAACGTCTACATATTATAATAATCTCTCGATTTCCAACGACAAACAATACTCCAGTCAACCTTCTTCAAGTCCCGATAATAATATATTTGTGTTGACATTGAGGGGAAGATAAAGTTATCGTATTCGTAGGCTGTCCGTTTGGTATTTACCAAAGTGAGACCATATTCATCGATCTTCATACCCCGTTCAGAGTTGGTATCACACCATCTGCATTAAAATATATAAAACGGGACATCCTTATGCATGTATGAGACCGCTATAACTTTCTCAAGAACATCGTAGTAGGGATTTCCTTTATTGTCGTCGATACTTTCTGTCCTTCTTGTCTCAAATTGTAGCCGGAAACCCCGTACCCGTTGTAAAACGTAGACGCAATCATTGGACTGCTTAAAAGGTCCCGAACCTTTATATCAATATGCCCTCCATGATTCAGTTGTCCTTCGAATTCTTGTCTACATCAAGCGGCGAAAGTGCGTCTCTGTTCTTCGTCGATTCTATCGCCCGACCATTTAGAATTCGATCGCTTGAGTTTAGTTTTCTGCGAGCTATTTGTTAATTTACATAAGTTATATCGGTTAAATTCAATTTAATTTCAAACGTTTAAATGGATGAAATTATTACTTACTCTGCATATTTAGCAAAACATTTGCCGTTTAGCAAGATATACGCATGTATACTGCCTATGAGATCGTAAGACATGTTTTTCAGTTTTCCTGTTCCAATTGGACCGTTAGTCACACGCGGCGGTTTGTTCAATTTTGTCCTAATATCGTTGTTCGGGAAACGAGCACAAAAAGACATGACTTCTTCCAAGAGATAACCTTCCGCAATCGAATCTTCAGGACGATACTTGTTGTGGATATAGTTTTTTAAAGTTAATAAATATCTGTTGAAAGATTATAGATACTAATTTACCATGATAATGTTTTGTAATTTAAATAATAAATAATAAATATTTTCATATCTCTCGATGGGATACATCCAACGGTAATGCACCAGACTGCCAATATTGACCTCGGTTGTCAGATGGACGGACAGGTGAACAATAATGTCGAAAAAAGAAGGTGGAAAGATGGTTTTGAGCTTGCAGAGAATCAAAGGAATATTTTCTTCGAGCTGCACTATCTCACCGACGTCTATATTTTTGGAACACAATTGGAGAAAATTTAAGCACGAGACCAATTTCTGATTTTACTGATTTTCTTAGGCATAAAGGAACAAGATGTTGCAGCAGTATGCGGTTATCGTGACTTTTAAGTCCTAGGATTTTTCCGTTTTCTACCTGTACCTGTTTGGCAATGTTTGATGAGAAACCGTCGAGAACATTAAATTTTTTCCACACCCGTAAGAACCGCCGCTTTTTCTCTTTATCCAGGTTGTAGATTGCCGGTAGAATCTTGTAATAATCCAGTTTACCGGCCAAATGCCAAGATTGCAATTATTCTCTAATGGACAAACCATCCAAATCCGTCAAATTATGGGCGTTGAGACTGTCCTTCTTTTTCCATTATTACACAGCAGAAGATTCATGATGTGCTCAGAGACACCCTTCTCGATATGCATGGCATCTAAATTGTGGCACAGCGGTAGATCAAACTAGTACGGAAGTTGAAATAAACCGTTAAGCTTCTTTTAACCAATTGGGCATGACATTGTATTTTTGTTTTGTGTCTTTTCGAATGTGATATTATGATAATCTCTCAACCATTGCAGTATGTCATTACCAAAAATGGTTTAGAAGGCCTACCAGTCTTCGTCTTACCATTGAACATTTCTTTATTCCTTCTGAATCTGTGAGGTATAGGCAAGAAACGTCGGTGACCCATATACGACTCTTTTCCGCTAAACTTCAAGCGTACGTGACTCGTATGAATATGATAACAAGGTCATGCAAACTTACCATGAATTGTATACCGCGACAGCATGCCGTAGGTAGGAAAATCATTAATTGTCCACAACAAAGCAGCCCGCATCTGAAAAATTGTTTACCATGTACATCATAGGTTTTCACACCAGGTTCCTTGTTGGATATAGGTGTTGTTTACCACCTGAAACCGGACTGAGGCACGGGGAGCGCGTCAAGCCTGAATACGGGAGCAGATACTATTTGGAACATATCCATCCACCTCTCCGAAAATACCAAGTTGATTTATTGTACCGTATATCAGAGGTTGTATGGATGCGACTGTTGTAACAGACTTTTCAGATTCCCCCTCAATGATGAGGGTTTTTTTTTGTGGGGATGCTTTTTCCTGCAGGCGCGAGCCCCTGCAGTTAATTACTTTATCGGCAAACGATAACAATTTTCTCTACTCTAGATATATCACTTCGTGTCATATTATGGTTTGTTTATTTTGGGGTTGCCCTTAAATTGTATACGGAGACTAATTAAGGACTAATTTATGTCGTCGTCTGTAGAACGCAGATTAGTCCAAATCCGTACATATTAGATTTGGGGATGGGTCCACATTGGTGTTTTTGTTCGCCAATGGGAGTTGAACTTAAAACGCATTTCTCATATCGATGAGGTTTATCGGTTCACAGGTATTTGAATTTGATTTAAGGATCGTTGGTTATATTTGGAACTAAGATCAACTTAAAGGGTTTGAGCATATGGGCTCAATTGATCACTTGATCACATACGAAGTATAGGCTTCTATATTAAGCATATTTTCGATAAGTTCCAAGCTTTGTCTTGTCATTAGGTGTGCTTTACTATATGTAGCCAATGGATGGTATACGGTAGTCAGTATGAAGACAGTCCACAGAGCAGAATACCAGTTTAAGGACATAGCGGTCCATCTTTCAGCTTGCACGCACGTGTATATCACGTGACAAAATGCATGATGTGAATATCTAAATCGGATGTGCCCAATATTGAGGTGCGATCTAATTTGAAGGCATTTATATTTCCTCCAAAGATATATACATATACATATATGTATGCTTTCATAAAGTCAGGGCTCGTTGGTTGTTGGGACCCACCACCTCTCTGAAGACGTTGATAAATTACAACGACGTACATCAGAGGTATGGATAGATGTACTCTTGAACCAAATCCCATTTATAAGGAAAGAGAATATGTTGGAACTTAAATTTCGATTTGCCGAAAAGATTTCTAGGCGAATTTATATTTTGTCTAAGGATTGTTAGTCTTATATGAGACTAAGATCAACTTAGGTAATATGGTTAAGGATCATTAATCGTGTATAAGACTAAGATCAACTTAGAAATATGAGTTAAGAATCTTTAGTCGTATATAAGACTAAGATCAATTTCGACGATATGGTTGAGGATCGTTAATCTTGTTTAGATTAAAATCAATTTAATTAAAATTGTCTGTTTGATCACAGAATCACATATGAGAAGCATATGCTTCTATACTTAGTTTATTTGACTAAGTTTTCCAAGCAAAAACTTGTTGTTCATGTGCACATATACAATTGGGATGCACATGTATATGCATCTTCTTTAAAGAGGATACGCACATGTATATCACGTAGTGCACACTCGCTTGTGGTCAGGGGCAGCGCACGTGCATATCACGTGATGTGCACCACCTTATGGTCGGGGGGCTGCGCACAGGCATATCACGTGATCGCGCACCTCCTTACGGTCGGATTTCCACCTCCGCTCATATATATGTGCATGTGTCCAGAGATAATATTTTTCACTTGCGCACACGTGCCAAAGAAGTTCTTAGGTTAGTTCGATCCATGTTGTGCCAAATAAATCTGGCGTAACTGTGATTAAAAACAATGCAAACGAACTCATTCCAATCCAAACCCAAACTGGTTGGAGAATTTGTATCGATTATAGAAAGCTAAACGCAGCTACGATGAAGGATCACTTTTCCCTTCTTTTCATCAACCAAATGCTAGAGCGTTTAGCCGGACATGAATATTATTGCTTCTTGGATGGATATTCGGGATATAATCAAATCTCCATAGCTCCCGAAGACCAAGAGAAGACCACTTTTACATGCTCGTTGTTAGATATGTATGCCCTGGAGGTCTGTATTGTATAGGATGCTAGGCATATATATGTACAGAAACAATCTTTGCTCGAAATGATAGAATGCTATCTGGTTTATCTTCATCTTAACGTGTGATGTGTTGTATTTCTTATTTTTATATACATGTTGATGAAGCCCTTAGGATTATGATTGACTGCCAGGATATGATGTAGATCATACTAGTGGGGCCTGGGCAGTTTATAAGCATATCCTTTAATAGTTCCTAGTCAAGGGTATATCAATACAGGGCATCAATAGTACCAGAGTAGACTAGTGTGTACGTTTCTTGACCGTGGGGGCGATGGTTGATCCTACAACCATTAGTGTTCAACATCAAAGATTGTACACAGGTGCTCAATGGAGAATGGGTATACCGAATATGACTCGCCGAGAACTTCTAGATGGTATATATACTTAATGTCAGACAGCAGTTCTCTGGTGACACTTGTACATGTTAGTCTGTAGACCCGAAATCGTCATAGTGTCTTGTGTGATTCCCATTGTGCTTTGATTTCCTCCCTACCATGGCTCTACTGGGTCGTGCAAACATGTGGATTTTAGGTATAAGCCCGAATCACATGGAGGCAGTGAGCGATAGGAGGGGTTTCGTCTCTCCCGGTATAGGGAGTTGATGTCGCGCTATTCTTGATCGGTTATAACAGAAAATCCCTGGCCAGGATTGTCGAGATTTATTGATAAGGGTTATCAGTAGTTTCTCGAACCGTTATGGGCCATAAATCAGCATGACTTATAAAGTTTCTGGGGTCTGCCATTTACCACCCCTAGACTTCATATGCAACATATCAGACGAAGAGACCGGACTGTACGATAAGTGTTGCTTACAGACTCGTTAGGGTTGTGATGAGTTCGCTCATCGGCCACCTTATCGTCATGTACCTGGGTAGCCGTTACGCACAGCTAGTGCCGCTGATGTACTTGTGGTTAAACCCACTGTTGGAATTCACCCGCGCGCGCAAACGCGTATGTTATGGAAACGGATATGAAATGAAGGAAACGGAATGCGCATGCGAGATCGTTCTCGTTTTAATATTTATAACCGCAAGTGCATGTCACGTTGTAGCGAGCCGGCAAGCACGAGTCGATCCGCAGGGAATTGTGTATTAGGTATCGTGATTTAAAGTTCAACAAATTAATGAATGGGGTTGTTGTCACAAAAAATAAAAAGAAAGAATACGAAAGCAAGAAGAAGCAAGAAAAACAAGTGAGGAAAGAATGGTTGCGGCTTTGGCTTGGAAGATCGAATCGCGACGTTTACCTCTACACTCCCTTGGTTATGAGTTGTCCGGCCTTACCTCGATCCCGGCATGAAGTACGACTTGTCAACGCGGTTGTGGAGCACAAACCGTCAAATTCCGATATTCGTCGCAAAGAACGAAACGAGTCTTTTTGACCGCTTACCGTTTGTATGTCCGCGCTTGGGTATCAAAACTAAATATAAGGGTTAGCAAGTATACCGCAACAACAAAAACACAAAGTAGTTAGTGAGAGCAAATGATTTTGGTGTTGAGTTTGCTAAGTATTTGTGATGGTATATCGTATATGAAAACAAAAGATTGTAGAGCAATTGATCACAAGATACGATATCCAAACTTAGCAAACTTAACACCAAATGGATTTTAACTTAAACATTAAAAATGGGAAAAAGGAATGAATACGGTATATGAGGAGGTTACAAGTAACCATGTGTCAAAATACCGTATCATATCAATACATAAACAATGTTTAGGTTAGAATCATAAGTTAAGCACATGAAACATAAACAAGAGGTGGAGGAGGCAAAGGCTTTCATCTCACTTCCTCACCCACACCACAACCAAAGAATTAGTTAAGCATGATAAATAAAAGCAAGTAAAGAAAAACAAAGCAAGTAAAGAAAAGAAACAGCAATGCAATATATTAACACTTGAGAGAAGAGATAAAAGATTTTTGGTAACTTATTCAACCTCCTTAATGAAGCTCTCCAAAGAAATCTTCAAGATGGAAGAAGAAGAAGAAGAAACCAATTGAAGCCCACTCAACACTCAAGCTAAACCAAAAACAAAGAAACTAAGAAAAACTATGAGAATATATGAGAATGAAAGAGAGCCATCCCTTGCTCACTTGTTCTGCTTTTATAAGCAACCCAAAATAAAAAGTTGCATATGATACTAGACTGAAAAGACCACCAGGGACCCACCATATCTGAACGAACCAGTTTGGCCGCAAATTGCGGCCAAGATGAATTAATTTGCGGCCTTAGCTTAGAGAGTGGGGCCCATCTTTGGTCTGTGATCTTCTACTCTCATGAGCCTCTTTCTGTAATTGCAATTTCTTTTAATTTACACCTGAGTGTAATCTAGAGTAATGTACAGAGAAGGATCAAGTGGGTATGTGTAGTGTTCACACATCAAATCACAACTTTATGCATTTAATGCACACTTAATGCATATCACACCCATGCCCATTTGTGCCTTGCATCAAGGCAGCCCCATCATGGTCTAGTGCCAAAGAGGTAGTGGCACACATGTATGTGTTGGACCAAAATTGTGTGCACACATTATTTTGCAAAAGAGCTCTTCGGATATCGGTCGTTTTTCTGTTCCGTCTGCAGTGTCGCTCCTAAACGTTATATCCGTGATTTTGAGTGTATTTCCAGTTTTTTATCACGAACACCTGTAATCTGTAATTTTGAGCAGACATTAGTTAATAGTACCGATATAAACAAAATAGATAACGAATGAGTGGTATTAAAATGCAGTTTTCTGTGATGAACACCCACTGCCAGCGTACTGTTGAGTCTTTAGAGTCCCACACAGAGGGTTCCCTGGTTCAGGCAAAAAATGTAGAGGTCGTAAGTTGTTACGGCAGGGTTTCAATCATGTTCATGTACTGGCTACAGGAATAATGTTCGAAAGGATAATACTGCTACGCTTGGGTTTAAGACGGATACCAGTATTATATTATTGGATTATTTGTATTGTATTTTTCGGAATTCGGATATGGGTTTACTTATACGGTATACGGTGAGGGGTATTCTTGTAATTGTACATGAATTCTTTCTAGAAGGGGACACCTCATAAATGGTTTTCATTTTATGAAAATGGAAATTATGAGGTGGAATTTAGAGAGAGTCTAAATATGGATGAAGGCATGGCTCAATTCATTTTATATGCATTTGGGACTACTATTGAAGTATGGTGCATTATTTTTAAGAAAAATATTGCATGCCTCAATTATTTTCCAAGAGCCATATCATTTTTTCTATGCTTGATTTTTTCATTATCACTTTCATCTTCTTTCTCCTAATTATCTCCTTCTTCTTTCTCTTGACCTAAACACTCACATGTGTTGTGATTCATAGGTCAAGAGACATAATAATCCACTACTTGGTCTTTACATCATCTAAGTGATCATTTCTAGCACACTTGATTTCTTAGTTAACTCTTGTGAAGAGTTTGTAACTTGTTCTATAGCGCTCGGGTGGATCATCTTGGACCTAGAGGTGACCGGAGACCGAGTTCTTCTCAACCATCGAAGGAGCCAAGGAGTTGCAGCGGAAAGAAGACCCAAAGGACCGTTTCCTTAAGGTATAACCCCTATCATAGTAGATAAGATCTCTAGATAGGATTTCTAGTTATGATTTAGCACAAGATCTAGTTTTAAAGTAGGTGTTGCATGCAAAAAAATTATTGTTTGCCACTTCCGCCTCCTCACAAGTGTTGTGAGGATGTGCAACATATATATACTAACATGGTATCAGAACTACTAGGCATTGGATGTCGACCTATGGGGGGTTCTCACTGTGTGACAGTGTGGCAAAGCATAGGCTCTTACCCCCAGGGTGTCCCAAGACCGGAAAGTGTTCCGGCGGGTTATAGTCCCCATGAAGAGGCATGCATAAAAAGTAGCTGCTGAAGGACCTGTAGGTGCCACGGCGATCCCATTAGATGGGGTGGCTGCCCTACTAACATAGTATCAGAGCCTAACTAAAGCATAACTAGTTATTTAGACTTCGTTTAAAGCTTCAAACACGAAACAACTCCAAAACCATAACTCGAAACCCTGCTCTCTGGAAATTTTTCAAAAGTGTTCTGAATTTTTTTTTAAAACAAGTGCAGAATACTTGTTATGAGATAACTTGACAACCCTAGAAAAACAAGCCCAAACCACCCGTTTTGACCCGGCGAGAAGAAGGAATTTTCCGGCGTCGCCGGTTTTTCTATGTGGTTTTGGCTTGGGTTTTTTGGGGCTATTTGTACACTGGGTTTTTGGATTTATGGTATTGTTTAATTATTTTCAGAATACATGTGATGTATCCTAAGTGTTAGGGAAAATCAGAGTGTTTCGAAATCGAATTTTTAACGTCGTTTATCCGCTTTTCAGTTTGATATGTGTTTGAAACGTCCACTAATTACTATACGAAGATTAGTGGAGGTTGCACATATGTATATCATGTGATGGTATGTGTATATGAATATGTTGGATCGTCATGGATGAATAGCCGGAGGGGTGTGAGAAGAGCGTTTTTCTTTTCTTTCATTCATGTAATTTGTAAAAAGCGATGTAATATTATTTTGCGGGGCACATCTGGGTTGAGGTTGTAGCCACCATTGTATAATTTCTTTTTATTGTTTTTGCTCCTAGGATAGACCCAAGGTGGAGTGCACAAACTACCGGGTTCTCGAAGTGCCGAGTGGCCTACTCATTTATTGAGGAAGGTTGCTTCACTTCGGAAATTTGGCGGGTAGTTTGCCGTACGCGTAGGGGTCTAGGGTAGGGTTTGATTATTCATCACAACCGTGGAATCCGTCTTTCATTAAGGGCTTAAATGAAATACGAAATTCCTAGTATATCCAATGTATTCATCTGTGTTCTGGAATGTTTATAAACGCGTGCGACGAATGGATATTTATATATGAGATATATAATAAACGTTGCTTATGTTTTGCACCCGCGCTAGTCCAGCCCCCGCTCTGCCGTCAGTTAACCTAACGGTGCATGACGGGGCCCCGTAGCGAATGCGGATGGCATAAGCGTATGTTCTATTTTCGTTTCTTTTCTGTGATGTTTAAGAAACGTAAATGATGGGATAACATTAATGTGATTAATGTTAAGAAAAAGAAACCTAAAAATGTTTTAGAATCAAACCTTTTAAAATGGGAACTCTAGTTTTTGCTTTGCAAAGTGGTATTCCTTGATGAATATCCAGTACCTCATTCTTGAGGAAAGGGCCGAGATCCCTTCACCGGGAGTGATCCCTTTAGCGAAACTAGCAAATGTTAAAAAGCCCTCGATTGTTTTTATAGTTGATCTAATTCTTGCTTTGCATCATGGTATTCATAAATATCCAGCACCTTATTCGATGAGGAAAGAGCCGAGATCCCTTCACCGGGAGTGACCTCTTTAGCAAAATTAGAAAGATACTACAAAACCATTCGACTTTTAAAACTGGAACTTAAACCACTCCTCTCACTAGATTCTACAATGATATCAAGTTCAAAACGTTAAAGGTTTTCATCAAAACCATCTGTTTCCCTTCGCCATTTTAGGAAGCAGAGTACTTAGTATTCGTACCATGTTTGTTGACTAAGTTAAGGCGTGGTGTACGGTAGCTAAGTGATATCTTCCTACAAAGTATATGATGCAATCGATTAGGACATTCGCATGACCTTGTTGACCATAGTTAAGGGTTATGCAGGTGGGTCTAAATCAATCACGAAATGGCGGGTAGAACTTGACTAGTGCTTATGTTGACCATAGTTAAGCTCATAAGACACTAGGGGTAAAAACCATATCAGGAATTTCAAGAGTTGAAATTTGCAATGAGATTGCATACTTTCTATTTGATAGTTGGATCCCGATCCCACTGTGAGTAAAAGTTACTCCTGGGAGAGTTTTGCACTTTACAATTAGCTGATCGAGTAGGTGTCTAGAAAGATGTTAACGGGGTTACGCCTCAAGGAAAACAAGATTTATTTTAATTAGGTCCGTGCGAAAGCATGAGGAACCTTCCTTGGAGTACTGACACTGGCCTGGCCGACCGGTTAGCACACTTGTAGATTGCAATTAATCCTGGCTAATTTTCTTTTAAGGTTTGAAGGAAAATTTGATAAAAGCAGTGGGAGACATCGATTAAATAAGATTAATATCTAATCTAATCATGCAAGAGCAATCGCTGAGTGTGTTCTTTTCTCTCTCCTAATGGCAGATACCTATGACGAGACTTAAGCTTTTATTAGACAAGAATAAACTCACGGGACTGAATTACAAAGACTGGCTAAGGAACGTAAATATTTCCCTGACCTATGATAAGGTCGGATACATCCTGACTACTCCAGCCCCTCCTAGCCCAGGCCTTGATTCTTTAGTTGCGGATAAGGAAATCCGCAAGACAGGGGATATAGACTATGCAACAGCTAAATGCCTCGCGCTTGCTTCTATGAACAATGAACATCAGAAGCAGCATGAGAAGATGGATGTACAATCCATCTTTCTCCATACAAAAGAGTTGTATGGAGAGCAATCTCGCACTCTCCGATATGAGGCATCTCGAAAGTTGTTTCAGATGCGGATGGTTGCTGGCACGTCTGTAGGTGACTATGTATTGAAGATGATAGGACTTATCGAAGAACTAGAGGATCTGAGATGGACCATGGAGAACGAACAGTATGTTGATATTGTTCTACAGTCCCTCCCCCCTGCCTTTGCTCAATTCACTATAAACTTCAACATGCACAACATGGAGAAGTCACTTTCCGAACTCCTCAATATGTTGAGGAGTGCAGAGAGCATGCTAAAGGTAGTGAAAACTCCCGCTCTAATTGCTGGGTATCTTCCTATTCCGTCCCGAAAGCTAAGGCCAAGAGAAAGAAGAAGAAGAATCCCATCAAGCCAAGAGGAGGAGTGAAAAAGGTACCAGGAAAGGACAAGATATGGGCTGCTGCGTCAGGAAGAGGGGAATGCTTCCACTGCTACAAGACCGTGCACTGGAAGAGAAACTATATTGCATACCTTGCCGACCTCAAGAAGAAGAAGCTTGTTGATACTTCCACTTCAGGTGTGTTTGTAACAGAAAACTGTTTTTCAATTAACTCTGCTTCATGGGTATTAGATACCGGGTCAGGATCTCACATCTGCAATTGTATGCAGGGGCTGGGAAATAGCAGGTTTTTGAAGAAAGATGATCGCACTCTCCGAGTTAGGAATGGTTCCTGTGTACATGCTGTAGCAGTGGGAGAGTATTACCTTGGTTTGCCGTCGGGTTGTATATTAGTTTTGAACCCATGTTATTTTGTACTTTCGATGTTATGTAATATTATATCAATATCGTTGTTGGACAATGAAGGATATAATTTTGTGTTATAATATAATGTTATGAACATTAACCTTAATCAAGAGTTGATTGGGTCTGGTACATTAAATAACGGGATATACATCCTAAATCAACATACAGTTTTCAATATACAGCACGCAAACAAAAGGAAGATTTCAGACATAAATGAAACTTTCATTTGGCATTGTAGACTTGGTCATATTAATGAACAAGACTAACCAAGCTACATAAAAATGGATATTTAAACCCGTTTGAATATAAATCTTATGCGACTTGTCAGTCTTGTATCAAAGGTAAAATGACTAAAACTTCGTTTACTGGACAAGGAGAGAGAGCTACTGAACTCTTAGGCCTCATACATAATGATGTATGTGGACCAATGTCTACACATGCGAGAGGTGGTTTTTCATACTTCATAACTTTTACTAATGATTTCTCGAGATTCAGACACATGTTCTTGTTGAAACATAAGTCCGAAGCCTTGAAAAAGTTCAAGAAGTATAAATCTGAAGTGGAAAAACAAACAGGCTTGAGAATCAACAAACTTCGATCAGATCGAGGAGGTGAGTATCTAAGCTCAAATTTTCTAGATTTCCTAAAAAAGAATGGGATTCTCTCTTAGCTCACTCCTCCGTATACACCACAGCACAACGGTATGTCGGAACGGAGGAATCGTACCCTATTATATATGGTACGATCAATGATGAGTGATGCTGAGTTACCACTTTCATTATGGAGCACGCATTGGAGATTGAGATATATCTATTGAATAGGGTTCTGACCAAAACTGTGTCTACCACTCCATATGAGATATGGTATGAGAAGATATCATCTCTTAAACGAGTTAGGATATGGGGTTGTCCGGCTTATGTGAAAAAGCAGAATCCGGACAAACTCGAGACACGATCGGTTTTGTGTAAATTTATGGGATATCCAAAACATTCGTATGGATACTTTTCTACCAAAAAAAGGAACAAAGGATGTTTGTTTCTCAGTATGCCACATTTTTTAAAAATGATTTTTTTACAAATGATACTGATGGCAATGCGGTAGAACTGGAAGAAATTCTAGATTCACAGATAATTACTGATGATTTGGTTGAACCTAGGGTTTCAATAGAACCTGAAGAATCTCAGCCACTCTGTAGATCTAGTAGGACTGTAGATCTAGTAGGACTTCTCGCCTACCTGATAGATACTACGTTTTTCTAATTGATGGTGATAAAGAAGATTGCATCATGGATGATGATGACCCTACTAGTTTTCAGCAAGCTATCACGAGTGGTGACTCAGTGAAGTGGCTGGATGCCATAAGATCCGAAATGGAATCCATGCACACCAACAAAGTATGGACTTTGGAGGTTGCACCTTCTGGAGTATAACCCATAGGGTGCAAGTGGATCTTTAAGAGAAAGATTGGTGTGGATGGTCAGGTGGAGACCTATAAAGCTAGGCTGGTTGCAATAGGATTTCGTCAAAGACCAGGCTTGGACTATGATGAAACCTTTTTCACCAGTCGCGATACTTAAATCTATTCGGATCCTTCTTGCTATAGCTGCTTACTATGACTATGAGATCTGGCAGATGAATGCTAAAACGACATTTCTAAATGGTGATTTAGAAGAATGCGTTTTTATGGATCAACCAGAATGCTTCATTGACAGTGGGAGCAGCGGAAAAGCATACAGATTGCTTAAATCCATCTATGGATTAAAGCAGGCATCACAGAGTTGGAACATCTGCTTTGATGATACAATCAAAGAGTTTGGTTTTATCAAAAATGTAGATGAACCATGTATTTATAAAAGGATTGTAGAGAGTACTATTACATTTCTCGTATTGTACGTGGATGACATTCCCTTGATAGAAAATGATGTTCCTATGCTACAATCGGTCAAACTATTCTTATCGCAGAGGTTCTCCATGAAAGACCTGGGTGATGCCTCGTACATTCTGGGAATTAAGATCTATAGAGATAGATCTAAGAAATTATTGAGATTGTCCCAATCGAGATACATAGACACAATACTAAGAGCTTTAGTATGGAAGATTCCAAGTAAGGTAATTTACCCGCTTGTCACGGGATCGCCCTCTCCAAAGAGATTTCTTCAAAGACTGATGAGGAGAGGGCTCGCATGAGCATTATTCCCTACGCTTTGGCTGTGGGATCTATAATGTATGCGATATTGTGGACTCGTCCAGATGTAGCTTAGGCACTGAGTGCAGTAAGTAAGTATCAATCCACTCAAGGGGAGAAACACTGGACTGCTGTGAAGAACATTCTGAAATACTTGCGAAGGACTAAAGAAATGTTCTTAGTATATGGTAACGGAGATCTCCAAATGGAGTCCTTTACCGACTCCAGCTTCCAGAGCGACAAGGATGATAGTAAGTCCTTCTCAGGGTTTGTATTTACCCTAAATGGAGGGACGGTATGTTGGAAGAGTTCCAAGAAAGATACCGTTGCTAACTCCACGATGGAAGCTGAGTATATTGCTGCTAATGATGCCGCAAAAGAGGCAGTCTGGATGAGAAAGTTCATTTCCCAACATCAGGTGGTTCCATCCATTGCTAATCCAATATCTTTGTATTGCGATAACAATGGAGCCATGGCTTTGGCAAAGGAACCGCGGTCCCATCAGAAATCCAGACATATCTTGAAGCGGTATCACCTCATCAGGGAGATATTGGATTGCCAGAACATCGAGGTACGAAGAGTAGACACGAAAAAAACATAGCAGATCCATCACCAAGGCCACCCCTCAAGTTTAGTTTGAGAAACTATTCGAGATGTTGGGCATGCGGTACGCCAGCAACTAGTTCTAGTGTAGATAGTGGGTACTTATTGCACCAATTACAGGCCTTAGTGCAAGTAGGAGATTGTTAGATATGTATGCCATAGAGGCCTGTATTGTATATGATGCTAGGCATGTATATATACAGAAACAATCTTTGCTCGAAATTGTAACTCGATGTACAACACCCCACGAGTTGCGGGGAGGCGGAAATTTGAAAAACGATCTTGTTCTTGAAGCAAACATCGACTAACCGAAGATCTTTACTAAACGATAATTAACAACAACCATAGAAGTTCTTAGCTACTTTGAAAAGAGATTATACCTAGTGAATCGTGTCCTTCGTCTTTTCGTCCTCTACGTCCTCCTCGACCTCCTCTACGTGATAGATGATCCACCCGAGAACCTTAATCCAAGCTTCACCTCTAAACTTGAGGTAACTAAGTTTCTCTAGTTGCTAATCAAAGGAACTAAGGTGATATAGAGTTAGGTTATGGATTGTTTAGTCTATTCTAATCCTTGATCTCAACTCATGAATGGTAGGATTAGGGTTTGAAAAGAGAGTGAGCTTGAGGAGAGAGAAGGTGAACATGATAATGATAATGGAATTGTTTCTCACTTGAATTATATGAAGCATAATGTATTATCAAATAAATGAATAAATATGATTATTCATCATGCTACATTAATTCAATATGAGTGATTCACTATATGAGTCATTAAGCATTTAATGATGCATTAATGATATGATGAATCACATAAAATGAGTCACAATTGCATTTAATGATAATGCCACCTAAACCCTCAAGTCACCATGCTTCTAGAAGCTTCCCGGAAAATTACGAGAACGCCCCTCCTATCCGTGAAAACACGGAAAAACTTTAGACTGTATAAATCCAATAACCTGATACTAGAATCTGGCTTAAACTAAAGCCGGCTAGTAAAAACGGTCCGAACGTCGTACGTGCGTTTAAACACGTATGCGTCCGAACCCTTGTCGTAAAACCGTACGACCTCTATATCGTTTCGCCTGGAGTAGGGAAATCTCTGTGTGGGACTCTAAAGACTCGACTACTACGCTGGCAGTGGGTTTAACCACAGACCGCAAGTAGCACTAGCTGTACGTAACGGTCCCCGGGTAGATGTCGATAAGAAGGCCGATGAGGAAACCCATCCGAACTCCTACTGAGCCTGTCCGTGACAATATCCACGCAGTCCGGTCTGTTCGTCTAAGAGTATCGCATGTATGGTCTAGGGAGGTGGTAAACGTCAGACCCCTAATAACCGTACAAGTCATGCCGGTATGGCTCAAGACCATCTGAGAATCTACTGATCAGTCCATCAGTAATTCTCAATCAGCCCCGGCCAGGGACTTATGGTAATGACCAACCGATCACAGTGCGATATCAACTCCCTATACCGGGAGAGACGAATCCCTAACAGTCGCTCACTGCCTCCACGTGGCTCGGGACTGTGCCCAACTAAAACCTGTTTGAACGACTCCTTTGAGCCGTGGTAGGGTAGTAATCAAAGCACAGTGGGAACTCACACGAGACAAATGACGACCTTAAGTCAACAGACTATCTGTACACATGTCACCTGAGAACTGCTATCTGACGTTAGGTATAAATACCATCCAGTCAGTTCTCGGCGAGTCTTGTCCGGTGTACTCACACCCAGTGAGCATCTGTATACAATCTTAGGTGCACATCACCAATGGCTGCGGGACCAATCTATCGCCCCTCGTCAGGGTCTAGATATGTATACACTAGTCTACTCTGGAGCATCGATGCCCTATCTCGATACTCCTGTGACCAGGGACATTTAAGGATGTACCTATTGACTATCCAGCTCCCACAAGTATGACTGCCATCACAACGCCGGTAGTCAGGCAAACACCCTATGAGCTTTATCAATATGTTTATAAATACAAAGTAAAATATATCACACGTTAAGATAAAGACAAACCAAATAGCGTACTATCATATCAAGCAAGATTGTCATGTACATACATATCCCTAGCATCCTATACAATGAAGGCCTCTAGGGCATATATATCCAACAATCTCCCACTTGCACTAAGGCCTATAATTGGCGCAATGAGTACCCACTATCTGCACTAAATCCAGTTGCTGGCGTACCACATGCCCAACATCTCAAACAGCCTCTAGAACTGGATTTGAAGGATGTCCTTGGTGAATGGATCTGCCGGGTTGTCTTTTGTGTCCACTCTCTGTACCTCGATCTCCCTGATCAGGTGAAACCACCTTAAGATATGCCTGGATTTCTGATGGGATCTTGGTTCCTTCGCTAATGCTACAGCCCCATTGTTATCACAATACAAAAGTATTGGATTGGTAATGGACGGAACCACCTGAAGTTCAGAAATGAACTTCCTCATCCAGACAGCCTCTTTTGCGGCTTCACTAGCAGCTATATACTCAGCCTCCATAGTTGAGTCTGCGACGGTATCATGATTGGAACTCCTCCAATATACCGCCCCTCCATTGAGGGTAAACACAAAACCCGAAATGGATTTAGAATCATCTTTGTCACTTTGGAAGCCGGAGTCGGTAAAAGCCTCTACCTGGAGGTCCCTATTACCGTAAACCAAGAACATCTCCTTAGTCCTTCTCAGGTACTTGAGAATGTTCTTTACCACTATCCAATGCTTCTCACCTGGGTCTGATTGATACCTGCTTACCACACTAAGTGCGTAAGCTACATCTGTTCTGGTACATAACATCGCATACATTATAGATCCTACTGCCGAAGCATAGGGTATAATGCCCATGCGAGCCCTCTCTTCATCAGTCTTTGGAGACATCTCTTTGGAGAGGGTGATCCCGTAACAAGCGGGTATATTACCGTGCTTGGAGTCTTCCATACTAAATCTCTTTAGTATAGTGTCAATATACCGGGACTGTGAAAGTCCTAACATTCTATTAGATCTATCACGATAGATCTTAATGCCCAGAATGTATGATGCATCTCCCAAGTCTTTCATGGAGAATTTCTGTGACAAGAAGAGCTTTACTGATTGTAGCATAGGGACATCATTCCCTATCAGTAGTATGTCGTCGACGTATAAAACGAGGAAGACTACTGCTCCTTCTACAATCTTCCTATAAATACATGGCTCATCTATATTTTTGATAAAGTCAAATTCTTTGACTATCTCATCAAAGCTGTCACGCCCCGCTTCCCAGAGTACGCAAGATTGGGCACGTGACATAGCCAACCATGCTACCTGTGGGTAGGAAGTATCCATCCGCAGTCACATTACGGCTGTAGAGATATCAAGAAATTAGATAAAAGCTAATCTAATACATGTCCAAATCCATAATAACAAGAATCAATAAACAATAAGTGCGGAAGCTAATGATCCAATACAATGAATAAACAGTACGTCCCATAATGCGGGCTCACATCTGGAAATGAAATGAAAATAAACAAACTAAACTCTAAGGAACTCACAGTTCAGCCTGCTGGCTGAAGTACTCCTGCTCGGTCGTCGATAGTGGTAAGGAATCTGGGCCATGCAAAACCCAGACGTCAGCGCGTCGTGACATCAAGTATATAATGTAAACATGATGATAAGCAATGCAAGTATGAACATGAATAAAGCAGTGATAAGAAATAACAAGCAGGGTAGTGTGCAATGGTGACTGAACTGTCCTATCAGGTTTTCTACTCTATAGTCTTTGAAACCAATTGATGAATCGTCGATGTAACTCAATAGTATCCCGTGCATGCCCGGGACCACGGTCATGATCCTCGGGGCTGAATCCGAGACGTGCCGCTAAGCAGTAAAAGGTAGTAGGATAGATGAGTGATGTCAGCATCAACACTCCGGAGCTGGCCAAGCCCGTAAGACTGATCAGAACAAGTATCGAACTGTTGAGTTACAAGTCGGTTTCACCTTTGATTTCCCCATACCCCCAAGCTATGTATGTCAGGTCAGGTATTCAGTTGTCAAGGACTAATGCCAACGCAAGATCCAGTAAGAGTAGGTCTGTCTGGATAGACAGCGGGAATGGTCAGGTTTGTCGGCATTAGGCATGAAATCAGGTAACAGGTCAGGTTACTTTCAACAGGTCGAGACGATATGCACAGGGTGTCATGTCCGGTGTATCAGTACATGTGTCATGTGTATCAAGATCGGTCAATATGTAATGCAATCAGGTGTGTGCTCGCAACAGGTATGCAATCAATAATGAACAGTAGCGGGAAACAGTAAATAACAATATTAATCTAGGTAAACACAGTGATGTTTCGTATTCTCTTATTAATCCGGTTCACGCACCTTTGAGGTGCAACAGCCACAAGACGAAACAATATCGATAATATACGTAATGGAGTTACATGAATTTGAACTAAGCATAATAATTGTCTCATGAGTGATTTTAACAAATGAAGTGGGGATGATCTACTTGGTTTGATTAGTTAAGTATGAATTAATAGCAGACCGGTTAATACGAGCAATGATTTCATTGATTTAAAGTTACGGATAATTGTGACTAGCAATTCTAAGTTATAAAAGGTATCGATGTTATAATAGTTGTGTGGTTATAATATGATGATTAAGTTGTAGCATGTTAAAGCAAGTATTCGGATACTTGCCTCGGCGGTTCCGCAAACCGAAACACGGATGCGATGTCGGCAGAAACTGCGATATGGAAGCACGGGCCACGGATCGAGTCCCAACAGAGATCAACGGGATCACACGGACCAGGGGACTTCGCTACAGCGTCGGGTTCGTCAAACGGCACGGTCGGATTCCGGCAAAAGTTATCGGCAACAAGTTAGCAATAAGATAAACATACAAGATCAACGGGATTTTGCACCAAAGGAAGTAAAGTGATGCTTACAGAGGAGAAACAGGGGTAACTATGACGGGCCCGACGGCGATGGACGCGCCGGCGGTGAACAGGAGGTGCGGCGAGGGTGCTGGAAACGGCTGAAAGGGCTCGGGGTCGCTGGAAAGGGGTGCTGCGGCGAGTGGGGAAGGGAGGCGACGACGAGGTTGTGACGAGGAGGGTGAGAGGGAGTCGTGGGAGTCGTCGGCGAGGTCTGCAGGGGTTGGAGGCGAGGTCTGGGTTGGGTGCAGGCGCGGGAATCGTCGGGAGAACGGGAGGAAGAGGGTAGGTGGGTGCGGTGGAGGTCGTGGTGGTGAGGGCGGCGACGGCGAGGTCGCGAGGAGGCCGGCGGTGAGACTGCGGGAGGCTAGGGTTAGGGTTTCGTGTGGGTTTCGATGGGAGGCGGCTGCATGAGCACGAGCGAGAGTTTAAATATAGGGGAAGAGAGAGAGAGTTGTTGAGAGAGAGAGAAAGATAAATATTTGATAGAGAGAGGGAGAGATACAGAACGAGAGGGGAGAGAGAGATAGAGAGAGATTGAGGGAAGAGAGAGAGAGAGATGAGGAAAAGGGACGTGGGGCCCACGAGCTCAAAAGGAGCTCGTGATTGGCTGAGTGAAAAATCAGAAAGGAAATTTCTGAAGGATTTTAGGGGATTGAGTAGTTTACTGAATATATTCGCATAAATATAAGTTTTAGATATTAAATTTAAATGGGCCATTTTGGCGCGAAATGAAACATTTTCAAATCGCGCCCGGGTTGCGCCCAAATGTTCCAAATTCAAATTATAGAATTTTAAGCGGGTTCCAAACTTTGAAAAGAGGTGTTTAATAATTAGAATGCATGCCCCCAAGTCGGACACTTGCACGTGTGCGTAGACGTCCAAACTTGCCCGTTTAGCCAAACGGGACGGAATCTCGACACGCGGACGCTACCACGCGACTAGTGGCGACGAGTAGGCCAACATGGACATCTTAAATTTCATTTTAGAAGTTAAAATTTGTTATGTGCCAAATGACTTAACCGGTTATAATTTAGCCATAAACATCAGAAAATTAGGAAAATTGGAAAAGAGCAATATATAACCCTCAACTTGTAATATAACTAGTATTATTGGGCTCGGGTGTTACATCATACCCAACTACAAAAGAATTTCGTCCTCGAAATTTCAAGAATACAAGATGACTAACTACTGGAACAGGTGGGGAAATTTCTGTCGGATCTCGTCTTCTCGCTCCCAAGTGGATTCTCCATGCAATCGATTACCCCAAGAAACTAGTACAAGAGGGATAACCTTGTTCTTAAGAACCTTTTCTCTTCGATCCTTTATTTCAACTGGTCGCTCCTCAAAGGTCAGGTCCTCCCGTACGGTCAACTCCGAATGATCCAAGACATGAGTCCCATCACGAACATACCTCCGTAGTTGAGACACATGAAACACATCGTGCACTCCTGCCAAAGACTGTGGTAACGCCAAACGGTACGCTACCTCTCCTACACGCTCCAAAATCTCGAAGGGTCCAACGAATCGAGGACTAAGCTTTCCCCGACCTCCAAAGCGAATCACCCCTCTAGTCGGTGATATCTTCAGGAACACCAAATCACCCACGGCGAACTCTAGAGGTCTTCTTGACGTGTCGGCCCAACTTTTCTGTCTGTCTTGAGCTGCCTTCATATGCTTCCTGATCGTATTCACCTTCTCAACTGTCTGTACCACCAAGTCTGGCCCTAGTAACCTTCGTTCACCCACATCATCCCAACATACAGGTGAACGGCACTTACGACCATACAACGCTTCAAACGGGGCCATTTGAATAGTTGCTTGGAAGCTATTGTTGTATGAAAACTCCACCAGGTGTAGATGGTCTTCCCAAGAACCTTTAAAGTCCAACATGCAAGCTCTCAACATATCTTCAAGGGTCTGGATCGTTCTCTCCGATTGTCCATCAGTCTGAGGATGATAAGCTGTGCTGAACTTCAATCGAGTCCCCAAACTTTCTTGTAAACTCCTCCAAAAGTGCGACAAGAACCGAGTGTCCCGATCGGACACGATGCTTACCGGTACTCCATGCAATCTGACAATCTCCTGCATATATCGCTCTGCCAAAGTCTCTGTCGATTGACCAACCCGAAAAGAAATAAAGTGAGCTGTCTTGGTCAACCGATCGACAATCACCCATACAGCATTGTTACCCTTTGGACTCCGCGGTAGAGCCGTCACGAAATCCATGGTTATATGTTCCCACTTTCACTGAGGAATCGGAAGTGGTTGCAACAAACCAGCAACCCTTTGGTGTTCAGCCTTGACTTGCTGACACACCAAGCACTTAGCCACGAAGCGAGCAATTTCCCGTTTCATACCTTCCCACCAGAAGTGCTGTCGAATATCTCGGTACATCTTTGTCCCTCCTGGATGTACAGAGTAAGCTGAACCGTGTGCCTCCCTCATAAGCTCTTCACGCACATCTCCTTTTGGCACACACACACGGCTACCATATCTCAAAGAACCGTCTTCATGGATCAGTAAATCGGTTCGCAATCCGGCTTCAACCTGCTCCCGAAACTTTTGCAGTCTAGGATCCTGCGATTGTGCTGCTTTAATCTTCTCAACTAAAGACGACTGTACTTGCAGTTGCATCAACTGTCCCTTAGCATGTGGTAGCACGACCTCCAAGTCAAATCTCTGAAAATCCGCAATGATCTCCCTTTGTGCGGTCAATACCTGAATGGCTGGCAACCGACTTAGCGCATCCGGCACGACGTTAACTTTTCCCGGATGGTACTTAAGATCAAGGTCGTAGTCGGCCATCAACTCTAACCATCTGCGTTGCCTCATGTTCAACTCCTTCTGAGTGAATACATACTTCAAACTTTTGTGATCTGTAAAGACTTCGACTCTCTCGCCCAACAGGTAGTGTCTCCAAATCTTCAGGGCGAAGATCACGGCTGCAAGCTCCAAATCATGGGTCGGATAATTCTTCTCATGAGTCTTCAGTTGTCTCGATGCGTACGCGACGACTTTTCCATTTTGCATTAATACACATCCCAAACCCTTTCCAGATGCGTCGCTATGAATCACCAGTCCTCCCGAATTATCCGGTACGGTCAGGATCGGGGCGGTTATCAACTTCTGCTTCAACGTCTCGAAGGCTAAAGCACATCCATCCGTCCAAACAAACGGTACCTCCTTTCGTGTGAGCTTGGTTAACGGCTCGGCTACGCGAGCGAAGTCCTCCACAAATCTTCTGTAGTATCCGGCGAGTCCAAGAAAACTCCTTATCTCCGCAACATTCTTCGGAATAGGCCAATCTCGAACTGCTGCAATCTTCTCGGGATCAACGGCGATTCCATTACCCGACACAACATGTCCCAGAAACTTTACTTCTTCCAGCCAGAATTCGCATTTACTCATCTTCGCGAATAATTTCTCATGTCTCAGTGTCTGCAGTGCGATCTTTAAGTGCTCAGCATGCTCCTCCGGACTCTTCGAGTACACCAGAATATCGTCAATGAATACCACAATAAACTGATCCAGGTATGGTGAAAAGACCATGTTCATCAAATCCATAAATATTGCCGGCGCATTAGTCACTCCGAAGGGCATCACTAAATACTCGAAATGCCCATACCGAGTTCGGAATGCCGTCTTGCAAATGTCTTCTGCCTTTACTCGAACCTGATGATATCCTGATCGCAAATCCAGTTTCGAGAATACCCTCGCACCATTAAGCTGCTCAAAAAGTTCTCCAATGCGAGGGATCGGGTACTTATTCTTAATAGTCACCCGATTCAATTCTCGATAATCAATGCACATTCTTCTCGTGCCATCCTTCTTCTTTACTAAAAGAACTGGAGCTCCCCAAGGCGAATTGCTGCTTCGAATCCATCCCTTCTCGAGTAATTCGCCAACTTGTTTCTTAACTTCTTCTAATTCCACCGGTGCCATCGGATAATAAGATTTTGATACTGGCGCTGCACCCGGAATAAGGTCAATCGCAAACTCCACATCTCGCTTCGGCGGTAAGCCCGAAATATCCTCGAACACATCCATAAAGTCGCGAACAACTGTTGGCTCTTCCACCTCCATTGCCGCAAGAATACTGTTTGTCGGCCTAACCCTAAACTCGACTGGCCGGACAGAGCTGCTACCTCCAGTGAAAATAAACTCAGGGTGTCCGGGAATCTGGAAAATTACTTTCCTTGCCCTACAATCAATGTGTGCGTGGAAAGTGCCCAGAAAATCCATCCCCAAGACAACCTCATAACTGCCCGTATCTATCACCAAGAAATCTGCAAAAAGCTCTCGTCCGCAAACAACGACTGTACAATCTCTACATTCCTTACTAGCTATGATTTTCCCATTCCCAGTGTGTATGTCCCAAAAACTAGACAGGGTCGTGCAGGTAATCGAGTGTGCAGTTATAAATTTGGATGACATAAAACAGTGGGATGCTCCGGAATCAAATAATGCCAATGCGGGAAAACCACGAACGAGTATAGTACCTGAAACCACTTCTCCTGATGTCTTGGCTTCCTCAGCTGTCAACGTGAAAGCTCGACCCTGGTTCGGTCCTGGTGTCAGCTGTTTCTGCCCTTGGAACGGTCTCTGCGGAGTCTTCCGTATATCATCTCTCGTGCGAAGCTTCGACGGACAAGCACCAACTGCGTGATCGGCTGCTCCACAAACCAGACAAAGTCCCAGTCTCCTTCGACAATCCTTCTGCAAGTGCCCAGGTAATCGGCAGTAATCACAAATCACACTCTTCCTTCGATCAACGATCACAGGCTTCTTCATTGGCGCTACACCTCGACGGTCCACTGGAATACCTCTGCGCCCATGATCTCGGTTAGGTACAAATGCAGGCTTCCTGGCCGCAACTGCTGTCTGGTGAAGGTTCCCTTTCGATCCTGATAAACTCTGCTGCTCTCTGGCTGCCGTAAGAACCTGTGAGAAAGTGGTCAAACCCAGGGAGACAATCTGCCTCTGGATGTCCACATCCAAACTGCGCAAGAACCTTCGCGCCCTGTCTGCCTCCTTGGCGACTAAGGGTCCAGCGAAGCGGCTGAGTCTCGTCCATTCCGCTGCATGTACATCCACAGCTGCTCCATTTTGTTTCAGCCCAATAAATCTCTCCTCCATTTCCTCCCGGGCAGTCCGCGGGAAGAACTTTTCCAAGAAACTTTTGGAGAAATCCGCCCAACTGATTGGCTTGGATAAGCGGGTCTCCTCCACAAGCCACCACTCTCGAGCGTAATCCACCAGCTGAATGCGCACCACATCAACTCTCTTGTCTTCTGGGATCTGTGCTGCAATCAGTAAATTCTCCGTGTCCACGAGCCACTGCTCGGCTGGCAACGGCTCCTCCAAGCCAGTGAAAGTAGTAGGACCCAACCGTCTGAAATCCGCCACGGTCCCTACTCGGTCGACTGGCTTCGCTACAGCGGTGTTTACAGACTGCTGAATAGCCTGCAAACCCTCCTGAAATGAATCTGCCTGTTGTTGGATCAGTTCAGTTTGTCTCTTCTGATTCTCCAACATCCCACGTATCACTCCTAACATGGCGGCTTCATCCACACGCCTCTGATACGTCTTGAAATTTTTATCTGCCATGATCCTGAAATCAAAACAAACACATTAGCATGATGATAGATTCAATATATAAATCAAGGCTAGAACTCCAAGATACTTAAATAGAGTACTGCATTGTAGCTATGCCGCGGTATCATAGCCACAATTACTTAACTCCACCTAAGTCGCCTAAGTCCTAGAGATAACAAGAAATTAGGTTTTTGAGTTGACAAATGCAAAGTAAGTTTGCACGTCGACATGATCCGGAAGAATGATTCAAGGATAG
Source organism: Agapanthus africanus (assembly GCA_030015575.1). Classification (NCBI taxonomy): domain Eukaryota; kingdom Viridiplantae; phylum Streptophyta; class Magnoliopsida; order Asparagales; family Amaryllidaceae; genus Agapanthus; species Agapanthus africanus. Next base: position 746,733,698 of record CM057340.1, read on the forward strand.
TAAAATGGTCAAAGTGGCAGGACATGTTTCCTAATCACGGGTATTCTGATTCGTGTATCGGGTGCAATACCCAACTACAAGAATCAACCCAATTAACCTATGTCTCTGATACCATAAAACCATGTCACGCCCCGCTTCCCAGAGTACGCAAGATTGGGCACGTGACATAGCCAACCATGCTACCTGTGGGTAGGAAGTATCCATCCGCAGTCACATTACGGCTGTAGAGATATCAAGAAATTAGATAAAAGCTAATCTAATACATGTCCAAATCCATAATAACAAGAATCAATAAACAATAAGTGCGGAAGCTAATGATCCAATACAATGAATAAACAGTACGTCCCATAATGCGGGCTCACATCTGGAATGAAATGAAAATAAACAAACTAAACTCTAAGGAACTCACAGTTCAGCCTGCTGGCTGAAGTACTCCTGCTCGGTCGTCGATAGTGGTAAGGAATCTGGGCCATGCAAAACCCAGACGTCAGCGCGTCGTGACATCAAGTATATAATGTAAACATGATGATAAGCAATGCAAGTATGAACATGAATAAAGCAGTGATAAGAAATAACAAGCAGGGTAGTGTGCAATGGTGACTGAACTGTCCTATCAGGTTTTCTACTCTATAGTCTTTGAAACCAATTGATGAATCGTCGATGTAACTCAATAGTATCCCGTGCATGCCCGGGACCACGGTCATGATCCTCGGGGCTGAATCCGAGACGTGCCGCTAAGCAGTAAAAGGTAGTAGGATAGATGAGTGATGTCAGCATCAACACTCCGGAGCTGGCCAAGCCCGTAAGACTGATCAGAACAAGTATCGAACTGTTGAGTTACAAGTCGGTTTCACCTTTGATTTCCCCATACCCCCAAGCTATGTATGTCAGGTCAGGTATTCAGTTGTCAAGGACTAATGCCAACGCAAGATCCAGTAAGAGTAGGTCTGTCTGGATAGACAGCGGGAATGGTCAGGTTTGTCGGCATTAGGCATGAAATCAGGTAACAGGTCAGGTTACTTTCAACAGGTCGAGACGATATGCACAGGGTGTCATGTCCGGTGTATCAGTACATGTGTCATGTGTATCAAGATCGGTCAATATGTAATGCAATCAGGTGTGTGCTCGCAACAGGTATGCAATCAATAATGAACAGTAGCGGGAAACAGTAAATAACAATATTAATCTAGGTAAACACAGTGATGTTTCGTATTCTCTTATTAATCCGGTTCACGCACCTTTGAGGTGCAACAGCCACAAGACGAAACAATATCGATAATATACGTAATGGAGTTACATGAATTTGAACTAAGCATAATAATTGTCTCATGAGTGATTTTAACAAATGAAGTGGGGATGATCTACTTGGTTTGATTAGTTAAGTATGAATTAATAGCAGACCGGTTAATACGAGCAATGATTTCATTGATTTAAAGTTACGGATAATTGTGACTAGCAATTCTAAGTTATAAAAGGTATCGATGTTATAATAGTTGTGTGGTTATAATATGATGATTAAGTTGTAGCATGTTAAAGCAAGTATTCGGATACTTGCCTCGGCGGTTCCGCAAACCGAAACACGGATGCGATGTCGGCAGAAACTGCGATATGGAAGCACGGGCCACGGATCGAGTCCCAACAGAGATCAACGGGATCACACGGACCAGGGGACTTCGCTACAGCGTCGGGTTCGTCAAACGGCACGGTCGGATTCCGGCAAAAGTTATCGGCAACAAGTTAGCAATAAGATAAACATACAAGATCAACGGGATTTTGCACCAAAGGAAGTAAAGTGATGCTTACAGAGGAGAAACAGGGGTAACTATGACGGGCCCGACGGCGATGGACGTGCCGGCGGTGAACAGGAGGTGCGGCGAGGGTGCTGGAAACGGCTGAAAGGGCTCGGGGTCGCTGGAAAGGGGTGCTGCGGCGAGTGGGGAAGGGAGGCGACGACGAGGTTATGACGAGGAGGGTGAGAGGGAGTCGTGGGAGTCGTCGGCGAGGTCTGCAGGGGTTGGAGGCGAGGTCTGGGTTGGGTGCAGGCGCGGGAATCGTCGGGAGAACGGGAGGAAGAGGGTAGGTGGGTGCGGTGGAGGTCGTGGTGGTGAGGGCGGCGACGGCGAGGTCGCGAGGAGGCCGGCGGTGAGACTGCGGGAGGCTAGGGTTAGGGTTTCGTGTGGGTTTCGATGGGAGGCGGCTGCATGAGCACGAGCGAGAGTTTAAATATAGGGGAAGAGAGAGAGAGTTGTTGAGAGAGAGAGAAAGATAAATATTTGATAGAGAGAGGGAGAGATACAGAACGAGAGGGGAGAGAGAGATAGAGAGAGATTGAGGGAAGAGAGAGAGAGAGATGAGGAAAAGGGACGTGGGGCCCACGAGCTCAAAAGGAGCTCGTGATTGGCTGAGTGAAAAATCAGAAAGGAAATTTCTGAAGGATTTTAGGGGATTGAGTAGTTTACTGAATATATTCGCATAAATATAAGTTTTAGATATTAAATTTAAATGGGCCATTTTGGCGCGAAATGAAACATTTTCAAATCGCGCCCGGGTTGCGCCCAAATGTTCCAAATTCAAATTATAGGATTTTAAGCGGGTTCCAAACTTTGAAAAGAGGTGTTTAATAATTAGAATGCATGCCCCCAAGTCGGACACTTGCACGTGTGCGTAGACGTCCAAACTTGCCCGTTTAGCCAAACGGGACGGAATCTCGACACGCGGACGCTACCACGCGACTAGTGGCGACGAGTAGGCCAACATGGACATCTTAAATTTCATTTTAGGAGTTAAAATTTGTTATGTGCCAAATGACTTAACCGGTTATAATTTAGCCATAAACATCAGAAAATTAGGAAAATTGGAAAAGAGCAATATATAACCCTCAACTTGTAATATAACTAGTATTATTGGGCTCGGGTGTTACAAAGCAGATGTTCCAACTCCGCGATGCTTGCTTTAATCCATAAATGGATTTAAGCAATTTGCACATTCTTCCGCTGCTCCCACTGTCTAAGAAACCTTTTGGTTGATCCATGTAAACACTCTCTTCTAAATGTCCATTTAGAAAAGCTGTTTTTATATCCATCTGCCAGATTTCATAGTCATGGAAGGCAGCAATGGCAAGCAGGATCCGAATGGATTTAAGCATAGCTACTGGTGAAAAGGTTTCATCATAGTCCAATCCTGGTTTTTGACGAAAACCTTTTGCAACGAGTCTAGCTTTATAGGTTTCCACTTGTCCAAATGCACCAATCTTCTTTTTGAAGATCCATTTACATCCAACTGGTTTCACCCCAGGAGGAGCAACTTCTAAAGTCCATACTTTATTGGTGTACATGGATTCCATTTCGGATCTTATAGCATCCAGCCACTTCACCGAGTCTATACTTGTGATAGCCTGCTGAAAACTAGTAGGCTCATCATCATCGATGATGCAATCCTCTTGATCCCCATCTAGAAGAAACTCATAGTATCTTTCAAGAGGATGAGAAAGCCTACTAGATCTGCGTATTAGCGTTGGTTCGTCAGGTTCTATTGAAACCTGAGGTTCTACTAAGTCCTCGGCAGCAGTTTGAGATTCTGGAATTTCTTCCAGCTCTACCGCACTCCCACTAATTTCTTTTGCAAGAAATTCGCTCTCTAAGAAGACAATGTAGCGAGCGACAAACACCTTTTGTTCTTCAGTGTGGTAGACCATATACCCCCTTGAATGCTTGGGGTATCTTACAAACTTGCATAAAACCGATCGTGCCTCGAGCTTGTCCGGATTATGTTTTTTAACATATGCCGGACACCCCCATATCTTAATATACCTGAGATATGGTCTCTTTCCGCTCCACATTTCATATGGAGTGGTAGGCACAGACTTAGTCGGAACTCTATTCAATAGGTATGCTGCTGATTCTAGAGCAAAACCCCATAAGGAAAGTGGCAACTCAGCACTATTCATCATTGAACGCACCATGTCTAACAGCGTGCGATTCCTCCTTTCTGATACACCATTATGCTGAGGTGTATAAGGCGGAGTTAGCTGAGAGAGAATTCCATTCTCTTTTAAGCATTCAAGGAAACTGGTACTTAAGTATTCTCCACCTCAATCAGATTGAAGTGTCTTGAAGCTTTTACCAGTCTGTTTCTCCACTTCATTTTTATACTCCTTAAACTTCTCAAAGGCCTCGAATTTATGCTTCATTAAGAACACATGTCCATACCTAGAGAAGTCATCAGTAAAAGTGATGAAGTAGGAGTGACCGCTTCGTGCATGCGTAGACATTGGACCACATACATCACTGTGTACAAGTCCCAAGAGTTCTGTGGCTCTTTCTCCGTGTCCGGTGAACAGAGATTTGGTCATTTTTCCTTTGATACATGATTGACAAGTTGCATATGATGAATATTCAAACGGATCTAAATATCCATTTTTATGTAACTTAGTCAACCTTGTTTCGTTTATATGACCAAGTCTACAATGCCATAGAAAGGCCTGGTTTGAATCTGGAGCCTTTCTTTTAAGCGTGTTTTGAATGTTGAAAATTCGAGGTTGATTAAGTATGTATATGCCGTTTTCCAGTGTGCCAAACCCAATCAGTTCTTGATTTAGGAGAATGTTCATGACATTTCTTTTAAGCGCAAAATTATATCCTTCATTAAATAACAAAGATACTGATATAATATTACACAACATACTGGGAATACAAAAACAGCTGTACAACACCAAAATGTGCCCACTAGTCAACCCTAGGTGATATTCCCCTATTGCAATAGCATCTACATGCATTCCATTGCCCATCCGGAGAGTCATATCACCTGTCCCCAGTACTCTACTATTTCTCAGATCCTGCAAAGAATTACAGATGTGAGAACCAGAACTGGTATCAAGTACCCATGATGCAGAGTTTACTGAATGACAATTTTCGAATACAAACACACCTGAAGTAGAAGCAACAGCCTGCTTCGTGTCCTTGGCTTTGAATGCCACGCAATCCTTCTTCCAGTGCCCTTGCTTGTGACAATAATAGCATTCGTTCTTATCTGCATTCACCCTTCCTGCCTTGTTCGTTCCCTGCACCTTCTTGACCCCACCCTTCGGTTTGGTGGCTTTCATTTTCTTCTTCCCTTTAGCTTTCGCTTTAGATTTAGAAAAGGATGATTGGCCAACATACAGAACGGGGGTCTTCTCCTTTTTCAAGGAGGTCTCTGCTACCCTCAACATATTGAGGAGCTTTGGAAGATCAGCTTCCATTTCGTGCATATTGAAGTTCAGCACGAACTGAGAGAAGGTGTGGGGAAGGGACTGCAAAATCAAGTTGATGTACAAATCATTCTCTAGCACGCATCCCAGGTTTGCGAGTTCCTCAATGAGGGTGATCATTTTCAGGGCGTGCTCTCCTACAGGTGATCCTGAAGCTAAGCTCATCTGGAAAAGTTTCCTTTGGTCTCGTACCTCGCGATACGGGAGTGCACTCTATACAAATCCTTGCAATGGAGAAAGATAGATATAATATCCATACTCTTGTGTTGTTTCTGGAGTTCATTGTTCATGGACGCCAGCACGATACACTTAGCTCGCTCACAGTCTAGATCCCAGGTTTTGCGAACTTCCTTGTCCGCAACTGAGGAATCTGGTCCTGAGATAAGGAGAGGAACAGCGGTGGTAACATATGCTATTTTGTCATAAGTCAGTGCAATGTTGACGTTCCTTAACCAATCTTTATAGTTCTGCCCGGTCAGTATATTTTTTCAAGTAATAGTTTTAGTCCTGTCATGGTAGCTGCCAGAGAGAGAGAAAAGAAAACACTCAGCGTATGCTCTTGCAAGTTTAGATTGGTTATTAGTTTATCTAAACAGGATGGCTTCCACTGTTTCCTCAAATCCTTCTTCAAAACCTAAAAGAAGAACTAGTCAGGATTTAATCACACGTCACAATACTTGCTTAACCTTTCATCCAGGCCAGTGTTGGTACTTCGAGGGAGGTTTTCCAACGCTTTCGCGAAGTTCCTTAATTAAAGAACCTATTTTCCCTGGAGGCGTAGCCCCTCTAACACCTTTCTAGACACCTACTTGGTTTATAGCATTGATTGTTAAGTGAGAAAATTCCCGAGAGTAATCCTACTCATCAGTGGGATCGGGATCCAACTATTATTGCATGATGCCCTAGATAGAAGCCACTCTAGTCACCACACTCCAGAAAGTATGCTAAATCTGCAAGTTTCCTTTATGTTTGAAACTCCCGATGTGATTTTTACCCCAAGCTCTTATGACCTTGACGTAGGCCAACAAATCATAAGACGCAAGTCAAGTTCTACCCGTCGTTGTCCTGATTAATTTAGGTACATCGTACATGCTCTTGACGTAGGCCAACAAGGCTGTACGTCTGTCCTAAACTAATGCATCTATCTATGCAACAAATAAGCAACACACTGCTACCATACACTATGCCTTGACGTAGGCCATCAAGCATAGCATGAATACGATGTGCTGTCTATTTGAAACGACGGAGGGTTACGGCTGGTTCTTGGCAAAAAACCGTTAACGTAATGAACTTGATATGATCGAAGGAACAAAGATAGCCTTTATTAAAAGGAGTGGTTTAAGCTCCGCATTTAAAATTTGCTTTTTGAAGAAAACCGAGTGGTTTTGAAATTGTTCCAACGATTCAGTTTAGGTTTTATTTTCTTTGCATTAATAATAATGCGTCCCATCATTAACCTATCATTACAGATAACAACGAAAATACAACATCCTCTTATACCATCCGCATTCGCCACGGGGTCCCATCATCACCCGTTAGGTTACTTAACTAACGGCAGAGCGGGGGCTGGGCTAGCGCGGGTGTAAAACATAAGTGACGTCTAAATAGCTATCATATATAGATATTGTACATTCGTCAGACGCAATAATAGGCATTCCAGATCACAGATGAACTTTATTGGATATACAAGTAATCCGCGTTTCTTTTGAGCCTGCAACGAAAGACGGATTACACAGTTGTGATGAATAACCATTACCCCACCCCAGATCCCTACGGGTACGGCAAACTACCCGCCAAGTACCCGAACTGAAGCGGTCTCCCTCAACGACGTGAGTAGGCCACTAAACGCTTCAAAATACCCGGTAGTTTGTGCACCCCACCTTGGGTCTATCCTAGGAGCAAAAACAGTAAAATGAAATAATACAATGGTGGCTACAACCGCAACCTGGATGTGCCCCGCAAAATAATATTACAACTTATTACAATTACATCGAAATTAATTAATACAATAACCCATCACAAAACCCCGGCTAATCATCACAACAAACCAATACAGTTCATAATCACAAACAGTTAAAAAACATCACAGATATGTGCAACCCCCTGCCAACCGACATACTAGCAGTTAGGGGAGGTTTACGAACACATAATACAGTTCACAGATATAATCAAATAAGCAAACATCGTATAATTTCGATCGATCAAACACATTAGATTCTACTCCAAAACTTCTCTATAAATCTGAGACTTGAGCAGAAAATAAATCATTCCAGAAAATACAAAACATCACAGAAGAGCCACAGGGAAAAACTGGGCTGAATCGGCTCCAACTCGGCCGCGGATCCGCGGCGGATCGGTGGGATCGGCTGCGGTTCCGCGGCTCCGTGGCCGATTCAGGAGCCCATTTTTTTCCTGTGTTCTTATAATTTCTTGTAGGTTATTCTGGAGGTCCCTGAAAAAATTTTGGGCCTCATTTTAAAATCGACAGAAACAAGGTGATATCGATGTATTTTCCGGTTCGTTTCACGTTCGAAATTGTAACGATTTTGCTAATGAGTTAATTATTGTTTAGTGAGGCTCTGATACCACTGTAAGTCGATGTACAACACCCCACGAGTTGCGGGGAGGCGGAAATTTGAAAAACGATCTTGTTCTTGAAGCAAATATCGACTAACCGAAGATCTTTACTAAACGATAATTAACAACAACCATAGAAGTTCTTAGCTATTATGAAAAGAGATTATACCTAGTGAATCGTGTCCTTCGTCTTTTCGTTCTCTATGTCCTCCTCGACCTCCTCTACGTGATAGATGATCCACGTGAGAACCTTAATCCAAGCTTCACCTCTAAACTTGAGGTAACTAAGTTTCTCTAGTTGCTAATCAAAGGAACTAAGGTGATATAGAGTTAGGTTATGGATTGTTTAGTCTATTCTAATCCTTGATCTCAACTCATGAGTGGTAGGATTAGGGTTTGAAGAGAGAGTGAGCTTGAGGAGAGAGAAGGTGAACATGATAATGATAATGGAATTGTTTCTCACTTGAATTATATGAAGCATAATGTATTATCAAATAAATGAATAAATATGATTATTCATCATGCTACATTAATTCAATATGAGTGATTCACTATATGAGTCATTAAGCATTTAATGATGCATTAATGATATGATGAATCACACAAAATGAGTCACAATTGCATTTAATGATAATGCCACCTAAACCCTCAAGTCACCATGCTTCTAGAAGCTTCCCGGAAAATTACGAGAACGTCCCTCTTATTCGTGAAAACACGGAAAAAATTTAGACTGTATAAATCCAATAACCTGATACTAGAATCTGGCTTAAACTAAAGCCGGCTAGTAAAAACGGTCCGAACGTCGTACGTGCGTTTAAACACGTATGCGTCCGAACCCTTGTCGTAAAACCGTACGACCTCTATATCGTTTCGCCTGGAGTAGGGAAATCTCTGTGTGGGACTCTAAAAACTCGACTACTACGCTGGCAGTGGGTTTAACCACAGACCGTAAGCGGCACTAGCTGTACATAACGGTCCCCAGGTAGATGTCGATAAGAAGGCCGATGAGGAAACCCATCCGAACTCCTACTGAGCCTGTCCGTGACAATATCCGTGCAGTCCGGTCTGTTCGTCTAAGAGTATCGCATGTATCGTCTAGGGAGGTGGTGAACGTCAGACCCCTAATAACCGTACAAGTCATGCCGGTATGGCTCAAGACCATCCGAGAATCTACTGATCAGTCCATCAGTAATTCTCAATCGGCCCTGGCCAGGGACTTATGGTAATGACCAACCGATCACAGTGCGATATCAATTCCCTATACCGGGAGAGATGACCTAACAGTCGCTCACTGCCTCCACGTGGCTCGGGACTGTGCCTAACAGTCATTTGTCTCATTGGAGAATGAGTATACCGAACAGGACGACCAGGCCTTCATTCGCCCAACTAAAACCTGTTTGCAAGACTCCTTTGAGCCGTGGTAGGGTAGTAATCAAAGCACAGTGGGAACTCACACGAGACAAATGACGACCTTAAGTCAACAGACTATCTGCACACATGTCACCTGAGAACAGCTATCTGACGTTAGGTATAAATACCATCCAGTCAATTCTCGGCGAGTCCTGTCCGGTGTACTCACACCCAGTGAGCATCTGTATACAATCTTAGGTGCACATCACCAATGGCTGCGGGACCAATCCATCGCCCTTCGTCAGGGTCTAGATATGTATACACTAGTCTACTCTGGAGTATCGATGCCCTGTCTCGATACTCCTGCGACCAGGGACATTTAAGGATGTGCCTATTGACTATCCAGCTCCCACAAGTATGACTGTCATCACAACGCCGGTAGTCAGGCAAACACCCTATGGGCTTTATCAACATGTTTATAAATACAAAGTAAAATATATCACACGTTAAGATAAAGACAAACCAAATAGCGTACTGTCATATTAAGTAAGATTGTCATGTACATACATATCCCTAGCATCCTATACAATGAAGGCCTCTAGGGCATATATATCCAACAGAAATGATAGTATGCTGTCTGGTTTATTTTCATCTTAACGTGTGATGTGTTGTATTTCATATCTTTATATACATGTTGATGAAGCCTTTAGGATTATGCTTGACTGCCAGGATTATGATGTAGATCATACTAGTAGGGCCTGGGCATCTATAAGCATATCCTTTAATAGTTCCTAGTCGAGGGTATATCAATACAGGGCATCGATATTACCAGAGTAGACTAGTATGTACGTTTCTTGACCCTGGGGGCGATGGTTGATCCCACAACCATTGGTGTTCGACATCAAAGATTGTACATAGGTGCTCATTGGAGAATGGGTATACCGAACATGACTCGCCAAGAACTCCTAGATGGTATATATACCTAATGTCAGATAGCAGTTCTCTAGTGACACTTGTACATGTTAGTCTGTAGACCCGAGATCGTCATAGTATCTTGTGTGAACATTTGCGTATCGTCACATGCCATTTGGGTTATGCAATGCACCGGCCACATTTCAAAGGTGCATGATATCTATATTTTCCGACATGGTCGAATGTTTTTTGGAGATATTTATAGATGATTTTTCAATCTTTGGTGACTCGTTTAATCAATTTCTAAATCACTTAGGGCCGGTATTAACACATCGTCGGGAGAAGAATTTAACTCTCAATTGGGAGAAATGCCACTTTATGGTGAAACAAATCATAGTCTTGGAACATATAATTTCTCAAAAGTGCATCGAGGTAGATAAATCGAAAATAGATATCATATCTAACCTACCTCCTCCCAAAACTGTAAAGGAAATTAGGTCGTTTTTAGGCCATTTATCGCAGATTCATTAAGAATCTTAGCAAAATTGCTAAACTCTTGACGTCTCTTCTAGCGAAAGATATTCCCTTTAATTTTGAGCCCAAATGTCTAACAACATTTGAGTGCATCAAGAATGAGCTCGTTACTACTCCAATCATTCACGCACTAGTGTGGGGTCAACCATTTGCACTAATGTGCGACGCTTCTGACTATGCGATAGGTCCAGTCTTAGAAAAACACATAGACAAGTTACCTCATGTCATCCATTATGCAAGTAGGACTCTCAATGACGCACGGCTTAACTACTCTACCACTGAAAAAGAATTTTTAGCTGTGGTCTTTTCTCTTGAAAAGTTCCGTTCATATCTAATTTGTTCACCCGTCACGATCTATACAGACCATTCAGCACTTAGGCATCTATTGACTAAAAAGGATGCTAAAGCTCGACTATTAAGATGGATTATATTGCAGCAAGAATTCAATATAACAATTAAAGATAAGAAGGGATCTAAAAATGTAGTGGCAGATCATTTGTCACGTCTTCCCAATGCACCAATTGGTGACACACCAATTAACGATCACTTTCTGGAAGAGCAACTTCTTGCTATATCGGCTGAACTTTTGTTCGCCGATATAGTCAACTATCTAGTCACAAAGAGGACACCATCCAACTGGTCGAAACAGGATCAATACAAATTCTTATCTCAAGTGAAGTATTTCACGTGGGATGAGCCATAGTTATTTAAGTATTGTCCCGACCAAATTATTAGGCAATGTGTTCCGAATGAAGAAATAAGAAGTGTTCTCTCATTCTGTCACGATCAAGCGTGTGGGGGCCATTTTGGACCCAAGAAAACTGCTGAAAAGGTTTTGCAGTGTGGTTTTTATTGACACACATTTTTTAAAGAAGCAATTGATTATTGCAAAACATGTGAACGTTGCCAATATGTGGGTTGAAAAACTAAAAGAAATATGATGCCTTTGCAACCTATTCTTATCGTAGAAATTTTTGACATGTGGGGTATCGATTTCATGGGTCCGTTCCCAAATTCATTTAGGAATTTGTACATTCTAGTAGCTATCAATTACGTATCGAAATTGATCGAGTTTGTGCCTTGTAAGACCAACGACAATAAAGTTATTGTTAAATTCCTAAAAGAAAACATTTTTTCAAGGTTTGGCATGCCCCGAACCATTATAAGTGATAATGGAACACGTTTCTGTAATTGATCATTTGAGACTCTAATGAAAAAATACTCCATCACGCATAAGTAATTAACTCCCTATCATCTAAAAACGAGTGGACAAGTCGAAGTGTCAAACAAACAGATTAAGCTAATATTGGAGAAAACAGTAAGTATAAATAGAAAAAATGGTCTATTAAATTAGTGGATGCCTTATGGGCCTACCGTACAGCTTATATGACCAATTTAGGCATGTCTCCTTATAGATTAATCTTTGGTCGGGCTTGTCACTTGCCAGTCGAATTGAAACACCGAGCCATGTGGGCTATTAACCAGCTAAATTTAGACTTAGACACATCCGGTTCGAATAGGAAGTTACAATTAAATGAATTAGATGAAATAAGGAAGGAGTCTTATGAAAATGCTAAAATTTATAAGGAGAAAACCAAGCTTTTACATGATAAATCCATACTGCGCAAGACGTTTAATGTAGGTCAAAAGGTGCTTCTTTATAACTCTATACTGCACTTATTTCCGGGCAAACTTAAAGCGAGACGGACTGGACCATACATTGTTAAAATGGTATACCCTTATGGATCTGTAGAAATTGACGAATGCAAGAATGGTCAAACCTTCAAGGTTAATGGTCGGCGATTAAAACCATTTTTAGAGTATATTGAGAACAAGGAGGAGGAACTAATGATCCTCCATGAGACACATTACACTTGATTGAATCAAACTTTTTTGTACAAATGTAAATTAATTTTTCTTTTTCTTTAGAGCATTTAGCATTAATTCCACCCCAATTACTATAATTTTTTTTTAAAACATGGCAGAAGTTATTTTGACTCTAATTGCAGGTACAACATTGATTTTCAACTAGTGGGATATGTGACGTGACATTGAGGACACTGTCATACTCAGGTTTGGGGGGAGTTACTTTCAGTTTTTCTTTCTTTAGATTTTCTTTTGCTTTCATTAGATTAAAAGATTTATAATGAATCCACCACCACCATCATCTGTACTACATCTACGTCTTTCACCACCACCACAAAAGTGTCAAGAGTGTTTCATGCGCAATGTAAATCCATACATGCTCTTGCCCGTATGTAATAATGAGTGTTTTCACCGATTTTATGGCAAGATGATGAATACCTTGATGCCACGCACTATTCTTAGACCTAGGATATAGGTTAGTTTAAAAAATTAAATTAAAAAAAAAAGAAAAAAAAGAAGAAGAGCAATTTAGAGAAAAAGAAAAGAAAAAATAAAGGAAGAATTTTCTTAAGATTAAGTTTGATTGTTTTGAAACTAGTAATCTTGAGTCTAGTTCTCAGGTAGCTTAATATGAAAGAAACTTATTGAATCTGAGAATAGAACTAAAATCCGAAAAATAATTCCTTATCCTGAAATCAAATTTAGTGATTATACACTCTACAAATTGTACGAACACAAATTTTGAAGTTTGAGATAGTAGAGAATACCTAGAAATATATTTGCCTCAATATCTAAGTGAAAAAAAGAAAGAAAAAACAAAGAAAGAAAAAGTATAAATATAATAAGTTTGGTTTTGTCAATACTTAGGGCGAGTAAATCTTCAGTCTTAGGGATGTTTCATCACCTAGTTCCTTAGACCATCTTTTTTGGGAGTCACTGCTGTAGGACCGAGGTAGTTGCAAGTCTAAGTATAATTAAACTCACACATTGAATAATCGGTTGGTTGGTACCTCATGAAGTATTAACAGTCGCATTGAAAGATGTATAGGCATATTTATATATAGTTGTATCAAATAAAATACGAGGATATGAGGCATCTATACTGTTCACGCCGAAAACAGAGACGAACAGGGATAGATCGCCTTGCCTGAGTTTGGGGGCAGATGCTATTTGGATTTATCCGTCCAACTCGCCGAAGATACCAAGTTGATTTATGGCATCGTATATCGGAGGTTTGGAAAGATGCGACCATTGTCGTAGACTTTATCAGATTTCCCCTCATTTTATGAGGGTTTTTTTTATTGTGGGGACGCTCTTCCCTGCAGGCGCAAGCCCCTGCAGTTAATTACGTTACCGCATTGCGATAACCACTTTCTCCTGCTCCGGAAGTTCACTTCGTGTTGTGTGTGTGTTTGTTTGTTTTGGTTGCCCGTGGATTGTATACGGAGACTAGTTTATGTCGTCGCCCGTAGGGCGCGGATTAGTCTAAATCCGTATATTTTAGATTTGGGCTTGGGTTTATTTAAGGACCGTTAATCTGGTTTGAGATTAAGATCAACTTAAATGTGTGAGCATTTGGGCTCAATTTGTTCTTGCTGAGGATGAATTAGTCTAATTTGAGACAAAAATCAACTTAGCAAAATTTTAATCATCATTTTTATTTAAGATCCAGCAAAAGAGCCTTTGGACACAGTTGCAAGAAAATTTCAGAGACTTAGCCAATTTGGGCTAAGTATACTTAGCCTTTTTCTTTTCAAAAGTGCTATGCACTTATTTGGGCTCTATTTGTTCAGGCCTTTTCTTTTCATGTAAAAGTTCTAAGCACTTATTTGAGCTCTGATACTCACATGTATGTCATGTGAAGCATTCAGACATGGGCGTTGCCCAATAAATGTTGAGCACTTTTAGTCATTTTGACTAAATGTGAAGTGCTAAGCACTTTTTATGGCGTCCACGTGAGGTGCATGTGCGGCGCTGGGCGCTGCCCAATCAGTGCTAAGCATTCAGCCGTTTTGGCTGTATATGAAGTGCTAAACACTTTTTGTATGGCACCCACGTGAGGAGCATGTGCAGCGCTGGGCGCTGCCCAATCAGTGCTAAGCACTTAGTTGTCTTCGGTTGTATAGGGAGTGCTGAGCACTTTTATTCAGCGCCCACGTGTGTTTCACGCGAGGCACTGGCCTTCTGTTTTGGACGCCTGTGTGTTTTTCATGTGAGGCGCTAGGTGCTGTTAAAAGGGGACGCCCACGTGAAGCGCTAGTCTTTTTCCCCTTCTTTTTAGAAATTAAATATCTGTTAATGGCATTTTGACCATTAATGATCACCAAGATCTTTGTTTTTTGAAGATCTGGGATCGGTTTTTTCTTTAAGAACTAAGTTCTTTTATAGGTTCCTTTCTCCTTTTGTTTTTTCTCTTTTAGACCTAGTTTTTTTCTGAATTTTTGATTCTCAAGAACAATGTCTTCCTAATGAGAATTAAATTCTCAACTTAGAGGAGACTTGTCTTGTGGATCTCAGATCTAGAAAAAGAACTAAGTTCTTTAAAAAGGGTTAAACCCTTAGATGTGATAGAGATATTTTGATCTCTCTTTTTTACCTAGATTTTTGAGAAGGAAGCTCTTCTTCTTTGAGAATTGAATTCTCTGTTCTTTTTTAGAGCACCCTGTATTTTTGCAGAAGTTTATAGGGGGTTTTCTCTGTCTCCTTCTGTCTCTCTCTGTGTTGTGGTCTTCTGTATGTCCTTCCTTTTGAGACTTGAAGTCTCGGGATCTTTATATAGTGAAGGCAAATTGTTAATTGGTTTTGAGAAAATCTCTCATTGAGAGATTCTAATTGATTTGGGGAATTTTACCGACCATTGGATCTTTAATCCAAGAACTTCTGTTTTTACAGAACATGTGTTTTGTTTTTAACGAGATTGGGGAAATATTTTCCCCTATACAGAATTTATTCTATAAAACGGTGATTTTTTAATCACCATTAGATTTTTAATCCAAAAGTTCTCTGTTTTACAGAGAGCAATCTTTATTGTTTAGAAAAATTGAGGGAATATATTCCAAAATAGAATTTTATTCTATAATTGGATTTTTGATCCAACCGAGAGTATCTTTCTTATTTTAGAAAAATTTGGGAAATATTTTCTCCCAACAGAATTTAATTCTGTATTTTGATGATTTATCATCTCCATTGGATTTTTGATCCAACGGCTCTGTTTAACAAAGAGTATTATAGAATTTTAATTCTACCTGAGCGCCGGCGCTCATGTGTTATGCACATAGGCGCTACTTAAGAATTTAATTTTTATAATGGGTATTTATGTGCTTTGCATATTAGCGCCCGTATGAGAAGCACGTGCGGCGCTATCTAAGAGTTTAACTCTTATGCAATAAAATCTTCTGTGCTTTGCACATTGGCGCCCGCGTGAGGAGCACATTCGGCGCAACCATATGATTTTAATCCTATGAGATTGGCTCTAGCGCTGGCGCCCTCAAGGAGAGCACGTGAGGCGCTGCCTCATTAAATTTAATAGAGCTTTACTCTTTTATTAGGTTAAATATACCGTTGCTCTCACGTGGCTTACACGTGGGTGCAACGGTGTCACCTTTTCCACCGTTCGATCTCCTGGGGAGTTGAACCGTCTCTTCATGTCTTATAAATAGGGCCTTTGGTCCTTGAGATGACTGTCGTTTCATCATCTTCCATCTTCTTCTTTTAGAATTTAATTCTCTTCCCAGAGCTCAGATCTCTGCCCAAAGAAACTCTTAGAGTTTAAACTCTGTTTAAGAAAATTGGTATGGATTATGACCGTTTTCTCTTAAAAGAGACTCTTTTTGTCTTGGATTTTTAACCCATTAACAAAGCTTGGCTCTTTTTCTTGAAATGATCTCCTAAAGATCTTAAAATCTTTATTTTAGGCAGACTGTTGGTCTCAGAGATCTTAGGGTTTTACCCTGTTACTCTGATCTTTAAGAGTTCTCTGAATTTTAACTCCAGTATATTTCCCATGGGGATTTCCGAGAAAATTTCTTTTGAAAATTATTTTTGGGAATATTATTCCCTTTTCTTATTTTCTTTTTAGGGTTTTCCTTATAGATTTGAATCTGCTGTAGAACACGTTCTTCGAGGCCATTGAGAGTCTTGAACCCCACTGTTCAATGAAATTTTTTATTAAATGAGAATCCTTTCGGATTCTTACACTGAGTGCCCGCCTCATCATTGACGAGGCATCACCTTGATTTTGTAGGGGACACTTTTTTTTTCTAGATTGTAATGATTCTGGTATTTTGATTGCTAACCCGTTACTAGTTTTTCGTTTCAGATACTATGGCTTCTCATCTATATGATCTTGAAGAGATTATCTCTTATGAGGAGATTCGCATCCAAGGCCGCTGCCAGGACCAAGAGTTTACTGACTCCCAGTGCGCGGAGGTGATGCATCGCTTCGACAATTACAACGGTCGATTGCTTTCTCGCCGTTCTGCTCTCTTGAAGATTGCCTTTGGGTCAATTTGGGAAGCACTTCCTGAGCTTGATGAGGCTATATCGCTCGAGGCACTTGATGAGGCTGAAGACAAGGTGCATTCAGTTTATCTGATGGGCCTGATTTTAAAGAAGCGAAGAGATGATCTTGTCACTGTTTTGCATCGCGTATTCCAAAAGAAGGCGATAATATCCGTGTACCAGAGAATGGATGACATCAGCGGGGATCCCGACGCCTGCATTCGTGAGAAAATGCATAAGAAAATGGTCAACGAAGCCAGAAGCGCTTTACTCAAACTTGCCTTAAAGTTCATGAATCCGTGTCCGGAATTCAGCGTCTTACCATTTTAATTAATTAATTAATTAATTTATCATCAATGTATAAATTTCTTCGAAGTATGAATAACAAAGTTCTCCTTTTCTTTACGCCAATGCTCATATGTGCCTCACGCGAGGTGTTGTTATATATATAAAAAAAAAGAACTAGTGCCGGCATTCACGTGTCATGCGCATGAAGCAGTGTTACGGGATTTAGTCCTGAACTAGCACCGGTGCTCACATATTATGCACGTGAGGCGCTGCTAAGGGAATATTTTCACCTTCTTGCTCTGATTCTAATGAGTCAACATTTTCTTTTCCCATGTTCTTTTTGTCAGGACTTGGAAATAACTCCACCATGCATAATATTTTCTGTGCCTGGACTTGAATACTCCTCTTTATAATCTGAAGCTATATTGGCCTCCTTCTTCGCGAGGAGAGAACTATTTTTAACAAACCAAGAGTTATGGCTTGCAATTATCCGCATGCTCGTCGGCAACCATGGGAGGTACCCATCGAGGAAATTGTCCCTCGTTTTGCTGCGCGCTTGGTGGACCCTATCCTCATAGATGACCAATGTGACACGGTAATGTACGAGCTTCTGGCTCGTAGTGGCTCTCCTCTTCCTATCGGCTCCATTTGGCTTCGGATGACCTTCATGTCTATGCTTGCTGACATCCCCCCTCATCCAGCGGAGATGATTCTGGCGACGCTTGACGCAGCGGAGGACAAGATCGAGTGCTTTTATGATACACATTTGATTACCCAGGCTCTGAAGGACCGTTCTGTTCAGTTGCTAAGTCAAGTGGGGGCTCCGCCGGCCGTCATGTCCGTCTTCGCTGATGGGCACGGTGCTGATCGATGGGAAGCGACTCCTCGCGAAGATCGCCGCTTCGATATGGTGGAGAAGGCAGAAAGGGAGTTAGAAAATCTTGTTTATTGTTTTGTTAATCCCTGTATCGCTGATCCCATATTTGGTGATCTTTTTTCTGTGGAATAATAAAAAAATTGTTGAATGCTGAACATTTCACCCCAGCACATATCCATGTGGGCATCTTTCCTCTGCACATATACTTTGCATTTTAACCTTAGAAGTTTCTGATGCATTCATCTAGACATAGGTGAACACTGGACTGATGCGAACAAATGCTTCCCCCTACCACCTTGCTCACGGTGGCATACCCGTAAGTGAATTAATGCATAGCATATGGCTGGTTTCTGGCTGACATGTCATACATTTTTTGTTAACTCGGATCTCGATCCTTAAGAAATTTAGTTCTAAGCCCTAAAGCCTATGAGTCACGCCTTTCTGTTTCTTGATGTCTTGATCTGGCGCGAAGTACTTTATGTACTCATTTCGGAGTTTCTAGTTTATTCACTCGTTTCGGAGTTTCTAGTTTATGTACTCGTTTCGGAGTTTGTAATTTATTCACTTGTTTCAGAGTTTCTAGTTTATTCACTCATATCGGAGTTTCTTTAGTTTACTTCCTTTGGGTTTACAGGAAAACTTGTCATAACGTTATATGCAGATAACCTCCATTCTTTATGACAAAGGTTCATTAGGTTTGTAGTACTAGGGTTTTAGTCCGTGGTACCATCACGTTAGCTGATGTCGTCCTCGATATGCGGTCTTTAAGCCGTTGTTCGAGTAGCCCCACGAATGTCATGTCTCTGATCCCTTCGGAGGCTGGACAAGACGTTTTTAAATAATCTTCTTAGGTTATATTATGGTCGGAAGAGCAAACGTTAGAAATTTTCCATGACGCTTTTTACTTGAGGTTAAGCCCAGTTTGGAGCCCCGATGAGTCATAACCACTCCGCTCTGGTGTGGGATGATCTCCGATAGTCTTTTAGGCTTTATATGAGTTGCCTTCAAGATCCGAAGCTGGGAATATTCCGTTGCTTCATTTTTTTGTTTTGACGATGTTGCGCAGATTCTTTGCTGAAGTAGGGTAGACATTTGTAAGATTTCTATGCTGTATGTACTGCAATTGAAGTTCGGAGCTAGGAATATGTCATTGCTCCATTTTCATTTGATAGCCGCATTCGCATCCTACTGGAATAAGAAGGAACACTAAGTTGGAGCTAGGATTTTGCCATTACTCTGTTTTTGTTTCGACCCTTAGGTATTTTGTTGACGTTACGTCTGCATCCTGCTGGAATGAGAAGGAACGTCGAGATAGTCTCTAAGTTGTATATGAACCATCAAGACTTAGAGCTAGGATTTTGCTATGGCTCTATTTTTGTTTCGACCCTTGGGTCTTTTATTGACGTTGCGTCTGCATCCTCCTGGAATGAGAAGGAACGTCGATATAGTCTCTGAGTTGTATATGAACCGTTAAGACTTGGAGCTAGGATTTTGCCATGACTCCATTTTTGTTTTGACCCTTGGGTCTTTTGTTGACGTTACATCTGCATCCTATTAGAATGAGAAGGAACGCCAAGTTGAAACTAGGATTTTGCCATTACTCCGTTTTGATTTGGCTCCTTAGAGCTTTGTTGACGCCACGTCTGTATCCTGTTGGAATGAGAAGAACGTCGAGCTGATCTTTAGGCTGTAGATATTGCCGTCAAGATCTGGCTCTGCCTTTGACGGAGCCTGGTGGGAAATTATGGCTACCTTTCTTTCATTTGTGCCCATGGATTGTATACAAGAGTCAATATGGACATACTTGCAGGGCAGAGGAAATTTTCTTTTATTTTATTTTTTATTGCCGCGATACTCTATCTTCTCAGCTTTTCATATCGCGAAAATTGCGATTGCCCAATCATTTCGGCTTTTTATCCACGGTGCCCAATCATTTTGGCTATATTTTATTTATATTTTTACTCGCTGCTTTTTATTGCGAGTTGCCCAAATATTTCGGCTGTTTTTATATGCATATTTTTTGCTACTCGCTGTTGTTTTTATTGCGAGTTTGTAATCTGATACCAACCTTGGCATCATCGTCGCTACGACTGGAATATTGCCAGGAGAGAATCATCATTTGCTGTGAAAGGACTTGGAGTTTGACACCTGTTTAGGCATCAGTATCGCTACGACTGGAAGATTGGCAGGAGCGACTCATCATTTGCCTTTGCTGATTTGAACAAAGGTGGCTTAGCAAACATGTTAGGATCCTGTCGACTAAGGCTTTTTGACTGTATGAGCCGTAAGGGTTTCATAAAGGCATTTCTCCCTATAAGTCGTGAGGACCTCGTAGGTGTACTTTCTCCTTAGGAATCGTGGGGATTTTTAAGTGTATTTTCCCTTGTAAGTTGTAAGGTTCTTGCAAGAGTGTTTTCTCCTTATAAGTCGGGAGGACTTACAAGTGTCGTTCCCCATACGGGGACATTTCTCGTCGTTGGTGGAACTTGGTGGGGGAATGTTTATTCGTGCCCGTGGATTGTATAAAAGGGTCAATATTGGACTGCCTATAGGGCAACTTGGGGGATATGACGGTTTAAGAACAGGTTCAGATCCCTTTAGCTTAAGGCTTTTAAATCTTATGAGCCGTGAGGGTCTCATAAGGGGAATTCTCCTTACGAGTCGTGAGGATCTCACAAGTGTAATTTCTCCTTAGGAATCATGAGGATTCCTAAGTGTGTTGCTCCTTTGTGAGTCGTAAGGATCTCACGCAGGTATTTTCTCCTCACAGGGTCGAAAAGACATTACAAGTGCACATGAATTTTTTTTATTATACGAGTTTGGGCCTAATTCGGGTTTTCAAAAACTCGCCGGCAGTCCTGCTGTTTTTACTCACGGTTCCCTTTCAGCTTTTCATCCGTGCCCATTTTTCTTATGGACATACCGTCTTCTTCTTTCTTTCTTTTTTTAACAATGAAACTATCGAAAATAGCTTCATCGTAAGTGACCCATCTATTTGCCAGAGGGATTTGAGAGTGACTTCATTGCTGGAGTAGCTGTGTAGTTGGTAGTACTTGAGTTGCAACCTTCGCCGTCAAGACTTTGATTGCAATATAGATCTCAAGGGAGGGTATCGCCGTATTTGGGGCAATGCGCCATGTTTGAGGCGACGCACTAGTTTAGGGACGTTTTGGTCCATTATCGCCATGTTTGAGGCGAATTTCTAATTTAAGGACTTTTCGGTCTATTGTTAGTTTAGGGACATCTCGGTCTAATTTTGCCATGTTTGAGATGGATAATTAAGTTAAGGACTTCTTGGTCCTATATCGCCACATTTGAGGCGAGGTTCTAGTTTAGGGACATCTCGGTCCTTTGTCGCCATGTTTGAGGTGAATTTCTAGTTTAAGGACATCTCGGTCCTTTGTCGCCATGTTTGAGGCGAATTTCTAGTTTAAGGAAATCTCAGTCCTCTGTCGCCATGTTTGAGACGACGGAGCTTCTTTTCATACCACTCTCAGGGTTCTGACTCAGGAAGATAGCGAGCGGACAAGAGCGTCGTCATCTATCATAGTCCTAAGTCGTGACTCGTTAAGCGTGGTATTTTTTTGAGGAATCGGCCATTTATTAGTCGGAAGGGTCTTTCTCCATGCATATCCATGAGCAGGTAGGCTCCACCTTGGTAGAATTTGTCTATGATGTACGGGCCTTCATAGTTCAGCTCGAATTTCCCCCATTTTGCATGATTGGGGATCATTGGTCTTTTGATGACTAGCACGATTTCGCCTTGACGGAATGTTCTCAGCTTGGTCAGTCTTTCATATGACCGTGTCATTCTTGCCTTATAAGTCTCCAGGTTTTGCTATGCTATAAGGCGAGTTTCGTCGAGGGCATCAAGCTCCTCAAGCCGAAGATGAGCATTTTTCATCTGTCAGCTTATATCGAACAGCTACTTGTAGAGAAGAGAGTTCTATTACCAGGGGACGTACTGCTTCCGTGCCGAATACCAACGCGTATGATGCTGTATTCATCGCTGTTTTGAACGTTGTTCGGTACGCCCAGAGAGCTTCATGCAACCTTTCGTGCCAATCTCTCTTGTTTCTGGACACCATTTTCTTTATATCTTCGTCATGGTCTTATTGAAAGCTTCAGCTAGACCGTTGGCCCGAGGATTATAGATTGAAGAGTATCTCCAATCTATTTTATGTTGTTGTGCGAAGCGGCTGATTTTATGACTTTTATAAGCTGGCCGATTATCCGAGATAATTCGTCATAGAGTGCCGAACCAATAGATGACATGTGTCCTAAAGAAATGGAGGATATTCTCCGTCTTCACCTCCCTTAGTTGTGCTGCTTCTGCCCACTTAGAAAAGTAGTTGATCGTTGCCAATATAAACCGATGTCCTTTGGACGATGTCACGCCCCACTTCCCAGTGTACGGGTAAGAAGGCGCGATGAGATCCGCTACGTATTTACTCAGAAGTAAACACGCTAAGCGTATCTAAGCAATATAAAGTAAAATCTGCACAAGAGACAGGAATATAAATGAACAGCAACTTTTATTTATTTAACAATTCTTTACAAGTACAACTGGAAATGTAAATACAGGAATAGAAAGCAATGCCTAAATAATGGCATAACTGAAATGAAAAGTATATACAAGTGCCTACAGCTCTGGGTCGATGGAAAACTGCTCCAGGTTCTCAGTACTGGGCTCGATCTCTAGTGAATCCGATCTACCTGACAACATTCCAAAGAAAGAAGAAAAGGAATGTCGTCAGCGAACAATCGCCCGGTAAGTCCCAAAGATAGGTAGAGATAGAATAGACAGAAAGAGAGTATGACTAGTAATATTTGATTATAATATTAACGCAGTTGTTTGTAGCTTGGTACAGAATATGTCAGTGTATACGAGAGGAGTCCCACTGTTCCGGAGACTAAGCTATACGGAGCACAAGGAACCGTTAAGCCACGGTACAACAACAATGGATATTCAGGTTAGGTGTATTAAAGTGACCGTCTCGTGCCACTTCTAACACATTCCGTACCAGTCTAACCCTTTAAACCCCGTAATGTATTTTGTATTGATTGTATTGTTTCGATATATAGATGGATGACTTGACGAAACCATGATATCATGTAAACAACCTACAACAACTGAGCCTTTTATCCTAAGGCTCGGTTGTTGTAGGTTGTTTACATGATATCATGGTTTCGGCAAATCATCCATCTATATACCAAAATAATACAATCAATACAAAATACATTACGGGGTTTTAAAGGGGTGGACTGGTACGGAATGTGTTAGAAGTGGCACGAGATACACCTAACCTGAATATCCATTGCTGTTGTACCGTGGCTTAACGGTTCCTTGTGCTCCGTATACCTTAGTCTCCGGAATAGTGAGACTCCTATCGTACATACTGGCATATTCTGTACCAAGGTATAAACAACTGTGTTAACATTATAATCAAACATTACTACGGAATGATATCATGTAAACAGAATGGATATAATTGGATAGACATGTAAACAGAGTATATCCATGGTTCGGTTCGGTCGAGTCATGTTGATATAGATTGAATTCTGGTATAAATGGATTCATGTTGAATTACAGTTTATAATTGAATCATATTCAAGTCAGGTTGATTGCATATTTGACCGTGACTCGAACTGAGCCAGACTTTTAAAAAGAAATTGAAGTCCTGATTTAAGTTTTGATGTTATCGGTAACTGCTGCACATGGACGGCGGGATTTGTGTCTTTTTCCAAGAAAATTACCGTTTTGATAACACCGTTGTTAGGTTGTCTACCTTAGATAGGCAAGCACCAATATTCTCCGGCTCCCTGAGGCTCAAGAGAACTGGTCCCGCTTAAACCTATATTTACTAGTGTCCTTATTGTAATTTAATATAACTTGAGGGGGTTTTATGTAAAAATAGTTTGATATATTTTCAAAATACACCTCAAGTACTTCATTATCGTATTTTGGGTTTTCATAGATGTATATTTTATAAAAGTGAAATTTTCTAGTGAGTAGAATCTAGTTTTCATTGTATATGGTATTTTAATGAAATATTGAAAATTGTATTCAATTGTAATGTTAGTTTCATGAAATTGTGATTCCTTTGATTTAGAAAACATGGAATATATATATATATATAATATTTAAAGTAGATATTTTGATTATATTTATATATATCTAATATTTATAAAAAAAAATAGAATTTATTTATTAAATAGAAATCACATTTTTCTTAAAAATTGCATTAAAAATTCCATCAAGATCGAATGCTCCTTGCGGAGGTCTGCATCTCGCTCTACTAGGTCCGAGAATGTGCGATAACCCACACCATCCTGATCGGGGTTCCCCAAAATGGGTTGTAGAGGCGTAATTGCAAGGAATTTAAATTACACACATTTTAAAAAAACAGTTTTGAATGTTCAAGATATTTATTCGTAATCTCGTATTTTCCCCATAAAAAAGAGTCCCAAAATTCATCGTGCTATGTCAAGAATGTGTTTTGTGATGAGGTAGGTCATTACCTCGTGAGTTATCTGAAGATAATACGGTTAAATTGAATAATTATAAGTTGTATGTAACATGGTGGTATTTTACTGTAAAAGTGAAATAGAAATTGTAACATGAATTATTTTGAGATGAAACTTGTTCTAATGTATTTATTTATGTTTGTTAAACATCATGAGAGAATATGGTATTTTATTATTTAAGAAAAATAGGGTTTTTAAAGAAAAACGATTCGGAATTCGGAATTACTCCGCTTCCGACGAGTTTTTGAAATAGATTATTTTAGAATAGAGATGGAGGAGGTGAGTAGGGACTTACTGCTATTAATAAAGAAGGGAGAAAGAAGAAGCTTTCGGGACCGTCGGGATGTTGTTTCGTCGCCGGATTCTTCTTGCAACGTCGCCGGAACTTCGCCTCTTGTTAAGATCACTTGTACAACTTGGGACTTGGAAATTTTGGAGAGTTTTTGTAATGGAATTTTGAATGAGGAGGGGTGAAATGTGGTGTGGTATTTATAGGGAAAATTAGAGTTTAGGGTAATGAAGAATAGAATTAAAATGTGCATTAAAATGTGGATTAATTCCCATTTTTAATTCTCTGGAAATATGCAGAAAAATCAAACAGCATGAGGGTAGTGGGGTAGGCTAAGGGGTGTTGGGGTAAAAAAATGAAGACCATCCCGTACGAGAGGCCCGGCGGTGTCGGTCTTGGCCTTAATCTTGCCGACCAAATTTAAGTGGAATTGGCTTGGATCTTCGCCACGTGTCCCTGTCTATTGATATATCTCAGTGCACGTGTTTGTTTAATCTGTGACTTTTCATTTTACGTGTAGTGCACGTGTAAACCTTTGGGCTTCTAAAAGATTAAAAGAAAAATCAATTAAAAATATGTGGCTGGGGGGATTCGATCACAGGGGCTACGTCAGAGCAGTGCAAGGCTTTACCAATGAGCTACAAGTGCTTTCTTATTGTTCAAAAGCAAATCAAATTTATAACTTGTGCTCAGGCTTAGGTACTACTTTCTGTACTTTTAGAAAAAATTTGTACGGAAAGTTCAGGGTCATTACAGACGATGCTGGTTCAACGGGGCCAATTATATCGGTTCCCCGCATTTCGAATGGACAGCTAGCTACTGTTGGGTGTAGCGGATTTGGATGTTGGTGGATGGAGTCCCCGTGAATTCGGCACGAGTGACACTACTTCGCATATTTGAGGCAGTCTCGAATCATTGTGGGCCAGTAATAACCCATTCTTTTGATCTTCAGCATCATCTTTGGCCCAGCTTGGTGAGAACTGCAGAGTCCGTCGTGAATTTCTTGAACGTCTTTCTTTGCTACCTTCGGCCCTAGGCATCTTAGCCATAGACAGTCGAACGATCTCTTATTTAGAGTATCATTGACGAAGGCGAAGGACAGAGCACGTTTCATGAGCTGATGTCGAGACGACGCGTTTTTGGGTGTTCGTTGGGATTTGAAGTAGTCTATGAAGACTTCTTTCCAATCGTTGACCTTTTCTTTGTCCCTTATTTGAAGGGTTACTTGTTCAGTCGTTTCTTTTCTTTCAGATGGCTCTATTAAGTCTTCCGAAGATATATCTGTTGGTGTGAGAACCCGGCGGTTTTGCATGATGATCCTTACGTCATCGAGGTCTTCATCGGCCAGTTCCTTAGCCAATTTGGCCAATGCATCCGCCTTATTGTTTTCTGCATGCGATATACTCTCCGGAATGTAGGAGAGGATTTGTGTCAGCAGTTACTGCACTCTTTCACCATACTTTATCAGCTCTGGCTTGCACGTCTGATAGTCGCCATTTACTTGGCTAACGATCAGCTGGGAGTCTCCATATATGAGGAGGTCTTTGATTCCCATGTCGACAGTGATCTCAAGACTTGTTAGCAAAACTTCATATTCAGCTTCATTATTAGTCCTTAGCTCCGTTAAGGAAATGGCGTAACGTAATATTCCTCCTTGCGGAGTTACGAAGATAAGGCCCACCCCGGTTTTGATTTTGGGGGTGTTTTGCTTTCACCTCTTCATGGAAGATGCTTCATCAAAGTAGAGTTCCCATCGAGAATCATTTTCTTCCTTCTCTTCTTCAATTATGTCGAACGAATGTTCATCCCACAACTCACAATTTAATAGGGATTCGGCTGGTATCGGATGCTCTACTAGAAAGTCGGCAATGGCCTGGCCTTTTACTGCTTTGAAGGGTCGATACGTTATCGAGAACTCCATCAGGAGGAGGGCTCGTTTGGCAAGCCTTCCTGTTAGTATGGCCCTTGACATCAGATATTTGAGAGAATCCACCTTTGATATGAAATGGATCTCATGTGCCAAGGCATAATGTTTGAGCTTCGTTATCGCGAAGATTAGTGCCAGGCAATGCTTTTCAATAGGGGTGTAGTTGTTTTCTTCCCCCAGGAGAACTCGACTCAAATAGTATAGAGATCTCTCATTTCCTTGATCATTCTCTTGTGCCCATAGTGCGTCTAGAGAACTCTCAAGGGCCGTCTTATATAGGATAAGGGGTTTTCCCTTAACCAGAGCGGCCAATACCGGCGGATTTTGCAGGTATTGCTTGATTTCGTTTACTGAATTTTGGCACTTTTGATCCCAGATGAATGGGGTTCCCTTCTTCATTAAATGACAGTAGGGATGGAATTTTCCGGAAAGGTTGGCTATGAACCGTCGGATATATACGAGCTTTCCTTGAAGAGATCGAAATTGTTTGTAAGTTCTTTGCATGGGCATTTCCATAATCGCCATAATCTTTGAGGGATCGATTTCGATACTCCGGTGCTGTATGATGAATCCCAGGAATTTTCCTGAGAAGACTCTAAACGCGCATTTTAGAGGATTCATCTTCAGATTATACTTCCGAAGCCGTCGGAACACTATTTTTAGGTGTTTCCAATGTTCCTCATGAGACTTGCTCTTTACCACAAGTTTGTCGATGTAGCATTCGACAATCTCATAGATGAGGTCATCGAAGAT
The DNA here is from genome assembly GCA_030015575.1 of Agapanthus africanus. NCBI lineage: Eukaryota > Viridiplantae > Streptophyta > Magnoliopsida > Asparagales > Amaryllidaceae > Agapanthus > Agapanthus africanus. The sequence goes on from CM057340.1 coordinate 746,761,347, forward strand.
TTTTTTCATAGCCCTCTGGTACGTAGCGCCGGCGTTCTTCAAGCCGAAGGGCATCACTTTATAGCAGAATATGCCCAGCGGGGTCCGGAAGGCGGTATGCTTTTGTTCTTCAGGATGCATTTTTATTTGGTTATATCTTGAAGATCCATCCATGAAGGAGAAGACCTCATGGGTAGATGTGTTATCGATCATCAGCTCGGTAACAGGTATTGGGAAATTATCCTTCAGGAAAGCTTTGTTGATGTCCTAAAAGTCCACGAAGATGCGCACCGTCCCATTTTTCTTCATCACTGGAATGATTTTAGTAATCCAGTCAGGATATTGGACTTCTTGGATGAAGCCAGAGTCAATGAGTTTCTTGACTTTAGCGTTTGTACTCATCTCGAGTTCGAGTCATATTCTTCTCGGCGCCTGTTTGATTGGCTTTATATCCGGCGATATGGCCAGTTTATGTACTGCCACCTTTGGATCTAGACCCGGCATCTCGGAATAGTTCCATGCGAAACAGTCTTTATATTGCATGAGCACGTCTTTAACGTGGCTACCTGTTTTTCGGATAGTAGCTCACTGACGAATGTTAGCCTCATATCATTTTCCGTCCCTAAGTCAATTTTTCTTAGGTTTTCCGCCGTGGTGTGTATCCCATCTTCCAGCTCCTTTGGTGCCGGTGGAAACTCTGAAATTAACTCGTCATCATCTTCATTTACGAAGCACATGCGGAGGTCATCCATATTCTCGTGCCCTCCCTCTTTTTAGAGTGTTAATATATGGCAGGTACGAGTTCGCTTCCCTTTTTGTGGTTGAGCTGCTCCTAGCCTTACGGTATAGGTCTTTTCTGGCTCATGCTTTTGTGGTGGGGTTACCCTCTAGCTTTCGGATAAAGCAAACCTGCCTTGTTGATACTGGTCTTCTACCCAGTCTTTAAAGGTAAAGCAATCTTTAAGGGAATGCCTTATTGCTCGATGGTAGGAGCAATAATCCAGATGACGGACCTCATTTATTTGTTCGGGGTGCCGAGACTCCGGGAGTGTCATCATTTAATGTTTCATGACAAGGTTGAATATTTTCCTCGTCATGTCTTGGGGGAAAGAGTATTCTCGACCTATCATCTTTATAAAGGACGGGTTCCAATCGACATTTTCTTGATTGCACGGCCTCTTGGATCCGCTTCGTTGTTTCCGAACATTGTTTGCGTTCTTTGCCCTATTTTTGCCTTTATTTCGGGATTTTCCCCTTTCATGAAGAACATTATAGTCTTCCTTCTTCACGGATTACTGATTGAGGCGCTACTGTTCACATCATAATATCGCATTATTATATTTCCCATTCTTATGCATTTTACAAATAAACGAGTGCTTTTGACCCATGTCTGCTACTTAGTTACAGGTTACAGGTTCTCGGAGCAAAAACAGTGAAATTGATGAAAAAGATGATACAAAGTGAGACTACGACCAATAAATGGTGGAATCTTGATCAAGCTTACACAAAGATCAGTTCATAAAGTACAAGGCAGTGCAAGGTTCAAGACTTCGTCACGAAGCAACGATGAAAGTCCACTATACTGTTCACTGTGCAAATCTGGAAGAGATATGGAAGATATTCTGAAGAACCAACCGAAGAAGTAGGAAGATAAACAAGCCCCGAAGCAGTACATGAAATTTCAAGCCACAAGTCTCCTTTTTGGCCGCGGAACTGCGGCCAAACCAGTGCCGCGGCCGTGTGATGCCCGTAGTGGTAGGAAATTTTACCAAAATCTTTGCAGCGCTGACTAAGTCTTCCTAGGGGTATTTTTGTAATAGCAAACACGCGACGATTGTAAACCTAGGGTTTTCTATGTCCTATAAATAGAGACCCAAATTCTTGTATTAGGTCATACCTCATTTCATTAATAAAATTCAGAATTCTTTTTGGAGAGTATCAATTTGTAAGTTCTTAATTTTTTTTGCCCTAGGTTAAATTTATTATCTGCCTTAGGTAATTTCTATTCTTGCCCTAGTTTAGATTTAATTCCTTGTCCTAGATAAATAGTTTAGATCTGTTCTTAAATTCCCTAATGAGCGAGTAGTCTTCACGCTTGTTAGGGTTAGCTTTGGAGAAGGCTTGAGAGATGAAGATCTCTCACCTCTTTCTTACCCATCACATATAATTAATAGGACTCCATGCATACAAGCACACACCGCTCCCTACGGCATCCTATCCCATGAGGTAGCGGTGATACCGTAGTATAAAGGCCCGGTTGAGCGTGTTTTCCATGGAGGTTAGGGTAAGGATTGATAAAGGAAGGACAAGAAGCTAGAGGAAGAAACATCTTCCCGATAGTTCTAATCCCTTTTATTAATAATTACCATAATTCCTAATAGATCTTAATATGGGTATAGAAAGCGGTGAGATTTATTGACTTTCCAAACTTAACCTAACCTAACCCTAGCAAGATTTAGATCTAGATTAATTTAGTTTTTAGATTTAATCAATCCGACACCCATCGGAATTAACTCGTAAGAGCGATTAGGAAATTCACAAAATCCCTGTGGACCGACCCGTACTCACCGGCTAGTTACCAAGCGACGCCGTTCTTGATTGCGGTTACTAAATATTTTTGATTCATCTTTTAAAAGCGCATAAGCTAATTAAAACCTCTTTAAATCAGCTACGTCCTAGCCTTTTCATAGATGGCCATCGTGATTTTCTCGGCTCTTTTGACAAGCTTCTTTTATTAGCTTTTCTATTTATTCTTCGAGCGACGGACTTAACGTTCTTAGAGAGGGATTTCGCTCTGTTTCCATGTCACGGCCATTTGGGAGAGTGTTTTCCTCTTTGCTGAAGCTGTTTAAGACATAGCAACTGTAGAACTGCTCCCGTTTCTTGGACTGAATGTATCCAAACCCGGTTGTCTCCATCTTCCCGTTGGGCATCTTTCGCTGGGTTCCAAGGATATCCCAAATCTTTTTGTAAAATTGGGCTTGCCGAACAGTTTGTTCGAGGGGTATACCTTGGCATTTTAACAACCTTTTCAATCCCTCCGCGTAGTATCTTGGCAAACGGATTGGTTGAAACCTGTCGAGTCCAAAATCGGCACCATGCCAGACTTATTTTTCTACTCCGGTCTCCGTAGATTGGTAGATAGGATCGCCTTTTCACCTCTTCGCCGGGGAGGGACGTATAAAGTCTGTAGTTCTTGTACGCTGTATGTATGGAGCGCATCAAGTTCCTTATAATACCGAGACGGAGCCATTGTGATTTGCAGACTCTGATCTGCTTCATCATGGGTTTGCACTGACGGGCGGATGGAGAACACTGCGTTGGCCTCGTCCTCAGAGTCGCTGCCAAAGACTAGAATAAGGGTTGATGGTCCGGGCCTGTTTTTTTCTTTCTGGGGTTGGCCCAAGTACAATATTTCTTCATCTTCCACGGAATCGCTCCCAAAGATCGGGATAGTGGCGGCAGACTTATGTTTATCCTTCGGCTTATGACACCTTTCCGTATCTTCGAAGTCTGATAAGAAGTACTTTGCGTCTTCATATTTCCGGACCTCGTTTACGGAGAACGGGTTCAGCTCTCCCGTGACGGTGTACTCTGAGTCATCCTTGAAATATTTCATATACTGAAGTTGTGTAGAATAGATTACGTTGTACTCATGTAACCAGGGCCTGCTGAGCAAAGCATTATAGCAAGTCTTGTTATCAATAACGTGAAATTTTATGTCAGTGATGAGCAGCGTGAAGCGTAACGTCGGAATTACGGACCAAGTGTCCGTGACGACTGCGAGTCGAACCCAGAGATGATGATTTTTTCTCGGTCCAGGTGCTGAACGTTCATGCAAATTTTCTTCAGCACCCTCACATTGAGAAGATTGACGGAGGATCTGTTGTCGACAAGAATTTTCCCTATCTTGATGTTGTGGCAATACCCGGTGACATATAACGGACGGTTATGTTCCCATGTACCGAGGAGGAGATCTTCATCGCTGAATATAATGTCAGCCGTATGGACCTTTGCCAGCTCATCCTTCATCTTCTCTCCTGCGAAGAAAGCTTGGAACCGATCAGGCTCTTATAATGCCTTGATCAGAGAATCCCGTGCCTCTTTGGACAGGAGGAGAGCATCCAATATGCTCAGTTGTGAGGGTATTTTTCTCAGATGTGCTAGAACGTTGTAATGCACCTTATTTTTCTTATGCGGGTCCCTAGCCGCAAGCTCTTTGACAACTCTACCGTTGAGGGCAATTTCCTCAGGGATTTTTTCTTTCCCTTTGTCTTTTTTACTCGAACCTTTGTTTGTAGGTCCAAGATTCTTTTAAGGCAGCGGGCGGTTACGCAGCTGAAAATTTTCACAGTTCTTCTCATCCTCTTCTTTTTCGGAGGTGGAGTCTTTGAAGAGAGGGCTGGGGGGTATTTCTTCCTCAGAATCGCTCCCAAAAGTAAGAACTTAGGGTTTTGCCCTTCCGAACTGGTATCAACCACATGACAGTTGCCAGTCGTTTTTTCACACGCATCTGTCGCACTCTTTTGCCGTCAACGAGCTTCGCGCTTCACCCTCTTGAAGTGTTTTTTATAGGCAACATGTCCTTTCCACCACTTCTTAAATGCACTGCATTCCTCAGTGAGGTGGGTAACCCTCCGATGATATAGACAGTAATTTGGATGTGAATCCTCTCTGTCGAGACATATGACCCCGGAAGTGTTTCGTACGAGAGGTGGCAGCTTCATTCCTATTGACAGAGCTTTGGTGAACCGCTTCTCTGCCTTGATCCTGCTCTTATTTGTCGTAGGTATGCCTTGGTTTAGTTGGAGTACTTTACGACTCCTCTTTGCCGCAGATTTTTCATCCTGACGCCGATACTTAACCTTTTCGTATATGTCTATTTCGCGTTCTCGGTCAGCTTTACTTTTTCGAAAGGCTTCATTTAACAGCCTATCGATCGGGTCTTCTGGCAGTTCCGAGGATTTTAAAGCCGATTCTGCCACCAGTTCCTCTGCATTTTTTCCTGATGCTGAGAGAGTTTCTTCATCATTTAACAACGAATGGGAGACCATGTGGCAGCTTGCTACATAGTCTTCGGTTTTTTCTGATGAGACATTTTCCTCATCGTTGTCACTATCTTCGTTCTCAAGAATATGCTTGAGAAACTCTTCGAGTATGACCGGTGTCCGCGCCTTCTGGTTGTATTCCTCTAGCACATCGATGTACTTTTGTAGGTCCATGCGCTTGTCGTCATACTCGGCAAGCTGCACAGGCTTCTTGGTCTTCTTCTTTTTCTTTGAAGACTTTGAAGGCTTTGAAGGCTTGACTTGGGGATTTTGCCTTTTGTCAACCATCTTCAGTACGGGACGCAGTTTTAACATCCCTACGATGATTTCAGGTTCAAGTGGGCTTTTCCACCTGACTGCCGGACATGCCAGTAGATCCTTCAGCATTCTTTTGGTTTTAGCTGAAAGAACAACTTCCCATGGAATTTCTTCCATGAGCGAGCATGATTCCCCCGGCGCATCCACCTTTCTGGGAGTGTGCTTATGTACTGGGTTCACCTTCCAGTTCTAAGACAGCACGAACTTGCCCTATTGATACTGGTCCTCAACTCAGTTCTTGAAGACATAGCAATCCTCAATTGGGTAGCTCACCATGCTGTGATAGGAGCAGTCATTAGGGTTGTTGACGTCGCTGGGTTACGGTGGATGTCATGGGTCTGGAAAATTGATGAGTTTGTTACGCATTGCCAACTCAAACAGTCTCCTCGTCTTATCGCGGGGAAACGAGTAAGCGCGTCATAGCCTTTCTTCTAGGGATAGGTGTGGACGTGCGTTGTTTTAGCGAGCAGCCTATTTTGAGCCACTCGGTTGTTGTTGAGTGTTGGCAAAAAAGGCCGCTTTCCCTTTACCCAGTTTATCGATCAGAGCCTGGACGGTTGTTGGTTTGACGAACGTCATGAACTGGGACACAGTCGTTTGAGGATCAAGGGTCCCGATGAACATGCCCATGGTGGGGGATTCTTCGATGCGTTGTTCGCACTTTGACCATAGGTTCCGCCACCGGATCGTATATTAGACCCAGGTTTCTCCTGGCTTTACCCTGGCATTGATTAATGCCGTGATCCGGGTGCGCTTGTTTGCGCTGGAAAACTGCTGTGTGAACAACAGTTCCATCTCTGTGAATGTTCTCACGGAGTCATTTGGGAGCTCTGAATACCATTCAAAGGCCGTCTCTGATAGGCTGCCAACGGACTGGCGAAGCAACATTTTGTCGTCACCTCCAGTGTTGCCTTACAGAGCTCTGAACTGCGCGACGTGCTAATGTGGGTTGCCTATCCCTAGTACACATAGAACTTGGGGATCGTATAACCCGGCGGGTATTTAATTTGGTCATACCAGCGTGGATACGGTTGCCCAGTTCTGACGATTTGGCCTGCGGCTTCATTAGCTTGATGAGCTCGTATTTGTTGAGCGATATAATCATCAAGAGCAGCCTTGGATATTGTTTCCTCCTTGGCTGCCGATAAGGCCGGAAAAGGATTTGATGTTTCCCCTCTGTCATCCTCGATGATTATCGGTGGATTCTCGGCCGGGGGTTCTAGCTGGATCATTATCCCAACCAAGTCTTGGAATAAGAGAGCCATCTGCTTTATGTTAGTAGCCTGCTCAGCAGCTTCCTTGTCCTTTCTTTCAGACACCCTTCGCAGGAACTCTGTATCGGTCTCTTGCTCCTGGCACTGTTTGGCTATGGTGTCCGGGCTTTCATTCTGCCCGGTAAGTGCTGCCATTTTGGTCAGCATTTCCTGGAGCTTTTGTTGTTGCTCCTGAGCTTTTGTCAGCGACCGAGTTTTCGGCCGGTGACCTACGGAAGCACGGCTTTCTTCTTTCCCAGAAGCCACGTAGACCGTATGTACGATCATGCCCCCAGACTTGGGGCATTTGGGTCTATCGCATTTGGAATTTTACGCCGACGGTGGGATTTTCTCTGGCCTTATCCTTTTGTGGGAGGTCGGAGTTGAAGGAGCCATTTTAACAGGCACCTATGCAGAAGAAGTCCCTCGCTGTATGGCAGAGAGGCTGTCTTTCTCTTGCCGAGCCTTCGATTTCTTCAGTCGACGAGAGTAGTTTTGATCAATCACGGAGTCCTGGACTTTTCGCCAGACCCTGTGAATTTGCGAGGAGAGCCGTTGATGGGGGAGCTCCATCTTTGCCTGCCCTATGGTTTCTGCAGGCGGGGGCGATTTCTTTAATACCACCGTTGGAGAGTTCTTGCGTACCCTCCTGAGTAGATCAAAGTTGTTCCCGGTTGGAACAGCAGCATCAACTTCCACCATTAGAGCTAGTGGGGTAAGTCCAGAGGGGCAGTTTCCTCCAGCATTCCTCACTCGACGCCAGTGACGACGTCGAGAGTGTCTTGCAGACGGGGCCGCCTCATATATGGAAGCAGCTTCTTCATGCCCCTGGATTTGCTACGGAGCTGCTGTTGGCGTCAACCTGTTGAAGACTAATGTCCTGATTGAAGTTTGGGGAGGGCCGGCCAATCTTTCGAAGATCGACTTTCTGGTAGGGCAAGCACCTTTGACGACTTCACCCGTAGCAGGAGTTGGGAGGGCTATCCACTTTGGGGAAACCCCTTCAAGTATCACGAGCCTCTTTGCGGGCCGGTTTGGGTTCTTGCACAACCTGTTGAAGAATGAGACGTCAGCTTTAGATGGCCCGTTGAGAGGGGCCGTTGTGGTAGCTAGTCGATCGAAGACCAACCTCTTGGGAGCTTCCTCTTGCGACGCTGAGGCACCGAAACTCAATGATGGGAGCATGGTACCGAAGAACAAGCTAGTAGTGGCTTGTGTAACTTTCCCCATCGGTATTGAAAAGATTGAGGCCGTGTTGGGCCCGTAGGTCACTCCTCCAGCTGGGGTAGAGCGATAGTTGTTGTTGCAAGAAGTGCAGTTGGAAGCCATCGATTTTTTTCTCTGCACAGGAGCAAGACACCAAATTTTAGTATCTCAAATCCAAGGGCAACCATAGCGAACCACAATTTCGTTCGCGAAAACACGACACACAAAGTGTAGAGTGGAAAGAGGAAAAGGTCCCACCGGGTGTGCCAGAATCTGTTCACCGCCGAAAAAAGAGACGAACTGGGATACATCGTCTTGCCTGAGTTTGGGGGCAGATGATATTTGGATTTATCCGTCCACCTCTCCGAAGATACCAAGTTGATTTATGGTATCGTATATCGGAGGTTTGGAAAGATGTGACCATTGTCGCAGACTTTATCAGATTTCCCCTCATTTTATGAGGGGTATTTTCTTGTGGGGACACTCTTCTCTGCAGGCGCAAGCCTCTACAGTTAATTACGTTACCGCATTGCGATAAACACTTTCTCCTGCTCTGGAAGTTCACTTCATGTCGTGTGTGTTTTTGTTTGTTTTGGTTGCCCGTGGATTGTATACAGAGACTAGTTTATATCGTCGCCCGTAGGGCGCGGATTAGTCCAAATCCGTTTATTATAGATTTGGGCTTGGGTTTATTTAAAGGTCGTTAATCTAGTTTGAGATTAATATCAATTTAAATGTGTGAGCATTTGGGCTCAATTTGTTCTTGCTAAGTATGCGTTAGTCTATTTTGATATTAAGATCAATTTAGCAAAATTTTAAGGATCATTTTTATTTAAGATCCAGCAAAAGATCATTCGGGCTCAGCTGCAAGAAAATTTTGAAACTTTTTCTAATCTTCATTTTCTTATTTCTTTTCTTCTCTTTACCAATTTTGTGGGTATAATTCACTGAAAACCCTAAGGAGACAACACTCCTCCTATTAGAGACACCTAGAGGTTCAACGGTTTGTTGCACGTGCTAAGTGCAACCGCGATACCTGCGAAAGTGAGATAGAATTTATATAGTTTTCTTTTTTCTTTTCTTTTTATTATGATTGTCTTTTCTTAGTTTTACTAGTGGACTAGCAAAAGATAGGTGTGAAGGTATTTGATCAGTTCAATTTATTGCATATTTTTATCATAATTTCACTATCTTTTGTTAAGTAATAAATGCAAGAAAAGAAAAATCAATAATAATTGTGATTTATTGGAATTAAAATGATTTATATATTTAAATGCTACTGATGACATTTGTTGAGTGAATAATTGCAGATATTACAGATTTAACTGTCTCAACAAAGAAGAAAAGGAGATCAAATCAAATCAAATCAGCAAATCGTATCAGCCTGATTTGGAAACTGGAAGAGAATTTACAAAAAAACGTAAGAGATTCAAGTAGGATGTAATCAGAACTAACCAAATCAAATCAGGAGAGCACAACCAAAAAATCAGAACAAACGACCGACGTCAAACCGGGAAAACTCGATCAACACCAAGAAAACTCGGCCCCACTTGCATATTTGAATTTTGGCGTACGGTTCTGATTTATTTTAGGGTTAGGCTTTCTACTGTATTCCTATAAATATATGGTTTCGGGAATTGAAAAAGGTCTTCTTCTTTTAGTTAGTTTTTATGTCAAGTATATTTCTTTTCTTACTTTGTACTTGCTTTGGAGTTGAAGACCGCTCTTATTAAAATTGTAACTCTGTTTTAATCCATAAATTTCTTTTCTCTTTTATTTTTATTGTTTTCTTTTATTTTACATGCTCTCTTTTCTGCCTTTGACATGATGTTGTTTTCTTTTAATTCATGCATGCTTTTCTTTTCCAACACGAGCTGCTAAACGTAGGAATACGTAGGGTACGATAAACCTAGGCTAGAATGTAATAAAGATGTAGTTTTTTCTCAATATTTTGGGCTAATGAAAATGATAAATTAGAATATGATAATCATAATGTTCCTTCTCTTTTGATAATTTATTAAAGTAAATAGCCTATAAATTATTCTCAGGGAAATCACATTGTAGTTTATCTCATTTTAATTTAATCTGTATACATTGTCTAAAGTGATCTAGGATAAAAAAAATAGCTGTAACAAGCCTAAACTTTCTGTACAGAATTTTTTCAAAATACAGAAAGGAACACCTAAGCCTGAGCGCAAGTTATAAATTTAATTTGCTTTTGAACAACAATAAAGCACTTATAGCTTATTGGTAAAGTCTTGCACTGCTGTGACATATCCTCTGTGTTCGAATCCTCCCGGCTACATATATTTTAATTGAGTTTTTTTTTAATCTTTTAGAAGCCCAAAGGTTTGCACATGCACAACACGTAAAATGAAACGTCACACAGAAAACAAACATGTGCAAAAAACTATTCATACAGACCCTGACACGTGGCGGAGATCCGAGCCCCCACCCTATAGATTGGACCGGCGAGATGTCTCGTGGGGCCGGTGCCGCCGGCCCCCCCGTAGGTAATGCCCCATTTTTTTTTGGTTTCTCTAACCCCTTGGCCTCCCCCCTTAACCCCTGTACCGTTTGTTTCTATTAAAAATAAATAGAGAATTAAAAGTGGCATTAAACCAAATTTTAATGCACATTTTAATTCTCAAATGCATCACCCTAAACCCTAATTTATCCTATAAATATCCCCTACCCTTTAGGCCTCTTCATTCTAAAAATTATTATAAAAACTCTCTAAAATTTTCAAGTCCAAAGTTATGCAAGTGGAGTTAGCAAAGGACAAGGTTCCGGTGAAGTTTCGGGAAGATTTCGGTGACGAAACGACTCCCCGATGATTTTGATAGCTTCCCCTATCACTTCTCTTGTTTTTCAACCTGTAAGTCCCCTCTCTCCTCCTCTTTTGTTATTCTAAAATTTCTCCTTTTCAAAACTCGTCGGAAGCGGAGTTATTCCGGTTTCCGATTCTCTTTTCTTTAAAAATCTAATTTTTTCTTAATAACAAAACTAAAATTTCTTAATAGATTGTTTAGTAATCATTAACAAACACATTAGAATAAGTTTCATCTCAAAAGAATCTATTATGCAACTTTTATCGCATTTTTACGGTTAAATACCATATACTTTACTTTCGACACAATTCAACATATTTCTTTGTATTATCTTCAGAAAACTCATGAGGTAATGACCTATCTCATCACAACACACATTTTTGATATAGCACGATAACTCTTGGTACATTAGTTTTTGGAAAAATACGAGTTTATGATTAAATACCATAAACATTCAAAAACTGTTTTCTTTAAAAGTGTATTACTTAATTCCGTGCAAATACGCCTCTACAACCGATTTTCTGGAAACCCGATCGGGATGGTGATGGTTATCGCACGTCCTTGGGCCTAGTAGAGTGAGATTCAGACCTCCGCAAGGAGCATTCGATCTCGATGGAATTTTTAATGCAGTTTTTAAGAAAAATGTGATTTATATTTAATAAATAAATTCTATTTTTATAAATATTAGATATATAAAAATATTATCAAAATATCTACTTTAAATATTATATATATATATATTCCATGTTTTTTAAATCAAAGGAATCACAAATTTCATGAAACTACCATTACAATTCAATACAATTCCAAAATTACACTAAAATACCAGGTACAAAGAAATCTAGGTTCTATTCACTAGAAAATTTCATTTTTATAAAAAATTACATCCATGAAAATACTAAAGACGATAAATAAATACTTGAGATCTATTTTGAAAATATACCAAAACTATTTTGCATAAAACCCCCTAAAGTTATATTAAATTACAATAAGGATCCTAGTAAATATAGGTTTAAGCGGGACTAGTTCTCTTGAGACTCAGGGAGCCGGAGAATATAGTAGCTTGCCTATCTAAGGTAGACAACCTAACAACGGTGTTATCAATATGGTAATTGTCTTGGAAAAAGACATAAATCCAGCCGTCCAGGTGCAACAGTTACCGATAACTCCAAAACATTCAGGACTTCAATTCTGTTTAAAAGTCTGACTCAGTTCGAATCATGGTCAAATCTGAAATCAAACTGACTTGAATTCAATTCAAGTATAACTGCAATACAACATGAATCCATGAATACCAGAATTCAATCCATATCAACATGAACATGACCGAACCGAACCATGGATATACTCTGATTATATGACTATCCGTTTATAACCATTCTGTTTACTGATATCATGGTTTCGACAAGTCTTCCATTTACTATAAGACAATAAAATACAATCAGTATAATCAATACAATCAACATTACGGGGTTTATAAAAGGGTAGACTGGTACGGAACATGTTAAAGGTGGCACGAGGTGGTCACTAAAAGACGTAATTATATCTATGTCGTTGTTCCGTGGTATTATCGACGGAGCCTTGTACTACGGGTTACCAAAGTCTATGGTGTAAGTTGAACTCCTCTCGTATACACTGGCATATTCTGTACCAAACTACAACAACTACGTTAGTATAACAGATATAACATTATCTACTTCACCTGTTCTAATATCTGTCTATTCTTCTCCTTCTTTCTTTGGGACTTATCGAGCGATTGTTCGCTGATGACATTCCTATTTCTCTTCTTCTTTGGAATGTTGTCAGGATGACCCGATTCTGAGGAGTTCGAGACCAGCCAGGAGCACTTGGAGCAGTTCATAGAAGATCCTGAGCATTGACTTTACTTGTATATACTTTTTTATTTCAATTCATGCCATTGTTTAGGCATGACATTCCAGACTTGTATTTATATTTCCAGTTGTATTGTAAAGGAATGTTGAATAAATAAAAATTGTTGTTCATTTACATCTCTTCTTATGTACTTTATTATATTGCTTAGATACGCTTAGCGTATTTACTTCTGAGTAAATACGTCGCGTGACCCGTCGCGTCTCCTTACCGTACTCTGGGTAGCGGGGCGTGACAGGTTTTGTTGGCGGCCCATGCAGGTCATAATGAAAGTGCTTCCCCTGCCAGACGGTCAATCTTCAAAAAATTGGCCAACTCTACTCTAACTCCATCAAGGATGTCGGTCTTCAACTGGTTGACGCCAACCGAAGCTCCCCAGCAACGCCGGGGGCATAATGAAAGCGCCTCTAATACGAAGGCAATTCCTGCTGCAAGGTATACTCGACATCGTTACCGGCGCCGAGTGAAAGAAGCTGGGGGCAGCTCCCTCTCTGGGCTCACCCCACCAGATCCTATGGTAGAGGTCGACGCTATTATTCCAACCGGGAATAGTTTGACTCGCTTAGGAGGGTATGCAAGAACTCTCCGATGGTGGTATTGAAGAAATCACCCTAGCCAGCAGAAGCCCCAGCCCAGAAGGAGCCGGAGCAGCCTCACTAACAACTCTTCTCGCGGATACATAAAGTTTGGCGAAAAGTCTAAGACTCCGTGCTTGACGAAAGCTATTCTCGTCGACCCAAGAAATCTAAAGGTCGACAAGAAAAGACCGCTCCTCCGCCATACAATGGGGGACTTCTCCTAAACAGGCGCCTGTCATTCAGCTCCAATCTCTAATAAAAGAATGTGGCCGGAGAAAACTCTACCGCCAGCGGCAAAATCCAATGGAGAAAGATCTAAACTCCCCAAATCTGGGGGCATAACCGTACACACGGTCTATATGGCTAGCGGCAAAGAAAAAGCCGTGCTTCAGTCAGTCACCGACTACATACTCGGTCGCTGACAAAGGCTCGGGAGCAACAGTAAAAGCTCCAAGAAATGCTGACCAAAATGGCAGCACTCACCGGACCAAAAGAAAGTCCGGACAAAGAAGCCAAACAACGCCAGGAGCAAGAATCCGATACAGAGTTCTTGCGACGAATGCTGGAGAAAAAAGATAAAGAAGCTGCAGAGCAAACTGCTAGCATAAAGCAGATGGCTCTTTTATTCCAAGACATGGTTGGAATGATGATCCAACCGGAACCACCGACTGAAGATCCGCCGGTGATTATTGAAGATGACAGAGGAGAAACATCAAATTCTCCCCCAACCTTATCAGCGGTAAATGAGGAAACAATCTCCAAGGCAGCCCTGGATGACTACATTGCTCAGCAAATCAGAGCACACCATGCCAATGAAGCTGCCAACCAACTCGTCAAAACCGGACGACCATATCCGGCCTGGTATGACCAAATCAAGTACCCACGGGGATATACGATCTTGAAGTTCCACGTGTACAAAGGAACGGGTAATCCCTACTAGCGCGTCACACAATTCAGAGCTCTGTACGGCAATACTGGAGACGACGACAAACTGTTACTTCGCCAATTTGCCGGGGGCTTTTCAGAGACAGCTTTCAAATGGTACTCGGAGCTCCCAAATGACTTCGTGAAAACCTTCTCCAAAATAGAATTGTTGTTCATGCAACGGTTCACAGGTGTGAGTGAACGCACTCCAATCATGGCACCGGTCAATGCCAGGGAAAAGCCGGGAGAAACATGGGTCCATTACATGATCCGGTGGTGGAACCTGTAGTCTAAGTACGAACAACGCATCGAAGAGTCTCTAGCCATGGGCATGTTCATCGGGACCCTCGATCCTCAATCGACTGTGTCCCAGTTCATGACTTTCTTCAAACCCACAACATTCCAAGCGCTGATAGACAAGCTGGCCCAAATGAATCAGATAGGTCATGGCCCCTCCTCCTCAAATAAGGACCCTCGAAATAACAAGGGAAAAGAAAAGGCGATTTTCATTGCCAACACGCAACAACAACCGAGCGGTCCAAACCGCTCGCCAAAACAACGCACGTGCGTACCCATCCTTGGAAGAAAGGCTGGGACGTGCACACTCAATTCCTCACGATAGAACGAAGAGGTTATTTGAATTGGCAATGCGTAATAATCTGATCACATTGCAAGACCCGCGGCGACCCGCACAATCCGGCGACGTCAACAACCATAACTACTGCTCTTATCATAGGATAGTGAGCCACCCAATTGAAGATTGCTACATCTTCAAAAATTGGGTCGAGAATCAGTACCAGCAGGGGAAATTCATATTGTCCGATAGCTGGAGGGTAGATCCGCCCCAAAAGCACTCTCATAAAAAGGTGGACGCGCAGGGGGAATCACGCTCACTCGTGGAAGAATCTCCATAGGAAGTATTCCTTTCAGCAAAGACTAGAAGAATGCTGAAGGATTTGCAAGAATGTCCAGCGATCAGGTGGAAGAGCCCACTCGAACCCGAAATCATAGAAGAGATGTTGAAGCCATGTCCCACACTAAAAGTTGCTGACAAGAGGAAAAGCCTCCAAGTCAAGCCTACAAAGTCTTCTAAGAAAATGAGTAAGACTGCGAATCCTGTGCAGCCTGTCGAGTATGACGGCAAGCATATAGACCTCCAAAAATATATAAATGCGTTAGAAGAATATAACCAGAAGGCGCCAACAACGGTCACACTCGAAAAATTCCTCAAGCATATTCTCGAAGATGGAGACAGTGAGAATGATGAAAGAAATAACTCATCAGAAGAAACGGAAGACTATGTGGAAAATTGCGACATGATCTTCTATTCGTTGTTATATGACGAAGAAGCTCCACCAGTATCAGAAAGCGACACGGAAGAACTGGGGGCGGAATCGGCGTTAAAATCCCCGAATCTGCCAAAAAAGACTCGATTGAAAAGCTGTTAAATGAAGCTTTTTAAAAGAGCAAAGATGACCGAGAACGTTGAACAGATATATACGAAAAGGCCAAGCGGCTGCATCTAGACAAAGAAGCTACGGCAAGTACGGGTCATAAAGTTCTCCCCACGCCTGCAACAAATAAAAGCAAGACTGAAGCTAGGACTGAAGCTGAAAAGAGGTTCGCCAAAGCCATGTTCATGGGGATGAAACTGCCACCGCTCATGATGTACACTCCTGTAGTCCCATATTTCGATGGTGGAGAATCACATCCAAAATATTGCCTTCATCATCGAAGGGTCGCTCACCCCATCAAGGAGTGAAGCACCTTCAAGAAGTGGTAGCAAGGATATGTTGCCCACAAAAGACACTTCAAAAAGGAGAAGCGCGAAGCTCACGCTCTTCGACATCAAAGTGGCGAAACAAACATGCATGAAGAAATGACTGGCAACTATCATAGGGTTGGTACCAGTTCGGAAGGGGAAAACCTCAAGTTCTCACCTACAGGAGCGATTCCGAGGATGAAACGCCCCTCAACCCTCTCTTTGAAGACTCCGCCTCGGGGAAGGAGGAGGAGGAGAATAATTGTGAAAACATTAAGTTGCGTAACTGTATGGTACCTGAGAAGAAGCTCAGACCTGCAAACAAAGGTTCAAACAAAAAAGATAAAGAGAAAGGGAAGATGCCTGAGGAAATCGTCCTTGATGAAGAAGCAGTCAAAGAACTTGCCGCAAAAGACCTGTCTAAAAAAATAAGGTCGACTACAATGTCCTTACACATTTGAGGAAAATACCCTCACAACTGAGAATTCTGGATGCTCCCCTCCTATCCAAAAAGGCACGAGATTTCCTGATCATAGCCTTACAAGAGCTAGATCAGTTCCAAGCTTTCCTCGCAGAAGAGAAGATGAAAGATGAACTGGTAGAGGTCCACATGGCTGATATTAAATTCAGCGATGAAGATCTACTTCTCAGTACGTGCAAACATAATCGACCTCTATACATCATCGGGTATTGCCACGACATCAAGATAGGAAAAATTCTTGTCGACAACGGATCCTCCGTTAATCTTCTCAACGTGAGAGTGCTGAAGGAAATTTACGTCAATGTTCAGCATCTTTCTCGAGATAAAATTACCATCTCTGGGTTCGACTCACGGTCGTCACGGACGCTGGGGTCCGTAATACTTACGCTACGATTCGGGCTGCTTATCACTGACATTAAATTCAATGTCATTGACGCCAAAACTTGCTACAATACTCTACAAGGCAGGCCCTGGTTACATGAGTATAACATCATCCCTTTTAAACAATATATATTTCAAGAATGGCTCGGAGTACACCGTCACGGACGAGCTCAATCCGTTCTCAGTGAATGAAGTGCAAAGGTATGAAGATGCGAAGTACTTTCTGCCGGACTTCGAGGATACTGAAAGGTGCCGCAAACCGGAAAATAAACAAATCTCCCGATCACCATCCATATCTTTGGAAGCAATACTGAGGAAGAAGAACAAATAGTGTACTCGGGGCAACCTCAAAGGGAAAACAATAAGCCTAGACCGTCTACTCCGATCCTGGTCTTTGGCAGCGACTCCGAGGACGAAACTGATGCAGAGTTCTCCGTTCGTCCGTCGAAGCATATTCTTGTTGAAGCGGATCAAAATCTATAAATTATAATGGCTCCGCCTCAACATTATAAGGAACTTAATAAGCTCAATACATACAGCGTACAAGACCTGCAAACTTTCTACATGTCTCCTAAGCGAAGAGGTGAAAATGCGATCCTCTTTTACAAATCTACAAAGACCAAGGTGGAAAAAGAAGTCTGACATGGTGTCGACCCCACTCTTAACAAGTTCTAACCCATCCGTATGCCAAGATATTTATGTGGAGGGATTAAAAAAACTGTTAAAGCATCAAGGCGTACCTCTCGAACAAACTGTTCGGCAGACCCAATTCTACAAAAAGATTTGGGATATTTTCGGGACTCAATGAAAGAAGCCCAACGGGAAGATGGAAACGACCGGGCTGGGATATGATCGGTGCAAGAAACAGGATAAAATTTACAGCTTCCACGTTATAAACAGCTCGAGTGAAGAAGAAAACGCTCTTCCATGTAGCCATGACATCAAATCGGAGTGAGATCCTGCTCTAAAAATGTTAAGTCCGTCGCTCGAAGAACAAATTGACAAGTTAATAAAAGAAGCCTGTCAAGCAAGCCGAGATAACCACGGCTGCGAAATGGCCATATACGAAAAGACGAAGATGCAACGGCTCAATCAACAATCAGTGGGAGAAGTAGACCGTAATGCTCTTCATCCACAGCCCGTTGAGTACTTTCGAGAAGAGAGAAAATACCGAAACAAAGATAAAAATAGGGCGAGGAACGCAAACAACGTTCAAGGATGACAAAACAGGTCCAATACACCGTTCAATCAAGAAAACCTCAATTGGAGCCTGTCATTTATAAAGAAGATGGGTCAGAAATATTCATTCCTTCAAGACAAGACAAGAAAAATATTCAAGCTTATCATGAAGCACCAAATGATGACGCTTCCGGAGTCTCGGCACCCCGAACAAATAAATGAGGTCCATCACTTGGATTATTGCTCCTATCCTAAGCAATAGGACATCCTCTTGAGAACTGCTTCACATTCAAAGACTGGCTGGAGGACCAATACCAGCAAATCAGTTTTATATTATCCGACAGTTGGAAGATTAGCCCGCCACAAAAACAAGAGCCAAAGAAGACCTATATAGTGAAGATAGGACCAACTCGACCATGAAAATGGAAGCGGACTCGTACCTATCATATGATAACTCTCTCAAGGGAGTGAAGGCGTGAGAATATGATTGACCTTTTCAGATACTTCACAAATGAAGAGGATGATGAGGAGATATCAGAATTTCCACCGGCACCAAGAGAGCTGTAGGACGGGATACGCACCACGGCGGACAACCTTAGAAAAATCGACTTAGGAATAGAGGACGATCCGAGGCCGACGTTCATCGGTGAACTACTATCTGAAAAACATGTAGCCACGTTAAAAGATGTGCTCATGCAGTACAAGAACTGATTTGCATGGAATTACTCTAAAATGCTGGGTGTAGATCCAGAAGTAGCGGTACACAAACTGGCCATATCGCCAGACATAAGCCCAATCAAAAAGACACCAAGAAGGATGCGGCTTGAACTTGAGATGAGTATCAACACCGAAGTCAAGAAATTGATCGACTCCGGCTTCATCCAAGAGGTTCAATATCCCGACTGGCTCGCTAACATCATTCCGGTGATGAAGAAAAATGGGACAGTTTGCATCTATGTGGACTTTTGGGACCTCAACAAAGCATACCCGAAGAATGACTTCCCAGTACCCGTTACCAAGCTAATGAACGATAACACATCCACCCATGAAGTCTTCTCCTTCATGGATGGATCTTCAGGATAAAACCAAATAAAGATGGATCCTGAAGACCAGAAGCATACCGCCTTCCGGACTCCGTTAGGTGTATTCTGCTACAAGGTGATACCCTTCGGTTTGAAAAACGCCGGAGCTACATACCAAAGAGCCATGATAAAGATCTTCGACGATCTCATACACAAGATCTTCGAGTACTACATCGATGACCTTGTGGTTAAGAGCAAATCTCATAATGTGCATTCAGAACACCTAAAAATTGTATTCCAACGTCTTCGGAAATATAATATGAAGATGAACCCTCTAAAGTGCGCATTTAGAGTCTCCTTAGGCAAGTTCCTAGGATTCATCATCCGCCACCGAGGTATCGAAATTGATCCCTCAAAGATCAAGGCGGTTATGGAAATTCCCTCGCCAAGAACCTTTAAGCAACTGTGATCTCTCCAAGGAAAGCTTGCGTATATTAGGAAGTTCATAGCTAACTTCTCTGAAAATATCGTCCCTGCAGCCATCTAATGAAGAAGGGGACCCTGTTCATCTGGGATCAGAAGTGTCAAAACGCACTGGAAGAAATCAAACAATACCTTCAAAATCCACCGGTATTGGCCGCTCTAGTTAAGAGAAAACCCTTATCCTATATACAACGACCCTTGAGGGTTTTATAGACTCATTGTAGGCATAAGAGAATGATCAAGGAAAGGAGAGAGCTCTCTACTATCTAAGTCGAGTTCTCTTAGGGGTACAAAGCAACTACTCTCCCATTGAAAAATATTGCCTGGCACCGATCTTTGCAATAACAAAGCACAGACACTACGCCTTGGCATATGAGGTCTATCTCATATCAAAAGTGGATCCTCTCAAGTATCTGATGTCGAAAGCAATACTGATGGAAAAGCCTGCCAAATGGGCCCTCTTGCTGATGGAGTTCTCGATAACGTATCGACCCCCCAAAGATATGAAAGGAAAAGCCATCGCTGACTTTCTCGCAGAATATCCGATACCAGCTGACTCCCCCTTAAATTGTGAGTTGCCGGATGAGCACGCGTTCGATACAATCGAAGAAGAAAAAGAACTCTCTCTTCTCTCTCATGGAAATAATTCTAGGCTTATCCTTTTTCTCATCTCATTCTCTCTTGAGTTTTCTTATGAGAGAAATATGAGACACTTGAGAGATAAAAATAATGAGTTTTTTCTATATCCCTTACTTGATATCCCTAGCAAGTTTATTAAGTAAGTTGCCTCATAATGAAATTGATCAAGTGATGCAAAAGCTTGATTTGGAGAAATCTCATGGTCGATTATCTTTGACATGGAGTTCATCGTGCAAGTTTGATCCCGGATTTTAGGAACTTAACTGGAGTCCAAAGAGAGAGGGCCAATGCGCTATATAGGTTGCATCCATTAAACTCTTAGTTTAGCCCTATCTTTTAGTGTTCAAGTTATTGTCTTTTGGTAGATTCTAGGGTTATGATGAAATAGCTCTTTAGATTTTTTTTAATTATACACTCCGCTGCGTTTTTAAATCACTACTAGATGAACTAGGCATCCTAACAATTCCCATAGTGACTTTAACTCCTCGATCAAGGTTTTATAGTACACGTCGATGTTTTTCCCAAAAGACGAGGGACTGTCGATTAAAAAAGCCACCGTAAAATAAGATTGCATCATAGACCTCTATGGCGGCAGGTTGTATAAAATCACTACAACGGGCCCCGCCGCGAACCTTCCCAAATGGACTGAAACCGTTGCTCGCAATTCCCACTTTCACGTTACTAGGTCAGAGAACAACAGAGGGATGCTGCCAAAATTTTCTTAAAACATCGTTAAGGAAAAAATCCTCGAGAGAGTATCGACATACATCTAAATCTTGTTGTGGAGGTATGAAAATGCCATATTGGAACAGGTCGGATGAAGCAAGATTCCTGCAGATAAGAGTCAAGGAATTAAGATTTCCTAACAAATACACAATAGACGGATACTGAGAAGCGTTAGTGTTAGGTTTAATTTATGATTTGGTTAAGTTTATTTTCAATTGACGATTGAGCTATAAAGATTATCAGGGACCGAGAGCAAATGCTCATAGCTCAGGAGTTGGATTCTTCTTCCAAGAAAAATGATGATGATATTAACGGTTCTATATTGGATGTCGAGGGTAACGACTGTCGGGGGTAAGGTTTCTATCCCATTAAGAATGTACAGAGCATACACCGATTCACTTGTGATTTCATCCATTTCGAGAAAATTTCGGTAGTACCTCCCCACTGTTCTCCGAGTACACTGTAATAAAAAAGATGACCATTCCAATGCTGTCAAACAATATTGAAACGAATATCTATTCTATCTTTGTAAACGGAGAACCAGCGGAAAGGTGCCGACGAAATATCTCGAAACGACTGAAAACACAAGTGAATGTAAGTGTTTGCTTTATATATTTCTAATTTTTCCACATTGGACAAATCTATCAGTTATCATACGAATGAATCTTCTCATCATATAGAATACACGACGGTTATTAGAACCGAACGATACCGTCCGATATTTAACAATTTTCGTATAGTTTTATGTCACGACAAATATCGAACGTATATTAACCGATAGACGGGGATTAAGGCGCATTTTGATTTTTCACATATGATTATCGATGAGCATTTGAAAATTTCATATTATCATCGAGTATCATACATTTAGTTTAAAATTTAATTTGAATTATTTTTACGTTTACGTTTCAATTTCAATGTTTTGAAGTTTTTAGTTTAGGGTAAAGTTTTTTAAAATTAAAGGTTTTCTTAATCAAGTTATAGGGTTGGGGTTATGACGGGATTTGACAAGAGTTCAATGTAGACGAAAATGATGATGATTAAGATTTTGGCTTGTTTGATATGTGAGACCATCGTTATTATCTCACACATACACCCACATTTACTAAATTACTATAAAATACCTTAAAAATTTTCAGTAAACTACCCTTCGCTATTGTTGTTTTTCACTACTATCTTAAAAAAAATTCTAAACAAGCAATTTCTTCAATTTTACTAAATTACACTAAAATACCCTTAACTATTGTTGGTTTTTAACTAAACTACCTTAAATTAACTAAATTACTAAAAATTTCACTAAAATACCCTTAACTATTGTTGTTTTTCACTAAACATATTAAAATTTTAACTAAACGATTCATTTTCTTAAATTAACTAAATTACTATAAATTTCACTAAAATATCCTTAACTATTTTTTTCCCTCTAAACTATAATCAAAATTTTGAATTAAAAACCCTATTTGCTCAATTTTACTTATTTACACTAAAATACCCTTATCTATTGTTGCTTTTCCACTAAAATACCCTTAACTATTGTTGCTTTTCTTTAAACTACCTATAAAAATTCGCTAAATTACCCAAACCCTAACTTTAACACTCAACCCTATCTCTAACCCGGCCCTAACCCCCAACTGAAACCCTAATCCTCCCCTACAAAAATAGCAGCAGCAACAACAACAACAACAATAACAACAGCAGCAGCAACAATAACATCAACAGCAGCAGCAACAATTAATTTTTGGGATCGAGCAAAAAAATTAAAATTTAACATGTTTTTACTTACCTCTTGATGACTGGCGGCGAACGGCGATGAGCAAATTTCGAGCGGCGGCGAGCTTCGACGAGCTCGATCAGGGGCTAGAGCTTCGATCGCGACTTAATACTTCGATCGATGGTGCCGGGCTCGACCACGGAGGAGAGACGGCAAGGGCTTTGAAAGAGGATGACCACGAAGGCGACAAGAGGCGGCGCCAGCGACGGAGAAGAGACGGCAGCAACGAAGACAATCGAGAAGAGATTTTAGCACTCGAAAATTTAGGGGGAAAAAGGAAGAGGCTCAATGAAAATTTGAGGGAGTTTTGGGTTTTTATTTCATGTGTGTTGTGGGGCCCGTCATATTTTTTGATTCATAGGGTTCATAACCGTTATCAAATCTATGAATACCGTTACCGTCAATTGGTAACGGTTTGAACCGCTACCAATTTCCTATTATTGTTGGGCATATTTGTAGTAGTGATATATTTCAGAAATGTATATATCTTTTAATATGTATTTCATATCCTTATTGGCGGTCGATATATAATATACCATTTCTTATAACTATCCTTATTCATATTTGTATCCGCCAATGACCACATTATATGAATAGGTAACGTATGTATCTGATCCGTATTTGATCGATGCGAATGTATACAAAATTATAATGAAAGTGTTAAACGCAATTTTTCCAAATACATATGAGCCTAATCTAATTTTCCATGCATGTAGTATGCAAAGTAATAGGGGACGGGCTGATTACAATTTTCAAAAGATATCAAAAGCCACATCTAATTTTCTATCGACATGTGTTCATGGAGAAAATAGTTTTCATAGATCTTATATGACAATCTAGATTGATAGTGATAACTGGCACGAAAATAATTATGGATATTCATCTGAAAATATATTACATGAGTATGGAGATAAACATAATACGAGCCAAATGCATATTAATTTAAATTATAGATGGCAGATGATTAATTTCACGCGTAAGAAGGAAGGGGCAAAATGCAGATTTAGTTACTAAAGGGTTGGGTTTATTTTTCCATGCATTAGGTCAAAAAAAGAGCTTGAAGAGGATGTACAAAGTTATAATGAAAATGTTGATTGCAATTTTTCCAAATATATCTGAGTCTCATCTAATTTTTCATGCGTATACCGAGTAACGGGGACGGGCTATTGAAATTTTCAAAAGATATCAAAGACTGCATCTAATTTTCCTTCCACATGTGTCGAGAGAGAAGATAATTTTCATAGATTGTAGGTTTCAATATAGATTGAATAATGATAACTCGCATGAAAATAAATAAAGATATTTTTTCAAAAACATATTGCATGAGTACGTAGATAAACTCAGGATGTGACAAATGCATATTAATTTAAATCACAGGGGTGTGAGAAGGCCCAAAATGCAGATTTGCTTTTAAATATATATGATTGATTAGGTGCTGCTTTCAAATACCCTCGATCCATATATCCAGGCTTGGAGTTTTGTAGGTGATTTAATCATGAAGTTTGTGCCAAAACGCAACGTGGCCTGTGACTTTGTTACGGTGATATTTGTTGTGGGGGTGTGAACAGAGAGAGACTCTCGGTATGAAACGACCAGAAAATTCTTATCGTAATAACCATGCCCTGATTGGTTACACCCGAAGTCTTTTGTTGCACGGAATCGGGGAGTACGTGGAAGACAAGAGCATGGTGGGAAAGCCATGCATTCTGACTGCGGGCCCCAGCAGGATCCGATGTGGCTTGTCATCACCCGGAGGCTGCGGGCCCCACCTCGGTACCGGTGCTGCAAGCAAAAAACCACCATTTTGGACTCAAAACCATGAGCCGCGTCCGCAGTTAATTTGCCGCTTTTTTTTTTATCACAAGAAATTGTTTGATTTGCATGAATGATTGTGTACAGCATTTGTTTTGTTTTGTTTTTGTTTTTTTGTTTATTAATTAGAGTTGGAAGAATTTGAGTACAAATAGCAAATCACATGGGATGATCGATGATGCCACCTCATGCTTAATTACATAAATTAAAAGGGACAAAAACATCACAAATTAATTGCGTAGGGAGTACAAGACATCCTAATTTATTAACTGTGTTGGGAGTAAAACATTTGTAAATTATTACATTGGAATATTTTAGATTTTTGTAGTTTCCTTATGTTAGCACATTTTGAGGGTATGGCAATTTCTTGTTTTGCCCTTCTTCTTCTTTTTTTTGCAATTTATGTATCCAAATTTTAGTCATGATGTTAATGCAAGTTGGAGGTTTTGTAAAATAAGGGAAACACATGGGAAAGTGCCCCAAAATCGTTAATTGAACGAATTGTTCTGCATACATATAAGATACTTGAGAATCCAATAATCTAGTATATAAATCTTAACGATCTTTGTTTCTCTTTCTCAATCTATCTAACAAAAGTTTATTGATTTATCAAGTAATGAGTTATGAAAAATACCTAGCATGCAAATATAGTATTATCTTAGGTAAGGTTTCATAATATCCCTTCACCCCTCTTAGATTGTAATCTTGGTTCTGTTCTTGGCTACCAGACTTTTCAAATGTGGAATTCATGATTAGATTCTTGTATCCGTTTGTTTGTAATTTTCAACGGGCAAACGGGCAAACATTAGTGTAGAGTTCGATATGTTTGAGCTCGCTGAATTTTATCATGACAACTTGCTTTTCTATATCTCTATCTTTTTCTTCCTCTAGAAATCTAATTCCCATTTCTTGTTAGGTAATTATTTGTTTGGAGGTTCATGCTGCCAAATTCTAGCAACCAAATAAAAGATTTACAAAATTAACCACTAGACAATTGACCCAAAAATTTATAACAAAAGTCAAAGAGTTGGGAATTCAGTGTATCTTCACAACAAAACAAGCCGTTGATTAGTAAATGAAAGGATACTTGAAGAATCCCTCTCTAGTTTTGTCCTAAATGAGCATGACCCAAAAGTCTAACAAGCTTAAATGCTTCATTAAAGAGCATAGCATATGACAAAAAGAGTAAAAATGAAAAAAGAAGAAAAACATATACCTTGTAACATAGTTTGAACGTTTCATTCAAAAAAAAAAAACCATAGGTTGAACGTGCAATTCAATTCTTTGTTTACTTATAGTTTTGAATTTAAACTTTCGGTTTAAAATAAAGAATTCAATTAGTAGACGGTTGATAATTCAACTATATTGGTTAGGGGTGTAAACCAGCTGAATTAGAATGAGCTGGGTCGGCAGAGTTTAGCTCGTTTATTTTTTGCTCGGCTCAAATTCGTTCGAGCTAAACCAAGCTAGCTCAAGTTCAGTTTGGCTCATTTACCTCAGCTAGAGTTTGGCTCATTAATGGCTCGAGTACAAAATCGAGCTCATAAATGAATAAACAAGTTAGGCTGCTTCTCCTGATTTGTTTGTAGCTCATTAATTCACCGCTGATACCAAATTACCATCAAAACAATAAATAATTCAAATGCATTTTGATATGATATCACCGAGGTATGACTGTTTTGGATTGATAGTTATGTATTGAAAAATTGATTATTATTTTAAATATAAAAATTATAATATAATAGATAAACAAGCTGAACTCGAGTTATAAATGAACGAGCTAGTACTAGCTCGAGTTCGGCTCGTTAAATTAACAAACATATTTTCTAGCTCAAGTTCGTCTTGTTTGTTAACAAACCGAACTTGAATGAGCTTTTAGAGAGCAAAACTCGAGCCGAACCCTAGTTAGCTCGGTTCAATTAGCAGCCCTACAATTAATAGTAGCTGGAGATAAATTTATTCAGAAATTAAGTCATAGTTTGAAAATTATTTATTCTAAGAAGACGAGAAAAGGATAATAAATTAAATATGGGAGATCCTCTATAATTAAATATCTTTTTCTTTAACCATTTTATTTATAGTATACATACACAATATACATACATACAAATTTTCTTATAAATGAATATAGGGCCATGAATAGTATCGCAAATTATTTACTTCGCAAGAATCTTGAAGGGCAATTCATCCGACAAGGTATTGATAGCGGAGAGAAAAAGGCTATCATGAAACTGGATGTTTCCATGCTCAACAATCCAATTCTCTTCTTAAATAAGGTGATTATGAAATCTTATTTCATGGTTTTTATTTCAAAAATTATAACATCGACTTGTATTTTTTAAAGCATTTATCAGATAATTAACATTGAAAGGTGGCAGCATTTATATATGGGCAAATTATCAAAAAGCTCCCTATCCGCTTGAGAGTTATCTAGAATCCACTTATAATTTCGAATTGTTAGGATGGACCTATTGTTCAAAATCTTTATGGAAAAACCTCCTCGACTGCATTTCATTTAGGCCTTTATTCCCTCCAACTGTGTAGATATTACATGCATGCAACTATTTAGATATTACAGATAACTGCTTAGATTTTACAGGCAACAATTATAAAGCGGGTTTTAATTGAGCCTAGGGTTTTTTTAACAAGAGCAAAAGACTCTGGGTTCTTTATACAAGTTTGAAGCGGCCCGCGGGCTTGTGACGGGTAAATTTTACTAAACCCCATCTATCTTTTGGGTGTTTTGAGATAACCCCATTGAATTTTTTAAATGTTATAAAACCCTACTGAACTACCAATATTATATAAAATGGTTAGTTTGATTAACTCATGCAAACCATGATTGAACCGAATAACCCCTAAATGTCTTACACATAGATTGAATAGACTGAAAATGAACGAGTATGATATTTTTTGACAAAAATACCTTTTATTTTTTTACGAAAATACCCTTCAATGGTCTTTTTAAAAGTTCAATATGATTATCTCAAAAACTGGATTGGGTTTGGTAAAATTTACACTTAAAATAAATATAATCAAAGTTGTTATGAATAAATAGCTTAGTCCATTTATATATGTGGCAGGCTTCATTCTCCAGCTCAATACCCAGCCCAAATTCAATATGGGTTGTAACATTTGTTTGGAGCCCAACTATAAATGGACCAAGCCCAACCATGGTCGTATATGCCCGAAAGAAAAAGATAGGATTATAAATATTTTCCCACAAGACTGAAAATTGCCATTTCTTTCTAATGTACCGAATAATTTCTTCTTTCTTCAGTCTGATAGAAATGCTTGCTCTTATAAAATGCTAAGGCAAATGAATCTGACAAAAATTCCTTCATTTTTATGTGTTAAGCAAAAACATGAAGGAGCACAAACAAACGATAAAAACGATCAGAAACAACAGACAGTTTTAATGAGTTTCGACCAAGTAGATTTACGCCGTCAAGAAAGTATATTAGAATATTACAATGAATACATTGGTGGGGAAAATCTCAATCTCTGATCCCACCTTACACCACAAATCTCTCCAAAATGCATCTGTGTGTTCTCTTATAAATTCTAAAATATACGTATTTAAATAATTGCACATCAAGTTAGGTACAGGGAAGCTCCACCCCTAAGCGTTTGAGCCATATGATTGTTCGAGATCTCGATCCATAGGAAGTAACTGCTTGGTTCGTTAGACGAACTCGACTAGTTATGGAAGCTCGAATAACCATACGGTCTTGATTATAACAAAATTGAGAATGAACTAACATATTGAAAAACTTTTGGACAAATTTTTATAAGAAGTCTCAATTTTATAAACAATTAGAAAAAGAGACCTCATGGAAATTTATTTATAAAAATAGACCTATTTCTGCCGCATAAGCAATTAGGATAAACATTTAATTACATTGCATTTCTTATATGGCGTTAACGAGGTCTATTTCTCTAAATAAATTTTAAGAAGTCTATTTTTAAAATTATTTATTAAAATAAATTTTTTTAAAAGTAAATCCTCTTAAGTATTAAATTATTTTTTGAAAATAAATCCTCCTAAATAAATCCATAATAATTTTATCAATTCTTCTTTACTATGTCTCATCAAATAATTTTGAATCATTTATATAAATCTTTAATTCATCATTTCCATGAAACTTTCAAATTTATTATTTTCATAATATTTTGATTTGAAATTAATTTATTTTATTATTTTTTCAATTTTCAGCAAATAGTTTTCATATATTTTTAGCAACACAAGATTTTGAGCGAGATAATTAAATTTTTTAGAGTAGAGAAAAACCTTTGGTTAACTTATAGACGCCTCACTTCTCAAAAGACAAGGAGCGAGAGCTGACAAGCCTGTGACGTATTCACACCGAGAAGCACTCTTTCTCAATATGAATACGCTAAGCGTTAAGCAGTAATAGTGAACAAGAATGTTGGGACTTTCACAATAAAGGTACATAGACACCATACTAAAAAGGTTTAGTATGGAAGATTCCAAGCACGGTAATTTACCCGTTTGTCACGGAATCACCCTCTCCAAAGAGATGTCTTCCAAGACAGATGAAGAGAGGGCTCGCATGAACATTGTATTCTATGATTCGGAGGTGGGGTCGATAATGTAAGCGATGTTGTGTACCAGACCAGATGTAGTTTACGCACTCAGCGTCGTAAGCAGGTATCAGTCCAACCCAAGTGAAAAATATTGGATAGCAGTAAAGAACATTCTTAAGTACCTGAGAATGACTAAGGAGATGTTCTTGGTGTACAGTAATGGGAAGCTCCAGATCGAGACTTTTACCGACTCTGGCTTCCAAAGTGACAAGGACGACTCTAAATCCATCTCGGGTTATGTGTTACCCTCAATGGAGGGGCGGTCTGCTGGAAGATCTCCAAACAGGACACCGTAGCAGACTCGACGATGGAAGCTGAGTACATCGCTGCTAACGATGCCGCAAAAGGTGCAGTTTGGATGAGAAAGTTTGTTTCTAAACTTCAGGTGGTTCCATCCATTGCTTATCCAATATCTTTGTATTGCGATAACAATGGAGCCATGGGTTTAGCAAAAGAACCATGGTCCCATCAGAAATCTAGACATATCTTGAGGCGGTATCATCTGATCGGCGAGATCGTCGATCGCCGGAAGATCGAGGTGCAGAGAGTAGATATAAAGGACAATGCGACAGATCCATTCACCAAGGCCATACTTCAAGTCCAGTTCGAGAGATTGTTCGAGATGTTGGCTATGCGGTATGCCAGCAACTGGCTCTAATGCAGACGTTGGTACTCAATACGCCAATTACAGGTTTTAGCGCAAGTGGGAGATTGTTGGATATGTATGCCCTAGAGGCCATCATTGTATAGGATACTAGGGATATGTATGTACATGACAATCTTGCTCAATATGATAGTATGCAATTTGTTTGCTTTTATCTTAACATGTGATATGTTTTACTTGTTATTTCATATCGCTTATACATGTTGATAAAGCCCTAAGGATCCTTACTTGACTACCAGCGCTATGATGGTAATCATACTTGTGGGAGCTGGATAGTCAATAAACACATCCTTAAATGTCCCCGGTCATGAGAGTATCGAAACTGGGTATCGATACTCCAGAGTAAACTAGTGTATACATTTCTAGACCTTGATGAGGGGAGATGGTTGGTCCCACAGCTATTGATGTGATGCACCTGAGATTGTATACAGGTGCTCCCTGGGGGTGAGTACACTGGACGAACTCGCCGAGAACTAGCTAGATGGTTTTATACATATCGTCAGATAGCGGTTCTCAGATGACATGAGTACAGATAGTCTGTCGACCTGAGATCATTATTTGTCTCGTGTGAGTTCCTGCTGTGCTTTGATTACTACGTTACCACGGCTTTACTGAGTCGTGCAAACAGGTTTTAGTTGGGTACAGTCCCGAGCCACATAGAGACAGTGAGCGATTGTTGGGGATTCATTTCTCCCGGTATAGGGATTAGATGTCGCGCTATGTTTGGTTGGCCAACACCATAAGTCCCTGGCCAGAGCAGATTGAGAAATACTGATAGTTAGATCAGTAGATTCTTGGATGGTTTTGAGCCACATCGGCATGACTTATCAGGTTATTAGGGGTCTGACGTTTTTTACCCCCTAGACCCCGCATGCGATACTCTCAGACTAACAGACCGGACTGTACGGATATTGTCACAGACATGTTAAGTAGGAGTTCGGACGAGTTTGCTCATCGGCCTTTTTTCCGACAAATACCTGGGTAGCCGTTACGTACAGCTAGTACCACTGACGTGCTTGTGGTTAAACCTACTGCCAGTGTACTGTCGAGTCTTTAAAGTCCCACACAGAGAGTTTCCTGGTTTAGACGAAACGATGTAGAGGCCGTATGGTTTTACGTGCAGGATTTCGATCATATACGTGTACCAG
Organism: Agapanthus africanus; assembly: GCA_030015575.1. NCBI lineage: Eukaryota > Viridiplantae > Streptophyta > Magnoliopsida > Asparagales > Amaryllidaceae > Agapanthus > Agapanthus africanus. Next base: position 746,792,050 of record CM057340.1, read on the forward strand.
CTACACGTATTTTTGATCGGACGGATAATACTAGCAGGCTTAGGATTAAGCCGCATTCTAGTATTATAATATTGGATTATTTTCATCTCTTAGTATTCGTGGTACGAATACGGGTATGTATATACGGTGGGGGTATTCTTGTATTTTCACAAGAGTGCTTCTAGAAGAAGACATCTCATTTGTGATAAATCCATTATGTTTAAATGGATAATGAGATGGAGGTATGTGGTGTTTTTTAAACATGGTTGAAGCATGGCTACATTAGATGACTCACTCATTTGGATAACTATTTAAACATGTCACATTATTTTTAATGTAAATGATATGCTTGATATTATCACTTAGTCATTCTTCATCTCATTCTACACACAACACTCTCTTTCCTTCTTTGCTCTCTTCTTCTTTCTCAAACCCTAAACACTCTCATAAGTTGAGAAACTTAGGGTTATTGAGACAAATTAATCTAATAAACATTCTCTACATCTCCTAAGCTACCTAGATTAGCAAATTAGATATTTTAGTTATTTCATTCTAGAGCTTAGAGCTTGAACCATAGACTCCCGGGTGGATCTTCTTCGACACGAAGAGGCCGATAACCAAGCTCGATCTGTACAAATGAGGAGCTTAAGAAGAGGATAAGAAGACCCGAAGGATTTGGATACAAAGGTTGGTGAGGTTGTAGAATCACATGAAATTTGGTGTACCCATATCTTAAATGATAACGATGAATATGATGGGTGCCGATCGTAGGAAAAAACGATGGAGGTTGTATTTTTTCGACGCTATAGGAGGAAATTCCCACCTATGGCATCTTTCCTCCATTGTTATTATTATTATTATTATTATTATTATTATTATATATATATATATATATATATATATTCCAACGTGTAAACTATGAACTTGTGAAAATAAAAAGACTTCATTTATTTTTTAAAAAAGGGTTTGATTAAATATAGTTCATTTTTCTTAAATTCTAACATTTTCACATATATGTTCAAAAGGTAAAAGGTGAGGTAAGAACTTACAACCAAAGAAAATCAATGATCCTCCTTACAGATGACGATTGAAGTTGCCTTGATCTGATCAAGACGGTGATGACAATGCTTGGAGGAGAAATCAAAGGATGGATAAAAAGATTCGGATTACGAAAAGACGGCTCATAAAAAAATAGAATTATGGTTTTGAATAGATTTTACAGGCTCTGCCACCCTCGGATTGATTTACAAAAATCAGAGAGGAAATTTCCTCTACTGGTGACCCGATAAAATCACACGAGAAGACTCGTGTGATTTAGGCCCACCTTGACAACCTGGGGAGGCCAAATCACCGCCTGGGGTGGCCCAAGCCAGCCCAATTGGTCTTGGTCTTGAACGGTGGTTCCCACATGGTCCCATTAGGTCAAAAATGTACTCTATATTTGATATGATCATTTCGCGGTCGGTATGGAACGTGCGTAAAGACAATAAAACGAAAATAAACAAGATATTGCAAATATCAAGAATCAAACTTGTAGCTTATGAAATGGCGATGCAAGCAAGTAACCAGTAAGGACTATTAATAATCCTGCACATAAATCACAAGAATATTAATATATACCTATTTGACATCAAAGAAAATGGTTTTATTAATGAAAGGAAAATAAAAAGATGGTATATGAGATTTGCGGTTGTTACAGCTTAGTTTCATAATGAACACAAATAAATTTGAAAAATATTTTTAATCATAATTTCTTCATGAAAATAGCAATTAATAAATGAAAAATGGCAACTTTTTATTCTAATCAGCACTAAATATTATAAATTAAAAATATAAGAATCAATTACAACATCTTCAAATTATTTAACTAGAAAGAACATATTTTTCTTCTATTCTTTTAGAAATATTATTAATTATTTGTGATCAGAAATCGGAGCTGATATCCACAATGCCTGATTTATAATTAAAAAGGTTAAAAGGTGGTGCATAAAATGTCAAGATCGATTCTAATCTGAATTTTAAAATTAAATTTCTAAAATGTTCATAAAATTAATATGTTTTCTTAAATAATGTTTTTATTTAAAATGATGAACTCTTAAATTTTATAAATTATCAATTTAGAAAATTAAAAATTTCTATGGATTTATTTTACGATAGATAAATAAATAGTAAAGAAAAATTGATAAAATTTCCATAGACTTAGGAAGATTTAATTTGAGAAAAAATATTTTAATATTTTATTTTCGCAAAAACTTATTTTAATAAATAATTTTAAAAATGGACCTCACTTTTAATCTATTTAGAAATGCATGACTCCTTATTTCCGCATAAGAAATGCCATGCATGCAAATATTTATCCTAATTGCTTAGGCCTTGTTTGGAAATGGAGTTTAGATAACTATTGATGGAGCTCCTTTTCGGGCCTCCGTCAGATGTTGTCTTCCGTTGATCTCGCGGTGGACTCAGTTGATTATCCTCCGTTGCGTGTGGGTCTCAATGGGTTTTTGGAGGAAGAGGTGAATTGAGGGAGTTGGTGCTGAGTACCTGCAAAGAAGTCCCGGGGTGGTTTGGTACCACCAAGGACCCTTCGACGATCAAGTTAGTGATGGGATCCAAGCAGAGTAACGGCTTAAAAGAGTAAAAAATGGCTTACTTGACCCCTATGTGATGGGGGTTTATATAGCGGTGGAGCACGCAGCAGCGGGCGCGAGAATCTCGCCGGCGGTTACGCCCCCGATGTCACGCCCGCGTAGAAAGCGGATCGCCCGTTAATAGGGATTGATGGCGTGGACATGGGATGTTGCTGGCGTAGAATCAGCGCATGGCGAGATTCGCGGAGCGGCGGTTACGCCTGTAAGCGACGGCCTTGGTCGGAGGGCCGAGGAAGACGGCCACGGACCGGAGATCGGGACGAGCGAGGAGACCGAGGAGTCCAGGCCTCGCGGAAGCTCGGCGTGAGCCGCGGGACCGAGGAGGCCAATCTGCAGGGGGGCCTGAGGAGGGCCAGCTTGTGCTTGCAGGTCGGGTACGGGTGGCTTGGCCGGCCCCTGTGGGCCCCTTCTTCTGAGTTCTAGGACACATCACCTGCCACGTGTCATGATCTTGGGGATCGCCAATATCGAGCACTATCATTAGCCCCCCCTACTCTTGTCCCGACCAGCTAGTGGGTCGGGTCAGGAGTGGACTGCCGGGCCTCCCGAGGTGAGATCCATTCTAGGGTTTCGTCGGGACGAGTCCTCAGGCCGTCGGTTGTCTTTCCCGCCAGCGAATCAAGGTGAGATCTTTGCATTTAAAGAAGGTGCGCAGGTTCGTGCACTCTACAATTGAAGCGACGGTCCACTTGTCGAGCGTCGATTAGCTGATGCGATGTATGCAGGTCTGCGGCGTCTGATGGGATGCGGTCCAGCGCTGGACTACCACATGGAACGATCGGAGCCGCTAGGCGCGAGGAGCCGTTTCAGAGGGAGACGACGGGCGCCGTTAGATGAGGCCGTATGCAGCAATAAATATGGGTGGGGTCCGCCCTATGGCCATTACTCCTTCATATTTTCCTCTCTCAAGTCTTGGCTGCTCGGCGCTCATCTCCCTTCTCTTGTTTTCAGCCTTTGAAGAATTTCTTTTCCAAGGTTAGATGTCTTCCCCTGTAGAATTAGTAGACGTTGTAGGAGTAGATGCTAGGGTTCCTTTAGCTGTGTCTGAGACTTCTCGGGGAGCAGGGGTTGGATCTTCTCCTCGAGATCGTGAGGCGGGGGCCGCCTCCAGAGAGGAGGAGGCAGATGTGGCCCCCAGCACCCCGTGCTGGGTGAGGCATGAGGACGAGCTCGCCAACGCTCGGGCTTGCTTCCACATCCCCCCGCGCTACACGCTTCGTCTGGCCAAGGAGAGAGAGAGGGCAGATCAGGTACGGGACAGGGAGATTGCCCTGTATCTGGAAGCTTTTTGGGGCGGAATGTGCCTACCCTTCTCTCCTGAGGTCATCGCCGCGCTGAATTTCTTCGTTTTGGCCCCCGGCCAGTTAGTGTCGAACTCGTGGAGGATTCTCCTTGGGTTCTTGATCCTCCTGAAGTTGCAGGCGGTTCCCTTCAGCCTTTCCCTTCTCGATTCCTCCCTTGTCTTCAAGAGTCACCCCGGCGGTCGAGCGGGCGACCCGAGATGGGTTTATCTTACTTTTAGGAAGCGGCCGGGGGTCGCTGCCGGTACCGGGGTCGTGGCCTTGCCCTCCTCCATTCACGATTGGAAAAAGAAATTTTTCTTCGTTTCCCCTCCCGAGGGCGAGGACTGGCCTGTGCCTACCAAATGGTCGAGGGAGAAGTGTCTGCCGGGGAACCTGTCCGATGACCCCACCGCGGTGAGAGTGGCGTCGTGGGAGCCCATCCCTCGACCTGACGTGCTGCTATTCGAGAGGGTTTTGAGCTGGGCCGGGCTTAGCCCCGTCGAGTTCGTCGGTAAGTTAGGCTCTAACTTACTTTTTGGGTTTACGTTTTACTCGTGTTGCTGATTTGTTGGGTGTTTGTTTCATGCAGGATCCATGGACTTCGTCTCCCTCCGAGATTCTATGCGCCAGCCGAGGCAGCCTACTAGGGCCGGGGGCGCCAGCTCTTCTCGGGCGCAGCCCGCCCCAGCTCCTACCGCCCCGGTGGCGGCGCCCCGAGGACGCTCGGTGGCGGATCCCGCCCCGGGCCCCTTCAGAGCATCGGGTCGGAAGTGGGCCCTGATTCTGGAGGACACGGCCTCGGAAGAGGAGATCGGCTCTCCTTCGGAGCCGCTCAAGAGGAGTTCCCGGAGACCCTCCCAGAGCCGGTCCTCACCGACCGTAGTGGAGGAAGGGGGCTCCGGTTCGCGATGCCGTCGGGGCTGTCGGTCGTGGACAGCCTCCTGCATGAAATAGAGACCTCGGCGGGGGGTCGAGTATATGGGGGGACCTTCAGGGCTCAGCTGGCGTCCATCGCCCAGGAGTTTGTGCAGGTAATCTTCTTGGCTCATTGCGATATTCAGTGCCCCTTTCATCTTTCTGATCTTTTTTGTGTCTTCCCAGGTTCTCCAGCACGTGGCCATCGCCCTTTGCATGGAGACCGAGGTGGTAGCCCCGGCGTTGGAGGCCGCGGGTCAGCTCGCCTTGTTGCAAGAGAGCTCCAGGCTAGAGCAGGAGGCGATGTCGGCGAGGATCGCCGCCTTGGAGGGCGAGGTGGATGCCGAGAAAAGGGAGGTCGCCCGGCATCACGAGGCCGCCGTGATCGCCGAGGGCAAGCTCAAGGACTCTCAGGTGCTTGCCGGCAACCTGAAGAGGACGGTGAAGACCCTCCGAAAGGAGCTGGGGGCGGCAGCCGAGGCGGCTAAGTCGGCTGAATCGAGGGCGGTGGCGAGCTATAAGGGGTCAAAGGATTTTTATGATGACCTGGCCGTGGCCACGACCCGCATTTGGCACGACGCCCTCGATGCCGTTAAGTCTCGGATGCCGGGGTTCGACGATGCGGATCTCCGTGCCGAGTTCCCCTTCGTGGGCGCCGACGAGCAAAGGGAAGAAGTTCCCGGCGAGGAGGTGGCCGAGGACCCGGCGCGCCAAGTGGTGGAGGTCGAGGACCTCAAGGTCGTGCCTGGCCCCGAGGTGTAGAGCCCTCGTTTTCCTATCTTTATTTTGTTTTTCTTTTGAATTTTGTAAGGCTGGGGAGCCCAAAAAATACCCTTTGTAAAAAAAACTTTTGCTTTTGGTGGTAATAAAGTTTTTCTTCGGCTCCATAGAATTGCGCTCTGCCATCTGTTTGTGAAGAATGCTCGTGGGATATTTTTTGCCTGTACCGTTGTGCTTTTATGTCAGGTTGGCGATCTGTCTAGCGATCGTCCGTCGAGTTATCTGCAATCACTTGCCGACGAGCGCTTCCGAGGAGGTATCTCCCTGGGCCCCGGAGTCGAGGGGAGATCGATTAGACTTGGACAGACCCGACGCCCCTCGCTGGGGTCTCGGGTCCTCCATGGGCCACAGAGCATCTCTGATTCCGAGTATTGGTCGCCATCTGGGGGTGACTGGGCAGGGTAGCTGCCCCGTCATCTCTTGCAAAGGCTTTCTGGTTCCTGGCGTGGTGGTAGGGGAGCTACCCGCCAGGGATGGCCGAGCAGGGTAGCTGCTCGATTGTCTCTTGCGAGGGCCTGGTCTTTAGCGCTGGAGGGGATGTAAGAAGCCCACTAAGGATGACCGGGCAGCGAAGTTGCGCGGTTGCCTCTTGGCGAGGGCTTTGATCTCTGGTGTCGTGGGTAGGAAACTACCAGCCTGGGATGAATGAGCGGGGCAGCCGCTCTGGTGCCTCTTATGAGGGGGTTCTATCCCTGGCATCGCGGGTAGGAAGCTACCAGCCGGAGTTTTTACCGAGCAGGGTAGCTGCTCGGTTGCCTCTTGTGAGGGCTTTGATCCTTCAGGATGGGGACCGAGCAGGGTTACTGCCCAGTGCCTCTTGGCGAGGACTTTGATCCCTGTCGGTTGTGGTAGGAAGCTACCAGCCGGGGATAGCCGAGCAAGGACCCGACTGCCTCTGGGAGGACTTTGGTCCTTGGCGCAGGAAGAGCTATAAGGCTGTAAGAAGCCTACCAAGGACCCTTGGCCGGGCAGGGTTACTGCCCGGTGCCTCTTGGCGAGGGCTTTTGTCATGAAAGATAGCCGAGCGAGGGAACCTCGGGCTCGACTGCCTCTGAGAGGGCTTTTTGATCCCCGGCGTTGCGGCAGGGGAGCTGCCCGCTGGGGATAGCCGATCGAGGGATTCTCGGGCCCGAATGCCTCTGAGAGGGCTTTTTGATCCCCGGCGTTGTGGCAGGGAAGCTACCCGCTGGGGATAGCCGAGCGAGAGAACCTCGGGCTCGACTGCCTCATGGAGGGCTTTTTGATCCCCGGCGTTGCGGCAGTGAAGCTGCCCGCTGGGGACGACCGAGCAGGGTAGCTGTTGGGTTGAGTCTTGACGAGGTGTAGCCCGTCCGTCCAGCTGTAGGCGCGAGGAATAGGAACGGCCGGGGCGACGGCGCTCGTAGCCAGTGCATTGAATGCGGGGGGAGGCGAAGCGCTAAGGGCGCGTCGCTTCGACTCCACCGGAGAAGGCTCGATGGTTGCCGTGTGGCGGTGACCCCCTGGGTGAAAGCGGGCGACTGTTGGGCTGCACAGTGGGCTATATAAGGCTGAAGGAGTACTGGTCCCTCATTCTTTCGTAAACAGGTCGTCGAGAATGCAGGACTTCCCGTTTACCATCCCCGACATAGTCCGCTTTGAAGATGTGTACCTTTACGACCCGTACTGCACCGAAGACACGGTGCGGCTGGTCTACGGGAGTATTGAGGACCATTTCGGCCGGCTGCTCCCCCGACGCTCCTCCCTGCTGTAGCTGCTGATGTACTCCGTCTGAAGGGCGTCGCCGGGGCTTTATAACCCCCTGTCTGAGCTGCTCTATGACGAGACCGTGGGCAAACTGCGGTCTTTGAGGCGCTTCGGCCTAATCTCCGCGAACCGGCTGGCCCGCTCAGAAGAGCTCGTCCGTGAATGCTACGAGCCGAGGCTCGATATCGACGCGCGCGCGGGGGAACCGGGGACAGCGGTTGGACCTTGAGAGGCACCGGTTGGCGGAGATCTTTACCGAGTACCACGAGCAGTGCTCGCTGCACCCCCTTCCCCCACTGTTGTAATTTTCTTTTTATTTTTGCATGTGCGGCTGCGGAGCCCATAATACATTTTGAATAAACAGAATTTTTCTTTTCTTTTCGCAATGCTCTACTGATCTTTATTAAATTAACAATAGATCTTAGGAAGAGTTTACATCGCTTTAAAGGAAAGGTACAGGCTAGTAGATGACTTTATTGGCTCGGGCCGAGCTCCTTGAAGGACCGTTGGCCCCCGTGCTCGGCACAGGGCTCGCGGCTCCCCAAGTTTCGGGCTGACCGTCTGCTGAAACGAGCATGATCTGACCGATTTTCAGGTCGGTGGGAGGGTTATGCTGCTCTTGCTTGCGGTCGTCCTGCTGTTTGTCCCTCAGGTATGCGACGAGATGCCCGGATCGGATGAGCTCTTCGATGTAGTCCCTAAGTTGCTTGCAATCCTTCGTGGCGTGGCCCAGTACCCGATGGAAAGCGCAGTAGGGCCCCCGGGTTCGCTTTGCGGCCTGACGCGGGATCGGAGGGAACTTGAAGAACCCCTCATTCTGGGCCTCCTCCGGCAACACCGCGAGGGAGACGTTGAGCGAGGTATACTCCTGGAACTTTGGGTGGTAGGGCTGCTGACGCTCCGGTCTCTCCTCCCGAGCCCTCTTCTTCTGGTCGGGCCGTTCTGCCCGGGGAATGTTAGCATTCACCTCGGATTCCAGCTGGACCTCGCGCTCGGTCCACGCCTTTGTAACACCTTAGGTTGTGTTTAGGGGTTAATTATATTTTAATATATAGTTTTAATAAAAAGTTTACCAAATTAAGTTTCAAATATTTTATCCTAATTAATGAATATTTTATTAGAAATTTTCTAGGCACACACACACTTGTGCATGTTAACTAGGGTTAAGAGATGGGGTTGAACCATGATTAACAAGCATGGTGGACTAACCATTCCCTTAAGCCATTTTAAGTTTGGTATTAAGTTGTTTTGGGTTTTAAATTGGTATGGTTGTTGACTTCTTGTTTTTATTTATGGGTGTTATTCATTTGTGTGTTGTTTTGTTTATTGGAATTCTTTTCTTATGTTGACTTGGTGGGAGAGAGAGGGTATGGGCAATATGGCTTGAGCCATGCTCATTTATTGAGTGAGAGAGAGGGGGTTGACTAGGGTGCCTCATTTCTTTTCTCCTCATTCTCACAACTCTCACATACACACACACACTCACCTAGCAGCAGCAGCTGCCCCAGCACCATGAGAAGCAGCAGCAGACAGCAGCATCAGCAGCAGCAATAACAGCAGCAGCAGCAAGCAGGACAACAGCAGCAGCAGGCAGTGGCAGCAGCAACATCAACAGCAGCTCCAGCAGCTATCGCAGAATTCCAGATCCTCACCTCCTCCCTCTTCCTGCTTCATAGGGTCTTGTAAGGTATAGATCTGAGCCCAACTTCGTGCTTGCTTAACATATGCGTAGTTTAGCTTCGATTAGTGCTAAAAGTGAGATTTTGTGCTTGTAATGGTGATTTATATGGACTTTTGGTTAGGAGGTGGTTTTGTTGGTTAACCTAGCCTAATTAGATGTTATTAAGGCCATGTAAACCTAATTAGATCCCAGATTACACCAAATTACCTTAGGGTTTCAATTTGTGCAAAATTTAGCGTTTTAAAGTGAAATTTTACCATTCTGTGATCTGCTATAGGCCCAAGTAGTTCAGGTTAAAATTGAGTTAACTGGAGCTTGTATACAAGATATAAACCACACCACCTGAACACGAAGCCCCCACTCTACATTGAGGCCGCGGGCTTATTCATTCTGGCCGCAATTTGCGGCCAGATAGGGGAGTCTTGGGTTGGGTCTGTGTGGGTAGGAGTCTGCTGTTATTTCTAGGCCAGTGGTGTGTGTAATTTTGTGATTTTCTCACCTGGGTAGAATCTGAGACATTATATCGTATTTCTAGTGCGTTTGGTTCGCGCGATACGCGTGTGGGTTCTGTGATCCAGCGCGTCGCGACGTGTCGGGTTAGTTTTAGACGCGTACACACGTTTTAGCGTATCGTACACACGCGCGTTTAGTTCGCGACGCGAGCGTATCGTTTGGCTTAGATATCGCGTCTTGCGAGGTGGTTTCTTATGTACGGATTCTTGTGTAAATTCCAGATTCGCAGGCAGGTACGTCGGACGAAGCTAAGAAAGGGAAGCGAGTGGTCGGCTACGAGTAGCGCACGATCAGGTGAGTAGATTTAACATCTACGGGGAAATCGCCCGTATGGCGTTAAGCGTCAGGGCGTGTTAGGATATTAGATTGTAGATGTTCATATGGACTGTAGTAGCATACATTATTGTTGCATGTAGAAATGATAGCATAGGACACTGCACTGTCACTAACGGTTCAAGTTACACGAGCACGTTTGATATGCTACACTCACACCGTTAGTGATTGCCATGAGAATTGCTATAAACCATATATCATACTGATTCCGCTTTATTGATGTTGTCATGATTTGCCGCATATCAGCATATGTTATATTCATACTTGGGCACATATACATCACATACCCATACTTGTGCCACTTACATCATATAATCACATTGCGCATATGCAAACTATATACTCATACCAGTGCACACGTATATATATATCTTCATACCTGCGCACATGCAAACTATATACTCATACCAGTGCACACATATATAGATATCTTCATACCTGCGCACATGCAAACTATATACTCATACCAGTGCACACATATATTGATATCTTCATACATGCGCACATGCAAACTATATACTTATACCAGTGCACACATACATTGATCATACTTGCTTAGATTTACGCATTGAGATATGTTGTTTCCATATAATTCTGGATTTGGGAACCGTGGATATTTCAAAAGAGAATAGTTAATTATTTAAAAACCCGGTTTCCCTTGATATGATATTTCGGTGCGTCCACCATGTGTTTTCTCGGTGCTAGAGTGATATATGTGAACCCGAATCGAGGAGTTGGATGAGGCCGATTACGGGTACATGGTGGACCCGGTATGGTACCCCGGGGCGAGAACGGTTTCGCTGTGTAGTAGACGGTGAGCCTGGCAGAGGGAATACTACCTACCGGTGATTGGTTGGACCTGGCGGTTGTCCGGAGGATACTGACCAGAGTCGATAGATGGATACGGGACGACTAGTACTGCCGGGGCCGAGGGCCGATACCGCAGACAGAGCCCGTGGGCTGATCCGGACTGACGGATGCCCTATACAGGAGGATTTGCGTGTCGATGCTTGACACGAGTATTTCTTGATATTTTGGGTGCCGATGTTGGGCACTTACGATTATATGAGATTCACAGGATTTGAGGACCGAGGAGGACGACGACGCCTGAGTGGTATTGGGATTTGGGTGCATTAATGGGTACCGATTATACTTTCCACGATGACATTCCGTGTAGATGTTATATTTCCCATGCTCAGTATTTAGTATTTGATATCTCATCATGTATCTATTGTACCTGATATAGTACACATGCTTGTACGATCATTGCATACCCTGCTCATTCTATATAGGGTTGTTAGATTGCATTGCTATACCTGATTATCACATATCTTGCTCATCATATGGAGATATTATTAGATCGCACTTGTTGCATGATTTGAGCATCCAGTTCATCATATAGATGTTATCAGTTGGTACAGGTTAGAGTACCGCAGCACGTGCATACTCGCGATTACCTTTATATGTTATCTTCTATTCACGAGTTGGCAACTCACCCCCGTTGTGCCACAGGGTTTGCAGGTTGCCCTTCGGAGTAGTCGCGGCAGGTTGCGTTCTTGCATCTTTTGACACAGATACCCCTACAGTTGGTGTACTAGCTCTTTTGCTGATAGGTGGGTTTTGTGCGGTATCTGGTTATCTTTCAGTTATGTATATTGTTGTATCTAGTACTCTCCATCTACCACTTATGTATTGACTTAGAGACCAGTTGTGAGGACGATATATATTATTTGTATTCTGGTGTCGAGCTCGTTGTGATCCGACTTTACTTATGCAGTTTATTCTATCTGTGATGTTTCCCACTTGTTGCTCATTTTCATCGCTACGGCGTCGTATATTGTTATCTTGGTGATTGTTCACTTAAGAATTCTTAACATTTTAGTTAATACTTCCATTTAAAGCTTAAAACGCTCTATACTTTTATTGGTTTTGATTTCTGGGTTTCGGCTTACTTAGCCGCGTTACGCCTGTAGACGTTACGTGGTTAAGTGCCGGTCACGGGCCAAATCTTGGGTCGTGACAGCCTTGACCTCGGCCATGGTCTTAGGTTGCGCCAGTGCGAAAGAGCGTAACCATTCCTTGTGCCTCAGACCAGATCTGAGTGTCGTTATGACGGTTTCATCCCGGTGCTCGAGCACCTCGAGAAAGGCGTTGTAGAAACGGGTTATGTAGGCCTTGAACGTCTCCTTGTCCCCACTCTTAACCGTGAAGAGGTTGTCGACCGTGTGCTTCTGTCGACGGTTCCCCACGAAATGGCCGAGGAACTGAGTAGCTAGCTCGTCGAAGGTCGAAATCGAGCGGGGCTCGAGCCCCCGGAACCAGTCCCGACCTGCACGGATGAGGGTGGCCGGGAAGGCTCTGCACTGGGCGGCATCGGAGTGATCCTGGAAGCTCATCCCCGCGGTGAAAGCGTCCAAGTGGTCCTTCGGGTCGGTTTTCCCATCAAACAGAGAGACCTTTGGGGGCTTGTTACGCGAGGAGACGTGGACGGCGAGCAGTTCCTCGGTGAACGGCTTCGTGAGCGAGTCGGAGGCGTACTTTGCTCCGTCGCTCGAGAGGTGAGCTTCTCGGCGCATGCCCTCGATTTTCTTCTCGAGGGCGTCGAGCCGACCGTGGGATCCCTGGCCTCCGCTGCGGGTGTCCTGTGTCTGGGAGCGGCCCCGGTTCCTCTCGATGAGGTGCCTCAGTTCCCGGGGTGAGGTAGCTCTTGAGTCGCCGGGGCAGACCCCTTCTGTGCGGCCCCGCCGATGGTAGTGGAGTCGACCACGTCCGTAGATAGGCGAGGTGACTGACATCTCCTCAAGGGGATAAGGGTCGCGAGGAGGCCCGAGGCGAGGCGTTCTGGCGGCGGATCTGGGCGTGGAGCCCTAGGGCGCCCAGCGGGCCTCAGGGAGCGCCGGCTCGAGTGATCGGCGTCCAGGGGATGTAGCCTGTTGGTGGTCAGCCATCCAGACAGGGGCAGAGCCTTCTGAAGGCGGCGGAGCGGCGATCTGGGGCCCGGGCGCGGCGGTTCGGACGCGAACGAGGGCCTCCACGAAAGATTGCAGTTGATCTATCCGGCTCGCGAGGGCGTTGATAATGGTCATGGGAGGAGGTTCATCCCCGCCTTCGGTGAGTGGAAGGCGGCGGCTGGAACCGAGATCACCAGGATGGTCGTTTGCTATGAGGGTGGAGATAGGAAGGCCAATTTTGTATTTTGTGGAGTTTTGTTCCCACAGACGGCGCCAACTGATGGAGCTCCTTTTCGGGCCTTCGTCAGATGTTGTCTTCCATTGATCTCGCGGTGGACTTAGTTGATTATTCTCCGTTGCGTGTGAGTCTCAATGGGTTTTTGGAGGAAGAGGTGAAGTGAAGAAGTTGGTGCCGAGTACCTGCAAAGAAGTCCCGGGATGGTTTGGTACCACCAAGGACCCTCCAACGATCAAGTTAGTGATGGGATCCGAGCAGAGTAACGGCTTAAAAGAGTAAAATTGGCTTACTTGACCCCTCTGTGATGGGGGTTTAAATAGCGGTGGAGCACGCAGCGGCGGGCGCGAGAATCTCGCCGGCAGTTACGCCCCCGACGTCACGCTCGTGTAGAAAGCGGATCGCCCGTTAATGGAGATTGATGGCGTAGAACGTAGGATGTTGCTGGCGTAGAATCAGCGCATGGCGAGATTCGCGGAGCGGCGGTTATGCCTGTGAGCGACGGCCTTGGTCGGAGGGCCGAGGAAGACGACCACGAACCGGAGATCGGGACGAGCGAGGAGACCGAGGAGTCCAGGCCTCGTGGCAGCTCGGCGCGAGCCGCGGGACCGAGGAAGCCAATCTGCAGGGGGCCCTGAGGAGGGCCAGCTTGTGCTTGCAGGTCGGGTACAGGGTGGCTTGGCCGACCCCTGTGGGCCCCTTCTTATGAGTTCTAGGACACGTCACCCGCCACGTGTCATGATCTTGGGGATCGCCAATATCGAGCACTATCAACCATGGTTTATTTTTTAGTGGTAGAGAGATGCAAACTGTGGTTTGCAAGCCTCAAACTCCAAAAATAGAGTTATCTAAACTTTGATCAGATTAGAGTTTAGATAAGTACAGTTTTCTTACTTCCAAAAGTTAGATAAATTTAGTTATCTCAACTCCAAAATGAGCCCCAAAGACTGGGAGTTTAGAGTTAAGTTTTTCTAACTTTATGTAAGAATGTATATGTTGAATCATTTCAGTCTAAATAAAATTTTTGAGACATGTGTAATAGCCCAGCTTTTTCGTCAATAAAATACGTTGTTATATCGTATGAGCCATGCCCAGTTAGTGTCCTTAGGCAAAATGAATAATGCTTCCCTTGTTTAACTTATTATATTAATGTACAAAAGTCTTGCTTAACTTAGATATCAATGCATGGTCGCTCCAAGCCAAAACGTATTGGTGTTCCTCCCTAACATTTTGGAAGGCAGGTAGATGAACATTGACCATCCTCTTGGAAAAGGGTCTTCAGAAGTCTACTCTTTTCCTCTTTAGCTAAATTTCAACTTGCACCTGTAGTCAGATTTTTCAATTGATACCTTGAAATTTCAAAATGATGGATTGATTCCATGAACATTCAAAAGTATCAAAAAAACCTCTGAGGAAAATTACAAAGTTACCAACATACCCGTCCTTTTTCTGCAAATATAGTCTTTTTTATTATATGAGAGGGGTATTTTGGTAATTTCGTATTTTGCCTCGGTTTTTTTTTTATATTTTTGAAATTTCATGGTGTCAATCCATCATTTTGAAAGATCATTGTATCATTTGGAGAAAATGCCTATAGTTTATGGTAGTAAGTTGAAACTTAGCCTAAATAATGAAAAGTCGAGGTTCATCTTGAAATTTTATTAATAAAAAAGGTTTAACTACAGCACTGTGATAGAAAACCACATAACAAAATTTAATATCTGAGCAACAGAATTGTACCGAAGAACCTCAGTGCATTTTTCAACTCCTCGTTTATCACTTCAATTGTTGTTGATACATATAATTTGAAAGTAAATTAACTCAATGATCAAAGCAATATTTCAATACAAAGATAAAGCTTTTTCGTTAATAAAGATTTTTCATACTTTCAGATCCACAAGCAAACTATAGAATAGAAGTCTAAATAAAATCAAAGATAATTCAGTTTATGAATTGAAAATAACTTCCACATATGGGAGGCAAAGTGCGTCTCTTTAATAAATATGAGGGCAAACTTGCAGTGGTTTCATGCGATTTAGCCTAACATTTGTTTTTTGTCCCTATTAATTAAGTCCTATAGTATCATTTCATTTTTTCACAAAAAAGGTCCTTTCATATATACATATGGCCCCATATTTTTTTTGTGTGGGTAAAACCTAATTGACATCCACTCGAAGAAAAATTATTGTTTTTCTTGTAAAAATTCTTGCTATAAACATGCTACTATTTTTTCTTTTCAAAAGGCTAAATTTAAACTTGCTATATTTTTCCCAAATGGTACCATGAAGTTTCAAAATGACGGATTGATACCATGAACTTTCAAAAGTATTAAAATACCCCCTTGACGGCGTTAACAGAAAATTATAAAATTACCAAAACACCCCTCAATAATAAAAAGGGCTATGTTTGCCCAGAAAGAAGAAGAAGAGGTATTTTGGTAATTTTGTAATTTTCCGTTAACGCCGTCAAGAGGGTATTTTGATACTTTTGAAAGTTCATGGTATCATGTTTGAGGGAGGTGCATATAATTCATGGTAGCAAGTTGTTCCATCTCCATTATTTTCTAATTCAATGCAGAGTTGTATGTGGCAGACTTAATTCCTCCTGGTAAACATGTAATGGCTTGTTCAAGTTGATATATATGATAGCCTCTGTGGTCTAATATATAAGCAATTCAAGCTTGGAAGGGTACATGAGGTGAGGAGCTGCAGACCAGTTGGAGGGTTGACAATCACAAGATGCAAAGACGTAGATGCGTTTGCTAGGTTGGGACATGATTCTGGTCTTTTTCTCATCACTTTGAGTTTACATGTCTTGGAGCTAATACTTTTTTTATTTTGTTTTATCCGTCTATTATGGGATTTGTGATCTGGATTGTACGGGGATTGTTTCTCAGCCTGTATTTTGATTTTCCTTGTATGGTCTAAAATTTGGTGAGAGTTGTGTGGACTCTTTGATATTAAAATTGCTAAATAGCAACTTGCTAGCATGAGGTCTTGACATTTTCCACGATCACCACCCTTAACCTTTAAAACTGGTACAAACGTACCATTAACTTTCGATAAGAAAACACCCTAATGCTGCCAAGGAAAAAGATAAAGAAGCCATATTTCCCAATCTTATATTGATTTGCGAAAAAGAAATCACAGCCCATTTCTAAAGAATATCCTACGCTGGAACTTCAAGCATCCATCGGTCTTCCTCATTCCTGGTTGCTCTCAATCTTCTTCATTTTTTAACTCGCTGTTCTTTCGAAAGCCCTAAATTTTACTCCATTGCTTAGAAACCCTTCAAGGGTATTTTCGTCTAAAAATATAAATTGAAAAGTCATGTGTTTATTGAATTAATAAAGAAATGGCACGTCCTAGTTTTATGAAATGTAGATGGTAGCTTTTCATCATTTTAAAAGCCGAGGGTACTCATCATGGAAAATGCTGATATAGTTTATAAGAAGGGTTTTTTTTCAAAATTGGATAAAATAAAATTAAAATTATTAAAATAAAATAGATTTTTTTAATTTATAAAAATATGGTAGTTTGAACCCCCGACCCCACCCTCTTGTTTAGAGGATGGGTTCTGGGAACCCGCCCCTTTTTTTAATAAATAAAAAATTAATTAAAAACAGAAAATTAAATTTCGAATAAAAAAATAAAACAATAATATTAGTGTTGTTTAAATATGAATCTTGTATACACTCTAATAACAAAATGAATCCGTCAAATTTATAATACAAAAAAATCATCTATTTATTAAAGTATAGAACTATCGTTTTCCCTTTCCCTTTCCCTTTTCCAATCCGAGGAGCCTTGACATAAGCCTATGCCTCTTGGGACGACCCTTCCGTTTCTTGGGTATATGGCGGCGGCGGCGGCGTCTGCTCTTCTGCTTTGGCTTCTGCTTCGTCTTCTGCATCGTCTTGGACAGGCTGTTGTTCCGCAAATCCTGAATGTGAGACAGGTGTCGGATATGTGCTGCCTCCCAACAACTGTATGTAGGACGAAAAATCCGTCTCCCAATTGGGCTGTTGTTGCGAAAAACCTGTCCTGGTTTCATGCTGCTGCTGTTGCACAAAACCGGGCTCCCATGGCTGCGCAAATCCTGACCCCCAAGACTGTTGTTGCGCAAAATCTAACCCCCAAGACTGCTGTTGTGCAAAACCTGACCCCCAAGACTGCTGTTTTTGCGCAAAACATGTCCCCCACAACTGTTGTTCCTCCGGTTGTTGCGCTTGCTCAGTATGCCAGGATTGCTGCTGACAGTATGGTATTCCAAACCACTGATCCCGCTGCTCTGGATCTCCCTGATGCTGCGGCTCTGGTTATGGCTCATGCTGCGGCTCTGGTGCCGGCTCATGCTGCTGCTCTGGTGTCGGCTCATGATGCTGCTCTCGCGATGAAGATAAATGTGGAAGCATATGATATGAACCGAATATACCACCAATATATGAGTCTACATTTGAAAATAAAGGCTGAGTATCTGGACCAGTATCAATCGGATATGAATCCTGTATTATTGATTGTATATGATGCAACACATGAGCCTGTAGTTACATTAAAAATAAGAAATATTTATCGACTCATATCTCCGGATGTTAAAAACCAATATAATTTAAAGAATTTAACTTACCATTTCTCATTCCACGTAGCCTCTAGGCTCGTACCGCTGGATGTTTGGAAAGTCGTTAGGGGAAGCAGAAAGATTTCTTATAGCAACACGCTTATACCATTGTAGATATGTTTTGGTAGCGTCGGTGGTTGTTTGGTCACCTATTTGCTGTAAGGCAATATTACGCTGCCTATCATCCCATCTCAGCAAATATTGATGATGATGCTCCCTCCAATCACGCTCCGTCTTTCCTCCTCGCATGCCTCTCTCTATTGTCATAGGCGCAGGCAGCGGAACAGGAATATGTTGAAATCTATTGAACTGTCGCAACACCCGGTCCGGTAGGTGCATGACCACGATATTAATGCAGAGTAGTGGGCATCGAGCCCGCCAAACCGGCTCTCCTTCGATACAAATGCCGGGTAATTCTTGCAGACGATATGCAGTATAAGGCATCCACGTGAACTGTGCAAATAACATAGTACAAAATTGTAATGAAGCTAATATAAAATTTTCAAACAAAGTTAATTACCTAAGGTATGGTTACCTGAGTCGTCTCCATGCGATCCAACTCATCTCTATAATACCTAAATACTCGACGATGAGCCTTATAAGATTTTTTACCACTCCACCAAGAGCCGAGAGGCTTTCCAGGGGTATCCACGGCAGAAATATTAATGCGATCTGGTCTTCCCATACACATGTGCTCTAATGACCAAATCTATATATAAAGTGTCAGATGATAAGAGAAAGAACCAATATTACAATTTTGCAAATGTCTAGCTGTTAAAAATAAGGAATGTATCTGAAGTAATGTAATGCAGCCACAAATTTTATTCTTCGTAGGAGCACATGCCTTATCTAATTCCTTGTAAAGATAGGTCAGGACCCCTGCTCCCCAAGCATACTGGCCACACACATCAAAGTCCGTAAGAAACCCAAGGTATAAAAGATGGACATGCGTTGCCGATTAGTCCGGTATCAACCAAGAACCGATCATGTACAGAATGTAGGCACGTGTATGTCTATCCAAGATTTCATCGATAGCTTCATCATGGATATTAGTAAATGTATTTTTGAGCCAGTTTAAACTGATCTTATACCCCTTAGTATAGCCTCCTGGTGCCCGAATTTCATAATTAATTGTTAATTAATATCACTGTAAAATATTTAAACTTTTGATTTAAAAATTACAAATTATACCTGTTCGAGAGCAGACTCGGCATATGTATCCCAGTATGGGTGCTCGGTATCTGGACCCACAATTTTACTTCCGACCAATCGAAGCCCATTCACCCGTAAACCAAGTAAGAGGCCAATATGCTGGAGTGTGATAGTGGCCTCACCTTATCTTAGATGAAAAGTGTGGGTCTCTTTTTTCCAACGCTCAACAAGAGAGGTAACGAGTTAGATTTGGATATAACGAAACAATGAAGCTTCATAAAATCCGGTTCTTTGAATCAACTCGATTATACGTGGATCGGTAACTTGCCACTTATTAGAACTATGACTGACGACTGTAACATTATCTCCATTCTGCAAAATTTAATCATATTATTTTCAACTATTAGAATTAAAAGAAATGGGGAATTAAAACAAATTGAATAAGTTTTGAATCTTTCCTCTCCGTGTAATATATTGAAAGATCTATATTCGTTTTGATTTACGAGCAGTGATTTGTCGAATGGTTGATTCTCCATTGAAATTATTTTGATATTTTAATTCCTGAAAGATTTAGATAGGAGACAGTAGTTTAGAAGGGAATTTCTTCTGTGATAATGAAAAAAAGACAGCGAAAATCATAGTGTAGAGGGCGGGGTTTTATAGGGAAAGGAGAGCGGGTTACGAGAACCCGCCCTCAGCTTTGCAAACAGCACGATACAATTTTTTCCATATTGTGTTGTGTGTTGTCATGTCAAATCAAATTGTTATTTATATTTTTTGGTGTTTTTTTTGTTTTTTTGTGGTGTCAAATCACTTCAACGGGGATTATTATTTCTGTTTTTTTGCTTTTTTGTGTTGTCATTGTGTTGTCAAATCCCTTCAATAATAATTATCATTTCGAAAAGAAGAGGGCGGGTTTTTAGAACGCGCCTCCTTCAATAATTTTATGCGGGCGTGTTCCAAGAACCCGCCTTCATCTCTTCTGTTTTTTTATTTTGCAAAGAAGAGGGCGGGTTCTTAGAACGCCCCCCCTTCAATAATAATTATCATTTCTGTTTTTTTGTATTGTCAAATCTCTTCTGTTTTTTTGTGTTTTCAAATCTTAATGATTATAATTATCATTTTGAAAAAGAAAAGGGCGGGTTCTTAGAACGCGCCCCCTTCAA
Source organism: Agapanthus africanus (assembly GCA_030015575.1). NCBI lineage: Eukaryota > Viridiplantae > Streptophyta > Magnoliopsida > Asparagales > Amaryllidaceae > Agapanthus > Agapanthus africanus. The sequence goes on from CM057340.1 coordinate 746,812,031, forward strand.
TAATTTTATGTGGGCGTATTCCAAGAACCCGTCTTCATCTCTTCTGTTTTTTCCTGTCAAATCTTTTGTTTTTCCCTTAAATCGTATTGTCAAATATTACTGATAATAATTATATTTTGCAAAGAAGATAGCGGGTTCTTAGAACGCGACCCCTTCAATAATTTTATGTCAGCGGCTTCCTAGAACCCGCCTTCATCTCTTCTATTTTTTCCTGGCAGATCTTTTGTTTTCTTCTTAAATCATATTATTGTTAAATCTTACTATGTGTGGTCATATCATTTTGCGAAGAAGAGGGCGGGTTCTTAGAATGCGCCCCCTTCAATAATTTTATGCCAGCGGGTTCCAAGAACCCGCCCTCCTTAATATTTTAAATAATTTTAATTAATCCAAGACAAACCCGTGACCCCTTTACCACCAAACACCTATAAAAACAGCTCTCTCTCCTCTCCATTTGCTCTCCATTCCGCTCCAATTTGCATCTGCACTCTCCTCCCATTTGCTCTCCATTCTGCTCCGATTTGCATCTGCACCTCCTACAAAATCTCATCCTGCTCCGATTTGCATCTGCACCTCCTACAAAATCTCATCTGCACCCCTTCAAATGTACGAAAATTTATTTTAACGTTTAATTATTTTTCAATGAATATAATCATTTTATAAGTTTTTAACACTTTCTTTTATTGTTGGTTTGATATTATTTGATGCAGATAAAGACAAGTTCAAGTTTATTTATTGTATGTAAATACGATGGCCAAATTGTCACAAGTGCACAAGGTCCCGAGTATATGGGCGGATGCACAAGAATTATGCGATTAGAACCATCAACGAATTATAATGAAATTGAGAATAAAGTGTTTAAAATCACGAAATACGATCCGTGTGAAATTAAGCTTAAGTTAAGTTGTATATGGCCTATATTTAGTAGAAATGCATTGGTTGAAATTATAGACGATGCATCAATATCTTCGATGATAGACTTCGGTATGGCAAACGCCCAGCATTCTTTTGAACTTTTAGTTCAGAAAGAACAATTGGAAGTATGAGATGTTGCTCCAACGGGTAATTTTGATGGTAATGCTGGAGGTAGTTCCTGGGGTTACTGACCCATGGTTAACGATGATACCGTTAGTCTCAATGGATACGACTATACACAACATTATTCAAACCTTCAAATTTAAGGGTAAATATTTTATAAATCCACATTTTATAATACCAAAATACTAATATATTTTATATATTGTTTACAGATTTTCCCAATTGATTGCTGCAGTTACATGCACCCCTGAAAAACAGCAAGGATTACCATATACAACTTTCAAAAGGTAAATAAATCTGAAACAAGTGGTGATTATGTTTATATTCTTTGTAATGCGAAAATATTAAGCAAAATTTATATAAGAACAATTTATATACTAAACGCGGATTTTCCCATACCTCCGCATCATTCCAACACGATCCAAGTAGCGCATTCCAAGTATGTCCATCCACATCTTTCCGGTCTTTTCACCCCGAACCATCCACATTACATCGAGCTCAACCATTATATATTGCACCTGAGCCTTTTGTTGCTACGAGTGATATTGATATGTGTGGCAGTGATGATGATGAAACTGATGAAGGTCATCAAGGGGAGGATAGCGTGGAATATTCCGCTGGATTGAATAAACTAGTATTGATTGATGATATGACTGCGAATAATGATTTTGTCGAACTAGAAGATTCCGGCCTCGATCCGCTCGAAGATGATAGTTGGGTAGATTTAGCCGTGGCAGAAATAAATACTGAACCCTATTTGGAAGCGACCGTAGCAAGCGAAGATTTCGTCACTGTTGGAGATATGTTTCTGAAAAAAGGAGATCTTATTTGTAAACTGAAGTCGTGGGCTATTCAAAAAAACGTTACATTTAAAACAGAAGAGTCAAATAAGACGTACTATACCGTAGTATGTACGAAAACTCCTGAATGTAAGTGGAGATTGCATGCATGTTGTTCCAAAAGAGCCAAAGCTTGGAAGGTCACGGAATACAACCAAGAACATATTTGCATCAATTCTATTATGTTAAAAGATCACAGGAATTGCACTTCATTTTACATTTGCTCACTAATCATGCCACTAATCCGTACAAATATGGTGATGACTTCCCGAGAGATACGACACTACATCAGCGGAGATCACAAAATTCAGATTTCGTATGTGAAGGCATGGGATGCTCGTAGAAAGTCTTTATGCAAGATATTTAGGGATTGAGAAAGTTCGTACAACTCACTAGTCCTTTTTATGAAAGTCATGAAAGTATCAAATCCGGGGTCCGTATACCGGTTAAAAACCACAGAAAATGATCTCGATGGCTGTGTCAGGTTTCAAAGAATTTTCTGGTGCTTTGCTCTTGTGCGGCTGGTTTCACACACTGTCGTCCGGTATTGTGCGTGGATGTGACATATCTATATGGTAAGTACAGAGCTTGCATATTAATTGCTACAGGTGTTGATACTAATAACGGTATATTTCCGTTGGGATTTTCTATTGTCGAGAGTGAAAATACATCTTCCTAGTCATGGTTTTTCCGTCAACTCAAAAATATCCCATCTGTTATTGATAAAACAGATTTATGCATCATATCTGATAGACATCTAGGAATACTAGCTGCAATAAGAGCTGTATTTCCGACGACCCCACATAAGTTTTGCCTGCGGCACTTTAGGCAAAATTTTGATAGAAAATTTAAAAATTTAGATCTACATAAACTTATGTACAAAACTGGTGAAGCGTCTGACCCTAATGTTCATGACATGTACATGACGAAAATTGGAGAGATGAGTCAAACCGCGAAAGCGTGGTTAGATGAGTATCTAGTACGTATGTGGTCACAAGCACATGATAATGTATGCATATCTACTAATGACCACTAAATATCTGAAATCTTCAACGGGATCTTTAAAGGTGTTAGAGACTTACCGATACAGGGGTTGATTGTTCGAACATTTTTCAGAGTGAATACTTACTTTGTGCAAAGAAAGGAAAAGTCCTTGGTGATGGAGACTCCACTCACCGCGTATTACGAAAATGTATTCCGGAAAAAGAGAGCGCAGAGCATAATACTACAGATCTGAAAGATTTGACACGGCGGAGTTTCAAGTTACGGGGAGTAATGGAAATCAATATACCGTAAAATTTAGAGATGAAGGGCTCTCTTCGTACACATGCGGTGTTTTCCAGCAACAACATTTACCTTGTGTCCACACAATTGCTGCTGCGAGCAGCATGCATAATTCACATTACAATTTTGCTTCCCGTTACTATACAGTTTCCAATTACCAAAACGCATACGATCCAAAATTTTATTCAATACCAGACAGTCGCTATTGGCACTATTATACTGGGAACAGACAAACACCGACTGTATTACCGCCAAAAAAAATATAGGGCCCGGAAGATCTAAGGTGCGTCGAGATCGATGATAATGGATGATGATCCTCAGCAAAGGCACGGCAGATGTAGCCTATACAAACAACCAGATCATTATAGGACCAGATATCCAGGACAGTCAACAGGGGCGGGACCTTCGAGATCGTGACAAGTGCACCTGAAAAAAATCGGTTAGCGCTTATAAAGAAACTTGTACAATTTACCTTTTACAAACAGATATGATTTTTTTTGTATTTTAAATTTGACTTATTCATTTTGTTATTGGAGTGTATACAAAATTCATATTTATAGTAATTGTATATGAACTGTAATATCAATTTCCCGGAACCAAAACAACACTAATATTATTATTTATTTTTTTAGTCGATATTTATTTAATTTCTGTTTTCAATTTATTTATTTTTAATTTAAAAGGGGGGCGAGTTCTGGGAACCCGCCCCCTGCCCTCCCCTATAGAGGGCAGATGCCTAGAACCCGTCCTCTAAATTCGAGGGTGGGACCGGGTTCAAAACTGTCCTATTTTGATAAATTAAAACAAATAATTTTATTTTAATAATTTTAATTTTATTCTAACTTATTTCAAAAAAAAAAAACCTTATAAGAATTACAGGAACATATACAAGTTGAGATCTAGCCACTTAGAAAATAGATTAGGAGCGTGGGTGGGAGATTTCCCCATTAATTTGTGCTATGTAGTGCACACATGTATCCAACAATTATATTTGCTATATCTTGAAATGAGATTTTATAACTTAAACTCGTGTAACTGTGGGAATAATTAGAGGTGGGCAAGGACATAGCTAGGGGATATGGATATGGTCAGTTGTTGTGCTTTCAGATTTGTGACCTAATAATATCTTTTGGATCCATTCATTGTATATGACTTGCAACTAGAAGTGCAAATCATGTTGGATTTGACCCAAACCAACCCCTATCCAACCGCTGTGTTTCTGGGTATTTTAGACATCCTGTGAACTCAAACCTGAACATCCAGGTTTAAAATTAGCTACAAAATTTTCGGGTTAGGTATGAATTTAATACAAAACCCGTCCGTCTGACCCTTTATATTGGACCGACTTGAACCAAAGTTTATATCATGGATACTTAATCAAAAATGTCGATCATTGTATTTAGTTGGTACAATCTTTAAATTTTATGTTTCTGTGGTTCATTATTTAATATGGTTTCTTTAATAAGTAAATTTTAGATATAAATATTTGGTAGATAAGTTTTATCTTTTCAAATTTTATAATAATATATTACATGTGAAGCCTAAAAGCTCGCAAAATCCGACTCGCGTGTCTTAACCCAAACTTAATTACATGATTGAGTATAATGCATTATAAATCCGTTGGATTTATACCGATTTCGGGTTTATATTTGAAGTTTCAAGCCTCATATAAAACTTGGAACCAGCCCGCGTTCTCCCCTACTTACAATGGATATAAAACTAGATTAAGTGTATAATTATCTCATTAATAATAGGATGAGGTAAGATTTGAAAATGGAAAACTCCACTGAAAATAGCTATCATTGTAATCCAGAATATGACTTAATCTTAGAGATTAAGAATGAAATATTAGTATAATTAACTAGCATGCTATTTTAAATGTTATCATAAAAATGGAACCTTATCTCAGTGGAATTTATCATGCGTATAGCTTAAGCAACTAATTCAAAGATTCTTAAGTCTTTTCATTACTCAAGTTAGATATGGCTAGGTTTCTCCAAAAAAGTTAGACATTGCTAGAATTATACTTTGTTTGTATTTTTATTTTAATTTAGAAGTTAGAAACTAATTAAGCTGTGAAAAAAAATTTGAACTATAGCATTTAGCTTGATGTAGAAGTGAGCTGACTTGTGAGACATCAAAGTCCAATTAGACCATGTAGTAGCTTAGACTAGGTTATCAAATGCTTGCCAATAGAGTGCAATATTTCCAAACTAATTAATTAATTGCTTAAACAATTAAGAAATTTAGCCTACAAGATTAACCTCATATCTGAAGTAGTTTATAATATTAGACAAATTGATAAATTAATTAATAAATATTTAACTTTCTTCATTCTTTTTTTTATTTCTCCCTCCAATTCTAGCTAGCTCTACAACTCATGAATCCTGCCTCCAAAAGGGTTGACTATATAAGATCCTCTAGTGTCAACAATATGTATTTTACGTTTTTTAACAGAGGGGAAAATTATACATAAGTTAGTGATAAAGAAAATATGTTACAATAAGAATGTTTAAATATAACTATAATCGGTTAATGAACAATAGCATTCTAGTTTATGAACAATAGCGGCCTGCAGAGAGTACAGTGCCCTCATCCATTTGCACGCAGCTTAATTGTTTGACAAATCGTATAGATCTGAGGCTAAGCTAAGCAATTCATGCACCGCTTCATAACTCAATAATCCTCCACTTTATAGCGACCCGAGCCCTTCATCTTGATATACATGGTTTAATATATAGACATACCAAAATCTTCATAAGATAATTCTGAAATCGTTTTCTTGTAGATTCAAGGATGCAATCGAATTATTACATCTAAGCGAAAACGATTTTGAAACCAAACAAATTTTGTACATCTATGTTTTTAAGGATGTAGATTTTGAATTGTCAAAAAACTTTGTTATACATGAGTGCGTGAATTGCTTAGGTTAAGCTTGAATCTGCACAATCCTCACTATCTAAATTATATAATACTAATTACAGCATGTGGCGGAGCCATAAAATTTCTTTAGGACGGTGCTAAGTAAAACCAACTTTAAATATTATAGTTAGGGTCAACTCGGAAGAATTTCAGATCATTGACGAACACATTGGGAACTTCACCATTTCGGTGGTTATCAAGGATCGATCGATCGACTGGACCCAAATCGTTACGGCAATTTACGGCCCGTATCGGCCGCAGAGACAGGATCTATTCTAGGATGAAATTCGCTAAATCAGAGGAAAGTGTAGCTTTCCTTAGGTTATTGGCGAGGATTTTAACAAGGGTTTCATAGAATCCGTCTAGCTTTCTGGAACATTGGTTCCTTTACGGGTAGTGACAAATAAGCAAGGGTTGTCGTCCAGAAATGGCGCGCTTCATAGGATCCCGAGTGTAGTGACAAATAAGCAAGGGTCGTCGTCCAGAAACGACGCGCTATATCGGACCCCGGGTGTAGTGACAAATAAGCAAGAGTTTCATAGGATCCGTCTAGCTTCCTGGAACATAAGTTCCCTTACGGGTAAACTAATAGAATTAGTGGAGGTGATGATTAGGAGGAGGGTTGGTATTATGTGTTTGCAAGAAACTAAGTGGGTAGGTGAAAAAAGTAGAGTCATAGAGCCTTGGGGTTATAAGTTTTGGTATACGGATAGAGATAAAAATCGTAATGGGGTAGGCATAATCATAGATAGACGGTTGCTTGAGGATATAGTTGAGATTAGGAGAAAAGGTGATAGAATTTTACTGGTTAAGCTTATTCTAGGTGGAGAGATTCTTAATATTATTAGTGCTTATGCACCACAGACAGGTCTTGATGAGGCTAATAAGCGTCTATTCTGGAAGGATTTAGACGAGATGGTGCAAAATATACCTAGTGGAGAGAAGTTATTTATTGGTGGTGATCTTAATGGACATGTAGGTACTAGTCGTAGTGGGTTTGATACTATACATGGAGGTTTTGGTTTTGGACAAAGGAATGAAATAGGTGACTCGATTCTAGATTTTGCCTTATCTTATGACTTGATCTTAGCAAACACCTGGTTTAGGAAAAGAAAGTCCCACCTTATCACTTTTAGGAGCGGATCAAGTGCTAGTCAAATAGACTTTTTTCTGATGAGAAGAATAGATAGAGGTTGTTGTATCGACTGTAAGGTAGTATCAGGTGAGAGTGTAACCACTCAACATAGACTTTTAGTACTAGATTTTCGATTTAGAAGAGGACCTAGGAAGATTAGACGTAAGGTAGAGCCTAGAATTAAATAGTGACGATTGAAAGAAAATAACCAAAAGGCTTTTATAGATCATGTAGTCTAAGAAGCGGACTGGCAGTCGGAAGATGATTCAAACAGAACATGGAACAAAATGGCTAGTTGTATCAAGAAGCTACCTAGAGATCTACCTGGTGAGTCGAGAGGTGGTGCTCCACCATCTAAGAACACATCATGGTGGAATGAAGAAGTAAAGGCTGCAATTAAAATTAAAATGGATTTTTATAAAGATTTGAAGAAAAGTAGAGATGTGGAGAGATTTGAGAAGTATAAAATAGCTAAAAAAGAAGTTAAGAAAGTGGTTCAGGAAGCTAAATCTAAGGTCTACAAGGAGGTGTACAAGAAATTAGACACTAAAGAGGCTGAAAATGATATATACCGGATTGCTCGGATACGGGAAAGGAAAACTAGAGACTTATGTGTGGTGAAGTGTGTCAAAAATGAAAATCAGAAGGTTTTAGTTCGAGATGAGGATATTAAGGAAAGATGGAAAGATTATTTTGACAAATTATTCAATGAGAGCTTTACTAAGAATTTGGATGGACTTGTCATTCAATCTCAAGATAAAAACTGTGATTTCATGCGTAAAATAAGACTACCTGAGGTTAAAGAAGCTTTGAACAGAATGAGTTTAAGAAAAGCGGTTGGTCCTGACGGGATTCCTATCAAGATTTGGAGATGCTTAGGAGAAATAAGCGTTAAATGGCTGACTGATCTGTTTAATAAGATTTGGCAGACAAAAAAGATGCCAAATGAATGAAGGAAAAGTATCCTTGTACTTATCTACAAGAACAAGGGTGACATTCAAAGTTGCTCAAACTACCGTAGAATAAAACTTATGTGTCACACCATGAAACTTTGGGAGAGAGTGATTGAACACAGGCTAAGGAAGGATATTAAGGTAACAGAGAACCAGTTTGGGTTCATGCCTGGACGATCGACGACAGAGGCTATTCATTTGCTTCGTCAACTTGTCGAGCGTTTTCGAGAGAAGAGAAGAGATTTGCATTTGATATTTATTGATTTAGAAAAAGCGTACAACAAGGTACCTAGAGAGATATTATGGGGGACAATGATGAAGAAGGGGGTCCCCGTCAAGTATATTGGCATAATCAAGGATATGTACGATGGAGTAGTGGATTATGTCAAAACTTGCGGCGGCTTAACGAGTGATTTTTCGATTACAATTGGTTTACATCAAGGATCTGCATTAAGTCCATTCCTGTTTGCCATTGTGATGGATGAGCTTACTAGAACTATCCAAGATGAGGTACCTTGGTGTATACTATTCGCTGATGATATAGTTCTCGTAAATGAGACGAAAATAGGGGTTAATGCCAAATTGGAATTATGGATGCAAACATTGGAATCTCGGGGATTCAGATTGAGCAGGTCTAAGACAGCATATATGCATTGCAAATTTAGTAACCAGAGAAGTTAAAACCATATTGGTATAACATTGGAAGGGCAAGAGATATCACCGAGAAACCAGTTTAGATATCTAGGTTCCATCATCCAAAAGAATGGGGAGATCGATAATGATGTTAATCAAAGGATCCAAGCTGGTTGGTGAAATGGAGGAGTGCAACAGAGATTTTGTGTGACCGTAACTTTCCGTTAAAATTGAAAGGGAAGTTTTATCGGAGCGCTATTCGGCCTGCCTTATTATATGGTACAGAATGTTGGGCTCCTAAGAAGCATCATATATAGAAGATGCACGTAGCGGTGATGCGCATGCTTCGTTGGATATGCGGTAACACTAGAAAAGATAAGGTGCGAAATGAGGATATTCATGCAAAAGTTGGTATAGCACCTATGGAGGAAAAGATGCAGGAAAACAGGCTAAGATGGTTTGGTCATGTGCGATGCAGACCTATGCAAGCACCGGTTCGACGCATAGATACTCTCGATATGGGCAATGGTAAAAGGGCAAAAGGGAGACCGAAGAAAACATGGATGGAGGTGATACGAAACGATATGGTTTCCAAAGGACTCAATGAAAGTATATTGTTCGATAGGAGTGAGTGGAGGCGGAGGATTCATGAGCTGGACCCGGCGTGATTCTCATGTTGGTTCATGTAGCCTACCCCATATGCTTGGGATAAAAGGCTCAGTTGTTGTTGTTGTATTGGCGAGGATTTTAACGTCATCAGATTTCCGAGTGAAAGAAGAGGAAAATTTGATGATAGGTTGGACATCCATAGATTTAACTCTCTCATCACCTAGCTAAATCTACTGGAAATCCTGGTTAATGATAGGAAATTCACTTGGTCCAGTCATAGCTTTTAAGCAAAACTGGCTAAGTTGGATCGTATCCTCGTTTCGTTGGATTGGGAGCAAAAGTAACCTCTGGCGTCTGCTTCCTCTGAAGCTAAGCTCACTTCCGACCATGTCCCAATAAAACTTTCGACCAATTCCGTGAAGAAAGACTTCAACAAACGTAACTTTCGGTGGGAGAAAATCAGGCTACATGATGAAGAAGTCATGAATTTGGTAAAAGTAAGTTGGCATTGCCTATCTAATAAGACAGATGCCGCAAGAAACTTAGTCGCTAAGTTAACCCATCTGAGGAAAATCCTGAGGAAATGGGACAGGAGATGGTGGAATCTGGAGGTAACCCGGAAAAAGGAATTGCTTAAGTACATCCGTAAACTCGAATTGCAAGAAGAAGAAAGAGACCTCACGATAGATGAAGTGGAAAATCTTAAAATCTGGCGACTGGAGCTACATCAAATCTGCGACAAGGAAGAAATGGCATGGACTCAAAGAGCAAGAGAAAAGTGGGTGAAGGAAGGAGATGATAATACTGAATACTTTCATCGAATTGCGAATGGTCAAAGTGTTAGGAATATGTATGCCCTAGAGGCCATTATTGTACATGTGATGTATATTATAGTAGATTCTTGAACATATATATAGAGGACTTTCTTGCTCGACATGATAGTATGCTATCTGGTTACTTTTTATCTTAACATATTGACTGGTATTCTTTACTGTCTTGCTCTCACATATTGATAAGGCCCTTAGGATATGTACTTGATTACAAGGATTATAATAAGATCATACTAGTGGGACCAGGGTGGTCCACAAGTACATCATTTAATCAGTTCCTAGTTGTGGGAATATCGAGACCAGGGCATCGATATTCTAGTGTAGACTAGTGTGTACGTTTTCTGTCCCTTAGAGGGCGATGGTTGATCCCACAACCATTGGTGTGTGACATCAAAGAGTGTACACAGGTGCTCATTGGAGAATGGGTACACCGAACAGGACTCGTCGAGGACTCCTATATGGTAGTATACCTATCGTCAGATAGCAGTCCTCTGGTGACAATGATACAGGTTAGTCTGTAAACCCGAGATTGTCATAGAGTCTTGTGTGGCTCCCACTGTGCTTTGATTTCCTCCCTACCACGGCTCAAAGGAGTCGTGCAAACAGGTGAATTTTAAGTACAGTCCCGAGTTACATGGAGGCAATGAGTGATAGGAGGGATTTCGTCTCTCTTGGTATTGGGGGTTGATATTGCGCTATGCTCGATTGACTATAATTGGAAGTCCCTGGCCAAGGCTGCTGCTGAGATTTACTGATAAGTGTTATCAGTAGTTTCTCAAACCGTTATAGGCCAGACATCGGCATAACTTATCACGTTATTGGGGCCTGACGTTTACCACCCCTAGACATGATATGCGACATATCATACGAAAAGACCGGACTGTACGGTAGTGTTACTGATAGGCTTCATGGAGAGTATAGACGAGCTTGCTTGTTGATTTTCATATCGCTCAATACCCGGGTAGTCGTTACGTCCAGCTAGTATCGCTGACGGCTTGTGGATGACTGATGTGATCATCACCTACTGCTGACGTATTGACGAGTCTTTAGAGTCCTACACAGAAGTTTCCTGGTTCAAACGAAATGAAGTAGGACACATATGTGATATGTGTGTAGGCCTGATTAAATACGTGTATGTGATACCGTATTGTAATCTGGCAGTTATCTGTTATCGGTTCGGTTATATGTGATATAACCAGATTGTCGAATCAAGTGTTAATTTAATAATGTGATATACAGATATATGATATTAGTCAGTCATATGTGATATAACCGGATTATTAAATCAAGTGTTGATTTAATAATGTGATATATATTATATGTGATATGATTATATCTTAACTAATATTATTAGCTCACTAATTATTCTTTATTATATATATGTTAATATATATATATATATAATGAAGCATGGCATGATTTCTATCTTTGAGAAAAATAGAAAAGAGGTGGAAAATGAGAGCATGGTTGCAAGCATAGGCTTTATTCATAGTTTATTCATCTTGACTCACTATTCAAACATGGTTGCAAGCATAGGATTTATTCATAGTTTATTCATCCTGACTCACTATTCAAGCATGGTTGCAATTTTATATTGAAAAATTCCATGCTTGAATGAGTAGGGGTCAAGAGTTGCCATTCTTTCTTTGCTCATTCTCAACACTTAGCCATTTTTCTTGAGTTGCTCCCATGGTTGCTCTCTAGCTTCATCTTCTTCCTCAATTGCCATGGTTCAAGCTTCAACCCTCACATGAGATGTGAATCATGAAGCTTGAACACAAACTTGTGAGCTTTTAACATCCCCTACTTCACCATCCCACACCAAACTAGCAATTTGGTATGGTGTGTTTCTTACACTAAAGGAGTTTAGTGTAGAGTTAGCTTGGGTTAGAGGAATTTCGGGTGGATCGTTTTTGGCGTGAAGATCACGAAGGAGGTTCGTTCAACTCGAAGTGGAGCCTAGTGGAGTCGCGGAACTACTACACGGAGCATGTGAAGAGAAGGACTCGAACTACAAAGATTGTATGCTCTTTTCTTCTCTTTAGTTCAATACATCACAAAGGCAAAACCTTAATAATCTAGTAAAGATTTTGTTTAGTCTAGCTTAACACTACTAAAATTTAAAATTTGGCATGCTTGATGCCTCTAGAATCTCATGGTGGTGCTAAGGTCTACTTTCATGGTATCAGAGCCAAGCTAGAACATTAGGGTAACTTGTAGCGACGTTAGAAATCAGCCATTTTTGTCACGCAAAAACTGCCGATAAAAACAGATTTCTAAAATGATGTTTTAAGTTATTTACACACCCCGCGGGCTCACGGTTTGAACCGAGAAGCTGCGGGGTGGAGCGTGCGCACCCCGAGGGGACCGAACGGTTGGGCCCACTCCCCAAGACCACCACAAGGTGGTCTTGGCGGTGGGGACCCGAAACTGCCCCCACCTTAGGCAGTTTTGGGTCTGCCTGACCTCCTGGCTACCTCGTGGTGGCCTCAGGGGTGGGGTACCCCCTCTAGGCCCCCCATTCGATATTTAATTTTGGGATCTTCGCCCCCGCAAAGATTCGGACGGGTTTCGAGTTCGTTTCGACTCCCGGATTGACTTAAAACGATCGTTTTTGGAACTTTAGCTCACTGGATTTTTCAAAGTTTTGGAAAAATTGGTTTAGTTTGCTAATTGCATACGGAATTATAATGTGGCGATTACTTTACAAGCTTTGTGATGTGTGATACAATTATTAGAATCTGGATTAATTAGTTTTATGAAAACTAGTTAGTATATTATAAACCTAGCCGTTTAGTCTCAATTGATCGATTGTCACGAAGTTTTGATTCGGATCAAAACTCCGTTGCAATTGCGTATTGTACGCGATCACTAAGTCGGGAATCTTGTTGAATTATCCGACAACCAATTGAAAAGAGTTTTCAATTTGAGACTAAAATGCAAGTTTTATAAGTTAAGCATTGTTTACTGCCGAAAGCCGTGAAAGACAAACGTCTTGCCTACATTTGGAGGCAGATACTATTTGGATTTATCCGTCCACCTCTTCGTAGATACCAAGTTGATTTATGGCACCGTGCATCGGAGGTTTGGACGGATGCGGCCGTTGTAGCAGATTTCTTCATATTCCCCCTCATTGACGAGGGGTTTTTGATTGTGGGGACGCTTTTCCCTGCAGGCGCAAGCCCCTGCAGTTAATTACGTTACCGCGTAGCGATAACCACTTTCTCCTGCTCCAGAAGGTCATTTCATGTCGTGTGTGTTTGTTTTATTTTTTGGTTGCCCGTGGATTGTATACGGAGACTAATTTATATTGCCGCCCGTAGGGCGTGGATTAGTCCAAATCTGTATGTTCTTAGATTTGGGTTTGGGTTGGTTTAAGGATCGTTAATCTCGTTTGAGATTAAGATCAACTTAAATGTTTGTTGAGGACACGTTAGTCTAATTTTAGACTAAGATCTACTCAACAGGGTTTTGGATCATTCAGATCCAACAAAATAGCATTTGGGCTCTATTGCAATAGTTTAAGGACGTTTCGGTCCGTTGTTAGTTTAAGGACGTTGCGGTCCACAGCTAGTTTAAGAAAGTTGCGGTCCGTAGATCACCATTTGGCGGTGAGGTCGTAGTTTAAGGACATTGCGGTCCATAGCTAGTTTAAGGACATTGCGGTCCACTGGGATATGCTCATAGGTTTGGGAGTGCACCAAGAGTTGTTGGTTGTCGGGACCCTCCACATCTTTGAAGACGTTGAAGGATTACAACGGCATGTATCAGAGGTGTGGAGAGATGTACCCTTAAACCAAATTCCAAATCTAATGGGATGTGGGATGAACGTCATTTTAGATGCCATCTGTTAGGAGATCATTAGTCATCTTTGGGACTAGGATCGGTTTAGGGAGACCTGAGCATGGGGGCTCGGTTGATTGGTGACCAAAAAGGTCTTGGTTCGGGAGGCTTGGCTAATTTGGGTTAAGGTTGATTTCCCCTAGTTACCCCACAGTGCTAAGTACTGAATCAGTGTTAAACATTGAACTTTGGAGGCGCTCATGTGTGAACACGTGAGAGGCCCCAAAGTGGGCGTTGTTCCTTGAGTTTATTTCCTCTTTTATATATAAAAGTGCTGAGCACTTGGCTCATGTGTGAGCATGTGAGGTGTCTGAGATGGGAACTGTTCTCTGGATTTTATTCCCCTTTCATTTATAAGTGCTAAGCACTTGGTTCATAAAACGGTCACGTGTGGACACGTGAGGCACCTTCAAAATGTGAGCGTTGTCTTTGGAATTTCCCCCCTTTTTATATACAACTGTTTGGAGGTCATGTGGGAACACGTGAGACGCCGTAAAATTGAAACTGTCTTTGGATTTATTCCTTTTTTCATGTAATTGCTGAGCGCTCGTTTTAAAGGGTCACGTGGGAGCATGTGATTCAATCTCAGTCATTCTTTTTGTTCATCAGAGATGCTCACGTGGGAACACGTGAGATTTGTTATGTAGTGTTGAACGCTAATGAATCACCAGGTTGTTCTTCTATGGTTCTGAGGAATCAAGTTCTCTTTTTGTTCTTTGCAGGGATTAATTTTTTTTTAAAGTGTTAAACCTTAGTTTCAAAGGAATTAAATTCTCATATGTTTTGTAAGAGTTAAACTCTTTTGAACTCAGTTCTTTTCCCTAGGTTTTGAATCTGCATGACAGAATCTCCCCGATGAGAATTAAATTCTCAACTTGTGAGGAGATCTGCTTCTGCAGATCTTAACCAGAGGAAGAACTAAGTTCTTTGAGAAGAGTTAAACTCTTGGTTTGAGAATTAAATTCTCTTTTTGTTTTGTTGGAGCTTTTGGGAAGGGTTCCTCTTCTTTCTAGAGAATTAAATTCTCTCTATATTTTTCTTCCCCTCTCCCCCTGTATGTTTTTTTCCTCCTCTCCTTGCTCCTATTTATATGAGAAGAAAAAGAATCAATTTGTTAAGAAAATCCCTCATTGAGAGATCATGATTGATTCCATGATTTTTTAGATCAATCGATGAATTTTATTCACCGTTGGATTTTTAATCCAAAGGCTCTCTGTTTAAATGAGAGAATTTCTTGTTTGTTTAACAAGATTATGAATATCTTGTTAGTTTTAACAAGATCAAAAATATATTTTCTTAATATAGAGTTTAATTCCTATGATAGAATTTTATTCTACCGTTGGATTTTTGATCCAAAGGTCCTATGTTTAACAGAGAAGATCTTTCTAGTTTGAGAAAGATCGGGAAAATATTTCTTAAAATAGAATTTAATTCTAGAATTGATAGGAGCATTTTAAATTGGGGCGCTCATATGCTTTGCATTTGAGAGGCAAGAGAACTCAAGTGTTTAACACGTAACCCTGCTGTGGGTTTTAGCCTGTATATGTTCAGCGCTCACGTGTTTAAGGCATGTTTGGCCCTTGGTTATTTATGTTCAGCGCTCACGTGTTTAAGGCATGTTTGGCCCTTAGTTATTTATGTTCAGCGCTCATATGCTTTGCATATGAGCGCCCACGTGCTTTACACGTGAGACCTGTTTTGCCCTTAGTTATTTATGTTCAGCGCTTATATGCTTTGCATATAAGCACCCACGTGTTTTACACATGATGTCCAACAGTGAATTCTTTTCCCCTTTCTTTTCTCCTTTTTTATAAGGGTTATAAGGGAATAAATTAAATAGCTCTTGGCCGAAAATTTTAGCGGGAACAAATACCCCCTACTACTTTGCCCATGTAAGCATGTACGTGGGTGAAGTAGTGCAGAGTTATGCATGACCATAGAATTGATGGCTTAGGAGACAAGTTTAGGGTCTTTGTAGCCTAAAACTTTTCAACTTTATAAGCTGTGAGTCGAGACGAATCGAGAAGTTCTCGCAAGAACATTATTTTCCCTACGAGTCGAGAAGTTCTCGCAAGGACATTATTTTCCCTACGAGTCGAGACGAGTCGAGAAGTTCTCGCAAAGACATTATTTTCCCCACGAGTCGAGATGAATCGAGAAGTTCTCGCAAGGACATTATTTTCCCTGCGAGCCGAGAGGATCTCAAAGGTGTATTTTCTCTCTAGAAATCGTGAGGATTTCTAAGTGTTCGTCGCCTCCATGAGTCGTAAGGATCTCACTCGAGTATTTTTCCTTACGAATCGTGAGGACCCGTAAGTAGAATCTTTATTTCATCGGCGAATGTGGATTTGGAAAATGTGTCCCATAGATAGTCCATCTTGACCTCCTTGTAGGGCAGCGATGGCTTAGGAAACAGGTTTGGATCTGCTGTCTAAGACTTTTCAACTTCATGAGCCGTGAGGGTCTCATAAAGACTTTTTCTCTACGAGTCGAGAGGATCCCGTAGATGTATTTTCTCCTTAGAAGTCGTGAGGACTCCTAAGTGTGTTTTTTCTTGAGAGTCGTAAGGATCTCACAAGAGAATTTTTCCCTTTACAAGTCGAGAGGACTCGTAAGTGGTTGTTTCCTTCCTTGTGGATATTCGACTTTGGAGAGTGTGGCCCGTGAATAGTATGCAATAGTCCATCTTGGACTGACTTGCAAGGCCCCAGTGCTTAGGAAACAGGTCTTTATCCCCGTTGCCTAAGACTTTTCCCTACGAGTCGAGAAGTTCTCGCAGGAACATTATTTTCCCCACGAGTCGAGACGAATCGAGAAGTTCTCGCAAGGATGTCCTAACGTCATAGTTAACTCCTTCTAATAGAAGTCCGTTAGGGTCTGTGGTACTAGGGTTTTTTACCCGTCGTACCGTCGCGTTGGCCGGTGTATTCCTCGATATGCAATCTTGCTGTTCGAGTAGCCCCGCGACTATCGTGTCTCTGATCTCTTCAGGGGCTAGACAAGACGTCTTCAAGTAATCTTCCAGGTGATAATACCGTCGAAAGAGCAAGCGTTAGGGATATTCCATGTCGCTTTTTACTCGAGGTTAGGCTCAGTTTGGGAGCTCCAATTAGTCATGACCACTCCGCGCTGGAGTGGGATGATTTCCGATAGTCTTCCAGGTCTCATTTGAGTTGCCGTCAGGACATTGTGTCTGCAATATTGCGATGCACATCGAGGTTGTCTCTGGGTTGTCGAGATTTGGAATGAGGGGACTTTGTCATGGCTTTATTTGTTGATGTCGCGTCTGTATCCTGCTGGAGGGAGGAAGAATGTCGTTGTTAATCTCTAGGCTGTAGATACTGCCGTCGAGACTTGGAACTAGGGACTTTGCCATAGCTCCGAGGTAGTCTCTAGGCTGTCTGTGAACCGTCGAGATTTGGAACTAGGGAACTTTGCCTTGGCTCCGAGGTAGTCTATAGACTGTCTGTGAACCGTCGAGATTTGGAACTAAGGGACTTTGCCGTGGCTCATAGGTAGTCTCTAGGCTGTCTGTGAACTGTCGAGATTTGGAACTAGGGGACTTTGCCGTGGCTCCGAGATAGTCTCTAGGCTGTCTATGAACCATCGAGATTTGGAACTAGGGGACTTTGTCATAGCATCGAGGTAATCTCCAGGCTGTCTGTGAACCATCGACATTTGGAACTAGGAGACTTTGCCGTGGCTCCGAGGTAGTCTCTAGGCTGTCTGTGAACCGTTGATATTTGGAACTAGAAGACTTTGCCGTGGCTCCGAGGTAGTCTCTAAGCTGTCTGTGAACCGTCGAGATTTGGAACTAGGGAATTTTGCCGTGGCTCCGTTTTGCTGATGTCGTATCTTCTTCTGGTTGGAACGAGAAGGAACGCCGTTGTTGATTTCTAGGTCGTAGATGTAGCCATCGAGATCTGGCTTTCTTTTTGACGAAGCCCGGTGGGGGTAATATGGTTCCCTTTCCGTTTGTGCCCATGGATTGTATACAGGGGTCAATGTGATCTCACCTGTAGGGCAAAAGTTTCATTTTTTTCTTTTCGCGATGCTCTATCATTTTAGCTTTTTATATTGCGAAAGTCGCGATTTACCAATCATTTCGGCTGTTTTTTCTTTTTACTCGCTGCTTTTTATTGCGAGTTGCCCAAACATTTCGGCTATTTTATATGCATACATTTTGCTCGCTGATTCTTACTGCGAGTTGCTCTATCATTTCGGCTATTCCATATGCATTTTGGCTCGCTGATTTTTATTGCGAGTATGGAACTCAATATCTGATACCAATCTTAGCATCAGCATCGCTGCGACTGGAATATTACCAGGAGCGAATCATCATTTGCCGTGAAAGGACTTAGAATTTGATACCGATTTAGGCATCAGCATCGCTGCAACTAGGATATTTTCATGAGCGAATCATCATTTGCCTTTGTCAATTTGAACAAAAGTGGCTTAGCAAACAGGGTTAGGATCCTGTTGACTGAGGCTTTTCGACTTTACGAGCCCTCATAAAGGCGTTTCTCCCTACGAGTCGTGAGGATCCCATAGTGTATTTTTTCCTTAGGAGTCGTAAGGATTCCGAAGTGATATCTTTTCTTGTAAGTCGTAAGGATCTCACAAGAGTATTTTCTCCTTGCAAGTCGAGAGGACCTACAAGTGTTGTTCACCAAATAGGGAAATTTCGCGCCATTGGTGGAACTTGGTGGGGGAAACATTTATTTGTGCCCGTGGATTGTATACAAGGGTCAATATTGAACCGCTTGTAGAGCAACTTGAGGAGTGTGATGTCTTAAGAACAGGTTTAGGTCCTTGTATCTTAAGGCTTTTGAATCTTATGAGCTGTGAGGGTCTTACAGGGGGAATTCTCCTAACGAGTCGTGAGGATCTCGTAGGTGCAATTTCTCCTTAGGAATCGTGGGGATCCCTAAGTGTGTTGCTCCTTTTTGTGAGTCGTAAGGATTTCACACAGGTATTTTCTCCTTACAAGGTCGAGAGGACCTTGCAAGTGTGAATGAATATTTTACGAGTCTGTGCCCTTGTGGGTTTTCACATGCTCGCCGGTAGCCCTGCTGTTTTTACTCATGGCGCCCTTTCGAGTTTTCATCCGTGCCCATCTCGACGTACCCTTTTTTTTTCTGCATGAATGAAACTCTCGAAGATAGTTTCATCGCATGTGACCCATCTGTTTGCCGGTGGGATTTGAGTTGCAGTCCTCACCGCTGGGACTCGTGGACTTGAATTCCACTGTCGCCGTGTTTGAGGCGACGTACTTAGTTTAAGGATATCACGGTCCGATATTAGTTTAGGGACATCTCGGTCCATAGCTAGTTTAGGGAGGTTGCGGTCCGTTGTTAGTTTAGGGACATTTCGGTCCATTATAGTTTAAAGATGTTGCGGTCCGTCATTAGTTTAGGGACATATCGGTCCATTGTTAGTTTAGGGACATCTCGGTCCACAGCTAGTTTAAGGACGTTGCGGCCCGTTGTTAGTTTAGGGACATCTCGGTCCACAGCTAGTTTAAGGACGTTGCGGCCCGTTGTTAGTTTAGGGACATCTCGGTCCACAGCTAGTTTAAGGATGTTGCGGTCCGTTGTTAGTTTAGGGACAATTCGATCTGAAGTTAGTTTAAGAACGTTACGGTCCGTTGTTAGTTTAGGGACATCTCTGTCTACAGCTAGTTTAAGGACGTTGCGGTCCGTCAGTATTTTGAGGCGAGATTTCGACGGATACTACTTATAGAGTTTGGACTCAGGAAGACAGCAAGCGGACACAAGCGTCGTCATCCGTCATTAACCTGAGCCGTAACATTGTTAGTTATATGTATGCCCTAGAGGCCATTACTGTACATAGGATGTATATTGTAGTGGATGCTGGGACGTATATAGGGAGGACTTTCTTGCTCGACATGATAGTATGCTATCTGGTTGAACTTTACCTTAACGTGTATACTGATTGTCTCTCTGTTACATGTTGGTAAAGCCCTTAGGATCTGTACTTGACTACCTGGACTATGATGCGGATCATACTAGTGGGGACATGGTAGTCCATAAGTACATCCTTCAAAGTCCCTAGTCGTGGGTGTATCGAGACGGGGCATCGATATACCAGTGTAGACTAGCGCGTACCTTCTCGACCCATACAGATGGGCGATGGATGATCCCATATCCATTGGTGTTTGACATCGGAGATGATATACGGGTGCTCAGTAGAGACTGGGTACACTGGACGGACTCGCCGAGAACTCCCAGATGGTATTATACCTCACGTCAGATGGCAGTTCTCTGGTGACACTGGTTCAGAGTAGTCTGTTGACCCGAGATCGTCATAGAGTCTTGTGTGGTTCCCACTGTACTTTGATTTCCATCTTACCACGTCCAAGAGGGCGTGCAAAATGGTGGTTTTTGGGTACAGTCCCGAGTCACATGGAGGCAATGAGCGATAGGAGGGGATTCGTCTCTCCCGGTATAGGGGGTTGATGTTGCGCTATGTTCGATTGGCTATAACAGGAAATCCCTGGCCAGGGTTGCTGAGATTTACTGGTAAGTGTTACCAGTAGTTTCTCGAATAGTTATAGACCTCATATCGACACGACTTATTGAGCTATTGGGGTCTGAGGTTTACCACCCCTAGGCAAGATATGCGACATATCAGACGATCAGACCGGACTGTACGGTAGTGTTACTGGTCGGATTCACTGGAGTGTGAGCGGGCTTGCTCGTTGATCTTCAGATCGCTCAATACCCGGGTGGCTGTTACGTTTAGCAGACCGCTTGCGGCTTGTGGGTGTTTGATATGATCATCACCTGCTGCCGGCGTATTGACGAGTCTTTAGAAACCTACACAGAGGTTTCCTGGCTCAAGCGAAACGAAATAGGAGCGCATATGAGATATGTGCGGGACCGAGAATAATGCGTGTATGTGATACCGTATTCTATTCTCGCGATGAATGTATCGATTGGTTGTATGCGATATAACCTAGTTATCGAATCAAGGATTGATTCGATAAGACGATACATTGGATACTAGTCGGTTATATGCGATATGACCGGATCGTTAAATCAAGTGTTGATTTAATGATTTAATGCATAATTATATATTTGATATATTACTTTGCGTTAACTAGTATTGGTTCACTTTAAATGGATTTTCTCACTCGGATTGTACACATTGTATATGTGATATACTTTTGTGCACTTCATTGTATCATGTTTGATGATACATGTTTACTTGAGTTTGTGTAAAGATTAAACCATGGTTATTTAAATGGTTAGGGTTTTGTTTTTCATATCTATTTATTCATTTATTTATTTATTTTCTTTTTGGAAAAAGAAATGAGAAGAATGGTGGCTTTCTTTGTTTGTAGTTGAAGATTCATGAACCTTTGACTTTGTCCACCATTCTTATCTCATGCTTAACCTAACCATTTGATTTAACCCTAGTTTAATCTCTACACTTGACCATGGTTTAGATTATGATAAGTTTTGTTTTTTATTTTCATTTTTAATTAACTTATCATAATAATTTAGCTTCTTCTTCTTCTTCCTTCAAGTGAAGAAAAGCTTGACCATCAATGGCAACTTGATGAAATGAGTGAGAAATCCAATTCTAAAGTCTACCCACTTCCTATTTCTTCATCCTCTACCTCTTGCCAAGTAGTAGAGTGTGTTTCCTTCACAAGTTTCTTGACTTGGTGAAGTGAGAGCTTGATCTTGCGATGCTTCGACGTAGATCATCTTCGGCATGGACATCGACGACCTAGCTCGCCTATTCTCCGATGAAGTCGACGCTAGAGCCCGGATTTGATTTGGACAGCGGAGAGGACCTCATCTCGGAGCCGTGGAGGTGGAGGACCGGATCTACAAAGGTTGTATTTCCGTTTCTCATTAGTTAAGTGTTAACTAGTTAGCTTTTTCGCCTAAACATCTAGCAAACGATCCGTAGTCGGGTCTCTCGGCACCGTTAAAATTTTAATTTGGCATGTTCGATGCCTTGTGTAACCTCATTAGGGTGCCTAGGAACCCTACAGTGGTATCAGAGCCTAGCTAGAGCCTTAGGCGAAGTCCAGACGGAGTTTGAAGTCCGAACGAACCCGAAAACCCATTTCTAACATGCTCTCTGTCCTTTTTTGAAAACAGTGAGTTTTTCCAAATTAAAAATTGCTAAAAAATTCAGCAGGGAAAAATAAGAATTACGGTGCAAAAAGTTTCTGGTGAACAGTAAATTTTGCGGCGGATCAGCGGCAGAAGCATGGCTTCTGCGGCTGATCAGCGGCCACTTGATGACGTCAGCCCTGTTCCTTTGCACAGTAATTCCTAGTTCAAAGAGCTGAGTTTTCTGGGAATTTTTAATATTTATTCAAGAGTTGAATTTTTCTGCTGTGTTTTTGGGGATTCGGTGTTTCGATCGGAGTATCAAATTTTGTCTGTGTGGCTTTCCGGATAAATTTTAGAATATGTTAAAAAGTTCGACCGGATATAAATACCCAATTTTTCCCCTGTCGGGAAATTTCCAAGTGTTGGATTTTTCCGTAGTTTAACGACGTTCTAAGTAGTGCAAGTAACGCGATGGTCCCTCTAGAAGACAACAAACCTTAACTCGATTATGTGACCGTCTTGAACTGCCCTTTGAACCTTCAGGTTTGGGGCAGTACGGCGTGCCACATGTGAGGCGTTGGCTTGACCCTTCTACGGCTGGACCGTCGGTACTGAGGCACGAACTGAATGTTGTTAGACTTATTTCATGTGTTGATCTGTATCGGGAAAACTTGGGTGTTCGAATGTTCAATCGGAAAGTTTAACATTTTCTAATTATCTGGAATGGGATACAATAATTGGAATTCACAAGTAGTTATGAGATAACTGAATGAATGTTATAAACATAGCAGTTTAGTCTCACTTGATCGGTTGCCACGGAATTTTGATGTGATCAAAAGTCCGTCGCAATCACGTAGCGTGCGCGGATACTCGCCGATAAACTTAATAGACAGCCTCACTCCATAGCCCTGACCAAGTGACTGTAGGAGAACCCCGTCGCCGAAAGCATCCGTTCGGGTGCTCGCGGTAGCGGTGTTCCGCCTTGGTGCACTTCGTCGACGGTATCAGGGGTGCGGCCGCCTACTGAAGTTTGCGATGAGTATTCGATCAGGATGTCGGGAATCTTGTTGAATTGCCCGACTTGATATTGAAAAGTGTTTTCGATTTTGAGACTAAAATGCGGGGTTTATAATTGTTAGGCATGCGATGTCTAAGTAATTCATTTGGTCAGGCATGCGATGTCTGAGGTGGTTGCGGATTCCAACTGTTGTAGTTTTACACTTTCTTTTCTGTGACCGTAAGTGTAATATGTGATATTGCCGGTTTCGTTGCTATATGGCAACGACAATTGGGATGCGCATATTTACTTACGTTGATGACATATGATGTTATGTGTTGCTGGATATGTTATATTGGATCGTCGTGTTTGAATAGCCGGGGGTTTTTATGTGAGATGAGTGTTTTTCATTTTCATTCATGTAAAAACTTGTATGTAATATTCTTTTATTTGGGGCGCTTCCAGGTTGCGGAAGTTGTCACCTCTTGTATATTATTTACTTTTCCGCACTAGGATAGACCCAAGGAGGAGGGCACAAGTAACCGGGTTCTGGAGTCCAGTGGGAGACCAACTCGAGGAGTCGAGTTCGGGTCTCCTAACTCCAGAATTGGTAGGGTTGCTTGCCACTCTCGTAGGGGTCTTGGGGTGTGGGTTTGGCTATTCATCACGACCGTGGAATCCGTGTTTTATACTGGCTCGTATTGAAAACACGGACGTCCTAGTATATCCAATATTTCATATGATTCTTCTGCTACGATATCTGTGATGTGATCATGTGATGTTCTGTGATAGATACATATATAGTATATATGATATATTATATAGACGTTACTTATGTTTTACACCCGCGCTAGCCCTGCCCCGCTCTGCCGTTAGTTACCTAACCTAACGGTGCACGAGGGGACATCGAGGCGAATGCGGATGGCATAAGCGTACGTCGTATTTATCTGTGATGTTTAGGTACATTTTAATGATGGGACTTCATTAATGTGATTAATGAAATAAAAGAAACCTAAGATGTTGTAGAATCGAATTTCAAAATAAAACAGGTAGCTACAGTTCTTGCTTTGCATAGCGGTATATGTGATATATCCTGCACCTTATTCGATGAGGAAAGGACCGAGATCCCTTCACCGGGAGTGACTCCTTTAGCAATAACTGGCAGATGCTACACACTCGGTTTGTCTTTTGATTGCTTTTAAGTGTTTTTGCTTTGCACAGTGATATATATGATATATCCCGCACCTCATTCGACGAGGAAAGGACCGACGATCCCTTCACCGGGAGTGACTCCTTTAGCAAAACTAGAAAAGCCTCAAAAACACTCCATTTCAAAATTCATTTGATTCTACAACGATATCAAGTTCATTACGCAATAGGTTTTCATAAAAACCTGTCGTAGCCCTCCGTCATTTCAGATAAGTGCTGTTTAGTATTCGTGCTGCGTTTGTTGACCTCCGTCAAGGCGCAGTGTGCGGTAGCTAACCAGTATTTATCTGCTTATGCATATGATACAGATTGAGTTAGGGTAGTCGTGCGGCCTTGTTGACCTCCGTCAAGGGTCGTGCGGGTGGGTTTAATTCGATCAAGAAATGACGGGTTGAACTTGACTAGTAGCCTATGGTTTGTTGACCTCCGTCAAGGTCATAGGGTGCTAGGGGCAAAATATTATCGGGAATTTCAAGTGTTGAAATTTGCAATGAGATTGCATACCTTCTATGAGATAGTTGGATCCCGATACCCGCTGTGAGTAAGAGTTACTCCTGGGAGAGTTTTACACATTACAATTAGCTGATCAAGTAGGTGTCTAGAAAGGTGTTAACGAGGTTACGCCTCTGGGAAAACGAGGTTTACATTAATTAGGTTCGTGCGAAAGCACGGGGGACCTCCCTCAAAGTACCGACACTGGCCTGGCTGAAAGATTGGCGAACTTGTAGTGTGTAATTAATCCCGGCTAGTCTTTCCTTTTAGGGTTTGAAGGAAGATTTGATAAAAAGCAGTGGGAGCCATCCTGATTAGATAAAATAATAACCAATCTATTCTTGCAAGAGCGCACGCTGAGTGTTTTCTTCTCTCTCTCTCCTGGTAGCGACCATATCACGCCTTAATCAAGATAATAAAACGGATATTTGACCGAACCCGCTTGTTATACTGAGCTGGGGAACGTTGGTCCCGCTCCACCTTATAATTGTTATAAAACAGAGCATGAAATTGGGGAATACCAGATTTCCCGTGCCGCCCAAACGAAGAGAGTGCATGCTGATGCATCATCTTCGGGTGTGTTCATTATACAGAATTGTTTATCAGTATCCTCTAAATCCTTGGTATATGATACCGGATCCGGATCCCAGATATGTAATATGTTACATAGGGCTACAAAAGGGTAGAAAAACTGAGAACGGGTGATAAGTTTCATGAGGCAGAAAACGGGGCAAGAGTTGCAGCCAAGTCTGTCGGTCACTGTCACCCTGTATTACCAATACATTGATTCTGAACGAATGTTGTTAGATACCGAACCTGATATACAAAATCATATCAGTCTCTTTATCAGTAAAGAAATGATAAAATTTTGTATTGTTGGATAATGTTTTGAACATTTCCTATATCAAAAGTTGATCGTATCAGGCACGTTATCTAAAAGCATTGCTGTTCTAAATCAAACTACAGTTCTTAGTATACTGAACACACACAAGAGGAAAAGTTCAGAACTGAACGATTCCTTCTTGAGGTATTGTAGACTAGGTCAGATCAATGTGACCCGACTAGCTAGAGTTACATATAGATGCATATTTAAATCAGTTTGAATTTACATCTTGTGAAACTCGCCAGTCATATCACAAAGATAAGATGACCATAGCTCCGTTTACTGGAAACAGAGAAAGAGTTAGTGAACTCTTGGGATGATACATGTTGATGTATGTAGGTCCCCTGTCTACACATGCCAAGACCGGTTCTTTGTACTTCATTACATTCTCTGATAATCTCTCGAGATTCAGACATATGTTCCTGTTGAAACACAAGTCTGAACCTTTTGAGATATTCACAGAATATAAGTTGGAAGTAGAGAACCAATACGGGTATAAGTATTATGTCCTGTGATGAGATCAAGGAGGAGAATACTTGAGCACGGAAATCCTGGACTATTCTAAAGGAGAATGAGATTCTCTCTCAGCATTACTCCTCTGTATACACCATAGCACGATGGTATATCAGGGCAGAGCAATCACACCCTATATGATAAGGTGTGCTTTATGATGAGTATTACTGAGTTACCTATTTCCTTTTTGGGAGTTATGCACTTGAGAAACTGCATACCTATTGGATAGGGTTCCAATCAAATCAGTTGCCTACCGCTTCATATGTGATATGGAAAGGGAAGAGCCCATATCTTAAGTTGGTTAAGATTTGGGGTTGTCCGGGCTTTGTCTAAAAGCATAATCCGGACAAGCTCGAGGCAAGATCAGTTATGTAGAACTGGAAAGGTTCCAGCTATACAAACTGCAGCTGATGATTTGATAGAACCAAAGGATTCAATAGTTACCAACGAACCTCAGCCTCTCCGCCGATCTAGTAGGGTTCCTCACCCACCTGAGAGATACTTCGGTTTCTCTATGACAGTGGGAGCGAGGATTGCATCATGAGATGATGACCCAACTAGCTTCGAGCTGGCCATCAGGAGTGGGACTCTGTAAGAATGGCTGGATGTTTAGCGATCTGAGATGGAATCCTTATACACCAACAAAGTATGGACTTTGGTTGCAATATCTGAAGGGTTAAATCCCCATCAGGAGCAAGTATATCTTGAGAAGATTACTTGGTGTACATGGAAAAGTTGAGATTTTCAAAGCTAGGCTTGTTGAAGGTTTTCGTCATCAACCAGGCGTGGATAATGATGAAACATTTTCCAATACCTATGCTTAAGTCCATCCAGATCCTACTTGCCACGGCTACATACCATAACTACGATATCTGGCGGTTGGGTGTCTTGACTGCTTTTCTAAATGATGATTTAGAAGAGTGTGTCTGTAAGTACACAGCCAGAGGGCTTCGTAGACAGTGGGAGCAGCAGAAACGTGTGCAAGATGCTTTATAGGATAAAGCAGGCATCGCGGAGTTGGAACATCTGTTTTGATGAATTAGTCAAAGAGTTTGACATCATCAAAATGGTAGATGAACCTTGTATAAACAAAAAGGTAGTAGGGAGTATGGTGGTGATCCTCGTAGAGTACGTGGATGACATACTCTTGATAGGGAAAGAGTTTCCTATGCTACGCTCGATCAATCTCCGCTTATCACAATGATTCTCCATATAGGATCAAAGTGATACCTCCTAAATCCTGGGTTTTTGGATCTATGAGATAGATCTAAATGGATGTTAGGATTCTCACTAGTTGTAGTGAGACGGTATCAATCGACCCTGGGGAGAATCACTGGAATGGTTCCAGGGTGATAAAGACGACTGAATGTCAGTCGCAGGCATTGTCTTTACCCTCAGTAAAGGGACGGTATGTTGGAAGAGTTCCAAGCTAGATACCGTGGCATACTAGACGATAAAGGCAGGATACATCGCTACTTAAGATGCTACCAAAGAGGCTGTTTGGGTGTATATTGGTTCATGAGATGAACTACGTTCCTACCATTGTGAGACAATGGAGTTGTGGCTCATGCCGAGGAACGCCGGTCCCATCAGTGATCCAGACATATTCTAAGGCAGTATCACTTGATCATGGAGATGGTTGATCTTCAGGGAGATCGAGGTTAGGAGAGTAGACTCAGAGGACAACACAGCGGATCCACTCACAAAGGCCTGTTCCCAGAGAGAGACTTTTATGGGATGGTTGAGTATGAGATACTACAACCACTGCTATCAGATGGCCCTAGTGCAAGTGGGAGATTGTTAGTTATATGTATGCCCTAGAGGCCATTACTGTACATAGGATGTATATTGTAGTGGATGCTGGGACGTATATAGGGAGGACTTTCTTGCTCGACATGATAGTATGCTATCTGGTTGAACTTTACCTTAACGTGTATACTGATTGTCTCTCTGTTACATGTTGGTAAAGCCCTTAGGATCTGTACTTGACTACCTGGACTATAATGCGGATCATACTAGTGGGGACATGGTAGTCCATAAGTACATTCTTCAAAGTCCCTAGTCGTGGGTGTATCGAGACGGGGCATCGATATACCAGTGTAGACTAGCGCGTACCTTCTCGACCCATACAGATGGGCGATGGATGATCCCATATCCATTGGTGTTTGACATCGGAGATGATATACGGGTGCTCAGTAGAGACTGGGTACACTGGACGGACTCGCCGAGAACTCCCAGATGGTATTATACCTCACGTCAGATGGCAGTTCTCTGGTGACACTGGTTCAGAGTAGTCTGTTGACCCGAGATCGTCATAGAGTCTTGTGTGGTTCCCACTGTGCTTTGATTTCCATCTTACCACGTCCAAGAGGGCGTGCAAAACGGTGGTTTTTGGGTACAGTCCCGAGTCACATGGAGGCAATGAGCGATAGGAGGGGATTCGTCTCTCCCGGTATAGGGGGTTGATGTTGCGCTGTGTTCGATTGGCTATAACAGGAAATCCCTGGCCAGGGTTGCTGAGATTTACTGGTAAGTGTTACCAGTAGTTTCTCGAATAGTTATAGACCTCATATCGACACGACTTATTGAGCTATTGGGGTCTGGCGTTTACCACCCCTAGGCAAGATATGCGACATATCAGACGATCAGACCGGACTGTACGGTAGTGTTACTGGTCGGATTCACTGGAGTGTGAGCGGGCTTGCTCGTCGATCTTCAGATCGCTCAATACCCGGGTGGCCGTTACGTTTAGCAGACCGCTTGCGGCTTGTGGGTGTTTGATATGATCATCACCTGCTGCCGGCGTATTGACGAGTCTTTAGAGTCCTACACAGAGGTTTCCTGGCTCAAGCGAAACGAAATAGGAGCGCATATGAGATATGTGCGGGACCGAGAATAATACGTGTATGTGATACCGTATTACATTCTCGCGATGAATGTGTCGTATGGTTATATGCGATATAACCTAGTTATCGAATCGAGGGTTGATTCGATAAGACGATACATTGGATACTAGTCGGTTATATGCGAAATGACCGGATCGTTAAATCAAGTGTTGATTTAATGATTTAATGCATAATTATATATTTGATATATTACTTTGCGTTAACTAGTATTGGTTCACTTTAAATGGATTTTCTCACTCGGATTGTACACATTGTATATGTGATATACTTTTGTGCACTTCATTGTATCATGTTTGATGATACATGTTTACTTGAGTTTGTGTAAAGATTAAACCATTGTTATTTAAATGGTTAGGGTTTTGTTTTTCATATCTATTTATTCATTTATTTATTTATTTTCTTTTTGGAAAAAGAAATGAGAAGAATGGTGGCTTTCTTTGTTTGTAGTTGAAGATTCATGAACCTTTGACTTTGTCCACCATTCTTATCTCATGCTTAACCTAACCATTTGATTTAACCCTAGTTTAATCTCTACACTTGACCATGGTTTAGATTATGATAAGTTTTGTTTTTTATTTTCATTTTTAATTAACTTATCATAATAATTTAGCTTCTTCTTCTTCTTCCTTCAAGTGAAGAAAAGCTTGACCATCAATGGCAACTTGATGAAATGAGTGAGAAATCCAATTCTAAAGTCTACCCACTTCCTATTTCTTCATCCTCTACCTCTTGCCAAGTAGTAGAGTGTGTTTCCTTCATAAGTTTCTTGACTTGGTGAAGTGAGAGCTTGATCTTGCGATGCTTCGACGTAGATCATCTTCGGCATGGACATCGACGACCTAGCTCGCCTATTCTCCGATGAAGTCGACGCTAGAGCCCGGATTTGATTTGGACAGCGGAGAGGACCTCATCTCGGAGCCGTGGAGGTGGAGGACCGGATCTACAAAGGTTGTATTTCCGTTTCTCATTAGTTAAGTGTTAACTAGTTAGCTTTTTCGCCTAAACATCTAGCAAACGATCCGTAGTCGGGTCTCTCGGCACCGTTAAAATTTTAATTTGGCATGTTCGATGCCTTGTGTGACCTCATTAGGGTGCCTAGGAACCCTACAAACTTGTCAAGCGTAGTATTTCTTAAGGAACCGACCATTTATTGGCCGGAAGGGTCTTTCGCCATGCATATCTATGAGCAAGTAGGTCTCACCTTGGTAGACCTTGTCTATGATATACGGACCTTCATAGTTTGGCTCGAATTTCCCCCATTTGGCACAATTGGGGATCATAGGTCATTTTACGACTAACATGAGTTCGCCTTGGCGGAATGTTCTCGTCCTAGTTAGTCTTTCATATGAGCGCGTCATCCTTTCTCTGTAAGCTTCCATGTTTTGCTGCGCCATGAGACGAGTTTCATCGAGGGCATCAAGATCCTCAAGACGAAGGTGGGCATTTTCTTCATCCGTCAGCTCATGTCGGACCGCCACTTGTAAAAAGGGTAGTTCAATCTCTAAGGGGAGAACCGCTTCCGTTCTGAATACCAACGCGAATGGCGTTGTATTCATGGCCGTCTTGAACGTGGTCCGATAAGCCCAAAGAGCTTCATGCAATCTCTCGTGCCAATCCTTTCTGTTTCTGGACACCATCTTCTTTATGATCTTCATCAAGGTCTTGTTGAAAGCCTCATCTATACCGTTAGCTCGGGGGTTATAGACTGAAGAGTATCTCCAATCTATTTTATGTTGTTGTGCGAAGCAGCTGATCTTATGGTTTCTGTAGGCTGGCCCGTTATCCGAGATAATCCATCGCGGAGTGACGAACCGGTAGATGACATGTGTCCTGAAGAAATGGAGGATGTTCTCCGTCTTTACCTCTCTTAGCGGTATTGCTTCTACCCACTTAGAGAAGTAATCGGTTGTTGCTAGTATGAACCGATGTCCCTTGGATGATGCTGGTTCGATGGGCCCGATTATATCGGTTCCTCACATTTCGAATGGCCAGCTAGCCAATGTTGGGTGTAGCAGATTCGGATGCTGTTGAATGAAGTCCCCGTGAATTTGGCATGAGTGACACTGCTTCACATATTCAAGGCAGTTCTGAATTATCGTGGCCAATAGTAACCAATTCTTTTGATCTTCAGTTTCATCTTTGGCCCGGCTTGATGGGAACCGCAGAGTCCGTCATGAGTTTCTTGGATGACTTTCCTTGCTTCTTCCGGTCCTAAGCATCTTAGCCAGAAACTGTCAAACGATCTCTTATATAGAGTATCATTGACGAAGGCGAAGGATAGAGCTCGTTTCAT
Source organism: Agapanthus africanus (assembly GCA_030015575.1). NCBI lineage: Eukaryota > Viridiplantae > Streptophyta > Magnoliopsida > Asparagales > Amaryllidaceae > Agapanthus > Agapanthus africanus. Next base: position 746,843,503 of record CM057340.1, read on the forward strand.
GAGCTGATATCTTGACGACGCGTCTTCGGACGTATGATGAGATTTGAAGTAGTCTACAAAGACTTTTCTCCAATCCTTCGCCTTTTATGCATCCTCTAATTGGAATGCCGCTTGTTCGGCCGCTTCCTTTTCTTCAGACGACTCCGGAGATATTTCTGCTGGCGCGAGAATCCAGCGGCTTTGCACAACCTTACGTCATCGAGGTTTTCGTCAGCCAGTTCTTTAGCGAGTTTGGCTAACGCATCTGCCTTTCTATTTTCCACTCGTGGTATGCTTTCCAAGACATAGGAGGGGATTTGAGATAGCAGTTGCTGCACTCTTTCGCCATATTTCACCAATTCTGGCTTACACATCTGATAATCGCCCTTTACTTGGCTAAAGACCGGCTGGGAGTCTCCATATATGAGGAGGTTCTCGATTCCCATGTCAATGGCAATCTCAAGAACTGCTATCAAAACTTCATATTCCGTTTCGTTGTTTGTTCTTGGCTCCGTTAAGGAAAGGGCAAAACGCATTATCCCTCCTTGTGGAGTCACAAAGATATGGCCTACTCTGGCTTTGATTATGGGGGTGCGTTGCTTCCGCCTCTTCATAGACGATGCCCCATCAAAGTAGAGTTCCCATCAGGTATCACTCCCTTCTTTCTGCCCATCGATTGTGTCGAACGCATATTCATCTGGCAATTCGCAATTTAAGAGAGAATCAACTAGTATCGGATGCTCAGCGAGAAAGTTGGCGATGGCCTGGCCTTTTATTGCCTTGAAGGGTCGATATACTATCGAGAACTCTATCAAGAGGAGGGCCCATTTGGCAAGCCTTCACGTTAGTATGGCTCTTGACATCAAAACTTGAGAGGATCCGCCTTTGATCTGAGATGGACCTCATATGCCAAGGCATAATGTCGGAGCTTCGTTACCATGAAGATTAATGCTAGGCAATGCTTTTCAATTGGGGAATAGTTGTTTTCTTCCCCCAGGAGAACTCGACTCAAATAGTAGAGAGCTCTCTCCTTTCCCTGATCGTTCTCCTGTGCCCACAGCACGCCTAAAGAACCTTCAAGGGCTGTTGTGTACAGGATGAGGGGCTTTCCCTTGATCGGAGCGGTCAGTACCGGTGGATTCTGCAGGTATTGCTTGATGTCATCCCGTGTACTTTGGCATTTCTGATCCCAGACGAATGGGGTCCCCTTCTTCATTAGATGGTTGTAGGGACGACATTTGCCGGAGAGGTTGACTTTAGAGTTTGACACATGTTTAGGCATCTGTATCGCTACAACTAGGATATTTCCAGGAGTGACTCATCATTTACCCCTGTCGATTTGGACAAAGGTGGCTTAATAGACAGGGTTAGGATTTTATCGACTAAGGCTTTTTGACTTTACGAGCCGTAAGGGTCTCATAAAGGTATTTCACCCTACGAGTTGTGAGGATCTCATAGGTGAAAGTTCTCCTTAGAAGTCGTGAGGACTTCTAAGTGGTGTTTTCTCTTATAAGTCATAAAGATCTCATAAGAGTGTTTTCTCCTTATAAGTCGAGAGGACCTACAAGTGTTATTCATCATATGGGGACATTTCTTTCCATTTGTAGAACTTAGCAAAGAAATATTTATTCGTGCCCCTGGATTGTATACAAGGGTCAATATGGACCGCCTGTAGGGCAATTTGAGAGATATGATGGCTTAAGAACATGTCTAGATCCCTGTAAGTTAAGGCTTTTGAATCTTATGAGCCGTGAGGGTCTCACAGGGGGGATTCTCCTCACGAGTTGTAAGGATCTCGTAAGTGTATTTATTTCAACGAGATTGCACCCTTCCAGGTTTTCACAAGCTTGCCGGCAGTCCTGCTGTTTTTACTCACGGCGCCCTTTCGGGTTTTCATTCGTGCCCATCTTGCTTGTGGATATACCGATTATTATTATTATTATTATTATTTTTAATGAGATCGCGCCCTTCCGGGTTTTCACAAGCTCGCCGGCAGTCCTGCTGTTTTTACTCACGGCGCCCTTTCGGGTTTTCATTCGTGCCCATTTTTCTAGTGGACGTACCATTTTTTTGATGAGATTGTGCCCTTCTGTGTTTTCATAAGCTCACCGGCAGTGTTGCTGTTTTTACTCACGGCGCCCTTTCGGGTTTTCATCCGTGCCTATTTTGCTTGTGGACGTACTGTTTTTTTAGCGAGGTATTCCATTAGATTGTAGAACCTGTTTGTAGGCCCCTTAATATCCTTCCTGTCCTTTGAGAAGAAAGGACATTCTACATAGAGTTTCTTCCGCCAGTGAGAAATATGCCCCCTGTGTATATCTCGGGGAGAACGGGTACCCATGCCATCGCTATTTTGGCGACAGGTTGCTTCAGAGCCACTTATTTTTATTGAGCGTAGACGAAAAACGCCATCTTGCTTCCGCTTTTCACTCGTCATCATCGGATAAGAAAGAGTCTTGACCCATTTGATCCAATCGAGCCGTTTTATCCATGAGTTCTTGGAAGGTTGTCGGCTTGAAAAAGGACGTAAATGGGAACACCTTTTGAATTTGAGTCAAGGGTGGCTATGAACATTCCCACAGTTGCAGTTTCGTCGATACGTTGCTCTCATTTTGACCAGAAATTTCGCCATCGGGTAATATATTGAACCCAGGTCTCATTCGGTCTAACCCTTTCATTAACCAATGTCGTTACAGTAGTGCGTTTATTCACACTAGCGAATTTCTGACAAAAGAGCATCTCCATCTCGTTGAAGGTATTCACAGAGTCATTCAGGAGTTCCGCATACCATTCGAAGGCAATGCCCTCCAGACAGCTGACGAACTGTCAGAGGAGAAGTATATCGTTCTCTCCAGTGTTACCGCACATGGATTTAAATCGCGCGATGTGCTGGTGAGGATTCCCGGTTCTTTTGTATATGTGGATTCAGAAGTATGTATTCTGGTGGGTACTGTATTTGATCGTAGCATGCCGGATACGGTCGACCAGTCTTGATTGGCCTATTTGATGCTTCATGGTATAGTGAGTTTTGACTTGCTGAGCGATATATTCGTTCAGCTTTACTTTTGGAATTATTTGCTCTTCGGCCGTTGATGAGGTTTGCAGAGGATTTGAAATGTCATCCTTATCTTTAAGACCGACTACCGGCGGTTCATCTGCCAGTGGTTCTAATTGAACCATCATTCCAGCCATATTCTGAATCAGAAGGGCCATCTTGTTCATTTTAATGGACATTTCTGGTGCTTCTTCATCTCTCTTTTTTCAGAGCGCACTTTAGGAAATCAATATCCGACTCCTTCTCTACTCTTTCTTTGGGTGCGTCCTCAGGATTTTTCTTAGGCGATGGATTAACGTTTACTGCCGCCTGAGTGAGCATCTCCTACAGCTTTTCACGTTGCAGTTGAACTTTTATCAGGGACCGAGTTTGAGGTCAGTGACTAGTAGAAGTTCGAACTTCGTCTTTGGAATTCACCACATAGACTATGTGAACTATCATGCCCCCAGGCTTGGGGTGTTGGAGTTTGCTCCGGACACTTGAGCTTTAATAGGTCTCCTTTTTTTGTGAGAAGCCGCTTTGGTTTTTGGGAGGAACCGCTGTATCAGGATTCGTCTTGGGATGAGTCCCCTTGTATTTGAAAGGTGATTTGTCAGAATTTGGCTAACGTCTAGGGGAAGTGCTACGGTTGACGATAGAGACCTTCACTTGTTTCCACACATTATATATAGATGAGAAAAGTTGTTTTAGGGAGTGAACTAGTTTCTACTCTTGTGGGATCTCCATGGGCTGCGGATGTCTTTTCAATATTGTGGTAGGAGAATTTTGCCTTACCCCTCGCAACAGTTTGAAGCTATTCTCAGTTGGAACAACAACATTCACCACTGGGGTTGAAACAGAACCATACGGAGAACTGCCCCCAGCTCATTTTGTATGATGTCAATATCGACGTCGACCGTTTCTTATGACCGGGATTTGATCAGCTTCAGGATTTTGCCGAGCCTGCCCCCTGTTTCCTTTGAGAGCTTGAATATTCTGCCCCCTGCGTCAACCTTGGTCCTTGGCATGTACCAATTGTCTGAGGACTGATTCCATCAGCAAAGCTGCTGCTTGGGGAGCCAGCTTGTAGAAGACAGACTTCTTCTGGGCCTCCTCCTTTGATGTTAAAACACTGAGGGTGGGAGGTGGGAGTATCGACCTAAAGAGAAGCCCGAAGATTTCTTGAAGAGCCGGATTACAGAGATTTTAAGGCCGCAAGTGGTCCATACTTGACTCCCTCAGATATGACAGAGCCTGAGTTGCTAGGGTAGAAGCAAACACCATTCTTCATAGATACGATACACCGGCTTCAGTATCCCATCACCCAAGGTCAACCACAAACATATATATCGTGATTATTTGATCACGGAAAAACGCGACACACGAAGTGTGGAGTGTAAAGAGGAAAAGGTCCTATCGGGCGTGCCAGAATCTGTTTACCGCCGAAAGCCGGGAAAGACAAACGTCTTGCCTGCATTTGGGGGCAGATGCTCTTTGGATTTATCTGTCCACCTCTCCGTAGATGCCAAGTTGATTTATGGCACTGTGTATCGGAGGTTTGGACGGATACGGCCGTTATAGCAGACTTCGTCAGATTCCCCCTCATTGGCGAGGAGTTTTTGATTGTGGGGATGCTTTCCCTGCAGGCGCAAGCCCCTGCAGTTAATTACGTTACCGCATAGCGATAACCACTTTCTCCTGCTCTAGAAGGTCACTTACTATCGTCTGTGTTTGTTTTATTTTTTGGTTGCCCGTGGATTGTATACGGAGACTAATTTATCTTGTCTCCCGTAGGGCGTGGATTAGTCCAAATCCATATGTTCTTAGATTTGGATTTAGGTTGGTTTAAAGATCGTTAATTTCGTTTGAGATTAAGATCAACTTAAATGTTTGTTGATGACACGTTAGTCTAATTTTAGACTAAGATCTACTCAACATGGTTTTGGATCATTCAGATCCAACAAAAGAGCATTTGGGCTCTATTGCTTTAGTTTAAGGACGTTTCGGTCCGTTGTTAGTTTAAGGACGTTTCGGTCCATAGCTAGTTTAAGGACGTTGCAGTCCATAGCTAGTTAAGGACATTGTGGTCCGTAGATCACCATTTGGTGATGAGGTCGTAGTTTAAGGACATTGCGGTCCATAGCTAGTTTAAGGACATTGTGGTCCACTGGGATATGCTCATAAGTTTGGGAGTGCACCAAGAGTTGTTGGTTGTCGGGACCTTCCACCTCTTTGAAAACGTTGAAGGATTACAACGACATGTATCAGAGGTGTGGAGAGATGTACCCTTAAACTAAATTCCAGATTTGAGGGGGATGGGGGATGAACGTCATTTTAGATGCCATCTGTTAGGAGATCATTAGTCATCTTTGGGACTACGATCGGTTTAGGGAGACCTGAGCAAGGGGGCTTGGTTGATTGGTGACCAAAAAGGTCTTGGCCTCGGGAGACTTGGCTAATTTGGGTTAAGCTTGATTTCCCTTAGTTACCCCGCAGTGCTAAGCACTGAATCAGTGTTAAACACTGGACTTTGGAGGCGCTCACGTGGGCCCTAAAGTGGGCGCCGTTCCTTGAGTTTATTCCCTCTTTTATATATAAAAGTGCTGAGCACTTGGCTCACGTGTGAGCACGTGAGGCGCCCGAGATAGGAACTGTTCTCTGGATTTTATTCCCCTTTCATTTATAAGTGCTAAGCACTTGGTTCATCAAACGGCCACGTACGGACACGTGAGGCGCCTTCAAAATGTGAGTGCTGTATTTGGAATATCCCCTTTTTGTATATACAACTATTTGGGGGTCACATCGGAACACGTGAGGCGCCCTAAAATTGAAACTGTCTTTGGATTTATTCCTTTTTTCATGTAATTGCCGAGCGCTCGTTTTAAAGGGTCACGTGGGAGCATGTGATTCAGTCTCAGGTATTCTTTTTGTTCTTCAGAGGTGCTCACGTGGGAACACGTGAGCTTTGTTATGTAGCGTTGAACGTTAATGAATCACCAGGCTGTTCTTTTATGGTTCTGAGGAATCAAGTTCTCTTTTTGTTCTTTGCAGGGATTAAATTTTTTTTAAAGGGTTAAACCCTAGTTTCAGAGGAATTAAATTTGCATACGTTTTGCAAGAGTTAAACTCTTTTCAACTCAGTTCTTTCCCTTAGGTTTTGAATCTGCATGACAGAATCTCCCCGATGAGAATTAAATTCTCAATTTGTGGGGAGATTTGCTTCTGCACATCTTAACCAGAGGAAGAACTAAGTTCTTTGAGAAAAGTTAAACTCTTAGTTTGAGAATTAAATTCTCTTTTTGTTTTGTGGGAGCTTTTGGAAAGGGTTCCTTTTCTTTCTAGAGAATTAAATTCTCTCTATATTTTTCTTCCCCTCTTCCCCTGTGTGTTTTTTTCCTCCTCTCCTTGCTCCTATTTATATGAGAAGAAAAAAAATCAATTTGTTAAGAAAATCCCTCACTGAGAGATCATGATTGATTCCATGATCTTTTAGATCAATCGGTGAATTTTATTCACCGTTGGATTTTTAATCCAAAGGTTCTCTGTTTAAAAGAGAGTATTTCTTATTTGTTTAACAAGATTATGAATATCTTGTTGGTTTTAACAAGATCAAAAATATATTTTCTAAATATAGAATTTAATTCTATCATATCTTTTTAGTTTAACAAGATTAGGAAAATGTTTTCTTATAATAGAATTTTATTCTACCAGATGATCACCGTTAGATCTTTGATACAAAGGTCCTCTGTTTAATAGAGAAGATCTTTCTAGTTTGAGGAAGATCAGGAAAATATTTCCCAAAATAGAATTTAATTCTCGAATTTGATAGGAGCATTTTAAATTGGGGCGCTCACATGCTTTGCATGTGAGAGGCAAGAGAACTCACGTGCTTAACACGTGAACCATGCTGTGGGTTTTAGCCTATTTATGTTTAGCGCTCACATGTTTAACACGTGAGGCATGTTTGGCCGTTGGTTATTTATGCTCAGCGCTCATATGCTTTGCATATGAGCGCCCACGTGCTTTACACGTGAGACCTGTTTGGCCCTTGGTTATTTATATTCAGCGTTCGTATGCTTTGCATATGAGCGCCCATGTGTTTTACACGTGATGTCCAACTGTGAATTATTTTCCTTTTTCTTTTCTCCCTTTTTTTATAAGGGTTATAAGGGAACAAATTAAATAGCTCTTGGCCGAAAATTTTGGCAAGAACAGGCATGAAATCCGAAATATAAGATATTCCGGGTTTATGATGTCTAAGAATATTGCGGATTCTAATTATTATAGTTTTCTGTTTTCTTTTCTACGACCATAAGTGTAATATGTAGGGTATCCCAATCCCGTTGCTATATATCAACAAGTTTTAGGGATACACATATTTGCTTACGTTGATGATATGTGATATTATGTGTTGCTGTTGATATGATTTATTGGATCGTCGTGAAAGAATAGCCGGGGGGTTCTATGTGAGATAAGAGTTTTTATTTTCATTCATGTAAAATCTTTATGTAATATTCTTTTATTGGGGCACTTCCGGGTTGAGGATGATGTCGCCATTGTTGTATATTATTTACTTTTTCGCATTAGGATAGACCCAAGGCGAGGAGCATAAGTAACCGGGTTCTAGAGTCCAGTGGAAGACCATCTCAAGGAGTTGAGACCGGGTCTCTTAACTCAAGATTTGGCAGGGTTACTTGCTGCTCTCGTAGGGGTCTAGGGATGTGGGTTTGGCTATTCATCATGACTATGGAATCCATGTTTTACATTATTGGCTAAATTTAAAACACGGACATCCTAGTATATCCAATATTTCATATATTGCTTCTGCTGCTTGATTCTATGATGTTGATCATATAACTGCGTGAGACGAATGTAATATTATATATATGATATATAATAAACTTTGCTTATGTTTTGCACTCGCGCTAGTCCAGCCCCCGCTCTACAGGTAGTTAAGTAACCTAACGGTGCATGACGGGGCCCGTGGCGAATGCGAATGGCATAAGCGTACGTTCTATTTTTGTTTCATTTTTCTGTAATGTATAGGAAATATTAATTAATGGGACTTCATTAATGTGATTAATGAAAAGAAAGAAACCAAAAGATATTGTAGAATCAAATTTTCAAAAAGGGTAGCTCTAGTTTTTGCTTTGCATAGTGGTATTCCTTGATGAATATCCAACATCTCATTCGATGAGGAAAGAGCCGAGATCCCTTCACTGGGAGTGACGTCTTTAGCGAAACTAGCAAATGCTACAACCCGCTCGGTTTTGTTTTTTGATTGCTTCTCTAGTTCCTGCTTTTCATAATGGTATTCATGAATATCCAGCACCTCATTCGATGAGGAAAGAGCCGAGATCCCTTCACCGGGAGCAACCTCTTTAGCGAAACTAGCAAAAGCCTAAAAAACACTCCTTTTCAAAATCACTAGATTCTATAACGATATCAAGTTCATTACGCTCATGATTTTCTTAAAAACATGCGTAGCCCTCCGTCATTTCAGATAAGTACTATTTAGTATTCGTGCTGCGTTTGCTGGCCAACGTCAAGGCGTAGTGTGCGGTAGCTGATAAGTACTTATCTGCTGCATGAGATGTGATTGGATTAGGGTAGTCGTATGACTTTGTTGGCCAGCATCAAGGGTCGTACGGGTGGGTTTGATTCAATTAAGAAATGAACGGGTTGAACTTGACTAGTGGCCTATGATTTGTTGGCCAGCGTCAAGGTCATAGGAAGCTAGGGGTAAAAGCCATTATCGGGAATTTCAAGTGTTGAAATTCGCAATGAGATTGCATACTTTCTATATGATAGTTGGATCCCGATACCCACTGCGAGTAAGAGTTACTCCCGGGAGAATTTTGCACTTTACAATTAGCCGATCAAGTAGGTGTCTAAAAAGGTGTCAATGAGGTTATGCCTCTGGGAAAACGAGGTTTATTTTAATTAGGTCTGTGCGAAAGCACGGAGAACCTCCCTCACAGTACCGACACTGGTCTGGCCGAACGATTAGCGAACTTGTAGGGTGTAATTAATCCCGGCTAATTTTATCTTTTAGGGTTTGAAGGAAGATTTGATAAAAACAGTGGGAGCCATTCTGATTAGATAAGATAATAACCAATCTAATCTTGAAAAGAGTGCACGCAAAGTGATTATCTTTCTCTCTTTCCTGATAGCGACCAATGAAATATCTTAATCAAGATAATAATATGGATATATTGACCGAACCTATTTATTATACTGGGCTAACTTCCGCTCTACCTTATGATTGTCATAATTCTGAGTAAGGAATAGGGGAATATACGGATTCCCACGCCACCCAAACGAAGAAAAAGTATGTTGATGCATTGTCTTCGGGTGTGTTCGTTATCAAGAACTGTTTCTCAGTTTACTCTACGTCCTAGGTATGGGATACCGGATCAGGATCCCACACATGTAATTTGTTACATGGGGTATTGAGGTAGAGAACTGGGACAGGGTGATATGTCTCTAAGTTGTAGAGATGGTGCAATTGTTGCAGCCAAAGCAGTTGGCAGATATCACCTGGTGTTACCAACAGATAATACATTGATTCTTAGCGACTATTATTTCGTACCAATAATATTGTGAATATTTTCCTAAATCAAATGTTGATTGGGTAAGGTACGTTGTATAACAGTGTACACGTTCTGAATCAAAACACAATTCCAACGTACAAAACACACACAAGAGGAACAATTTAGAAATGAACGAAGTCTTTTTGTGGTATTGTAGACTGGGTCATATCGATGACACAAGACTAGCTAAAGTTCCATAAGAATGCATATTTGAATTCGTTCGAATTAACATCTTATGAAACTTACCAGTCATGTCTCAAAGACCAAAGTGACCAAATCTTCGTTTACTGGAAACGGAGAAAGAACTACTAAACTCTTGGATAGATACATAGTGATGTATGCAGCCCTATGTCTACATATGCCAGGAATGGTTCCGCGTATTTTATTACATTCACTGATGTTCTCTCAAGATACGGACATGTGTTCTTATTGAAACACACAACTGAATCTTTTGAGAATTTCAAGGAATATAAGTACGAAGAAGAGAACCAGATGGGTAAAGGTATTCAAATCCTTCGATATGATCGGGGAGAAGAATAATAGAGCATGGAATTCCGAGACTATTTAAAAGAGAATGAGATTCTCTCTCAGTTTACTCCTCCGTATACTCTACAGCACAACGGTATATCGAGGTGGAGGAATTGCACCCTATGAGATATGGTGCGCTCCATGATGAGTACTGCTCAGTTGCCTAATTCCATTCAGGGACATGCACTTGAGAAGATACATGCCTATTGAATAGAGTTCCGATCAAATCCGTTGCCTACCACTCTATATGAGTATGGAATGGGAAGAGACCATCTCTTAAACGAGTTAAGTTATGGGGTAGTCTGGCCTATATTGAAAAGCAAAATCCGGAAAAGCTCGAGGTAAGGTCAGTTCTGTGCAAGTTTGTAGGATATCCCGACCATTCGTGAGGGTATATCTTCTACCATACCGAGAACAAAAAATATTTTGTTTCTCGACATGCCACCTTTTTGGAAAAGGAATTTCTTATGGAAGAAATCAGTGGCGATGAGGTAGAACTGGAAGTAGTTCCAGCAAACACAAACAATAACTGACGATTTGGTGGAACCGGAGGATTCAATAGTCCCAGACGAACCGAAGCCACTCCGTAGATCTAGTAGGGTTCCTCATCCACCTGAGAGAACTACGGTTTTCTCATAGACGATGGGAGCGAAGATTGCATCATATAGATGATGACCCAACTAGTTTTGAGCAGGCCATCACAAGTGGAGACGATGTGAAATGGCTGGATGCTATGCGATCTGAGATGGAATCCATATACACCAGCAAAGTGTTGACTTTTCATATTGCTCCTGAAGGGGTAAAACCCATCGAGAGCAAGAGGATCTTTAAGAAATATAAATCGGTGTAGATGGAAAAGTTGAGACTTTCAAAACTATGCTTAAGTTCATCAGGATCCTACTTTCCATTGCTGCATACCATGACTACGAAATCTGGCAGACTGCACGTCAAAACCTCTTTTCTAAATTGTGATTTAGAAGAGAGCGTATATGACACTGCCAGAGGGCTTCGTAGTCAGTAGGAGCAGCAGAAGCATGTGCAAGCTGCTTAAATCCATCTACGGGTTAAAACAGGCATGGCGGAGATGGAACATCTGTTTTAATGAAGCTGTCAAAGAGTTTGACTTCATCAAAAAGGTAGATAAACCATGTATAAATAAGAATGTTGTAGAGAGTATGGTTGTCTTCCTTATATTGTACGCGGATGACATACTCTTGATAGGAAAGGGTGTTCCTATGCTACACTCGGTCAAGCACCTCTTATCACACAGGTTCTCCATGAAAGATCTAACTGATGTTTCCTACATCCTGGGTATATAGATCTATATAGATAGATTTAAATGGATTTGGGATTGTCCCAATCTAGGTACATAGACACCATACTAAAGGGGTTTAATATGGATGATTCTAAGCATGGTAATGTACCTGCTTGTTCAGGAATCACTCTCTCCAAAGAGATGTCTCTCGAGACTGATTTGAAGAGGACTCGCATACAAGGGATACCCTATGCTTTGGAAGACGGGTCAATCATGTATGCGATATTATGTACCAGACCAGATGTAGCTTACTCACTAGGTGTAGTGAATAAGTATCGAAAAGATCTTTGGGAAAACCACTGGACAGCTGAAGAACATTCTTAAGTGCTTGAGAAGGACTAAAAAGATGTTCTTGGTGTATAGTAACGGTGAACTCCAGATGGAGTCCTTTACCGATTCGAGCTTCCAGAGTGATAAGGACGATTGAAAGTCAGTCTCGGGTTTTGTCTTCACCCTTAGTGGAAGGACGGTATGTTGAAAAGGTTCCAAGCTATATACCGTAGTCGACTCATTGATATAGGCTAATTACATCGCTACCAACGATGCTGCCAAAGTGGTTGTCTAGATGAATAGAGTTCATGAGATGGACTAGGTTCCTACCATTAGGCATCCAATACCTGTGTATTGTGATAACAATGGAGCTGTGGTTTTGGCCTAGGAACCCTGGTCCCGTCAGCGATCTAGACATATTCTCAGACAGTATCACCTGATCAGGGAGATAGTTGATTTTCGGCAGATCGGCGTTAGGAGAGTTGACAAAGAGGATAACACATCATATCCACTCACCGAGGCCTTCCCCCTGATGCCATTCGAGAGACTTTTGGGACGTTGGGTATAAGATACTACAACAACTGGCCTTAGTGCAAGTGGGAGATTGTTAGGAATATGTATGCCTTAGAGGCCATTATTGTACATGTTATGTATATTATAGTCGATGCTTGGACATATATATAGAGGACTTTCTTGCTCGACATGATAATATGCTATCTGGTTACTCTTTATCTTAACATGTTGACGGGTATTCTTTACTGTCTTGCTCTCATATATTGATAAAGCCCTTAAGATATGTACTTGACTATCAGGATTATGATGAGATCATACTAGTGGGGCCAGGGTAGTCCACAAGTACATTCTTTAATCAATTCCTAGTCATGGGAATATCGAGACCGGGGCATCTATATTCCAGTGTAGACTAGTGTGTACGTTTCTTGTCCCTTAAAGGGCGATGGTTGATCCCACAACTATTGGTGTGTGACATCAAAGATTATACATGGGTGCTCATTGGAGAATGGTTACATCGAACAGGACTCGCTGAGGACTCCAATGTGGTAGTATACCTATCGTCAGATAGCAGTCCTCTGGTGACACTAGTACAGATTAGTCTGTAGACCCGAGATCGTCATAGAGTCTTGTGTGGCTCCCACTGTGCTTTGATTTCCTCCTTACCACGACTCAAAAGAATCGTGCAAACAGGTGGATTTTGGGTACAGTCCTGAGTCACATGGAGGCAATGAGCGATAGGAGGGGTTTTGTCTCTCCCGGTATTGGGGGTTGATGATGCGATATGCTCGATTGGCTATAACTGGAAGTCCTTGGCCAGGGCTGCTGCTGAGATTTACTGATAAGAGTTATCAGTAGTTTCTCAAACCGTTATAGGTCAGACATCGGCATGACTTATCACGTTACCGGGGCCTGACGTTTACCACCCCTAGACATGATATGCGACATATCAGACGAAGAGACCGGACTGTACAGTAGTGTTACTGATAGGCTTCATGGAGAGTATAGACGAGCTTGCTTGTTGATCTTCATATCGCTCAATACCCGGGTAGCTGTTACGTTCAGCTAGTACCACTGACGGCTTGTGGGTGACTGATGTGATCATCACCTACTGCTGGCGTATTGATGAGTCTTTAAAGTCCTATACAGAAGTTTCCTGGTTCAAGCGAAACGAAGTAGGACACATATGTGATATATGTGTGGGCCTGATTAAATACGTGTATGCGATACCGTATTGTAATCTGGCGGTTATCTGTTATCGGTTCGGTTATATGTGATATGACCAGATTGTCGAATCAAGTGTTGATTTGATAATCTGATATACAGATATATGATATTAGTCGGTCATATATGATATAACCGGATTATTAAATCAAGTGTTGATTTAATAATGTAATATACATTATTTGTGATATGATATATCTTAACTAATATCATTAGCTCACTAATTATTCTTCATTATATATATGTTAATATATATGATATAAGATATATATATATATATATATATATATATATATATATATAAAATAATGAAGTATGGCATGATTTCTATTTTTGAGAAAAATAGAAAAGAGGTGGAAAATGAGAGTATGGTTGCAAGCATAGGCTTTATTCATAGTTTATTCATCTTGACTTACTATTCAAGTATGGTTGCAATTTTATATTGCAAAATTCCATGCTTGAATGAGTGGGGGTCAAGAGTTGCCATTCATTCTTTGCTCATTCTCAACACTTAGCCATTTTTCTTGAGTTGCTCCCATGGTTGCTCTCTAGTTTCATCTTCTTCCTCAATTGCCATGGTTCAAACTTCAACCCTCATATGAGATGTGAATCATGAAGCTTGAACACAAACTTGTGAGCTTTTAACATCCCCTAATTCACCATCCCACACCAAACTAGCAATTTGGTGTAGTGTGTTTCTACACTAAAGGAGTTTAGTGTAGAGTTAGCTTGGGCTACAGTAACTTTGGGTGGATCGTCTTTGGCGCGAAGATCACGAAGGAGGTTCGTTCAACTCGAAGTGGAGCCTAGTGGAGTCGCGGGGCTACTACACGGAGCATGTGAAGAGAAGGACTCGAACTACAAAGGTTGTATGCTCTTTTCTTCTCTTTAGTTCAACACATCACAAAGGCAAAACCTTAATAATCTAGTAAAGATCTTGTTTAGTCTATCTTAGCACTACTAAAATTTAAAATTTGGCATACTTGATGCCTCTAGAACCTCATGTTGGTGCTAAGGTTGACTTTCACAAAGAAGAAGCAATTATATTCATACCATCTCAGATGAAGGGAATACGGTTACTGATATTAAGCAAATAGAAGATATTACGCTGAGACACTTCCAGGATCTTATCGTTGTAGCAATTAAAGAGATATGGAAAGCGTCAGACAATTTTTGGGAAGCAGGGGACAAACTGACCGAAGATGAAAATAGGGTCTTAGAGATGGAGTTCTTGGAAAAAGAAATGAAAAATATGGTCTTTGAACTGGAGGGAGACAAAGCACCGGGCCCAGATGGCTTTGCAATGATGTTTTATTAGTACTTCTGGGAGACGGAAAAAGAGGATGTTATTCGAATCTTCAAAGCCCTGCATAAAAGGGATCTTAGCTGAGAATGCTTCAACTTGGCCGTAATTGTGCTATTACCAAAGAAGGAAGGTGCAAATTCTTTGAAAAAATTCAGACCTATTAGTCTGCTAAATTGCTCGAGCAAAATTGTAACAAAAGTCCTTACAGATCGACTGAAAGCGCTAATTGATAGGATGGCAAGCCCCTCCTAAACTGGCTTCATCACTAAAAGGAGCATCATGGACCGAATAGCGAATGCGCAGGAAGTCCTCCAGGACGCCAAAAGACGACAACAGAAAGGGTACCTAATGAAATTAGACTTTGCTAAAGCATTTAATACGGTTGAATGGCGTTGCGTCTCTGAAACACTTTCGCTTAAAGGGTTTAGCCAAAAATGGGGGGCGTGGATTTCTAAATGGCTGTCATCTGCTTCATCCTATGTCTCGATCAATGGTAGTATTTCTAAAGATTTTAGATGCAAAAGAGGACAGAGGCAAGGATACCCGCTATCACTGTTGATTTTTAATTTGGTTGCGAATGGTCTATCCAATATCATACAAAGATGCAAATCATATAGACGATTGCAAGGATTGGGCCCTGGTGAGAATAGGATGTCTACCATTAACCTTCAATATACGGATGACGCTATTATCTTTAGAAGGAATAGTCAACGACAAGCCATTACTATTAAATGGATTCTATACAACTTCGAGATGTGGTCAGGGTTACGTATCAACTTTGATAAGAGCACGCTGACTTTATGGAATGGACAGGAGGACAAAAATCGAGTGATTACTAGTGTGCTGAATTGCAAGGCTCAGGATTTCCCCATCAAATACCTTGGGCTGCCAATTCGACTAGGGTCTCTGAAGAAGTCGGACTGGATGTTTCTAATTGAATGCTTCCAAAAAAGATTAGATGGATGGAAGGCCACTTGTCTTTCCCTTGAAGGATGATTAACTCTCCTAAATTCTGTACTGACGGCCCTTCCAATCTACTACATGTTTTTCTATCGGCTGTCAACTTGGGTTGTGCATAGAATCGATAAGATCAAAAAATCTTTCCTTTGGAAAGGAAACAATGAACAGAAAAATGTATAATTTAGTAAAATGGAAGTCGGTGTGCCGTCTAAAGAATGAAGGAGGGCTCGGAATAAAAGATATTAATATTATGAATAAAGCATTCCTCGCAAAATGGTGGTGGAGGATGTCCGAAGGAAAGAAAACTGATGGGTTAGTACTATAAACACGACTTACCGAATTCGCAAAGGAGGAATAAACTCTACTAGCAAGAACGCTGATACGGCCTCTGTGTTCTGGAAAGGGGTTACTGCAATTAAAGATCTGTTCTTCAGAAGAATTTCTTTCACACTAGGAAACGGACGCTCAATTAATTTCTGGTGTGATAATTGGTGTGGGAAAACTTCCCTCCAAGAAGAATTCTCTGCTATGTTCGCCATAAAAAAATTGTGATGCCTCGATGGAAAGTCAATGGAAAATGGAGGCCAATATTCAAAAGAAGATTCACATGACATGAGCTTCAAGATAAACATAGATTGATCAATTATCTAGAGAACTGAAAGCCAATGGCGGATAACACAGATGCCCCGAGCTAGAGATGGAACGCAACATACAATGATGATGATCGTAAATGGTGTTGGCTATAGTGCTCTCAAGTCAATTATTGGATCATAGGCACGTGATTGCAATGATTGAGGGAGGACCTATACCGGTAGAACAGTCTTACTCGAGATGATAGTATGCTATCAGGTTTGACTTTATCATCGTGTACATGCTTCTGGTGATATTACAAATCACTATTATATGTTGATAGAGCACATAGGATTCTTGCTTGACTACCAACAGTATGATGGCGATCATATACGTGGGAGTTGGGTGGTCTATAAGCACATCCTTAAAAATGTCCCTAGTCGTGGAAGTTTCGAGACTGGGTATCGATACTCTAAGAGTAGACTAGTGTATACTTATCGAGACCCCGACGAGGGGCGGTGGCCGGTCTCACAAGCCATTGGAGTTAGTTGGTTCACCTAAGATGTATACAGGTGCTCATTGGGTTATGAGTACACCGGACGGACTCGCCGGGAACATGCTAGTTGGTATTATACCTATTGTTAGATAGCGGTTCCCTGGTGACATGTGTACAGGTTGGTCTATTGACCTAAGATCATCATTTGTCTCATGTGAGTTTCCACTGTGCTTTGATTACTACCCTACCATGGCTCAAAAGAGTTGTGCAAACAGGTTTTAGTTGGGTACAGTCCCGAGCCACATGGAGGCAGTGAGCGGATCGTCAGGGGATTCGTCTCTCCCGGTATTGGGGGTTAATGTCGCGGAGTGCACGAGTGGCCATCGCCAGAAATCCTTGGCCAAGATAGTCGAGAATTACTAATCTAGGATCGGTAGTTTCTTAGATGGTGATAGGTTTCATACCGACACTAAATGTCAAGTTATTAAGGGTCTAACTTTATCCACCCCCTAAACTCGATATGCGATACTCATACACGGACGGACCGGACTGTACGGATATTGTCACTGTCAGACTTAGTAGGGATTTCAGGATGAGTTTGCTCGTCGGCCTCCCTTTCGCTCAATACCTGGGTAGCCGTTACGTACAACTAGTGCCACTAACATGCTTGTAGTTAAACCTATTGCCAGCGTATTGACGAGTCTTTAGAGTCCCACACAGAGGGTTTCACTGCTTCGGGCGAAACGTTGTAGAGGCCGTATGGTTTTATGGCAGGGTTCGATCATATTCGTGCACTTATGCACGGATCATGATTAGACGGATAATACTAGTGGGTTTTGGTTTAAGCCGGATCCTAGTATTATATTGTTGGATAATTTTCGTCTCGTTGTATTCGTATTCAGTCGGAATACGGATGCAGGTATGTATATACAGATGAGGGGTATTCTTATAATCTGTTACAAGTTTACTTTAAATGTTGCCATTTCATTTTCATTAAACATTTAGGTTAATGTTTATTAAGGGGAAAGTGTAAGCGCATGCACTTGGTGACTCATGTCTATGAGTCATGAGATAATTCATGGTGACATGGGTTTTTTTTTTTATTTTGGCCAAGATATTTATGTGTGGGTTGTGAGATATTTGAGAGAGCAAGTGGCAGATCTTTTCTAGTGTGGCTTTTCTTTACTTGCTCAAATAGATCACAACAATAACACACAAAAGATAACTCAAGCCAAAACAACTTAAGAAAAGGAGCAGACACTTTCTTCACTTGCCTTTTTCTTTAGCCAAGCCTTTGCTTCACACTTCTTCTCCCATGGCATCTTCTTCAACCTCCATCCATACCCTCTCATGAGTTGAGAATCCTTAGGTGTTATGAGACAAAGTAATCACAAACTATCTCTACTTCATCTTGGTTATTTAGGTTGGCAAACTAGATACCCGAATTGCTTCGGTTTTGAGGCAGGAGCCCGTATTACTAACCCTCGACGTGGAGCTTCTTCAATGTGGGGAGACCGGAGATCAAACATGATCAAGGAAGCCACGAGGAGCTTGGGACAGAGGTTGAAGACCGAAGGACACGGATCGATCGGTATAACCTCTCTAAACTCATTTCATATAGCTAGTGTAGGGTTAATGGTATAATCCGTCGATTAGGGTTCCGTTAGCACCGGGTGTTTAAAGTTTTTGTTCCGCATTTGGCCACAGATTGATGGCCGGGGCGCTGGCGTAACCCAACAAATGGGAATTCCTCAAATTACGACACGTAGCAGATGACGTGTCATCCACGTAAACCTGCCAGATTCCTGGGGGCTACGGAGATGGAGTAAGTACGATGCATTGTGGACATTTCTCAGTACATCGTTTTGAAATTTCATCCGACCTTTTGGAGACCTTCCCGGAGTACCATCCCTATTCTCCTAACAACCAGCCAACAACTCGCCTCCGAGCTATCCTACAGTCGAGCTACCTCGGCCACCTCGCTCGTCACTGAGCTATTGCAGAGCTGAGCTTCCTCGGCTTCCCTATCTAGCCGAGAGCACGGAGCCCAAGCTCCCCTGTAACAGCTCCGTGTATCTCACCATGACGAGATCTCCGCTGCTCCATATCCCGCGTCCCACGTTAACGTATTTTTCCATTAATGGGTGTATCCCGCCATCAACACAAACGTGACGTAGGGGCGTAACTGACGGTGAGAATATCGCATCGGCTCGCTCCAATGCGACCCCTATATAGACCCCTTTTCCAGATGACTCAGGTACGTCGAACTCATTTCCATGACTCCACTACTCCGCCTAATTACTCCTCGGTACTTACTTGATCGTCGGAGGGTTCCACGGTAGTTTCCCACCCCAGGACTTCCCTTACAGGTAGCTCGTTGTTATCAACAACCAACAACCCATTGAGACCCACACATTCAATCCTCACATCAAATCTAAACCGTTCAGCCCGCTGGCAGCAAAATCAACAGAGGACAGCAACTGAAAGAGATTCCGACCTCCATCAGTTGGTGCTTTCTGTGGGAAATGGAAAGATTTTCCATCCAAAAAGTTGATCTTCCGCCTTCGATTCAATGGCCAGCGATAATCGCAACGATCCCAGCACGAGCCGCTTCGTCCTCCACAACGGAGGCAAGGAAGATTCTACTCCACCTTCCAATATCGTCGACGTCTTATCTGCACAGATCGACAGGCTCACGGCAATAGTGGACACGCTCGCTCGTGTTCAAACGGCTGACTATGCCCGTCAAACTGCTGCCTCTACTCCCTGGAACGACGGCATGTGTGGGGCGACGAAAGGACACATTCAGGCCTTCGACCTCGCTCACGCCCATCTCGATGTCCCCGAACACCGGCGTGCCAATTCCGGCAGTCACGACCCCTATACGAGCAATGATTTCATGACTCGTTGGGCGCTGGATAGCTTAACACCGAGATCTCAAGAGAGACCAGGATATCGTTTCAACGCCCGCCGTGCTCTCTCACCCCTTGAGGAGACATCGGTCAGGTCGCCTGATTCCAGGCAAGACCGATGTCACCATACTCATCAAAACCGCACACATGGCGAACGTCAGGGCCAGCCATGAAGACTCCATCCCGAGGATATGAGGAACGTGATAGAACGGAGCCGAAACCGCTCCATCGCACAAGCCCGGAGCAGAGATAGCAGGCACTCTGACTATGGAGAATCCTTAGGGTACCAACAATGAATCGAGGTCCTTGAGAAGAAGATTGAGGACATACGGCTCGCCACCCGTTTGACCGGAGGAGTGGCAAAGTACTCCGCAGATTCGTTCACGAGGCCCTTCAGGAGCAGTTATTGGGGGAGCGGGTCTCGTCTTAGAACAAACCACCCAAGGTGGCCCTCTTCGACGGGAAGTCTGACCTGAAGGACCACTTGGATGCGTTTATGGCAGGCATGAGTTTCCAAGACAACTCAGACGCAGCTCAGTGCCGAGCATTCCCCACTACCCTCATCCCGGCCGGCCGAGATTGGTTCCGCGGCCTTGCACCATGCTTGATCTCGACCTTTGACGAGCTGGCGACTCAGTTTCTCTGTCATTTCATCCGTAACTGACGACAAAAAAGGATGGTCGACAACCTATTAACCATCAAGTGTGAAGACAGGGAATCTTTCCAGGGTTATGTCACCCACTTCTATAATGCACTTCTGGAAGTCCCCGAGTACTGTAACAAAACGGTTATCATCGCTTTGGCAGGTCTTAGGAACAAAGAGTGGCTCCACTCTTTCGCATTAGCACAGCCTAAGACCATGGCTAAAGTAAAAGTCTGGACCAAACGAGAAATCCAACTCAAATCGAAAGTAAACAATAACCTACCCCGCGGCGACCGGACGAACCGAAAGAAATGGGACAAGGAAGAGAAGAAAAAAGCCGACCATCCGAAACCTTATTCTCCAAGGTTTCATGAGTACACTCCCCTGAACGTCTCTCAGGCTGAGCTGCTGGAGGAGGCTAAGGGCGAGAGATTTTTCAAACTCCCGCCAGCGACTCAGGGCTGGGCAAGTGACTTCGTGGCCCGTACTGTACCTTCCATTGATCACAGGGGCACCCGACCGAGAACTGCAAACAACTCCGCAACTACATCGAGGAGCTAGTCCGCTCCGGTCTTTTGGCAAAGTACCTATGAGACAAACGACAGGTAGATCGGGAGCAAGCGAACCAACCTCCTCCCGGAGAATTAACGGTCGGGCAGATCATGGTCATCTCTGTTGGCTCGACTCCAAGCAACGAGGACACCCACCGTTTCCGGCCGGTCATGACCTTAAGTGATCCCCCTACAAGAAGTGAAAGAAGGACGATCCAATCACCTTCACTAATAATGAACTTCACAGCATATCACTCCCGCACAATGACCTCCTTGTGATAGCAGCCCGGGTAAACCAATATGAGGTCCGGAGAATCCAAGTCGACTCGGGGAGCTCGATGGATATCCTGTTTTACGACTGTTTCCAGCATATGGGATTAAAACCGTCTGACCTCCAATCGACCTCCCATGTCCTCTCTGTGTTTACAAACCATTCCGTCTTGGCCGAAGGATCGATCACCCTCCCTCTCAACATTAGGGAAGTAGGAAGAACGCGAGCCATATTGGTGAATTTCCTCGTTGCCAGGATTCCTTCGTCTTATAACATCCTCTTGGGTCACCCCACCCTAAACGCCTTCCAGGCTCAGATCTCGACCTATCATCTCACGCTCAAGTTCCCTCTGGACAATGGAGGGATAGGCCGGACCTACGAAGACCAGCAAACCGCCAGGGTCTGTCTCGCCTAGACTTTCCATAAGGACAAAGAAGTTGACAATTTTGAAGATGTGTGTGATCCTCGGGAATCTCTGGATACGCGCGACGATAAAAATGAGATTCACGGTTCTCTGATAGAGACTTTGTTAGAGATTCCTCTCAAGGAGGGAGACGGCAGCCGAACTATCCATATCAGCTCACTCTTGATAGGGGATGCTCGGGATAGCCTGATCCGGTTACTTCGGAGCAACTCTGATGTGTTCGCTTGGACTCCCACGGATATGCCCGGGATTAACCCTAAGGTGATCTCCCACAAGCTTGGGGTCGACTCGAAAGCCCGGCCGGTCCGACAAAAGAAATGAAGTTTCGTGCCAATAAAACAGAAAGCAATAGAGGAGGAGATGGACCGACTGCTCATGGCCGACTTCATCAGAAACCTAGACTATTCGGATTGGCTAGCAAACGTAGTCATGGTCAAGAAGGCAAATGAGAAATGGCGCATATGCGTCGATTTCACCGATCTAAATAAGGCATACCCTAAAGACAACTACCCACGCTCTCGGATAGATCAATTAGTTGACAGTTCGGCCAGTCACGAGCTGTTGAGCTTCATGGATGCCTTCTCTGGTTATAATCGAATTCAAATGAATTCGGCCGACGAAGAGTTAACCGCATTCACCACCTATCGAGGGGTCCACTGCTATAAGGTAATGCCCTTCGGCCTCAAAACACGGGAGCAACATACCAGCGGCTGGTCAACAAGCTGTTCAAGCCACAAATTGGGAGAAATATAGAGGTTTACGTCGATGACATGCTCATGAAATCCGCCTTGTCAGTCGAACATATTACAAATCTCAGTGAGACATTCGATATCCTGCAAAAGTACAAAATGAAACTGAATCCAGCTAAGTGTGCATTCGGCGTCACGAGCGGGAAATTCCTTGGATTCATGGTCACCCACCAGGGAATCGAAGCGAACCCAGAGAAGATTAGAGCCATCATTGACATGGCAATGCCCAAGAGCAATGTTGATATCATGAGGCTCACGGGCAGGGTGGCCGCTTTGAGTCGCTTCATGTCCAAATCCGGAGAGAAGTGCATGCTTTTCTTCAAAGTCTTAAGGAAGATCCCCAGGTTCGAGTGGTCCGAGGAGTATCAAGTTGCTTTCAAGCAGCTCAAGACACATCTGGCGACCCCCCTTCTCACCAGACCAGCTAAGGGGGACAAGCTATTGCTGTATCTGGCCATCTCCGACCAAGCTACCGACTCCGTACGCATCAGAGAATCCGAAAAAATACAAAACCCGATCTAATGCATCGCCACGTTTTCAAGGACACAGAGACCAGATAACCGGCCATAGAAAAGATAGTCCCGACGCTCGTCGTCACCTTCAGGAAGCTCCGGCACTATTTCCAGGCTCACACGATCATTGTTCTCACCGGGCGGCCCTTAGGGAATATCCTCGGTTCCCCTGAATCGTCGGGCCGCTTAGAGAAATAGATATGGGACTTGTCCCAATTCGACATCCGGTACTGACTAAGGCAAGTTATCAAATCACAGGCCCTAGCCAATTTCATGGTCGAATTCACCATTCCTAATAAAAAAAGGAGTGTCGATCACTACCCCTGACCCACGATCCTCAGACGAGGAGACGCTCGGCCCAATTCCGGATTGGGTGCTCTACGTGGACAACTCCTTTACAGAGGATGGGAGTGGAGCGGGATTGGTCATTCGTGGTCCAAATGAAGCAGAAATGGAACACTCTAAGAGATTTGGCTTCAAGGCGTCGAACAACGTCGCAGAATACGAAGCCTTATTGGCTGGGCTACGAATCGCCTCCGGGATGGGGCTAAAGACAATCAAGATCCACAGTGACTCCGCTTTGGTCTTCGGACAGGTGACCGGATGTTTCGAAGCCCGAGAGCCCCTGACGATGAAATACTTAGCGAAGGTAAAAAGGCTTCGGAGAAATTTCGACGAGGTCTAAGTAGAATAGATTCCCAGGAGCATGAAAGCCAAGGCCGACGCGCTAAGAAAACTCGTCTCTTCTTATTTGGCTAATCACAAGAGAAACATCCTCTTCGAAGTTCTGCTATGACCCAGCATCGAAGAGGTAGAGGTGATACACCGGATCTACACTGCTCAGGGGGATATCCCGGATTGGAGAAATCCCATAGTGGAGTTACTCAGGGACGGAGTACTCCCCGAGGACCGAATTGAAGCACGCCAGCTCCGCATAAAAGCTCGTCACTTCGTGTGGAGTAAGGGAAACCTGTACAAAAAATCATACATCTAACCTCTATTCCGATGCGTCGATCTTGACTAAGCAGATTACGTTCTCCGAGAGATACATGAAGGAGTCGGGAGAGCACATCAAGGGGCCTGCAGTCTAGTTCAAAAGACACTGCTGCAGGGGTGTTACTGGCCAACTATACACAAAAATACAGAAAAGCTGGTCAGAAGGTGCAAGACCTGCCAACTCTTTGGCAGCATTTCTCGACTACCCGCTGCCGAATTGACACCACTAAGTTCCTCTTGACCATTCGCATAGTGGGGGATGGACATGGTCGGCCAACTCCTCACCGGCACGGGTGTACATAAATACATCCTTGTCGCCATGAACTACTTTACGAAGTGGGTCGAAGCCACGCCGATCAGGAAACCAGATGCCACCTCTACGGTGAAGTTCCTGCAGAATAATATAATTTCCTAATTTGGAATCCCGAAGCGCATCGTCACCGACCACGGAACCATCTTTAAAAATGACAAAGTCAAAGAATTCTGTAGCGACTATAATATATTTTGATGAAGTTCTATGCGGTCACGCATCCCCAATGCAACGGGCAAGCTGAGGTAGCAAACCGAGGTGTCATCCGGAGCCTCAGAACCGACCTGGAAGGATGACAGGGCGGCTGGGTCGAGGAACTGCCATAGGCGGTGTTATGAGCGTTGCGAATATCGAGACAAACACCCACGGGGGAAACCCCGTTTAGCCTATATTACGACACCAAGGAAATGGTCACCGCAGAAATTGGCCTTCCCAGCTATTGAGTCGAACACTTCGATGACGAGGCCAATGTCTTGGCACTTCGAAGCAACCTAGACATCCTATTGGAAAAGAGAGATCGGGCGCTAATAAGGATGGCCACATATCAGTAGCAGACCGCTTGGTATTACAATGCCCGGGTTAAATATCGAACTTTCAAGGCAGGAGACTTAGTCCTACGTCGGAACGAGTTCGAAGACCAAGGGAAGCTGCACAAGTTCTCCCCGAAGTGGGACTGTCCTTTTCTCATAACTGAGACATTACCCGGCGGAGCCTACCGCCTCTAAGATTCCTAGGGACGTGACTTTCCACGGCCATGTAATGCCGAAAAGCTTAAATTGTACAGATGAACTTATACTCTTTCGAATAATGAGATTCATCTTTTTATGTCAACTAAAATTATTTTAGTTTCTAAGCCAAGCCCTCACTATGAGGCGACCAAGTAGCTTCCTGTTCGGCTCATCCACAGCAGGCAGCTTCCTACCCGACTATGTTGTGGATCCAAAGCCCTCACTACGAGGCGGCTGAGTAGCTTCCAGCTCAGCTCATCCACAGCAGGCAACTTCCTGCCCGGCTACGCTGTGGATCCAAAGCCCTCACCACGAGGCAGCCGAGTAGCTTCCGGCTTGGCTCATTCGCAGCAGGCAGCTTCCAGCCCGGCTACGCTGTGAATCCAAAGCCCTCACCATGAGGCGGCCGAGTAGTTTCCTGCTCGGCCCATCCTTACCGGACAGCTTCCTGCCCAGCTATGCTGTGGACCCGAAGCCTTAATCTCGAGACGGCCGAGCTTCTTCCTGCCAGGCGCATCTGCGTCGAAGTCTGTAAGCCGACCACTATTCGGCATGCGATCACGAAGTAAACAAACTTGTAACACCCTAGTTCATTTATACCAGTTCTATTTTGAGTATTTCTTTATTTATGGTCTTTTCTTGATTTACTGTGTTTTGGGTGCGAATAGTGTATTTGACATCTGTATTTGCATCCGACCCGACCCGCTTGCTGAAAATCCGTCTTGATTCCTGTTTATGTTTTATGTTTTATCCCGGCTATTTTTTAGGATCCGTGCACTTTCATATTTTATATATATATATACTGCATACTGGCATTATATCTGGCGTCTATATTTTTTTAATAAAATATTTTAAAAATATATAGCATGGCTTGCATTATACCTCTGACCCTGTGGTAGCATCCGCGCATCTTGTTCCGTCTCGTTCAGTGAAACGGGCTCGTTTGGATGGCAACGTGCACGCTACGTGCATCCGTTCTTGGGAGTATGCTTTTTCGGGACCCGGATATCCTGTTTTAATTTTGGTTGACACGTATATTTTCATATTTTAAAACTAGATTTTTAGACCCGACCCGGGCATGTTTTGGATTATTTTTGTATTATATATATATATATATATATACACACACATATATATATATATATATATACTACATACTAGCATTATATCTGACGTCTATATTTTTTTAATAAAATATTTTAAAAATATATAGCATGGATTGAATCATACCCCTGACCCTGTGGTAGCATCCGCGCATCTTGTTCCGTCCCGTTCAGTGAAACGGACTCGTTTGGATAGTTACGTGCACGCTACGTGCATCCGTTCTTGGGGGTATGCTTTTTCGTGATCCGGATATCCTGTTTTAATTTTGGTTGACACGTATATTTTAGTATTTTAAAACTAGATTTTTAGACCCGACCCGGGCGTATTTTGGACTATTTTTGTATTAGCCAAAATATCAAATTTTATTAATATTATATTTTAGTATATTTAACTGTTAAATATTTACGTTTATTTTTTTTTTAAAAGCTAAAAATATATTTTTAAGATTTTAAAATCTTTCCTAACAGAACTCTTCTATCTCCTCTATCTCTCTCTCTCCTCTATCTCTCTCTCTCTCTTTCCATCTCTCTCTCTCCTCTCGCGGCTACGAGATCCCGTCACCCTCTTCCACTACAATCACCTTCCTTCTTCCCCTCTTCTTTAAATTTTGTCGCCTCCACGAAGAAACCCTGAACGAACCCAAAACCCACATACCTCGCCACCGTCGACCCCTCACCGCCGTCGACCTTTCCTCGTCGTCACCATCCTCATCACCACGACTTCTTCCTTTCCCCTCTCTTAACATGACACCACCCTCACTCGAACCCACAAACCCCACAACTCCGACCTCGCCTGCACCCACGTAGCCCCTCGCCGCCGATCTTCTTCGTCGGCCTCATCACCACCATCACCTTCCCTCCTCCTCACCAACACCCCCAAGCCAACCCCGAGCTTCTCCCCTGTGTAGAACCCGACCCCCTGCAGCTGCCGCAACCCTTGCTGCCGTGGCCATGAAGCACCATCTCCGGTGACCCACGACCTCGTCATCTCCCTCTCGTCTTCCTCTCTGGACCCTGTACACCAAACCATCCCCTCTCTTCTCTGTTCTTGTCTTCTTTCTTCTTCTTTCTTTCTTTCTTTTTTCTTGATCTGGTTTTCCGGTGATCGCCAGAGCCGTGCTCTTCGCCGCCATCCAGAAGACCTAGTGGACGTTCCCAGCCAGCATGGTTACCTTCTTGCCTTATCTGGAACTGTCCCGTGTGCCGTGTGTGCGTTGCGATGTTTACCCGACATCGGACGCAGCGTGCGCATCCTGTCAGGTGATCCGTTCAGGCAAGTTCATCTTGCTACATGCTATGTATCTTATTTTTCTACATGCTATGTATCTCATTTTGCATCCATATGAATAAAAATATCATATGTTGATTGCATTGTACACCTATATTAATGTTTTATGGTTTTCGATACCCGTACGCATCCATATCATTAATTATATATCTAGTTGCATCTACAGATCATATTATTTCATGTTACCGTTATATTAACACCCCATGCTTGCTAATGTGTATCCTACGTAGTCATGGAGTTGTAGATGTAACCCCTGATAGATATTTGTGCATCCATATTTTATTGTGTATCCATACCATTAATTCTATATATCTAGTTGCATGCCATGTCATATTAATTCATATTACTGTTACATTAGTACCCCATGCTTGATAATGTGCATCCTACGTAGTCATGGAGTTGTATATGTAACCTCTGATAGATATTTGTGCATCCATGCTTTTACCGTACATCCGTACTGTTACAGTGATTCGATACTTGATACATTTTACTGTTGAGCACCCATTTGATACACTATGCACCCCTGACATGACCTGATGCACCACTGCCTGACTTGATACCCGATCCTGTTCTTAATGCCGACATTCCTGACTTGTTGTCCTGATGGACATATCCTGTTGTCTGCATAGACAAACCTGTGCCTACTTGATCCTGTGTTGCTATTAGCTCCAGATTTACCAATACCTGACTTGCACACTTAACTTGAGGGTAAGAGGAAATCAATGATGAAACCTGACTTGTAACTCAACAGTTTGACACTTATACTGATTAGTTTTACGAACTAGGCCAGCCCCGGGATGCTGCTGCTGACATCATTCATCTGTACATGTTTCCTGTTTAATGCCTAGCGGCATGTCTCGGATTTCAGCCCGAGAATCTGGACCGTGGTCCCGGGCACGCACGGGATATTATTGAGTTACATCGACGATTCATTAAATTGATTTCAAGGTCTTGAGAGTAATTAACCCAGTAGTTTAGTTCAAAGTACTCACCGCACGTCACATGTGCTTATACACTTCACTGTTCCATACTCATGTTACTGTTATACTCTTATTACTGTTCATACTCATGCCTGCATATCTTGTTACCTCCTGATTATATTTTTATTGTTTGATATTATGACCCACTGACGTCTGGGTTTTGCATTGCCCAGATCCTCTATCTTTGTCGCAGGCTAACCAAGAGTATTTTAGCCGACAGGCCGAGCAGTGAGGATCCTGTTAGTATTTTAGTTTAGTTTTCTTTCAGCATTTTCATTTCCTGCTGTGAGCCCGTATTTGGGATGTACTTTCCAGATTGTTACTGTTTATTGGATTTATTGCTTCCGCACATTTATATTTCTTGACTCGTGTATTCTGGCATATGGACATGTACTAGATAATTCATTTTATTTTATTGTTCTTGATATCTTATAGACAGCCGTAATGTGACTGTGGAGGGATGTTTCCTAGCCACAAGTAGCATGGTTAGCTCTGTCACATGCCGATCTTAGCGCACTCTGGGAAGCGGGGCGTGACAGGGTTTGTTTGGTATCAGAGAATAGGATTTAGGTTAATCGGGTTTGATTCTTTTGTAGTTGGGTATTGGACCCAATAAATGAATAAGAAAACCCGTAATTAAGAATATGTACTGCCACGTTGTTATTATGATTCTTGAATCGTATCTTTTTCTTTACCCTTGTCATGACGATATGCAAACAACTTTGCATTTCAACTTGAAACCTTCTCGTTCCCTATTGTTTCTTTCTATTCTGATACTAGGATTTAGGCGACTTGAACAGAGTTATATGATTGTAATTATGAACTGCAGCATGGTTACAATGCAGTACTCAATTGAAGTAATTTGGAGTCCTAGTCTTGATTCACTTTCTTATTTTATGGTCATTGCTTACCAGTTTATGTTCAACGCAAGTTTTGAATCTTGTTTATCATACTAATCCTCTTCGGTGTCTTGGTTTCAGGATCATGGCGGATAGGGAAATGCAATCGTACCAGAGGCGTGTTGATGACGCCGCATTGCTTGGAGTAATTTGTGGGATGCTGGAGAACCAGAAGCAGCAAACCGAGCTGAACCAGCGTCAAGCAGAAGCTTTTTAGGAAGGTTTGCGGACCGTCCAGCAGTCCATAAACAATGTTGTGGCCAAACCACTATAGTATGTGGGTACCGTGGCGAATTTCAGGAGACTTGGTCCATCCACTTTCACTGGTTTGGAGGAGCCGTTGCCAGCGGAACAGTGGTTAGTTGATACGGAGAATCTGCTCGTTGCAGCACAGATTCCGGAGGACCAGAGAGTGGATGTTGTATGCATCCAATTGGTGGACTATGCCCGTGGGTGGTGGCTTGTCGAAGAGACCCGTTTGCCCAAGCCGATCAGTTGGGCAACTTTCTCGCAGAGTTTCTTGGAGAAGTTCTTTCTGCAGACTGCACAGGAGGAAATGGAAGAAAAGTTTATCAGCTTGAAGCAGAATGGCGGATTCGTGGATGCGCATGCGGCTGAATAGACACGGCTTAGTCGATTTGCGGGACCTTTGATGGCCAAAGAAGCTGATAGGGCATGAAAGTTTATGCGCAGTTTGGATGTAGAAATCCAGAGGCACATTATATCTCTGGGATTGACCACTAATTTCGCAAGTTCTTAAAGCAGCCAGAGAGCAGCAGAGCTTATCACTGAAGACAAGGGGTGTGCAGCAGCAGGCAGTTATGGTATGGAAGCCGGCGTTTACGTCGAACCGAGCGCTTATACGCAGAGGTATTCCGGTGAACTGACGTGGCGTGGTGCAGATGAAGAAGCCCGTCATAGCCGATCAGAGAAGGAGCGTGATTTGTGACTTTTGCCATCTACCCGGGCACCTAAAAAGAGATTGCCGAATGATGCTGGGACTTTGTTTGGTTTGCAGATCAGAAGATCATACTATCAATGCCTGTCCGTCGAAGCTTCATTTGAAGGAAGATTATCATAGGCCACCGTAGAAGCAGTTTCAGGGGCAGAGGCAGATAACTCAAAGACCAAATCAAGCTCGAGCCTTTACTCTGAAGACCGAAAAGGCCAAGGCATCAGGGAAAGTCGTTTCAGGTATCCTACTTATTCATGATTTTCCCGCATTAGCATTATTCGATTCTGGTGCATCCCATTGTTTTATGTCGTCCAAGTTTATTGCTGCACACTTTATTGCTTGCACGGCCCTGTCTTGTTGCTGGGACGTACACACTGGAAATGGAAAGATCATATCTAGTAGTGAGTGCAAGGATTGTTCTGTTGTTATTTGCGGACCAGAGTTATTTGCAGATTTCTTGGTGATCGATACCGGCAGTTATGATGTTGTCTTGGGAATGGATTTTCTCGGCACTTTCCATGCTTACATTGATTGTAGGGCAAACAAAGTGATTTTCTAGATTCCCGAACATCCGGAATTTGTTTTTGTTGGAGGTAGCAGTTCTGTCGGGCCATTCGAGTTTAAGGCTAGGCCGACAGGCGCCGTTCTTTCGTCGATGGAAGTTGATAAGGAGGAAGCGCGAGCTATAGTTCGAGAGTTCATGGACGTGTTCGAGGACATCTCGGGTTTACCACCAAAACGAGATGTGGAGTTTGCAATCGATCTTGTTCCTGGTGCAGCGCCAATCTCAAAGGCGTACTATCCGATAGCACCAGTGGAATTGGAAAAAGTCAAGAAGCAGGTTACCGAATTTCTATAGAAGGGTTGGATTCGCAGCAGTAATTCATCTTGGGGAGCTCCAGTTCTTCTAGTCAAGAAGAAAGATAGCACAAGGAGGATGTGCATCGATTATCGAGAATTAAACCGGCTGTGTTTCCCCCAATCAGAGCAAAGCTCTGTTTGAATTTCAAATTCAAAAGGTGAAGCAACGCTTCAGATCTCTTGCGCTGCGCGCAGAGCGCCACGTGTCAAAATCAGACACTCCAGCGCAAGGAGCGTAGCGCTCAAGGCAGCGCACCCAATCAGAGCAAGGCTCTGTTTCAAATTTAAATTTTAATAAAGGAAGCAACGCTTCAGCTGACTTGCGCTCTGCGCTGCGCGACACGTGTCGGCGCAGGTACGCTAGCGCAGTTGCGCTGCGCTCTGCGCTGCTCGACACGTGTCGGCGCAGTCGCGCTAGCGCGACACGTGTCGGCGCAGTCGCGCTGTGCTCTGCGCTGCGCGACACGTGTCGGAGCAGTTGCGCTTGCGCAGTTGCCCTGCGCTCTACGCTGCACGACACGTGTCAAGCGCACGTGCGCTTGTGCCAACTGTGCCAGCACTAAAACAGAATTAAAATTCCAGAAAGATCTTTCCAATCTTGTTAAAAAAAAGAAGATTATTTTCTGTAAAACAGAAGCTCTAGGATCAAAGATCCAACGGTGGGAAAATATCCCCAAATCAATCAGAGAAAGATCTCTGTAACCAACCTAACAAACTAATTGGCCCAATATAAAGGCCTCTAGACTCCAAATCTAAAACACATTGACACAGAGATAGAAAGACAGAGAGCTCTTCTAAAAACTTTGAGAAGAATTCAGAGAGAAAGAAAAAAGGTAAAACCTTTGTAAAAAAAGAAGAATTTCTTCTAAAAAGATCAATGATCTAAGAATAAGATCAAGATCTTTAATAAAAAATAAAAATAAAGAAGTAATCTACTTCATGACTAGATCTTTTGATCTATATAAGGGCATTGCCTTTTGATGAACCACTGGTTCTTGAAATTTGAGGTAGAACCTCTCTGGAACAAGAAAAACTTGTTTTCTTTGATCTAAATTTGATCAAGATATTAAACAGTGCCTTGCACATTTGAAATCTGCACTGTTGCGCTCCTTGGATTGGCGCAAGCTACCAGAGAGCGCCACGTGTCAATCACAGAACAACTGCGCCTTGCGCTTCTAAAAACAGAGCACTGCTCACTTGGTTGGGCACAAGTCACCAGAGCACGCCACATGTCAACAGCGCACTAGTGCAGCGTAATGGCGCAGCGCATTGCGCTTACGCTAACCAAAGCGCAACACGTGTCACCTCCACATCAGTCTGCGCATTGCGCTCCTCAATCAGCGCAAAGCACCTGACAGGCCACGTGGCGCACTGTCAGACTATTAAATGATGCGCATTATTAAGAAAGGGCAGAGCCCAATTAAAAGGCCTAACAGGCCTAATAAAAATGCAGTGCATTATTAAATGCAGTGCAGAGCCCAATTAAAAGGTCTATCAGACCAAATAAAAAATGCAGTGCATTATTAAAAAGGGCAGAGCCCAAACAAAGGCATAACAGGCCAGATGTAAATAAAATGTTAAACATTTTCAAATGGACTTAACCCAATTCTGGCCGTAAGTCCTCAAATTAAATTGAACTGAGCATGACTGCTCTCTCAAATCAATTTACACCCGGTTCAAGGGTACATCTCTGAACTCCTTTGATATTATCGTTGTAATCCTTCAACGTCGTCAGAGAGGTGACGGGTCCCGACAACCACACGTTAATACGGACTGTGGGGTCCTTAAACTCATGGACTAATGCATCCTTAAACCAATATCCGTCCCTAAAATGGGAATGTTGGACCACCATGTCCCTAAACTGGTAATACGGACTGTGGGGTCCTTAAACTCATGGACTAATGCGTCCTTAAACCAATATCCGTCCCCAAAATAGGAATGATGGACCACTATGTCCTTAAACTGGTAATACGGACTGTGGGGTCCTTAAACTCATGGACTAATGCGTCCTTAAACCAATAATCGTCCCCAAAATGGGAATAATGGACCACCATGTCCCTAAACTGGTAATACGGACTGTGGGGTCCTTAAACTCATTGACTAATGCGTCCTTAAACCAATATGCATTCCCAAAATGGGAACAATGGACCACTATGTCCTTAAACTGGAACAATAGAGCCCCCAAATGCTCTTTTGTCGGATCTAAACGATCCCGTTAAGTTGATCTTAGTCGCAAATTGGACTAACGTATCCTTAACAAACGTTTAAGTTGATCTTAGCCTCAAATATGGCTAACGTATCCTTAAACCAAAACCCCAAACCCAAATCTAAGAAGATACGGATTTGGACTAATCCACGTCCTGCGGGCGACAACATAAATTAGTCTCCGTATACAATCCACGGGCAACCACAAACAAAACAAACACCCACGACACGAAGTGAACATCTGGAGAAGGAGAAAGTTGTTACCGCGATGCGGTAGCGTAATTAACTGCAAGGGCTTGCGCCTACAGGGAAGAGCGTCCCCACAATCAAAAACCCATCAGATGAGGGGGAATCTGACGAAGTCTGCTACATCGGCCGCATCCGTCTAAACCTCCGATACACGGTGCCATAAATCAACTTGGCATCTTCGAAGAGGTGGACAGATAAAACCAAATAGCATCTGCCCTGAATCTCAGGCAAGACGTCTCTCTGCGTCGCGCCGCCATTCAGAGGGGAACAGATTCTGGCACGCCCGGTGGGACCTTTTCCTCTTTCCACTCCACACTTCGTGCGTCGTATTCGCGAACGAATCGCGGTTTGTTAATGGTTGCCCTCGGGTTTCAAGTTACTAAGATTTGGTCTCTTGCTTGGTGCAGAAAGCAAACAGCAATGGCGTTAAACTGCTCGAGCTGCTCCAACTGCAAATGCAACCGACGCTCCGCCTTACCTGGAGGTGTAGCCTATGGGCCCCAAGCGGCCTCCCTCTTCGCTATGCCGGTGGAACAAGTGACCCTGGCTACCACCGGTCTGTTTTTCGGGACCATGCTCTCGCTAGCGAGCTTCGCCATCCCAGTGCCCGTACCGGAAGCTTCAAAGAAGTCGGTCTTCGATCGACTTGCTACTCCCACGGCCCCTCTCAATGGGTAGTCGAATTCCTCAGTCTTCACCAGGTTGAACTCGAGCTCCAAAGGGCCTACAAGGAAGCCCATAATACCTGAAGTGGCCATCCCAAAGAAGATTGCCATCCCTACTCCTGAGTCGTCAAGGCGGCTTCCCCTCCCAGAGGGTCGGTCTTTGCGAGACTGACTGCTCCCGTTTCCGCTCCCGCTCAGAAATCTGTTTTTGACCGGTTGGACACAGCTTCTCAACGGACGTCAGTCTTCAAGAGGCTGACACCGGCAACAGCCCCTCACATGAACAGGGGGCAAGATAAAGCCATCGCTGAACCAATCCCAACAACCCGT
Organism: Agapanthus africanus; assembly: GCA_030015575.1. NCBI lineage: Eukaryota > Viridiplantae > Streptophyta > Magnoliopsida > Asparagales > Amaryllidaceae > Agapanthus > Agapanthus africanus. The sequence goes on from CM057340.1 coordinate 746,877,919, forward strand.
CACGCCCGACGTCGCCACTGGCGCCGGATAAGGAAGACCGGGGGCAAATCCCTCTCCGGGCTAACTCCACCATCTCCAACGGTGGAAATTAATGCTGCTGTTCCAACCAGGAACAGGTTTGAGCTGCTGAACAGGTTACGCAGAAATTCGCCAACTACGGTGCTCAAAAGATCTCCTCCACCGGTAGAGACCGTCGTGGAAGCAAAACCAGAAAAGCTGGAGCAGTCTCCTTAACGGCTGTTTTCCAGAGTCTACAAGACTTGGCGACAAGTCTGAGAATTGGTGATTGATTCGAATTTCTCTCACCAGCATAAGAAGTCGAAGGTCCGACAGGAGGAAAACCCCCCTTTCAAGCAACGGAAGACGACGGCCACCTGGGTGCCTACAGCAACGGCCCCCTCAACTTCGATGGCCCACAAGAGAAGAAGGCCAGAGAAAATCCTCATGCCTGTGGCAAATGTCAAAGGCAGTGAGCCTAAACACCCTAAGTCCGGGGGCATTGTGGTACATACCGTCTACATGGCGTCCGGAAAAGAGGACAGCCGTATATCCATAGGTCATAGACCGCTTACGTGATCGGTGACTAAAGCTCAAGAGCAGCAGCAGAAGCTCCAAGAAATGATGACTGCGATGGCCGTGCTCACCGGGCCAAAAGAAAGCCCAGAAGCATCCTCAGATCAACGCCATGAGCAAGAAACTGATGCCGAATTCTTTCGAAGAATACTGGAAAAGAAGGACAAAGAGGCTGCAGAACAAGCAGCCAATATAAAACGAATGGCCCTTCTGTTCCAGGATATGGTGGGTATGATGATCCAGCAAGATCCTCCTGCTGAAGATCCTCCGATTGTCTTTGAAGATGACAGAGGATAAACGTCAAATCCACCGCCGGCTCTTTCAACAGCCAAGGAGGAGACAATTTCCAAACCTGCCCTGGATGAATATATAGCTCAGCAAATACAAGTTCACCAGGCAACTGAGGCGGCTGGTCAAGTCGTTAAAATGGGGCGACCATATCCGAGCTGGTATGATCAGATCAAATACCCGCCGGGCTACACGATCCTAAAATTCCATGTCTACAGGGGACAGGCAATCCCCACCAGCATGTTGGCCAGTTCAGGGCTTTTTGTGGCAACACCGGCGGCAATGATAAGCTCCTACTTCGCCAATTCGTCTGCAGCCTATCGGAGACGGCGTTTGAATGGTACTCAGAGCTTCCGAACGACTCCGTCAAAACTTTCGCTGAAATGGAGTTGTTATTCACTCAGCGATTCGCGAGCGCCAGCGAACGCACCCCGATAACAGCTTTGATCAATGCAAGAGTAAAGACGGGCAAAACTTGGGTTCAATATCCAATCCGATGGCGGATCTTGTGGTCTAAGTGCGAACAGCGCATCGAAGAAGCGCCAGCGGTGGGCATGTTCGTGGGCACCTTAGATCCTCATGCAACTATTTCACCGTTCATGATGTTCTTTAAACCAACTACATTTCAGGCCTTGATCGACAAGCTAGCTCAAATGGATCAGATAGGCCATAGACCGTCTCCTCCAAAGCCGGACTCTCGAAATGAGAAGGGGAAAGGAAAAGCGATCGTCGTCGCCAATGCTTAACAACAACCGAGCAACTTGAAGCCGGTTGTCCGTCAAAACAATATGCGTCCACGCCTATCCCTCGAGGAGAGGCTAGGACGTCCTTACTCGTTTCCTCAAGATAAAACGAGTAGACTATTCGAGCTGGCAGTGCGCAACAGACTCATCAATCTGTCAGATTCAAAACGTCCGTTGCAGCCAAACGACGTCAATGATCCCAATTACTGTCCTTACCACCGAGTATTGGGTCATCCGATCGAAGATTGCTACGTCTTCAAAAACTGGGTTGAAGACCAATACCAACAAAGCAAGTTCGCGTTATCCGAAAACGGGAAGGTGAACCCGCCGCAACCTCATACCCCTAAAAAGATGAATATGCCGGGGGCAACGTGCTCCCTTGTTGAAAAAGCTCCATGGGAGGTCGCTCTTTCAGCCAAGACGAAAAGAATGCTGAAGGATCTCCAAACGTGCCCGGCAACCAGGTGGAAAAATTCACTGGAACCCGAGATCGTCGAGGGAATGCAGAAACCGCGCCCAACTATAAAATCCGGTGGTGATGGTCAAAGCGCTCGCACCCAGCCGTCAAAGTCTTCGAAGAGGAAGGAGAAGACCAAAAAGCTCGCGAAATTAGATGAAAAGCGCACGGATCTGCAAAAATATATTGACGCACTGGAAGAATATAATCAGAAGGCGCGGACCCCAGTCACACTCCGAGAATTCCTCAGCCACGTCCTTGAGGACGGAGATGATTACAAAGACTCGTCGAATGAACCTGAGGATTATGTGGCAAGCTGCCATGTGATCTCTCACTCGTTGATAGACGATAAAGAAGCTCCTTGCACCGAGAGACGGGGGGCAGGTCCTGAACCAGAAGTTCTATGGCCGTCAGACGAAATGATCGACGCCTTACTGAGTGAAATTCATCTGAAAAGTAAAGCCGATCGGGAGCATGAGATGGCCATATTTGAAAAGGCCAAACGCCGGCGACTGGACAAAAGAGTCGAAACACTCCCACCAGATAAAAGTACATCCGCCTCAAATGAAAGCAGGATCAAGACAAGGAAATGATTCGCCAAAGCCATATCGATGGGGATGAGGCCGCCCTCTTTCAGAGAAAATTCTCCTGGTGATATACATCTTGATGAAGCGGACGTACATCCTAACTTCTGCTTATATCATCAGAAGATCGCACATCCTACTGAAGACTGCAACTCATTTAATTGTTGGTGGCAAGGGTATGTCGCTCGCAGGCAACACTTCAACAGAACAAAGCGTGAAGCTCGTAGACAGCGGAAAGATGCGACAGATGAGCATAAAAGAATTGCCGGCAATTGTCATAAGGTTGATCCCGGAGGATCGCGAGTTCTCACCTTCGGGAGCGACTCCGACGAAAAGGTAGCCCTCAGCCCTCTCTTCGAGGAATCCATCTCTGAAACGAAAGAACTGAGGAGTTGCGGGAACAGTCAGCCGTGCAATCGCATGCTACCCGGAAAGAATCTCGGACCCGCAAATAAGGAATCGAACAAAAAGGATAAAGGGAAGGGAAGAACAGCCTTCGTCGCCAACGATCAACAACAATCGAGTGACCCTAGACCGGTTGTTCGCCAAAGCAACAAGCGGCAACCCCTCTATGAGAAGTTGAAACGTCCTTACTCATTTCCCCGGGATGAAACATGGAGGCTGTTCGAACTAGCAGTGCGTAACAGGCTTATCACTCTACCGGAGCCGAAACACCAGCTACAACTGAATGATATCAACAATCCTAATTACTGCCCTTACCACCAAGTATTTGTTAGTTATATGTATGCCCTAGAGGCCATTACTGTACATTGGATGTATATTGTAGTGGATGCTGGGACATATATAGGGAGGACTTTCTTGCTCGACATGATAGTATGCTATCTGGTTACTCTTTACCTTAACGTGTACATTGATTGTCTCTCTGTTACATGTTGGTAAAGCCCTTAGGATGTGTACTTGACTACCTGGACTATGATGCAGATCATACTAGTGGGGACATGGTAGTCCATAAGTACATCCTTCAAGGTCCCTAGTCGTGGGTATATGGAGACGGGGCATCGATATACCAGAGTAGACTAGCGTATACCTTCTCGACCCATACAGATGGGCGATGGATGATCCCATATCCATCGGTGTTTGACATCAGAGATGATATACGGGTGCTCAGTAGAGACTGGGTACACTGGATGGACTCGCCGAGAACTCCCAGATGGTATTATACCTTACGTCAGATGGCAGTTCTCTGGTGACACTGGTACAGAGTAGTCTGTTGACCCGAGATCGTCATAGAGTCTTGTGTGGTTCCCACTGTGCTTTGATTTACATCTTACTACGTCCAAGAGGGCGTGCAAAACGGTGGTTTTTGGGTACAGTCCCGAGTCACATGGAGGCAATGAGCGATAGGAGGGGATTCGTCTCTCCCGGTATAGAGGGTTGATGTTGCGCTGTGTTCGATTGGCTATAACCGGAAATCCCTGGTCAGGGTTGCTGAGATTTACTGGTAAGTGTTACCAGTAGTTTCTCGAATTGTTATAGACCTCATATCGACATGACTTATCGAGCTATTGGGGTCTGACGTTTACCACCCCTAGGCGAGATATGCGACATATCAGACGATCAGACCGGACTGTACGGTAGTGTTACTGGTTGAATTCACTGGAGTGTGAGCGGGCTTGCTCGTCGATCTTCTGATCGCTCAATACCTGGGTGGCCGTTACGTTTAGCAGACCGCTTGCGGCTTGTGGGTGTTTGATATGATCATCACCTGCTGCCGGCGTATTGACGAGTCTTTAGAGTCCTACACAGAGGTTTCCTGGCTCAAGCGAAACGAAATAGGAGCGCATATGAGATATGTGCGGGACCGAGAATAATGCGTGTATGTGATACCGTATTCTATTCTCGCGATGAATGTATCGATTGGTTGTATGCGATATAACCTAGTTATCGAATCAAGTATTGATTCGATAAGCCGATACATTGAATACTAGTCGGTTGTGTGCGACATGACCGGATCATTGAATCAAGTGTTGATTTAATGATTTAATGCATAATTATATATTTGATATATTACTTTGTACTAACTAGTATTGGTTCACTTTAAATGGATTTTCTCACTTGGTTTGTGCACATTGTATATGTGATATACTTTTGTACACAAGATTGTATCATGTTTGATGATACATGCTTTTTGGTTAAGTGTAAAGAATTAAACCATGGTTAAGTTGGAAATTAGGGTTTTGTTTTTTCCATTATTTATTTATTCATTTATTTATTTGTTTATTTATTTTGGAAAATAAATGGCATAAAGAAATGAAATGGTGGCTCATTTTGGACATGCATGTTGAAGCTTCATGAAGCTTTGACTAAGTCACCATTTTGTCTCATGCTTAACCCTAACCACTCCACTTAACCCTAGTTGATTCTCTACACTTCACCATGGTTAGATTATGATAAGGATTCCTTTTATTTTCTATTTGGATAATTATCATAGAGATATGCTTCTTCTTCTTCATCTTCTTTCATGAAGAAAGCTTCACTTCATCAATGGTGATTGATGAAAATGAGTGAGAAATCCAATTCTAAAGTGAACCCACTTCCTATTTCTTCATCCTCTACCTCTTGCCAAGTAGTAGAGTGTGTTTCCTTCATAAGTTTTCAAGGCTTGATGAAGGTGGAGCTTGATCTAGCGATGCCTCGACGTAGATCATCTTCGGCACGTCGTCGATGACCTAGCCCGCTCTTTCTCCGATGAAGCCGACGCTAGAGCCCGGGATTTGATTTGGACAGTGGAGAGGACTTCATCACGGAGCCGTGGAGGTGGAGGACCGGATCTACAAAGGTTGTATTTCCGTATTCTTGTAGTTAAGTGTTAACTAGTTTGCTTTGTCGCCTAAAAATCTAGCCAACGATCTTGTTAGGGTTTCTCGGCACCGTTAAAATTTGAAATTGGCATGGTTGATGCCTTGTGAGACCTCTTGGGAGTGCCCAGGAACCCTACAGTGGTATCAGAGCCTAGCTAGAGTCTTAGGCGATGCGTAGACGAAGTTTGAAACCCGAACGAACCCGAAACCCTAAACCAAACATGCTCTCTGGACTTTTTCTAAAATCTGGAGTTTTTCGATATTAAAAATATGCAGAAAAATCAGCAGGGAATTGTAAGAATTACTGTGAAGCCCGTACCCATGAATCCACCAAAGTGCGGCGGAACCGTGGCAGAAGCCTGGCTTCTGCGGCGGTTCCGCGGCCATAGGATGACATCATCATCCCCTGTTTGCACAGTAACTCCTATTTTATTGAGCTGGATTTTCTGGGAATTTTTAATATTTATTCAAGAGTTGAATTTTCTGGGTTGTTCTGGGGATTCGTATGTTCGATCGGATTATCAGATTTTGTTTATGTGGCTTTCCGGATATTTTAGAATATGTTAAAAAGTTCGACCGGATGTAAATACCCAATCTTTCCCCTATCGGGAAATTTCCAAGTGTTGGATCTTTCCGTAGTTTAACGACGTTCTAAGTAGTGCAAGTAACGCGATGGTCCCTCTAAAAGACAACAAACCTTAACTCGATTATGTGTCTTGAACTGCCCTTTGAACCTTCAGGTTTGGGGCAGTACGGCGTGCCACATGTGAGGCGTTGGCATGACCCTTCTACGGCTGGACCGTTGGTACTGAGGCACGAACTGAATGTCTTTGAACTTATTTCATGAGTTGAGCTGTTTCGGGAAAACTTGGGTGTTCGATTGTTCGATCGGAAAGTTTAACATTTTCTATCTTATTCGGAATGTGATACAATAATTGGAATTCACAAAAGTTATGAGATAACTGAATGAATGTTATAAATCTAGCAATTTAGTCTCACTTGATCGGTTGCTACGGAATTTTGATGCGATCAAAAGTCCGTTGCAATCACGTAGGGTACGCGGATACTCGCCGGGTAAACTTAATAGACAGCTACATCCCTTAGCCCCGACCAAGTGACTGTAGGAGAACCCCGTCGCCGAAAGCATCCGTTCGGGTGCTCGCGGCAGCGGTGTTCCGCCTTGGTGCACTTCGTCGACGGTATCGGGGGTGCGGCCGTTTACTAAAGTTTGCGACGAGCATTCGATCAAATTGTCGGGAATCCTGTTGAATTGCCCGACTTGGTATTGAAAAGTGTTTTCGATTTTGAGACTAAAATGCGGGGTTTATAATTGTTAGGCATGCGATGTCTAAAGAATTCATTTGGTCAGGTATGCGATGTCTGAGGTGGTTGCGGATTCCAACTGTTGTAGTTTTACACTTTCTTTTCTGTGACCGTAAGTGTAATATGTGATATCGCCGGTTTCGTTGCTATATGTCAACGACAATTGGGATGTGCATATTTACTTACGTTGATGACATGTGATGTTATGTGTTGCTGGATATGTTATATTGGATCGTCGTGTTTGAATAGCCGGGGGTTTTTATGTGAGATGAGTGTTTTTCATTTTCATTCATGTAAAAACTTGTATGTAATATTCTTTTATTGGGGCACTTCCAGGTTGCGGAAGTTGTCACCGTTTGTATATTATTTACTTTTCCGCACTAGGATAGACCCAAGGAGGGGAGCACAAGTAACCGGGTTCTGGAGTCCAGTGGGAGACCAACTCGAGGAGTCGAGTCCGGGTCTCCTAACTCTAGAATTGGTAGGGTTGCTTGCCGCTCTCGTAGGGGTCTAGGGGTGTGGGTTTGGCTATTCATCACGACCGTGGAATCCGTGTTTTATACTGGCTCGTATTGAAAACACGGACGTCCTAGTATATCCAATATTTCCTATGATTCTTCTGCTGCGATATCTGTGATGTGATCATGTGATGTTCTATGATAGATACAGTATATAGTATATATGATATATTATATAGACGTTACTTATATTTTACACCCGTGCTAGCCCTGCCCTGCTCTGCCGTTAGTTACCTAACCTAACGGTGCATGAGGGGACATCGAGACGAATGCGGATAGCATAAGTGTACGTCGTATTTATCTGTGATGTTTAGGTACTTAAATGATGGGACTTCATTAATGTGATTAATGAAAGAAAAGAAACCTAAGATGTTGTAGAATCGAATTTCAAAAATAAAACAGGTAGCTACAGTTCTTGCTTTGCACAGCGGTATATATGATATATCCTGCACCTTATTCGATGAGGAAAGGACCGAGATCTCTTCACCGGGAGTGACTCCTTTAGCAATAACTGGCAGATGCTACACACTCGATTTGTCTTTTGATTGCTTTTAAGAGTTTTTGCTTTGCACAGTGATATATATGATATATCCCGCACCTCATTCGACGAGGAAAGGACCGACGATCCCTTCACCGGGAGTGACTCCTTTAGCAAAACTAGAAAAGCCTCAAAGACACTCCATTTCAAAATTCATTCGATCCTACAACGATATCAAGTTCATTACGCAATAGGTTTTCAGAAAAACCTGTCGTAGCCCTCCGTCATTTCAGATACGTACTAGTTAGTATTCGTGCTGCGGTTGTTTGGCCTCCGTCAAGGCGTAGTGTACGGTAGCTAACTAGTACTTATCTGCTAGCATATGATGCGATTGGATTAGGGTATTCGTACGGCGTTGTTTGGCCTCCGTCAAGGGTCGTGCGGGTGGGTTTAATTCAATCAGGAAATGACGGGTTGAACTTGACTAGCGGACTATGGGTTGTTTGGCCTCCGTCAAGGTCATAGGACGCTAGGGGCAAAATTATCGGGAATTTCAAGTGTTGAAATTTGCAATGAGATTGCATACCTTCTATGAGATAGTTGGATCCCGATACCCGCTGCGAGTAATTGTTACTCCTGGGAGAGTTTTACACATTACAATTAGCCGATCAAGTAGGTGTCTAGAAAGGTGTCAACGAGGTTACGCCTCTGGGAAAACGAGGTTAACATTAATTAGGTTCGTGCGAAAGCACGGGGGACCTCCCTCAAAGTACCGACACTGGCCTGGCTGAAATATTGGCGAACTTGTAGTGTGTAATTAATCCCGGCTAGTCTTTCCTTTTAGGGTTTGAAGGAAGATTTGATAAAAAGCAGTGGGAGACATCCTGATTAGATAAAATAAAAACCAATCTGATCTTGCAAGAGCGCACGCTGAGTGTTTTCTTCTCTCTCTCTCCAGGTAGCGACCATATCACGCCTTAATCAAGATAATAATACGGATTATTGACCGAACCCGCTTGTTATACTGAGCTGGGGAACGTTGGTCCCGCTCCAACTTATAATTGTTATAAGACAGAGCAGGAAATTGGGGATTACCAGAATTCCCGTGCCGCCCAAACAAAGAGAGTGCATGCTGATGCATCATCTTCGGGTGTGTTCGTTACAAAGAACTGTTTCTCAGTATCCTCTACGTCCTGGGTATGTGATACCAGATCAGGATCCCGGATATGTAATCTGTTACATAGGGCTACAGATAGGTAGAGAACTGAGAATGGGTGATAAGTTTCATGAGGCAGAAAACGGGGCAAGTGTTGCAGCCAAGTCTGTTGGTCACTGTCACCCTGTATTACCAATACATTGATTCTGAACGAATGTTATTAGATACCGAACCTGATATACAAAATCATATTAGTCTCTTTATTAGTAAAGAAATGATATAATTTTGTATTGTTGGATAATGTTTTGAACATTTCCTATATCAAAAATTGATCGGTTCAGGCACGTTATCTAAAAGCATTGATGTTCTAAATCAAACTACAGTTCTTAGTATACGGAACACACATAAGAGGAAGAGTTCAGAAATGAACCGATCCTTCTTGAGGTATTGTAGACTAAGTCATATCAATGCGACCCGACTAGCTAAGTTACATAAAGATGCATATTTAAATCAGTTTGAATTTACATCTTGTGAAACTTGCCATTAATGTCACAAAGATAAGATGACCATAGCTCCGTTTACTGGAAACAGAGAAAGAGTTAGTGAACTCTTGGGATGATACATGTTGATGTATATAGGTCCCCTGTCTACACATGCCAAGACTGGTTCTTTATACTTCATTACGTTCTCTGATGATCTCTCAAGATTCAGACATATGTTCCTGTTGAAAGACAAGTTCGAACCTTTTGAGATATTCACAGAATATAAGCTAGAAGTAGAGAACCAAAATACGGGTATAAATATTATGTCCTTTGATGTGATCAAGGAGGAGAATACTTGTGCATGGAATTCCTGGACTTTTCTAAAGGAGAATGAGATTCTCTCTCGGCATTACTCCTCCGTATACACCATAGCACGATGGTATATCGGGGCGGAGCAATCACACCCTATATGATAAGGTGTGCTCTATGATGAGTACTACTGAGTTACCTATTTCCTTTTGGGGGTTATGCTCTTATGAAGCTGCATACCTATTGAATAGGGTTCCAATCAAATCAGTTGCCTACCGCTTCATATGTGATATAGAAAGAGAAGAGCCCATGTCTTAAGCTAGTTAAGATTTGGGGTTGTCCGGCCTATGTCTAAAAAGCAAAATCCGGACAAGCTCGAGGCAAGGTCAGTTATGTAGAACTGGAAGTGTTTCAGCTATACAAACTACAGCAGATGATTTGATAGAACCAAAGGATTCAGTAGATTCCAACGAACCTCAGCCTCTCCGCCGATCTAGAAGGGTTCCTCACCCACCTGAGAGATACTTTGGTTTCACTATGACAGTGGGAGCGAGGATTGCATCATAAGATGATGACCGAACTAGTTTCGAGCTGGCCATCAGGAGTGGGACTCTGTAAAAATGGATGGATGCTTAGCGATCTGAGATGGAATCCTTATACACCAACAAAGTATGGACTTTGGTTGCTATATCTGAAGGGTTAAATCCCCATCAGGAGCAAGTATATCTTGAGAAGATTACTTGGTGTAAATGGAAAAGTTGAGACTTTCAAAGCTAGACTTGTTAAAGGTTTACATCATTAACCAGGTGTGGATCATGATGAAACTTTTTCTAAAGATCTATGCTTAAGTCCATCCAGATCCTACTTGCCACGGCTACATACCATGACTACGATATCTGGTGGTTGGGTGTCATGACTGCTTTTCTAAATGATGTTTTAGAAGAGAGAGTCTATAAGTACACAGTCAGAGGGCTTCGTAGACAGTGGGAGCAGCGGAAACGTGTGCAAGATGCTTTATAGGATAAAGCAGACATCGCGGAGTTGGAACATCTATTTTGATGAGATAGTCAAACAGTTTGACATCATCAAAATGGTAGATGAACCTTGTATAAACAAAAAGGTAGTAGGGAGTATAGTAACGATCCTCGTAGAGTACGTGGATGACATGCTCTTGATAGGGAAGAAGTTTCCTATGCTACGCTCGGTCAATCTCCGCTTATCACAATGATTCTCCATATAGGATCAAAATGATACCTCCTAAATCCTGGGTTTTGGATCTATGAGATAGATCTAATTGGATGTTAGGATTCTCACTAGTTGTAGTGAGATGGTATCAATCGATCCTGGGGAGAATCACTGGAAGGGTTCCAGGGTGATAAAGACGACTGAATGTCAGTCGCAGGCATTGTCTTTACCCTCAGTAAATGGACGGTATGTTGGAAGGGTTCCAAGCTAAATACCGTGGCATACTAGACGATAAAGGCAGGATACATCGCTACTTAAGACGCTGCCAAAGAGGCTGTTTGGGTGTATATTAGTTCATGAGATGAACTACGTTCCTACCATTGTGAGACAATGGAGTTGTGGCTCATGCCAAGGAACGCCGGTCCCATCAGTGATCCAGACTTATTCTAAGGCAGTATCGCCTGATCATGGGGATGGTTGATCTCCAGGGTGATCGAGGTTAGGAGAGCAGAATCAGAGGATAACACGGCGGATCCACTCACGAAGGCCTATTTCCAGAAAGAGACTTTTATGGGATGGTTGAGTATGAGATACTACAACCACTGCTATCAGATGGCCCTAGTGCAAGTGGGAGATTGTTAGTTATATGTATGCCCTAGAGGCCATTACTGTACATTGGATGTATATTGTAGTGGATGCTGGGACATATATAGGGAGGACTTTCTTGCTCGACATGATAGTATGCTATCTGGTTACTCTTTACCTTAACGTGTACATTGATTGTCTCTCTGTTACATGTTGGTAAAGCCCTTAGGATGTGTACTTGACTACCTGGACTATGATGCGGATCATACTAGTGGGGACATGGTAGTCCATAAGTACATCCTTCAAGGTCCCTAGTCGTGGGTATATGGAGACGGGGCATCGATATACCAGAGTAGACTAGCGTATAGCTTCTCGACCCATACAGATGGGCGATGGATGATCCCATATCCATCGGTGTTTGACATCAGAGATGATATACGGGTGCTCAGTAGAGACTGGGTACACTGGACGGACTCGTCGAGAACTCCCAGATGGTATTATACCTTACGTCAGATGGCAGTTCTCTGGTGACACTGGTACAGAGTAGTCTGTTGACCTGAGATCGTCATAGAGTCTTGTGTGGTTCCCACTGTGCTTTGATTTCCATCTTACCACGTCCAAGAGGGCGTGCAAAACGGTGGTTTTTGGGTGCAGTCCCGTGTCACATGGAGGCAATGAGCGATAGGAGGGGATTCGTCTCTCCCGGTATAGAGGGTTGATGTTGCGCTGTGTTCGATTGGCTATAACCGGAAATCCCTGGCCAGGGTTGCTGAGATTTACTGGTAAGTGTTACCAGTAGTTTCTCGAATTGTTATAGACCTCATATCGACACAACTTATCGAGCTATTGGGGTCTGACGTTTACCACCCCTAGGCGAGATATGCGACATATCAGACGATCAGACCGGACTGTACGGTAGTGTTACTGGTTGGATTCACTGGAGTGTGAGCGGGCTTGCTCGTCGATCTTCTGATCGCTCAATACCCGGGTGGCCGTTATGTTTAGCAGACCGCTTGCGGCTTGTGAGTGTTTGATATGATCATCACCTGCTGCCGGCGTATTGACGAGTCTTTAGAGTCCTACACAGAGGTTTCCTGGCTCAAGCGAAACGAAATAGGAGCGCATATGAGATATGTGCGGGACCGAGAATAATGCGTGTATGTGATACCGTATTCTATTCTCGCGATGAATGTATCGATTGGTTGTATGCGATATAACCTAGTTATCGAATCAAGTATTGATTCGATAAGCCGATACATTGAATACTAGTCGGTTGTGTGCGACATGACCGGATCATTGAATCAAGTGTTGATTTAATGATTTAATGCATAATTATATATTTGATATATTACTTTGCACTAACTAGTATTGGTTCACTTTAAATGGATTTTCTCACTTGGTTTGTGCACATTGTATATGTGATATACTTTTGTACACAAGATTATATCATGTTTGATGATACATGCTTTTTGGTTAAGTGTAAAGAATTAAACCATGGTTAAGTTGGAAATTAGGGTTTTGTTTTTTCCATTATTTATTTATTCATTTATTTATTTGTTAATTTATTTTGGAAAATAAATGGCATAAAGAAATGAAATGATGGCTCATTTTGGACATGCATGTTGAAGCTTCATGAAGCTTTGACTAAGTCACCATTTTGTCTCATGCTTAACCCTAACCACTCCACTTAACCCTAGTTGATTCTCTACACTTCACCATGGTTAGATTATGATAAGGATTCCTTTTATTTTCTATTTGGATAATTATCATAGAGATATGCTTCTTCTTCTTCATCTTCTTTCATGAAGAAAACTTCACTTCATCAATGGTGATTGATGAAAATGAGTGAGAAATCCAATTCTAAAGTGAACCCACTTTCTATTTTTTCATCCTCTACCTCTTGCCAAGTAGTAGAGTGTGTTTCCTTCACAAGTTTTCAAGGCTTGATGAAGGTGGAGCTTGATCTAGCGATGCCTCGACGTAGATCATCTTCGGCACGTCGTCGATGACCTAGCCCGCTCTTTCTCCGATGAAGCCGACGCTAGAGCCCGGGATTTGATTTGGACAGCGGAGAGGACTTCATCACGGAGCCGTGGAGGTGGAGGACCGGATCTACAAAGGTTGTATTTCCGTATTCTTGTAGTTAAGTGTTAACTAGTTTGCTTTGTCTCCTAAAAATCTAGCCAACGATCTTGTTAGGGTTTCTCGGCACCGTTAAAATTTGAAATTGGCATGGTTAATGCCTTGTGAGACCTCTTGGGAGTGCCCAGGAACCCTACAGTATTGGGCCATCCGATCGAAAAATGCTACGTCTTCAAAAACTGGGTTGAAGACCAATACCAACAGGGCAAGTTCGCGCTGTCCGAAAACTGGAAGGTGAGCCCGCCACAACCTCATGCTCCGAGAAAGATGGATATGCCGGGGGCATCATGCTCATTCATAGGGAAAGCCCTATGGACCGAAAAGTCCGTAAACTAGAAATTCGCCTCAAATACGGCAACGGCGAACCGCAATGTCCTAAAACTTGCAAATGACCGAAACGTCATTAAACTACTCCCAACCCGCGGCATCTTCAGGCTGACGTGGTAAAAAAATATTAAAAAAAACGGTATGTCCACAAGCGAAAGGGCACGGATGAAAACCCGAAAGGGCTCCGTGAGTAAAAACAGCAGGGCTACCGGCGAGTGTTTGTGAAAACCTGAAAGGGCGCAACCTCGTTAGGAAGAAAAAAAAAGGACGGTATGTCCAGAAGCAAAATGGGCATGGATGAAAACCCGAAAGGGCTCCGTGAGTAAAAACAGCAGGGCTACCGGCGAGTGTTTGTGAAAACCCGAAAGGGCGCAACCTCTTTAAAAGACACTTACATGGTCCTCTCGACCTTGTAAGGAGAAACCACCCACGTGAGATCCTTACGACTCGCAAGGGAGCAACACACTTAGGGATCCTCACGATTCCTAAGGAGAAATTACACTTGCAAGATCCTCACGACTCGTAAGAAGAACTCTCTTACGGGATCCTCACGGCTCATAAGATTTGAAAGTCTTAAGATACAGAAACCTAAACATGTTCTTAAGCAACCTCCACTAATGCCTTACAAGTGGCTCAATACTGACCCTTGTATACAATCCACGGGCGCAAATAAACATTTCCCTAACAAAGTCCCACCCGTGACTAGGGATATGTCCATTTGGTGAACAACCCTTGTAAGTCCTATCGACTTATAAGGAGAAAACCCTTTTATAAGATCTTTACGACTTATAAGAGAACATACACTTAGGAATCCCCATGATTCCTAAGGAGAAAACACACCTACGAGATCCTCACGACTTGTAGGGAGAAATACCTTTATGAGACCCTTACAGCTCATGAAGTCGAAAGCCTTAGTCGACAGGATCCTAACCCTGTTTACTAAGCCACCTTTGTTCAATATCGACAGAGGCAAATGATGATTTGCTCCTGGCAACATCCCAGTTGTAGCGGTGCTGATGCCGAAATCGGTGCCTAATTCCAGGCTTACAGCGAAAAGACAGCAAGCCACACATCCATACGAAATAGCCGAAATGATGGGGCAACTTGCAATAAAAGCAGCAAGTAAAAATGTATGCATGCAAAATAGCCGAAATGATTGGGCAACTCGCAATAAAAGCAGCGAGTGAGAATAAAAAAAAGCCGAAATGATTGGGCAACTCGCAATAAAAAGTAGCGAGTGAAAATAAAATAAATAGCCGAAATGATTGGGCACCGCGAAAAATAGCCGAAATGATTGGGCAATCGCGATTTTCACGATATAAAAAGCTGAAATGATAGAGCATCGTAGAAAGAAATAAAAAATATATATAATGAAATTTATGCCCTACAGGCGATATCATAGCAATCCCTGTATACGATCCAGGGGCACAAACGAAGAAGGAAATACACCATCCCTCCCCATGCTCCATCGGAAAACGGAGCCAAGTCTTGACGGCAAGTCATATAAAGCCTGAAAGACAATCGGAGATCATCTCACACCAGTGCGGAGTGGTCACCACCGCGACATTCGTCTCAATACAGCAGACGCAATGCCAGCAAACGAAGCGAAGGCCAAATTCCTAGCTTCAGGGTCTTGACGGCAAGTCATATAAAGCCTGAAAGACAATCGGAGATCATCTCACACCAGTGCGGAGTGGTCACAACCGTGACATTCGTCTCGATATAGAGGACGCAATACCAGCAAACGAAGCAAAGGCCAAATTCCTAGCTTAAGGGTCTTAACGGCAAGTCATATAAAGCCTGAAAGACAATCGGAGATCATCTCACACCAGTGCAGAGTGGTCACCACCTCAACATTCGTCTCGATACAGCAGACGAGATGTCACCACAGCATTCTTCCTCTAGCAGTATTCAGACGCGACAATCAAACAACGGAGCCACGGAAAAATCCCTAGTTCCAAACCTCGATGGTTCACTAACAACCTAGAGACAACCGCAACATTCGTCTCGATATAGAGGACGCAATGCTAGCAAACGAAGCAAAGACCAAATTCCTAGCTTCAGGGTCTTAACGGCAAGTCATATAAAGCCTGAAAGACTATCGGAGATCATCCCACACCAGCGCGGAGTGGTTATGTCTCATCGGGGCTCTCCAAAATGAGCCTAACCTCAAGTAAAAAGCGGCATGGCAAAATTCCTAACGTTTGCTCTTCCGACGGTCAAACTGCCTAGGAGGATTGCTTGAAGACGTCTTGTCCAGCCCCCGAAAGGATCAGAGACACGACAATCACAAGGCTACTCGAACAGCAAGATTGCCTATCGAGAAATACATCAGCCAACGCGATGGTACGACGGACAAAACCCTAAGTACCACAGACCCTAACGGACCTCTGTCGTAAAGAGCAGAGGTTAACTGTGATGTTCGGATATTCTTCCGAGAACTGCTCGATTCGTCTCGACTCGCGAGGAAATTAGTGTCTTTGCGAGAACTTCTCAATTCGTCTCGACTTGTGACATAAAGCCTTAGGCAACGGGGATTTAAAAAAAAAAACCTGTTTCCTAAGCACTGGGACCCTGCAAGTCGGTCCAAAATGGACTCTTGCATACTATTCACGGTTTACACTCTCCAAAGTCGAATCTAGACAAGGAGGGAAACAACCGCTTACGGGTCCTCTCGACTCGTAAGAGGGAAAATTCTCTTATAAGATCCTTATGACTTATAAGAGAAAACGCACTTAGGAATTCTCACGATTTCTAAGGGGAAAATACACCTATGAGATCCTCTCGATCCGTAGGGAGAAAAGTCTTTGTGAGACCCTCACAGCTCATAAAGTTAAAAAGTCTTAGGCAGCAGATCTGAACCTGCCTCCTAAGCCATCATTACCTCTTGAAGAAACCAAGACAGGATGCTCGCTCTATCATCTGTGAACCATGTTTACTAAGGCAGCATACTGATAATAAAAGAAGGAAGAAAGCGCAGAAATGACACAAGATATGGCAAAAAAAATGTGTATATCTTTATTCATGAATTCAATTAAGTACAAGGCGAATCGTATAAAAGAATAAAGAATGGATACATTTTATTCAAAGATTACAAGTGTATAATTGATATAAAAAGCAGCTACTGAGAATGAAGCGTCTTAAATAGCCCCATCAATTGCTCGCGCACTTCCTTCAATGCCTTCTCCTGACCGGCCGCCACCGCCAATTCTGCTTCCACTTGAGCCCGCTGCTGCAGGAAGGATGAAAGCTGCTCCTTAATTGCCTGCTGAGCTGTGTTGCGACCTTGGGCATCACAATCAGCGGCATCAAGCTTCTGCTTCAGTGTTAGCCCATCAGAAATACTTTGCAGAAGGCCCTCGAAGATAGCCTTCACCTGGGCAGCGTTCGCATCGACCTCAGCACGCAGGCGAGCAGTCTCGCTTGAGAACTCTTGGCATTCCCTCAGCCTTAAAGCCGCTTCTTGTTCCAAATGGCGGAAGTAAGAAGCGCTCTGCTCGATCCATGCCGCCCGTTGAGTACTTGTGGCCAAAACCTCGGGGGCAGGACGCATAAGCTCCAGCTGATGCAGGCGGGTCTCGATCTCCCTGCAGTGATTAACCCAAGACTCGACGACGCCTTCATTATGAAAATTTACAAGCGTCGCCAGCATCGGATTAACCTCCGCAGCGAAATATGTGGCAGATAGGGGAACGTCTACGTCAAGCTTTTCGACGTATCCGCTCAGCATGCCCAAACTCATTGCAGCACCCTTTGAAGATGGACGTCTCAAGAAGGGGCCTGCCGGCATTATGATGTGAGGCTCGAAGGGGGCCGGAACCGGAACGACAGCTGAAAAAACAAAACACAATCAGATGACGGTTCAAGAAATATAAGAAAGTCGTCAATGAGGGAGTTTACTATACCATCTGCAGCAGGCGGCAAAGCTGGGAGGACCGGTGGCGCAACCGATCCCTTATCTCCTTCTTCGATCTGTAACACTGCAATCAGGGCAGGGAAGAATCAGAAATAATTCCATTACTAAAAAAAGGATGGGTATTAATTGAAAACCATACTCACCAGCACCACTGGAGGAAGCAAGCCCCGACGGGAAGGAGAAGTGTGGGCGCAGCACCTGATAAAGGTGATCAAAAAGCACCCCTGCAAAAATGCAGTAGTACAACATCAGTAAATAAATTATGCAATAAAGATAAGACTGATGGGTCACGAATCCATACCTTTCAGCATTTGCGACGGTGCGAGAGAAGGTAAAGAGGTGGCCACCGTCAAGGCAGTAGCTGACAGCGCTCCCTCGAGCAATGGGGCATCAACACTGGCCGCGCCTGCGTTAGAAACAAGATAAGCACTATCAGAAAAGTTACAGAATAAAGAAAAGGACGGTAACCCAAAATTTACCTGATGAGTCACCAGCCGAAACGGCAGCGTCGCCCTCCTCCATTGATACGGGTCCACCTCCCGTTGCCTCATCGCCAGACTCTACGGGAGCCGTCGTCGTGCTCGCAAGGCCAGGAAATGGCGGAGGACCATAGGCGGGGAGAGAAATGATCGGAGCATTTCCAGACTCTTGAGAAAGAGAGGCCGGCTCATCCTCGGGAATCATGCCCGTCTCACCCGCTACGCCCTTGGGCTCGGCGGTCGCAGCTGTCTCGTCCACCAATGCCATGGGTTCATCGATCGCAGCCGCTCCATCCGCTGCTGCCCCAGACTCGGCCGTAGTAGCCGTCTCATCTGCCGCTACCTCGAGCTCGGCATCGGCAACTTTCTCGGGCATAGTAGGCGTGACTGTTTCGTCAGCCCCTAGCTCAGGCCAGGCGACTACGGCCGCACCGCCTACCGTCGGCTCGGTTTCGACTACTACCTTCTCCACCGTCCCCTCTGGCTCGACGGTTTCCGCCGCTCCTTCAGTTGGACTCGGCCCTGCAGAACAAGATATATAAGTACCGATAGGTTTACAATTCTTACAACAGAAGTCTCGAAAAGCACATTACCTGAGGTGGATTGATCGTTGGCCCCCCGAGCTGCACGCACCGCTCGCCTATGAGCAGTGGACAAGACGACCGGAGACTCTTCCGAAAGAGTAGCAGCACGAGGAATGGCGCTTGGGCCCGCTCCCACGGCCAAAGCAGCTCTGCGCTCCTTCGCCTCAAGCCTCAACCGCTTCCTCTCCTCCCGGGGCGTCACGACGGACCTCTTCGAAGCTTCCTTCATCAAGGCGTCATCGTCCGCGTTCAGAGTTGCCTCCAGAGCCTTCAAGGCATCCCTCATCGGCTTTTTGAGCCGGATCTCTCGCGGCAACCTCGAAGAGGCCGGGACTTCAGTAGCTGGCCCGAGGAGAGTCCCCACATTGGCTTGCGCAGTAGATCCCGCGGTCCCTGCAATAAGACAAAGAAAAGGTTAGGTTGACCATAAAGAAGGAGAATTAAGACTCAATGAGCCGAGACGTACCAACGCCCGACAGAGCGCGTTTCCTTTCCTCCTCCTGGAAGGTTTTGAGGGAAACAGGGATGGCTTCTTCGGTAGAGACGCCTGTTTAAAAAAAAAAGGAAAAAGCATTAGTCAAAGACAATAATAAAAGTACGATGAAATAGCGAAGAATGCAACTAGTGATTACCCGATTGCGCGAGTTTGGCCAACCACGCTTTGAGCCTTGCCGATCGCTCAGAAGCCGCGATGGCGGCCGCCAGATCGGTGTCTGCTGGATCTACGAAGACACCCTCGTTGCTCCCGTATTCGCTTAATCCTTCGGTGAGAGGGGCCTGAGGCTCTAAGCCGAGGATGGCATCGAGAGAGAGGATCGACTTCTTCTTCCTCTTCTGCACGTGAGCCCCGGGTGCACCCAAGATCAACTTGCGCTTTGCGGGCACCTTAGGACGGCGAGTTCCGATGTCCGGGCCCATGCCAGACTTGGGCGAAACTACGTTCACCGTCTCCACTGGAGCACGGGGCGCTGGGGGCACGTCCGTGGTAGCACGAGGCAATCCGCACGGAGGGCTCAGCACGCGGGGTGGCTCAGCTCCAGCATCTCTCAACGGAGCAAAGACAGGGGTCTTTGGCTTCAGGGGAGCCTGCCGGTCGCTGCCGGGAGGCGCACCCTTGCGGTCAACCAACATGCGCTTCTTTTCATGGATGACTGCACCCATTGCGTGCGCGTACCAAGCCACATACACGTTGAGTACCCGTGGGACGCAGCTCGACTCACTGATAAAAAAGTAGGAGCCCGTGTTCAGCAGCATAAAGTGGTGACGCGCTCCGTATCCCCTCCCTGGTGGCCGCGGGCTCTTCAAAAAATGCCTCCAATGGGACCCCCTAGTTATAGCCTAGTTGCTGGGCGAACCGATGGGGGTTGTACCTCATGAAGAGCGCCATGTCGTTTTGCCTGAACACCAGGAAGCCCGGCCGGATAGAGTATAAGTGAAGAATCTCCCGGGCTTTCAATACGGAGGCCCCATCCTTGAAACCGTCACGCAGCGCCAACACCGCCTTGGAGGTCTCCGGGCCGATGGTCACGACTTTGTCCATGAAAGAAATTCTCGCTCCGACCAGGTACGGACGAAGGAGCAACTCCCTAGCCTCCTACGGGGGCGGATTCACAATCGAGGCGCCAATCAGCCACATAACTCTAGGGAGTCTGCACTTCTCGAAAAACGAGGGGCTCTTATGAATGCCGAATACCCCGAGCACATGCATTTCCATCCACGAAGTGAAGTAGTGCATCGGGAAATTGGCAGGTTGCATCCCAGGTTCATTTGTGTCCGCCGCCACGCTGAGTCCATGGTATGGGTGAGCCAACCCGGCGATTCCGATCGACAACTATATACCAGCCACCATCCGATGCGCTGGGTAGAAGACAGACGGCCTCATATAACGCGGGTGCATGGGGAGCGCGAACCAGCACAGCCATAATCCCAGAAACCCTAGAAAGAAGGTCTCCTCATCAATGCCTGGGGTGGCGATTTCTGAAAAGGGCATGATGGCGGCATCGGGGAGATAGAAACCCTTTTGATCGTCTTCAAGTACTGGTCGACGATCTAAGCCAAAGCCGAAGGGGTCGTCAAGCTTGGCGAACTTCTCGCTCCGCTGCGATAGAATCTCCGGTCGAAGAAAGCGGGCGATAAAATCTGCAAAACTAACTCCCCGAATTCCCGATTCCAAATAGAGACCCTCATACATATTCAGCACCTTCACCAGACTCGAAAATTGGTGCTGAATAGCATTCTCCGGAGTTAGGCCCATTACCAGCAGCTTGGTGGCGAAGACATATTCGTCAGGAGGAAGCAGCTCCTCATAATGCTCCCCCCACTGGCAGACCCAAAATCTTAACAAACTCTTTCAGAGGAATGGAGACTTCCCTGTCCGATAGAAGGAAGGTGTGGGTGGGGATGTTCCATTGTTCTATGAATGGCTTAACCCACTACGTCGGAGGAGCAGGGTACTCGAACAATGAGACGTAGACTGCGGAGTACAGACCAATCTTCATTAAATGCGTCCTCTTCGCTGATAGGATGTACCAGGCTCACTGCAAATACCCGGCCGGTTGTCGAGGGGTCAATCCAATATTATAAGGTTGTCCCCAAGGGCATGCCTCACCCTGGCATTTGTGCCGCCCTAAAATGTCCACGGCTGCCGGCGGCTGCACGGGAATGGCGGCGATCGAAGGCTGAAGAAGATCCTCCGAATTCCAATTTACAACCTCCACGGCATAGTTCACCGGGGGTGCATCCGCATAGGGGATCGAAGAGATAGGCTCTGACGGCGTCGCGCAACCAAAGCTTCGGCGACCCCTGATGATTTCACTGTACCACCTACCCCACAGGTGAAGGTTCTTATACTCGGGGTCATGATCCTTAATGAAAGCGAGCACCTCCCGGTCCACCGGCGCCTCAGGGAATCCTCCTTCTGAGCGAACAAATGGGAAAGAAAGATCAGCAGACATGATTGCCTGCAAGGAAAAACGAAATTCAGCCGTCAGTATCATACTTTAGTTTTAAAAGCCAAACGCTTGGTACTTTAAAATTTATATCACATTGCAGTGCAGTGGAAAGGGGACCAAAAGTGGACCCACAAAATCTGGATGACAATACATCAGTTAATAAGACAGTCCCATCATTGGATGAGACTGTCAATTAATGAAGAGTTCCCCAAAAGAATACTCTCATTAAATGAGAAATCCCTAGAGACAAGGAGAAAATCTCCCCTTTCAGAGCAAAGCTCTGTCACAGAGTGACACTTGTCAAACTCTGGTCTCAAGAGAATAAAATTCTTTAAAGAGCCTGGCTCTATAATAATGATGGAAAAATCCATCAAAGGAAAATTAATTTCTAAAAGATTAAAGTTTGGGATCTTAAAGATCCATGAAAAACTCTTCAGAGTTCATCATCTTTAGATCAAAAGATCTATGTTTTGTCATGAGCAAAGCTCTGTTCATGGGTTAAGAAACCCTGAAACAGATTTTTGAGAGCAAAGCTCTGTTTGTGAAGCCCCAAAGGGGTTTTCTTTAGATCAAAAGATCTATAAGAGCAAGGCTCTATTAATTAAAATTAATTTAATTTAAGATTGATTTTTACCTAAGTTTTCTAAAAAGTTCTAACTTTGGAAATGAGAGCAAGGCTCTGAAGTTCTTGAAAACAAGAGTAAGGCTCTGAAAATCAAAATCTTGAAGATGATAAACATCTGTGGAGGACCAAGGGTCCTATTTATAAGCGCTTAAGCGCCCCTTCAACTCCTGAGTTGATCTGACGGTTGGGATCTTTCCACCGCTGCACTCACGTGTGCACCACGTGAGCGCAACGGTGGGGGGGAATTTGTTTCCCCCAATCAGAGCAAAGCTTTGTTTGAATTTCAAATTCAAAAGGTGAAACAACGCTTCAGAACCCTTGCGCTGCGCGCAGAGCGCCACGTGTCAAAATCAGACACGCCAGCGCAAGGAGCACAACGCCTAAGGCAGCGCACCCAATCAGAGCAAGGCTCTGTTTAAAATTCAAATTTTAATAAAGGAAGCAACGCTTCAGCTGACTTGCGCTTTGCGCTGCGCGACACGTGTCGGCTCAGTTGCGCTGCGCAACACGTGTCGGCGCAGTTGCGCTGCGCTTTCCGCTGCGCGACACGTATCAAGCGCAGGTGCGCTTGCGCCAACTGTGCCTGCACTAAAATAGAATTAAAATTCCAGACAGATTTTTCCAATCTTGTTAAAAACAAGAAGATTATCTTCTGTAAAACAGAAGCCCTAGGATCAAAGATCCAACGGTGGGAAAATATCCCCAAATCAACTAGAGAAAGATCTCTGTAACCAACCTAACAAACTAATTGGCCCTATATAAAGGCCCCTAGACTCCAAGTCTAAAACACATTGACACAGAGATAGAGAGACAGAGAGCTCTTCTAAAAACTTTGAGAAGAATTCAGAGAGAAAGAAAAAAGGTAAAACCTTTGTAAAAAAAAGAAGAATTTCTTCTAAAAAGATCAATGATCTAAGAACAAGATCAAGATCTTTAATAAAAAATAACAATAAAGAAGTAATCTACTTCATGACTAGATCTTTTGATCTATATAAAGGCATTGCCTTTTGATGAACCACTGGTTCTTGAAATTTGAGGTAGAACCTCTCTGGAACAAGAAAAACTTGTTTTCTTTGATCTAAATTTGATCAAGATATTAAACCGTGCCTTGACCTTTTGAAATCTGCACTGTTGCGCTCTTTGGATTGGCGCAAGCCACCAGAGAGCGCCACGTGTCAATCACAGAACAACTGCGCCTTGCGCTTCTAAAAACAGAGCACTGCTCTCTTGGTTTGGCGCAAGTCACCAGAGCGCGCCACGTGTCAACAGCGCGCTAGCGCAGCGCAATGGCGCAGCGCATTACGCTTGCGCTCACCAGAGCGCAACACGTGTCACCTCCACATCAGTCTGCGCCTTGCGCTCCTCAATCAGCGCAAAGCACCTGACAGGCCACGTGGCGCACTGTCAGACTATTAAATGATGCGCATTATTAAGAAAGGGCAGAGCCCAATTAAAAGGCCTAACAGGCCTAATAAAAATGCAGTGCATTATTAAATGCAGTGCAGAGCCCAATTAAAAGGTCTATCAGACCAAATAAAAAATGCAGTGCATTATTAAAAAGGGCAGAGCCCAAACAAAGGCCTAACAGGCCAGATGTAAATAAAATGTTAAATATTTTCAAATGGACTTAACCCAATTCTGGCCGTAAGTCCTCAAATTAAATTGAACTGAGCACGACTGCTCTCTTAAATCAATGTACACCCAGTTCAAGGGTACATCTCTGAACTCCTCTGATATTTGTCGTTGTAATCCTTCAACGTCGTCAGAGAGGTGACGGGTCCTGACAATCACACATTAATACGGACTGTGGGGTCCTTAAACTCATGGACTAATGCGTCCTTAAACCAATATCCGTCCCCAAAATGGGAATGTTGGACCACCATGTCCCTAAACTGATAATACGGACTGTGGGGTCCTTAAACTCATGGACTAATGCGTCCTTAAACTAATATCCGTCCCTAAAATGGGAATGATGGACCACCATGTCCCTAAACTGGTAATACGGACTGTGGGGTCCTTAAACTCATGGACTAATACGTCCTTAAACCAATATTCGTCCCCAAAATGGGAATGATGGACCACCATGTCCCTAAACTGGTAATACGGACTGTGGGGTCCTTAAACTCATGGACTAATGCGTCCTTATACCAATATGCGTCCCCAAAATGGGAACAATGGACCACTATGTCCTTAAACTGGAACAATAGAGCCCCCAAATGCTCTTTTGTCAGATCTAAACGATCCCGTTAAGGTGATCTTAGTCTCAAATTGGACTAACGTATCCTTAACAAACGTTTAAGTTGATCTTAGCCTCAAATATGGCTAACGTATCCTTAAACCAAAACCCCAAACCCAAATCTAATAAGATACGGATTTGGACTAATCCACGTCCTGCGGGCGACAACATAAATTAGTCTCCGTATACAATCCACGGGCAACCAAAAACAAAACAAACACCCACGACACGAAGTGAATATCTGGAGAAGGAGAATGTTGTTACCGCGATGCGGTAGCGTAATTAACTGCAGGGGCTTGCGCCTGTAGGGAAGAGCATCCCCACAATCAAAAACCCCTCAGACGAGGGGGAATCTGACGAAGTCTGCAACATCGGCCGCATCCGTCTAAACCTCCGATACACGGTGCCATAAATCAACTTGGCATCTTCGGAGAGGTGGACGGATAAAACCAAATAGCATCTGCTCCGAATCTCAGGCAAGACGTCTCTCTGCGTCGCGCCGCCATTCGGAAGGGAACAGGGTGACTATTAAGAACAAGTACCCATTCCCTCGCATTGGCGAATTGTTCGAGCAACTCAGTGGTGCGAGGGTATTCTCGAAGCTGGATTTGCGATCCGGATATCATCAAGTTCGAGTTAAATCGGAGGATATTTGCAAGACTGCATTCCGAACTCGATATGGACATTACGAGTATTTAGTGATGCCATTCGGAGTCACGAATGCACCGGCGATATTTATGGACTTGATGAACCGAATCTTTTCACCGTTCTTGGACCAGTTTATAGTGGTGTTCATCGATGATATTCTGGTCTACTCGAGGAACCTAGAAGAGCATGCAGAACACTTGAAGATCGCACTGCAGACGTTGAGGCAAGAAAGATTGTATGCAAAGATGAGTAAGTGCGAGTTTTAGCTTGAAGAAGTGAAGTTTTTGGGGCATGTCGTATCTGGAGATGGAATCGCCGTTGACCCTGAGAAGATTGCAGCAGTTCAAGATTGGCCGATTCCGAGGAATGTAGCGGAGATCAGAAGTTTTCTGGGACTTGCAGGATACTACAGAAGATTCGTGGAGAATTTTGCTCGATTGGCTAAGCCTTTGACCAAGCTTACACGGAAGGAAGTACCGTTCGTATGGACGGATAGATGTGCGTCGGCTTTTGAGGCGTTGAAGCAAAGGCTGATAACCGCTTCTATTTTGACCATACCAGATGGTTCTGGAGGATTGGTGATTCACAACGACGCATCCGGGAAAGGTTTGGGATGTGTTTTGATGCAGCATGGGAAATTTATAGCTTACGCATCGCGGCAGTTGAAGACCCATGAGAAGAATTACCCAACTCATGATTTAGAGCTTGCAGCAGTGATTTTCGCTTTGAAAATTTGGAGACACTACTTATTAGGCGAAAGGGTCGAAATATTCACCGATCACAAAATCCTAAAGTAGGTGTTCACACAGAAAGAGCTTAATATGAGGCAGCATAGATGGTTGGAGCTGATGGCTGACTATGATATTGATCTCAAGTACTATCCGGGGAAAGTTAATGTAGTGCCAGATGCGCTTAGTCGGTTGCCAGCAATTCGGATGTTGACTGCACAGAAGAAGCTTATCGAGGATTTTCGGAGATTCGAGTTGGAGATCGTGCTACCACAATCTTCGGGACAGTTGTTGCAGCTGCAAGTACAGTCATCATTGATCTATAATATTAAGGCAGCGCAGTCGTAAGATCCAAGATTGCAGAAGTTTCGAGAACAGGTTGAAGCGGGACTTCGAACGGACTTGTTGATTCATGAAGATGGTTCGTTGCGATATGGTAGCCATTTGTGTGTGCCGAAAGGAGACATTCACGAAGAAGTTATGAAGGAAGCACACAGTTCCGTATATTCCGTACATCCAGGAGGCACGAAGATGTACCGTGATCTACGACCGCATTTCTGGTGGGAAGGTATGAAAAGGGAGATTGCTCGCTTTGTAGCGAAATGCTTGGTGTGTCAGCAAGTTAAGGCTGAACATCAAAGGATAGCTGGTTTATTGCAACCACTTCCGATTCCTCAATGGAAGTGGGAACATATAACCATGGATTTCGTGATAGCTTTAGGGCAACAATGCAGTTTGGGTGATTGTTGATCGATTGACCAAGGCAGATCATTTCATACCGTTTCGAGTTGGTCAGTCGACGGAAGAATTAGCAGAACGGTACATGCAGGAGATTGTGAGATTACATGTAGTACCTGTGAGCATTGTCTCCGATCGTGATACCCGATTCTTATCGCTCTTCTGGAGGAGTTTACAGGAAAGTTTAGGGATGCGATTGAAGTTTTGCACTGCTTATCATCCTCAGACAGATAGTCAGTCGAAGAGAACGATCCAAACTCTTGAAGACATGTTGAGAGCTTGCATGTTAGACTTTAAGAGTTCATGGGAGGATCATCTACACATAGTGGAGTTTTCGTACAATAACAGCTTTCAGGCGACTATTCGGATGGCTCCATTCGAAGCGTTATATGGTCGCAAGTATCGCTCACCCATTTTTTGGGATGATATTGGAGAACGAAGATTGTTGGGACCGGATTTGATCATGCAAACAGTAGAGAAGGTTGATACTATCCGAAATCACACGAAGGCGGCACAAGATCCGCAGAAGAGTTGGGCCGATACATCGAGAAGACCTCTAGAGTTCGATGTTTGTGATATGGTATTCTTGAAGATATCACCGACTAGAGGAGTGATTCATTTTGGGAGTCGAGTCAAGCTTAGTCCTCGATTCGTTGGGCCTTTCGAGATTATTGAGCGTGTTGGAGAAGTGGATTATCGATTGGCGTTACCACCGTCTTTGGCGAATGTTCATAACATGTTTCATGTATCTCAACTTCGTATGTATGTTCGAGATGAAATACAC
Source organism: Agapanthus africanus (assembly GCA_030015575.1). Taxonomy (NCBI): domain Eukaryota; kingdom Viridiplantae; phylum Streptophyta; class Magnoliopsida; order Asparagales; family Amaryllidaceae; genus Agapanthus; species Agapanthus africanus. The sequence continues at coordinate 746,905,580 of CM057340.1, forward strand.
GTGCTAGATCATTCGGAGCTGACTGTAAGGGAGGATTTGACCTTTGAAGAACGACCGAGGTCGATTGTTGATCGAAGAGAAAAATTCCTCAAGAACAAGATTATCCCTCTCGTACTTGTTTCATGGGGGAATCGCTCGCTCGGAGAATCGACTTGGGAACAGAAGACGAGATTCGACAGAAGTTTCCACACCTATTCTTGTAGATTCATGTTTGTTTATCTTTTCTTGTTCCTGCAATTTCGAGGGCGAAATTCTTTTTGTAGTTGGGTATAATGTTACATCCTAGTTCATTTATACCAGTTCTATTTTGAGTATTTCTTTATTTATGGTCTTTTCTTGATTTACTGTGTTTTGGGTGCGAATAGTGTATTTGACATCTGTATTTGCATCCGACCCGACCCGCTTGCTGGAAACCCGTCTTGATTCCTGTTTATATTTTATGTTTTTATCCCGGCTATTTTTGAGGATCCGTGCACTTTCATATTACACACACACACACACACACACACTGCATACTGGCACTATATCTGGCGTCTACATTTTTTTAATAAAATATTTTAAAAATATATAGCATGGCTTGCATCATACCCCTGACCCTGTGGTAGCATCCGCGCATCTTGTTCTCGTCCCGTTCAGTGAAACGGACTCGTTTGGATGGCTACGTGCATGCTCGTGTATCCGTTCTTAGGGGTATACTTTTTCGTGACCCGGATATCCTGTTTTAATGTTGGTTGACACGTATATTTTCGTATTTTAAAACTAGATTTTTAGACCCGACCCGGGCGTGTTTTGGACTATTTTTGTATTAGCCAAAATATCAAATTTTATTAATATTATATTTTAGTATATTTAAATGTTAAATATTTACGTTTTAAATTTTTTTTAAAAACTAAAAATATTTTTTTAAGATTTTAAAATCTTTCCTAACAGAACTCTTCTCTCCCCCCCCCCCCGCCCTCTCTCTCCTCTCGATCTCTCTCTCTCTCTCTCCCGCTATCTCTCCTCTCGCGGCCACGAGATCCTGTCACCCTCTTCCACTACAGTCACCTTCCTTCTTTCCCTCTTCATTAAATTTTGCCGCCTCCACGAAGAAACCTTGCATGAACCCAAAACCCACATACCTCGCCACCGTCGACCCCTCACCGCCGTCGACCTTTCCTCGTCGTCACCATCCCCATCACCACGACTTCTTCCTCTCCCCTCTCTCAACCCGACACCACCCTCACCCGAACCCACAAACCCTACAACTCCGACCTCGCCTGCACCCACGTCGCCCCTCGTTGCCGATCTTCTTCGTCGTCCTCATCACCACCATCATCACCTTCCCTCCTCCTCACCAACACCCCCAAGCCAACCCCGAGCTCCTGCCCTGCACAGAACCCAACCCTCTGCAGCTGCCGCAACCCTTGCTGCCGTGGCCGTGAAGCACCATCTCCGGTGACCCACGACCTCGCCATCTCCCTCTCGTCTTCCTTTCTGGACCCTGTACACCAAACCATCCCCTCTCTTCTCTGTTCTTCTCTTCTTTCTTCTTCTTCTTTCTTTCTCCTTTTCTTTTCTTGATCTGGTTTTCCGGTGATCGCCGGAGCCCTGCTCGCCGCTGACGATCAGGGAGACCCAGTGGACGTTCCCAGCCAGCGTGGTTACCTTCTTGCCTTGTCTGGACCTGTCCCGTGTCCCGTGTGTGCGTTGCAACGTTTACCCGACGTCGGACGCAGCGTGTGCATCCTGTCGGGTGATCCGTTCAGGAAAGTTCATCTTGCTACATGCTATGTATCTCATTTTGCATCCATATGAATAAAAATATTACACGTTGATTGCACTGTACACCCATATAAATGTTTTACGGTTTTCGATACCCATACGCATCCATATCATTAATTATATATCTAGTTGCATTTACAGATCATATTATTTCATGTTACTGTTATATTAACACCCCATGCTTGCTAATGTGCATCCTACGTAGCCATGGAGTTATAGATGTAACCCCTGATAGATATTTGTGCATCCATATTTTATTGTGTATCCATACCATTAATTCTATATATCTAATTGCATGCCATGTCATATTAATTCATATTACTGTTACATTAGTACCCCATGCTTGATAATGTGCATCCTACGTAGTTATGGAGTTGTAGATGTAACCCCTGATAGATATTTGTGCATCCATGCTTTTACCGTACATCCGTACTGTTACAGTGATTCGATACTTGATACATTTTACTGTTGGGCATCCATTTGATACACTGTGCACCCCTGACATGACCTGATGCACCACTTCTTGACTTGATACCTGATCCTGTTCTTAATGCCGACATTCCTGACTTGTTGTCCCAATGGACATATCCTATTGTCTGCATAGACAAATCTGTACCTGCTTGATCCTGTGTTGGCATTAGCTCCAGATTTACCAATACCTGACTTGCACACATAACTTGGGGGTAAGGGAAAATCAATGATGAAACCTGACTTATAACTCAACAGTTCGATACTTATACTGATCAGTTTTACAGGCTAGGCCAGCCCCGGGATAATACTACTGACATCATTCATCTGTACATGTTTCCTGTTTAATGCCTAGCGGCATGTCTCGGATTTCAGCCCGAGAATCTGGACCGTGGTCCCGGGCACGCACGGGATACTATTGAGTTACATCGACGATTCATTAAATTGATTTCAAGGACTTGAGAGTAATTAAACCAGTAGTTTAGTTCAGAGTACTCACCGCACGTCACATGTGCTTATACACTTCACTGTTCCATACTCATGTTACTGTTATACACTTATTACTGTTCATACTCATGTCTGCATATCTTGTTACCTCCTGATTATATTTTTATTGTTTGATATTATGACGCATTGACGTCTGGGTTTTGCATGGCCTAGATCCTCTATCTTTGTCGCAGGCTGACCAAGAGTATCTTAGCCGACAGGCCGAGCAGTGAGGATCCTGTTAGTATTTTAGTTTAGTTTTCTTTCAGCATTTTCATTTCCTGCTGTGAGCCCGTATTTGGGACGTACTTTCCAGATTGTTACTGTTTATTGGATTTATTGCTTCTGCATATTTATATTTCTTGACTCGTTTATTATGGCATATGGACATGTACTAGATAGTTCATTTTATTTTCTTGTTCTTAATATCTTATAGACAACCGTAATGTGACTGTGGAGGGATGTTTCCTAGCCACAGGTAGCATGGTTGTCTCTGTCACGTGCCGATCTTAGCGCACTCTGGGAAGCGGAGCGTGACAGGGTTTGTTTGGTATCAGAGAATAGAATTTAGGTTAATCGGGTTTGATTCTTTTCTAGTTGGGTATTGGACCCAATACACGAATCAGAAAACCCGTAATTAGGAATATGTCCTGCCACATTGTTATCGTGATTCTTGAATCATATCTTTTTCTTGACCCTTGTCATGACGATATGCAAACAACTTTGCATTTCAACTTGAAACCTTCTGGTTCCCTATTGTTTCTTTCTATTCTGATAATAGGATTTAGGCGATTTGAACAGAGTTATATGATTGTAATTATGAACTGCAGCATGGTTACAATGCGGTACTCTATTTAAGTAATTTGGAGTCCTGGTCTTGATTCACTTCCTTGTTTTATGGTCATTGCTTACCAGTTTATGTTCAACGCAAGTTTTGAATCTAATTTATCATACTAATCCTCTTCGGTGTCTTGGATTCAGGATCATGGCGGATAGGGAAATGCGATCGTACCAGAGGCATGTTGATGATGCCGCATTGCTAGGAGTAATTTGTGGGATGCTGGAGAACCAGAAGCAGCAAACCGAGCTGAACCAGCGGCAAGCAGAAGCTTTTCAGGAAGGTTTGCGGACCGTCCAACTGTCCGTAAACAATGTTGCGGCCAAACTAGTACATTGTGTGGGTACTGTGGCAGATTTCAGGAGACTTGGTCCGTCCACTTTCACTGGTTTGGAGGAGCCGTTGCCAGCGGAACAGTGGCTAGTTGATACGGAGAATCTGCTCGTTGCAGCACAGATTTCGGAGGACCAGAGAGTGGATGTTGTACGCATCCAATTGGTGGACTATGCCCGTGGGTGGTGGCTTATCGAAGAGACCCGTTTGCCCAAGCCGATCAGTTGGGCAACTTTCTCGCAGAGTTTCTTAAAGAAGTTCTTTCCGCCGACTGCACGAGAGGAAATGGAAGAAAAGTTTATCAGCTTGAAGCAGAATGGCGGATCCGTGGATGCGCATGCGGCTGAATGGACACGGCTCAGTCGATTCGCGGGACCTTTGGTGGCCAAAGAAGCTGACAGGGCACGAAGGTTTATGCCCAGTTTGGATGTGGAAATCCAGAGGCACATTATATCTCTGGGATTGACCACTAATTTTGCAAGTTCTTAAAGCAGCCAGAGAGCAGCAAAGCTTATCAGTGAAGATAAGGGGTGCACAGCAGCAGGAAGTTGTGGTAAGGAAGCCGGCGTTTACGCTGAACCGAGCGCCTATACGCATAGGTATTACGATGAACCGACGTGGCGTGGTGCCGATGAAGAAGCCCGTCGTAGCCGATCAGAGAAGGAGCGTGATTGGTGACTTTTGCCATCTACCCGGGCACCTAAAAAGAGACTGCCGAAGGATGCTGGGACTTTGTTTGGTTTGCGGATCAGCGGATCATACTATCAATGCCTGTCCGTCGAAGCTTCGTTTGAAGGAAGATTCTCAGAGGCCACCGCAGAAGCAGTTTCAGAGGCAGAGGCAGATAACTCAGGGAACTAATCAAGCTCGAGCCTTTACTCTGACGACCGAAGAGGCCAAGGCATCAGGGGAAGTCGTTTCAGGTATCCTACTTGTTCATGATTTTCCCGCATTAGCATTATTCGATTCTGGTGCATCCCATTGTTTTATGTCGTCCAAGTTTATTGCTGCACTCTTGATTGCTTGCACGGCCCTGTCTTGTTGCTGGGACGTACACACTGGGAATGGGAAGATCATATCTAGTAGTGAGTGCAAGGATTGTTCTGTTGTTATTTGCGGACGAGAGTTATTTGCAGATTTCTTGGTGATTGTAAATCCCCGTTTCCATTGTTATAGAAGTTTCGTATTCTTTGAATTCCAGTGATTTTCTTTTCTTTTCCCCTTTTTTTTGAATTGGTTGTTTAAACTAAATATTTATATTTTCCCTAAACCTAAAAGTTAAAACCCGAAATTTGAAACCTAAAACCAAAGCCGATTAAACTAAAACCCTAAGCCCATTCTCAAGTGTTTCAAATAAACCCTTAATTAATTCAACCCCAGCCCACACCATTTTAAATAAATCTTTTATTTAAATTCAGCCAGCCCATTCAAAAATTCACAAAGAAATCCTTTTATCTCCCTCGGCCCAAATCTTTTCCCTCGGCCCACTGTTCCTATAAAGAATTAATTGTTTTTCTTTATTCTTGAGCCCGGCCCGCTCGCGCCCAACAGCCGACCCAAATCCCTCACCTTCCTTCTCCCTCGTCCAAACCGTTCCCGCTCTTTTCCCTCGCGACCCACGTTCCCGAGATCCCCCACGTCGCCCTCGCCGTGCTCCATGACCCCGACCACGTTTCCACACCACTCAAACCCTCGTCCCCAACTCCTCTCATCCCTCATACTCTTTCTCCAACTCCTCATCTCTCTCTCTATATTCACAGAAACCCAGCGAACCCACTTCGAAACAATCCTCTGCACTCCACCCCGACGACGACGACGTCGCCGACGACTGCAACCCCCTCTTTCCTCCTCCCTCGCTCTCCTTCCTCCACCAACAGAGCATCCCTGCAGCCTCCTCCATCTGCAGAACTTCCCCTGCACACAACCCAAACTGTTACCGAGCTCGGCCACGTTACACCCCTCGACGCCGGCGAACTCCCCACGATCTCCACTTCCTCAGCATCACCACCCTTATCACTCCTAACCCAAGCCCTCACTGCTCTCTCTCTCTCTCTCTCTCTCTCTCTCCAAAAAAGAAACCCCCCGTGCACTGTGCACGTCGCCGGAGCGACCACGGCCGACCACCGTCGACCCCAGCAAGTCCCAAGTGAACCACAGAGCCCCTCTAAGCTTCCAGCGCACGCGAGACGACTCCGGGAAATTCCGACGCAAAATCCGTGTTCGATCGAGGCTCACGCGAACTTGTTCCGCGGCGTACAACGCGCGTTCGTGACGACGTTGCTGCCCCGTGACCCCGAGTCGTTACCAGGCAAGTGTTTACTTGCTTCATGCTAAAATATTAGTGGTATAAACCTAAAATATCTAGTTTACGGATTTGCCGAATACCGATACATAATATGACATAAGTGTTCGATGCTAGTCTCTCATGGAAATAACCATTTATTTTGACGGAAACTGATACCTTTTATTGGCCCACTTGATAATGAATATTGTGTACAAATATCGCTGGAAAATACGATCGTTCGTAACGAAAATTGATACCCCCAAATATACCGTTAAAACTAGAATTTTCTCGTGCCTGAAAACGGATAAAATCACCATAAATCATATACATAATGGATTGATGTGTTCTAGGGCTTAAATCGAAGCCGACTTAACGAACTTTAACCCTATAGAAAATCCTAATGATTTATGTTCTGTAATCATGATGATATCTGGGTCGGAACACGACTCTGGACTGCAGTCCAGAGCGTTCCTGATTATTATGCTCTGTTTAAAGATCTGCACCACTGTGTTTCTTGAAGTCGTGTGTTACGGAATCCTACTGTAGATTAAAGATAGTTCTGTTAGTTTAACAAACCAAGCAGTTCCATTCCATTTCATCGCTGTTTGCTATTTTAAAAGGTAATTAAAAGGGCAGAACGTATATCTGTCCAGAACAGGTTCTGAAATGACACACTGAGATTAAACTTGTTACACCTTTCAACGTACAGATGCGATTGAGGATCCGTCTGTTGCATTGAATACTTTATCGAAAACCCTAAATTTCATTTAACTGTGACATCACTAAATTCTTAGCCCAACTGGGTACAATTCGTGCCGCGAAATGGACGTTCAGTTCTGAAACTAAATTTCCAGCCGCGAGCACTTAAAACTGAAATAGCTATATCTTGAGAACCGAAACTCCGATTGAACTGAAACAAATTTTGGTGAATTACTGACTGAGTGCTCTATATATCTTATTTACATCGCTTCCCTGAATTCTTAACATAATAGTTTGTGCAATTTATTTCAGTTCATGACATGCATGTTGATTCATGATATACAGAACTCATTGGTGGCATACATACATATATCATACCCTTGCCATATACTCAGTGTTAGTACGTGTGGACATTGCATTATCGTACGTGACAGATGTTGGTTTAGTTGTGACAAGTACATCAATGGAAAATGAACATTCGTGACAGTGATTGATACAGTGAACAGTAATAAAAATCGTGCCATTGATATACTTGTACATAACTAGATCAAGATCATGACTAGTGAGAACCTGGAGAAAAAGGGGAAATCAAAGTGGAAAGAGTATCGTATTTAGCGGGACCGATTTTAGAGGATGATCATTCGAACAGAGATATCGATACATGTAGGATAGGATCTAGCGATCCGGCTGACAGGGTTATGTCCCGAGCATGTGGGCCGTTGTCTCGGGTATGTACGAGACTCCTGTTAAACATGATCCTCCTTCCACTATGTGATTTCAAACTCGACCTAGAGACCGATAGGGACACATAACATATTCTGCATTATATAGTGACATAATGATTACTTGCATTGTTCTTACACCAGTATTACTCATATACCTGTCACATCTCATTTTAATAATATTGTTACTGTGTCGCTCTGACGACCTGAGTATGCATGCTCAGATCCCGCGGGAGGACCAGCACAGGAGACGGACCTATCCTTCGAGTTCACGGAGATTTAGACTGGTGTACTTCCTATTTTCTGCTTTCCATAAAAGTGATCGTAAGTTTGACTCTGGTTAATATATGTTCTTGTTATCTGTAATTTGTGAACAATGGAATATCAATATAATAGATTAGTGATGTGATTCCTTTACCACTGCGCTTTATTTACTGATTACCATGCAATGCTAGAAGCCGAAGTGTGACTACGGCAGGATGATTCCTTGACCGTAGGAGCATGGCTGGCCTAGTCATCCCTCGTTTTCCGTATTTGGGAAGCGGGACGTGACATGGTTTAGTTGGTATCAGAGCCAGGTTTAGTATCAAGGGATAACATTAACTATGCAGTATTACGATATTCTTGTCTCACTACTCTTGATTTCCATCCTTGAATCTGATCCTACCCTTTTGAATCTTCCAGTGATATGACGTCCCCGAACGACCCCTCCTCGGACTCCAGCTCTCAGGACCGCACGGAACGGATACTCAGTGCACTGACCACTCTCGCGGAAGCTCAGGAGAGGAAGACCGACTTGCTCACTGAGGGACTCAGGGCGATTACCGCCACAGGAGGACCCTCCACACTTATTACCGCCCCCGAAGGCATTGTTCCACCAGCTTATCATGCTAGGGCTGGTACAGTAGCAGACTTTCGGCGGTTACACCCAGCTGCGTTTACAGGGCTAGCTGAACCCCTTGAGGCTGAACAATGGCTGGTGAACATGGAGAATTTATTGACCGCCGCCCGGGTTCCAGAGGAAGACAGAGTGGACGTGATAAAGATACAATTAGAAGACGAGGCTCGCACTTGGTGGTCAGTGGAAGAGAGCAGACTTGACAGGCCGATCGAATGGAGCAAGTTTAAGGAATGCTTCCTAGATCATTACTTCCCTTCCACAGCCAAGGCAGAAATGGAGGAGAGATTTATTCTTTTGAAGCAGGATGGACGCCCAGTGGATGTTTATGCGGCAGAGTTCAACCGCTTGAGTCGTTTCGCTCCGTACATGGTCGCCTCAGAAGTTACCAGGGCCAGGCGTTTCCTTCAGGGGTTAGATTTTGAGTTGCAGCAGTTGATTGCTTCGTTGGATCTGCAGACTTTCGCACAGGTACTCAACGCGGCGAGAGTTCAGGAGCAACTGATTAACAAGTTCAGGAGACCCCCGGTCGTTCTAGCACGTACCCACACGCCATCTCGAGGAACCATACCAGTTCACAGAGCAGGAAAGACACAAATGAAGCACCCATTCGTACCACAGCATCGCCCCCAGAAACATGGCGTAACTTGCGGCTATTGCGGTAGAGGAGGACATACCCAGAAGGACTGTCGCCGTGCCAAGGGACAGTGTTTGATTTGCGGTTCCAGTCAGCACCAGATTGGCAGTTGCCCTGAGAGAGCAGAGGTACAGGGAAGTTCTGGACCGCCACAGCAGAGGCCGCAGGAGCAGAGACAGCCCTTTACAGGTCGCGGTCAGGGACGGGCTTTCACCTTGACCGCCGAGCAGGCAGAGGCGTCAGGAGACGTGGTTACAGGCACTCTGCTCATACATTCTTTGCCAGCTAGAGTACTTTTTGATTCGGGAGCATCGCATTGTTTCTTGTCTGAGCATTTCACTGATACACACTCAATACCACATGAACCACTAACAAAGGGATGGGAAATTCATACGGGTAATGGCATTATTATATCTAGTCGAGAATGTAGATTATGCCCGGTTGTAGTGTGTGGCAGGGAATTCTATGCGAATTTCCTCCTAATTGGGACAGGCAGTTACGACGCAATTCTTGGGATGGATTGGATGAGCACTTTTCATGCGGTTATTGATTGTCGTGCGAGGAATGTGATCTTCCGCATTCCCAATCACCCGGAGTTTATTTTCGAGGGCGGAAGCGAATCTTTGGAGCCAGCTAAATACAGAGCAAAGCCTAAGGAGCTGACACCTATGGAGATTGATAGGAGCCCGGATCCAGAAATTGTTCGGGACTTTCTGGACGTGTTTCCCGAGGATTTACCAGGTCTACCACCTCCTCGAATTTTGGAGTTCTCAATCGACTTGATTCCAGGTACAGCCCCAGTATCCAGAGCCCCATACAGAATGGCACCGGTTGAATTGGCGGAATTGAAGAAGCAGGTTGAAGAACTACTGGAGAAAGGATTCATTCGGCCAAGCGCTTCACCGTGGGGTGCACCAGTTCTATTGGTAAAGAAGAAGGATGGATCGTTGCGAATGTGTATAGATTACCGGGAGCTAAACAAGGTTACCATAAAGAACAAATACCCAATACCGCGCATTGACGACCTATTTGATCAACTAAGTGGAGCCAAGGTTTTCTCGAAGTTGGACCTCCGTTCTGGGTATCATCAAATCAGAGTAGCAGCCGAGGATGTGTGCAAGACGGCTTTCAGGACCCGATACGGACATTACGAGTTCCTTGTGATGCCGTTCGGCGTTACCAACGCCCCAGCAATATTCATGGACTTGATGAACAGGGTGTTCGCAAAATACTTAGACACGTTTGTCGTTGTGTTTATCGACGACATACTTGTCTACTCGAAGACTCAGGAGGAGCACGCTGAACATTTGCGCACAGTTCTACAAATTCTTCGGGAGGAGAAGCTGTATGCGAAGCTAAGCAAGTGTGAGTTCTGGCTCGACAAGGTGCAGTTTTTGGGACATATTGTTTCGGGCGAAGGCATCTCGGTTGACCCGGCGAAGATAGAATCTGTCAGAGATTGGCCGACGCCGAAGTCAGTGGCCGAGATCAGGAGTTTTTTGGGATTGGCAGGTTATTATCGGAGATTCGTCCAAGATTTCTCCAGAATCGCGGAACCATTGACGCGGCTGACACGGAAGGACGTGCCGTTCACATGGACAGAGGAGTGCACTCAGGCTTTCGACACACTAAAGCAGAAATTAACCACGGCGCCTATTCTTACTGTACCAGATGATTCAGGTGGTTTGGTGATACACAGTGATGCCTCAGGAAAGGGTTTAGGCTGTGTTTTGATGCAGCACGGCCGTGTGGTTGCTTACGCCTCTCGACAACTGAGAAATCACGAGAAGAACTACCCCACACATGATTTGGAGTTAGCTGCGGTAGTTTTCGCATTGAAGATTTGGAGGCACTATCTTTTGGGTGAGAAAGTGGAGGTGTACACAGATCACAAAAGTTTGAAGTATGTTTTCACCCAGAAGGAATTAAATATGAGGCAGCGCAGATGGCTAGAGCTGATGGCAGATTACGATTTGGACCTTCAGTATCACCCAGGGAAGGTGAATGTTGTACCAGATGCGCTCAGTCGCAAGCCAGCGGTCATGATGTTGACCGATCAGAGGAGTATTATTGAGGATTTCCAGAGACTTGCACTTGACGTCGTTACGCCGAACGCACTTAGTCAACTTTGGCAACTGCAGGTGCAATCTTCTCTGGTGGACCGCATCAAGGCTGCGCAGGCGGACGATCCCCGATTGCAAAAGTTTAGAGAGGAAGTGAAAGCTGGACTAAGAACGGAACTGATTATACATGAAGATGGCTCTCTGAGATTCGGTAGCAGACTCTGCGTACCTAAAGGAGGTGTTCGAGAAGAAGTGTTGGCTGAAGCACACAGTTCAGCTTATTCTGTGCATCCGGGAAGTACAAAAATGTATCAGGACCTCAAGCAGCACTTTTGGTGGAACGGAATGAAACGGGAAATTGCGAGGTTCGTATCCAGGTGCTTGGTATGCCAACAGGTGAAGGCGGAGCATCAGAGGACAGCAGGACTGTTACAACCCCTGCCGATACCGGAATGGAAGTGGGAGCATATCACTATGGATTTCGTGACGGCCTTGCCACGGAGCCCTAGGGGCAATAACGCCATTTGGGTTATCGTCGATCGCCTCACAAAAGCTGCACACTTTCTACCTTTCCGAGTAGGACAGTCGACAGAATCATTGGCAGAAAGATATATGCAGGAGATTGTACGACTTCACGGTGTTCCAGTCAGCATTGTGTCAGACCGGGACACGAGATTCTTGTCGCACTTTTGGAAGAGCTTACAGGAGAGCTTGGGTACCCGCCTTAATTTCAGCACAGCTTATCACCCACAGACGGATGGACAATCCGAGCGTACGATTCAGACGCTCGAGGACATGCTGAGAGCCTGTATGTTGGACTTTCAAGGTTCCTGGGAGGACCATCTGCATCTAGTCGAGTTCTCTTATAACAATAGTTATCAGGCTAGTATTCAGATGGCACCTTTTGAAGCACTATACGGACGGAAGTGTCGATCTCCAGTATGTTGGGATGATGTGGGAGAACGAAGACTGCTAGGCCCCGAACTCATTGTTCAGACAGTTGACAAAGTCCAAATGGTCAGACAGCGTATCAAGGCGGCTCAGGATCGACAGAAGAGTTGGGCAGATACCAGCAGAAGGGCACTTGAGTTCGAAATCGGAGATCATGTGTTCTTGAAGATTTCCCCTACTCGTGGAGTTATCAGGTTCGGAGGTCGGGGAAAGCTTAGTCCCCGCTTTATCGGACCTTTTGAGGTGCTAGAGCGAGTAGGAGAGGTGGCCTATCGACTCGCCTTGCCTCCATCGCTAGCTGGCGTGCACAATACCTTCCACGTGTCACAGTTGCGGCGTTACGTTCGAGATGAGAGCCATGTCCTGGACCATTCAGAGCTAGTTTTGGGTACTGACTTATCGTACGAGGAGCAGCCTACTACCATTCTCGACCGCAGAGAGAAAGTGCTGAAGAATAAGGTCATTCCGTTAGTCCGAGTGTCTTGGGGCGGTCGTTCCCCAGGAGAATCCACCTGGGAGCGGGAGGAAGACATCCGTGATCGTTATCCACATCTTTTTGTTTAGTACCTTGTATTCTTGCATTCTTGTCAATTTCGAGGACGAAATTTTTGTTAAGGGGGGTATGATGTAAATCCCCGTTTCCATTGTTATAGAAGTTTCGTATTCTTTGAATTCCAGTGATTTTCTTTTCTTTTCCCCTTTTTTTTGAATTGGTTGTTTAAACTAAATATTTATATTTTCCCTAAACCTAAAAGTTAAAACCCGAAATTTGAAACCTAAAACCAAAGCCGATTAAACTAAAACCCTAAGCCCATTCTCAAGTGTTTCAAATAAACCCTTAATTAATTCAACCCCAGCCCACACCATTTTAAATAAATCTTTTATTTAAATTCAGCCAGCCCATTCAAAAATTCACAAAGAAATCCTTTTATCTCCCTCGGCCCAAATCTTTTCCCTCGGCCCACTGTTCCTATAAAGAATTAATTGTTTTTCTTTATTCTTGAGCCCGGCCCGCTCGCGCCCAACAGCCGACCCAAATCCCTCACCTTCCTTCTCCCTCGTCCAAACCGTTCCCGCTCTTTTCCCTCGCGACCCACGTTCCCGAGATCCCCCACGTCGCCCTCGCCGTGCTCCATGATCCCGACCACGTTTCCACACCACTCAAACCCTCGTCCCCAACTCCTCTCATCCCTCATACTCTTTCTCCAACTCCTCATCTCTCTCTCTATATTCACAGAAACCCAGCGAACCCACTTCGAAACAATCCTCTGCACTCCACCCCGACGACGACGACGTCGCCGACGACTGCAACCCCCTCTTTCCTCCTCCCTCGCTCTCCTTCCTCCACCAACAGAGCATCCCTGCAGCCTCCTCCATCTGCAGAACTTCCCCTGCACACAACCCAAACTGTTACCGAGCTCGGCCACGTTACACCCCTCGACGCCGGCGAACTCCCCACGACCTCCACTTCCTCAGCATCACCACCCTTATCACTCCTAACCCAAGCCCTCACTGCTCTCTCTCTCTCTCTCTCTCTCTCTCTCCAAAAGAGAAACCCCCCGTGCACTGTGCACGTCGCCGGAGCGACCACGGCCGACCACCGTCGACCCCAGCAAGTCCCAAGTGAACCACAGAGCCCCTCTAAGCTTCCAGCGCATGCGAGACGACTCCGGGAAATTCCGACGCAAAATCCGTGTTCGATCGAGGCTCACGCGAACTTGTTCCGCGGCGTACAACGCGCGTTCGTGACGACGTTGCTGCCCCGTGACCCCGAGTCGTTACCAGGCAAGTGTTTACTTGCTTCATGCTAAAATATTAGTGGTATAAACCTAAAATATCTAGTTTACGGATTTGCCGAATACCGATACATAATATGACATAAGTGTTCGATGCTAGTCTCTCATGGAAATAACCATTTATTTTGACGGAAACTGATACCTTTTATTGGCCCACTTGATAATGAATATTGTGTACAAATATCGCTGGAAAATACGATCGTTCGTAACGAAAATTGATACCCCCAAATATACCGTTAAAACTAGAATTTTCTCGTGCCTGAAAACGGATAAAATCACCATAAATCATATGCATAATGGATTGATGTGTTCTAGGGCTTAAATCGAAGCCGACTTAACGAACTTTAACCCTATAGAAAATCCTAATGATTTATGTTCTGTAATCATGATGATATCTGGGTCGGAACACGACTCTGGACTGCAGTCCAGAGCGTTCCTGATTATTGTGCTCTGTTTAAAGATCTGCACCACTGTGTTTCTTGAAGTCGTGTGTTACGGAATCCTACTGTAGATTAAAGATAGTTCTGTTAGTTTAACAAACCAAGCGGTTCCATTCCATTTCATCGCTGTTTGCTATTTTAAAAGGTAATTAAAAGGGCAGAACGTATATCTGTCCAGAACAGGTTCTGAAATGACACACTGAGATTAAACTTGTTACACCTTTCAACGTACAGATGCGATTGAGGATCCGTCTGTTGCATTGAATACTTTATCGAAAACCCTAAATTTCATTTAACTGTGACATCACTAAATTCTTAGCCCAACTGGGTGCAATTCGTGCCGCGAAATGGACGTTCAGTTCTGAAACTAAATTTCCAGCCGCGAGCACTTAAAACTGAAATAGCTATATCTTGAGAACCGAAACTCCGATTGAACTGAAACAAATTTTGGTGAATTACTGACTGAGTGCTCTATATATCTTATTTACATCGCTTCGCTGAATTCTTAACATAATAGTTTGTGCAATTTATTTCAGTTCATGACATGCATGTTGATTCATGATATACAGAACTCATTGGTGGCATACATACATATATCATACCCTTGCCATATACTCAGTGTTAGTACGTGTGGACATTGCATTATCGTACGTGACAGATGTTGGTTTAGTTGTGACAAGTACATCAATGGAAAATGAACATTCGTGACAGTGATTGATACAGTGAACAGTAATAAAAATCGTGCCATTGATATACTTGTACATAACTAGATCAAGATCATGACTAGTGAGAACCTGGGGAAAAAGGGGAAATCAAAGTGGAAAGAGTATCGTATTTAGCGGGACCGATTTTAGAGGATGATCATTCGAACAGAGATATCGATACATGTAGGATAGGATCTAGCGATCCGGCTGACAGGGTTATGTCCCGAGCATGTGGGCCGTTGTCTCGGGTATGTACGAGACTCCTGTTAAACATGATCCTCCTTCCACTATGTGATTTCAAACTCGACCTAGAGACCGATAGGGACACATAACATATTCTGCATTATATAGTGACATAATGATTACTTGTATTGTTCTTACACCAGTATTACTCATATACCTGTCACATCTCATTTTAATAATATTGTTACTGTGTCGCTCTGACGACCTGAGTATGCATGCTCAGATCCCGCGGGAGGACCAGCACAGGAGACGGACCTATCCTTCGAGTTCACGGAGATTTAGACTGGTGTACTTCCTATTTTCTGCTTTCCATAAAAGTGATCGTAAGTTTGACTCTGGTTAATATCTGTTCTTGTTATCTGTAATTTGTGAACAATGGAATATCAATATAATAGATTAGTGATGTGATTCCTTTACCACTGCGCTTTATTTACTGATTACCATGCAATGCTAGAAGCCGAAGTGTGACTACGGCAGGATGATTCCTTGACCGTAGGAGCATGGCTGGCCTAGTCATCCCTCGTTTTCCGTATTTGGGAAGCGGGGCGTGACAGTGATCGATACCGGCAGTTATGATGTTGTCTTGGGAATGGATTTTCTCGGCACTTTCCACGCTTACATTGATTGTAGGGCAAAGAAAGTGATTTTCCAGATTCCCGGACTTCCGGAGTTTGTTTTTGCTGGAGGTAGCAGTTCTGTCTGGCCAGTCGAGTTTAGGGTTAGGCCGACAGGCGCCGTTCTTTCGTCGATGGAAGTTGATAAGGAGGAAACGCCGGCTATAGTTTGAGAGTTCATGGACGTGTTCGAGGACATCTCCGGTTTACCACCAAAACGAGATGTGGAGTTCGCAATCGATCTTGTTCCTGATGCAGTGCCAATCTCAAAGGCGTACTATCCGATGACACCAGTGGAGTTGGAAGAAATCAAGAAGCAGGTTGCCGAATTGCTAGAGAAGGGTTGGATTCGCAACAGTAATTCACCTTGGGAAGCTCCAGTTTTTCTAGTCAAGAAGAAAGATGGTACAAGGAGGATGTGCATCAATTATCAAGAATTAAACCGGGTGA
The DNA here is from genome assembly GCA_030015575.1 of Agapanthus africanus. Classification (NCBI taxonomy): domain Eukaryota; kingdom Viridiplantae; phylum Streptophyta; class Magnoliopsida; order Asparagales; family Amaryllidaceae; genus Agapanthus; species Agapanthus africanus. Next base: position 746,921,970 of record CM057340.1, read on the forward strand.
CTATTAAGAACAAGTACCTGGTCCCTCGCATTGGCGAATTGTTCGAGCAACTTAGTGGCGCGAGGGTATTCTCGAAGCTGGATTTGCGATCCGGATATCATCAAGTTCGAGTTAAATCGGAAGATATTTGCAAGACTGCATTCCGAACTCGATATGGACATTACGAGTATTTAGTGATGCCACTCGGAGTCACGAATGCACCGGCGATATTTATAGATTTTATGAACCGGGACCTCCCTGCCGTTCCCCTGTTCGGCGCCTCCACCAGGAGCCTCGATTACAACCGCAAGCTCAGCGCTTCCGCCTGGGGCCTCACCATCTCTCGCCGGCTTGGCGCTACCACCGTCTTGGTGCTACCACCCTGGGGCACTTCCTCGGCAAGAGGATACCTTAGACGGAGCTTCTGGTCGTCGAACCCAGGCATCGCTTCTTTGATGGTGTCGAGGGCATTGTGCCACCTGACGGCCGCTGAGTCGGTAAGGTCGACATAAAATTGGTCGGAGGCCTTGTACTCCTCCACGGCCTTTTCCGCCCTACCCTCGGCACGCTTCGTCGTCTCGTGGTCCGCCCGGGTATCTCTCTTGAACGAGTCTCTCTGCCTCTTCATGGCGTCATAGAGCCCGTTGACCTCCTCAATCTTGGCCTGAATAGCCCGGTTAGATTCGGTCAGGAGGTGATGAGACTCCTTCCGCTTCGCGATCGTCAGGCCTTCCGCGACCAACCTCAAGTCCAGGGAGGCCGTCTTGTCCTCCGTATCCTTCAACTTGGCAATTAGCTCTTCCTCATGCGAGGAAGACTCTCCGGCCTTTTTTATCGCCGGGGCCACCTCCTCGGCCTCCATAGCGACAAGAAAGGCGCAATGCTGGAGAACCTGTGGAAAAACACAAACTATTTTTGTTAGAAGCTAAACAGAGGAAAAAACAATTGGAAGTTTTTAGAAAACTACCAACATGAACATCCTCCTGAGCTATCGCCGCCACTTGGTCCTTCATGGTGCCCCGAGGAATCTTGGCCCCCACCGTCTTCTCCATGTCCGCCAGCAAGATGTCGGCCACAGAGAGCCTCGATGGCACCTCAATACAGAAGTCGCCCTCCTGCACTTGTGTCTCGGTCGAAGGTGGCTGGGAAACCACTCTCTTTTGCTTCTTGAGTGGAGACTCGGCAGAAAATGTCACTTCTATCCTGGCCCGGGGTGCCGGATCCTGGGCATGTTTTTGCTCTCCGCTACGGCGTTCCTCCGGGATGGGAAAGGCCACGGAGACCTTGGCGGTAGGGGCTTTCCAGGGGATCACGCCCGGTGCGGGTTTTGATGAGCTAGCGCAGCCGCCCTTCCTTTCTTGCTCCTTGGCAGCCATGGTAGCCATGATCTTCGAACGATTCATTGGTTCTGCAAAAGAAAATGGAAGAACAAGGTCAGCAACAAGAACGACAATATCATGCCAAGCCTAAATTAATCGGCGAAACCCTAACTTACCCCCAAAGCACACGGTGCTGAGTCCCGCCCAGCTCATAGCTTGCTCAAAAAGCAGTATATCGGCCCGCTGGATCGGCTCCCACTATGACACTACCCTCCGCCTTCGAGACGTTAAACTTCCTGACTCGTGGGCAATCCGCCCTGTGCCATTTGGTAGGCACCGGCCAATCCTCTCCCTCCGGAGGACCGACGAAAACAAACTTCTTCTTCCACTCATGGATGGAAGAAGAGACGACCACTACTCCTGACCCGGCCGTCCTATCCTTATGTTTTTTAAAAGAGAGATACACCCAGCTCAGTTCGTCCTTGCGAGTGCCGGGATGATTTTTGTAGCAAAAAAAGAAAGAAGGAGACTCAAGTCGAAGAGGATCCGATCAATTTTCAACCGGACCAGAAACTCGAGGAGGATTCTCCACAAGTTCAGCGGTAGCTGGCCCAGGGTAAGATGGAAGCAATGGAGTACGGCAAAAATCTCGGATGAGAAGTGCAGACACATCTCTGCTTAGAACACTTCCAGGTACAGAGCAATCTCATTGCCATGTACCTGGTCTGCCTGCTCACCTTCCCTGGCCAGACGAAGTGAATAGCCAGGGGGGATGTGGAAGCAAGCCTGGATATCGGAAAGCTCATCCGGGAGATTCGATATCGAGGACGCATCGTGAGTATTTTCGATGCGGAACTTGTGGCCCTCTTCGCCACCCGACGACAAAGTATAAGGGCATTGCCACCCCTTGGGGGCGAGCCCGACGCAGAGGAAGAAGACAGAGAGGAAGAAGAACTTTCTTGGTTATCGGAAGCCGAGGAGGAAGAAGACGACCCACTAGACTCGGCTTCAGAAGCTGAAGCCTCATCGTCCGACTCGACCCCAACTACATCAATGGAAACTTCAGAAGAAAACATCTAACCTGATTCAAGAAAATATTGGCCGAAAAAGGGTTTTGGACTGAGGGTCCGACCTAAGCGATGGTGCACCGGGTAATCTTTAGATAGCAGGAGACAACTAAACTAAAATGTCTGCCAAGGAATGGCCTCCCCTATTTATATATTCGGCAAAAACCATCCAACGGCCCAAATCTGTTCCCGCCGAAACGAAGCGTTGCACCCCACGGCCACGAGGACGCCTTGTGACAACCAATCATTGGACGCTTCGTCCCTCACGCGGATCCAACCGACAAATACGAAATTTAGCAGTCCACTGCTCCATTGCGGCCATGTGGCTCGAAGATCAACGGCCTGAATAAGCGAAGCGACATCCCATTTATGGCGCCACCGTTTTGCCGATCCGCTAACGTCATCGAGGATACGCGCAGAAATTAAGACGCTTCATGAACCTCCACGTGGGCCTAGGAATCGAAGAGACATAGCCGCCAAGCGCCATGTCGTTTCCAAATAACTCACTATGAATAATCCTCGGCTTCAATATGAACATTGAAGACTGAGCATAATACTCTCGGCCCGACCCATGAATAGGTCGGAACGAGAGTGGGGGCTAATGATGATGATCGTAAATGGGAATTCCCCAGATTACGACACGTAGCAGATGACGTGTCATCTACGTAAGCCCGCCAGATTCCTGGGTTCTACGGAGATGGAGTAAGTACGATGCATTGGGGACATTCCTCGGCATCTCATCTCGAGGTTGCATCCGACCTTTTGGAGACCTCCCCGGAGTACCTTCCCTATTCGCCTAGCAACCAGCCAATAGCGTGCCTCCGAGCTTTCCTACAGCTGAGCTACCTCAGCCTCCTCGCTCGTCACCGAGCTATTGCGGAGCTGAGCTTCCTCGGCTATCCTGTCCAACCGAGAGCATGGAGTCCAAGCGCTCCTATAACAGCTCCGTGTATCTCGCCACGACAAGATCTCCACCGCTCCACGTCCCGCGTCCCACGCTAGCGTATTTCGCCATCAGTGGGCGTATCTCGCCATCAATGGGCGTATCCCGCCTTCAACGCGAACGTAACGCAGGACATAACAGACGGCGAGAATCTCGCATCGGCTCGCTCCAATACGACCCCTATATAAACCCATCTTCCAGATGACTCAGATACATCAAACTTATTTCCAAGACATCACTACTTCGCCCAATTACTCCTCGGTACTTACTTGATCGTCGGAAGGTCATACGGTGGTTTCCCATCCCGGGACTTCCCTTACAGGTGGCTCGATGTCATCAACAACCAACAACCCATTGAGACCCACACGTTTAATTCTCACATCAAATCTCAACCATTCAGCCAGCTGGCAGCAAAATCAATTGAGGACAACAACTGAAAGGGATTCCGGCCTCTATCACACAAATTCACGATCTGCTTCATGTATAGGATCTTACACTATGGTGGAGTGGAGGACAGTTGCCTACACCAGATATGGAACATCCAAATTCTACACAAAATCAAAAAATTTATTTGGTTGGTAATTAGGAACTTGATTCTCACTAAAGATAGCTTGCTAAGATGTAAGTGGATTGGCCTAATGGAATGTGGCCTGCGTGACAAATTCATTGAAACGGTCGATCATTTGATTATCAATTGTATGGTGACCTCACGGATCTGGGCCAAATTTCTGGCCAGGTCAAAGGAAGGTATCTTACCTTCGTCCATCCTTGAATTATTGGGGGCTTGGAGACTAAGAAACTTCGGAAGACAGGATCTTCCGGCCTGAGATATTATTGTTAGTGCCATATGTTGGATAGTCTGGATGGAATGTAATAATAGGATATTCAACTCAAAAAAACAAAATCTATACCAAGCTTGATATATAACACTGATATAACAATAACGCTTTGGACAGGGGCTGCGGCAGGCAGGAGCCGCAAAAGACTCCGACCAACTTTGGGAGGGGAAGACGAGCGGGCCGGATTTACGGGCCCAGGTCAGAGCACAGCCGTAATCGCACGAGAGGATATGGATATCAGCCACACCGGGACAGGAGCAACGGTTCAAGAGGAGGGTGCGGATACGTAAACGACCCTGCTCTTCTGGGACATGTTTGGTGCACTTCCATCTAGTATCTACATGTCCTGGTGGTGGTGATGTTACTTCGCTATCTTAGGGTCCTTTTGTACTGTATGAGGTTTATTCGCCGTTTTTGATTTTCGCATGTATGAGGTTTGTTTCCCAATTTTGGTTTTGGCATATATGGGGATTGACACCCAAACTATATTGTTTTCTTTTTGGTTTCTTTTGTTGTTTCGTTAATGAAACGCGGGGCTCTCTAGCTTTCGTTTGAGTCAAAAAAAAAACTTTAAATATAAAATACAGAATCTGAGCTGCTAAAAAAAATTTCCTCCTGCGTCAACCAAGAATTCTACTTTTCATATTTTGGATGGATGATTAACACCATTCATGTTGATCTGCATACATATCTTGTGAACTACATACAAAGAACTTTATCATTTACATAACTTTTGAGTTTTTATTAGATGTTTGAAAAATTGAGGGTCTCTCTGTGTCATAATATTTTACATCGCTCTATCAATGAGGAATTCACTTAAAAATTAATTAAAAGAAATTTAGCATTAAACCATGATGATCAATGTTAATGGGCGTTGATCGTCAAAGTCAATCTCATGTGTATAGTTGATTTTTTAAAATATTGCCTTAGGAGGAAAATTCTTATTATTGCAGCGTGATTCGTTCATATTAAAAATGCTAGTAAATAATTTTCGAAGTCATCATACTATTATGAGTATGCTTATCTTATTTTTTCTACAATTTAAATGCAATTATGAAGATTTAAATTGAAAAATAATTAATTCTAATTTACATTTTTAAAAGTAACAGTTTTATTAGTAAGTAATTTAAGTTGGATCCAAATTATAGACTGAAATTGAATTATACATTATTTAATTATATAACATGTGGACTCGAAAATAAATTGAAGCTATTAAGACTTTAACCAAAGACTTTCAGGACCAAAATATTGTGCTTCCACCGCTGGACTTTTAGGACTCCCAAAAAAAAAGATAAATTGAAGCTAGGACCTTGAACCTAAAGACTTTTTGGACAAAAATATTTTGTTTCTACTACTAGACTAACTCTAATTCAACATACTGTATGGTATGACCGTACTTATACAGAAACCTGAAGACTAATACATATAATGTTTGTTACAGAGCCTTACCGAGAACCGTCCAGTTACAATTTCATTAAGAGTTAGTATATTTACCGCCGGCACAAGCAAATTGTTGAAAGTTTTAAAAGGAATTGTTTGAAAGTTCCAAAATCTTTGGCATATATAATTCGAGGTTGAGAATTATAATTTTCTAATCAAACAAAGAGATACTCAACCCTTGGGCGAAACTTAACACAATTTGTTCCATTATTTCAAGAACTCATTCATATTTTTCTGAAAAATGTAGATGGGTTAAATTTATCCAACCAATTTTTCCTTCGTATTTTCACCAACCATCGATCTCTTTGTCATAATTTATAGGCTTTACCAACTTTTCGCCCTTTCAATGTAAGAATTCATGCAGATTGCTCCTCAGACCAACACAATTTACACTGGCTTCGTTTTTGTGTTCTAAATTACTATACTAAAACACAGTACATCTTGACTAAAATGTAGTTATCTATATAAAAACTAATTAGTAATCAAATACTTCATCAAATAAAATTAAAATAAACTCCCAACAATCATTATAAGCATTTGGGATTTGGAAACCTCACAGAACCACTCCATCTTCTAATTCCCACCAAATCATCATTGAACGAAATATTAAAAGATTTCTGCGGTCTTATTTTTTTAAAATTCATCCAACCCAAGAAGAAAATGATGATATTAGTAACAAAAAAATAAAGCGTAAATTGTCAAAATCCCCCAGCAGTTTTTCTCGTTGACAAAAACCCACTGGCCTCGAGGCGCATGTCAAAACACCCCTGAAAAAGTTTTCAGTTGTCAAGAAACCCTTACCTATGATATCTAGTAGTTGTCTGTTATATCTAGTTTTCTGTAATCTCTAAGTTTGTACAGTGTGATAGCTAAGCAGTTGCCTGCGATATCTAAACCGTTTCATGCTATTTATATGAATTTGTTAGATATAGCAGACTGCTGTGTAGATACTACTACAAGGAAAATTACCAAGAAGGTTTTGATATGCATCTCGGGTCTACGGGGCTTTGACGGCGGGAAAATTGGTTTGGTTTTTTTTTTTTTGACAATTTACCGCAACATAAATGGGTAATTTTTTTACTTTGACCGCACGTGACTCCCACGTGCTAAATGCCGTCCCTTCTACTATATAACCCCTCCATTCTTCTAAAACACTGAATTTATAGTTCCCCTCTCTCTCTCTCTGTTTCACTCCTAGCTAGCCTCGTTTCATTTCCAAATTTTAGAAAAATTTGAAGGGAAAAAAGAAAAAGAGAAGAAAAAATGTCTCCCCCTATTCTCACCGCCGGTGGCCACACCCTAAACCGCCGCCTCCTCCTCCTCCTCCTCCTGCTGCTGATGCTTCTGGTCACCGCCCGGTGCAGCTCTGGTCAGTCACCGTCACTGAACAACCCCTACAACACCTTCCCAAACGCAAACTTCAACCCTACGATGGCTATCTTGATCATCGTCTCCATCTCCGCCATCTTCTTCCTCGGTTTCTTCTCCCTCTACCTCTGCCAATGCGCCACTGCCTCCTCCTCCTCCTCTGCCGCCTCCGCCGCAGCAGCCGTCGCCCCCTGCTGGCCCCGAGGCCTCGACCCCGCCGTCCTCGCCACCTTTCCGACACTGATATACTCCGAGGCTAAGTCCCATAACCAAGGGACCGAACCCTTGGAGTGCGCCGTGTGTTTGTGTGAGTTTAACGACGATGGGACTTTGAGGTTGCTTCCGAAGTGCAACCATGTTTTCCACCCGGAGTGCATCGATGCCTGGCTCGCGTCGCATGTCACCTGTCCGGTCTGCAGGTAAGCATGTGTACATATTCAATTTTTATCAAATACAGATAGTAATTTTCGATTCTGATGAATAAAAGGCTGTTTGGCTGGATGCATTACGAAGCCCCCACGCAGTGCTAACTACTCCAGGGGACGGAAACCGTCCCAACTTGATGCTAGGGTCCTACTCCCCTGTTTTATTCTTCGGAGAGCAACCTCACATGAAAAAAGAAAATGAAAATTTAATGGAACTACATATTAAACACACAAAATCAAGGTATTGTTACCGATAATTGAATTCACATGCACTTACAAATGCATTTTTTCAACTAAAATAAATTAGAACACACCCTAATTGTATTCTCATATGTATCCACCAACCGCCTCGGATACATGTATGGTAAAACCGATATACAAATTTATATGGTAAAACCTAAATCTACTCCATATCTGATTTATTTACGTCCCTATGTGCAGGTTCAATCTATCGGAACCAGTAGCACCAATTCAAGAACCAGTAATGTCGTGTCCAGAAGATGTAACAATTGAATTGGGGGGTGAGGATGGAGATCAAAGACGGTCTCTTGAGATTGATAGGTTGGAGCAGTTTGTGAATCTAAAGAGGGTGAGGTCACAGGCGAGGCCGGTCAAATTCCCAAGGTCGCACTCGACGGGTCATTATTCGGTTGTGGGGCCTGGGGAGGATGTTAGTAGGTTTACGCTGACATTGCCGGATAATGTTAGGAAGGAGGTGCTCGAGAGGACGAGGAGTTTGGTGGTGTTACCTAGAGAGGGGAGCTCGAGAGGTGGGAGGTTGGAGAGGTGGGGTTCGGTGTTTATGAGGACCTTGTCGGTGAAGGGGGTTGGATTTTTCCGACGGGGGGAAGCACCTGTGAAGGGGGAGGGATCATCGAAAGAAAAGGGTGGGAGTTTCCGACCAGGGGAGTCGATGAAGGGGGAGGGGTCGACGCCTAGAGGAGTCAGGTTTTGTACCGATGTTGGTTGCTCTGGCGGAACGAAGGCTGAGTCGGTTGGAAGCATGAGTGAATCTCAGGCACCGATGAAAATGCTGGATCAGGTTTGATGGAATTGGCTAGAGTATATGAATCCTCATCATCGTTTAACCTTTATCAGGTTTAGTGAAAGATTCACTTAGGCACGTACAATTCCCGGACATATACGATCAGACGAGCATATGAGATGGTAGACCCAGACTTATTTTTCCAATTCTTTCGCTTTAATTCGTTCTGCACGCGTTATTAATGAAATTCGAACGTTTATTTCTCAAGATGAGTCACTCTCATTGTCACATGTTCGGCGAGAGTTTAATTATGCAGCCCATGCCATCACACCAGCAAGTTTGCATTTTGATTTGTTTTTGGTCTTCAAGTTTCTCGTCTTTATTTTTCGATTTTATCTCTATGGATGTAAAGTTCAAATGTTTTTTTTATAATGAATGCTCACAGCTCCCCCACCCTCACTCCCCAAGAAAAAAGATTCCTTAAATTTTATTTTGTTTTTCTCCCTTTTTTGTTTAAGCATGATATATATATATATATATATATATATATATATATAATAAATGAGAGGTTATTTGATTTTCGAGAAAATGATGATTCTAGTACCAACAGACTTTGAGAAAATGCATGGTTGCAGTTTTGGAATAAAATAGAGTTGATTAAGGACTAAATTACTTCAAGGAATTTTCTTTTTGATAATATTAAAAAGCAAGAGTAGATGATTGTGAGTCGGTGGTAATCCGATTAATTCACTTTTAATTTCTATTTGCTCAGTTTATCTTTTTAAAAGAAACAAAAAAGAAATTGATGGCCAATAACAAACTGATTTATAAATTAATTCTGAACCATAGAAGTTTCTTCATATTACTTTTTAATTACTACTAGTTTTTTGCGCGTGCTATGCAAGACTGTATAACTCTCACGAATAGTAATTTTTATAAAAGAATTCTTTGTATGCGTGAAGTTAAGTTTCGAAAAATTGAATTAAGTTTAAAGAAACTAAATATCCGTTTTTTAGAGAAATTGAATTGACTATCTTGTTGAGATCTAATTCTCGATTATTGATATACGATTAAAAGAAAATATAACAATGCCGGTTAGTTTTTTCAGCATCCTTGATTTTTTATAGGACATGAAATCTTAATTAGTTTAATAGAGATTTTAATGATTATAAAAGATCAAATTAGTTAGAAAAATTAAAAGGTCCAAAATTATGAAAAGTTTTCTTACTGCTTATCATTCTAATTATTCAGATTAGATTTCAATTTAAAGACCCTCTCCGCATTATGGATAGAGATATAGGATGGAGAAATATAAATGAAACAAATATGATCCCTTTTTACCCATTTAAAAAAATATAGCTAAAAGCATTCATTTTTGTGATCTGCACTCTGGAACGAAATAAGCATGATGTGGACATTATTTTTTTGCACATGACATGCGCATGACATATATTGATTTCATAAAAGTTAGATAATGAAAGAAGATTTTTTCTTCTAAATTATAACAAACAATCACTGTGTGAAAAGTTATTTTGTCTGTAAAATATTTTTACATCTTAAAATTTTTGGAAGTTTAATGTTATTAAACTTTATTTTATGTGAATTTTAAAAAAATTGATTTGGTTTTATATCACAATTTTGATTTACATTAAATTTACATAAAGGATGCATAATTATTTACCAATACAATATTATTTTTGTTACCAAAAAATATTGATATTATAGGATATGTGTGATTTAATTTTTAATACTAAATATGATTTTCATAAAAAGATTTAACAGACATATGATATATCAAAAGAATATGCGCGATATATTTAGAAAATATTGGTTGTTGAATGTACCACAGGATTTGAAAGTGCAAGAAGCGACCATGATCAATCTAGAAAAATTGAATTAAGAATCTTGTTGAGGCCGGCTCCTCGATTATTAATATACAATGAAAAAAATATAACAATACCAGTTAGTTTTATTCATTATCGTTGACTTTTTTTATAAGAAATAAAATTTAATTAATTTAATATAGATTTTAAAAATTATAAAAGGTGAAGTTAGTAAGACAAATAAAATAATACTTGGATTTGAATGTCCCAGGGACCATAAAACAACACTTTGGATTCTCTTTATATAATACTAGAATTTATGCACGTGCGTTGTACGTGTTTAAAAAAATTGAGAAGGAAAGAGAGAGAAATGTGGAGAGTTCTAGAGTCTAATTTATTTATTTATTTTTAAAAAGGGGGGAGGGATGAGGTGGAGGGCTTGATAGATAAGTGAGATGATGTAGAGGGCTTGAGAGATAAGGATTTTTCTCATTTTTTTTCTATTTTTCAAGAAAAAAAGAGAAGGATGGATCTCTAAGTAAGGGTATTTGCATTATATATAGAGATTATATATAGAGATATATAGTATATAGAAAATGAATTTTTTTTTACAAAAGATATTTTTCTTAACAAAAGATTTTCTTTTAACATTAATAGATTTGCTTTTTTGTTTTGAAAAAAAGATCATTGTATAACTTAAAATATTAAAAAAAGATTTTTTTAATAAAAAATAATAAATATATCAAGAGAAAAATTATTTGTATATATAGCGATGAGTAAAGTTATAATTTCAATTAATTCTTGAAAATCAAATCAAATATTCAAATATTTAGATAAAATTCAATAAGATTTTATATACATAAATTTTTACCTAATCCCAATATATCTAATCCTGTTTATTCTATATTTTAATTATAATATCTAACCATATGATTTTTTATATAGCGAATAATAAATACATAAATCAATCACATTCAAACTAAAATTCTTAATACACTAACTATTATTTAAAACTTTATCTTTAATCTTTAACCTACCAATATTCAAATTAAATACAAGAAAATTTATTTGTATTTATAGAGACGGGGAAGTTATAATTTCAATTGATTTCCAAAAATCAAATTAAATAATCAAATATTTAGATCAAATTCAATAAGATTTGGATACTTAAATTTTGATTTAATCATAACTAAAATTCTTAATAAATTAACTGTCATTTTAAACTTTATCTTTAATCTTTAACCAAACAATATCCAAATTAAATATTCGAGAAAAGTTATTTTTATTTATAGCGATGGGAAAAGTTATACATTCAATTGATTTCCAAAAATCAAATCAAATATTCGAATATTTAGATCAAATTGAATGAGATTTTAGATACATAAATTTGACCAAATCCTAATATAAGGAATCATGTATAAATTCTAGCAAATATATAAATTATATCTAATTCAATCTGAAATTCTTAATAAACCAACGATTATTTTAAACTTTATCTTTAACCTAACAATATTCAAATTAATTTGAATCAAGTGGTTGTGTTTACAGATCTCCCTTTATATAAAATAGTTTTTTTCCAGGTATGATCCACGTTGGTGTGATTTAAATATATTTTATAAATAAAGCTATAAAGGTATCTCTATAAATTAAAAGAAATGTTTTAGAAAATGGTGTATAAATTTATTTATTTTTTAATTTTCTTTAGGAGGGAGGGGGAGGAGCCGGGGAGATTTGAATTTTCAGTAGAAAAAACATTTTAAAAAGTTAATTGTGATGATGTGGATATCTTAATGAAAGAATTGCTTTATAGATTTTTCTTACCTTTTGAATTATTTACTTAACAAGATAGGGCATCAATAGATGATCTTAGTTACATTCATGGAGTTAGCATCACACACATTATTTTTCAACTCTTCAATTCTAACTTGATTTGAGTCGGATTTTTTAATAAGCATTATATTTCTAAAAGTGGAATGTACTATTACTTTATCAAGAAATCACACATAAACATACATACATGTACACAATGGCATAGTATTGTATCGTAAGCTAAGACCGGTATTATACACACTCCGATGTGCATACACAACACCAAATTACACTATTAGCTATCTGGCAAGCATGCTTCATTTCTAAAATATTTGGTTTCATCTTTTTCCTATCAACATATCACCTCCATTTTCTAAGTTTGAGCCCTCGTCTATAAACATTGTTGCAGCTCGCTGAGGCTTAAACTCTTCTGCAAACTTTATCTACCTGTGACGCCTTCGTATTTGCCCAGAATGAAAATGTTGCTAACTTGAAGGAGATTAATTTTTGTACAATATTTTTCTCTCATCTTTGGTTAGTCCCACAAAGTTCGAATATTTTTAAAGCAAAATTAAATTGAAGAATCTAAAATTCAGAAATTTAGAGAATAAAGGATAAAAGAAAGTACCTACGGAAACAATCGAATACGAGTTTGATAATCCAATAAATTGTCATCTTTTCTATGAGATCAAACTTTGATCGAACAAGGATAATATGCAGCAAACTCCAAGAAAAAAGTCTTTTAGATTCGAGAACAAAAAAAAAATTAGAGAGTAAAGGATAAAAGAAATAATTCCGTAGATAATCAAACATGGGTTTGATCAATACAATAAATTCTCATATTTGCCATGAGATTGGACTCCGATCGAACAAGGATACTATGCAACATATTGACGCCACAAAGTTCGAAATTTTTTAAAGTAAAATTAAAATTCAAAAACCCAAAGATCAGAAATTTAGAGAATAAAGGGAAAAAGAAAGTACTTTCGGAGACAATTTAGGGCTTTGACGAAATTATGATTCAATTCATAACCAAATTAGACTAATAGAACAAATGGCAAGTTTAGATTACTTCAAACCTAGATAGAAATTGCAGTTTTAAAGTCAAATAAACTTTAAAATAAAAAATTTAGACGGTTTATGGCAAAAGAAAGTATCTCCGGAGACAATTTAGGATTTTAATGGAATTATGATTCAATTCATAACCAAAGTAGATAAACAAAACAAATGACAAGTCTAGATTCCTTAAAACCTAGATTAAAATTGTAGTTTTAAGGACAAATAAATACTAAAATTCAGAAATTTAGAGAGTAAAAGGCAAAAAAATACCTTAAGAAACAGTGAGAGGTTATGAATCCATGCCAAATATAAGATCAAATCATCAAAAAGCAAGAAATGTACCATCTTGAACAGATTTTGAAATGGAAAGCTGCTACTTTCGCTTTCGAATCTTTGATCGCTTGGTCTAAAACTCTCGTAGAGTTGATCGCTCGACGTGAGAAAGCAAAGAAAGGATCGCCGTCTGAAACTCGTTTCTTCGTTGGCGCTCTTCTTTATTGAGAAAGCAATAGAGAGATTTGGGACAACGAAGGACTTTTATATTAAAATAGCGAGATTTTTTTTAATCAAGATAAGAATTTAGTTAGGATAAGACAGACCAAAAATTTCTTCAATTTGCTTATAGGCAATACATACATAAGTAAATAAATCTTTATATTTATTCAAACTCTAATCATATGAGCTTAAGCAATACATAAATAAATCTAATTTAAACTAATAGTTTCAAGTAACTAATTTTTATTTAAATTTTATCTCTAAATAAAATCAAAAGATTATTTTAATAATAGGTGCTAAATATATAAAATAGATTAAAAATATACTAGATTTGAATGCTAGTGATGGATCTCTGGATCTCCTTCAGATATTACCTTCCGTTGATCTGCAGGGAGCATTGATGGATGGATGAGATTGAGTTGGAGGGTTGCCTCCTGAAGCGTGTGGATCTCAATGGTTTTTATGTGGTTGAGGCCGAGCTACCTGCAAGAAAGTTCCGGGATGGTTGTGCCACCGAGGACCCTCCGATGATCAAGTTAGACGGGGTATTTTGGCAGAGTAACGGCCTATTGGAGAAAAATTGCTTACCCGAGTCGTCTGAGAGAGGGGTTTATATAGTGATAGCCATGGACAGGCGGGCGCAAGATGGCCAGTCGGAGAGAACGATCCAAACTTTTGAAGACATGTAGAGAGCTTGCATGTTAGACTTCAAGGGATAACGAGAGGATTATCTACACTTGGTGTAGTTTTCGTATAATAACAGTTTTCAGGCGACTATTCAGATGGCTCCATTCGAAACATTGTATGGTCGCAAGTGTCGTTCACCTGTTTGTTGGGACGATATTGGTGAACGAAGATTGTTGGGACCAGCTTTGATTGTGCAGACAGTCGAGAAGGCTAGCAATATCCGGAATCATGTGAAGGCAGCGCAAGAACAGCAGAAGAGTTGGGTCGATATATCGAGAAGACCTCTAGAGTCCGCTGTTGGTGATCTAGTATTCTTGAAGATATCACCGACTAGAGGGGTGATCTGTTTCGGAAGTCGAGGAAAGCTTAGTCCTCGATTCGTTGGACCTTTCGAGATCTTGGAACGTATTGGAGAAGTGGCTTATCGTTTGGCGTTACCGCAATCCCTGGCGAATGATCGTAACGTGTTTCTCATACCTCAACTCCGTAAGTATGCTCGAGATGAAATACATGCGTTGGATCATAAGAAACTGACTATACGAGAAGATTTAACCTTTGCGGAGCGACTGATGTCAATTGTGGATCGAAGAGAAAAGGTTTTATGAACAAAGTTATCCCTCTTGTACTTATTTCTTGGAGTAATCGCACGCATGGAGAACCAAATTGGGAACGAGATGATGAAATCCGGCAGAAGTTTCCACATCTATTCTTAAAATTTCTTGTTTGTTTATCCTATCCTGTTCTTGGAATTTCGAGGACGAAATTCTTTTATAGTTGGGTATAATGTAACACCCGAGTTCATTTATACCAATTCCAGTTTCCGTATTTACTTATCCATGGTCTATTCTTGATTTATCGTGTTTGGGTACGAATGGTAGTTACTTTGTACATTGCATTCGACTCGACCCGCTTGCTTGAACTTGTTTGATTTATATTTATAGGTTACCCTGACTCGTTGCTTTGACACGTGTATCTAGTATAAACTGCATATCGGCATTTCATCCGGCATCGCATGTTTTAACATATAACTTTTAAGTCACAGAAAATATTTATTATAATACATTGCATGGCCTGCTCGATACCCCTAAACCTGTGGTAGCGTCCTTGCATCGTGTTCTCGTCCCGTTCAGTGAAACGGACATGTTTGGATGGCTACGCGCACGTACGTGCGTCCGTTCTTGAGGGTATGCATTTCTTTTATATAACCTCTCATTTTAATTTTTGGAGCTTGCTAATAATTCTCATATTTCAAATTCAAAAATTTTGGACCCGACCCGGGCGCTTTTCTGAATTATTTTACATCCCGCTAAAATTCAATTGTTTGAATTTTTAATTTAACTTCTAAATATTTCTTCAGTACTGAAGATTTTCTAAAACTAATTTTAAATCTTTTACAATTTCTTATAACTGCGAAGATTTTCTTCTCTCCCTTTACTTTTATCTTTCAACCAATCAGAAATCTTCGCTCAAATTCACTGGGCCCCATCTTTCTCTTTCTTTCCCCGGCCAATGAAATCATTCTTTAAAGTATTAAAATCTTTTCTAAATCTTTCCAAACTCAATTTCCTTTTCCACGAGCCAATCAGAACCCTCCTCTTCTATCCGCTGGGCCCCACGTCTCTTTCTTTCTCCCCCCAGAATCTTTCTCCCTCTCTTTCTCTCTCCCCGAGCGCAGTTCTTTCTCTCTCTCTCTCTTCTTTCTCTCTCCTCTCGTGCCCTCTCTCTCACCTCTCGCGATTACTGTGCTCTTCTCGATTCTGGTCACCGCTCCCTGCTTCTCGTCACCTCCCTTCTGTATCTTCTTCTGTTAAAGCTGGGCGCCACGAGATCCTCCAGGAATCCTAACCCTAGCTTGCCACCGTCGACGACACCCTCATCCTCAACCCCTCATGCTCACCTCCTTCACCTCATCGCCCTCTCCCTCATCTTCTTCTTTTCATTCTGTTTTTCCCGCCTCGTCTTCGCCTGCAACCCACGACCTTAACCCAGGAACCCATCGCTCGTCGTCGCCTTCGCCGAGCAATCACATTGTCCTCGCTACCTAACCCTTATCCTCCACTCATCTCACCGACCACCATCACTCCCTAACTTCCAATAACCGAGCCCATCCCTGCACGTTCAAACCCTGGAAGAGAACCCCGAGGCCAAGAACTGTGGCCACCGCCTCGCCGGTGCCTCGCCGGAGCTCCAACCCCGTCGGCCTCATTCCATCACCACCACCTCTCTCCTCTCTCTTATCCTCCTCCTTGCAACAGAAACCCAGCACCCAATTCCATACATCAAGAAACCCACAGAATCCCTCATCACCACCTTGCACCCCTTTGTCGCCGATCATCCCTCGCCGTTGCCATCTCACTCCATCTCTCCTCCTCTCCCTCTCATGTGTGCTTATCCCTCATCATTATCCCTGCACACCAAGAAACCCCAGATAGAAAACCGAGCCTTAACCCTAACACACTCGAACCCTAGCCTCGCCGGGAAACCCTCACGTCGGCAACCCTTGTCGTCGCCACCCCATGCCGACTCCCCTCTGCAACCACAGAACGCAGCCACGGTAAGCTCTCTCTAATGTTTCCTTCTTCCATTCTTCTCTCCATTCATTCTTCTCCTTCTTTATGTGTTGTTCTCATGTTCACTGCTGTTTCTCATTTGCCAGGATCCGACGTGCCGTCGATGATCCCGATGACCCGGCTAGGATACCTGACCCGTGTGTTTCCATCGTGCGTTGTTTGGACTCATTCCGTGTACCGTGCGCGTGTCGCGACTTTTCCGCCGACGCGTAACGTTCCGTTTACCGTATCGTGATCCGATCAAGGCAAGTTAATCTTGCTACATGCTATACTATTACCTCATATGTAAATTTAAATTATAATACCCCATCATGATTATTTATGCAACCCGCATTATCACTTTTCATGTTTTATCATTTTACGGATGTCCGATTACATCCGTACCATGTATTTCACATCTAGTGTATGCCAGTGAAACTTGCTATATGCTATTTACAATATTCCATATTTATTTGCATATATTTATTTTAAACATGAAGTTTGAATTGGTGCCTATATCACATTTTACCATTCGATGCCCGTTTATATCATTTTTGAGTTAATTGTGAAACACACCCGGTTGCATGTTAGATTACAATATTATATGCCCATGCCTATATTTTATAACATAGTTCTTGGTCGCATAGCCATAATACCCTTTAAATAGTTCATAACTGTGCAACACCCGTTTGCATCCATCTAACCTGTTTTATACATATTATTGCATCCATTTAACCCTTTTACATATACTTGCATGAAGCGGTCTTTTAATACATGATAGTGTGATTTTATTATTCTATGTTCACTTAAGGTATGATACTTCATGTTGGAACTATAACCCTGACTCTAATTGATGACTGTACATCCATATAGTTTAGTCTGTATCTATTTGCATATCATATTACATGTTTTAGTTTGTTGTTCTATTAGTACACAGGCTTGTTCTGTATACCCATGCTTATGCTAGTTTGATTATGAGCACCCACATGATATCTTGTACACCCTGACATGACTTGTCACCTATTATTTGACCCGACATGGTACCGTGCACCTCTTGTCATGACATGACAGCTATATACATTACTTGACTTGACCTGATGTACCATGGTCTTACCTGTTACCCGATCTTGTGTCTAATGCTAACAAACCTGACCTGTTGTCCTTACGGACCGTTCCTATTGTCTATCCAGACAAACCTGTACCTGCCTGATCCTGTGTTGGCATTAGCTCCAGATTATTTAATACCTGACTTGAATACATATAACCTGGGGGTATGGGGAAATCAATGATGAAACCTGAATTGTAACTCGACAGTGTGCTACCTTTACTGATCAGTTTTAGAGGCTGGGCCAGCCTTGGGATGATGCTGCTGACATCATCCATCATTATCCATTACCTTTTTAGAGGCTAGGCCAGCCTTGGGATGATGCCATGGACATCATTCATCATTACCCTTTCCCTTTAGTGCCTAGCGGCATGTCTCGGTTTCAGCCCGAGAATCTTAGACCGTGGTCCCGGGTATGCACGGGATACTATTGAGTTGCATCGATGATTCATCAAATTGATTTCAAAGACTTGAGAGTAGTTAACCCAATAGACCAGTTTAGATTACTCACTACACATTACCCCACTGTCCTTACTTATATCATTGTTATGCTTGTTTTATCATTTATACTCATACTTGCATGTATTGCTACCCCTGTTTATATTTTTGCTTGATGTTATGACGCGCTGACGTCTGGGTTTTGCATGGCCCAGATCCTCTACCTTTGTTGCAGAATGATCAGGAGTATTGCCGCTGTTAGACCGAGCGGTGAAGATCCTGTTGGTATGCAGTTTTACTTTCCAGGTGTTTCAGTTATTGTATCTTTTGCTTCCGCATATCATTATTTCTTGACTCATTCATTCTGGCTCATGGACATGTAGTAGATAGTTTAGTTTACTTTCCCGTTCTTGATATCTCTACAGCCGTAATGTGACTGTGGAGGGATTTTTCCTATCCACAGGTTGGCTATGTCACGTGCCCATCTTAGCGTACTGTGGGAAGTAGGGCGTGACATGGACCGAGCAGGGTAGCTGCTTGGTGAGGGGATTCGTGAGCGAGTCAGCGGCATATTTAGCCCCGTCGCTTGAAGGATGACTTTCCAGATGCATTCCTTCGATTTTCTTTTCGAGGGCGTCGAGTCGGCCGTAGTATCCCGACGATTCGGCATACTCTGATTTTTAGCCTCTGCTGCCGGAGACCTGCGCCTGGCCACGGCCCCGGTTCCGTTCGATGAGGTTCCTCAGGTCCCCTGGTGAGGTCATCTTCGAGCTACCGTGTTGAGTCCCGTCCGTGCGACCCCGTTGAGAGAGGAGGTGCTGGTCATGCCTGGGTGTAGGCGAGCTAACCGACACCTCCTTGGGTAGGACAGGGGCGCGATGGGCTTCTGGGTGAGATGCTCTGGTGAGAGATCTCGGTGTTGAGCTGTGCGGCGTCCAGCGGGTCATTGAATATGTTAGCCTGGGGGACCTGTGGTTGCCGGAGACAGCGAGGCGGTGTTCGGTCGTACCAACGCGGGCAGAGTCTTCTCTCCCTCTGTAGGGGTCCCGATCCTGAGGTGGGCGAGCGGCGACCTGGGGAGCTTGCCCGACCGTCTGAACACGGATGAGTGCATCCACGACGGACGCGAGCCGATCTATCCGAGCGGATAGGGCGTGAATGGCGTTCGGGGGAGCAGATTAATCTGCGCCTCCATTGTGGGGAAGGCGGCGGCTAGCGCTTATATCTTCGCGGTGATCGCTCGCCATGAAGTTGAGATCGAATGGTGAACTTTCGTTGAGTGGAACTAAGTTCCCACAGACGGCGCCAACTGATAGTTCTCTGGATCTCCTTTAGATGTTACCTTCCGTTGATCTGCAGCGAGCACTGATGGATATATGAGATTAAGTTGGAGGGTTGCCTCCTGAAGCGTGTGGATCTCAATGGGTTTTATGTGGTTGAGGCCGAGCTACCTGCAAGGAAGTCCCGGGGTGGTTGTGCCACTAAGGACCTCTGATGATCAAGTTAGACGGGGTATTTTGGGAGAGCAACGGCCTATTCGGATAAAAATTGCTTACCTGAGTCGTCTGAGAGAGGGGTTTATAGTGACAGCCATGGGCAGGCGGGCGTGGGATTCACGCCGGCCGTTACGTCCCTGGCGTTACGCCCGCGTGATAGGCGGGATTACCCATTTATGACGAGATATGCTCGTTAATGGGGGATTGTGATGACGTGGAACGCAGTGTAAGTCGGCGTTAGACACCCACAAGATGCGGGGAGGCGGAATAGGTAAAACAATCATTTTGTTTAAGTTAACATCGACTAACATTACGGATCTTTGCTAAACCCTAACTAACAACTATTTAGAAGTGATTAGCTACTATGATAGATAATTATACCTAAAGATTCAAGTCCTTCTTGTTCTTGTAGTTCACTTCCTCGTCGGCCTCCTCGATGTGATAGAAGATCCACCCGAGAGCTCCTTCTTCAAGCTTTAACCTTTCACTTGAGGTAACTAGGTGGCTATGAATGCTAATCAAAGTAACCTAAAGGATATAGAAGAGGATTAGGGATCTATTAGTCCTGCTAACCCTAGGATCTCAACACATGAGAGGATTAGGGTTAGGTCTTTGAAGAGAGAGAGAGAGCTTGAGGAGAGAGAATGTGAAAGTAATAATGAAATGAATTATGTCTCATTTGTGAATATATGAAGCATGATAATTATCTAAATGAATAACAAATAATAATATCAACCATGCTTCATTAATTCACTTTGGATGAATCACCTCATGAGTCATTAAGCAATAAATGCTTCATTAACTCATTTGGATGAATCACTCCATGAGTCACTAATCCATTTAATACAAATTCCACCTAAGCTCTCCACCTTATCTTTCTTCTAGAAACTTCTCAACTAATTACAAGAATGCCCCTCCCATCCGTGAAAACACGGAAATACTGAGACTGTATAAATCGAATAATCCAATACTAGAATCTAGCTTAAACTAAAGCCTGCTAGTAAAAAACTGTTCGAACATCGTACGTGCATAAATACACGTATGTGTCCGAACCTTGTCGTAAAACCATATGACCTCTATATCGTTTTTCCTGAAGCAAGGAAACTCTCTGTATGGGACTCTAAAGACTCGACACTACGCTGTCAGTGGGTTTAACCACAGGCCGCAAGCGGTACTAGTTGTACGTAACGATCCCCAGATAGATGTCGATAAGAAGGCCGATGAGGAAACCCATCCGAACTTCTACTGAGCCTGATGTGACAATCTCCATACAGTCCGGTCTGTTCGTCTAGGACTATCGCATATCGGGCCTAGGAGGGAGGTAAACGTCAGACCCCTAATAGCGGTATAAGTCGTGTCGGAGTGAAGCCCATTACATCTTGAGAAGCTACTGGAAATCCTACCAGTAAATCTCGTTTGCCCTGGCCAGCGACTTTGCGTAATGGCTCTCCAAACACAGCGCGATATCAACTCCCAATACCGGAAGAGACGAATCCTATCTAACCGCCACTGCCTCCAAGTGCTTCGGGACTGCACCCAACTGCTACCTGTTTGCACGAATCTTTTGAGCCGTGGTAGGGTAGCAATCTAAGAATAGTGGGAACACACTCGAGACGAAGCAGCAGTGTCAAGTCTGCGGACTATGCTGTACTCATGTCACCTATGAACTGTTAACTGACGACGGGTATAATACAAACTAACAGTTCCCTGCGAGTCTTGTCCGGTGTACCCGTAATCCAACGAGCACCTACATACTATCTCCAGTACAACGTACTGATGGCTGTGGGACAGACCATCTCCCCAACTGGGATGAGAAGCGTACACACTAGTCTACTCCGGAGTATCGATACCCTATCTCGATAATCCTACGACTAGGGACCTGAAAAAGGATGTGCTTGTAGAATACCCAGCCCTCACTAGTGTGACTGCCATCACAACGCTGGTAGTCAAGCAAGATCCTAAGGGCTCTACCAATATGTATTCGCGATATGCTAACATATACACATATTAAGATAGATATAAACCAAGTAGCATACTACTATGTTGAGCGAGACAGTTAATATAACCGTGAATATCCCAAGCTTCCATTAAGTAATATACAAACTAGTATGATACAATAATGGCCCCTAAGGCATATACACTAACAATCTCCCACTTGCACTAGGGCCATGTACTGGCATATCGAAGACTTATCATCTCGAGTAGCCTCTCGAACTGAATCTGAGGTAAGGCTTTTGTGAATGGATCTGCAGTGTTCTCCTCTGTAGCAACTCTCCGGACCTCGATCTCCTGGCGATCTATGATCTCCCTGATCAGGTGATACCGTCTTAAGATGTGTTTGGACTTCTTATGGGACCTGGGTTCGTTTGCTAAAGCTATAGCCCCGTTGTTGTCACAATACAGAGGTATTGGATCAACAATGGATGGAACCACCTGAAGTTCTGTGAGGAACTTCTTCATCCAGACTGCTTCTTTTGCGACATCGCAAGCAGCTGTATACTCCGCTTCCATCGTCGAGTCAGCAACGGTGTCCTGCTTGGAACTCTTCCAGCACACCGCCCCTCCATTGAGGGTAAAGACATAACCTGACATGGACTTGGAGTTATCCTTGTCACTCTGGAAGCTGGAGTCGGCAAAAGCCTCGATCTGGAGGTCTTTTCCGCCGTAAACCAAGAACATATCCTTAATCCTTCTCAGGTACTTGAGAATGTTCTTTACTGCTATCCAGTGCTTCTCCCCTGGGTCTGACTGATACCGGCTTACCACGCTCAGTGCGTAAGCTACATCTAGTCTGGTGCACAATATCGCATACATTATAGAGCCTACCGCAGAAGCGTAGGGTATAACTGACATGCGTTCTCTTTCCAAATCAGTCTTGGGAGACATTTCTTTGGATAGGGTGATTCCGTGACAAGCCGGTAAACTACCGCGCTTAGAATATTCCATACTGAATCTTTTCAGTAAAGTGTTGATATACCTGGACTGCGAAAATCCCAACATCCTCTTAGATCTATCACGATAGATCTGGATCCCCAGTATGTAAGAGGCATCGCCCAGGTCTTTCATGGAGAACATGTGTGACAAGAATCCTTTGACAGATTGTAGCATAGGAATGTCATTTCCTATCAAGAGAATGTCATCCACATACAAGACGAGGAATATGACAGTTCGTGCTACAATTTTACTATATATACATGGTTCATCTGGATTTTTGATAAAGTCATATTCTTTGACCGTTTCATCAAAACAGATGTTCCAACTCCGCGATACCTGCTCTAGTCCATAAATGGACTTAAGCAACTTGCATACTTTCCCGCTGCTCCCACTCTGATTGAAACCTTCTGGCTGATCCATATAGACGCACTCTTCTAAATTACCATTTAGAAAAGCCGTCTTTACGTTCATCTGCCAGATCTCATAATCATAGAAGGCAGCAATGGCAAGAAGGATCCGAATGGATTTAAGCATAGCCACTGGAGAAAAAGTTTCGTCATAGTCCAAACCAGGTCTTTGACGAAAACCCTTTGCAACAAGTCTAGCCTTATAGGTTTCCACCTGTCCATCTACACCAATCTTTTTCTTGAAGATCCACTTGCATCCTATGGGTTTTACCCCATCTGGAGCAAAGTCCAAAGCCCATACTTTGTTGGTGTACATGGACTCCATCTCGGCTCACATTGTATCCAGCCATCTTATTGAGTCGCCGCTCTGGATGGCCTGCTGGAAGCTAGTAGGTTCATTATTATCAATGACGCAATCCTCTCTATCCCCGTCTATGAGAAAACCGTAATATCTCTTAGGCGGATGAGACGACCTACTACTCCCGTGGAGGGGTGCGGGAATGTCCTGTTCTTCTTGAACTTCTGGTTCTACCAAACTTTCAGTAGTAGTTTGTGGTTCTGAAATTTCTTCCAGTTCTATTGCGCTCCCACTTGTTTCCTTTTCTAAAAACTGCTGTTCTAGAAAATGGGCATTACGAGAAACAAAAACCTTTTGTTCCTCTGCGTAATAGAAAAAATACCCCTTAGAGTTATTTGGATATCCCACAAACTGACACTGCACTGATCGTGCCTCGAGTTTGTCCGCATGCTGCTTTTTAACAAAAACTGGACATCCCCATATCTTCAGATACCGAAGATAGGGTTTCTTTCCACTCCACATCTGATATGGTGTGGTAGGCACAGTCTTGGTAGGAGCCATGTTCAAAAGATATGCAGCTGATTCTAGTGCATAATCCCAGAAAGATCGCGGTAACTCAGCATTACTCATCATGGAACGTACTATATCCAATAGGGTTCTGTTCCGCCTTTCCGATACACCGTTATGCTGTGGAGTGTATGGAGGAGTAAGCTGAGAGAGAATTCCATTCTCTTTTAGGTAACCCAGGAACTCGGCACTTAAGTATTCACCACCTCGATCAGATCTCAGTGTCTTGATACTTTTGCCGGTTTGGTTTTCTACTTCATTCTTATATTCTCGGAATTTCTCAAAGGCCTCGGATTTATGTTTCATTAAGAAAATGAATCCATACCTAGAGTAATCATTCGTAAAAGTAATGAAATATGAAAAACCTCCTCTTGCATGTGTAGACATTGGACCACATATATCGCTGTGTATGAGTTCTAAGAGCTCGCTCGCTCTTACTCCATGTCCAGTGAATGGAGTCTTTGTCATCTTTCCTTTGAGACATGATTGACAAGTGGCATAAGATTGATATTCGAATGGATCTAAATATCCTTCTCTATGTAACTTAGTTAACCTTGTCTCATTGATATGACCTAGTCTACAATGCCATAAGAAAGCCCGATTTATATCTGGAGACTTTCTTTTTAGTGTGTTATGGACATTGAAAATCTGTAATTGGTTTAACACGTATATACCGTTATCTAGTGTACCGGACCCAATCAAACCATGATTAGGGTGGATGTTAAAAATATCGCTTAACCTTCTTTTGATAACAATGATACTGATATGATAATACACGTTAAACTGGGTACACAAAAACAGTTGCGCAAAACCAAAATATGTCCACTCGTCAATCCAAGGTGATAATCCCCTATGGACACAGCACTCACGCTAGCTCCGTTAGCAACCTGGAGGGTCATATCACCAACCTTCAGCACTCTACGGTTTCTCAGTGCCTGCAATGAATTGCATATATGAGATCCTGATCCGGTAATACCCATGAAGTAGAGTTGATTGACAGACAATTTTCAATTACAAACACACCTGAAGTCGAAGCCACAGCTTGCTTCGGGTCCTGGTTCTTGGCGATCCAAGCTTTGCAATCTTTCTTCCAATGGCCTTTCCTTCGACAGTGGAAGCACTTGTCCTTTGCCACTACTGGCACCACAACCTTTGCCTTTCCTTTGACTCTCACCTTACCATCACCACCTCTCGGTTTGGTAGCGGCCTTCTTCTTCCTTCCTTTGGCCCTTGCCTTGGACCTGGAAGAGGAAGTACCGCGAACAAACATAGTGAGTGTTTCCCTTGCTTTCTGTAAGGTGCCCTCTGCACTCCTCAACATATTAAGGAGTTCTGGAAGTTCAACTTCTTTACCTTGAATGTTGAAATTCAAGATAAACTGGGCATAGGTGGAAGGAAGGGACTGAAGAACTAAGTCTGTGTATAGCTCGTTCTCTAATGTCGTCCCGAGGTCCGCGAGCTCTTCTATATAGCCAATCATCTTAAGGACATGTTCTCCTACAGATGATCCGACGGCCAGCCTCGACTGAAACAAGTTCTTCGAGGTCTCGTATCTAGCTATACGAGATTTCTCTCCATACAAATCCTTGGTGTGGAGAAATATGGATTCTAGATCCATATTCTCATGCCTCCTCTGATGTTCATTATTCATAGAGGCAAGCACGATGCATTTGGCCTTCGTGCAGTCAATCTCCCAGGTCTTGCGGATTTCCTTATCCGCGACACTGGATTCTGGACCAGGGACAGCAGGTGCCTTAGTGGTAAGGACATACCCTAATTTGTCATAAGTAATTGCCATCTTAACATTCCGAAACCAATCTTTATAGTTTGGACCAGTCAAAATATTTTTATCTAATAGTAACTTAAGGCCTGTCATGTTCTGGGTCGCTGCAATTAGAGAGAGAGAGGGAACACTTTAGCATGATGCTCTTGCAAGTTTAGAGTGGTTTTTAGTTTATCTAAACAGGATGGCTCCCACTGTTTCTCGAATCCTTCCTCCAACCATAAAGGAAGAACTAGTCAGGATTATTCTCACCGTACAATACTTGCTTAACCGTTCAGCCAGGCCGGTGTCGGTACTTCGAGGGAGGTTTTATGACGCTTTCGCGAAGTTCCTTAATTAAATAACCTCTTTTCTCTGGGGGCGTAACCTCACTGACACCTTTCTCGACACCTACTTGGTTTATAGCATTGATCGTTAAGTGACGAATCTCCTGATGAGTAGCGGATACTCACAGTAGGATCGGGATCCAAATATTATCGTGTGATAAAGATGAAGGAATCCCACCAAAATTATCACACTCCAAATGGTATGCAACTCTTAGCAAATTTCAGTTTCTTTAGAAATTCCCGATATCAATTTTTGCCCCATGCTCTTATGACCTTCGCGTTGGTCAAAATGTCATAAGTCACATGTCAAGTTCTACCCATCATTATCTTGTTAATTTGAACCCACCAGTACATACCCCTGACGTTGGCCAAATAATAGTACGACTGTGCCAAACCAACTCATCTATCTATGCAACAAATGAATACCCAGCAGCTACTAAACACTATACCTTGGCGTTGGTCAAAATACATAGCTTGAATACTACTGAATACCCAAATGAAATGACGGAGGGCTGCGAATGGTTTTGGCGAAACCGTGGACGTAGTGAACTTGATATGATCGAAGGAATCTGATAACTTTTAAAAGGAGTGGCTTAAGCTCCGCAATTTTAAAAAATATCTTCTGTTTTAAAATAACCGAGTGGTTTCTTTTAAACTGTTCCAACGATTCAACTTTGGTTTATTTTCTTTGTATTAATATAATGCGTCCCATCAATTAACATATCATTGCAGAAAACAACGAAAATACAACGTCCTCTTATGCCATCCGCATTCGCCACTGGGTCCCGTCATTCACCCGTTAGGTTACTTAACTAACGACAGAGCGGGGGCTGGGCAAGCGCGGGTGCAAAACATAAGTGACGCCTAATAGATATCATATATAGATATTTTACATTCGTCAGACGCAATAATAAGCATTCCAGATCACAGATGAACATATTGGATTTTCTACGAATCCGCATTCCTCTTGAGCCTGCAAAGAAAGACGGATTACACAGTCGCGATGAATAGCCAAAACCCCACCCTAGACCCCTACGGGTACGGAAAAATACCCGCCAAGTACCCGAAGTGAAGCGGTCTCCCTCAACAACGTGAGTAGGCCACTAAACACTTCAAAATACCCGGTAGTTTGTGCACCCCATCTTTGGTCTATCCTAGGAACAGAAAACAGTAAATGAAATAATACAACGGTGGCTACAACCTCAACCCGGATGTGCCCCGCAAAAAAATATTACAACAAATTACAATTTACATTTGAATGAAAGAAACACTAGTCTCACATCCCTGGCTATCCATTCACGACAATCCAACAAGTCCACATTCACAAACCAGTAAAAACCATTACAGAAATGTGCAACTCCCTGCTAACCGACATACTAGCAGTTAGGGGAGTTTACGAACACATTAAATACAACACAGATATAATCCAGTTAGCCAAACATCTTAGAATTTCGATCAAACAAACACATATGATTCTACTCCAAACAATTCTCTGTGCACATAAAACCTGAGTAGAAACAAAACTTCCCAGAAAACACAACATCAACACAGAAGAATAACTGAGCAAACTTAGGTTGAATCGGAGTCAACTCGGCCGCGGATCCACGGCGGATCGCTTGGATCGGCGGCGGTTCCGCGGCGGTATGGCCGATTCACAGTCCCAAATTTCTTCACAATTCTTAAAATTCCCTGCTTGTATTTTTAAGGGTCCCTGAAAAAAATTTTAGACCCCGTTTCAAAATCGGCAGAAACATGGTGAAAATGATATTTTTTCGGGTTCGTTTTGCGATCGAATTTCTAACGACTTTGCTAACATGTTAGTTATGGTTTAACTAGGCTCTGATACCACTGTAAGTCGACGTTAGACACCCCATAAGATGCGGGGAGGCGGAATAGGTAAAATAATCATTTTGTTTAAGTTAACATCGACTAACTTTACGGATATTTGCTAAACCCTAACTAACAACTATCTAGAAGTGATTAGCTACTATGATTGATGATTATACCTAAAGATTCAAGTCCTTCTTGTTCTTGTAGTTCACTTTCTCGTCGGCCTTCTCGATGTGATAGAAGATCCACCCGAGAGCTCTTTCTTCAAGTTTTAACCTCTCACTTGAGATAACTAGGTGGGTATGAGTGCTAATCAAAGTAACATAGAGGATATAGAAGAGGATTAGGGATCTATTAGTCTTGCTAACCCTAGGATCTCAACACATGAGAGGATTAGGGTTAGATCTTTGAAGAGAGAGAGAGCTTGATGAGAGAGAATGTGAAAGTGAGAATGAAATGAATTATGTCTCATTTATGAATATATGAAGTATGGTAATTATCTAAATGAATAACAAATAATAATATCAACCATGCTTCATTAATTCACTTTGGATGAATCACCTCATAAGTCATTAAGCAATAAATGCTTCATTAACTCATTTGGATGAATCACTCCATGAGTCACTAATCCATTTAATGCAAATTCCACCTAAACTCTCCACCTCATCTTTCTTCTAGAAACTCCTTGACTAATTACGAGAATGTCCCTCCCATCCGTGAAAACACGGAAATATTGAGACTGTATAAATCCAATAATCCAATACTAGAATCTGGTTTAAACTAAAGCCTGCTAGTAAAAAACTGTCCGAACATCGTACGTGCATAAATACACGTATGTGTCCGAACCTTGTCGTAAAACCATACGACCTCTATATCGTTTCGCTTGAAGCAGGGAAACTCTCTGTGTGGGACTCTAAAGACTCGACACTACGCTGGCAGTGGGTTTAACCACAGGCCGCAAGCGGTACTAGCTGTATGTAACGGTCCCCAGGTAGATGTCGATAAGAAGGACAATGAGGAAACCCATCCGAACTCCTACTGAGCCTGATGTGACAATCTCCATACAGTCCGGTCTGTTCGTCTAGGACTATCGCATATCGGGCCAAGGGGGCGGTAAACGTCAGACCCCTAATAGCGGTATAAGTCGTGTCGGAGTGAAGCCCATTACATCTTGAGAAGCTACTGGAAATCCTACCAGTAAATTTCGTTTGCCCTAGCCAGGGACTTTGCGTAATGGCTCTCCAAACACAGCGCGATATCAACTTCCAATACCGGGAGAGACGAATCCTATCTTACCGCCACTGCCTCCAAGTGCTTCGGGACTGCACCCAACTGCTACCTGTTTGCATGACTCTTTTGAGCCGTGGTAGGGTATCAATCTAAGAACAGTAGGAACACACTCGAGACGAAGCAGCAGTGTCAAGTCTGCGGACTATGCTGTACTCATGTCACCTGAGAACTGTTAACTGACAACGGGTATAATACCAACCAACAGTTCCCTGCGAGTCCTGTCCGGTGTACCCGTAACCCAACGAGCACCTGCATACTATCTCCAGTACAACGTACTGATGGCTGTGGGACAGATCATCTCCCCAACTGGGATGAGAAGAGTACACACTAGTCTACTCCGGAGTATCGATGCCCTGTCTCGATAATCCTACGACTAGGGACCTGAAAAAGGATGTGCTTGTAGACTTCCCAGCCCCCATTAGTGTGACTGTCATCACAACGCTGGTAGTCAAGTAAGATCCTAAGAGCTCTATTAATATGTATTCGCGATATGCTAACGTATACACATATTAAGATACACATAAACCAAGTAGCATACTACTATGTTGAGCGAGACAGTTAATATAACTGTGAATATCCTAAGTTTCCATTAAGTAATATACAAACTAGTATGATACAATAATGGCCCCTAGGGCATATACACTAACACACGGGATCATGGGCGGCGAATATCTCGTGTCTGCGAGATTCGCGGAGCCGTGGCGGAGGCTCCTTTGATCGGTGCTGTGGGTCGGTCCGTGAGACCGAGGAAGATAAGCTCGATGGGAGGCTCGGGAACTAGCGGGAGGCCGAGGCAACTTGGATATGCGGTAGCTCGGAGGCGAGCTGGAGGTCCGAGGGAACTCAGCGTGCGGGAAGGCTCCGAGGCGAGCCTATGGTCGTTTGTAAGGTGATCTTAGGAGTGGTCTGGAAAGCCACCAAAGGTCGGGAACATTCTCGGATCGAAGGTCCGGGGTATGCTTTCGACATACCGATCTTGAACCTTTCTCGTAAGCCATGCGACACGTCGTCTGCCACGTGTCATGATCTGGGGAAACACCGGTATTTAGCCTCATCAGCTGGAGAACCGGCGTTTGATGGTATAAATAATTGGTTGGTATGAATAATTAGACGGTAAGAAGAAACTGTGAAAAATCTCTTCAATTTGGTTTTAGAAGTCCTATAGAATAGATATAGAGTTTTGCAATAATAAAGTAACAAAAACGTAGAAGGTTCCTGTTGGAGCATTAGAATAAAGATAGCTTTTGGATTTGGATGACACCTGCCAAGATTCTTAATTAACAAAATTAAAACTTAATTAATATTAAGATAAGTATTCTCAATTGTGTTCTAAGGCTTTGCCAATTGGGCTAATAATCAAGCAAGGGAGCTTTCATGCTCAAAGCTGGCTTATACAGTGCTAGGCTGCATGCCCAACATTCAATATAATTTAGATTGAGATGGAAAACCAAAAAGGTCACTACTTAATAATCTAAGTTTAAAGTTGAGTCAAAATAAATGATAATAATCTACTTATCAATGTATAACGTAATCTAACGCAAACTTTGATTTGTGTTATTGGATCAGGTCGTATCAAAGGAATTTGAGTTATTTAATTGAAACAGATAAATGTTAGGTTTTTAGTCTGTGAACCAATCAAGTAAACAAAAGAGGGCATGCCATAACTGGAAAAAACTACTCTAGAAAGGCTTGCATGGTGCAAGCCCCTCTAGAGCCATTGGATGGGGGACCCCCACTAGTGGGGATCCCCCATCCAATGGCTATGTAAGGGCTTGCACCATGCAAGCCCTTGCATAGTAGTTTTTTCGCCATAACCTAACTGAGTATATTGGTCCAGCACAAGGATTGAAGCACAACCTAAGCGTCGAGAAATTATTCAGTGAGAAGGATGTAATACATCCGGACACGGGGTGAGAGAGAGAGGGGGTTTCGGACAACCTTAGCAGCGTGTGGGGTATATACTTTTATTTCTTTTCTCTCTTGTCAGGATGTATACGGTCGGTATATGGGAAAAATTTCCTAAACGCCAATCAAAAGATTGTTTCGATTCATGTGATGGTTGAATTTGAAAAGGTTTGTTTAACATTTATGAATTATGAAAGAGTTGGAAAAGTTCCGGCTTTAATATGGGCTATAATTTGATCAGCCAGGCCCATTATACCATTTAATGATGCGAACAAAGATTTATTATTCTTCAATTTAGGGTAAATTGTCCAAAAGCCCCCGGCCCGCTTTAAACTTGTGTAAAAACGTCTTTGGATTTTCTCGCCCAATCACACCCCATGTATACTAGTCGCTTGTAATATCTACGTAGTTGCATGTAATATCCAATCTGTTATCTGTAATATCCAAACAGTTGAGCGAATAAAAGACCTAAATGAAATAAAGCCGAGGGTTTTTTCCACAAAGATTTTGAACAATGGGCCCTTTCCAACAAGGGAGCATGTGCGATAAGTCGTTGGACGAGTACGCTTCGGAGTTCGTAGGATTAAGTCGGTTCGCGTATCACCTGGTGGCAACCCCTAAACTATATGGTAAAAGATTCCGACAAGGGTTGGATCTGAAAACACAGTCCTCCATATCTTCTGCGACCCTTTCAACTTATGATGAGATCTTAGAGGCGGCGCGAAACTTTGAAGACCTTCAGAAACGGATAAGGAAGGATGACCGTTTGTCAGGTGTTAAGCGACCGGCTAATCAAATTCTTGGGGGATCTGAAAGTATGCCTTAGCACCACTACTAGATTTAAACATGCATCGAATATACAATTTTAAAAAATCTAGTGTGCTAAAGCATACTAATCTAGAATCGAACTAGAGAATTTTGGTTTGTAAACAAGTAAAGACATTCTATACTAAGCGAAAATGGAATACAACATTTGTAGACTGGTCCTTCACTTCTAAAGCTCCAAATAGTAGTCTCTTAGCTCCAAGTAGTGGTCCCTCGAACTCTTCTTAGGCTCCATTTGGTGAAAAGAACGAGCTTACTTTGTCGTCTTCGAGACCGAAGATAATCCATCTTGAAGAATCTCTAACTCAAACTATCTCTTCACTAATTAAGGAATTAGTGAAGCAAACAACCAAAACTAGTGGACTAGATGAGAGCAGGTTGATAAAGTAAGAATTTTGCTCACTTTAGAATTCTATTTTTCTTTTTCTTTCTCTCTCAAGAAAATTCAAGAGGAGGAGAAGATGAATCTTGAACTTAGGTGAAGAAAAATATCTCAAGTGATATTTGTAGAGAGTTAACCATGGCTAATGATAAATGTTAGGTTATAAAATATCTAGCGTAAAACAAAATTAGTGGGATGAGTCATGGCTTCTTGAAGCATCTTAAACCATGCTCATTTTCCACTAATTTTCTTTTTACCTTAAATATAAATCACCCAACATTATCCTTGGCTTGGTGTGAGTCCAATACACCCATGTTCTATATATCATCCACCATGATACAATAGTATATATATATATATATATATATATATATATATATATATATAAGAATAGAAATTCTTTAGTGAGCTAATATTAGTTAATATATACTAATATATCAATATATATCAAATTATTAAATCAACACTTGATTCAATAATCCGGTTATATCATATATGACCGTCTAATATCGCTTATATGTATATTAATTTATCGAATCAACACTTGATTCAATAACCCGGTTATATCCCATATAACCTCATCGATATCATATATTGCGAGATTAGAATACGGCATTACATACATGTATTTAATCAAGCATCCGCACATATCACATATGTGTCCTACTTCGTTTCGCTTGAGCTAGGAAACCTCTGTGTGGGACTCTAAAGACTCGTCAATACGTCAACAGTAGGTAATAATCACATCAGATAACCACAAACCGTCAGCGGTACTAGTTGGACGTAACGGCTATCCAGGTATTGAGCGAATAGAAGATCAACAAGCAAACCTTTCCAAACTCCCATGAAGCGTATAAGTAACACTTACCGTACAGTCCTGTCTCCTTGTCTGATATGTCGCATATCAAGTCTGGGGGTGGAATCGTCAGACCCCAGTAAGTTGATAAGTCATGCCTATGTGTGGCCTATAACCGTTCGAGAAACTACAGATAATACTTACCAGTAAATCTCATCAGCCCTGGCCAGGGACTTGCTGTTATAGCCAATCAAGCATAGCACAACATCAACTCACTATACCGGAAGAGACGAAACCCCTCCTATCGCTCATTGCCTCTATGTGACTCGGGACTGTACTTAAAATCCATCTGTTTGCACGACTCCTTTGAGCCGTGGTAAGGAGGAAATCAAAGCACAGTGGGAACCACACAAGACTCTATGACGATCTCAGATTTACAGACTAACCTGTACCAGTGTCACCAGAGAATTGCTATCTGACAATAGGTATGGTACCATCTAGGAGTTCTCAGCGAGTCCTGTTCGGTGTATCCATTCTCTAATGAGCACCTGTGTAGAATCTTTGATGTCAAATATCAATGGTTGTGGGATCAATCATCGCCCCCATACAGGATCAACAAACGTACACACTAGTCTACTCTAAAATATCGATACCCTGTCTCGATACTCCCTCGACTAGGAACGGTTAAAGGATGTGCTTGCGAACTACGCAAGCCCCACTAGTATGATCCGCATCATAGTCCTGGTAGTCATGCTAACATACTAAGGGCTTTATCAACATGTATCAGAGAGACAGTATAATAATATGAGTGTACATATTAAGATAAAGAGAAACCAGATAGCATACTATCATGTCGAGCAAGAAAGTCCGGTGTGTGTGTGTGTGTGTGTGTGTCCGTCCAAGCATGTGTGTGCGTGTCCAAGCATCCACTATAATTTACAATAATGGTCTCTAGGGCATACATATGACTAACAATCTTCCACATGCACTAAGGCCAGTTGTTGTAATATTGCATACCTAACATCCCAAAAATTCTCTCAAATTGCGTCTGGGGGAAGGCATTCGTGAGTGGATCTACCGTGATTTCCTTCGTGTCAACTCTCCTGACCTCTATCTCCCGGCGATCAACTATCTCCCGGATCAGGTAATACCGCCTAAGAATATGTTTGGATAGCTGATGGGACCAGGGTTCCTTGGCCAAAACCACAGCTCCATTGTTATCACAATACAAAGGTATTGGATGATCAATGGATGGAACCACACCAAGTTCAGTAATGAACTTCTTCATCCAGACAGCCTCTTTGGCAGCATCGTTGGCAGCGATGTATTCAGCCTCCATCGTCGAGTCTGCCACGGTATCTTACTTAGAACTCTTCCAATATACCGCCCCTCCATTGAAGGTAAAGACAAAACCCGAGAACGACTTACTGTCGTCCTTATCACTCTGGAAGCTCGAATCGGTAAAAAACTCCACTTGGAGTTCTCCGTTACTATACACCAAGAACATTTCTTTAGTTCTTCTCAAGTACTTAAGAATGTTCTTCACAGCTGTCCGGTGCTTCTCTCCAGGATCTGATTGATACCGGCTTACCACACTAAGTGCATAAGCTACATCCGGTCTGGTACATAACATCGCGTACATGATAGACCCTACCGCAGAAGTATAGGGTATCCCTTGCATGCGAGCCCTCTCCAAATCAGTCCTGAGAGACATTTCTTTGGAGAGGGTGATTCCTGAACAAGCGGGTAAATTACCATGCTTAGAATTTTCCATACTAAATCTTTTTAGTATAGTGTCAATGTATCTGGATTGGGACAATCCCAACATCCGCATAAATTTATCTCTATAGATCTTAATCCTCAGGATGTAGGAGGAGGCATCACCCAGATCTTTTATGGAGAACTTTTATGATAAGAAGAGCTTGACCAAGTGTAGCATAGGAACATCATTTGCTATCAAGAGTATATCATCTACGTACAATATGAGGAAAATGACCTTACTCTCTACAACCTTCTTGTATATACAAGGTTCATCTATATTTTTGATGAAGTCAAACTCTTTGACTGCTATATCAAAACAGATGTTCCAGCTCCGTGATGCCTGTTTTAATCTATAAATTAATTTAAGCAGTTTGCACACTTTTCTGCTGCTCCCACTGTCTACGACGCCCACTGGCTGTGTCATGTACACGCTCTTTTCTAAACCACCATTTAGAAAAGCGGTCTTGATGTCTATCTGCCAGATCTCGTAGTCATGGTATGCAGCAATGACAAGTATGATCCTGATGGACTTAAGCATAGCCACTGGAGAAAAGGTTTCATCATAATCGACTCCTGGTCGTTGGCGAAATTCTTTTGCTACAAGTCTAGCTTTGAATGTCTCAACCTTTGTATCTACAACAACTTTCTTCTTAAAGATCTACTTGCTCCCAATGGGTTTTACCCCTTCAGGAGCAACTTCCAAAGTCCATACTTTGTTGGTGTATATAGATTCCATCTCAGATCGCATTGCATCCAGCCATTTCACATAGTCCCAACTTATGATGGCCTGCTCAAAACTAGTTGGGTCTTTATCTTCCATGATTCAATCCTCACTTCCACCGTCTATGAGAAAATCGTAGTATATCTCAGGTGGATGAGGAACCCTACTAGATCTACGGAGTGGCTGAGATTCTTCGGGGACTATTGAATCCTCCGGTTCTTCCAAATTATCAATTATATTTTATGTAGCTGGAACTTCTTCCAGTTCTATCTTCTTACCACTAATTTCTTTCACAAGAAATTCCTTTTCTAAAAGAGTGACATGTTGAGAAACAAATACCTTTTGTTTCTTAGTGTGGTAGAATATATATTCATATAAATCCTTTGGATATCCCACAAACTTGCACAAAACAGATCTTGTCTCGAGCTTGTTCGGATTTTGCCTTTCGACATAGGCCGGATAACCCCATATCTTAACTCGTTTAAGAGATGGTCTCTTCACATTCCATATCTCATATGGAGTGGTAGGCACGGATTTGGTCGGAACCCTATTCAATAGGTATGCAGCCGTTTCAAGTGCATAACCCCAAAAGGAAATAGGTAACTCGGCAATACTCATCATAGAGCGCACCATATCTAATAGGGTGCGATTCCTCTGCTCCGATACACCGTTGTGCTGTGGTGTATACGGAGGAGTAAGCCGATAGAGAATCCCATTCTCTTTTAAATAATCACGGAATTCCGTTCTTAAGTATTCTCCTCCCCGATCAGATCGAAGGATTTTAATACTTTTACCCGTTTGGTTCTCTATTTCGTACTTATATTCCTTGAATTTCTCAAAATCTTCAAATTTGTGTTTCAACAAGAACACATGTCCGAATCTTGATAGATTATCGGTGAATGTAATAAAGTACGAGGAACCATTCCCGACATGTGTAGACATAGGACCACATACATCACTGTGTATCAGTCCCAAGAGTTCAGTAGCTCTTTCTCCGTGTCCAGTAAACGGAGTTTTGGTCATCTTACCTTTGAGACATGACTCGTAAGTTTCATAAGATGTAAATTCGTATGGATTCAAATAACCATCTTTATATAACTTAGCTAGTCTTGTCGTATCGATATGACCAAGTCTACAATGCCACAAGAAGGATTCGTTCATTTCTGAACTTTTCCTCTTGTGTATGTTCTGTATACTTAGAACTGTGGTTTGATTTAGAACATATATACCGTTATATAATGCACCAAAGCTAATTAACACTTGATTTAAGAAAATGTTCATAACATTATTCTCTAATACAAAATTATATCCTTCTTTATCTAATAAAGAAATTGATATTATATTGCACATCATTTTTGGTACGAAATAACAGTCGTTCAGAATCAATATATTACCATTTAGTAATACAAGGTGATATTCGCCAACTGCTTTGGCTGCAACAATTGCACCATTCCCTACTACTAGAGATTTATCACCCTTTCTCAGTTCTCTATATTTTCTTAACCCTTGTAACATATTATAAATATGAGATCCTGATCCGGTATCTAATACACAGGACGTAGAGTAAACTGAGAAACGGTTCTCGGTAACGAACACACCCGAAAAAGATGCATCGACATGCTCTTTCTTTGTTCAGGTTGCGTAGGAATCCTGATATTCCTTATTCAGACTTATGACAGTCATAAGATAGAGCGGAACCAACATTCCCCAGCTCAGTATAATAAGCGGGTTCGATCAATACATCCATATTATTATCTTGATTAAGGCGTGTCATGGTCACTACCTGGAGAGAGAGAGAAGAAAACAGTTTAGCGTGCGCTCTTGCAAAATTAGAGTGGTTATTATCTTATCTAATCAGGATGGCTCCCACTGTTTTTATCAAATCTTCCTTCAAACCCTAAAAAGTAAGATTGGCCGGGATTAATTACACCCTACAAGTTCGTCAATCGGTCAGTCAGTCAGGTATTGGTACTCCGAGGGAGTCTCCCTGTGCTTTCGTATGGAACTAATTAAATAACCTCGTTTTCGCAGGGGCATAACCCCGTTAACACCTTTCTTAGACACTTACTGGATCAGCTAATTGTAAAGTGGAAAACTTTCTCAGGAGTAACACTTACTCGCAGTGGGTATCGGGATCCAACTATCTCATAGAAGGTATGCAATCTCCTTGCAAATTTCAACACTTGAAATTCCCAATATCTGTTTTTACCCCTAACGTCCTATGACCTTGATGGAGGTCAACAAACCATAGGCCGCTAGTCAAGTTCAACCCATACATTTCGTGATTGAATTAAACCAACCCACACGATTCTTGACGGAGGCCAACAAAGTCGTACGACTACCCTAATCCAATCGCATCATATGCGGCGGATAAGCGCTAATTAGCTACCGTACAGTTCAATTCCAGGTGAAAAAGAAAGCCCATTACTCCTTCCAATATTCATGCCTTGACGGAGGCCAACAAATATAGCACGAATACTAAAATAGTCCTTATCTGAAATGACAGAGGGTTACGATAGATTTTTAAGAAAACTTTTAGTGTAATGAACTCGATATCGTTGTAGAATCGAGTGATTTGAAAAGGAGTGGTTTAAGCTCCAATTTTAAAATCGAGTAGTTTTCAAAATAAACCGAGTGGGTTGTAGCATTTTCTAGCTCTTGCTAAAGAGGTCACTCCCGGTGAAGGGATCTAGGCTCTTTCCTCATCGAATGAGGTGCTGGATATTCATAAAAAGAATACGGTTATACAAAGCAACAACTAGAGCTACCTTTTGAAAATTTTGATTCTACAATATTTTTAGGTTTCTTTCTTTTTCATTAATCTCATTAATGACGTCCCATCATTTATGTTTCCTAAACATCACAAAAGAAACGAAAATAGAACGTACGCTTATGCCATCCGTATTCGCTACGATGCCCCATCATGCACCGTTAGGTTACTTAACTAACGGCGGAGCGGGGGCAGGACTAACACGAGTGCAAAACATAAGCAACGTTTATTATATATATCATATATATATAGTATTCGTCTCACACAGTTATATGATCACATCACAGAACACAGGCAGCAGAAACAAACATATGAAATATTGGATATACCAGGGGGTCCGTGTTTTAAATTTAGCCAGCAATGAAAAACACGGATTCTACGGTCATAATGAATAGCCAAACCCACATCTCTAGAACGCTACGAGAGCGGCAAGCAACCCTGCCAATTCTAGAGTTAGAAGACCCGGTCTCGACTCCTTGAGATGATATCCCACTGGACTCTAGAACCTGGTTACTTGTGCATCCCGTATTGGGTCTATCCTAATGTGGAAAAGTAAATAATATACATCATGGTGACATTATTCTCAACCCGGAAGTGTCCCAATAAAAAAATATTACATACAATTTTACATGAATAAAAATAGAAAAACTCCCATCTCACGCAAAAATCCACGGCTATTCAATCACGACGCTCCAATATAATATATCACAGCAACACATAAATATCACATGTCATCAACATAAGTAAATATGCATATTCCGAATATCATTGATGTATAGCAACGAGATAGGAGATACACCACATATTACACTTATAGTCGCAGAAAAACAAATGAAAACTACAATAATTAGAATCCGCAACAACCCTAGACATCATAAACCCGAAATATCACATATCTCGGGTTTCATGCCAAAAATAATAAACCTTGCGTTTTAGTCTTGAATTGAAAATACTTTTCAATAACTAGTCGGGTAATTTAATAGGATTCCTGACTACCTGATCGAATGCTTGTCGGGAACTTTAGTAGATGGCCGTACCCCCGATACTGTCGACGAAGAGCACTTAGGCGGAACACCGCGGCCGCGAGCACCCAAATGGATGATTTTGACAACGGGGTTCTTTTATAGTCACTTGGTCAGGGCTATGGGGCATGGGTATCTAGTAGTGTTACCCGGCGACTATTCGCATACAATACGAGATTGCGACGGAGTTTTGATCCGAATCGAAACTCCGTGGCAATCGATCAAAAGAGACTAAAACACGAGATTTAGAAACGACAAACTAGTTTTCACAAACTAATTAATGTGGATTCCAAATATTGTAACACATATCATAAAAAATCTAGACGATGTTAAACTTTTCGATCAATTCATCAAACACCCATAAATCATAGAGACCTCAACACCTTGAGCCACACAAAAATACCCAGAAAACCCAGAATCACAAAATGGAGCAGCACAAGAAAAAAGAACCCACAACTCTATAATCTTGCCGCAGAACCGCGGTCAAACTAGGGTTTAGGCCGCGATTTCAAAACGGTTTAGTGGAGATGGGGCCTCGTCTTTCTTGGGGATCCATCAAATAACCTGGATAATTTTCTATATATTTTTAATTTGAAAATATCGACTTATGAAAAAATGGACAGAAACTATGAAATTAGGGTTTCGAAAATATCGATCGAACACTTTAACGTTGTTTAGACCTCGCCTAATACTCTAGCTTGGTTCTGATATCATGAAAGTATGGCTTAGCACCACTACTAGGTTTAAACATGCATCGAGTATACAATTTTAAAAATCCTAGTGTGCTAAAGCATGCTAACCTAGAATCGAAGTAGAAAATTAGGGTTTGTAAACAAGTAAAGACATTCTATACTAAGTGAAAAGGGAATACAACCTTTGTAGACTGGTCATTAAC
This sequence comes from Agapanthus africanus, assembly GCA_030015575.1. Classification (NCBI taxonomy): domain Eukaryota; kingdom Viridiplantae; phylum Streptophyta; class Magnoliopsida; order Asparagales; family Amaryllidaceae; genus Agapanthus; species Agapanthus africanus. Next base: position 746,962,308 of record CM057340.1, read on the forward strand.
TTCTAAAGCTCCAAGTAGTAGTCCCTTAGCTCCAAGTAGTGGTCCATTGAACTCTTCTTAGGCTCCATTTGGTGAAAAGAACGAGCTTACTTCGTCGTCTCCGAGACCGAAGATGATTCACCTTGAAGAATCTCTAACTCAAGCTACCTCTTCATTAATTAAGGAATTAGTGAAGCAAACAACCTATACTAATGGGCTAGATGAGAGTAGGTTGATGAAGTAGGAATTTTTCTCACTTTAGAATTCTATTTCTCCTTTTCTTTTTCTCTCAAGAAAATTCAAGAGGAGAAGAAGATGAACCTTGAACTAGGGTGAAGAAAAATATCTCAAGTGATATTTGTAGAGAGTTAACCATGGTTAAGGATAAATGTTAGGTTATAAAATATTTAGAGTAAAAAAAAATTAGTGGGATGAGTCATGGCTTCATGATGCATCTTAAGCCATGCTCATTTTCCACTAATTTTCTTTTTACCTTAAATATAAACCACCCAACATTATCCATGACTTGGTGTGAGTCTCATACACCCATGTTCTATGTATCATCCACCATAATACAATAGTAAATATAATATATATATATATATATATATATATATATATATATATATATATATATATGAGGTTAATGGAGGAAAAAGACCATAGGAGGGAATTTCCTCCTATGACGTCGAAAAAATACACCATCCCTCATCTTTTCCAACGATCGGCACAAACCATCTTCATTGTTATCATCTAAGATGTGGGTACACCAAATTTCATGTGATTCTACAACTTTTTCACTGTTAATTTAGTTGGTTCAAAATTAACGGTTTACCGACAATAGAACTTTTTACATTGCTAAATCAACGGTGAAAATGTTATAGAATCACATGAAATTTGGTGTACCCACATCTTAGATGATAACGATGAAGATGGTGGGTGCCGACCCGCTGAAAAAATGAGGGAGGGTGTATTTTTTCGATGCTATAGGAGGAAATTCCCTCATATGGCATCTTTCCTCCATTATTCTCTCTCTCTCTCTCTATATATATATATATATATCACATAATTATATATATATCAACATATATATACAAGAGTAGAAATTGTTTAGTGAGCTAATATTAGTTAATATATATTAATATATCAAATATATAAATATATATATCAAATTATTAAATCAACACTTGATTCAATAATCCGGTTATATCATATATGACCGTCTAATATCACTTATATGTATATTAATTTATCGAATCAACACTTTATTCAATAACCCAGTTATATCACATATAACCCCATCGATATCATATATTGCGAGATTAGAATACGGTATCACATACACATATTTAATCAAGCTTCCGCACATATCACATATGTGCCCTACTTCATTTCGCTTGAGCTAGGAAACCTCTGTGTGGAACTCTAAAGACTCGTCAATACGCCAGCAATAGGTAATGATCACATCAGTTATCCACAAGCCGTCAGCGGTACTAGCTGGACGTAACGGCTACCCAGATATTGAGCGAATAGAAGATCAATAAGCAAACTTGTCCAAACTCCCATGAAGCCTATAAGTAACACTTACCGTACAGTTCTGTCTCTTCGTATGATATGTCGCATATCAAGTCTATGGGTGGAATCGTCAGACCACAGTAACTTGATAAGTCATGCCTATGTGTGGCTTATAACCGTTCGAGAAACTACTGATAACATTTACCAGTAAATCTCATCAGTCCTGGCCAGGGACTTGTTGTTATAGCCAATCGAGCATAGCGCAACATCAACTCGCTATACCGGGAGAGACGAAACCCCTCCTATCGCTCATTGCCTCTATGTGACTCGAGACTGTACCCAAAATCCACCTGTTTGCATGACTTTTTTGAGCCGTGGTAGAGAGGAAATAAAAGCACAGTGGGAACCACACAAGACTCTATAACGATCTTGGGTCTACAGACTAACCTGTAACAGTGTCACCAGAGAACTGCTATCTGACGACAGGTATGGTACCATCTAGGAGTTCTCGGTGAGTCCTGTTCGGTGTACCCATTCTCTAATGAGCACATGTGTACAATCGTTGATGTCAAACACTAATGGTTGTGGGATTAACCAACGCATCCATACAGGGTCAAGAAACGTACATACTAGTATACTCCAGAATATCGATGCCCTGTCTCGATACTCTCTCGACTAAGAACGGTTAAAGGATGTGCTTGTGGACTACGCAAGCCCCACTAGTATGATCTGCATCATAGTCCTGGTAGTCAAACTAACATCCTAAGGGCTTTATCAACATGTATCAGAGACACAGTATAATAATAAGAGTATACATGTTAAGATAAAGAGCAACCAGATAATATAATATCATGTCGAGCAAGAAAGCCCTCTACATATATATGTCCAAGCATCCACTAAAATTTACAATAATGGCCTCTAGGGCATACATATGACTAACAGGATTATATTCCAGATTCAACAGAAGACGACAACCCAAGAGGCCAGCAGGACCAACTGTCTTCAGAAAACCAGCCGTCGTATGCAACCATTGCGGTAGAGCCGGGCATTACATGAGGGACTTCGTGTGTTGAAAAAACTTTGCATAACCTATAGGTTGTAGGGTTCTTAGGCACACTCATGAGGTTCTACAACTGATCAACCATGCCAAAATCAAATTTTTTATGTGCCAAAGAACCCTAATGCAAGATCGTTAACTAGAGGTGAAGGCGAAATACAAGCAAGTTAACTACTTTAACTACAAGTGAAACGGATTACAACCTTTGTAGATCCAGTCCTCCACTTCTTTAGCTTCGTGTTGACGTCCCTCCGCTGCGATCATCGGGATCCTGGACTCTAGCGTTGGTTTCATCGGAGAAATGATCGGGCTAGGTCGTTGACTTCGATGCCGAAGATTATCTACGTCGAGGCGACTCAAACTCAAGCTCCATCTTCACTAGGTCATGAAACTTGTGAAGATAACACCCTATACAACATGGCAAGTGGTAGAGGATGAAGAAATAGAAAGTGGGTTCACTTTGGATTTGGATTTCTCACTTGATTTCATCACTTGAAATTTTTCAAGAAAGGTTTTCTTCACTTGAAGAAGATGAAGAAGAAGAAGAAGGAAAAATGAATCCTTGAAAATAATAAATCAAGTGAAGCTTATCATAATGCAACCATGGGTCAAGTTAACACATGTAGAGAATAAACTAGGGTTTAGGTGTAATGGTTAGGTTAAAGGAAAAAACAAAATGGTTAAGACTTTTCAAAGATCATGAAGCTTCTAGCAATTAACAAAGAAAGCCACCATTTTTGTTTTTGCCAAAAATAAATAAAGAAAATAAATAAAACAAATAAAACCTAACCATTAACCTAAACACGGTTTAAAGCATACACACATCCAAGTTTGCATGTACCATCAAACATGATACAAACTAGTGCACAAACATATATCATATATACAATATGCACAATCAAGTGAGAAAAATAATCTTAAGTGAACAAATACTAGTTAATGTAAAGTAATATATCAAATATATAATTATACATTAAATCATTAAATCAATACTTGATTTAATGATCCGGTCATACCGCATATAACCGACTAATATCAAGTGTATCAATATATCGAATCAACATTTGATTCGGTAACCCGACTATATCTTATATAACCGTCCGATGATACAAATCGCGAGAATAGAATTCAGTATCACATACTGGTATTATTCTCGGTCCCGCACATATCTCATATACGCTCCTATTTCGTTTCGCTTGAGCCAGGAAACCTCTGTGTAGGACTCTAAAGACTCGTCAATACGCCGGCAGCAGGTGATGATCATATCAAACACCCACAAGCCGCAAGCGGTCTGCTAAACGTAACGGCCACCCGGGTATTGAGCGATCAGAAGATCAACGAGCAAGCCCGCTCACACTCCTGTGAATCCAACAAGTAACACTTACCGTACAGTCCGGTCTGTTCGTCTGATATGTCGCATATCTCGCCTAGGGGTGGTAAACGTCAGACCCCAGTAGCTTGATAAGTCATGCCGATGTAAGGTCCATAACAAGCGTGAAACTACTGATAACACTTACCAGTATATCACTGCACCCCTGGCCAGGGATTTCCAGTTATGGCCAGTCGAGCATAGCGCAACATCAACCCCCAATACAGGGAGAGACGAATCCCCTCCTATCGCTCATTGCCTCCATGTGAATCGGGACTGTACCCAAAAACCACCTGTTTGCACGACTCAGTAGAGCCTTGGTAGGGTGGAAGTCAAAGCACAGTGGGATCCACACAAGACTCTATGACGATCCCGGGTCAACAGACTAAGCTGTACCAGTGTCACCAGAAAACTGCCATCTGACGTGAGGTATAATACCATCTGGGAGTTCTCGGCGAGTCCGTTCAGTGTACCCAGTCTCCACTGAGCACCCGCATACCATCTCTGATGTCAAACACCAATGGATATGGGATCATCCATCGCCCATCACATGGGTCGAGAAGATATACGCTAGTCTACTCTGGAATATCGATGCCCCGTCTCGATATTCCCACGACTAGGAACATTGAAGGATGTACTCATGGACTACGCAGGCCCCACTAGTATGATCTACATCATAGTCCTGGAAGTTGAGTACACATCCTAAGGGCTTTATCAACATGTAACAGAGAGACAGAAAGTATACATGTTAAGATAAAGAGCAACCAGATAGCGTACTATCATGTCGAGCAAGAAAGTTCTACCTATATATGTCCCAGCATCCACTACAATATACATCCAATGTACAGTAATGACCTCTAGGGCATACATATAACTAACGATCTCCCACTTGCACTAGGGCCATCTGTAGCAGTGGTTGTAGTATCTAATACTCAACCATCCCATATAAGTCTCTCTCTGGGAAAAAGCGTTTGTGAGTAGATCCGCCGTATTGTCCTTTGAGTCTACTCTCCTAATCTCGATCGCCTTGGAGATCAACCATCTCCATGATCAGGTGATGCTGCCTCAGAATATGTCTGAGTCACTGATGGGACCGGGGTTCCTGGGACAAAGCCACACTTCCATTGTCACACAATGGTAGGAACCTAGTTCATCTTATGAACTAATATACACCCAAACTGCCTCTTTGGTAGTATCTTTAATAGCGATGTTACCAGCCTTTATCGTCTAGTTTGCCACGGCATCTAGATTGGAACTCTTCCAACATACCGTCCCTTCATTGAGGGTAAAGACAATGCCTGCGACTGACATTCAGTCGTGCTTATCAATCTGGAACTTTTTCAGTGATTCTCCCCAGGATCGATTGATACCATCTCACTAAACCTAGTGAGAACCCTAACATCCATTTAGATCTATCTCATAGATCCAAATCCCAGGATTTAAGAGGTATCACTTTGATCCTATTTGGAGAATCTTTGTGATAATAGGAGATTGACCGTGCGTAGCATAGGAAACTCTTTTCCTATCAAGAGTAAGTTGTCTACGTACAATACGAGGATCACCACCATACTCTCTACTACCTTTTTGTATGTACAAGGTTCATCTACCATTTTGATGAAGTCAAACTCTTTGACTACCACATCAAAACAGATGTTCCAACTCTGCGATGCCTGCTTTATCATGTAAAGCAACTTGCACATGTTTCCGCTGCTCCCACTGTTTACGAAGCCCTCTGGCTGTGTACTTATAGACGTTCTCTTCTAAATCGGTATTTAGAAAAATAGTCATGACACCCAACCACCAGATATCGTAGTCATGGTATGTAGCAATGTTAAGTAGGATCCGGATGGACTTAAGCATAGCTACTGGAAAAGGTTTCATCATTATCCACGCCTGGTCGATGACGAAAAACTTTAACAAGTCTAGCTTTGAAAGTCTCAACTTTTCCATCTACACCAAGTAATCTTCTCAAGATATACTTGCTTCTGATGGGGATTTAACCCTTCAGATACAGCATCCAAAGTCCATACTTTGTTGGTGTACATGGATTCCATCTCAGATCGCTAAGCATCCAGCCATTCTTACAGAGTCCCTACTCTTGATGGCCTGCTCGAAACTAGTTGGGTCATCATCTCATGATGCATTCCTCACTCCCACTGTCATCGAGAAACCGAAGTATCTCTCAGGCGGATGAGGAACCCTGCTAGATCGGCGGAGAGGCTGAGGTTCGTCGGAGACTACTGAATCCTTTGGTTCTATCAAATCATCAGTTGTAGTTTGTATAGTTGGAACTCCTTCCAGTTCTACAGAATTGACCTTGCCTCGAGCTTGTCCGGATTTTGCTTTTGACATAGGCCGGACAACCCCAAATCTTAACTTGCTTAAGAGATGGGCTCTTCCCATACCATATCTCATATGGAGTGGTAGGCAATGATCTGATTCGAACCTAATCCAATAGGTATGCAGCTTCTTAAGTGCACAACCCCCAAAAGGAAACATGTAACTCAGTAGTACTCATCATAGAGCACACCATATCTAATATGGTGCAATTGCTCCGCCCTGATACACCGTTGTGCTGTGGTATATTCAGAGGAGTAATACGGAGAGAGAATCTCATTATCCTTTAGAATAGTCCCGGAATTCTATGCATAAGTATTCTCCTCCTTGATTTTATCATATGACATAATACTTATACCCGGTTTTTGGTTCTCTACTTCTAACTTATATTCTGTGAATATCTCAAAAGCTTCAGACTTATGTTTCAACAGGAATATATGACTGAATCTTGAGAGATCATCAGAGAATGTAATGAAGTACAAAGAACCGGTCCTGGCATGTGTAGACAGGGGACCTTACATACATCATCATGTATTAGTCCCAAGAGTTTACTAACTCTTTCTCTGTTTCCAATAAACAGAGCTATGGTCATCTAATCTTTGTGACATGACTGGCAAGTTTCACAAGATGTAAATTCAAACTGATTTAAATATACATCTAAATGTAACTTCAGCCAGTCGGGTCGCATTGATATGACCTAGTCTATAATGCATCAAGAAGGATCCGTTCATTTCTGAACTCTTTCTCTTGTGTGTGTTCTGTATACTAGGAACTGTAGTTTGATTTAGAACCTCAATGCTTTTAGATAACGTGCCTGAATCGATCAACTTTTGAAATGTTCAAAACAATATTCAACAATACAAAATTATATCCTTCTTTAATAAATAAAGAGATTGATATGATTTTGTATATCAGATTCGGTATCTAATAGCATTTGTTCAGAATCAATGTATTTAGAAATACAGGGTGACAGTGACCAACAGACTTGGCTGCAACACTTGCACCGTTTTCTGTCTCATGAAACTTATCACCCGTTCTCAGTTCTCTATCTATCTATAGCCCATGTAACAGATTATGTATGCAGGATCCTGATCCGGTATCAAATACCCAGGACGTAGAGGATACTGAGAAACGGTTCTTTGTAATGAACACACCCGAAGGAGATGCATCTCATGCACTTTCTTCGTTTGGGCGGCATAGGAATCCTGGTATTCCCCTATTTCCTGCTCGGTCTTATAACAATTATAAGTTGGAGCGGGATCAACGTTCCCCAGCTCAGTATAACAAGCGGGTTCGGTCAATACATCCATATTATTATCTTGATTAAGGCGTGACATGGTCGCTACCTGGAGAGAGAGAGAGAAGAAAACACTCTGCGTGCGCTCTTGCAAGATTAGATTGGTAATATATTTTATCTAATCAGGATGGCTCCCACTGTTTTTATCAAATCTTCCTTCAAACCCTAAAAGGAAAGACTAGCCGGGATTAATTGCACTCTACAAGTTCGCCAATTTTTCAGCCAGGCCAGTGTCGGTATTTTTAGGGAGGTTCCCCGTGCTTTCGCACGGACCTAATTAAAATAAACATCGTTTTCCCAGGGGCGTAACCCCGTTGACACCTTTCTAGACACCTACTTGATCGGCTAATTGCAAAGTGCAAAACTCTCGCAGGAGTAACAATTACTCGCAGTGGGTATCGGGATCCAACTATCATATAGAAGGTATGCAATCTCATTGCAAATTTCAACACTTGAAACTCCCGATAAAGGTTTTTACCCCTAGCACTTATGACCTTAACTATGGTCAACAAATCATAAGCACTAGTCAAGTTCTACCCGTCATTTCGTGATTAATTAGACCCACCCACATGACCCTTAACTAAGGTTAACAAAGTCACGCGACTGTCCTAACTAATCGCATCATATGCGGTGTAGGAAGACATCGCTTAGCTACCGTACACTGTGCCTTAACTAAGGTCAACAAACACAGCACGAATACTAAGTACTCTACTTCCTAAAATGACGGAGGGTTGCGGATGGTTTTTAAGAAAACCTTTAACGCTTTGAACTTGATCTCGTTGCGGAATCAAATGGTTTTTAAATGGAGTGTTTTTGAGGCTTTTCTAGTTTTGCTAAAGGGGTCACTCCCGGTGAAGGGATCGTCGGCCCTTTCCTCATCGAATAAGGTGCATGATATATCATATATACCGCTGTGCAAAGTAAAAACTATAGAAGCAATCAAAAGACAAACCGAGGGTTGTAGCATCTGCTAATTATTGCTAAAGAGGTCACTCCCGGTGAAGGGATCGTCGGCTCTTTCCTCATCGAATAAGGTGCTGGATGTTCTACAAGGAACACCGTTATGCAAAGCAACAACTAGAGCTACCTGATTTTATTTTTAAAATTCGATTCCACAACATCTTTTAGGTTTATTTTCTTTCATTAATCACATTAATGAAGTCCCATCAATTAAGTCCACCTAAACATCACAGATAAATATAACGTACGCTTATGCTATCCACATTCGCCTCGATGTCCCGTTTGCACCGTTAGGTTAGGTAACTAACGCCAGAGCGAGGCAGGGCTAGCGCGGGTGTAAAACATAAGCAACGTCTATATAATATATCATATATACTATATACTATATCTATCTGAACAAATCACATGATCACATCACAGATAACGCAGCAGAAAATATCATATGAAATATTGGATATACTAGGACGTCCGTGTTTTATTTTGAGCCTGAATAAAACACAGATTCCATGGTCGTGATGAATAGCCAATCCCACACTCCTAGACCCCTACGAGAGCGGCAAGCAACCCTACCAATTCTAGGGTTAGGAGACCCGGACTCGACTCCTCGAGATGGTCTCCCACTGGACCCTAGAACCCGGTTACTTGTGCTCCCCTCCTTGGGTCTATCCTAATGCGGAAAAGTAAATAATATACAATGGTGACATCATCCTCAACCCGGAAGTGCCCCAAGAAAAGAATATTACATACAAGTTTTTTACATGAATGAAAATGAAAAACACCCATCTCACATAAAAAAACCCCGGCTATTCAAACACGATGATCCAATATAACATATCCAGCAACACATAACATCACATGTCATCAACGTAAGTAAATATGCCCATCCCAATTGTCGTTGACATATAGCAACGAAACCGGCGATATCACATATTACACTTACGGTCGCAGAAAAGAAAGTGTAAAACTACAACAGTTGGAATCCGCAAACTCTTTAGACATCGCATGCCTAACCAATTATAAACCCCGCATTTTAGTCTCATTATCGAAAACTCTTTTCAATATAAAGTCGGGCAATTCAACAAGATTCCCGACATCCAGATCGAATGCTCGTCGCAAACTTCAATAGGCGGCCACACCCCCGATGCCGTCGACGAAGTGCACCAAGGCGGAACACCGCTGCCGCGAGCACCCGAACGGATGCTTTCGGCGATAGGGTTCTCCTACAGTCACTTGGTTGGGGCTATGGGGTGTGGCTGTCTATTAAGTTTACCCGGCGAGTATCCGTGTACGCTACGTGATTGCGACGGACTTTTGATCACATCAAAATCCCATGGCAACCGATCAAGTTAGACTAAACTGCTAGATTTATAACATTCATTCAGTTATCTCATAACTACTTGTGAATTCCAAATATTGTATCACATTCCAGATAAATAGAAAATGTTAAACTTTTCGATCGAACAATCAAACACCCAAGTTTTCCCGAAACAACTCAACACATAAAATAAGTTTAAAAACATTCACTTCATGCCACAGTACCGACGGTCCAGCCATAGAAGGGTCAAGCCAACGCCTCACATGTGGCACGCCGTACTGCCCCAAACCATAAGGTTCAATGGGCAGTTCAAGACGGTCACATAATCGAGTTAAGGTTTGTTGTCTTCTAGAGGGTCCATCGCGTTACTTGCACTACTTAAAACGTTCTTAAACTATGGAAAAATCCAACACTTGGAAATTTCCCGGCAGGGGAAAAAGTTGGTATTTATATCCGGTCGAACTTTTTAACATGTTCTAAAATTATCCGGAAAAACACATAGACGCAGTTAAAATTTCCGATCGAATCATCGAATCTCCAATACAATCCAGAAAACTCAACTCATGAGTGCAAATTAAAAATTCCTAGAAAACTCAGGAATAACTTAGTGACGTTACTGTGCAAAATGTGATGAAAGAAGTGACGGTACGGCCGCGGAACGGCCGCACGAGCCATGCTCGTGCCGCGGTTCCGCGGCGCATTGATTGACTTAGGCGCACGTTTTGTACAGTAACTCCTAGAAAACCCTGCTGATTTTTTTGAGAATTTTTAATCTGGAAAAATCCATAATTTCAGAAAATGTACAGAGAAAGGTGTAATTTAGGGTTTCGGGGTTCGATCGGGTTTCTAACATCGTCTACACATCGCCTAAGGCTCTAGCTAGGCTCTGATACCACTGTAGGGTTCCTAGGCACACTCATGAGGTGAAGGCGAAATACAAGCAAGTTAACTACTTTAACTACAAGTGAAACGGATTACAACCTTTGTAGATCCGGTCCTCCACTGCTTTAGCTCTGTGTTGACGTCCCTCCACTGCGATCATCGGGATCCTGGACTCTAGCGTTGGTTTCATCAGAGAAATGATCGGGCTAGGTCGTTGACTTCGATGCCGAAGATGATCTACGTCGAGGCGACTCAAACTCAAGCTCCATCTTCACTAGGTCATGAAACTTGTGAAGATAACACCCTATACAACATGGCAAGTGGTAGAGGATGAAGAAATAGGAAGTGGGTTCACTTTGGATTTGGATTTCACCCTAGATTTCATCCATTGAAATTTTTCAAAAAAGGTTTTCTTCACTTGAAGAAGATGAAGAAGAAGAAGAAGGAAAAATGAATTCTTGAAAATAATAAATCAAGTGAAGCTTATCATAATGCAACCATGGGTCAAGTTAACACATGTAGAGAATAAACTAGGGTTTAGGTGTAATGGTTAGGTTAAAAGAAAAAACAAAATGGTTAAGACTTTTCAAAGATCATGAAGCTTCTAGCAATTAACAAAGAAAGCCACCATTTTTGTTTTTGCCAAAAATAAATAAAGAAAATAAATAAAACAAATAAAACCTAACTATTAACCTAAACATGGTTTAAAGCATACAGACACCCAAGTTTGCATGTACCATCAAACATGATACAAACTAGTGCACAAACATATATCATATATACAATGTGCACAATCAAGTGAGAAAAATAATCTTAAGTGAACAAATACTAGTTAATGTAAAGTAATATATCAAATATATAATTATACATTAAATCATTAAATCAATACTTGATTTAATGATCCGGTCATACCGCATATAACCGACTAATATCAAGTGTATCAATATATCGAATCAACATTTGATTCGGTAACCCGGCTATATCTTATATAACCGTCCGATGATACAAATCGCGAGAATAGAATTCAGTATCACATACTGGTATTATTCTCGGTCCCGCACATATCTCATATGCGCTCCTATTTCGTTTCGCTTGAGCCAGGAAACCTCTGTGTAGGACTCTAAAGACTCGTCAATACGCCGGCAGCAGGTGATGATCATATCAAACACCCACAAGCCGCAAGCGGTCTGCTAAATGTAACGGCCACCCGGGTATTGAGCGATCAGAAGATCAATGAGCAAGCCCGCTCACACTCCTGTGAATCCAACCAGTAACACTTACCGTACAGTCCGGTCTGTTCGTCTGATATGTCGCATATCTCGCCTAGGGGTGGTAAACGTCAGACCCCAGTAGCTTGATAAGTCATGCCGATGTAAGGTCCATAACAAGCGTGAAACTACTGATAACACTTACCAGTATATCACTGCAACCCTGGCCAGGGATTTCCAGTTATGGCCAGTCGAGCATAGCGCAACATCAACCCCCAATATCGGGAGAGACGAATCCCCTCCTATCGTTCATTGCCTCCATGTGAATCGGGACTGTACCCAAAAACCACCTGTTTGCACGACTCAGTAGAGCCTTGGTAGGGTGGAAGTCAAAGCACAGTGGGATACACACAAGACTCTATGACGATCTCGGGTCAACAGACTAAGCTGTACCAGTGTCACCAGAGAACTGCCATCTGACGTGAGGTATAATACCATCTGGGAGTTCTCGGCGAGTCCGTTCAGTGTACCCAGTCTCCACTGAGCACCCGCATACCATCTCTGATGTCAAACACCAATGGATATGGGATCATCCATCGCCCATCACACGGGTCGAGAAGATATACGCTAGTCTACTCTGGAATATCGATGCCCCGTCTCGATATTCCCATGACTAGGAACATTGAAGGATGTACTCATGGACTACGCAGGCCCCACTAGTATGATCTACATCATAGTCCTGGAAGTCGAGTACACATCCTAAGGGCTTTATCAATATGTAACAGAGAGACAGAAAGTATACATGTTAAAATAAAGAGCAACCAGATAGCGTACTATCATGTCGAGCAAGAAAGTCCTACCTATATATGTCCCAGCATCCACTACAATATACATCCAATGTACAGTAATGGCCTCTAGGGCATACATATAACTAACATAGGTCACCAGACCTTGCTATACGGAATTGTCCACAGAGAAGACGACAACTAGTCTTTGACAACAAACCAACCAATCATAGAGAGTATCAACAGGGAGCCGGGCCACCTTCCGCTAATAAGCCAATCGGGCACGGTCCGCCAGCTAGGGGATCAACCCTGCCCTATCAGAAACGAGTCTTCCAGCAAGCTCAATGCAACGGTCCGAAGCGTCAGGCTTTTACTATGACCACGGAAGAGGCTGAAGCAATGGGGGAAGTTATTACAGGTATCACTACTTTTTATGGCTGTTGATTGTTAGAGTTTTTGCGTGCTTAGTTAATTACCGCAATCAAGACGGTTTCGCTTGGTAGCTAGCCGGTTGAGTACGGGTCGTCCGCAGGGAGATGGGAATCTTTTTCTATGTGCTTTAACGAGTTAAGTCCAAATGTCCAGGTTTGTTTGAGATTAACTATGTGCTAAAATGTATATAAAGAGAGCTTGTTAGGGTTAGGATTAGGTTAGTTTGAGATAGGAGTCGCTCACTTCTTTCGTTGCCACTCTTAATATCGGTGTTACGGTAATCGGCAACAACGGGGATTAGCACGACTAGGAAGGAACTTGCGAGTATAAGTTAGGCTTTCCAACGCTTAGTTTCTTCTTTTTGGTCCTTGTCCGTCCGTTCTTGGCTCTTAACCTTAACCTCCGGTTAATTCAACCACAACCGGTCTCGCTAAGGAATCACCGCTATCATGTAGGATAGGGTGCCGTAGGGAGCGGATTGTGGTTCAATTAACGGGAGTCCGAATTAAGATGTTGGGCAAGAAAAAAGTGAGAGAGATTTCCTTCTCTCAAACTTTCCTTATTCTACCATAACAAGTGAGAAACTACTCACCCATTACAAAAAAGGAAAATAAAACAAAAGGAGGAAGATAGAAAGAAAGAGGTTAGAAGATTACAACTAGCTATTTGAGACCTCACTTTGACAAGGATCAAGCTTAAGCATCATTGTTGTTAAGGATAAAAAAAACTAGAAGAAGAAAGAAACAAACAAAAAATAACAACAACTAGATTAGCAAATGAAAATTACAAGCAATTATAATTAACAAAAGAACAAGACAAGCATGATAAAGAAAAGAACTCTTTTATTCATCACTTCACTCATACAAGCTCACTACAAGGTTTTAATGGAGAAAAGATGAAAAGAAGAAGAAGAACAACAAAATATATTCTAGAATCTAACACAAGAAGTAAGCACCCTTGGCTTGGCATTGTTCTGGGTTATTTATAGGCAGAAAACAGAAACCCTAGGGCAACATTCAGGACCCAAATGAATTGACAGAACTGCCCCCAAAAAATAATCTTCTGCCGAGTCAACTCGGCCGCGGATCCATGGCCAAGTCACCATATTGGCCGCGGATCCGTGGCCATTTAGGGGGATTGGGTCTTCAATTTTGGTGAGTTTCCCTGTTTGGCTGTACTCTTCAGTGTGGTATACTTGGTTTCTCAGAAGCTCTTCACATTTCTTCCAGATTTTCAGCAGATCAAAAGGTGATTTGATGTGGATCTTTTGCCATAATTTTCTTGAGCTCCGCGTAGATATCTCGGATCTTGTGTAGACATCATGCTTTGTGCATGAAAAAGACCATTGATTTGCCATTTTGTCCCTTAAACTGGTGTGCGGTAACATACGGATAGAGAGCGGAGACCCGTATTTTATCTGTGGTTGGCAGTAATCCAGAATTTATCGCGCTTTTCCATGAATTTCTCTGCTTAGAGCTGAGAACCTGTAACCTGCAATTATCTAGCAAAACACGGATCAAGAGTACCTACATATAAGCAATGTGATAAAAAATGGGCGGTATAAAAATGCAAAAATCTGATATGAACAAATACCCCCAAACTTATCATTTGCTCGTCCCGAGCAAAGCCAATTTATTCACAAAAATTCCTAACCTCACTTTCGCAGGGAACGCGATTGCACTGAGCATGTGCAACAAGCCGTTAAACCTCTAGGTGTCCCTAGTAGGAGGAGTGTTGTCTCCTGAGGGTTTTCAGCGGATACTACCCACAAAATCCCGTCAAGCTAGCTTTGCGAAATAACTATGATTCAAATCCTAAGTTTTTTTTTTAAAATAACAATTCTATTATCCTAATTCTAGACTATCGAACCTTTATTTTTCACACCTCGCTTCTTATTTAACTTAAGATTTTATATGTCTTTACGTGCAGTGCAAATAGTGTCGTTAAGTTTCAGAAGGATCGATTAAAGTCATCATGTCACAAAATAAAGCCCAGATAAAAATTTAAAAAGGATCACATAAGTTTTATAAAGAGTTAAGTATTTTTCAAGTTCCGTTTTCCAGTAAGGTTTCAATTTCAGAATTTCTATTTTCCTTAACAGGAAACTAGGTCTTATTTTTCGCTCCACCTTTTTCTTGTTTTCATTTCATACACACCTTTGTGAACGTGCAAAAGTCTTTATCATAGAATAAAACCTTCATATCTCCGCTAGAAATATATATTTTTTTTATAAAAACCTGTCTTTTGTTAAGATTATTCTCACACAAAGAACCGTTAGGAATTTTAACTCGGAGAGAACGCTTGCTTGACTTTGTTTTAATCTGGACTTTCTAGGCTTCTTAACGAGCTTTAGGCCAATGCACCCAAACCAGTTGGCTTTAAGGCATTTGGTGTAGAGACACCCCAGCGGACTTAATTACTCAAGTTACCTAGGCCCAAAAACAAAAGACAATTTAGCGTGAAAATCATGACGATTTAATGCGAACGGAGATATAACCGGCAGTTCAATTATTTTTTTGGATAAAAGACGTGTTTAGTGGGTTAGGTGTGTAATCATTTCAATCAAGTTCCAGATGGGTTATTTTTCAGAATTAGTTCCAATTAAGGCATCAATAACATCCCTTCATATCCGCTTCACTTCATAAACTATTCTTGATATTACTTATTTCAGAACAAACCTATTTGATCCTCAGAAAATAATTTATCCATTTAAAAGTTTTCAGACAAAATAGACTTGTCATCTAATTTTCAAAACTCACGACACGTGTAGTGTGATGTAAAGACGTATATCAGCTACAGTTAACTTCAAAGGAGAGTTATCTTTCAGGTTTTCAAAATCTGAAAATAAGATTTAGTTATTCTTATCTTTTCAAACAAAACCGTCGAAATGTTGAATTTGAGTTCTCCCACTAGCTAACTTGACGAAAAAGTTTTTATATTTTAAGAAAATTTTCTGATTTTTATGGATTTTATGGATTTTAGTATGCAGATGCAAAATATACATATGAATGCGAAGGTTAGAAATGCGTACCGAGCGTACCCCGAAACTTAAACTGGACAGTGTCCTCACTGTCATTGCATGAAAAATTATTGAAGGGTCAAAATTGTCGGTTAGATATACACATTTTTTTTTGGTTTTTAAAGAAAAGAAAATATTAAAAATGGATATGCACCGGACAAGATTATCCACATATATATACGAAATGGTATATACATACCCCCAAACTTATTTGAAACAGTGTCCACTGTTTTGGCTGGATAACCGAAGTTTGGTGGTAGGCAGAGGAAGATTATGCAGGGTAAACCGGCTCCTGTAAGACCAGGAGCTCCTCTGTTGGTTCAGCGCTAAGGTACGGTTTCAGTCTGTGTCTGTTTACTCTGAAAAATGAACCGTCCATTGGATCCTCCAAATCCACAGCGTCTTGCGGATACACATTCCGCACAAAAAATGGGCCTTTCAAGCGAGATCTGAGCTTTCCTGGATGGAAATGTAGCCGGGTGTCGTAAAGCAGTACCTGTTGACCAGGTGCGAAGGTTTTGCGCAAAAGGTGTTTATCGTGAAACACCTTCGTTCGGTTCTTAACGACAACCGCGTTTTCGTAAGTCTCATCCCGAAGCTCGCTCAATTCGTTCAACTGCAGCTTCCGATGGCTGCCCGCATCTTCGAGAGACAAATTCAGCTCCTTTATCGCCCAAAATGCGCGATGCTCTATTTCCACAGGAAGGTGGCAAGCCTTTCCGTAAACAAGCCGATAAGGAGACATGCCAAGATCGGTCTTATAAGCGGTTCGAAATATCCAAAGGGCATCAGTGAGTTTTAGAGACCAATCCTTACAGTTCTTGAAAACCGTCTTCTCCAATATCTGCTGATTTGCCGATTTGAAACTTCGGCCTACCTACATGTTTGGGGGTGGTAGGGCGTGGATAGCTTATGATTAATGGAATATTTCCGCATCAAGGCCTCGAAAGTCTTATTACAGAAATGAGTTCCATTGTCACTAATGATCGCTCGGGGGTGCCCAAACCGGGAGAAAATGTTTTCCTTAAGAAATCTAACGACAACGTTGTTGTCGTTAGTCCGGCTAGGCACAGCCTCGACCCACTTAGAGACATAATCAACAGCGAGAAAGATGTAAAAGTTCCCAAAAGAGCTAGGAAACGGCCCCAAACATCGAAAATCTCCACAACCAAGATTGGTTGGAGCGACATCTCATTTCTCCTGGATATCTGGCCCAAATATTGGCACCGGGAGCAAGTCTTGCAGTAGTCATGAGCGTCTTTGAAGTGTTGTGGCCAGTAGAAACCACACTGCAAGATCTTTTCGGCTGTCTTTCTGAGGTCAAAATGCCCGTCACATGATTGATCGTGGCAAAATGACAGCACACTCTTGAATTCATTGTCAGGGACACACCGACGAATAATCTGGTCGGGACAGTACCTGAACAGATAGGGTTCGTCCTAGTAAAAGTATTTTACTTGGGATAAGAATCGAAGTCTGTCCTAACTTGACCATTCAGTCGGTAGTAATCCTGTGGCCAAATAGTTCACAATATCCACGAACCAGGGTTCGCAAGATACTGTCAAGAGCTGTTCATCCGGAAAAACGTCGTTGATCGGAATTTGAAGCGACGGCGAAGAAGGAAGTCGTGAGAGATGGTCGGCGACTAAGTTTTCACATTCTCTTTTGCCCTTGTTGACAAGGTCAAACTCTTGCAGTGAGAGGATCCAACGTATCAGCCGAGATTTTGCATCCTTCTTTGCAAAAAGATGGCGTAGAGCAGAATGGTCCGTGTAGACGATGACTGGAGAGCCGATGAGGTAGGTGTAAGTCCACGTTGCTCACCCCGGTTCTTACGGGGAGGCGGAAACGGCGGAAAACAATTTTTGGCGCAAAGGCAACATGGACTAAAAGGAAGATCTTGGCTAAACTACAAACTAGCAAACTACTAGAAGTGCTATCTACTATACCATAGAGATTATACCTCACGAAACCGGTCCTTCTGGTCTTCATTCCGCTGTCCTGCTCGTCCATCCATGCTACGAGGATCAATCCGGATCTTGGTCACCTCCGCGTCCTTCTTGAGTCGAAGACGATCAACCCGAGAGTTGTGCTTCGAGCTCCACCTCGAGCCGAGGCAACTAGGGCAACAAGATCGCTAGTCTTGATGTCCTAGGTTGTGTAGAAGAGGTAAATGGAAGTATTTGTCTATTTGGATCCTTTTTCTCCCAACACATGAGATCAAAGGAATTTTCAAAAGGAGGAAGATGAAGGACAACCATGGAGCTTTCTCATTTCTTTTTCAAGAGAGAGAGAGAATGAGAAATGAATTATGAACCAATGAAAATGAACCATGGTTGCAATAATACACAAACATCATCATTACTAATCTTTTCATGATAAAGTTGATGGCAACAATTGACTTGACCATTTTCATATCAATTAAAGAAAAAGAAAAGCAAAGAAAACTTTAGACCTCTCATGAAGGTCCAACTCAACTTTGGTCAAACGGTCAACAAAGTCAAGTATGGTCAAATGGTCAAAGCAATTAGCCATCACATAATTATCACTAAAAAGATTAGTAAATAATGTCCCCGGCTCATAATGGTTTTGATCGAACCAACTGCCAAAACCCTAATGAGTCCGCCTCAAAATGGTTTTGACCGAATCAGCTGTCAAAACCCTAATGAGGCACCTCCTCCTTCTTCGCTCCTCAAAACTGTGCAAACACACCCGCATCCACATTCCATAGAATGCGAATGCACAGAAGACAAAACAAATCCATCCACGCATTACTAGGATCCGGCTTAAACCAAAGCCCACTAGTATTGCCTGCCCGAACAGCATACGCACACAAGTGCACGTAAGTGATCGTGGCCCTGCCGTAAAACCATACGGCCTCTACACGTTTCGCTCAGGGCAGGGAAACTCTCTGTGTGGGACTCTAAAGACTCGACACTACGCTGGCAGTGAGTTTAACCACAGACCGCAAGCGGCACTAGCTGTTCATAACGGTCCCCAGGTAGATGTCGATAAGAAGGCCGATGAGGTAAACCCATCCAAACTCCTACTGAGCCTGTATGTGACAATCTCCGTACAGTCTGGTCCGTTCGTCTGAGAACATCGCATGGCGGGCCTAGGGGATGGTAAACGTCGGTCCCCTAATAGCGGTACAAGTCGTGTCGGAGTGTAGCCCAGAACACCCTGAGATAACACTGGAAACCTACTAGTATATCTCGCTTGCCCTGGCCAGGGACTACTTGTGTAATGGCTCTCCTAGACACAGCGCGATATCAACCCCCAATACCGGGAGAGACGAATCATGTCTAACCGTCACTACCTCCAAGTGCTTCGGGATTGCACCAAACTACTACCTGTTTGCATGACTCCTTTGAGCCGTGGTAGGGTAGTAATCAAAGTACAGTGGGAATATACTCGAAGCGAAGTGACAGTATCAAGTCAGCGGACTAAGCTGTACTCATGTCACCTGGGAACTGATAACTGACGATAGGTATAATACCAACCAACAGTTCCCGACGAGTCCTGTCCAGTGTAATCGTAACCTAACGAGCACCCGCATACTATCCCAAGTACGACGTACTGACGGCTGTGGGACAGACCGTCTCCCCTGCTGGGATGAGAAGCGTATGCGCTAGTCTACTCCGGAGTATCGATACCCTGTCTCGATAATCCTACGACTAGGGACCTGTATAAGGATGTGCTTGTAGATTACCCAGCCCCCACTGGTGTGACTGCCATCACAACGCTGGTAATCAAGCAAAGTTCCTAAGGGCTCTACTAATATGTATAAGCGATATGCTAAAAAGAAACACATGCACATATTGAAGTAGAGACAAACTAAGTAGTATACTACCATTTTGAGCAAGATTGTCTATACAACTGTGAATATCCCAAGCTTCCATTAAGTAATATACAAGCTAGTATGATACAGTAATGGCCTCTAGGGCATATACACTAACAATCTCCCACTTGCACTAAGGCCATGTACTGGCGTATCGAAGACCTATCATCTCGATCAGCCGCTCGAACTGAGTCTGGGGTAGGGCCTTCGTGAGTGGATCTGCAGTGTTATTCTCCGAATTTACTCTCTTCACCTCGATCTCCCAGCGATCTACGATCTCCCTGATCAGGTGGTACCGCCTCAAAATGTGCCTGGACTTCTGATGGGACCTGGGTTCTTTCGCTAAAGCTATAGCGCCGTTGTTGTCACAATACAGCGGTATTCGATCAACAATGGTAGGAACCACCTGAAGCTCCGTGAGGAACTTCTTCATCCAGACAGCTTCCTTTGCGACATCGCAAGCAGCTATGTACTCCGCTTCCATTGTTGAGTCAGCAACGGTTTCCTGCTTGGAACTCTTCCAGCAAACCGCCCCTCTATTGAGGGTAAAGACATAACCAGACATGGACTTGGAGTCATCCTTTTTACTCTGGAAGCTGGAGTCAGCAAAGGCCTCGATCTGGAGGTCTTTTCCGCCATACCCTAAGAACATCTCCTTAGTCCTTCTCAGGTACTTGAGAATGTTCTTTACCGCTATCCAGTGTTTCTCCCCTGGGTCCGACTGATACCGGCTTACAACGCTCAATGCGTATGCTACATCTGGTCTGGTACATAACATCGCATACATTATAGAGCCTACCGCAGAAGCGTAGGGTATAATAGACATGCGATCCCTTTCCAAATCAGTCTTTGGAGACATCTCTTTGGAGAGGGTGATCCCGTGACAAGCCGGTAAATTACCGAGCTTGGATTCTTCCATACTGAATCTTTTCAGTATGGTGTCGATGTACCTGGACTGTGAAAGTCCCAACATCCTCTTAGATCTATCACGATAGATCTGGATCCCCAGAATGTAGTTGGCATCGCCCAGGTCCTTCATGGAGAACCTCTGTGACAAGAATCCTTTGACTGACTGTAGCATAGGAATATCATTTCTTATTAGGAGAATGTCATCCACGTACAAGACGAGGAATACCACAGTTCTCCCTACAATCTCACTGTAAATGCATGGTTCATCTGGGTTTTTGATAAAGTCGAATTCTTTGACAGTATCATCAAAGCAGATGTTCCAATTCCGCGATGCCTGCTTCAGTCCATAGATGGACTTGAGCAACTTGCACACTTTACCGCTGCTCCCACTCTGAATGAATCTCTCTGGCTGATCCATATAGACGCACTCTTCTAAATTTCCATTTAGGAAAGCCGTCTTTACGTCCATCTGCCAGATTTCATAATCGTGGAAGGCAGCAATGGCAAGAAGGATCCGAATGGATTTGAGCATAGCTACTGGAGAGAAGGTCTCGTCATAATCCAAACCAGGTCTTTGATGAAAACCCTTCACAACAAGTCCAGCTTTATAGGTTTCTACCTGCCCATCCATACCAATCTTCTTTCTGAAGATCCATTTGCAGCCTACGGGTTTTACCCCTTCTGGAGCAAAGTCCAAAGTCCAAACTTTGTTGGTGTACATGGACTCCATCTCGGTCCGCATTGCATCCAGCCATTTTACCGAGTCACCGCTCTGAATGGCTTGCTGGAAGCTAGTAGGCTCACCATAATCAATAGTGCAATCCTCTCTATCCCCGTCTATGAGAAAACCGTAGTATCTCTTGGGCGGATGAAACTGCCTACTACTACTGCGGAGTGGTGCTGGGATGTCCGGTATCGGGGGTGCAGCCGCCTACAGAAGTTTGCGATGAGTATTCGATCAGGCTGTCGGGAATCTTGTTGAATTGCCCGACTCGATATTGAAAAGTGTTTTCGATAATGAGACTAAAATGCGGGGTTTATAATTGTTAGGCATGCGATGTCTAAGTAATTCATTTGGTCAGGCATGCGATGTCTGAGGTGGTTGCGGATTCCAACTGTTGTAGTTTTACACTTTCTTTTCTGTGACCGTAAGTATAATATGTGATATCGCCGGTTTCGTTGCTATACGTCAACGACAATTGGGGTATGCATACTTACTTACGTTGATGACATGTGATGTTATGTGTTGCTGGATATGTTATATTGGATCGTCGTGTTTGAATAGCCGGGGGTTTTTATGTGAGATGAGTGTTTTTCATTTTCATTCATGTAAAAACTTGTATGTAATATTCTTTTATTGGGGCGCTTCCAGGTTGCGGGAGTTGTCACCTGTTGTATATTATTTACTTTTCCGCACTAGGATAGACCCAAGGAGGAGGGCACAAGTAACCGGGTTCTGGAGTCCAGTGGGAGATCAACTCGAGGAGTCGAGTCAGGGTCTCCTAACTCCAGAATTGGTAGGGTTGCTTGCCGCTCTCGTAGGGGTCTAGGGGTGTGGGCTTGGCTATTCATCACGACCGTGGAATCCGTGTTTTATACTGGCTCGTATTGAAAACACGGACGTCCTAGTATATCCAATATTTCATATGATATTCTTCTGCTGCGATATCTGTGATGTGATCATGTGATGTTCTCTGATAGATACAGTATATACAGTATATATGATATATTATATAGGCGTTACTTATGTTTTACACCCGCGCTAGCCCTGCCCTGCTCTGTCGTTAGTTACCTAACCTAACGGTGCATGAGGGGACATCGAGGCGAATGGGGATGGCATAAGTGTACGTCGTATTTATCTGTGATGTTTAGGTACTTAAATGATGGGACTTCATTAATATGATTAATGAAATAAAAGAAACCTAAGATGTTGTAGAATCGAATTTCAAAATAAAACAGGTAGCTACAGTTCTTGCTTTGCACAGAGGTATATGTGATATATCCTGCACCTCATCCGACGAGGAAAGGACCGAGATCCCTTCACCGGGAGTGACTCCTTTAGCAATAACTGGCAGATGCTGCACACTCGGTTTGTCTTTTGATTGATTTTAAGTGTTTTTGCTTTGCACAGAGATATATATGATATATCCCGCACCTCATTCGACGAGGAAAGGACCGACGATCCCTTCACCGGGAGTGACTCCTTTAGCAAAACTAGAAAAGCCTCAAAAACACTCCATTTCAAAATTCATTTGATTCTACAACGATATCAAGTTCATTACGCAATAGGTTTTCAGAAAAACCTGTCGTAGCCCTCCGTCATTTCAGATAAGTACTGGTTAGTATTCGTGCTACGTTTGTTGACCTTAGCCAAGGCGTAGTGTGCGGTAGCTGATTAGTGCTTATCTGTATAAGCATATGATGCGATTGAGTTAGGGTAGTCGTGCGACTTTGTTGACCTTAGCCAAGGGTCGTGCGGGTGGGTTTAATTCAATCGGGAAATGACGGGTTGAACTTGGCTAGCACTTATGATTTGTTGACCTTAGCCAAGGTCATAAGCTGCTAGGGGCAAAATATTATCGGGAATTTCAAGTGTTGAAATTTGCAATGAGATTGCATACCTTCTATGAGATAGTTGGATCCCGATACCCACTGCGAGTAAGAGTTACTCCTGGGAGAGTTTTATACATTACAATTAGCCGATCAAGTAGGTGTCTAGAAAGGTGTCAACGGGGTTACGCCTCTGGGAAAACGAGGTTTACATTAATTAGGTTCGTGCGAAAGCACGGGGGACCTCCCTCAAAGTACCGACACTGGCCTGGCTGAAAGATTGGCGAACTTGTAGTGTGTAATTAATCCCGGCTAGTCTTTCCTTTTAGGGTTTGAAGGAAGATTTGATAAAAAGCAGTGGGAGCCATCCTGATTAGATAAAATAATAACCAATCTATTCTTGAAAGAGCGCACGCTGAGTGTTTTCTTCTCTCTCTCTCCAGGTAGCGACCATATCACGCCTTAATCAAGATAATAATACGGATTATTGATCGAACCCGCTTGTTATACTGAGCTGGGGAACGTTGGTCCCGCTCCAACTTATAATTGTTATAAGACAGAGCAGGAAATTGGGGAATACCAGATTTCCCGTGCCGCCCAAACGAAGAGAGTGCATGCTGATGCATCATCTTCGGGTGTGTTCATTATACAGAACTGTTTCTCAGTATCCTCCGCGTCCTGGGTATGTGATACCAGATCAGGATCCCAGATATGTAATCTGTTACATAGGGCTACAGAAAGGTAGAGAACTGAGAACGGGTGATAAGTTTCATGAGGCAGAAAACGGGGCAAGTGTTGCAGCCAAGTCTGTCGGTCACTGTCACCCTGTATTACAAATACATTGATTCTGAACGAATGTTATTAGATACCGAACCTGATATACCAAATCATATCACTCTCTTTGATAGAAAAGAAAGGATATAATTTTTTATTGTTGGATAATGTTTTGAACATTTCCTATATCAAAAGTTGATCGGTTCAGGCACGTTATCTAAAAGCATTAATGTTCTAAATCAAATCACAGTTCTTAGTATACGGAACACACACAAGAGGAAGGGTTCAGAAATGAACGAATTCTTCTTGAGGTATTGTAGACTAGGTCAGGTCAATGCGACCCGACTGGCTAGAGTTACATATAGATGTATATTTAAATCAGTTTGAATTTACATCTTGTGAAACTCGCCAGTCATGTCACAAAGATAAGATGACCATAGCTCTGTTTATTGGAAACAGAGAAAGAGTTGGTAAACTCTTGGGATGATACATGTTGATGTATGTAGGTCCCCTGTCTACACATACCAGGACTGGTTCTTTATACTTCATTACGTTCTCTGATAATCTCTCAAGATTCAGTCATATGATCCTGCTGAAACATGAGTCCGAACCTTTTGAGATATTCACAGAATATAAGTTAGAAGTAGAGAACCAAAACACGGGTATAAGTATTATGTCCTTTGATGAGATCAAGGAGGAGAATACTTGAGCACGGAATTCCTGGACTTTTCTAAAGGAGAATGAGATTCTCTCTCAGCATTACTCCTCCGTATACACCATAGCACGATGGTATATTGGGGCGGAGCAATCACACCCTATATGATATGGTGTGCTCTATGATGAGTAATACCGAGTCACCTTTTTTTTCCTTTTGGAAGTTATGCGCTTGAGAAGCTGCATACCTATTGAATAGGTTCGAATCAAATCAGTTGCCTACCATTTCATATGTGATATGGAATGGGAAGAACCCATGTCTTAAGTTAGTTAAGATTTGGAGTTGTCCGGCCTATGTCTGAAAGCAAAATCCGGACAAGCTCGAGGCAAGATCTGTTATGTAGAACTGGAAAGGTTCCAGCTATACAAACTGCAGCAGATGATTTGATAAAACCAAAGGATTCAGTAGAGACCAACGAACCTCAGCCTCTCCGCCGATCTAGTAGGGTTCCTCACCCACCTGAGAGATACTTCGGTTTCTCTATGACAGTGGGAGCGATGATTGCATCATGAGATGATGACCCAACTAGTTTCGAGCTGGCCATCAGGAGTAAGACTCCGTAAGAATGGCTGGATGTTTAGCGATCTGAGATGGAATCCTTATACACCAACAAAGTATGGACTTTGGTTGCTATATCTGAAGGGTTAAATCCCCATCAGGAGCAAGTATATCTTGAGAAGATTACTTGGTGTACTTGGAAAAGTTGAGACTTTTTAAGCTAGACTTGTTAAAGCTTTTCGTCATTGACCAGGCGTGGATAATGATGAAACCTTTTCAAGCAGCTATGCTTAAGACCATCCAGATCCTACTTACCACGGCTACATAACATGACTACGATATCTGGTGGTTGGGTGTCATGACTGCTTTTCTAAATGAAGTTTTAGAAGAGAGTGTCTATAAGTACACAGCCAGAGGGCTTCGTAGACAGTGGGAGCAGCGGAAACGTGTGCAAGATGCTTTATAGGATAAAGCAGGCATCGCGGAGTTGGAACATCTGTTTTGATGGATTAGTCAAAGAGTTTGACATCATCAAAATGGTAGATGAACCTTGTATAAACAAAAAGGTAGTAGGGAGTATGGTGACGATCCTCGTAGAGTACGTGGATGACATACTCTTGATAAGAAAGGAGTTTCTTATGCCACGCTCGATCAATCTCCGCTTATCACTAGAATTCTCCATATAGGATCAAAGTGATACCTACTAAATCCTGGATTTTGGATCTATGAGATAGATCTAAATGGATGTTAGGATTCTCACTAGTTGTAGTGAGATGGTATCAATCGATCTTGGGGAGAATCACTGGAAGGGTTCCAGGGTGATAAAGACGACCGAATGTCAGTCGCAGGCATTGTTTTTACGCTCAGTAAAGGGACGGTATGTTGGAAGAGTTCCAAGCTATATACCGTGGCATACTAGACGATACAGGCTAGATACATCGCTACTTAAGATGCTACCAAAGAGGCTGTTTGGGTGTATATTGGTTCATGAGATGAACTACGTTCCTACCATTGTGAGACAATGGAGTTGTGGCTTATGCCAAGGAACACCGGTCCCATCAGTGATCCAGACATATTCTAAGGCAGTATCACTTGATCATGGAGATGGTTGATCTCCAAGGGATCGAGGTTAGGAGAGTAGACTCAGAGGACAACACAGCGGATCCACTCACAAAGGCCTGTTCCCAGAGAGAGACTTTTATGGGATGGTTGAGTATGAGATACTTCAAACCACTGCTACAGATGGCCCTAGTGCAAGTGGGAGATTGTTAGTTATATGTATGCCCTAGAGGCCATTACTGTACATAGGATGTATATTGTAGTGGATGCTGGGACATATATAGTGAGGACTTTCTTGCTCGACATGATAGTATGCTATCTGGTTGCTCTTTACCTTAACGTGTATACTGTTTGTCTCTCTGTTACATGTTGGTAAAGCCCTTAGGATCTGTACTTGACTACCTGGACTATGATGCGGATCATACTAGTGGGGACATGGTAGTCCATAAGTACATCCTTCAAAGTCCCTAGTCGTGGGTGTATCGAGACGGGGCATCGATATACCAGAGTAGACTAGCGCGTACCTTCTCGACCCATACAGATGGGCGATGGATGATCCCATATCCATCGGTGTTTGACATCAGAGGAGATATACGGGTGCTCAGTAGAGACTGGGTACACTGGACGGACTCGCCGAGAACTCCCAGATGGTATTATACCTCACGTCAGATGGCAGTTCTCTGGTGACACTGGTACAGAGTAGTCTGTTGACCCGAGATCGTCATAGAGTCTTGTGTGGTTCCCACTGTGCTTTGATTTCCATCTTACCACGTCCAAGAGGGCGTGCAAAACGGTGGTTTTTGGGTACAGTCCCGAGTCACATGGAGGCAATGAGCGATAGGAGGGGATTCGTCTCTCCCGGTATAGGGAGTTGATGTTGCGCTGTGTTCGATTGGCTATAACAGGAAATCCCTGGCCAGGGTTGCTGAAATTTACTGGTAAGTGTTACCAGTAGTTTCTCGAACAGTTATAGACCTCATATCGACACGACTTATTGAGCTATTAGGGTCTGACGTTTACCACCCCTAGGCGAGATATGCGACATATCAGACGATCAGACCGGACTGTACGGTAGTGTTACTGGTCGGATTCACTGGAGTGTGAGCGGGCTTGCTCGTCGATCTTCAGATCGCTCAATACCCGGGTGGCCGTTACGTTTAGCAGACCGCTTGCGGCTTGTGGGTGTTTGATATGATCATCATCTGCTGCCGACGTATTGACGAGTCTTTAGAGTCCTACACAGAGGTTTCCTGGCTCAAGCGAAACGAAATAGGAGCGCATATGAGATATGTGCGGGACCGAGAATAATGCGTGTATGCGATGCCGTATTCCATTCTCGCGATGAATGTGTCGAATGGTTGTATGCGATATAACCTAGTTATCGAATCAAGGATTGATTCGATAAGCCGATACATTCTATACTAGTCGGTTGTGTGCGACATGACCGGATCATTGAATCAAGTGTTGATTTAATGATTTAATGTATAATTATATATTTGATATATTACTTTGCATTAACTAGTATTGGTTCACTTTAATTGGATTTTCTCACTCGGGAGTGCGCATTACATATGCGATATGATTTTGTGCACTTGCTTGTATCATGTTTGACGATACATCCTTTTTGGTTAAGTGTAAAGTATTAAACCTTGGTTAATGAAATGGTTAGGGTTTCTTATTTGTTATTCATTTATCTTATTTTGTTATCCATTTATTTTTGATAAATGAATATAAGAAAATGAGAAAAAGAATGGTGGCTTCTTTTGTTCTTTAGTTGAAGCTTCATGAAGCTTTGTTCAAGTCAACCATCCTTATCTCATCCTTAACCCTAACCATTCCCACTAACCATGATTCATTCTCTACACTTGACTCTAGTTAAAATTATGATAAGAATTCATTTTCTTTTCTTATTCTATTAACTTATCATAACTATTTTTTCCTTCTTCTTCTTCATTCTTCAAGTGAAGAAAAGCAAGGTCCATCAATGGTGATTGTTGGAAAAGAGTGAGAAATCCAAAACTAAAGTCTACCCACTTCCTATTTCTTCATCCTCTACCTCTTGCCAAGTAGTAGAGTGTGTTTTCTTCACAAGTTTCATGACTTGGTGAAGTGAGAGCTTGATCTTGCGATGCTTCGACGTAGATCGTCTTCGGCATGGACATCGACGACCTAGCTTGCCCATTCTCCGACGAAGCCGATCCTAGAGCCCGGATTTGACTTGGACAGCGGAGAGGACCTCGTTGCGGAGCTATGGAGGTGGAGCACCGGATCTACAAAGGTTGTATTTCCGTTTTCTCATTAGTTAAGTGTTAACTAGTTCTTGTTCGCCTAGAAATCTAGTTATCGATCCGTAGTTTAGGGTTTGTAGGCACCATATTTTTTGAAATTGCCATGGTTGATGGCTTGGGAGACCTCACTAGAGTACCTAGGAACCCTACAGTGGTATCAGAGCCTAGCTAGAGCCTTAGGCGAAGTCCAGACGGAAATTGAAGTCCGAACGAACCCGAAACCCCGAACCATAAAAGCTCTCCGTACTTTTTCTAAAAACAGGGATTTTTTAGTATTAAAAATATGTAGAAATATCAGCAGGAATATCTAAGAGTTACTGTGAAGTCGTATGCCCTAATTCAATTAAAGCGCCGCGCTTCCGCGGCACGAGCATAGCTCGTGCGGCGGAAGCGCGGCCAGTTTGTCGTGTTGTGAGGTATTGATTGCACAGTAACTCCTATTTAACAGTGCTGGTATTCCTGGGTATTTTTAATATATTTTCAAGAGTTGAATTTTTCTGAGTTGTTTTGAGGATTCGGTGTTTCGATCGGGATATCAAATTTTGTCTGTGTGGCTTTCCGGATGAATTTTAGAATATGTTAAAAAGTTCGACCGGATATAAATACCCAACTTTTCCCCTGTTGGGAAATTTCCAAATGTTGGATTTTTCCATAGTTTAACGACGTTCTAAGTAGTGCAAGTAACGCGATGGTCCCTCTAGAAGACACAAACCTTAACTCGATTATGTGACCGTCTTGAACTGCCCTTTGAACCTTCGGGTTTGGGGCAGTACGGCGTGCCACATGTGAGGCGTTGGCTTGACCCTTCTACGGCTGGACCGTTGGTACTGAGGTACGAACTGAATGTTGTTAGACTAGTTTCATGTGTTGATCAGTATCGGGAAAACTTGGGTGTTAGAATGTTCGATCGGAAAGTTTAACATTTTCTATTTATCTGGAATGGGATACAATAATTGGAATTCACAAGAAGTTATGAGATAACTAAATGAATGTTATAAACGTAGCAGTTTAGTCTCACTTGATCGGTTGCCACGGAATTTTGATGTGATCAAAAGTCCGTCGCAATCACGTAGCGTACGCGGATACTCGCCGGGTAAACTTAATAGACAGCCTCACTCCATAGCCCCGACCAAGTGACTGTAGGAGAACCCCGTCGCCGAAAGCATCCCTCCGGGTGCTCGCGGTAGCGGTGTTCCGCCTTGGTGCACTTCGTCGACGGTATAGGGGGTGCAGCCGCCTACAGAAGTTTGCGACGAGTATTCGATCAGGCTGTCGAGAATCTTGTTGAATTGCCCGACTCGATATTGAAAAGTGTTTTCGATAATGAGACTAAAATGCGGGGTTTATAATTGTTAGGCATGCGATGTCTAAGTAATTCATTTGGTCAGGCATGCGATGTCTGAGGTGGTTGCGGATTCCAACTGTTGTAGTTTTACACTTTCTTTTCTGTGACCGTAAGTGTAATATGTGATATCGCCGGTTTCGTTGCTATACGTCAACGACAATTGGGGTATGCATACTTACTTACGTTGATGACATGTGATGTTATGTGTTGCTGGATATGTTATATTGGATCGTCGTGTTTGAATAGCCGGGGTTTTTTATGTGAGATGAGTGTTTTTCATTTTCATTCATGTAAAAACTTGTATGTAATATTCTTTTATTGGGGCGCTTCCAGGTTGCGGGAGTTGTCACCTGTTGTATATTATTTACTTTTCCGCACTAGGATAGACCCAAGGAGGAGGGCACAAGTAACCGGGTTCTGGAGTCCAGTGGGAGATCAACTCGAGGAGTCGAGTCAGGGTCTCCTAACTCCAGAATTGGTAGGATTGCTTGCCGCTCTCGTAGGGGTCTAGGGGTGTGGGTTTGGCTATTCATCACGACCGTGGAATCCGTGTTTTATACTGGCTCGTATTGAAAACACGGACGTCCTAGTATATCCAATATTTCATATGATATTCTTCTGCTGCGATATCTGTGAAGTGATCATGTGATGTTCTCTGATAGATACAGTATATATAGTATATATGATATATTATATAGGCGTTACTTATGTTTTACACCCGCGCTAGCCCTGCCCTGCTCTGTCGTTAGTTACCTAACCTAACGGTGCATGAGGGGACATCGAGGCGAATGCGGATGGCATAAGTGTACGTCGTATTTATCTGTGATGTTTAGGTACTTAAATGATGGGACTTCATTAATATGATTAATGAAATAAAAGAAACCTAAGATGTTGTAGAATCGAATTTCAAAATAAAACAGGTAGCTACAGTTCTTGCTTTGCACAGAGGTATATGTGATATATCCTGCACCTCATCCGACGAGGAAAGGACCGAGATCCCTTCACCGGGAGTGACTCCTTTAGCAATAACTGGCAGATGCTGCACACTCGGTTTGTCTTTTGATTGCTTTTAAGTGTTTTTGCTTTGCACAGAGATATATATGATATATCCCGCACCTCATTCGACGAGGAAAGGACCGACGATCCCTTCACCGGGAGTGACTCCTTTAGCAAAACTAGAAAAGCCTCAAAAACACTCCATTTCAAAATTCATTTGATTCTACAACGATATCAAGTTCATTACGCAATAGGTTTTCAGAAAAACCTGTCGTAGCCCTCCGTCATTTCAGATAAGTACTGGTTAGTATTCGTGCTACGTTTGTTGACCTTAGCCAAGGCGTAGTGTGCGGTAGCTGATTAGTGCTTATCTGTATAAGCATATGATGCGATTGAGTTAGGGTAGTCGTGCGACTTTGTTGACCTTAGCCAAGGGTCGTGCGGGTGGGTTTAATTCAATCGGGAAATGACGGGTTGAACTTGGCTAGCACTTATGATTTGTTGACCTTAGCCAAGGTCATAAGCTGCTAGGGGCAAAATATTATCGGGAATTTCAAGTGTTGAAATTTGCAATGAGATTGCATACCTTCTATGAGATAGTTGGATCCCGATACCCACTGCGAGTAAGAGTTACTCCTGGGAGAGTTTTATACATTACAATTAGCCGATCAAGTAGGTGTCTAGAAAGGTGTCAACGGGGTTACGCCTCTGGGAAAACGAGGTTTACATTAATTAGGTTCGTGCGAAAGCACGGGGGACCTCCCTCAAAGTACCGACACTGGCCTGGCTGAAAGATTGGCGAACTTGTAGTGTGTAATTAATCCCGGCTAGTCTTTCCTTTTAGGGTTTGAAGGAAGATTTGATAAAAAGCAGTGGGAGCCATCCTGATTAGATAAAATAATAACCAATCTATTCTTGAAAGAGCGCACGCTGAGTGTTTTCTTCTCTCTCTCTCCAGGTAGCGACCATATCACGCCTTAATCAAGATAATAATACGGATTATTGATCGAACCCGCTTGTTATACTGAGCTGGGGAACGTTGGTCCCGCTCCAACTTATAATTGTTATAAGACAGAGCAGGAAATTGGGGAATACCAGATTTCCCGTGCCGCCCAAACGAAGAGAGTGCATGCTGATGCATCATCTTCGGGTGTGTTCATTATGCAGAACTGTTTCTCAGTATCCTCCGCGTCCTGGGTATGTGATACCAGATCAGGATCCCAGATATGTAATCTGTTACATAGGGCTACAGAAAGGTAGAGAACTGAGAACGGGTGATAAGTTTCATGAGGCAGAAAACGGGGCAAGTGTTGCAGCCAAGTCTGTCGGTCACTGTCACCCTGTATTACAAATACATTGATTCTGAACGAATGTTATTAGATACCGAACCTGATATACCAAATCATATCACTCTCTTTGATAGAAAAGAAAGGATATAATTTTGTATTGTTGGATAATGTTTTGAACATTTCCTATATCAAAAGTTGATCGGTTCAGGCACGTTATCTAAAAGCATTAATGTTCTAAATCAAATCACAGTTCTTAGTATACGGAACACACACAAGAGGAAGGGTTCAGAAATGAACGAATTCTTCTTGAGGTATTGTAGACTAGGTCAGGTCAATGCGACCCGACTGGCTAGAGTTACATATAGATGTATATTTAAATCAGTTTGAATTTACATCTTGTGAAACTCGCCAGTCATGTCACAAAGATAAGATGATCATAGCTCTGTTTATTGGAAACAGAGAAAGAGTTGGTAAACTCTTGGGATGATACATGTTGATGTATGTAGGTCCCCTGTCTACACATACCAGGACTGGTTCTTTATACTTCATTACGTTCTCTGATAATCTCTCAAGATTCAGTCATATGTTCCTGCTGAAACATGAGTCCGAACCTTTTGAGATATTCACAGAATATAAGTTAGAAGTAGAGAATTAAAACACGGGTATAAGTATTATGTCCTTTGATGAGATCAAGGAGGAGAATACTTGAGCACGGAATTCCTGGACTTTTCTAAAGGAGAATGAGATTCTCTCTCAGCATTACTCCTCCGTATACACCATAGCACGATGGTATATTGGGGCGGAGCAATCACACCCTATATGATATGGTGTGCTCTATGATGAGTAATACCGAGTCACCTTTTTTTTTCCTTTTGGAAGTTATGCGCTTGAGAAGCTGCATACCTATTGAATAGGTTCGAATCAAATCAGTTGCCTACCATTTCATATGTGATATGGAATGGGAAGAACCCATGTCTTAAGTTAGTTAAGATTTGGAGTTGTCCGGCCTATGTCTGAAAGCAAAATCCGGACAAGCTCGAGGCAAGATCTGTTATGTAGAACTGGAAAGGTTCCAGCTATACAAACTGCAGCAGATGATTTGATAAAACCAAAGGATTCAGTAGAGACCAACGAACCTCAGCCTCTCCGCCGATCTAGTAGGGTTCCTCACCCACCTGAGAGATACTTCGGTTTCTCTATGACAGTGGGAGCGAGGATTGCATCATGAGATGATGACCCAACTAGTTTCGAGCTGGCCATCAGGAGTAAGACTCCGTAAGAATGGCTGGATGTTTAGCGATCTGAGATGGAATCCTTATACACCAACAAAGTATGGACTTTGGTTGCTATATCTGAAGGGTTAAATCCCCATCAGGAGCAAGTATATCTTGAGAAGATTACTTGGTGTACTTGGAAAAGTTGAGACTTTCAAAGCTAGACTTGTTAAAGCTTTTCGTCATTGACCAGGCGTGGATAATGATGAAACCTTTTCAAGTAGCTATGCTTAAGACCATCCAGATCCTACTTACCACGGCTACATAACATGACTACGATATCTGGTGGTTGGGTGCCATGACTGCTTTTCTAAATGAAGTTTTAGAAGAGAGTGTCTATAAGTACACAGCCAGAGGGCTTCGTAGACAGTGGGAGCAGCGGAAACGTGTGCAAGATGCTTTATAGGATAAAGCAGGCATCGCGGAGTTGGAACATCTGTTTTGATGGATTAGTCAAAGAGTTTGACATCATCAAAATGGTAGATGAACCTTGTATAAACAAAAAGGTAGTAGGGAGTATGGTGACGATCCTCGTAGAGTACGTGGATGACATACTCTTGATAAGAAAGGAGTTTCTTATGCCACGCTCGATCAATCTCCGCTTATCACTAGAATTCTCCATATAGGATCAAAGTGATACCTACTAAATCCTGGATTTTGGATCTATGAGATAGATCTAAATGGATGTTAGGATTCTCACTAGTTGTAGTAAGATGGTATCAATCGATCTTGGGGAGAATCACTGGAAGGGTTCCAGGGTGATAAAGACGACCGAATGTCAGTCGCAGGCATTGTCTTTACCCTCAGTAAAGGGACGGTATGTTGGAAGAGTTCCAAGCTATATACCGTGGCATACTAGACGATACAGGCTAGATACATCGCTACTTAAGATGCTACCAAAGAGGCTGTTTGGGTGTATATTGGTTCATGAGATGAACTACGTTCCTACCATTGTGAGACAATAGAGTTGTGGCTTATGCCAAGGAACGCCGGTCCCATCAGTGATCCAGACATATTCTAAGGCAGTATCACTTGATCATGGAGATGGTTGATCTCCAAGGGATCGAGGTTAGGAGAGTAGACTCAGAGGACAACACAGCGGATCCACTCACAAAGGCCTGTTCCCAGAGAGAGACTTTTATGGGATGGTTGAGTATGAGATACTTCAAACCACTGCTACAGATGGCCCTAGTGCAAGTGGGAGATTGTTAGTTATATGTATGCCCTAGAGGCCATTACTGTACATAGGATGTATATTGTAGTGGATGCTGGGACATATATAGTGAGGACTTTCTTGCTCGACATGATAGTATGCTATCTGGTTGCTCTTTACCTTAACGTGTATACTGTTTGTCTCTCTGTTACATGTTGGTAAAGCCCTTAGGATCTATACTTGACTACCTGGACTATGATGCGGATCATACTAGTGGGGACATGGTAGTCCAT
The DNA here is from genome assembly GCA_030015575.1 of Agapanthus africanus. Classification (NCBI taxonomy): domain Eukaryota; kingdom Viridiplantae; phylum Streptophyta; class Magnoliopsida; order Asparagales; family Amaryllidaceae; genus Agapanthus; species Agapanthus africanus. The sequence continues at coordinate 746,997,447 of CM057340.1, forward strand.
AAGTACATCCTTCAAAGTCCCTAGTCGTGGGTGTATCGAGACGGGGCATCGATATACCAGAGTAGACTAGCGCGTACCTTCTCGACCCATACAGATGGGCGATGGATGATCCCATATCCATCGGTGTTTGACATCAGAGGAGATATACGGGTGCTCAGTAGAGACTGGGTACACTGGACGGACTCGCCGAGAACTCCCAGATGGTATTATACCTCACGTCAGATGGCAGTTCTCTGGTGACACTGGTACAGAGTAGTCTGTTGACCCGAGATCGTCATAGAGTCTTGTGTGGTTCCCACTGTGCTTTGATTTCCATCTTACCACGTCCAAGAGGGCGTGCAAAATGGTGGTTTTTGGGTACAGTCCCGAGTCACATGGAGGCAATGAGCGATAGGAGGGGATTCGTCTCTCCCGGTATAGGGAGTTGATGTTGCACTGTGTTCGATTGGCTATAACAGGAAATCCCTGGCCAGGGTTGCTGAAATTTACTGGTAAGTGTTACCAGTAGTTTCTCGAACAGTTATAGACCTCATATCGACACGACTTATTGAGCTATTGGGGTCTGACGTTTACCACCCCTAGGAGAGATATGCGACATATCAGACGATCAGACCGGACTGTACGGTAGTGTTACTGGTCGGATTCACTGGAGTGTGAGCGGGCTTGCTCGTCGATCTTCAGATCGCTCAATACCCGGGTGGCCGTTACGTTTAGCAGACCGCTTGCGGCTTGTGGGTGTTTGATATGATCATCATCTGCTGCCGGCGTATTGACGAGTCTTTAGAGTCCTACACAGAGGTTTCCTGGCTCAAGCGAAACGAAATAGGAGCGCTTATGAGATATGTGCGGGACCGAGAATAATGCGTCTATGCGATGCCGTATTCCATTCTCGCGATGAATGTGTCGAATGGTTGTATGCGATATAACCTAGTTATCGAATCAAGGATTGATTCGATAAGCCGATACATTCTATACTAGTTGGTTGTGTGCGACATGACCGGATCATTGAATCAAGTGTTGATTTAATGATTTAATGTATAATTATATATTTGATATATTACTTTGCATTAACTAGTATTGGTTCACTTTAATTGGATTTTCTCACTCGGGAGTGCGCATTACATATGCGATATGATTTTGTGCACTTGCTTGTATCATGTTTGACGATACATCCTTTTTGGTTAAGTGTAAAGTATTAAACCTTGGTTAATGAAATGGTTAGGGTTTCTTATTTGTTATTCATTTATCTTATTTTGTTATCCATTTATTTTTGATAAATGAATATAAGAAAATGAGAAAAAGAATGGTGGCTTCTTTTGTTCTTTAGTTGAAGCTTCATGAAGCTTTGTTCAAGTCAACCATCCTTATCTCATCCTTAACCCTAACCATTCCCACTAACCATGATTCATTCTCTACACTTGACTCTAGTTAAAATTATGATAAGAATTCATTTTCTTTTCTTATTCTATTAACTTATCATAACTATTTTTTCCTTCTTCTTCTTCATTCTTCAAGTGAAGAAAAGCAAGGTCCATCAATGGTGATTGTTGGAAAAGAGTGAGAAATCCAAAACTAAAGTCTACCCACTTCCTATTTCTTCATCCTCTACCTCTTGCCAAGTAGTAGAGTGTGTTTTCTTCATAAGTTTCATGACTTGGTGAAGTGAGAGCTTGATCTTGCGATGCTTCGACGTAGATCGTCTTCGGCATGGACATCGACGACCTAGCTTGCCCATTCTCCGACGAAGTCGATCCTAGAGCCCGGATTTGACTTGGACAGCGGAGAGGACCTCGTTGCGGAGCTATGGAGGTGGAGCACCGGATCTACAAAGGTTGTATTTCCGTTTTCTCATTAGTTAAGTGTTAACTAGTTCTTGTTCGCCTAGAAATCTAGTTATCGATCCGTAGTTTAGGGTTTGTAGGCACCATATTTTTTGAAATTGCCATGGTTGATGGCTTGGGAGACCTCACTAGAGTGCCTAGGAACCCTACAGAAACTAAGTCCATCTTCTCGTGCTGCCTCTGGTATGCACCATCAACTGAGGCTAACACGAGGCACTTGGCTTTCGCACAGTCTTTTTCCGATGTATTACGGATATCAATATCCGTGACATGGGAAACTGGTCCTGAGACGGCAGGGGTTGGATTAGTTAAGTGGTGTCCCAGCTTGTCATGGGCAATGGACGTTTGGACAGACCTTTGCCAGCCATAACAGTCAGATTCAGTTATTTTATTATCTAGATGTAACTTAGGTGTGGTCACTGGGTCGCTGCAATTAAGAGAGAGAGAAGAAAGCACTCAGCATGATGCTCTTGCAAGTTTAGATTGGTTTTTAATTTATCTAAACAAGATGGCTCCCACTGTCTCTCGAATCCCTCCTCAAACCATAAAGGAAGAATTAGTCGGGATCAATCTTACCGTACAATACTTGCTTAACCGTTTAGCCAGGCCAGTGTCGGTACTTCGAGGGAGGTTTTCCAACGCTTTCGCGAAGTTCTTTAATTTAAGAACCTCTTTTCCCTGGGGGCGTAGCCCCGCTAACACATTTCTAGACACCTACTTGGTTTATAGCATTGATCGTTAAGTGAGAAAGTTCCCGAGACGTAGCATATACTCACAGTAGGATCGGGATCCAAATATCATCGCGTGACAAAACTGAAGGAATCCTACCAGAATCATCACACTCCAAATGGTATGCAGCGCTAGCAAGTTTCAGTTTCTTTAGAAACTGTCGATGTGGATTTTTGCCCCATACTCTTATGACCTTGACTTTGGCCAACAAATCATAAGTCACATGTCATGTTCTACCCGTCATTCTCCAGGTTAATTTGAACCCACCCGTACCTACCCTTGACTTTGGCCAACAAGGCAGTACGACTGTCCCAAACCAACACATCTATCTATGCTGCATATGAATACCCAATAGCTACCAAACACTGTGCCTTGACATTGGCCAACAAACACAGCTTGAATACTATTGACTATCCATATGAAGTGACGGAGGGCTACAAATGGTTTTGGCGAAACCGTGAACGTAGTGAACTTGATATAATCGATGGAACGAGATAGCTTTTAAAAGGAGTGGTTCAAGCTCCGCCTTTAAAAGTTGGTTTTTGAAAAGAACCGAGTGGTTTTGAAAGTGTTCCAACGACTTTACTTTGGTTTATTTTCTTGCATTAATTTTAATGCGTCCCATCATTTAATCCAACCATTGCAGAAAACAACGAAAATATGACGTACGCTTATGCCATCCGCATTCCCCACGGGGTCTCGTCATCACCCGTTAGGTTACTTAACTAACGACAGAGCGGGGGCTGGACTAGCGCGGATGCAAAACATAAGCAACGCCTAAATAGATATCATATATAGATATATACATTCGTCAGATGCAATGATAGCCATTCCAGATCACAGATGAACACTTTGGATATACTAGGAATCCGCGTTTCGTTCGAGCCTGCAACGAAAGACGGATTACACGGTCGCGATGAATAGCCAATACACCACCCTAGACCCCTACGGGTGCGGCAAACTACCCGCTAAGTACCCGAAGCGAAGAAACCTCCCTCAACAACGTGAGTAGGACACTCTGCACTTCGAGATACCCGGTAGTTTGTGCACCCCTCCTTGGGTCTATCCTAGGAGCAAAAACAGTAAAAGAAATTATACAATGGCGGCTACAACCTCATCCCGGATGTGCGGCCATAAAATATTATTACATCAATTTCAAATTTTACATTGAATGAAAGAAAAAGAAACTCTCATCTCACATCCACCCGGCTATTCATCCGCGACAATCCAACGAGTTCATATACACAAACCATCAATATTACAGATCACAGATATGTATAACCCCCACTAATCGACGTACATCGATTAGCAGACGTTCAATACATATATCACATTACAGATAATATCCATTAGCCAAAGTCTATGGAATTTTGATCAAAATACGGATTTGTAACCACCCCAAACACAAATTTGTTCTCTGGGCAGAAACAAACTATCACAAAAATCCCAAAACATCCAACTAAGTACACTGCACCAAAAACGGTCCACTGCCGGGTCAACTCGGCCGCGGATCCGTGGCAAGAGGCATGTTCTTGCCGCGGATCCGCGGCGCTTTGATCGAGTCACTGGATCGTTTTTGTTCTGTTTCTTTAGAAAACGCTGAGCCGATTTTTCATATATGTTAAATTATTTTTAGAGCAGAATAAAAAATCGGCAGAAAGTTGGTTTTTACGGACGTGTTTCACGATTTTTTTCCGATCGAAATTCTAAACACTTCCCTAACTTGCTATTTTATGTTTAGCTAGGCTCTGATACCACTGTAAGTCCATGTTGCTCACCCCGGTTCTTACGGGGAGGCGGAAACGGCGAAAAACAATTTTTGGCGTAAAGGCAACATGGAGTAAAAGAAGGATCTTAGCTAAACTACAAACTAGAAAACTACTAGAGGTGCTATCTACTATGCCATAGAGATTATACCTCACGATACCGGTCTTTCGGGTCTTCATTCCGCTGTCCTGCTCGTCCATCCATGCTCCGAGGATCGATACGAATCTTGGTCACCTCCTCGGCCTTCTTGAGTCGAAGACGATCTACCCGAGAGTTGTGCTCCGAGCTCCACCTCGAGCCAAGGTAACTAGGGCAACAACATCACTAGTCTTAATGTCCTAGGTTGTGTAGAAGAAGTAGATGGAAGTGTTTGTCTATTTGGATCCTTTTTCTCTCAACACATGAGATCAAAGGAATTTTTAAGAGGAGGAAGATGAAGGAGAACCATGGAGCTTTCTCATTTCTTTTTCAAGAGAGAGAATGAGAAATGAATTATGAACCAAAGAAAATGAACCATGGTTGCAATAATACACAAACATCATCATTACTAATCTTTTCATGATAAAGTTGATGGCAACAATTGACTTGACCATTTTCATATCAATTAAAAAAAAAGAAAAGCAAAGAAAACTCTAGATCTCTCATGAAGGTCCAACTCAACTTTGGTCAAACGGTCAACAAAGTCAAGTATGGTCAAATGGTCAAAGCAATTAGCCATCACATAATTATCACTAAAAAGATTAGTAAATAATGTCCCCAGCTCATAATGGTTTTGACCGAACCAACTGCCAAAACCCTAATGAGTCCGCCTCAAAATGGTTTTGACCGAATCAACTGTCAAAACTCTAATGAGGCACCTCCTCCTTCTTCGCTCCTCAAAACTGTGCATACACACCCGCATCCGCATTCCGTAGAATACGAATGCACAGAAGACAAAACAAATCCATCCGTGCAATACTAGGATCCGGCTTAAACCAAAGCTCACTAGTATTGCCTGCCCGAACAACATACGCACACAAGTGCACGTAAGTGATCGTGGCCTTGCCGTAAAACCATACGGCCTCTACACGTTTCGCTCAGGGCAGGGAAACTCTCTGTGTGGGACTCTAAAGACTCGACACTACGCTGGCAGTGGGTTTAACCATAGACCGCAAGCGGCACTAGCTGTACGTAACGGTCCCCAGGTAGATGTCGATAAGAAGGCCGATGAGGTAAACCCATCCGAACTCCTACTGAGCCTGTATGTGACAATCTCCGTTCAGTCCGGTCCGTTCGTATGAGAACATCGCATGGCGGGCCTATGGGGTGGTAAACGTCAGTCCCCTAATAGCGGTACAAGTCGTGTCGGAGTGTAGCCCAGAACACCCTGAGATAACACCGGAAACCTACCAGTATATCTCGCTTGCCCTGGCTAGGGACTACTTGTGTAATGGCTCTCCTAGACACAGCGCGATATCAACCCCCAATACCGGGAGAGACGAATCCTGTCTAACCGTCACTGTCTCTAAGTGCTTCGGGATTGCACCCAACTACTACCTGTTTGCACGACTCCTTTGAGCCGTGGTAGGGTAGTAATCAAAGTACAGTGGGAACACACTCGAGGCGAAGTGACAGTGTCGAGTCAGCAGACTAAGCTGTACTCATGTCACCTGGGAACTGATAACTGACGATAGGTATAGTACCAACCAACAGTTCCCGACGAGTCCTGTCCAGTGTACTCATAACCTAACGAGCACCCGCATACTATCTCAAGTACGACGTACTGACGGCTGTGGGACAGACCGTCTCCCCTGCTGGGATGAGAAGCGTATGCGCTAGTCTACTCCGGAGTATCGATGCCCTGTCTCGATAATCCTACGACTAGAGACCTGTATAAGGATGTGCTTGTAGATTACCCAGCCCCCATTGGTGTGACTGCCATCACAACGCTGGTAATCAAGCAAAGATCCTAAGGGCTCTACTAATATGTATAAGCGATATGCTAAAAATAAACACATGCACATATCGAAGTTGAGACAAACCAAGTAGCATACTACCATTTTGAGAAAGATTGTCTATACAACTGTGAATATCCCAAGCTTCGATTAAGTAATATACAAGCTAGTATGATACAGTAATGGCCTCTAGGGCATATACACTAACAGTAGGGCCTGAACTTTTCTAAAGAAAATACAACAGCCAAGAATTCCTTCTCGGTTGTTGTATAGTTCAGTTGGGTGTCGTTCAGGGTTCGGCTAGCATAATAGATTACGTGCGGCATCTTGTCGATGTGTTGTCCAAGGACAACACCGATGGTAAAGTCGGATGCATCGCACATAATTTCAAATGGGTGCGTCCAGTCAGGAGATGAAAGAACGGGAGCAGAAGTGAGTGAGCTTTTTAATGACTCAAACGCAGTCACACAGCTCGAGTTGAAGTCGAATGCCGTGTCCTTGGCCAGCAAAAGAGTCAAGGGCCTAGCAATCTTGCTAAAGTCCTTGATGAACCGTCTATAGAAACCGGCATGGCCAAGGAAGGCTCGGATGTATTTGACGCATCTGGGAGGAGGGAGATTGGAAATGACTTCAATTTTCACTTTGTCTACCTCAATGCCATTTTGCGAGATGATATGTCCTAAGACAATACCTTCGTGCACCATGAAGTGGCATTTCTCTCAATTTAAAGTAAGATTCTTGTCCTTACACCGGGTAAGGACAGTATCGAGATGCAGTAAACACTCATCAAAGGAATCGCCGAAAATGGAGAAATCATCCATGAAGATCTCCAAGAATTTTTCCACCATGTCTGAGAAGATTCCCATCATACATCGTTGGAAGGTAGCGGGCGCATTGCATAACCCAAAGGGCATGCGACGATATGCAAACGTGCCGAAAGGACAAGTGAATGTGGTCTTGTCCTGGTCTTTTTCAGGGATGGGAATCTGATTATAGCCGGAGTAGCCATCAACAAAGCAGTAGTATTCGTGTCCAGCCAATCGTTCAAGCATCTGTTCAATGAAAGGTAGCGGAAAGTGGTCTTTCCGCGTTGCGGCGTTGAGTTTTCTATAATCGATGCATACTCTCCACCCAGTCTGGGTGCGAGTAGGGATTAACTCATTCACCTTATTGGTTATGACCGTTATGCTCGACTTCTTGGGGACAACGTGAATGGGGCTAACCCACTGGCTATCAGAGATAGGGTAAATGATTCCACTATCCAGACACTTTACGATCTCCTTTTTTACAGCCTCCTTCATGACTGGGTTGAGTCGCCTTTGTGGATCCCTGGCTGGTTTGGCATCATCCATCAGATGAATGTGATGTTCAACGATCAGGGGACTAATCCCCTTGATGTCCGCCATTGACCAGCCAAAAGCTTGCCTATTGCTGTGCAAGACCGTAAGAAGGGTTTTCTCTTGCTCTGGAGCTAGAGAAGCCGAGATGATAACAGGAAGGTTCCCGTTCTCACCCAAGTAAGCGTACTTAAGGTGAGACGGCAATGGCTTGAGTTCGAGTGTTGGAGGTGAAACGATTGAAGGCAAGATTGGTGAAAAGGTCTCGAACTCAAAGGATTCCAGCAAAGGTTCAGAATGAGTGTAAGCGACCGAGTTGGATGGTTCAGGTAACTCATCCGGAAATTCGAAGGATTCAAACTCGGGTGGTGACCGGCTAAGATCGTTCGAGAAAGTGAAACACTCGTAGTCATTGTCGGGCGCAGAAGCAGCAGCAGGTTCAAAGAGAAACGCACAAGTGGCGTCAAGATTGCTGTGATCGAACAAAAACTCCCCGAATTCACAGTCCTCCGGGGTGATCTCCTGGATTGAACAAACGTCTAGTATATGAGCATTAGGTTCAGAGGGCTGATTCCCCAACCTAAAAATGTTGAGTTCAATTGTCATGTTTTCAAAAGATAGGTTCATCGAACCATTTCGACAATTGATCACAACATTTGAGGTTGCAAGGAATGGGCGACCGAGTATCACCGGAATTTGATTCCGGGGGTTAGTTACAGGCTGTGTGTCTAAAACAATGAAGTCAACGGGGAATATGAAGTCCCCAACCTTGATTAACACATCCTCTAACTCACCCCTAGGATGGGTGATCGATCGGTCGGCCATTTGGAGAGTACAGTGTGTGGGTTTCAGCTCTCCTACACCTAGTTGCTAATATACTGAGTACGGAAGCAGGTTAACTCTGGCACCAAGATCCAAAAGTGCGCGGTTGATATTCTTATCCCCAATGGTAATAGAAATCGTAGGACAGCCAGGGTCTTTCCGTTTTTGAGGTAAAGATTGGGTAAGAGCATCACTCACAGCACTAGCTAAGAAAACTTTCTTGGGTACCTGAGATTTCCTCTTTTTCGTGCACAAGTCCTTTAAGATTTAGGAAGGGACTTGTTGGACATCATCTAAAAGGGGAATTTTGATATTAACCTGCTTAAACAACTCCAGAATCTTCTCTATTTGTGGATTTGGTTTATTGGACCTCAACCGGTTTGGAAATGGAACTTTTTTGAAATTGGTTGAGTCCAATGTTTGTGGAGGAGATTGTGGAGTTGGAACGGATCCCAGAGCCGGAGTTTTCATGGAGTGAAAGGTGGGTCCGTTCATAGCAGAAGAAGAAGAAGAAGAGCCTTTTGAAGAATGAAGAATAGGCTCAAAAGATGAGAAAGGAGAAGAAGAAGACGAAGCGGCCGGGGTGTCATTATCCTCAATTATCGTGCCGATGTTATTGTGCAGCATCCTTCCAGATCTCAATGTAGTCACGGCACTCACGTTATGGTTCTGTTGTTCAAGGGAAACATGCACATTATGTGGGTGACTAGGATTTGGGAGTGGTTGAGATGGAAGCTTCCCCTTCTCTCGCTCGCTTAAGGCCGCATTCAGTTGTGCTATCTTGGCTTCGATGGTTTTGATGCTTTGCCCGTGAGCGGCAGTGTATTGCACCAAAGACTGAATGGAAGACTGGATGTTGGCGGTGGATTGAGTTGATTGCTTTACAAACACCTCCAGACTTCGTTCTAGCGAGGAAACCTTATCGTTGTTTGACGGAACAAAGTTGTTTTGAGGAAAAGAATTGTTGGGTGTGATCAGTAGAAAATACTGCATTTTTAACACGGCAATTTCCCTATCATTTGCACTCATCTAGAAGTGTTCGGTATTCATATTGCATATATTAGCAAAACATCTCTGAAATACCAGATTGCATGTGTTAGACTTTAAAACCGGCACTTTGAGGGAAATTGTGTGTTTATCATGGCATCGCATCATCCTTGTATTGCACAACTCTTGTCCCGAGAAATTTTGCAGGAAATTCCAGAAACAAAGCCAAAAGAGCTGATCAAAAATACGCCAACTCCAAGATGTGAGATCTGGTAGTAATACAGAAAGCAAAATACAATTTAACATATCAGGAAAAGGCCCAAACATCAGCCCAAAGAAGCACCAGAGAGAAAAAGCCCTGAAGCTTCCAAACCGCCGCGGTTCCGCGGTGGGAGCTGGCTTAAGCCGCGGAACCGCGGCGTGATGACGTCATCATTGGCTCAATTTTTCTCACGTGGCTAATTCTAACGGCCCAAGCTTCCAGAAGACCCAAGAAGCTCCACGTGGCGCATCTAGAAGGCTCGGCTTAACAAACTATTTCTAGAAGGCTCTCTTAACAAACTTTTGGAGGGAAATTCAAATCTTTTGCTAACAAACTTGTGGAGGGAAAATTCAAATTTGAAATCCTAGATCTAGGGTTTTGAGGTCTATAAAAGAGAGCCTAGATCTAGGGTTGAGGTTGTTCAAGAATCATCCATCTTCTACCCACAAGTTGAGTGACACGACTTGTGCCAAATCCCAATTCAAAATCGAGATCAAGATCCCGAGTACCATTCAAGCAAGAGAGCCTTCAACCTTTAGAAGCGACGCCGGATTTCAACGGAGCAAGAGATCCACGCCGATCCGCGACTCAAGGAGCCGAGCGAAGCCGAAATCGACGATCTAGTTCCTTCCTTTTGTAAATTCAAGAGAGTTGTAACGAAATTTGTCGATAAATAAAAGTGAATTTTCTATATTCTTGCTTATCTTTTAATTCAAGCATAATGATTAGATCTCAATTTGTGATTATGTTTGTGATCATGATGTTTGAGTAAACTCCGCTCGTATAGGAGTTGTGACGATCAATAGAATGATGATGATTTAGATCTTTTTACAATTCTTAAATCCTATAATGATTGTAAATTCTTGTGAATTAAATGATCGATGACCTAGTTTCGGGATGATCCTTTCTTGATTGTGTTCACTCAAAACTAGGGAACAACGATTGATCATTTGATTAACTAGAAGCTAGAATTTGAATGAGATTCATCGAAATGATAAAGGATAAGACGAGAAAACCCTAGCTTCTTCGCAAGATCCTTAATCCTCGATGAATGATCATCGATCTAGTATCAATTAGTTAATGGATAAGAACATGAAATCTTTAGATCTCATCACATCTATAGATCCGATCTACTCCTACGAGCTACACTTCGAATCTCGATTGTTGGTTGGAAATCATCCCAAATTATCACTTCTTGATTTTAATGCTTTCTTAGATCTAGATATTTTCTCTTTCTTGAAATGCAATTTTATAAATCATGAATTGTTTTCTTTTCTTTTCCTTAAAGTTTCGACTCATCTAATTCGAAACACGAACGATTACACTTTCCCTTTGGACGATCCGCACTTACTAACGCGCTACGTTCGACACCGTTATTGATTGCGGTCAAATAATTTTTGGTTGTGATTTCTACACAATTTTCATACTACACATCCGAAATCGTATTCAATCAAATGGCGTCGTTGCCGGGGATAGTGCATTAATTGTTCGTTTTTGAAATTTGAGTTGAAAAGTTTATTCTATCTATATTTTCAGATCGAAATTCGCACAAACCCTAAAACGTGCTGTTGTGATTTGTTGCGAGGAAATCTGGACTCTTTGGAGCTTGAGAATTTTTTTCAGAATATACCATAGAGCTTGGGGAGTGAACAGGGACCTTGTGTGAAAATTCAGTGCAGTGATCTCTTCACAGGACCGCGTTTCCGCGGCGTAAGGCAGCTAAAACCGCGATTCCGCGGCGGGACCATCTCTTCACTGCACCAAAATTGCTCAGTGAGTCTCTAACTTTCTTATCTCCTCCTCTGTTTGCTCCAAATAACAATTTGCTGCAGGTTTCTTTGCAAATAAATCGCAGCGCCGCAAAAGCAATAAAAAATTGTGCGTGTTTTGATTTTTGGTTGTTTGCATATTAATACGGAAATTAAGGGGTAAAGACCAAATTCAGATTAGGTGGGGAGTTCATTACCCTTACTAAGCCCCAAAAATCACAAACTTGCATCCGCATTTACCCTCATTAACTAAAAGAGATCTAGAGATGACTCTAAGGACCGTTGCGCTCACTTAGAACAAGAGAAGGCCGTGGGTAATTCATTGCTTATCCGCGTTTCTTTGTGGTGTCTAAGGCAAGTGTGTCTAAGGCTAGTGGTTATTAATTAGGCCCACTACTTACGTAGTGGAGTACCTTCCCACTTACCTGGCACTTACCTGGCCACAGGAGAGACAAAGAGGCAGTGGAGGATTTATCCTGCGACTTGTCTTTTGGCAGTTAGGAGCGGTCTAGAGCTTTGACCTAGGCGACCACTAGATTCTAGGGTTCTGCTTGTTGCATTTTTTGTGATTGCATCATTTTTTCAAAAATCCGTAAAAATTTTCAAAACAAACACCAATCACATTCATTCCTTCCCTTAATTATAAGTCACGCTGCCACTTGTACTAACCCTTTTTAGTGCAAGATAGGCTGGACACGGGATTCTAGTGCTCGTTAAGTCCGCGTTCCCCCCGATCGACCCAAAAGTCGGTATTTCTACATTTACCTCTTCTTTACCCACCACCACACCCATCGATGGATCCGTCTCCATCGAATTTCTTTACCACTACTCTGCCGCCATCCGTTGGTGCGCAGAATCCACCCCGCATCTCTCTCCAAGAGAGGTGCTATCCTACACGAGGTGCTCTTTCCACCTGTCTTTCCATTCCACCAGCCAACGGGGTCAATTTTCAAATAAAACCCCAATACATCAACCTTCTACCAAAATTTCATGGTCTCGAGTCTGAGGACGCATACGTGTTTATCACGAAATTTGAAAATGTATGCGCAATGATGGGTACCTCACAGCTGTCTGTGGATGCTTTGCGTCTTCGTCTTCTCCCATTTACCTTATGCAATATAGCCGATAAGTGGCTGTATAACACTACCGCACATTCCATCTCCAATTGGGAAGAATTCGTCAAAGCATTCTTTAAGAAATTCTACCCACATCATAAAACAGCTCGAGTCCATAGCGAAATAAATCAATTCACCCAGCTTCCAAATGAACCATTTTCAAAATGTCTTGAATGCTTCAAGGATCTGTTAGTCCAATATCCATATCACGGCATCCCTAGATGGGAACTGTGCCGAATCATTTATGAGGGCATTAATCCTAACACAAGACAGACCCTTAAATCCATGTGTCAAGGCAACTTCATGACTAAAGATGATGGGGAAGCCTAGAAATTTCTAAAAGATTTCGCTGAAAAATCCTTACAGTGGGAGGGTGTGAGTCAATCGTCTAGGGATGGCAATGATATTTCCATAGGAGTTAGAGCTGACATTGCAGCTATACACAAGAAACCCGAGACTATGGAAAACCAATTTTTAGCCGCCGTCCTAAACCCAATGTCGCTCCCCAAAACTGTTTGTGGGTGCTGTTCTGATCCATCACATCTGACGGAAGAATGTCCATGAAATTCTCCGTTTCAAGGTCATGAGCATACCAATGCCGCATTTCAAAGACCTAGAAACGATCCATATTCTTCCACATATAATCAGGGTTGGAGGAATCACCCTAACTTTGCTTGGAACCAATCACAATCTCAAAACACGGTTCCAACCCAAAACAATTTCCAAAGGGTCCCTCCACCACAACAGCAACCACCATTTCAATTGAGTCAGCACCCCTTCCAATCACAACACTTCCAAAATCCGGCCAACACCTTTCCACCACATGAAAACCCTTTGCAATTGACCGGTACAGATAATACCTCTGCACTAGCACAAACCTTGGATACTTTCATGAAACAATCCATCCAAGGGACGGCAAGTTTGCAATCTTTCGTCGAGAATGTGATGAAGATCATTGTCTCTCAAAATGAGAATATCAAATCGATGGAAGCACAAATTGCACAACTAAAAGCCGAAATGAGTGTAAGAGAGAAAGGGAAACTTTCAGCACAACCTTTGCCCAATCCTGGCTATTCACATCATGTGAATGAAATCACGTTGAGATTTGGAAGAGTGCTTGACAATCATGTTAGGGAAGAGATTGATGACACTGATAAATCAATCAATAACACCCCGGCTGAGACCTTTCCTTCCACTTCTACTTCTAATTCTGACCCCAGTTCTTCTACCCCACCGCCTTCTTGCGAGCCTATTCTTCGTTTCTCACAAGGCTCGCCACCTCAGCCCACCTCTTCTAGTCCACCACAGACGATCTCCACTCCTATTCTGGGATCGGGTCCACACACACTTCCTTCTCCTATGATGGACCCAACGCTTATTGCTAAAGCACCTTATCCTAATCGGCTAAGGGCTAACACATCGAGTCCACATATGGAGAAGATCATGGACATTTTTAAGCAAGTTAACATCAACATCCCTCTCCTAGATGCTATCCAACAAGTTCCGTCCTATGCGAAAACTCTTAAGAACTTGTGCACTAGGAAGAGGAAGACTCAAGTGCCCAAGAAAATTTTCATGGCAAAGACTGTAGACACGGCTTTCCCCCAACAATTACCGAGAAAACGTAAGGATCCTGGATATCCTACTATTTCCATTTCTATCGGGGAAAAACACATTAACCGTGCTCTACTAGATCTGGGCGCAAGTGTTAACCTGCTACCTTTCTCAGTCTATGAGCAGTTAGGGATCGGAGAGTTGAAGCCAACCCATTGCACTCTCCAGATGGCTGACCGATCAATCACCAAACCTAGGGGTGAACTGGAGGATGTGTTAATAAAAATCGGGGAATTCATATTCCCTGTGGACTTTATTGTAATTGATACACAGCCTGTAGCGAACCCACGGAATCAAATTCCGGTGATTTTAGGTCGCCCCTTTTTGGCCACTTCCAACGCTATCATTAACTGTCGTTATGGTTCTATGACCCTATCTTTCGGGAATAGGTCAATAGAGATGAACATTTACAAGTTGGGAAGTGTACCCTCCGAACCTACTGCTCAGGTCTGTTTTGTCGAATTAATGGATGTCGACAGCAGCGAATTTGATGATCCTCCTGATACTGATCTTGACTCTTTTCATACGTTGTTGTTTGACCCAACTATGTATCATACACATACGGACTCTTCCACCGAGATGTTCGGGTCAACAATTAACACGGATTATGGACTGTTCTTAGAGTCTGAAGATCACCCCGCACTTTTTGATGACATTATTCATCGGGGTATTGATGGAACTTTTGAAGAAATCTTCGCTGATGAAATCGCATTTTTGAATGACACGGGTGTTGAGATGAATCCACATCCAATCACTGAAATTGAACCTCCACCCCTTCTTCTGAACTGTAAAAAGAATGCGAGTAATCCATCACATTCACTGCATCGTCTCTCCAAAATGAGACGCACACACAGTCTCTTCCACCACTTAACCTTTCCCCACTTCTTCTTCTACCAACCAGAGCACTGCATTGATAAAAATTTTGAATGGTTGGTGTTGACGTTTGGTCTTTGCAGAGCTTGGCATCGACCATTGATTTTTGACCCCCTCATGTGATTTTCAAAGCTTAACATTGCATAACTCAAGTTTGGGGAGGTATAATCGGGCTCTTGAAAAGAAAATTTTTACAAAATTTGGAGCCAAAAATAAGTTTGGGGGAGGATCTTCACTTAAATATTTTGCCCCCATTAATAAATTTCCTCCCAAGCTTACAGGTTTTCCGAGATTTAGCAGATGGCAACAGTGAGGACACTGTTGAAAACAAGTTTGGGGGAGGTTTGTGCTTATTTTCGCATCATTTGCATATCATTTGCATAAGCACAAAACATTTTTTCGAAAACCCATAAAAATTTAAAAATTTTCAAAAAGATAAAAATATTTTTGTACATAAATAAGATAATAAAAGATTAGATAGTGAAAAATTACATCCATGAGATTAGAAAAATTTAAGAAAACCAAGAAAATTAGAAGTTTTCTTATACGAACTAGTAATAAGTAGTTATGAGCCGTTGTCCCAAGGGTTAGTAAGATGAAGGAAGTCACTAATCTGAGAATAAAAATAAGTCTGAAAAAAGTTTCTATTCTGGAAGCCAAACATTTTGAACGTTGATACCCTGCTATTTGCACTTACACACGTCTTGAAGCCCGGGATAGTAGAGGATACCTTGAAATGCTCTTGTCTTAAGGCCGATGTATGAAGGAAATAAAAAAATGAAAAATGAAGAAAATATAAAGTGGTGAGAAAAAAATGGACACTGGCTTTGTTATCACCGAGGGCAATAAAAAATATATAGCAAGGGTGCCTCTTCATCTAGTGCCCTAAGGCCAACTGGTCTGGGAGTCACTGCTATGCCTTAGGTGGTGCAAGACGAGGAAAATACACCAAATAAGCAAGCACATGAGTAATCGGTCGGTTAGTACCTCAAGAAGTATTAATGGTCGCATGAAAGTGTGTGAGCAAATTCATTTAAATATTCATTAATTAAAAAGTACTGAGGCTGATGGGCAAGAGTATGATAGCTTGAATTTAATTCTCCGGGTGTAGGGATGTCCTTTACACACACGCAGGGTGATATGATCGATGTTTGGAAGAAAGATAGGAATGAAGAATAAGACGATGTTTTATTGAGGGAGGACGTGATTTCTGACATCTTTTCATGACCATTAAGATAGGGCTCATGACAACCGAAAAGCTAGCTTAGTTGGAAACCCTAATTTTCAAGGCTTTTCTTTTACAATTCTTGTCTTTAAATGTAATATTCATGATCTTTCTTTTATTATTGGATTTTGTGGGTGCAATCTGCTGAAAACCCTCAGGAGACAACACTCTTCCTATTATGGACACCTAGAGGTTTAAAGGCTTGTTTCACGTGCTCAGTGCAATCGTATTGCCTACGAAAGTGTGCTTTTCTCTTTCTTTATTTTCTCCTTCTCCTTTAAATAAAACAGTTCGATCGAGACGACCGAAAATAAGTTTGGGGGAATTTGATCAGTCGAAAATACTACATTTTTAACACGGCAATTTCCCTATCATTTGCACTCATCTAGAAGTGTTCGGTATTCATATTGCACATATTAGCAAAACATCTCTGAAATACCAGATTGCATGTGTTAGACTTTAAAACCGGCACTTTGAGGGAAATTGTGTGTTTATCATGGCATCGCATCATCCTTGTATTGCGCAACTCTTGTCCCGAGAAATTTTGCAGGAAATTCCAGAAACAAAGCCAAAAGAGCTGATCAAAAATACGCCAATTCCAAGATGTGAGATCTGGTAGTAATACAGAAAGCAAAATACAATTTAACATATCAGGAAAAGGCCCAAATATCAGCCCAAAGAAGCACCAGAGAGAAAAAGCCCTGAAGCTTCCAAACCGCCGCGGTTCCACGGCGGGAGCTGTCTTAAGCCGCGGAACCACGGCGTGATGACGTCATCATTGGCTCAATTTTTCTCACGTGGCTAATTCTAACGGCCCAAGCTTCCAGAAGACCCCAGAAGCTCCACGTGGCGCATCTAGAAGGCTCGTCTTAACAAACTATTTCTAGAAGGCTCTCTTAACAAACTTTTCGAGGGAAATTCAAATCTTTTTTGCTAACAAACTTGTGGAGGGAAAATTCAAATTTGAAATCCTAGATCTAGGGTTTTGAGGTCTATAAAAGAGAGCCTAGATCTAGGGTTGAAGTTGTTCAAGAATCATCCATCTTCTACCCATAAGTTGAGTGACACGACTTGTGCCAAATCCCAATTCAAAATCGAGATCAAGATCCCGAGTACCATTCAAGCAAGAGAGCCTTCAACCTTTAGAAGCGACGCCGGATTTCAACGGAGCAAAAGATCCACGCCGATCCGCGACTCAAGGAGCCGAGCGAAGCCGAAATCAACGATCTAGTTCCTTCCTTTTGTAAATTCAAGAGAGTTGTAACGAAATTTGTCGATAAATAAAAGTGAATTTTCTATATTCTTGCTTATCTTTTAATTCAAGCATAATGATTAGATCTCAATTTGTGATTGTGTTTGTGATCATGATGTTTGAGTAAACTCCGCTCGTATAGGAGTTGTGACGATCAATAGAATGATGATGATTTAGATCTTTTAACAATTCTTAAATCCTATAATGATTGTAAATTCTTGTGAATCAAATGATCGATGACCTAGTTTCAGGATGATCCTTTCTTGATTGTGTTCACTCAAAACTAGGGAATAACGATTGATCATTTGATTAACTAGAAGCTAGAATTTGAATGAGACTCATCGAAAGGATAAAGGATAAGACGAGGAAACCCTAGCTTCTTCGCAAGATCCTTAATCCTCGATGAATGATCATCGATCTAGTATCAATTAGTTAATGGATAAGAACATGAAATCTTTAGATCTCATCACATCTATAGATCCGATCTACTCCTACGAGCTACACTTCGAATCTTGATTGTTGGTTGGAAATCATCCCAAATTATCACTTCTTGATTTTAATGCTTTCTTAGATCTAGATATTTTCTCTTTCTTGAAATGCAATTTTATAAATCATGAATTGTTTTCTTTTCTTTTCCTTAAAGTTTCGACTCATCTAATTCGAAACACGAACGATTATACTTTCCCTGTGGACGATCCGCACTTACTAACGCGCTACATTCGACACCGTTATTGATTGCGGTCAAATAATTTTTGGTTGTGATTTCTACACAATTTTCATACTACACATCCGAAATCGTATTCAATCAGAGTGCAAAGTTGTTCGTCTGATTTTGAAAAGGTTGGGGTTGGAAGGGCTGCTGAAATTGATGTTGAGTTTGTTGCTGAGCTTGTTGTTGTAGGGGAGGGGGCCTCTAGAAATTGTTGCATTGGAATTGATGCTGGTTCTGATTCCAGGCGAAGTTGGGGTGGTTCCTCCAACCGGGATTGTAGGTGGAAGAGTATGGATCGTTTCTTGGTCTTTGCTGAAATGCAGCATTAACCTGATCCTGTCCTTGAGATGGTGGATTGTAAGGAAACTTTTCGTTTAGGTGAGATGGATCGGAACAACAAGCACAAATGGTACGAAGGGGAAGAACAGGGGCAGGAGCAGGAGCAGGAGATGAAAATTTGCTCTCTATCGCTTCAAGTTTTCTCGTTATTGCAGCCATTTCGGCTTTCATTGCAATAGAGACATCGAGAGTTGGTGAATGCCTACCCTAGACTGACCAGTAGAAGTAAAGGAAGAAGAAGAAGAAGTACTTGGTCTTGTGTTCTCCCATTGAAGCTTTTGTTCCGCAAGGTCATCGAAGAATTGCCATGCTTCCTCGTCAGATTTGGATAGGAAGTGGCCTTGACAAATGGTTTCCAACAATTGCTTGGTTGCTGGATTCAGGCCCTCGTATAAAGTTTGGCAAAGTTGCCATTTCTCAATACCGTGGGGGGGCACTGAACAAGAAGGTCTTTATATCGGTCAAAGCACTTCCAAAAAGGTTCAGTAGGAAGCTGGGAAAATTGGTTGATTTCGTTACGGATCCTCGCGGTTTTATGATTTGGATAGAATTTCTTGAGAAACGCTTTCACAAACTCATCCCAACTGGTTATGGAGTGGGAAGCAGTGCTATACAGCCACTTTTCAGCAAGATCGTACAAAGTGAACGAAATGACCCGTAGCCGTATAGCATCGTCCGACAGCTGGGTCGTTTTCATCATGGCACAAACATTCTGTAACTTGTTGATGAAGATATAGGTATCTTCAGATTCAAGCCCATGAAATTTCGGAAGCATGTTAATGAAGTGGGGCTTAATTTCGAAATTATACCCATTGGCCGGTGGAAGGGAAAGACAGGTGGGAAGTGCAGAACGGGTGGGATAGAAACGATCCTGGAGCGCGATTCGCTGTGGCGCTACAACAGGCGGTGGTTGTGGGTTATTCGCATCCATAGGAGGTGGAATCAATCCCGGGGGAGTCAAAGGGATGTTTGGATTAAATCCTGATATCGCAGAAGAAGAGGTTGGTGATAGTGAAGGTGAGGATGTATGAACAAAATCCCGGTCAACGTCAGAGTTGGCCGGCAAAGGTAAGGGTGAAAGAGGCGTGGAAGGAGTTTCGACGTCTGAGTCGATCGCGTAGTCGGTAGCGACTAACGTAACGCGGACTAGGCGGGCACTAGTGTCCCGAGTCCAACCGGACATACACTAAACGAGTTTTGTGTAGTCAAAGCGGAGAAGGTGAGGGTAAGAAAACGTGAATGGAGAAATACGATGGGAGGCGGGTGAAAAAAAAATGGGATTCTGGCGATAAAGGGCAAGTTTTTATAAAAAGTTTTTGTTTTGTGTTTTTTCTTTCTTTTTTTTTTATTAGAAATAGCTGCAGAAATATGTACGGACTTACGGCTTCAAACAATCACAGACAAAATATGCACAATCACACCTAGATCTAGGGTCACCTAGGTCAGCTAGACAGCTCCTAACTGTTCCAAAGGGATAGAAATAGGACCTCAAACTGCCTCTTCACCGCCAATTGCGGCCAGGTAAGTGCCAAGTAAGTGGGAGGCTCTCCATTACAAGTAGTGGACCTAATTAAGTAACCACTTGCCTTAGACACACTTGCCTAGACACCGCAAAGTCAGGTTAGGATAAACAGCCGATGCCTACAACTAGTCCTCTGTCCTATTGAGCGCGACATCCTTAGGGCTGAGTCTAGTATTTTTTAATTAAATAATGGTCAATGCATATGCCTTTTGTGATTTCTGTGGTCTTGGGAAGGGTGATGAAATCCCCACCCAATCTGGATTGGTTTCAAGCCCCTTAAATTCCGATAAAAAATATGTAAAGCAGTAACAATCAATTGCAATCAAATTTTTTA
Source organism: Agapanthus africanus (assembly GCA_030015575.1). Taxonomy (NCBI): domain Eukaryota; kingdom Viridiplantae; phylum Streptophyta; class Magnoliopsida; order Asparagales; family Amaryllidaceae; genus Agapanthus; species Agapanthus africanus. The sequence goes on from CM057340.1 coordinate 747,017,881, forward strand.
TTTTTTAGCGCGGCGTAAAGAATGCTGCACAAAAACAATTTATTGGAAGGGGGAAGAGAGTTTGCGCAAAGAATGCTGCAGAAAAAACAGTTCAGTGAAGTTCAAAGGAGTGGGAAAGAGGGTAGAAAGACTCACAAAAAATTTGAAACTCTGAGGTCAGAGTTTGACCGCGTAACCGCGGCCAAACAAGAACTATGGCCGCGGTTCCGCGGCTAGAAGGTGGAATTAGACCTTCAGTTTTCTTGCCTGTGTTTACTTGGTTGTCCTCTTCTTGTTTGGAGCCCCTGAATCTTGATTTGCTTACTGGGTTTGCTCCAGAATTTTACAGTAGACCGTTGGTTCTTATTTTGATTTGTCGCAGTGTAGCCGCGAGATATGGGTCTAACTTCCCACGACTTTGGCACTGAACTCGACCGTCTTTTTATCCTGCACACTTGCACAAAAACTAATCAAAAATAACAAGATGATTTTTAAAATATTTTTGTGTTTTGTTTTTCGGTTATATTTATATTCATAAATTAACTCGAAATTACACAAAAAAATAAACTACCGTCTCCCCGACAACGACGCCATTTGATTGTTAGAGTTTTTGCGTGCTTAGTTAATTACCGCAATCAAGACGGTTTCGCTTGGTAGCTGGCCGGTTGAGTACGGGTTGTCCGCAGGGAGATGGGAATCTTTTTCTATGTACTTTAACGAGTTAAGTCCAAATGTCCAGGTTTGTTTGAGATTAATTATGTGCTAAAATGTATATAAAGAGAGCTTGTTAGGGTTAGGATTAGGTTAGTTTGAGATAGGAGTCGCTCACTTCTTTCGTTGCCACTCTTAATATCGGTGTTATGATAATCGGCAACAACGGGGATTAGCACGACTAGAAAGGAACTTGCGAGTATAAGCTAGGTTTTCCAACGCTTAGTTTCTTCCTTTTGGTCCATTTCCGTCCGTTCTTGGCTCTTAGCCTTAACCTTCGGTTGATTCAACCACAACCGGTCTCGCTAAGCAATCACCGCTATCATGTAGGATAGGGTGCCGTAGGGAGCGGATTGTGGTTCAATTAACGGGAGTCCGAATTAAGATGTTGGGCAAGAAAAGAGTGAGAGCGATTTCCTTCTCTCAAACTTTCCTTATCCTACCCTAACAAGTGAGAAACTACTCACCCATTACAAAAAAAGGAAAATAAAACAAAAGGAGGAAGATAGAAAGAAAGAGGTTAGAAAATTACAACTAGCTATTTGAGACCTCACTTTGGCAAGGATCAAGCTTAAGCATCATTGTTGTTAAGGATAAAGAAAACTAGAAGAAGAAAGAAACAAACAACAAATAACAACAACAAGATTAGTAAATGAAAATTACAAGCAATTATAATTAACAAAAGAACAAGACAAGCATGATAAAGAAAAGAACTCTTTTATTCATCACTTCACTCATACAAGCTCACTACAAGGTTTTAATGGAGAAAAGATGAAAAGAAGAAGAAGAACAACAAAATATATCCTAGAATCTAACACAAGAAGTAAGCACCCTTGGCTTGGCATTGTTCTGGGCTATTTATAGGCAGAAAACAGAAACCCTAGGGCAACATTCAGGACCCAAATGAATTGACAGAACTGCCCCCAAAAAATAATCTTCTGCCGAGTCAACTCGGCCGCGGATCCACGGCTGAGTTGCCATATTGGCCGCGGATCCGCGGCCATTTAGAGTGATTGGGTCTTCAATTTTGGTGAGTTTCCCTGTTTGGCTGTACTCTTCAGTGTGGTATACTTTGTTTCTCAGAAGCTCTTCACATTTCTTCCAAATTTTCAGCAGATCAAAAGGTGATTTGATATGGATCTTTTGCCATGATTTTCTTGAGCTCCGCGTAGATATCTCGGATCTTGTGTAGACATTGTACTTTGTGCATGAAAATGACCATTGATTTGCCATTTTGTCCCTTAAACTGGTGTGAGGCAACATACGGATAGAGAGCGGAGACCCGTATTTTATCTGTGGTTGGTAGTAATCCAGAATTTGTCGCGCTTTTCCATGAATTTCTCTGCTTAGAGCTGAGAACCTATAACCTGCAATTATCTAGCAAAACACGGATCAAGAGTACCTACCTATAAGCAATGTGATAAAAAATGGGCGGTATAAAAATGCAAAAATTTGATATGAACAGCTGTCATACTTCCATGTTCCCTCTTTTTTTGTGCATGCATATCTTGTTAGGTTCATCCCTATTTTCTCGTATATAACGTAGGTACCCTACTAGTAACCTCTATACCGGCACTCACACTTTTTGACTCTGGCGCCTCGCACAGGTTTATGGCACAAAAGTTTGCGACCACCAGTTCCATTCCAGTGACACCTCTCATCACTGAGTGGAATGTCTACATGGGAAATGGGGTGATCAAGTCTACTATGGGATAGGATCTGTGTCCCATGGTGATCTGCGATTGAGGTTTCTACGTCAACTTTATGGTGATAGATATGCCAAATTTTGACGTGGTCTTAGGTATGGACTGATTGAGTACTTTTTACGCTACTATTGACTGTTGTTAAAGGAGGGTAGCGTTTGAAATCCCTGACCACCTAATGTTTTTATTCGAGAGTGGAAGTAAGTCCTTGGATCCAGCAACTTATCGAGTTGTATCTAGAAAGGAAGAGATGTTATACACAGTACAAGGGGAGGAAAGTGTGCCGTGTGCGAGAATTTGAATACGTGTTTGCAGATGTATCGGGTTTACCCCTGGATCGGGCAATCGAGTTCACCATAAACTTGATGCCGGAGACTCAACCTATATTGAAAACACCGTACCGAATGGGGACATCGGAATTGAAGGAGCTTCGGACGCAAATTGAGGACCACCTCAATAAGGGATTTATTTGACCAAGCTTGTCACTTTGGGGTGCTCTGGTTCTTTTGGTATCTAAGAAGGATGGAACCAAGCGGATGCGTATCGACTACCGGGAGTTAAATAAGGTAACAATCAAGAATAAGTATCCCTTACCGAGGATAGACGATCTGTTCGATCAATTGGAGGGATCTCGAGTTTTCTCAAAGTTGGATTTGCGAATGGGCTATCATCAAATCAAAGTGAAAGCGTCTATTATACCTAAGACGGCTTTCAGGACTAGGTATGAACACTATGAATTACTAGTGATTCCTTTTGGAGTAACCAATGCTCCAGCAGTATTTATGAATTTGATGAACCAAGTGTTCTATGAATACTTTGACAAATTTTTCGTTATCTTCATCGACGATATTCTTGTGTATTCGAAGAATCAGGAGGAACACGCGGAACACTTACGTGCGGTGCTCGAAACCTTGCGACAACACTAACTATATGCAAAGCTCAGCAAATGCGAGTTTTGGTTAAAGCGGGTAGTGTTTTTGGGACATGTGGTGTCAGGTAAAGGGATTTCAGTTGACCCGACCAAGATTGTCACAGCTCAGACATGGCCGATACCAAGAACAGTTACAGAGATCAGAAGCTTCTTAGGACTTGCCGGATATTACCGTCGTTTTATTAAAAACTTATCCAAGATTGCAGAACCACTGACTACCTTGACTCAGAAGGATGTGTCCTATATATGGTCCAACAGTTGCGAGGAAGCATTCGTATAGTTGAAGACTCGTTTAATCTCAGCACCCATTCTTACAATTCCCGACAGAATTGGAAGTTTCAACATACATTGCGACACCTCAGGAAAAGGTTTGGGATGTGTTTTGCACCAACATGGAAGTGTGGTGGCTTATGCATCGAGACAGTTAAAGGTGCATGAATGAATTACCCAACACACGATTTAGAGCTTGCCGCAGTTGTCTTCACACTCAAAATCTGGAGGTACTACTTATTGAAAGAGAGGATAGATATTTACACCGATCATAAGAGCTAGAAGTATGTCTTCACCTAAAAAGAACTCAACGTGAGACAAAAAGATGGCTAGAATTAATGGCAGATTTCGACATGAATTTGCAATACCATCCGGGGACGGTAAATGTAGTTCTGGACGCTTTGAGTCGCTAACCAATAGTTTCAAGTCTGACTGTTCATTGGAGGAATCGTCAAGACCTCAATGAACTAGAGACTGAGATGATTGTGCCGGGAATGCTCACATCCTTCTTGAATCTGAAAATTCACTCTACGTTATTCAAACGAATCAAGACAGCTCAAATTGAGGACACTAGATTGCAAAGGATCAGAGAACAAATGGAAATGAATCTGTGGGCGGACTTCATCATCCACGAAGATGGTTCTTTAAGGTACGGGAGCAGAATTTGTGTGCCTAAAGGAGAAATAAGAGAAGAATTATTAAGAGAAGAACATAGTTCTCCATACTCTGTTCATCCGGGAGGGACAAATATGTACAAGGACCGCAGAAAAAAACTATTGGTGGTATAGGATGAATCGATAGATAGCTAGGAGTGTGTGCAAATGCCTGGTTTGTCAACAAGTGAAGGCCAAACACCACAGGGCGACAGGTCTATTACAGCCCTTACCAATCCACGAATGAAAATGGCAATACATCACAATGGATTTTGTGACCGCACTCTCTCGCAGCTCCAAGGGAAACGACGTAGTATGGGTGATAGTGGATCGACTCACCAAGTCGGCACATTTCATTCCGTTTCGAGTCGGCCAATCAACTGAATGCCTCACCAAGAGTTATATAGAGGAAATTGTCAGATTGCATGGAGTGCCAATTTGCATTGTGTCCGATCGAGATGCGCGTTTCAGATCTCAGTTTTGGCAATGTTTACAAGAGAGTCTGGGCACGAATCTGAGTTTCAGTACTGCCTACCATCCTCAGACTGATGGCCAATCAGAAAGGGTTATTCAGATTCTCTGTCGCGCCCCGCTTCCCAGTGTACGGTAAACAGACATGACACGGCCCGCGACGTATTTACTCAGAAGTAAACACGCTAAGCGTAATTAAGCAATATAATGTAAATGTGTACAAGAAAGACATGAGATGTAAATGAACAAAAACTTTTTATTTATTAAATATTCTTTACAATACAACTGAAAATTAATTACAAGACTGAAAAAAACAATGCTTAAACAATGGCATGAACTGAAAATAAAAGTATGTACAAGTGACTAAATGTCACGACCCAAATGACACGCGACTGGCACTTGAATCATATGAAATCTATAGGACCCCATCTAATTCAAGTAAGCCAAGAAATCCCAGAAATCTAAACCATTTAAAGAAAGAAGTGAAGAAAATATGTTTTAAAACAAGGGGGTTTTAAATAACATAAGCCGGATATGCATTTTAAAATATCAAGTCTTTTCAGAAAATTTCGGCAGAGTTTCCTTTATAAATACTGGCCCCAAAAAGGGTACAACATGAATAATATATGCACAATGATAAAAGGCATCCCCAAGCGAGAGCTAGCTCTTCGTCAATCGACGGTCACAACCACGTAAGCAATATAATATACAACGCCGAAAAGCGAGGTTCAAACTGAAAAGGAAACTCAAATCAACATGAAAACCCAAAATAATACAACACGTGACTCTAAGGTCGAAAGAATAAACAACTGGTCTCTAAGTCAAATACATATACATGTCTGGTTGATGGAGTTACTAGATACAACTGAAAATAAAATAAATATATACAATGGTGGTGACGATGCGAGTGAACCCACCTACCAAAGCAATCACTCGGAATGGGAAAAGTGTGCCAGAAACCGTAATGAAACCTGTACGGCAAAACCTGCAAGAATCTGTGGCACAACGGGGGTGAGTTGCCAACTCGTGAGTAAAAAATATCACAAAGCAGAAATCGTATGTATGACTCAATCCTAGGTTAATACGATCAATATATATCGTATGTATGACTCAATCCTAGGTCAATACGATCAATATATATATATACAAACATACATACATATATATATATATATATATATATATATATATCTCCTCAATATGATAAAGTCTGAAGTATGATAAGGTGACAAGGGTAACCATCTATACATAAGTGCAATATCAAGTGCTCGTGTCAGTGCCTCAGGTAGCAACATATCACAAATATGAGGTATGGTCAATGTAATCAACATGAAATCAATGTCAACTATGTCAAGAAGTCTATAAGTATGTGGATATCATCCAACTATGTAATCAATGCATGTATGCGTTTGGATCTCGTCCACGGGTCAACCAATGACACAAAACATCATGCATATAAATATCATAAAACATATGCATGAAGGTATGAGGATATAAATCAACGTGTGTCCCTCGCGACATATCAAAATCATGGAACCTGAGTGTCTAGCATCGACACTCGAAAACATCATGAAACCCGTGCCCAGCATCGGCACGTAAATCCTTATATATCGGGCTCCGTCAGTCCGGATCAGCCCATATCATCTCTCGACTCCGATCGGTATCCTCCGGATATCCGCCGAGCCCAAATACTATCACCGGTAGGTAGTGGTCCCTTTGCCAGGCTCATCGTCATCCGCACGAAATCTCTCTCTCGCCCCGAGGTACCATACCGGGTCCACCATGTACCCGCAAACGGAATCATCCACCTCCTCGAATCGGGTTTCACGTCACTCTTCGAACCGAGAAAACACATGATGGATGCACTGAAATATCATATCAAGAGAAACTGGGTTTTTAAAGCAATACATACTTTCTTTTGAAATCGCCACGGTTCTCAAATGCAGAAATCTCATGAAAACAACATATCTCAATACGTAAAAGCGTAAAGCGTGATGTATGCGACATATAACAGAAACGTAAGCATATCCGTATATAATGCAACATGGAACAGTAATATGCACACATCGAGGGAAAACCGCTCATTTAAATGAATCCAGTTTTAAAATATATCTTGCGGTTCCCAAATCTCCAAAATCAAGACAGAATCATCTATGTATGTGCAAATAAGTATGTATGCAAGTATGGGTGTACAATATATCTTTGCGCCAATATAGATGTACAAGTAGGTATATACGCAAGTATGAGTGTACAATATGCATGCGCGCCAATATGGATGTACAAGTTGGTATATACGCAAGTATGAGTGTACAATATGCCTGTGCGCCAATATGGATATACAAGTAGGTATATACGCAAGTATGAGTGTACAATATGCCTGTGCGCCAATATGGATGTACAAGAAGGTATATACGCAAGTATGAATGTACAATATGCCTGTGCGCCAATATGGATGTACAAGTAGGTATATACGCAAGTATGAGTGTACAATATGCATGTGTGCCAGTATGTCATACAAGGAGTTATATCCTGATTCAACAATCCTAGTATGTAGTGACATGGCAATTATCGATGATGAAGTGTGTGAGCTGGCAAGCAGGTATACGTGGAACTTACGCATCATCGATAATAGTGCTGGTGTCCTGACAGCATGGGTTTAATATAACAATAAACACATTTAAACATGCAATGCGATGCAAATAGCAAGAATATGCGGAAATTGAATAATAAACGCAACAGTGAAGAATCTATATCAATATATATATATATATCATACAGTTTTGCCATTTGAAATAACATGAATCGTGGTGTTTAGAAAAAATAAGGGCTACGGTGTTTTTAAGAAAAGATGCGTCTTTTGAAAATATCCGTAGAATCTCTTGGCCTGTTTTTAAAATATTCATGATTCGTTAGTTTTGAAATACGTATGACTCGAGTCTAGTCTAATATCTATAAGTAAACTACAGGACTGATCGAAAGGTAAGGAAACCACCTAAATCTGAGTCGATACATGTAAATATAATAGTCGGTGATCCCGCCTCAATTGTATCACATACGATACAATATATAACATGACATTCTCGAGTCAAGAGTGTGGATCTATCATCAATATAAAGATCGTACAGTAAATCCATCGTACGGTATCCCAATCTGGGTACGGGTCGAATATCATATATATCTCATCAATTATCCGGTATCCTTATCATCATATCTCATGAACTGGGGGTACTGATCTAATTCTAGTACAAACTGATACCATCAGCATATATATATGCGTGTATGAAAACACACGCCTAAAGGCCTGCTAAAATCTCATGTCGTATCTCATAATACGAATCAAAACATATCACCGATCTCATGACATCATGCCCAATCTCATCGACTCATCTCCAAATACCATAACAATCCTCATCATCCATGTATAAGCATATGTGTGTGTGTGTATATATAGACACACACACACACACACACACATAGTCCCATACCTATGTGTGTGTGTATATATACATATCCCCATAAACGCACAAGTAAAACAATGCAAGCATGTGTGTGCGTGCGTGTGGGTGTAAACCTTATTCTAAGGTCCGCGACTAACTAACTAATGACGCTATCATCCAATTATACTAAAATAATCCATGACTCCCAAAGTATATCTAGATAATCATAATCTCATATAATATATATCCATATAATATGTACCATACACTACACTACGAACTACGGGGGTGCAATACGCCATCCACCCGACTTCCCCCATAGATATGTATATACTCACATTGATCCTCACTTGCTGGAGTCGATAACGCCACGCTCATCCTCGTCGTCTTGAAATCCACGTGGGGGTACCTACAACCAATACACAATCGCAAAATGCGTATTAAAATCAAGTTGGAAAACCAAAACGGCACACGATTCGCTCATAGGTTAAAACCTATAGCCTACGCCTGCAAAACCACCAAACAACCCCCGTCGCTGACTTACAAACATCAGAAGATGGAACACAAAATCAAATACCAAATCCCAAATTCAAACGAAGTCGCAAAATAATGCAGCAACTCGAGAAAAAGGTCTCAGATTTTACCCTAAGTGAAATTAGCCAATTTTGCATATATGGAGGGTCTAATTTACTGGAGATAAAGCCCTGGAACAAGAACGACGAAAATTGGGTGTACCAAGGCCGCAAATTGCGGCCGAAATGAATAAATCTGCGGCCTGGCAGTGGGGTTAGGGTCCAGGGTTTTGGGTATAGGTTCTAGGTTGCCTGCTTGTGTCTCTGTATTTGCTAAATATTTTTCAGGTGTCCCGGGTGATAGCAGATACCATAATACATCGCTATTTCCATAAAATTTGCCGATGTCGGGGTTTCTAAGTTTGGGTTTGGGGTTTTATTCTCTGGTTTTAATTCAAAATACGATCACTACAGGGGTTGTGTGGTCTCTACAAACCTCAATTACACTTTAAGATTTAATTCAAACCCTAACCTCTTCTAGAAATTCTCAAAGTTCACAACACAACACTAAAACACTTCTAAACTTGCATGAAAGCTAAAGTGAATCAATTACAATGCAAACGATGAAGGAATTACCTCATTTGGCAACTCAAGAATTTTCTTGAGTTGCCCAAGAGCCCAAAATGCAAACTTTCTTGGTCCAAAGTGTAGCTTGTGAGCTTGTGCACTTTTTTTGTGAAAGTGAGATGGCCTTTTAATGGATTTTTGATGGATTTGTGAGGAGGTAGAGAGGAGAGGGAGAGAGGGTAGCAGCAGCAGCCATGTGAGAGGGAGAGGAGAGAAAATGAGTGAATGAGTGAAGAGAGAATGGCTCAAGACCAAGGTTTGACCCCTCACCCTCTCTTTCTCTCTCTTGCCCATACTTCTATATTCTATTCTTTTCTTCTCATTTCATTCATAAAACCAAACACATAAATTCCAAATGAAACCATGGTTATAAAATGTAATATAAGTATAAAATACGACACGGTGCATGTCATGTGCACAAAACAAGCTTAATGCGCGATTAGCGATATTTAATCGCGATTAGCATTAAAATAGAGTATAATGAATCATAAAAACTTATAATTTGCATGAATCACATAGAACACCCTCTTTTTAGTAATTTCTATAATTTTCCAAAATTTTCCCAATTTATCGGTATTTAATTATACCGCAATATAAAAATATTCAATATATTTATTATTAAATTTTAGAAATTCCCAAAAATAATATTTTATTTTTTTGAAATCTTACAATCTTCCCCCCTTAAAAAAATTTGATCCCCGAATTTAAATTTAAACCCCTCAATACTAAAACATTTCAGTAAAATGTCCAAGTCGTCGGAGCTCCGAAATCATTAATACATAAAACGCATCATAGCGCAATGCATGCGCATGAACAATGAGCAGATAACTCCAAAAAAAAAAAATCCGTCAAGCATCCCGCAATCATCGGAGTCATGGTGAAGACACAAATGTTAAATTCAAAACGAAACCAATATGATATACATCAAAACTATGCATGTAACCATCAAATCTGTATATGTAAACCTCTGAAGGAAATGCATGCCAATCCTTTCATGTTGCTGTGCGATGCGCATATCGCGGCACAGTGGCGGACGTCTATTGTAAGAAAATAACTATATATATACTTATCCTTTGTTTAATATATACGTCCTGCCGTTTTTGAAAATTATTTAGAAGGGTTTCCTTATTTTAAACATTTCGTATCATATCAGACACGTAGGTAAATATTGAGACTATAACTCCCCTTTTTGGAAATCCCTTCGTTAACTATCAATGCATGCAAAATATATCCAGATACTGTCCTCTGACTAGTCCTGCTCAGTACGAAAACAAATAGCAAATATCACAAAAACGTACTGCTCCATAAGAAATCAATCCCAAAATGTGCATATGAATGTTACGTGCGTTTGGTGCGCACGGAAATCGAAACCCATGAATGTGCCATACATGTGCACAGAAACAACATCTAAGTGCATCGGGTGTGCACGAAACATTTGTCAAAGGAAACGGATGTGCCTGACAGCATTATCAGGTGCATCTGATATGCACGAAGAATCTCGATTTAGTGCATCTGGTGTGCACCAAAATCGCATCTCATAACATGCACCCAACATGCGTGAAAATCCAAATCAGGTGCATCCATCATGCACGAATAAAATCTAAATCATGTGCATTCAACATGCACGAAATCACGAAATCCAATATTAAGCGCCGAACATGCGCAAAATCCAATCCGGTGCACAAAAAAAATATCGAGTATCACAATCGAAATCGACGATATACAGCACATTTCAATCCAATTCCAAACCAGGTATACCATAGTATATAATCTAATACCCATGTGCATCAGCGTGCACAAAAGCAAATAAAAATACTAAAAGTGTATAAAAACTATGCCGAAAGTATAAGTCAAATCATATGCATGCCCTAGGCATGAAATCACAATCAATATCTCAAATGACATCAAAACGAAGTCAGGTGCAACTGTGGTACACAATACGTATCAATGCACTACAAGTATATATGAACTATATCTAGTGCAACAACCAAATCGTGTGCGTACCATATGCACAAAATCAACCCAACTGTATGAAATCCATGAAATCATAAACATGTGCGACCAAGGCACAAAAACGATATCAAGTGCAATAACTGTGCACAAATCATAAATCAACACAACGGTGTATAAAGTATATCTCAAGGGTAATAACTATGCACAAAATATGAATACTCAGTAGGTGCAACCATGGTGCACGAAAACAAATATCATGAAACTCAGTCATCAAGACTAAATCACGCGAATAGATCGCCCAAAATACCGAAATTGAAGGTGACGGATACGTGATAATCGAATCACCAAAATCACAAATCATAAATACCGTCATCGATATTTCCTCCTTCAAAGTCGAGAAGGTGTCGGTGCATCCAATACTAGCAGGGCAAGATATCTACTTGCCTACTGTTCGTGGCCTATCGTTTGGTGCCCTTAGGCTCCCGTCTCTCACTACAGATTGCTAAGTGCATAGCTTCTCGGCTCAACGACAAAATATGGAATGACGACGGAAACAGTCCCGCTCTGGCACATCTTCCAAAGATCTCTGGCCAACTATCTCGTCGACGATGCCGAACTCTGACCTGTTGGGTGTGCGTAATATGACCGATCCTGGGTCCAAATCTTCTCGTATAATATTCAAGAAAGGTCCTATCAAGGTCTCTCTCAATCTCATTTCTGCCGAACTGTCCGGAGGTTATCACCCTTTTCTATATCTTTTTCTTGTTCCGGAATGGCTGCATACTCATCACGACTCCTTCTGGAAGATATATCTATATATAACGCCTCTGTATGCGTGTCACATCTCTGATTTCGGCGGAGTGGAATGTCATCTCATCAAGATCTCGTACGAACCTCTTACTCCACTTTTCTCTAATGTCGACTGCTTCGGACTCGTCTCTTCGTGGCTGCATAGACTATGCTCCAACGGCTATACTCGTATCTGGAGTTTCCCAAGCAATGTATCCCATCACATGATATCCGAATGATGTCGAACCTCTCGATCGATTTTTCAAAATTCCATAATCCCCCAAGAGCTCAACATTTTGAGTACAGTTTAATAGTATTCCAGTACATGCCACAGTACCTGTGGACCAACCGTAGAAGGGCAAACCCAAGCCTCACTAATGACACCGCGGAACTGCCGCAAACCCTAAGGTTTCAAAGCGTTCTCATGGTCATTATGTCGAGTTAGGGGTTCATTCTTCTAGAGAGTCTATAGCATTACTTGCATTTGTCTCTGAATACTTTAAACTTGAAAAATGGGCTTCTGACATTCGATCGTCTTTATCGTCTCTCAACGTATCTGCGTGATGTCGTCTCTAGGTGGAATCAATTAATCTGATGACCTCGCATCGGGGTAGGCAACGTATCACATGTCCTGGTCCTTCCTCCATGGGTGACTAGCGATCTTCTATCATATCTCTAAGTACAACTCGTGCGGAAATAGCTCCAAACATCTGGGGCGATATCTCGTCATTCGCAGCAACAACTGGCTCATTTGTCCGCACGCTGAACAGTGCCTCAATCATCAAATAATCGGTGCATCGACGGTCATCACATTCTGGCAGGCCTCTAGCAGTAGCCCGATCTTCTGGTGCTGATCTGCACGTCCGAGAAATCTCGTAAAAGCGATCCATCAAACGCTCATGGCGCAAAAACACAATAAAATGACACCTCTATGAAATCGTGTGTCCCTGGAATCACGCCCTGGTCAGTCCTCTTCCATGACGAGCTCGTGCTGACGCAACTCTAGCCGTGGCTCTCTCTGCCCGTGCAATCGTGGCAGCAAAACCATAAACCAATATCGATGAGGATAGATCATAGGAATGAATATAATACTGTGTAAGGAAATGTACATCCTAAGGCTCCTTAAGCGGAGTAGCGTATCGTAAGTATGCCGCGGAACATACACACGGTACGTCACTCTACTGAAGTCACCTACTCCATCAACCAAGGTCAACCTACGCGACGAAAGTTCGGGTGTAATACCCCCTCGACTAAGTCTAAGTTCCGTAAGGTCAAGCCTAAGTTTCGAATATATACAACGCTCTAGGCTCCGCCTAGTCAAACTTAGACTTTAACCAAGGTTAACCTTGCGCTCTGATACCAACTTTGTCACGACCCAAATGGCACGCGACTAGCACTTGAATCATATGAAGTCTATAGGACCCTATCTAATTCAAGTAAGCCAAGAAATCCCAGAAATCTAAACCATTTAAAAAAAGAAGTGAAGAAAACATGTTTTAAAACAATGGGTTTTTAAATAACATAAGCCGGATATGCATTTTAAAATATCAAGTCTTTTCAGAAAATTTCGGCAAAGTTTCCTTTGTAAATACTGGCCCTAAAAGGGGTACAACATGAATAATATATGCACAATGATAAAAGGTATCCCCAAGCGGGAGCTAGCACTTCGTTAATCGACGGTCACAACCATGCAAGCAATATAATATACAACACCGAAGGGCGAGGTTCAAAACTGAAAAGGAAACTCAAATCAACATGAAAACCCAAAATAATACAACGCGCGACTCTAAGGTCGAAAGAATAAACAACTGGTCTCTAAGTCAAATACATATACATGTCTGGTTGATGGAGTTACTAGATACAACTGAAAATAAAATAAATAACTACAATGGTGGTCACGATGCGAGTGAACCCACCTACCAAAGCAATCATTCGGAATGGGAACAGTGTGCCAGAAACCGCAATGAAACATGTACGGCAAAACCTGCAAGAAACTATGGCACAACGGGGGTGAGTTGCCAACTCATGAGTAGAAAATATCACAGAGCAGAAATCATATGTATGACTCAATCCTAGATCAATACGATCAAAATATATATATATATATATATATATATATATATATATATCCTCAATATGATAAAGTCTGAAGCATGATAAGGTGGTAAGGGTAAACATCTATACATAAGTGTAATACCAAGTGCTCGTGTCAGTGCCTCAGGTAGCAACATATCACAAATATGAGGTATGGTCAATGTAATCAACATGAAATCAGTGTCAACTATGTCATGAAGTCTATAAGTATGTGGATTTCATCCAACTATGTAATCAATGCCTGTATGCTTGTGGATCTCGTCCACGGGTCAACCAATGACACAAAACATCATGCATGTAAATATCATAAAGCATATGCATTAAGGTATGAGGATATAAATCAACGTGTGTCTCTCGCGACACATCAAAATCATGGAACCTGAGTGTCTAGCATTGACACTCGAAAACATCATGAAACCCGTGCCCAGCATCGGCACGTAAATCCTCATATATCGGGCTCCGTCAGTCCGGATCGGCCTACGGGCTCCGTCAGTTGGGATCAGCCCATATCATCTCTCGACTCCGATCGGTATCCTCCGGTAGGTAGTGGTCCTTCTGCCAGGCCCATCGTCATCC